>JAWWNJ010000007.1:1200000-2400000 GCA_037176885.1 Favolaschia claudopus
CCGCCTATTTCACGTTGCTGACGGCGATCATTTTCCAAGATATATGGCTGCAAGCAATTGCTATTTTGATGCCCGCTATCGCAAACCAAGTTTGTCCCGCTCCAGTCGTCAGTTTTTCGCGGAAAGTTTACCTCGGAAATCCAGCACAACTTCCCGGACTATTCAAGCAACATCCGGATGGCGACTTTCGCACTTTACACTGGACTCATCGCGGGCGTAAGCCGTTTTCTTCGGTGTCCCGCGTATCGGCTGCTCATATTCGACTTCGCAGGCAACCTTCTGGGGCATGACATGCGATGTGATTGGTAGACGAACAGCGTGGAATGCGACACTATTCCTTTCCGGAATTTTTGGTGTGGCGTGCGTGATTGTCTTGTTGGTCTACTCGTCCATTCTTAATCTCTTCAGTGCTGGTGCTGCACCAAACTTTGTCGGTCTATGTGGTTTGTGGAGATTCCTGAACATGGGAGTTCAACGTCACTAATTTTTTGGAATAAAGTCTTGCTTGCCTTGATCGGTGCGTGGATCCTGAGTTACAGTTCGACAAAACTTGTTGTTTATGTTCGTTGTATGTAAGGCTTCGGCGTCGGAGGTAAGCTCAATTGCTTTTCAACTGAATGGTTCACGCTCAATTTCGTTGCAATAGGAAATCTCCCCGTCGACGGCGCTTTGTTCTTGGAATTCCTCCCCGGAAAATATCAATATCTTCTCACATTGCTTTCGCTTTGGTGGGCGGTTGGCCAAGTCGTCGGCTCGTTGATTTCTTGGGTGTTCTTGGCCAAGTGCGTTTTTGTTCGACGATAATTTTCCCCTCATATCTCTCATTCGCACTCATAGATACTCGTGTGATGCGTCTTTGGTCGGGACCGTCGTCGACGGCATCGTATACCGATGCGATAACACGAACAATAACGGCTGGCGGTGTATGTTTATTTTCTAGTCATCGATTCAATCTTACTGATTCATCCCTCTCAAGACTCATACTACACTCTCGGTGCGATGATGATATTCCTTGGTGTCGCGCGTATTTTTCTCTTCCCCATGGATGAGTCGCCCAAGTTCCTCGTCAGTGAGTCCCTCCCTCATTTATTGCCGTTTTGTCACGCAGATGGTTGACATGAGATGGACAAAGGTATCGGGCGGGACCAAGATGCCGTGGATGTCATCCATCGTATCGCAAAGAAGAATGGAAAAACTTCGACACTGACTGTCCAGAACCTGCGCGATGCGGCGAAACCGTATCTTGATCCCAACGGCCCCGAAGAGCTTGACGTTTCCGAAACACAATTTTCTACGATGCAGCTCATTCGGAACAGCTTGTAAGTTTTTTTCTTGAAAATATTTCTCAACTCAACTTTGCTTGTGATAGTGACCACTTCAGTGGTGAGAATGTGAAAGGCTTGTTCGCCACTCCGCGTCTGGCGTATTCGTCCAGTCTCATCATTTTCATTTGTATGTCAGTCTTTCTTTTCTGCTCTGCTATACTATTAAGAGTATACAGATGGTGCCTTGGGTCTCGCGTACCCTTTGTTCAACGCCTTTTTGTGAGTAATATTCAACATCGAGAAACAATATTCCTCTCCTCACCCATTCTTTCTTACTTCCAGGGGATCTTATTTGGCATCACGCCAAGCAGAGACCGGCAACACTGGTATCGATGCAACCTACTGTAAGACCTGTGTTGTTTTTCTTTCGGATATGGGCGATTGAATTTTGTGTGAAGCTGCATACACCTACCAGGCCGTCACGGGTGTAGGCGGATCCATCTTGGCAGCGGTTATGGTTCAGTGGTCACGCACGGGACGTAAATTCTCGATGGCCTTCTTCACGATCATGTCGGGAGTCTTCCTCTTTGCGCTTACGTTCGTGTTATGTTTCGAGTCGCCCGAGGTGTTGCTCATTATAATTGTCGTCTTTAGCCAAGCGAAAACGTCCGTCCAGGTAAATGCTTTGGTCTCGATCGCGAGCTTCTGGGAGAATGCTTTCTATGGGGTACGTGATGTGTATCGTGGCTGTTCAGATCCTGCGATTGATTTACTTGACGATTAACTAAAGGTTCTTTACGGCTATGCGCCCGAGATCTTCCCGACTCCTCGTCGTGGGACCGGTGATGCGTTCTGCGCTGCTTCTAGTCGGGTAACTGGTTTGTTCGCTCCGAGTCAGTCTTGCCTCAGCCTTAGTCCGATGTCAAGCCAATACTTTCTGTTTGATTGAATAGTCATCGCGGTATACAGTAACGCAGGAAAGACACCGAACGGGTATGTCGTCATCTTGCTGTTGTTGATTTTCCTTCTAAATAATCCGTTGTAGCCCTGTCTTCGCTAGCGCCGCTATCTTCATATTTACGGGCCTCACCATGCTCGGATTGCCCATCGAAACCGTGGGAGTCACTGCGTGAGTAATCAACTACAATTCAATCGAATTCTCGCATTTGCTGATTTTCCTTCGTCGGTGATAGTCTGTGATCCACTGAACCTGAAAACAATGTTCCATGAGTGATTTTGTCCCTTTCGCTTGACCAACCACGAAGTTGACAAGAACAACTTAATGCTTACTTACGAATCTTGAATATATATCGATGTTGATTAACGAATCATTATCCGAACGTCTTCCGATGACCTACCAGTCTCGCAGAGTTTGGCCTTGATTCAGTATCTCCGCCTTTGATATGCAGCGGCCCAAAAAGCAGGGATCCTTGTCAATAATGTCAACGACAAGTCTCTTTATGCTGTCTCACGCGTTTAGCTCGGCCGACAGTCCAGTCCTCTATCCAGATTTCGATGCATCAACCATTCGATGAGCCGTTCGACAGCGACCAACTCGGCGTAAGAGCTGTAGACCGGAGCCAAGTGAGTCGCCGCCGCTATCCTTACCCAGGATATATAGAGTCTATTAGCTTTACATCTTTTGCAGCGAACACCGCATTAGAACTTACAGATCTCGTCTTTCTGATTCAGAATTCTCTCTCAAAGAAGGGGAGACTTTCGGGAAGAACGGGATATGTAGAGAAAATGCGGGCGCTCATCGAGCATTGAATCAACCGCCGGTGCTGCGGAGTTTGGCAAACTAGGCACCATAGCATTTCCTTCGAAGCTAGTTGTTTCTCATGTCGCGGGAGGGGCAAGGTCTGAGAGAATGTTTTGGCATGCTCCACCACACAGCCGTTGAGATCACGACAGTGGCGTCAGTTTTCTATATCATTGTCTGGAACACTTGGATAATTCTATCCAGAAACCCGGGTTTCCGAATCTTTATGTAGAAACCCGGGGTTCAAAGACCCTTCCAATTTGGGAAGGTGATTGCCCCAGTCTGCCGACTCGACGGCGGACGCGGCAACAATGCTGAGGGTTGGTTTGACATTCTCAGATGCTTTTATTTGCCGCTTCAGCATTAATTTCCAGTTGCGGTAGGTCTCAGATTGGCAGGGGCCCATCCCTTCTTCATGGTTCCGAGATTGCCGTGTGCATGCCGACCAGGTCGTTATTTCCGCACCCGACGAGCCTAGCAGCCTCGCAATTAGTATAAAACTTACGACAATATTGTGGTCACTCCTCTGCTGCTTTTGAATGCTTTGAATGAGGTCTCAAGCTGCCTCAAGGAAAGATATGAGTGTGCTCACTTTGACATCAAGCTGTGCCGAGTGATCGGCATCGCCTGTTTCCCCGGCATTTCTCAGAATTGAAGGAACCTCACAGTGGCGAGCAGTAGATAACGCGCCAAGAAGCCTGTAAGGCGATATGGTACCCACAAACCTCGTCTGGATGCAAAAAGAAATGAAGACGATGTTGCCGACCTAGCCGCGTTGAATGTTCGTTGATCCCATCGAATCGACGTAAGTGGGTTTCTGTTCAGAATCTGTTAAAGGTTGTGCGGGGGGTTTCTGCAATATTGCCTTATATGGGGAGGGTTTCTACCTGCACCCCGGGTTTCTCAATAGAATTATCCGGAACACTTGCTCGTAGTAAAGTTATCCTGTTTGTGCTTCAGCTCTGCCGTCAGCGCCGGCCTGGCGGAACATTCTTCCTCGAAAGGGTTCCTTACTGACAGCGCACTATTCTTATAATTATCCTGAAGCGGCAGAACAATTGGGGCGAATCGACATGCATGAGCCTCCCGCCGAGTCTTTACCATTCGGCACATGAGAACAGAAGACAAATTTAAACAAGTTTGAGAGCACTCGGCTATCAATCACATCATAGATTACTATAAAAGGAAATTATTCAACTTCTACCGTTCTACGTACGGAATTCGGAACGCACACATCGGTTGGTGTTTATGGTACATAATCTGCGGTATCCGTATGTCACAGCATGGAGCAAAGCAAGAAGCCAGCAACGGGGGCGAGAACATAGAGGCGGTTGTTATACGTATGATGTATCAGACACAAGACACTCCAAGGCGGTGGCGAAGCCACAACTGCCTAGAAGGAGAAATTCCTGCCGTTACGGCTAGATGACAATCGTATTTCCGGGTTTCGATGAGTAGCTATGAAGTGAAGGTGCCCTATTAGACGTCGCTGACACTGTACATGATGAGTCTTACCCGTGTTTTGTATTTCAAAGCCTTGGTTCTGGACAGGCAAATCCAGATCGCAAATGAATGGCCGTTGAGCAGTCCGTGAATTTGCTGGATAGTCCCAAGAATGTGAGGAGCAGTGAGTGCAAGAGTTTTCAAGCGCAGCTGGCGTGCTCGATTATCCAACCTATGAAACGTTGAATATGCAGACCAAAGACGAGCAGTTTGCCACGTACGCCAAAAGATCTCCGGACAGCTCAGACTCCAAGACTTCAAACAAGTACCCTCCAATGGCTTCATCGTAAAGCAAAGTAGCTTGCCGAAGCTCCCGGTCTAGAGAGTCCATAAGGCAAGAGGGAAGACAGCGGCCAAGCAGCCCGGCTAGGAGCACAACAACGAGGACGACGAGAGGTATCTGATAGGTGGTAGAGCTGGGACTGTAGGTGGTTAAAATAGATGCGACGGAGCTTGAAGCTGAGTTGCAGTCCGACATCATTGGTTGCGTCAAAAATGAACTAAATATGTTCTCGAGGGGGGCTAAAAATAAGGAAGATAGGTGCCTGAAAAGATATTTATAGGTCAAAGAACAAATAAACACTGCAAAAGCCACGCAATGTTCGATCCAGATCTGATATTCCACGGCGGACCTCCGTCTACGGTCCACCAAACGGCCGGAACGCTGGCTACTTGTCAACCTACGTAAGTAGAGCCTTTTGAGAGATGATTGATACGAGATCGCAGCCAGCCTGAACAAACATACTCGGGGATCTCGACCACATCGACATTACGAGGGTGGTTGGAGAGTTCTCTTGTTCGCCAATTTCAAGGTTTCTGTCGGTTTTCACAGCCAAATGTCGGATCGGAAACTCACCACTTAATGAGCATTCATCGGGTCACCGCAAATGTAATAACCTTGATTGTCAAGTGGGCCAAAATATTGATATTCTTGACGCTGGAGCATCCGGCAAGTATTGTCTTCGAGGGACCGACCGTCGGTGACGAGGACTGGCGTTACTTAGACGTAAAATTGAGCGCGCAGACTAACCGCATAGTCAGGGACCGGGTAAATTGAATAACGGAGGAGGCCTACAAGTTTCCACAGTCGTGAGATATTGTGAAGCCAGTCAAAGCCACTAAGCCGCCCAGAGTCCGAGTCTGAGTCGGAGGATTGGCAGGTGCAGATATTGATAGATATTGGCATCAGTGCACATTGCAATATTTGCGCCAAAGATTCAAAGTCCACAAGATAAATATTGACTGAATGTCACTGAAATAAGTAGAGTGGGGTCCAAGCCCGATAAGTACAACGCAAGCGGGTTCCGATCACTTTAAGCGAGCAGCAATTACGGGTTTCAACTAGATCGTGGTTGAAGTTGAGATTGAGGTGCGAGTTGGCCCCCTTGCGCGTAAGTTGGATTGAAGAGGAAGAGGGTGCGAGTCACAGTGTCACTGGAATCTGTCATAATCACGTGCGCGTGCCGACTTGTTGGTTTCCCAGGCTGATTCGGCACGTCAACGGCACGTACATAGCTACTTGGAGTGCCCACAGTCTCACTGTTCTAAAATTACTGGTACGTAAGAGCAAGCCACTCTTTACCTGTCGTCCTCTCCGAGGCTCTCAGGACTCCTTCAAGTTCCCAGCATGATTTCATCTGAGTCAGCGTGACCACTATGTCACGCCGCTGCCGAAGCCCGGCACCGTGATTTTCCTCAGTGTTTTCGTCTCGTTTTCATATGCTTCGAATCCCATTCCGCCTTATCAAACCATTATCTTTCACTGGGACTACTTTGAGAACCGCCAGCACTTTCAGAATGGGCAAGAAATCAAAAACAATCGCAGAATCTTTTTTTCGAGTCGCCCACCCATCTGTGTCGTCTACCGCGCCGATTGTGGACACCCACACTCATCTTGCGTCGACATTCGAAGCTTACCGACATAAATATCCTGCAGGAG
Organism: Favolaschia claudopus; assembly: GCA_037176885.1. Lineage (NCBI taxonomy): Eukaryota > Fungi > Basidiomycota > Agaricomycetes > Agaricales > Mycenaceae > Favolaschia > Favolaschia claudopus. The sequence continues at coordinate 1,206,470 of JAWWNJ010000007.1, forward strand.
AATTCACAACTGTCTACGAGTTTGTACGAGGACTATATGTTCCTGCTGGTGTGACGGAGATTGTCGATGTCTGGTGTGAAGGCCCAGTACGCCCTTTGTGGCGGGAATTTGCCGATTCTGCGGTTACGGAGGAGCAACGGAGAGACCTCTGGGGTGGTATGGGGTACTGGTTCGTCATGGGTGTGCACCCGCACGAGGCGAAGCATTATAATGATGCAGTGGAGGCTGATATGTTTGTGGCCCTCAGCTTGCTTTCTCTAATTGTTAACACAAGCTTCCGTCAGCCTCGAGGCGATGGCGCATCCCCGCTGTGTTGGCTGGGGTGAGATGGGTCTGGATTATCATTATGACAACTCTCCACGGCCGGTACAGCAGGAGGTCTTTGCGCGGCAGCTGCGCTGTGCTGTACGACTGAAAAAGCCCCTCACCATCCATACACGGGAAGCGGACGATGACACTGAACGTATATTGAAGGAGATAGTGCCCAAAGACCACAAGGTGCGGGTTTCATACTCGTACGTACGGATCGTATTCATACTGAGAATACTCAGATACACATCCACTGTTTCACGGACTCCCCGGCCTTCGCTCAGCGTCTCCTGGACTGGTTTCCCAACCTTTACATCGGAATAACCGGTAGCGTTTCCTCCGTCTCCTCCCTCACTCCCACTGACTTCCATTAGGTGTGATCACCTACTCCTCCAACACGGATACCTCCACCACCGTGCGCAACATGTTCGCACCCGAAACGGCATCCCGACTGCGCATCGTCCTTGAGACTGACGCGCCATTCATGGTCCCCGCACCAATTTACACCCTGCCTGCGTTTTCCACCCTGGACGGGAAAGGAAAGAAGCTCCCGCTATGTCACTCGGGCATGGTGCCCTGGACAGCGGACTTTGTCGCGAATCTGCTGCCACCAGCGGAAGGGGAGCGCGAAGGATGGGACGCAGCACGCGTCATGACAGTCGCCAGGGAAAACGCCCGTGCTGTTTACGGCGTATGAGCCATCTTTTACTGGTAAATGTTGTCAAAACGTCGAGACTATAGTACCTCTACTCAGCTAGTTACAATAGAGTATGTGTCCCCGCGAAGCGTGTGATAGCCAGGGATATCCGTAATGCCCCTCCTTCCACTTTGGCTTTGACTCTTTCACCCGAGTGGCTTGTTCTCGCATGCTCGTGCGTCCCAATGAAGCTCAAGCTAAAGATGTGAGCGAGGTTTTTTCTAGAGAACGAATCAGGTCGTTCAGATAGCGGTCTAACTCGGTGTCGACAAAACCTCCGAGTCTTGACTCTCACTCCGCGTGGACTTTGCTGTGGTGCTTGGGGCCAAGGACCGCGGTCGTTGCTACCAGTGGTCGTTGTTGTCGCCAATGAGCGTTGTATAAATAGCCGACCTTGACATATCATCAAGCGGATCTTCATAAAAACCTCCAAGTTCCGGCCATGGCTTTGCTTCCAGCCCATGGCTCCCGCTCCGCTGCATTCGCTCGCTGTGGATGATGTGGAGCGAATCGTTTATCATGTTTACTTGTCTTGCATCTCCGCAAAAGATTTTCATTCCGACAACTCAGACTGGACTGGCCGCCATTTCTGTTCCCCATCCATGCCCTGCAGATGGGCTCAAAATTTGCTTGCGCCTCTGCTTTCACTACGGCTAGTCGACACGACGTGGAACGGCGCTGTGAAGAACTTCCAAACCTCCCAGCGAGAAACGTTCTTTTCTCCGGTTGAGGATGGGGTATACTATCCCCATAAATGGCACCTCAATACGCGCATGCGAAAAGCCTTACTGCTTTCGCGCTACCGGATCTTCCAAACCATCTCATGTGAGGATGGTGTGTATTATGTACATTTGCCTCGTCCTCCACTCACACAACCTATCAGGAAAACGAGGCGTATTCCTCGCATATGACACAGGCGGTGCACAGGGATGCGCGGCCACTGCACGTCCGGTAATTATCAAGGCCTGGGTTACAGACTCCGATTTCGAGTTTCAAAATGAAATTTCCGCATACCATGCACTTGTGGGCGCATCCGTCGCGTGTCCAGGCATTTCAATTCCTCAAAACCATTCCAGCGAATCCGCTGCTTACGACGAGATCTGCGATGTTTACGTCCTGGTGCTTCCACAACTGGGGCCGACACTACAAGATCTCGCTGCCCGCCTGCCCAATCAGCGATTCGACGCCCCCATGGTCCTCACGGTAGCAATCGAGCTGGTACTCCACCTCTGCCTTATTTTACTACCAGTGGACTTACATAGACTTAGATCGACCGATACCGCGATATTCATGCGCGCGGAATTATTCACAACGGTGTGAAACCAGCCAATATATGCATGGCGCCCGCTGGCTTGGAAAGTGATTCTCCGTCAATGCTCTATGTAATCGATTTCGGGTTTGCTTCGATCCTGGAAAATACAGGATCGTCGCCGCTGCCGAGCGCGCATCGAATAGATACAGTTGGTTCTCGGCAGTATATCAGCGTTTTTGCTCACCACGGCATCAGTACGTCCGAAATCCACTTCATTTCGAAATACCTTCCTAACGATCTTGCAGGTCAATCTCAGCGGGACGACCTGGAATCGCTTGCCTACCTCTTTTCATATCTGTTCCATGCAAAATTGCCTTGGGACTCGAGTCCAACGAAGCTGAATGGCCGAGCAAGCGATCGCTCCCAAATCACCCCGCACATATGGCGTGTCAAAATCGCCACACCCGCTTCAGTGCTTTTCCGGGATATGGATGACTGCTTTGTCGAGTTCTGGAAGGACGTGAAGGGTCTGGCATATGGAGAAGTTCCCGACTATGACAAGATGAAAAATCGGTTCGTCGCATGCTTGGAGAAATATAATACAACGACTCCAACCGCTACCACCGACGCTAGGTGTGATTGGTGGAATATTTGGGATAACTGCTAGAAATCAGCTTTCTTTTGGAATAGACGTAGTATCTGGGTCTTGGGTGATTTTTTTGGGTTGCTGTATAATGGGATATATCCGCCTTTTTTATCTTTGAAAACAGAATTGCTCCGCCAACTTGAAATTCAACAAGGATCGAATCAAGGACGATGAACTCGGATCAAGTTGGCGTGAATTTCAGTTTCGAGTTGAACTTATAAACTGTTTCACGAGGATGGCGATGTGTGGTACTACATTTGTTTTCTGCAAGCTCCGCTCCCTTTTACTTACAGCAATTGCTTCAAGTTACGTACAAACGACGATGCATATAGCGTATCTAAATGCCTCGCCATTCAAACCCTTTATCGATAACAAAGCTCGCGCTCAGAGGCAGCTGGTCGCTAGCGGGTCCTGCGCGAATCAGATACTCTCCTTTCTCAACCGCCCAGGTGGAGAACCGATCATCCCAGTACGATACGGCGTATTTATCCAGTTGAATTTCGACCACCTGGCCGGCTCCAGGCTCGAGATTCACCTTCGCAAATCCTTTGAGTTGTAACGGTGGGTGAGTGAGCGCAGAGGTAGTCGGGAGCGTGATATATAGTTGGGCGATTTCTGAGCCAGCGATGGAACCTGTATTCTCGATTCGCAGCGAAACGGCGAGGTTGAACTGGTCGGCTGATACGCTTTGGTTCGACAGCTTGAGATCGGAGAATCGGAAAGTGGTGTACGATAGGCCATGGCTAGATGACCAGGTAAGGGGAATAGGGATCGCGATTGATTGAGGTCGACTCACCCGAACGCGAAGAGAGGTTTGATTTTCCGATGTTGATAATGTTTGTAGCCCTGACGAATTGTCAGAAGTCAACGGCAAATGGATCGACGGCTGTAAACAGTTCTTACAACGTATAGGTCCTCCGCGTAGCGAACCTGATATTCGGTAAGTCTCTTGTATCCGAGAGCTCATGTTCAACTCACTTTGCCATTTTCCGAATGGAAATGTCCGAAAGATGGAACATGTTCCTCAGCGTTGGGGAACGTGAGTGAGAGCTTTCCGCTGGGATTCTGCTGGCCAAACAGTACATCGGCAATGGCGGAACCTGTTGCGTTCCCAAGATACCATGAATGTACGATGCTTGAAACCTTGTCGGCCCAGGGCATAAGAATAGACGACCCCTGCTTCGAAATCAGAACCAGCAACAAGAAAAGTTATATCAACAAACCGCTTCCGTAACGACAACAGTCTTGGCATTTGCCGCAACCAGCTTTTCAACGAGCTCATCAGTGCGGCCTGGAAGTGCCAAAGTTGTACGGTCGTTTCCTTCCGTCTCCCAATCTCCGTTCAATCCCACCACCGCAATCACAGCATCGGCTTCTTTGGCAAGAGCAACAGCTTCTGCAAGTAACTCATCTGAACCGACCAATTCTGAGCCGCCGAGTCGTATGCCAGGATTGCTAATTGTTCATCAATAAATAAAAAACTTCAAGCGTCAAATTTCATACCTGTCCATAACCGTCTCATCCTCATCACCGTCGGCAGGTGCACGTACGTTGCAGAATTCAACATAGATGTTGTGCTTTACGCCGGCCTTGAGATTAAACACTCCACGTTCTTCCTCGGATCCGCTACCAAAGAAAGCATCACCGCGTCTCTGCCGTGTCCAGTTATCAATCAACAGCTCTCCATCTACGTATAGCTGCAGAATAGATTGATTATTATTGTTCGCGCATGCTGATCGAATACTTACTTTTGCGCGACCCGCAGAAATGAGCCCGAATTCGAATGGGGTATCTTTATCGCGGGGACGTAGTTGCCCGCGAAGTTTGAGCGTCCAGCGTCTTGTCAACGCTGAAGGAGCCGATGTACTGATGAATATCCGGGTCTCGTCAAGGTGGTCTACTTTCACTGGCTCGTCCAACGGCGTCATACTATCGTCGTCAAGATGGGGGTGCCACGATCCCGTCCACCCATGCTTCCCATCTTCGGTGAATAATTCATAATCGAGCGATGGCGAAGTCAAAAACGCTATATCTTCGTCAGCCTATTAACTAAATGTACGACTTGACAGATAATTACCTCTGGCGCCTTCAGAGTACGTGACTTCGACATCTGGATTCGCAGCGAGAGCGTCCACTATGCCTTGATAGGGCGACACGAAATACGAAGCCTTGAGCGCCGCAGACCCACCGCCACTCAGTACTATGGCTTTGGCATTGGGCCCAACGACAGCAATCTTCTTAAGGTTCTGAGGGCGAAGTGGGAGCAATCCAGTCTCGTTCTTGAGCAGAACGATTGATTGAGCTGCGACGCGGCGCATCAGGTCCTTGTCCGCATCGCTCTCGAGTGTTCGTTCCTCGCCATCACCGTCCAGAACCTGAACGCAAGTTAGCCGTTAGAGCGATATTTATAACTCGATAACTAGAGGAAAAGACAAACCTCAGGCGCACCGTTAGCGCATTTCTGAACGAGCTCTAAAACCTTGTGCGCTCGCTGCTTGATTACGCGATGAGTCAATTTGCGGGATTGGATGGAGCGATTGACGAGATCGAGCGACCGCCATTTGTTCGTTCCAGGCATTTCCAGGTCCAGGCCAGCCTTGATACTCAAATCCACGCTGTAAACACCGAACCTAAATCGAGACAATTCGTGATGAAATAAAAAAGAAATCGAACAAGAACTCGAATTACCAGTCACTCATTATCTAGCACATCCGTGAGGCGGTGTAATAGAACGCATGCAACGAGTAAAACACACCATGCCTTCATATTTCCATTCTTCGCGGAGGATTTTCTGCAGAATTTCAGGGTTCTCGGAGACGTGCGTGCCGTTCACACGGTTGTAACTGAAAAAATAGGTTGGGTAAGGTTCAACATGAAAAGTTATTGGACTAACGCTGTCATGATAGACCACGGGTTCGCGTATTTCTGTGCAAGCATGAACGGCATCAAATATACTTCCCGGAGCGCGCGTTCGCTGATAATGCTATCGTATGCGTTCCGATCTTCCTCCTTGTCATTCCCGCTGTTAGAATGAGTTGGGTGACGATGGAGTAGAATGAAAGCCAATTACTTACACGAAGTGCTTTATCGTTGTCCCGATACCGCCGACCTGGACTCCATTTACATAGGATGCAGCAATCATACCCGAAAGGTATGGGTCCTCCGAAAAACTTTCAAAGCTCTAGAGTCGAAGTCAGGGCATACACGACCTCAATTGAGATTATATTCACTCGACCACCGAGAGGACTCTAAGTAGAGCCGTGTCACAAGAAGCATGAATCAACAATTACTGTAGCGCTCACCCGTTGAATGTTGCAGGTCGGCGCAAGAATCACAGAAGCAGCGCGAAGCTTCGCCTCGGGCGCGAGAAGCTTAAGGCCGACTTCGTAAATGAGCTTGGGATCAAAGGTAGCTCCCAAAGCCGTCGCTGAAGGCAGGCATTTCGCTGGCGTCCCCATAACGAAGTGGTTTCCTCTGATACCGTTTGGACCGTCGCTGACCTGTAAGAAAGACGTTTAAGATTGGGAATGTCGCAAAAGGCGTCACAGACCTTGATAGCAGGTATACCAAGCCTCTCCACGGCATGCGTCTTCCAGAAACCCACTCCTGCGATGAGTTGGATGGATTCATCGGTTGTTAACTGGTCGACGATCTCTGGGACGTTTGCGCGCGCGAAATCCGATGGAGCCATGGTGGTTCGAGAGAATGAGCAGTGCCAAAAGTGCTGGCTCCAAAGGTGAACTGAAAGTGGGGGGATAAAGAGTTGGGTAGAGGCGCGGCATACATCGTATATAGTCAAGGTGGTTTTACCGAAGAAACCCCGAACAATCACTTGACCATTTTTGGAATTCACGTGTTGTCGGGACCATTCGGCACGACAAGAGCATTTACACGGTGGCGGTCATTGGATGCTTGTAACAAGGCCATCGAGTCGCTGAAAGGCGTATAGATGATTGTTAAAGTGAATCGGGACGATTTATCGCAACGGCGTTCGTATCGATATGATTTTGTATTTTTCAACATTCTTGAAATCAATCCAAGTTAAAATTCAACTAGAACCCTGACGAGGATTTGCCAAGTTTGTCCTTGCCGAATCTTAGCTGCAGCAGGAATTCTAGGCACCGGTAGAACGTCGGTCCTGTGAGGTATGATAGCGCGCGCCGGGCGGCAAGGCGGCAGACCGCGAAATTAAAAAGAGACCCCAACTGACAGCACATAGCTGAAGGGTGCGGTTATCGGGCTTTGCAACTTCGTTAACGGCGCTCCGACTCGTGAGCTGTCGCGGAGACATCCCCAGTGATAGAAGCAGTTACCAAGTCATGCGATAGAGCCGGTGCGTTGGGTCAGGATTATTTCTCCTCCGCGGAAAGGCAAGTCCTTGCTATCGAACGAGATGGTTCAGAACCTCAACATGCACCATCTGAGTTTGTGACCGCAATACCAAGGATGTCTGACTCAGCTCGAGAAAAATCGAACGGATCGAGGATTGCAAGAATTCGCAGATTTGGATTCCAAACACGATGCCCTAGTTAGGAAAGTCATAGGACCAGGTGATAGTACGGGATGAGAGTGCCTTGATGATTAGCTCTGTCGAAGACAATATGTCGAAAGTTGAGATTCAGCGCATGCATCGACCCCGAATATTTGTGCATACCTATTTGAAATTTGAGATCGCCGGCGAAGCTCAGCATGACTCATCTTAGAACTCTTCTCATACCACCACCATGTCGCGACAGCTCGCCTTTACCAAGCTTGACGTGTTCACCGACACCCCGTTCATAGGAAATCCGCTAGCCATCGTCCACGTACCCAACACCATCCAGCTGACCCAAAACGAAAAGCAGCTTATCGCGCGCGAATTTAATCTCTCCGAAACAGTCTTCCATCACCAGCAAAGCGAGATCGCTGCCGATTCCCCTGTGACGATCGATATTTTTACGACCACTGAGGAGCTGCCTTTTGCGGGCCACCCCACCATCGGCTCGGGATTCTACCTCCTTTCACGCGCGCCTCAGCTACAGACGGTTACCCTCCGCACAAAAGCGGGAGATATTCCGGTCGTTCGCGGGACGGGTAGTCCCTCCAGCGTCCGCCTTCAGGTTCCGAATGATTTCAGGGTTCACGCACCGCTCAATATTGCATCGGTCAAGCAGCTGCAGCCCCAATTGGGAGAGAAGGACTTTGTGAACGGAACAGGCGGGGCAGAGGCCTGCGCGTCCATAGTGAAGGGCATGACCTTCCTGCTTCTCGCCTTAACATCCGAGGACGCGCTCGCGCGTCTCCAGCCGTATCCCATCCGTCTCGTCATCCCCGACGCCACGGAAAAGCTCGGTGCCTGGGGTGTCGGGTTTGCAGGTATATACGTCTTCCACGAGAAGCCCGACGGTAGCGTGCGCACGCGTATGTTCGACGGACCAATCGAGGATCCTGCAACGGGTTCGGCGGCGTCGACACTTGGCGGGTATCTTGGTCTTCAGCGGGGAAATGGGGGTCCATACGATTGACATCGAACAAGGCATTGAAATGGGGCGGCGAGGTGAGATTCGGGTAGTTGTGACTGTGAGTGAAGGTGTTGTTGAGAAGATTGAGTTGGAGGGGTCCGCAGTGTCTGTCATGCAGGGTACAGTCAACATCTGAAATTGCTGAATGCGATGTAGAGAAAGTACTTAGAAGCATTTTTTGATAGTAATATACAAGCCATGTTTTCTGAGAAAGTGTGGACCAGTTCATGCTGAACAACGTCGTGGCACTCGAACACGCGATGTATTAGTAACGGATGTTGGCCTGGGACAGAAATCACGAGATCGTGTGGCGGGATGACAGAGCATGACTAATGCAAACGTGACCGCGTCTTTGTCGCCGGGCTCCGCGCGTTCACCCCGCCGGCCCACCGACGGAATGGTTTACTGTCATTGACATATTCGCGCCGAGTATTTAACGCATTCACCCTACACTCTCCACCATCCCACATCAAACCAACATGCCTCTCATCGTCCACCATCTCAACGTTTCCCAATCCGAGCGTATCCCCTGGCTCTGCGAAGAGCTCTCCATCCCCTACACCCTCAAAACCTACCGCCGCGCCCCTGTCCTCGCCCCGCCTGAATACAAAGCGCTCCACCCCTCCGAAACCTCGCCCATCATCCAAGACGGCGAAGGCGACGCCCTCATCACGATCGCCGAGTCTGGCGCCTGCATGGAGTACATCGCCCATCGATACGGCAATGGTGGGCTATTCCTCCCGCCAACGCATCCCGACTATGCACAATTCTTGTATTGGTGGCACTGGGCGAACGGGACCTTCCAGCCCGCGATGCTCCTCAACACGATGGTGGGGAGGATGGGTGTCCCCGACGACCATCCGCGTAGAGTGATGGGGAGAGAGCGGATGAATATGATGTTGCGTGCGCTGAACGAGCGCGTCAAGAAGAACAAGTGGCTCGCTGGGGAGGAGTTCACCGTGGCGGATATCATGCTCGTGTTCTCATTGACGACGATGCTGGTACTTCTTCCAGTATTCCCTGAAGGAGTACGAGGGCGTGGTCGGGTACCTCGAGCGGATCGGGAAGAGGAGAGGCGTACCAGAGGGCGATGGCGAAAAGCGATCCCGGGATGGAGCCTGCATTGGGTGCGGATCCGCCTTCGAAACCGTTCGGCGCTCGGCTGCCAGGAAAGTAAATGGCAAGTTGCGGAATAGATGCAAGAAAGGCGACTGCTTACTGTAAAAGTGTAAACTATCATGGAATATATTCCCCACTCAACGAATCCACCTCGCTTCACTAGCTAGTACTGGAGAGATATATATGCCGTGCGAGTAGGGAGGAGTTTCGGATTGTTCATCGCTATCCAGCGATTGGACGCGATCAGCGAGACACTTGTCCTAGCCGGAATGAAATTTGAGCAGGGACTCGTCAGGACATAGAATGGCGAGGAGCTGGGTGTTGAGGCTGTACGTACGAATGCCTGATACGACAGGGCCACTTTCTCCCAAGCAAGCGAGCGTTCACGCAGAACAGCGGGGCCACTGTCCGTAGTCGTCAGCCAAAGCATCGCATAGAAGGCAAGTCTTGCCCTACATATACGAAGCCGGGTGCGAGAGACAACGGGGGCTCTGAAGCCTGTGGGGAACTGCTTGCGGTAAGTAGCTGCCGGTCTTTTCTCGAGCCTGGTCTTCCCGAGTCTGCAATATCCTGTTGCCAGATGTTGAGGACGTGTCAGGAGGAGGGCAGTCACACGAGCGAATCTCTTGAAGGGCGTGGGGTTGAGGTACATCGTCCTTGTGCGTGTCGCTTGAATCTCAAGGTGGAGTTTCCGAAGCGGCTGATATTGAAAATGAATCAGGACAGCTTGTGAGCGGCCAAGAAAGCCGATTCTTCCTCGCGTGGTACTATTCCAAGGTATCAGCGTAGAGCAAGATCAACCGAATCGAATCGTACTCGTTCAAATATCAGTGGGCTCCGCAGGTGAACACTGATTGTAATAGAGATCGAAGTAAGAAGCATGCCTCAAGCTCCAAGCGTGGTCTGAAAACGAGCAAGCTCACGGCCGCGCAGGTATGACACAAGGAAGCCTTTAGATTTCAGTCGTATACATACATACATCTATAGTTTTCAGCAACTTCTTCTTCTTCTTTCGTATTCTCTTCTTGCCTTGTCACCGCCAGCGATTACTTCTCCAGCGTCGCATTGATGATATCGACAAACTCAGGCTTGAGCGATGCCCCACCGACGAGGAAGCCATCCACGTCAGGCTGCACGGCTGTTCACCAATGCATAACACGTTAGCTCAGCGTACCCTTGACGATAGATCGACAGTAGAAATACGCACAAAGCTCCTTGCAATTCCCCTTATTGACGCTCCCGCCGTAGATAATTCTCGTCGATTTTGCCACAGCGGGGCTAACGGCGGAGGACAGGTAGGCCCGGATATCGGCGTGCGTCTCTTGCGCCTGGGTGGAGGTGGCGACTTTGCCTGTGCCGATAGCCCATACCGGTTCGTACGCGATGACTATCTTGCTATCGATTCGAGTACCCGCCGCGTCAGCCGACGATTCGCAGTGAGGAAGGAAGGCAGGAATGTACCTCCAGTCAGCCTCGCTCAAAACACTCACGACAGCCTTGAGCTGCTCCGAGCACACCTCCGTGGTTTTGCCGGTCTCGCGCTGCTCGAGGTCTCGCCGATGCAGAGGATGACGGAGAGGGAGGAGGCTAAAGCGGCTTTAGTCTTTTGTGCCACGATTTCGCTGGTCTCGTGGAAGAGCGTTCGGCGCTCGGAGTGGCCTATCCAAGTCAATCCTCAGCGTGAGCGACGCGATCGAGATAACACGCAAAAAAGAGATCCCACCCAGAATGACATACGGGATACCGGCATCTTTAAGTTGTACAGGGCTAGCAGCGTATCGTCAGCCTGCTGCTCGACGACGATATGGCACAGAAAAAAAAACTATACGAACCTGATTTCGCCCGTGAACGCACCCGAGTCTTTGAAGTAACAATTCTGCGCAGCGATCTTGATCTCCTTCCGCAAAATCTCTTTCAAAGGGATAAGATACAGAAACGGCGGGGACACAACGACTTCTGTTTGACAGTAAACCTTGGATGATCAGCCCAAGACGCGTCGGAAGCGCGCAAGCAACGAGCGTGCCGACAGATGGATCGAGATGAGCTTGGTTGAGGAGCTCTGTGAGGGCCCGTTTCTCCGATACGGAGTTGGGGTTCATTTTGAAGTTTCCACCGACGAAGAATTGGCGCGACATTGTGGCAAGAGATGGAGGACGCGGACAAGATGGTGGTGCAAGTTGGGTGAAGTGGCTGTGCTGAAATTTGCCGAAACGCTAAAGCCGACTAACGCCGAGTTGAAGTTGAACCTGGGTTGGAACATCTGGGGAGAGCTACTAAACTACTGGGATCAAATGATGGACGATGGACAACGGTGGACAATGCGGTGAAATGCCCGTAGCGATTTGGATGTGGGCAGACTGCCACGGCGGAATAGTCGGAACAAAATGTTTGTGGCACTGGTACTGCGCCAAGTGCCTTGTACTCTATCTGCTACCTCTGAACTCCCGCACATGTATTCATACAATGCTTTACCCGCAACTCTTTCGATGTAGCTGTATGGCTCAGCAATTGCGCCACGACCGTACCGCCAAATACAAACCATCGTGGCCAAACCACTGCTATATATATTGTTCTTGCTGCAAATCCCTTTGTTTTCAAATCCTCCCAAAACTCTGGCTCCAGGGAGTCCTTCAATTGGAAATGGTCATTGTGGTTTTGCCGTGATATACTCTTGAGCAAGGGTCGCGGGAAAGCGACCCACATGAGTTGTACGGTAGCATGTTCAAGGTTCAGAACCAGCGGCTAAAAGCCGGGGCAACATTTGGCTGGGAGCTCAAGTGGAGGATTCTCTTCCGGAGGAACAATTTCGACCCAGATCCGGCGCGTAAAATCAAGAAAGCGGACTACTTCATGAAATTGTAGGTTTTCCTTGAGCGAAGTATGCGCAAGGATCCGCTCGAGAATCGTTTGAGCAAGAACCATAGAGAATCTGAGAGAAGGTTGGTAGCCAAATCAATGGCAAAGACTATGAGGTGTCGATCAAGCAGCCAGTCGAAGCACAGTTTGCGTCAAGGGGAACTGTATGCTGAAATTGGTGCTACTGAAAGGAGGCGACGAAATCGCTGGAACAAATGTACCAGGACAGTATTGCTGCTGAGTTTAACCTCCATTGTTTCGATTGTGTAGAAAGAGATGTGTTTGACGGTATAGAGAGATTTATACACAGCAAAATATCAGCTATAAGGTAGTTGCGGTTGTATATGTGCAGCGTTTAGATCACGATAATTCGGTCGCGGTAAAAACAGGTGTGACGGTGGAGTCCATGGACACCGGTGTCCACCATCAACCCGGTTATTCTGAACATCTGGATTTTGCTGGAGTCTTGCGGAGATTATTCCCGACAGACAGCGGGGAAGGGCCTGCCTATCAGCATATTTTTTTTGAATCGGCTGCGTTACTCAGAGCTACCCAAAGTAAATTTGTGTAAAGTCCGAGTCTCGAGATAACTCAGAATTTTTCGAAATTGTTGCCTCGGGCGTTGAACTTGCCAAGCGCAGCAGGACGCCCATACCTGACTGGTTGTGAAGGGCTTACCTCTCAATCTCTCATAATTGCCAAGAATTCTCTGAATTTGCTCCGTTACTCAGAGCTACCCAAAGTAAATTTGTGGAGATCTAGATCTAGACTCTGAAGCAACTCAGCCAAATTATCCACTCGGACGTTGAATTTTCGCGGACTCCCCCGCGCCTGCGTAGATGCGAGCTCCACGGCCTCCATCCCCACTGAGATTCAGAATCGCATATAAACCCCCCGAAGCTGCATCTGAGTTCCCCAGAATTCAACCAAACCAACATGACGAACTTCAGCAAACTCTCATCCTCCATCTTTGCAATTGCAATCGCCCTGCTGCTTGCGGGCACAGCGAATGCACAAGAGTGCGTGATCGCGATAGCTGCCCCGGGTCTCAAGTATGCTGCATTGCCATCGTGAGTGCTTTTACAATTTTACCAGACTTGCATTATAATATTACCTCTACGTAGACGAGCGGCGGCGGCGTGGGCAACACTGGCATCTGTATCGATGCTGCCAAGTGTGTCAACGTGAGTCTCTTTCAAGTAGTTTTGTTCGCGCGTAATTTACTCATCTGTGTCTGAAATTTCAGGGAAATTGCAACGACAGTAATGGCGGAGATGAAGGAAGCACTTGTGACGCGTGATGTTGGGCAGGAAACTCTCAACGATAACTCAGTGAATGTACACGTAGAATACGAGAAATGAAGCAGATAAATTAGTACCAGATATACAACAGATATCCACAATCCATCCGTTGAGCATTGCTACAATCCTCAATTCTTCTTGCCCGACGCGGCCTTGACGGACGCAGCATGGGCAAGGTTCAAGCTCCCGACGAGGTCTTTGCCCAACTGCCACACAATCAGAGTGGGGACCACGATCCAGAACCTACATTCCATCATCAGCCTCGAAGTAAGAAGGAATCCCTTCACGCACCCATTAGGAATGAGCCAATAAACCGTCAGGTCGTAGAGGCTGTTGTGGCCCACCGCACAGTAGTTGCAGAAGTACTCTGCGCCCAAGTAGAGGATGGTTTTGGCGAGGGTGAGGGATGCAGCGGTGAAGCCGATGAGGGGGGCGGCGGGCCACTCGCTGACGTGCGCGGTGTAGAGGTAGAAGAGGTTCATGAGTGTCTCGAGGACGTTCATGAGCGCTGCGCTTGTTGTCAGCACAGGTGGCTAGAGAGAGAAAATGTGAGGACGTACACTGCGCGTTGGTGAAACCGTCACCCTCCTCGAGGGCTGGAATACCATAAACCTGCATAGTTTCGGTAAGCCTGCATATTACATTTTCGGTATGTTTCCAAGACGTACAAGATCAACCTGGAAAGAGTTAATCTAAGGATGCATCATCGAGGAGATTGCACATACGCGTTGGTATATGCTATACGGCGACCAGAGCCAATGTAAATCTCCTCCCTGTTTTCGCGTCGTCGTCAGGCTTCGTCATATGACATGCTTCAAGATCTCTCACCTCCATCGACCGCGGCCTACCCTCCGTCGTCAGATACGCCGCAAAGAAAAGCGCAAAGCTCACCTCATAAAACAGTATCCTACATCCCACGCAATAACCTGCAGCCACAGTAAGAAAAAACCCACACCGCACGGAAATCGTTGGTATTCACCGGGGCAGTAATCAAGAACCAGAGAGAGATCCAGCTATACGTCTTCACGGCCATTGTCCTCGTCGTCGAATGTGGGGGAAGGGGTGTATGAGAAAATGTGGTTCGATGTCGGGAGATATAGAATTTGCGGTTTTCTCACACGTGTCGATCAATTGCGCGGCGCGCCGAGTCCGTTGCCGGCGCTCTCCTCTTGCCGCCGCTCTTGCGTCAACGTCGATGGCCGATTCCGTAGTCTCAGCTCCAGCTGCATAGCTATTAGCGGGTCTTGTCGTACGACTCCGACTGCGTTTTCCTATTTTCCTGTCGCGCGCCGTCTCTTCGGGAGTCGAAGACTCGATTCGAGCCATGTACGCGGCGGATAATATTGGGAGACCCATGAAGACAATGGAAGAGAATTCAGAACAGAATTGTGGTGGGTGTAGATTCAAGAGTCAAGTTCAAGTCGAGTGCAGTGGACAGGCCGCCTTGGAGCTTTTGAGTAGGATGGTGTGGCATGAGCCCACAACGTGCCGGCAGAATGCCCTTTGTCTTGCTTGTTTGCGTGCGATGTCTTTGAGGCTGGCTCATCTTTGTCTTGCTCTTTGTGCAACTTGAATATGGTAGGGAGAAGAAACGAGTCAAGCCCGGTCGTCGAACTCAGCCCGCACCGAAACGGTACTAGGCTCTGCTCCTTTTCTGCTCGGATTCTATGCACGAGGCAAGTGCGCGGTCAAGTGAGTGGACAGTCGGTCAAGTTATCAATGACATACTTCGATATTAATGCTCCAGCTTAGATAGTTCTTCTATTACTCTGACATGACTATGTCAGGGACAGAATTAAATGCCCGACGATGCACTTTCGCCGTCGTTACGCGTCTTTCGAGGCCATTCAAAAATATGGGTATCACAGCCCCTGGTTCTCGATGAGCTCGTCCGAACTTTTTGTTTCAAGAACTTGAAAAGGGCGGTGACTCTTGCACGGACATCTCGCCCACGACAAACGATTAACAAATCCCGCCTTTACCTTAGCTGTCGTCGCGGTACCTGGCATCCCATACGAGCCTCAATTAATTGCCTTCTTCCTGCTCCTCGACTGGCACACACGGAAAGGGTGTCCCCCTTTGGGTACTACCTACGAGTACCTACGCCACTCGCGTTGCTACAAGATCGAATGTTCTTAGTCTTGCTGAAAAACTTCCGCTGTCCGTTCACAAGAGCGAATCTTGCTCCTTTCTGATGGTCGCCCGAAGAACAGCGTCTAGTCTTCGATGGCTCGGCTGGCACCAAGTATTTGCTCATGAGATCAAAGGCTCGAGCGTCTTGGGCTATAACTCTAGCATTGCTCGGCGGTCTATTACAGTTTCGTAGAGCTATCTCAAAATGCAAGCCTTTTCAATCCCGCCAGTTTTCATTCTCTCTTGTGTCTCCTCGAATCTTCTGTTCACAGATTCCGAGAATGCCTGCCCTTCCCGCTCAATCCGGCACACCCCTACCCGCTACGGTTCACCAAGCTTGAGGGTGCCCAGTTGCATCCAAGAATATTCGAAGCCGCCGCGACCTGTGCCTGGACTCGTACTACATCTTTCACCCGATGACCCGAGCGCTTTCTCCTTGAAGAACGCCACGTGCAAAAGCGGGGTCTCCCGCCCCAGATTCCCACTGAGCCGCACGCCTTTGAATCCATCCAGGCAGCTCAGAATTACACGCCGTCTACTTGGGCGGGCGGTCCGGGTGAGTGCTGAGCTGACTGCTCGACGCTTCCACATCATCGATGTCATTTCGATGCAGATATCTATGCCCAGTGCTTGTTTGGGCATGATGATACAGTAACTAATTCAAGCCCGTGCGTCCTCTTTCACGTCGTTCTCCCCATTCGACAGCTTCTGATTAGCCTTTTCTTGCTTTTCAGTGACAGGTCGATCGTGGCTTTGAAACAATTCGCCAGGATATTGTATCCCTGAATCAGTGGCGCTTGACAATGTGCTACATATGCATAAGTCGTATCTCAATGTAAGAACAGCTTCCGAGGATGTTGAGTTTATCCCTCGAATTCAGACTCCAGACCGCATCAAGTACTGGGTTGTTTTTTGCAGGAAAAAAACCCCCTGAAAACACTGCTCGCGTCGACAAACCCGTCCAGTCCTGTCAATTTTGTGCGTAGCAACAAGAGCAACACATTCTTGGTTGACTCACGCGAACGTTTGCACAATCTGCCAGTGTCGACGTGTCCTTCAAGCCCCTTGACGTGCTACATCGGCGTTTCACTCTGTCGGAGTTGGTCTGCGGTCTTTGCTCAAATGCCAGTCAATTCACGACACGTATGTACCTCCAACTGCAAGACTTTCCAAGAATCTCCCAAGCTTGGTCGCCGTCCGTAAGACTATTACCAAGAATTAGAAGGATGTCCCCACACCCTAGTTGCAGCTGGAAAGCCCAAGAAAAACCTTAGGCCTCGAGCTCCATGGCCAACTCCGGGGTAATAGCTAGTATGGCCGCCACTGGCCTATAGACGTGGATAGGGACCTGGATACCAACGTCTTACCCTGTCGTTGGTCCTCGTTTTCTCGCTCTCGTTCCTTGAAGAATTGTCGGGGACTCCGGATGTCGACCCTGCATGACGACGATTCAAGAAATTTCTGGAATGCGATCAATCGCATAGTATCAAATGATCAAACATATCGTTTCGTTTTCCGTCCTAATGGAGCAGTACCTACTCACCTCATAAGGCAACGCATTTTTGTTCACAGACTCTTCACCCTCCGTCTCGTCCAATGAACGACCAAAAAATAACAGCTGGGCAGCCCTGGATGTCTAATTTGGCAGCCGTGTCAAGCAAAAAACCCGAAAAAACACGATTGTTCTGTGATTTTCCGGAAATGCGACATCTCCACAAAGCAGCATGACCGCGTCGGTTATGATGCCCTGGTGCCTGGAACTTGGCATCACGTATATAAAGCAAGCGGTTCGGGTGGCCCGACGCATCTTATTGCTGCCCTCCCCAAAATGCGCCTTCAGTCATTAATACTTGTTTTTGCTGCCGTCGTCGCGGCCTCTGCTCAAGTCGAGGTACGAAATCCAGATCCGTTCATCGACTCGATCCATGACTGGCATTCGTTATAGCGCGCCGCCCCCGTGGTACGTCTCCACTCCTTGATAACAAGCACTCTTCCGACTTAGTGTTCGCGATCTAGTCCAATGGTGCACCCGGGTGGAAGCGGGATCCGTCTGGCCCCATTGCTGAAGATGGGGCTCCGGGATGGAAGAGAGATCCTTCGGGTCCTATCGTCGAAGATGGCGCACCTGGGCTGGAAGAGAGAGAATTCGGACGGCGCGCCTACATGGAAAAGAATCGTGATACCTCCCTCCGTACGTATCAGATCCTCCTCAACAGGTTGTTCTCTAAATTTCATTGCGATACAGAATGGTGCACCCGGATGGAAGAGAGATCCTTCGGGTCCTGTCGTCGAAGATGGCGCACCTGGATGGAAGAGGGAGGATTCCGACGGGGCGCCGCCATGGAAAAGAATCGTGATTCCTCCTGTAAGTCTCACATCGTCGTCAGCTGATTACTTGCTGACATTTCCGATGTAGTCCAATGGCGCGCCTGGATGGAAGAGAGATCCTTCTGCTCCCATCGCTGAAGACGGGGCACCCGGATGGAAACGGGCCACTCCACCTCCCGGAGATGTCAGTTTTTCGAGTTTCTCCTCCCTCCAATGATTTAAATGCCCCCAGGCGCCACCATGGAAGAGGGAACACCCCGGTATGAACAGGGCTGAGACCCGCGCTGCCCGTGCTGTGAGTCCTTGTCGTCCTACTTTAGTACCCGCCATGCTGACTCCGGCTTAGAACGCACGCAGGGGCGACGGTGCACCTGGGTGGTAAACGAGCGCACTGCGACGCCGTATTGCAAGTCCTCCCATTGACTACCAATCTTTGTTCCCCTGTTGTCTTCAAATATTCGGGTTACACGACGCTCCCTACATGGTCTAATATATGCTACCTTCGCCGTTCTTTGATCTAGTGTACATACGATTCTCGCAAGGAAATCCTTCAAGAATACATTATTTTTTCTGCCCTACGCTCCCAATTCGTACCTGTCGACGTCATCGCGATCAAGCTTTTTTTCTTGTCGATCACCGTCGATGCTGCAATTTCCGGTACTCGCTCGATGCTCCCTCCGGCGTTGACGCTACTCGGTTGCCCACCGTCGCCTCCACAATATTTGACATGACAGACAGCCAACAGCGAAGCGCATGGTACTTTTGAATGTGTCGGACAGCTTCAGCCCGATTTGCTCGTATGCAATTCCTCAGCTTGTCTATCTGCCACCCAGCTCTTTCACTACGACCATCCATGGCCGTCCAGCTCTTCAGTAAGGCTTGACCTTTTTTCTGGCCATCGTCGTTTCTTCCTTAACCTATTCCGAAAGCGTTTGCGAAATTCCGACGCGAAATGACTGCTCAGCAGAAGAACGACGCGTATAGAACGGTGTACTTGCTTCTGGCTGCAGGACTAGCGATTCCCGGATTTAAAGACTTCAAAGTCGGCCCGCCGTTGGACAAGAGAGGTACGAGAGGCTACGAGTTCGGTAAGTGGTCGACAATTTTTTGAAATCCATCTGGTAGGTCCATGCGCTCATCGTGATTTTGAAGCTCTGACTGTCGAGTTTGAGGACATGAAGGCGTATAGGTGCGCTGCCTCAGAGCTTGTTCGGATTCTCAACTCAAAGAGCTGACATGGCCTGCAGCAATTATATTCCGCACGCACATCACATTCTGTAGGTCGACAACATTCGTCTCCGAAGGCCTCTCGACTGATTTCGAATCATCAGTGTCTCCGAGTTCATCAACGCCTTCTCAGAAGGAACGCCTCTTGCGTACCAAATCGACACCACCCGAGTCGTGAAACTGTAGGAGAAAGCGAGCCCGCCGCCTGCTATGGAACGCATAACTATCGTACACCATATTCAATTCTACATACACACACTATATCGGCCAGCATTATCATACCTACTCTAGCTCTGTCTAATTGTCGTCAGTAGCTCCAAGCTCCCTTTTGCATCGATCGCAAACACAATCGAAATACCAGTTAGCGGCGAGCTCCTTCCTTCGGTCCGTAACGGTATCCTTTACGTCGATGTAGTTGGTGCAAAGCTCTTCACCCGGCGCGATGTCTCTGGTCGCGAAGAAATGCAGTTCGCGCCCCATGCGCTTCTTGCGAACGTTTGGCGCGCAGTCTATCCCGAAATGAGCTTGCGTGAATAACGAGGTGTCGAAGGACATACCGTGATTGAAATACGAAGCTGGAATGGAAAGACGCCATGAGCGACAACGAGCGATAAAAAGAAACGATTTCTAACCTGAGACGTACATGCACCATCCCAACATTTCGCTATCTCCCTCCTCATTCATCTCGTACATCCCGAACACATTGCCGGGGTCCCGAGCGAGAACCGCGTGCACTGTCTCGAATGTGGCTAGATACGTAGCAAGGGCTGGAACGTCAGTCAAGACGATGCGACGGATGAATGCGTAGATACGCAGGTTGGAGGGGAGTGCGTGCGGACGGGCGCGATAGAAGTGAAGCTCGTTATTTTGGAGCTCTAGAAGAGCCGGCCACGAGTCGAGAGGCGAAGGCATGGTTTTCTGCAATCCGGAATCCTCTGCGTGTCGCCTGAGAATTGCTGACAAGACGAATCGGACGGTGTCCAATTCCATCTCACTGAGCGTAGGCAGCTGAGTCGCTGCACTGTTTTCAGCAATGACCCACGCCTCATCGATGAAATCCTGCGTCAAGGATTCGACTTTGGGTATTTCAGTGAATATCCGAGCACTGTCAGCAGCGACGGACCGCTGTTTCTTCTCCGCCATCTTGGCCAATTTGTCGATAGCTGCATTCATCGCTGGCACGATTTCAGAGCTTTCGTCCCGTATCCACCGATCTCGGCAGCCTTCGCTGCAGAACCAGATGCCAGTTCCATTCTCAAGCTTGATGTTCCAGGCGTTGCGCCCCGCATCGAAGGCATAGGCAAAGCAAAGACCGCAGACCTCCTTGCGGAAGACGCGGTAGATGACAGAAGCGTATGGGAAGGGACAGGTGTGAAGCAGGGTGTCTTTCGAGATGGGCTGAGTAGCAAAGAGGCCTCGGCCACCGTACCAGGTAGCTTGGCGGCGAAAAAGATCAGATTCCATCCACTACGAAAATCTTGCCAAATGCATCGTGCAAAGAGTAGTGTTTCCTAATCGGGTCATCACCGGGGAAAAATATTCTATCAAAGCAAACGATAATCTCTCTAGAGCATGCTAACAAAACTATTGCCACAGAACAAGCAACGATGTACCGCTTCAAGCAGCTCTTCAACAATCCACCCTCTACCTGCTTCGGGCAACCACTCCTCCGTTGTGGAAGCATCGCGTCTTGAAGGCGGGAGGAAAGCCTTACGACTGCAGCCGACACACGTCTGTACGCGTGGTGTAGACAGTATGAAGGTCGAGATCGAGCAGCGGGCTGTAATTCCATGTTCAGTATGAAACAACTTGGATTATATTAGCTGCTGATAGAGGAACCTACTCCACGAATGACCCCGAGGACAAACGCCGTTCGTTATGGTCTGTAACGGCACATCCTCCCCACATGCAGGACACGCTTCATTGAGACCTGTGTCCTGGACTGATTCGACGAGGTCGGTGTTGTGGAGTGCATCGGTAAGGCGTTGTCCGTCTGATTTGAGGTCGTCTGGTGAATTGGATAAAAACGCTTGGATGACTAGACGTAGGACGAAGGGGACGTCGTTTGGCTGTCATTGAGCTGAGCTAGTTGACCACGACAAGGAATCACTGAAAATTTACGCTTGATACAGGGAACCACCGCTTGGACATGTCGAATTATCGTACGCAGAACCCGATGCGAGACTGCGTTTAGAAGAGTTTGTGCGGTCTGGCCACAGTGATCGCGTTTTTTCTTGGGAATCTGACGATTTCTGATGTGGAAAGAGATGAGCAATCGTACAAGTGAATGTTGAGTAGAGTAGTTTCGCACCCAAGCAAAATCCGCTAGAGATAGTCGCATTCTGAGCGACAACATGACATCGAACCCATATAGATGCCGAGCTAGACTATCTCTGAACTCTTTCCGCATTTCAGGAGTCAATTCGCCCGTCCACGGCTCTATGTTTATGTTAGTTGAGTGGTCGACAATGTCTGGGGCGAGGATGTTCAAAACTCGAGGAAGCAGTTGGTTCAACTTTTTTGGATGCAGATTGTAGAAGATCGGACGAAGAAGATGTGCTGGCGAGAATCCCGAAGCTGCCCAAACGATGAGCAATATGTTGACGAGCAGGAGAGTTGGGAACATACAACAACGGCAATTTTGTAGGATGTCAGATAGATTTTGCAACAGGCCTTCGTCGTTGGTATCATCCCACAGACGTGCGACAAGAAAGATGCTGTTGTGTTTCGAATCGTGCTTGTAACTAAAAATCCCCAGGACGGTTCGCTCTACGAAAACAACCATGAGCGGAAGCAAAAACGAGAGCCAATGCAAATCAAAATACTCGTGAACCCAGGTTACTGTAGCAGACCCATCGTAAGAAGTCATCCCACTGACCCTGTTCTCCAGTTCGGCGTCCACAGGTCCAACTTCCGCTCGTGTGAATATCGAACGTGCTGTCAACGACAATTTCTGCGTGGAGATATCGTCTTCGGGATCTGTCGGAATCCAGGAAGGATTCGTTTGAGAACGTTTGTGAACTACATGGAATGAACCGTCGAAAAGGCAGAGTACGAGGGCGTCTCTTCCGCGTAGATAATGCATGCCGGACAACGGATGGAACGGAGATGTTGCAGCAGATAGGTTTGATTGACGGACGATACGCAAAGCGCGCAAGCCGGACCATTCGTCGGCCGTGTTTTGATGGGCGCCAGAGATAAATCACTCCGACTTTGTGGTAGACAAGGATGAGCTGGCAATTTTTTTTTCGTTGAAATTTCTGTAAAAAAAACAAGCCGCAGACCTCACACTTCCGGAAATTTCGACCCATTGAAGCGCAGTACAGGGTCGTTGATCCGCAGGACATACTTCATGCGGAGCGTTGTCAATTTCGAGGCGGATGAACAAGTCCAGACCGAAGGGGGGACGTAGATGGGGTGCGTTCAAGGGTCTGTTTTATGTTTAACACCCCGACAACACCGTCGTCAGTCGCATATGCGACGTAGGCATCACATTGCTCATGCCCGGCCAAAGCCCACGAAGAAACGCTGACGCACACGAACCCAGTGTTTCGAGACAGTGGTCGTTTTGTACCAGTTCGACGCCGGCGTTACGATAGCTAATCGCAAAAATCAGCGCAGCATAAAAGTCGATGTTGACACTGACCGAAAAAACATGAGCATGCCGGCTCGATTACCAGCCACGAGGAGAGATCCATTGAGGAGTGGTGTAGGAGTGAGGCCAAAGTCAGCTTGGCGAGGGACCAGTATATACCTTTTCCGGCGGATTACTGACTAAATCTGCCTATGTGCATTGAGAACTCACTAACTATCTGTGATTTTAGTGCTCCGAACTGCGTTGCTTTCCTCCGAAAAATGGTTTAGTAGAAAGGGTGTGATGTCGAAGACCTTCGAGGATCGTAACTTGTGCATGTTTGTTCAGATTTAAAACAAACCTTTATCCATTCTCCTTTGATTCCGTTGCCGGCCAGCGGTCCACAAGGTTACATCCATACTAGAGGTGAGCGCCGCGACTATGCATCTTTGAAGAGATGAGTCAAAGTGAAAATTCCTACTACTTGAGATGTACCCTGCTTCGGCAGATATATTGCTCGGAGACAAGGGTCACAGCCCATAGCGCAATGTCCACAGAACCTAACGAGATAGCGCTCCAGTCTATCGAGAATTGAGCAAAAAAAATGGGTGGGGTAGCAGATCGGAAACCTTGGGAGTGTTCCGGCCACAGATACTCAACCGCGCGGTCGAACTGAATCAGGGTTCGATACCACCCAATAGGTTCTACGCCGTCCTGTTTTCCCGGAACGGCTTTGATGGCCGTAGTGGGCTCAAAATTCAATCCATGGTCTGGAGTCTGAGTGGGATTATACTGGTGCTTCATTGGCGCTCTCAAAAACCCTCTTACCATGATATATAGTGCAGTTTTGGTGAGAAACAAGCTTGGCCATCCGCAGACCATTGGAAAGCAGTCGCAGACGGCACACAAGCAACGACAGGTACAGTGAGACTGGTATATATTGGGCAACAGAACGTGTTAGCTGGCATTATGGTTTTTGAAGCCGCGTTATATCATGAGTAAGTTCTAAGTTTCGTCGAAGATTCTTCCGGCACAGTTCAAATGGTCTGCGACTCTGCGCGTCGCACTAGGACGAGATCTGAGTGACGGAGAAAAGAACTGGAGGTTAATCTTACACAGACACCCGCGGTGCTTGGGGTGAACAAAGCAGACGCGAGGTGGTGGTTGACGCAAAAAAGAGGGAGAGTGATAATGTCACAAGATTGTCACAGACCTTCCCGATTAGGCAGGTGTATGTCCAAATATGGCATAAGCCTGGCTGCACCTTGCTCCAAGCCTCCGCACGTCGACGAGCTTTGAGCCGTTCCGAGCGTACGCTGCGGTTTCGCTCCCTCATTCGACTCTTCTTTGGCTGCCCTGTATTGATATCCGCATCAGAGGTCTCCGCGAAATGGCCAAGACTGGGAAAAAACGAAAGCACAATAACGACCCATCTTCCAGTTCGCAAGTTTCAGCGTCGAAGAAAGCGAAGAAAGACCTTGCAGTGTCTACGGAGGCCCAATCTATCAGCGAAAACACGGCTGAGATCGGCAATCTCATTTACGCTGACGAGCTTGAGACGACAACTGATATTCTGTGGACACTGGCGAAAAATCCTCAACTCATCTCCTTGAAACCTCTGAAAGCATTCCGTACCGCTGTTCATGACTACTGGCGTGTTGCCACGGAAGTGTCGCATACAGGTGCGTCTGTCCTGATATTGTCTTCTATCGTACTCATGAGTCCTCGCCAGGCACATCGCTGACTTCCCGCATATCCTCAGCTCTGGTTGATCAGCGGCATGTCGATGCTCTGGTGCTGCTTTCAGAGATGGAGATACGCGGACACTTGCCAAAACTCGGCGCTCTGCAGAGATGGGTTCGCGAATGCGACGCTGTTCTAGCGCCATCTATGTCCCAAGAGGAGGAAAACTTGGTGTGGCAGGTGCTGTGTGCCATCCTGCGAACGACTCAGCCAGAATGCATCTCTTCAAGCCGTGGTGATGATGGGGTTTTGAAGTCAGGCAGTCGACTGCGATGGTATCCACCATTCACCCAACAGCCGTCAGCGGCACCCCCTTCTCCTCCTCGAGAGGTGGCTGCCTCAATTACTCTATCTGTCATGAAGCCTCTACAAACCACACCAGGACCCGATAGACGCCCCCCAAACAAACACCCGGCTGTTGTTTTATTACTCTCCGCCGAACACGTTTTCCTCTCTTATCTTCTGCAGACCGAACGCGGCAGCCCCAGCGCTTTGATGTCCCGGGTGTCCCTGGTGAGCCTCCCTTCCACCAACTCTGCATCCATACTCAGGTTTCCAGGGGCTTTCATCGTCAACGATGTCTTCGAAGCCTCGGAATGCCGAGCACTCATCGATGCAGCAGAAGCGGTGGGGATGCTTCCTGACGAGCCTGTTGCCGGCTCGGCTGCACAACTCGCCTCCGTACTAGCACACAACTTCATCTGGCTTGCTGACGCAGACTTCATCTCTACACTGTACGACCGCGTCGTTCCGCATCTACCTCCGGCTGTGCATGGTGGAGCCGTCAAGGGAATTAATCGGCGATTCAGACTCTACCGTTACCGCCCAGGAGCCCTGTACCGACCACACGTACGGCAGTCATTTCCTTCCGTTCTCCTTTGTTTGCTTACAGCTCGTAGATTGACGGCGCATGGCCTGCATCAGCACTAGACGAAACGTCTACCCCTCCATCGTACATCTACGACTCGGATCCGACGGTGTACTCGCGGCTGACGTTCCTCATTTACCTCAACGACGACTTCGACGGCGGATGCACCACGTTCTTCCTTCCTTCCGCCGAGCATGGCATCCTCGAGGCGCGTCCCGTCAAGCCCCGCACGGGCACCGTCTGTGTGTTTCCCCACGGCGCTGCGCAGGGCAGCCTATTGCATGAGGTACGCAAAGCCGGTCTGTTTCACACATTCTCTCGATTTACGAGTGTTGTGGGGATGCAGGGCAGCGGGGTCATCGAGGGGGCGAAGTATGTGATTCGCACGGAAGTTCTGTACGAGGTAGACAAGTCGGAACGTGTAGAGAGCTGAAAAAACATACGCTTTGCACCTTGCGCGGTCTCCGAGGTCCGACTTCCCAAACGGGTCGTACTTTCGCCATATTTGACAGCTGCAGCCTGCAGTCGATTGCGACTCGTCTCTCATCCTGCCACCATGACGGTGTTGCTGGATCTTTCGCCGGAGCTGGCCACCATTGTCCTGGACTATCTGGTGCCGTATCCGCAAACGCTGAACAACCTCTGTCTGGCTGGCAACCACACTCTGCTCGCACTGGCTCGACCGTATACCTGGCAGGAAGTGGACATCACACTGAGCGACAATCGCAAGACGAGTGCGGCGTTGGCGGATAGACTGTTAGCCTTCTGCTCGGACTCGGCCAAAGTCATCGCTATACGCTCGCTGAACATCACCTTCACGGGCTCTTTTAACTACCATACGCCCGCTATCAAGACGCTCAGTGAAAGTCTATGGCGGATAAAGAATCTGACACACATGACGATTAACTGCGTCAACAACACCCACAATTCCTGGACCCAGCCGCGATATATTCAGAGCTTCATCGAAGAGCTTCCATCTTTGCAAAGTCTCACGATAGATGGCTGCATCGACACGTACCATGCAGGAGGCGAGGATCTCGCAGATCTCCCCATCCCACCACTCAGGCATTTGGCCGCGCGATTCTGTGGGGTCGATGACGGTATTTCAAAGATCTGGAGCTATTGTTCCAACCTCGAAGTTGTAGAATTGGCGGGCGGTCTCGCGGAGAGATTCTTCAAGGAGAATAGCTCGCTCCCTCTCGACGAGATCCATGCTAAAGTGGACGGTAGTTCGCTCTTTCGAGAATGTTTTGATTCAGACTGATGCGACCCAACGATCCGCAGGAACTTCCGAATATTTGACGGGAATGTACTACATCTTGAACCCTCCACACAATGCACCAGATCGACCCGCCATTCTCTACACTGCGAAGACGATAAAGCTCATCTCCGATGCCAATGCTGCTACTAATAACAGTGACTGCTGGACCTTGACTTGGTTCTTTGAGGTACTGCTGTCGCTTGTACTACAGCTTCTGGTGTACTGACTCAGATTCTTCCCCCACGCGAGGTACATCCAGACGAGCCATCTGAAACCTTGACGGAAATTTTCTTGGAACTGTCCATCGGTGTATACACCCTCGGTGTCTTCCTCTCGGGCATTCGTTCGCCAATCCTCGAACGAGTTGGTGTGGTCGCACTTGAGGACGGGATATGGGTTCCAAGCGAGTTCGACGAATTCCTTGTCGAGGTTACCGACACTGGCGGCCTGTTCTTTGAGGGGTTTGAATCCCTCCAAGAGCTCGTTCTACCGTGCGATGGGATGTCACAAACGGCCTTGGTATTGTCATGTCTCCTTAGCCCATCCAATCCAGCTCATACTCTTCCCCAGAGTCTGCTGCCACCGCTTCTGGCGCGTGCCCCCGCACTGCAGCGTCTTTATTTCGCGTTTGCTGACTCTGAGGATCTGGCCACGGCGGCTGGAAAGTATGCAGAGACTGTTTCCACGCTGCGAGCTGTTGCTTGGAGAAACATATGCGAGTTTTGTCTAGTCAGAGACGGCGGGACTCCGCCGCTGCGTCTTGAAAAGAAAGTCTACACGGCGACGAGATGGCAAGAGTGGAATGGGATCGGGAAGTGGTGGGAAATGTAACACGGGTTTTATATTCTGATTCACGACATGCTTTTGGGTAATAGAAAAATAGGAATTGATGGTAATAGTCTCCCTGGAGCGTCGGTATTCTCAACGACACGACGAAAGGAAGCCACTGCGTGCCAACGATGCGGAGAGCAGCAATTCACGGGGTCTCTGAGGTCCGACTTCCAAAACGGGCTGCCCGCTTCCTCCGTCCTTGACACTGACACTGGCAGTGGCTGGACTCGTTTCGCTATTCAGTTTGCATTGATGCCTGACTCGTTCTCTTACCACCATGGCAGTCCTGCTAGACCTTTCGCCTGAGCTGGTGACTGCTGTCCTCGATCATCTTGCGCCGTTTTCGCAAACGCTGGATAATCTCTGCCTGGCTGGCAATCGTAATCTACTGGCCCTTGCCCGTCCTTATACCTGGCGGGAGGTCGATCTCACACTCAGCGACAATCGCAAGACTAGCGCAGCGCTTGCGGAAAGACTGCTATCCTTCTGTGCAGACTCGGCCAAGGTGTCTGCTGTACGCTCGCTGAATCTCGCTTTCGTGGGCCGTTTCGACTACCATACACCCGCAATCAAGACGCTCGCTGAAAATCTACCGCGGCTCGTAAATGTGACGCACGCGACAGTCAATTGTGTCAACAGCTACAACGCATTTGGCTGGGCTCTGCCACGATATATTCAGAGCATTGTCGAAGAACTTCCGTCTTTGCTGAGCCTCGCCGTGGATGGGTGTCTTGACGGCTTCCACGACGGAGCTCAGGATATGGGGGAGAACCCTATTCCGCCTCTCAGGCATCTCAGGGCCCGGTTTTGTCAGCCCGAAATATATGAGGGTGTTTCGACAGTGTGGAGCTATTGTTCCAATCTCGAGGTCGTTGAGCTGGCGGGTGGTCTCGCGGAGAAGTTTCTCAAACAACATAGCTTGCTCACTGACACTGAAATTAAGGTCAAAATTGACGGTAAGCCGTTGTACGATGTTGGTGTAGGTCACGCTGATGACCATGGTGCGACCCAGGAACTTCGGCATCCTCGTGCGGGATGAACAGCATCCTGTACGACCGAACAAAGCGACCCGCTATCTTTGAAACCGCAAAAACTATCAAGCTCATCTCCGATGTCAACTCATCTACTATGAGTCCTGCCAGTGACAGTGATTCGTGGGAATTGACTGTTTTTTTTGAGGTATGGATGTTATTGCTTGTGCGACATCTTCTGGTGCCTGACTCGAACCATCCTCTACGCAAGGCCAACCCAAATGAGCCATCTGAATCCTTAACGGAATTCGTCTTGGACTTGTCCATATGTGTGGAATCCTTTGGGGTCATTCTTTCAGGCATTCGTTCGCCAATCCTCGAGAGAATCGGCGTGATAGCGGCTGACGACGGAAGCTGGATTCCCAGCGAGTTTGACCAATTCCTTACCCGCCTCACAGATAACGGCGGGCTGTTCTTTGCTGGGTTTGAGTCCCTTGAGGAGCTCATTCTCCCTTGCGACGGGGTATCACCTGAAACCCTGGTACGTGCGGAGTATCTTCTGCAGCCACATCTCGCTGACCAGAGACTTCAGAGGCTACTTCCGCCTCTCCTGGCCCACGCTCCTGCACTGCAGCACCTGTATTTTGCTGCTACCGATTGCGGGGACTTGGCTGCGGCGGCTAAAACGTACGCCGAGGCTATTTCGACACTGGCATCCGTTTCGTGGCGGAATAGATGCTGCTTCTGTGTCTCCCGACAAGCCGGCGTCTCGCCCGTGCGGCTTACAGAGCGACCATACGAGGCTCCTAGATGGCAGGGGTGGAATGGGATTGGGAAGTGGTGGGAAATTTGATACAGCAAGGCCTTTCACGGAGACCAAAGTAATCATGGTTCTGTTCAGCCTATTTCGTCTCGTATCGGCTGCTTGGGGGTAATAATAGCTTTTTTTTTGGCGCTCGTTGGGCGGTAGGATTTTCTTTTGCAGTCCACATGTTTCGGCCGATGACCTGGTCAAATCGTGAAGCCGAAAGTCGGCCGAAATAACCCCTGCAAGGAGAACCTCCCCTTCGAGTTCGACCATTGTTGGCGACAATCCATCCAGCAGATTTTCACGAGATATCAAGCAACGCGCTGTCCCTCATCTATAGTCATTTTTTGCTGTCACACAAACTGGTTTGGATGATCAGGTTAGTAGTCACTGGCAACTGTCAAGCGCAGCGCTCTTCCTCGAACTCCCGAACATGCTGGCCATCTTGTCCGAATCTTGTCAAGATTCACAGGTTCTCCGGTTATCGTCCAAGTTCCTTGCACCGAGTCTATCTGGAAGCTCCGCAGCCCGCCTCGGAACAGCGTTGCTCCGTAGAGGCAAAAGCTCCAAGCTACCGAGTGAGCCAAACTCGATGATTCAGGGAAAGAGTATAAAAAGAAAGGTGTCGAGCGCTGGGGTTCCGCTTAAATTAATCTACTGCTGCGCATTCTGCAGGCCAGATTTATCAGTTGTATCATTCGATGCATCACTCTCGAACGGTTAGCATCCCGTTCCAAACTTAGAACAGCTCATTTTCGTCAACAAGGTTCGCACCGTCATAAGGCCGTCCAGTCCGCAACTCTCCAGCCTGTTTCCACGTCGTCATTTCGCCCTTCTTCGCACCCCCACCCACAACTCATTACTGCGCACTTACCTTTGTCTCTTACCACCATGGTCTCATTGACCGTTTTCATTTTGCTGTTCGCTCCGGCGTTGTGTAGCGCTGCTGAGCCGGTTCACCTGCCGCTCACCCGACGATCGGGGCGCGTCAGAACGGCCCAGGACCACTTTGCTGCTGCTGATAGAGCTCGAGCACGGTTTAACTTTTCCTACCGCATCGTCCAACTTGAAGCGCATTCGAAGAGATGCCACAAACTTCGTGGTCACCGACCAGGTATGTGGGCTTCATTCCGATTTTTTTTTTGCCGTGATAATTGATGGATCTATTCAGGAAGGAGACGCCAGCTATTTTTCGACGGTCAGCATAGGCACACCGTTCGTATTCCAGTCCGGTCTAAACCTGTAAACGCACTAACAATTTCTTGATTTATTCATATCAGGCCTCAGACATTCAACGTGATCTTGGACACTGGCTCGTCCGACCTCTTCGTTCTTGACTCTACCTGTTCTCAATGTTCCAACGCCCCGCTCTTCGATTCCTCCAAATCCTCAACCTTCTCCCAACAACAAACCAACAAACCCACCATCATCTCCTACGGCTCCGGTTCGGTTGAGGGCTTCATAGGAACTGACACTGTCACCATGGGGTCTTTCACTGTGTCGTCTCAAACCTTTCGTATATTTGTTTCTCCTCCATGGAAAAAAATTACCTCTTTGACATTATAATTTATTTAGTTACGGTCGAAGCGCTCGACCAAGGCCTCATCGAAGGGTCCGTCTCGGGTTTGATCGGCCTCGCCTTCCAAGGCCTGGCGGAGACAGCGTCGCCCCCATTCTGGCAGGCCCTCGCCACAGGCAACAAACTCAGCACCCCCGAAATGGCGTTCCAGCTCTTACGCTCACAAAGCGCGGACGACCAGCCCGGAGGCACCTTCACTTTGGGCGGCACCAACTCCTCCTTGTTCACAGGCAACGTCGAGTTCCACGACCTCGTCAACGCCTCGCCGCCCACGTTCTGGCAGATTCAACTCCAGGGTAAGGGTTTTACGTCATGTTACAGTGTTTTAGGGAAAAAAATTGCTTATGATTGGCCCTGAAACAGCGGTAACGGTCCAGGGCAATTCCGTTTCGATATCCACAGGGAACGCAGCCATTAGCGCGATTGACACCGGGACGACTGCCATCGGTGGGCCGACAGACGACGTCAAAGCCATCTATGCGGCCATACCCAACTCGGCACCGGTTAATCAACGAGGTGGACAGGGCTTCTTCCAATTCCGTCAGTCAATTCCATCTCATTTTTTTCATCTTTTGTATCTTGAGGGGAACACTAAATATCGTTGTGCAGCTTGTTCGACGGACGTCAACGTGACGCTCTCGTTCGGTGGCCAAGCATGGCCGATCAGCTCGCAAGATATGAACCTGGGGCCCGTGGAACAGGGCAGCTCCATGTGCGCTGGGGCAATCTTTGACCTCACACTCGGCTCGAATGCAGGCGGCGGAGGTCCGAGCTGGGTCATTGGAGACACGTTTTTGGTGCATATCTAATCTACTTCTCCAGTCTATCGATCAACGAAAGCTAACTTCACTGCGACTTTTCTTCCTTCCTACAGAAAAACGTCTACTCTGTATTCCGGCAAAATCCCATGTCGGTTGGATTCGCTCAGCTTGCTTCGTCGGGCTCTCCAGCCGGCAATGACGGTGGAGCCACTTCGGCGCGCCTACCTGGATCCCCGCCCCTCCCATCCGGATCCGGTTCAAGTGCGTTACCCAAGTCTTCCTCCGAAAAAATCAGCACCAAATTGATGTCGCCCTTTTCTCCATTTTCTTCAACAACCTTTTTGGATCCTTTGCTACCTACTTCCGCCGGCGCTCTTTCTCCTTCTACGACTGCAGACCCGTCATCCGCACCGAACTGTGAGTTACTTTCAATTCATTTATTACTGAGTTTCGAAGCTGGCTATGGATAACGACTGACGATGTTCTTTCTTATGATAGCGTCGAGCAAAATGCACGCAACGACGATATCAGGGCCGCTCTCTGTCCTGGTCGCCTTGGTGTCGATCTTTGTTGCTGTTCTCTGAGTCTGAGCGGTTTCTAGAATAAACACGCATGTATATATAGGACATAGGACGCACAGGCACAGACTGTACAACATGTAGCAACGTTACCGTATCTACACAAAAATATACTGATTCATCGAGGAAGCAGTCTGAATCAGTTTGGAGTGACTGCGTCGAGTTGAATCTTGAACAGTTGCTGTTCGCAATGAGGACAGTTCGACCTCTATCTGGATATTATGTGCTACAGTTGTTTCATTTAAATTGGCCCTCAAGATGATATATATGACGATGCTATATACAGTAGCATGAATTATAACAGATCCGCACGATAGCCTGGTGGTAAACCGCCGCCCATCTCTGCATTCTCCTCAGTTCGATCTCGACGATCAATGCGCTGAGCAATCAACTCTATGATCTGTTCCACGTCCGGTGCACCGTTCGTGGGTGAAACAGCGGGGCCCCGAAGCTGGGCTGCACGATCGGAAGATGGCAGCCCGCCCCGCAAGGCCGCTCGAGGTGACGGATGGGACACGGTGGCGTGCTGCCGTTTACGGGGTCCAGGTATCAAGTCCGTCTCTGAGTTAATCCTGTCCAAATCACTGCGATGGTTTGGAACCTCTGACGGAATCCAAGGCGTGATATTGGCTGCAAGATTTATTCTTGACTTTCGAGATCGAACTCTCCAAAGGACGATGAGAAGTAGGCCGATTAGCGCGATGCCAGCGATCGGAGCTGTTATTGTTACAATTTTGGCGAGGTGTGAGGATCTGGATGAAATAAACCATACTGCGCCTGCACAAAACTTGAAGAAAGGAACCTACGACAACGCCGAACCAGAATGAATCTCGTATATTATTGCGGAAGATATCATGAGCTTTGATCCGCCGCTTTGATTAGTTATTGTTAGCGGTGATTATTTACCACTCTTTATTTTACAGCATATCGTACTCTCGTAACCATTACGTAGTCTTTATGCGTTTGTAACCGAGACCACGACGTTCTCTACACAAACGCAGTTTCTTTGGACTCCTCGTCTTTTCTTCTCGATACGGGCGATACCGAACAGCAAATTACGCTGACACAAACGCATCCCAGGTGGCTCCTGGTAAATAACGCCAGTCCGTATCAACTCTCGGCGCAGCGGTTAGCGGTACACCTAAACCTCAAGCAATACGCTATAGTGTGCAGCATTCAAACGGCCAAGCCTTGGATCTCACGGCCGCACACCACAGCCGACGGACAAGCGGTACAACCTCTACTCACCCCGCCTGACGACTGCACCAAACTCGGTGACTCACGCGACATCAGCACGCATTCACACAACGACAAGGGCAGCGACAGAGGGCCAGGGGGAGGAAATAGATGAAGGATTCGGCGAAGCGAACGCCAGGTGCACCCATATGGGACCCGAATGGTACGTCTACCCGTTTCGAGCATAGCTGGCGGAGACGTATGCCAGCCAACTTATGGCTCCGGCACGACATCGCAATCCCACGGCCGCAGGATGGGGCAGCGAGCCCCAGGATCCATCTCAATGAGGGCCGCAGGTGCCTACTCGCAATGAGCAGCGGCACCGCCGTTAACGACGAGCAGTTCTGCCCCGTCACCACGTCTCGGACAGCTCAGACAACGCGATTACGCTCGTATTGCAGTTCCGGACAGCGCGACCTCGCGCACACCTTCCTCGCATGCCCAGGGGGAGACTCTTCCTCTACACCTCGCACAGGCATCGCAGGGGGAGCATCCAGAGCAGTCCTCGCATCGAGCGACTTGCTCGCCACGGTTATCTACGCCACCAACTCTGACGCAGGCAGGGGGAGCTTCTATCGCTCAGTTTCTTCTTATAACCGTGTACTACGCATCGGCGTCACAGGGGGAGAACTCACACGACGACTTGCTCACGGCGACTTCGATACCGCCAACTTCGACGCGAACGGCCGACACAGGGGGAGCTTCTTACTTCCTCATTCACGTCTCACTCAGCCGCCGCATACCGACACTCGCGCCACACGCGCACGAGCGCATTTCACTTTCATTCACCCCGTCGCGCATTATCTATCGCCGACTTCACTCATTCTTGCACATTTTCCCCTTCCTTTCATTGCGCACGCGGAACGGTCGAAAAACCACTTTTTCGAAGGGGGAGATAAGGGGTATGGAGGCCCACCACGCTCAGTATGGGGGGCCGACTCGATTAGACCGCCTAGGTGCACAATGTGACGGGCGGAGGTCTTGATCGGCGACATCCAGAGCAGTAGCGAAGACTAGGGAGCCGATAATACGACGACGAGAAGACAGCCACAGCTGCAACGGGCGGACACGTAACGGCTGGGCCAGAGACCCGAGTGGGTCAGCGCCAACAGTCCTCGATCCGCGACCGCGTGTGCTGGAGAGCCATGACACAGCGTCGACGCTCTACCAGAGAGAATGCTGGGTCGTGTAAGGTGTCTGCAGCTTTATAACCCCATGGACTATAAATTTCGACTTACTATGAATATCATCTTACCGTTTGTACTTGTAAAATTTAGCCAAGTAGTGATACATCGTTACTTTGTAACAAGTAGTCACAAATCACGTGAATCTTATCTTTCTTATCACCAATTATCATCCCAATTAACCTCTTCAAGCGTCGTCGAGTAACTCCGAGCTTGAGAGAGGTACGGGAGTTAGGTTGAAAGGAATATCAATTGAGAGATAAGTCTATCTCTCTTACATTTTACTGACTATTCCTTTGTAGCTCGTTATCAGCTATAATCAGCACCCCTCTCTTGAGCATTCAAAGAGGGTATCTTCTTACATCTATAGCACGAGCATTCGTCTGTAGATTGTAAGCCTCAATATATTCGACCGTTACTGGGTCTTACCACAAAAGCTCTTGGCGCCCTTTTAAGTGACTGAAGTCCTGTAAGCGAGCGACCCCTCGCAAAGTGGACACATTGGGAACACTTCAGTCTGGCTGAGTCGCGCCAAACGAGTGCCCCCTCAGGATCTCGAGGTCGTATTACCACCACTCGAATACCTTCAGCAACTAGGAAGAATCCCAATCGAATTGGTCGACCTGTAGGATCTGGTGGCTCCCGTGCAGGAGACCAAGGATCGGAAGCCTCCTTGTCTCGAACTGCGTCTCGATCAGTCTCTCCTGAGAAAGTTGCTACTGGATTTTGGACACCCAGCGGAAGGTCTCCGTATTCGAAACCTTCCAACGTCATTGTTACTCCTACTGGGTTACGTCGAGGTTACAGCGCTCCGGTATCGCCATCCAAACCGTCAGCGAAAGATCTAGAGAAGAATATTCAGTCTACTGTTATCGAGCAAGGTGCTCCTTCGGCGCAACCGCTTCCTCAATCATCTTCCGTTCCGTCGCCGATGACCTCGCTACCGACGGGATCAACGAGTCGTTCACCGCCTCCAGCCATGGCAGAAGGAGGATCAACTCTTTCCCCCAAGTTTGAAGAAGTTCGTCTCGCGGCCGCTCAAGAGCTGGAAGCCTTGATAACGAACTTCGGTACTTCGGTAAATGGGGAACCTTCGCTGGAACAACGCTGCTATGAGATCATAAACAGGAAAGAGTTATCAGTAACGGATGTGCTAGACAGAGGGAATCTGTCAGGTGCACCGGAAGTAGGACGGATTTCTGAACGCTTTGGTCTTCGATCAGCTTGGGTGTCCCAATTGGAATTCGTGGTCAAAGAGGTTCAAGCTACTGTACTTAACGCTTCATCTTTGGTCCCGGAACGTACCTCCTATTTCAAGATTGACCCTAGCCGACTTATCTTCTCAAACCTTCGAGGATGTCATACTCTTGGCGAATTGCAAGCTGCTTGGTTAGCGTTGAGAGAACGGTTGGATTTAGCGGTTAGGAACTTATACAAGTACTATTCGGAATGCAGCCCACAAACGGAAGCTGCTCTTCCTCTATCCCCTGTTTCCACTGTAGAGGATATATACGGTAACCTTCCAAAGACCTTCGACGCTTCTATCAGCCTCGATTACTTGTATCAAAATGTCCCTCACCTACACAAGCTATGGCCAGAAGGATACGATCCGGAGTCGGATCGTATAGGCGATAAGCTTCCTGTACCGGAGGCGTTAATTACAGCGTTCCCTCATCGAGAGAAGGAGGAAAAACCAAGCACTTATTTCTATACGTCTGATGGACAGCGCAGAGAATTTGTTCCAGTAAGTACGTCGAGCTTCGGCGCAGGATCAGGATTCGTCCTTCCTCCGGCTACCCCTAAAAGCAAGGGTAAGGAGAAGGAAAAGGAAACGACTCACGTACCCAGGCGGTCTTCTTCTAAAAATGTGGAGGGGAAACCTGGTCAGGGTCCGGCGTTATCTAAAACCGTCAACTTCGAGCCAGTTTCAGCTCACTGGAATTTCGCCAACGCACGCTCTGGGTTGCTAAGCTCTGGCTTGCAGTTTAAGGACCCTGAACATTTCTTCGTGCCGAAAACAGGAGGTAAACCTCCCCATCCCGCAGGTGTACCGGGGTCACAGTTACCTGATCCCTTGAGGGGAATGGCCGCGCCATCGGGGTATGGGTTCCCAGATGAATCCATAAGTCAAGCACCTTATCATCACGCTCGTCCCCATTCTGATCGAGAGGGAGGAGAGGGTTATCACCAAGGAAATCCCTCTGTTCCACCCGTTACCGAAACGCCCCTTCAACCAGAAGAAGGGGAGGAAGAAGTTGGTGGTAATGCTCCCCCCGCTAGCGAACGAGAATTTGAAGGGGCCGGCGATGACGGCGACCCCTCTGACGACGACGACGATGATGGTTCAGAAGGAAATGGTAGGCGCGATCATCCGCCTCGTCGACCTCCGCAAGGTAATAAAAGACCAGAAGGTAATGATGGAAGCGATCCTTTCTTTCCTTCCCCTCCTGGCCCTCCTCCCTCGGGTCCGAATGGAGGAGGAGGAGGAGGAGGAGGAGATGGCGGCGCTGGAGGAGGGGCTGGATTTAATTTCGATACTAGGTTCCCATATATCGCTCCAGGTGCTCCCTACGGGACTCTGGTTCCGACTATAGAGCCTAAACTCAAGATCGAATTCATCCCTGAGTGGGATGGTAACTGGGATACTGCGATCGACTACTTTTGGGAAGTGAGTCAAGTCGCAATGCTGATGGGTTGGCTTCCCAAAGCCCTGGGATTCTGGTTACCGTCTCGATTGAAGAAAGGCTCCCCGATTCAAATGTGGTTTTCTACTCTTTCGTCAGCCAAGCAAACAGCCATGAGAGAACATTACCTAGTATACTTGCAGGAAATTAAAGACCGCTATTTGGGACGAAAGTGGCAACTACTGAAAAATATCGAGTTTGAGAATCAGTCATTCAGGCAAAAAGGACACGAACACGAATCCCCTCAGATGTTTTTCGGGCGGCGAGTTAGGTCCGTACGTATGCTAGCTAACTCAGATGATGGTGGTCCGTTGGAAGTGCAATTGGTTATGCGGAAGGCTCCTATCCGATGGAGTTCAATCTTGATATTGGAAAATATCAAGACTACGGAGGAGCTATTCGATAAAATAAATGAGCATGACGAATCACTTATTGACGCTATACGCACCTCTCCTTCTGAGGTAGTCACTCCTGGAAATATAGAAGGCTTGCTGCGCAGGATGGGATACCGGCCGATGCCCCCTTCTCGTCTAAATCGTAGGGCGGCTAATATAGGGGAGGTGGAAGACTTGAATGGATCTACTGAGGAAGGTCACTTGGAGGAATTAGTGACGGGTCCTGAGTCGGAGACCTTACGCACCGCGTTTCAAACTCTAAAGAAACGCCAACGGCCGCCTCCTAAGGGTGGATACCCTTTCCCAAAAAACGACCACGTTACCACGAAGATGGGAAAATTACCTCCATCCCCGTGTAAAGTCTGCGGTAGCTCGAATCATTGGGATCGAGAATGCCCCGACTGGAACGTGTACCTCGAACGCCAGAACCGAAGTGTCAACTTGACGGCTTCCAGTCCAGCAGATGACGAAACAGAGGTTCTTTACCATAGCGCGTACGCAGTGCTATTGGAAGATCGCCTCCGTGATTCTTCTTTTTAAACACGGCCGCAGAGGTGAAGTCGGGGATCGACCAAACTACTCTGTGTAAGACCCCTACGGAAAATAATGACGTCAACGGTTTACTCGTATCGGACAAGGAATATACCCAGGGGAAGAATACGGAATTTTCACGATCCGTCTCTCCCTCAAAAGAAAGGAAAGTGGTGATGGAAGAAGTGGAGGACGAATTTTGGGAAGAATACGAAAGGATACCTAAAGCCAGGAACGGGTTCTTGATAGAGGATCCACGCTGGGACACAGATGAGTCAGAAAATTGCAGGGAAGTCCGAGTAGGGATTAGCAGCGTACCTCCCGTCAATTCTGAACCGGAAGGACTGCCGCTACCAGCTCCGGATACCGAGCCTATAAAAATCCTGCCTAAAAGATCTGCGAAACCAGGCGATTCGGCGATTGGAGTATCCGTCTTATCTGTTAAAGGATGGGTAGGAGCCATGGACAAGAATCCTGTGGACTTACGATTGGATTCTGGGGCT
The DNA here is from genome assembly GCA_037176885.1 of Favolaschia claudopus. Classification (NCBI taxonomy): domain Eukaryota; kingdom Fungi; phylum Basidiomycota; class Agaricomycetes; order Agaricales; family Mycenaceae; genus Favolaschia; species Favolaschia claudopus. The sequence continues at coordinate 1,245,346 of JAWWNJ010000007.1, forward strand.
GACATATCCTTGATTTCGCAAGATTTCTATGACAGCCTCACAAATCCTCCTCCGATTAAAACGGGACGGAAAATGAATTTAGCTCAACTCACTGACAAGAAAACGCAAATCAAAGGATTCACTAAGTTGAAGCTATTCATGAATTCGCTCGACGAAGATGTCCTAGAAACTGAGGTGGAGTGTTACGTAGTCAAAGGCATGAGTGTCCCTATCCTCCTGGGAGAGGATTATCAGATTAGCTACGAGTTGCACGTTGCTAGAAACGTGGAAGCCGGTACCAAGGTGTTTTTCGGAGCTGAGCGATTTGCGGTCAAGGCGACAGGCGTGGATTTCTTCCCAGGTAGAGCGGAAGCGCATACTATAGCGTCTGGGTTAACTTCATATGCAAAATCAATATCGGTCGCCAAAGCTCACAAGCGTGACAAAGCGAGACGTCGTCGTCGTCGTCTTAGAAACGGCGTAGAGCAGAAAATCGTCCGAGCTGCCGAAGATTACCACATTCGAGCTCATGAATGCAAGGTAGTAGCCCTGGAAGGGGATTTTAGTGAAGATAAAGAATGGGTAATCGAACGAAACTTGCTAGCCAACGCGGAGGATTCCTTTTTCGCCATCCCTAACACGCTAATTTCTTCACGCAAACCGGCTTTAGCTGTAAGCAACATCAGCGACCGTCCGCGAATGATCAGAAAGGGTGAAATCTTAGGACAAATGATTGACCCACAATCGTATTTCGATTCGCCTACAACCTCGGAGGATTTGGATCTGTTCCAAAAGCATGCGGGATTGGTATCTTCTCTAATACAATCTCAGCTGGAGCCGAAAACTCCGTCGCGCAACGAGGAGATACCTAAGGAACCGATAGTGCGTACTGATTTTGGATCAGGAGTGTCCCCGGAAGAGGAAAACTCACAAAGCGGCGTGCACATCCGTGACCAGGAAGGGAGATTACCCGACGACATTCCGGCTCAAAGTGCCGTTAGCAACGAAGACCAGGAGGATGAAATATACGGACCTAAGCTTGCAGCCATGCCTGACAATACAATTTATCCTTCGGATAAGATGGAAGAGCTGCTAGATGTAGGGACGTTACCGGACGGTTTGAAGGAAAAAGCTTGGAACATGCTAAAGAACAGAGTTAGAGCTTTTGGCTTTGACGGACGACTGGGACATCTGAATGCGCAAGCTAAAATACGCGTGAAGGAAAACGTGGAGCCGATAGCTGTTCCCATGTACGGAAGCTCGCCGCAAAAGAGAGAAGTGATAGACACTCAACTGAAAAAATGGTTTGAACAAGGCGTGATCGAGCCATCCATCAGTCCTTGGAGTGCCCCAGTCGTGATAGCCTACAGGAATGGAAAACCCCGCTTCTGTGTGGACTACCGAAAGCTTAACGCAGTAACGATAGCGGACGAGTTCCCCATACCTCGTCAGTCGGAGATCCTGTCTTCGTTGTCAGGAGCACAAGTGTTGTCTTCCTTAGATGCCCTCGCCGGATTTAATCAGTTGGAAATAGCTGAAGAAGATGTGGAGAAAACGGCTTTTAGAACACATCGAGGGCTGGCTCAATTTAAAAGAATGCCTTTCGGATTACGAAACGGCCCTCCGATCTTCCAAAGGATAATGCAAGGAATACTCGCACCTTACTTATGGCTTTTCTGCTTGGTTTATATTGATGACATTGTGGTGTACTCAAAAAGCTACGAGGAACATATCGAGCACCTGGATAAAGTGTTAGAAGCCATTGAGAAGGCAGGAGTGACGCTATCTCCTACAAAGTGCCATCTGTTCTATTCGTCAATTTTATTGTTAGGGCACAAGGTTTCAAGATTGGGTTTATCGACTCACAAGGAGAAAGTGAAAGCCATTTTGGAATTGGAAAGACCTCGAAAGTTAGCACAACTGCAGGGCTTTTTAGGCATGGTGGTGTACTTCTCCTCGTTCATCCCGTACTACGCCAGCATATGCGCTCCTCTTTTCAAGCTTCTGCGCAAAGAGACGAAGTGGTTTTGGGGAGAGGAAGAGGAGCACGCGTTTCAATCAGCTAAATTAGCTCTACAATCAGCACCGCTGTTAGGCCATCCGATGGAAGGACTACCATATCGGCTGTATTCAGATGCTTCTGACGAAGCGGCTGGGGCAGCGTTACAGCAAATACAACCTATCCGCGTCGGAGATTTAAAGGGAACAAGAGCTTACGATAAATTGAAAGAAGCTTACGATGCTGGCAGTCCTCCACCTCGTCTTGTAACAAAAGTAGCTGCCAAGATAAACGATACCGATTTCTCGGACACTTGGGCAGAGACGTTAGACAACAGTATAGTCCATGTAGAGAGAGTAATCGCTTACTGGTCCCGATCATTCAAGGGGGCAGAGCTGCGGTACTCTACGACGGAGAGGGAAGCTCTAGCGGCTAAGGATAGCCTAATAAAATTCCAGCCCTTCATCGAAGGGGAAAGAATTCTGTTAGTAACCGACCATTCGGCGCTACAATGGGCAAGAACGTACGAGAATGCTAATCGTAGGCTAGCCGCGTGGGGGGCGATCTTTTCCGCCTATGCGCCAGGATTAGAAATTATTCATCGTCCAGGTAGGATCCACTCCAATGTAGACCCTCTATCAAGGCTACCGCGAGCGCCACCAGAGCATACCTCCCCAGATGAGGAAAATTCGAGTCCTATTGAAATGTCTAATGACCTAAAAGATGGTCAAGAAGAATGGCTACATCGTGAACCAGCGGAGAAAGCTACCTTCGTAGCCTGGACAATAGAAGACGGCCTGGAAGGTCATCAAAGTGCTTTCGCGACGACAAGGTCTCAGCATAAAATGATGGACGCTAAAGAGGAAGTACGGACTATCAGGCGGAAAGCGGCTCCTTGCACGGACTACGAGGAAGAAGCTCGAGGAGTACCTAGAAGTCAGCTTCTGGATATCTCGGTTAAATCGGCAAATCCGACCCTCGAGATTGGGGGGGGTATAGACGGAGATTCCAAGAGCAAAGAACTCTCGAAAGAGTTAATCTCGAAGACGGATAATGCGAGTAGCGAAGGCCTGAAAGAGGTTCAATCAGCTCCGGAGCAAATCGAATCCGACGACGAACTTGACACACTAGAACCGTCTGCGCAATATTGGGGAGCTCTCAATCCCCCTCCTAATATCCATATTGGCATGAGCGAAGATTACAGGCTTAAATGGGTAGCAGCGTACCAGGAGGATAACGAGTTTAGTTCCATATTGAAGCAGGAGAATGTAGCCAAGAGTATATGGCGGCCGGGTCAGAGGTTCTTCAAGTCAGATCAGGGATTATTGTTCTTCAGAGATGCGGATTATCAACCTCGTCTCTGCGTGCCTCAGTCGAAAAGGAAGGAAGTTATGGCGGAAGCTCACTATTCCCCTGTCGAATCTCCTCATACTAGCCCAGAAAGGCTCTGGATGAAACTGAGTTCTAAGTTTTACTGGAAGCGGATGAAGGTGGATATCGAGGATTTCATCAATACCTGTGATATATGTCAGAAGATCAAGCAACGGAATTTCACCAAGTATGGATTCCTCACTCCGAACCCGATCCCGTCTCGGCCCTACGAATCCATATCTCTGGACTTGATAGTAAACCTTCCTTGGTCTGGAGAATTTAACGCAATCCTAGTGGTAGTCGACCGACTGTCGAAGCACGCGTCATTCATACCTACCACTTCAGGTCTTACTGCCCAAGGATTCGGCGAGTTATTCGTAGAGCAAATCGTATCACGGTTTGGGTTGCCAGATAGCATTATAGCTGATCGTGATCCACGATGGACGTCGGACTTTTGGACAGCGGTCACGAAGGCTTTGGGCACCAAGATGTCGCTATCTTCTTCACACCACCCTCAGCATGATGGGCAGACTGAAAATCTCAATAAACAACTAGAAACAATGTTGAGAGCTTTCGTTTCAAAGGACCGTTCGGATTGGGCGATCTGGCTCAAGCTTCTTGAATTTGCTTACAACGGGAATTTCCATTCATCCATAGGAACTACACCTTTCAATCTTCTCTACGGTTTCGAGCCCAAAACTCCGCTAGATTTCCTCCTTCCTGGAGAAGCGGGATCAGCCGCAGATTACGGTCTAGCCAAAGGGACTAGCTCTTACCTTGAACGCTTGAGAGTAACAAGGGAGAACGCCCGCTTAGCGATTGCCCGTGCACAGCACGAGCAAGCGCGCTATCACAACCGCGGACGTCGAGAAGTTCCTGACTTTAAAGTGGGTTCCAGGGTCCTAGTTAACCCTCATTCGCTAGAATGGATAGACGCTGAGGGCGCAGGGTCAAAGTTAGTGCAAAGATGGATCGGTCCATTCGAGATTCTGCAACGCATCAACCCGCGCACTTACCGACTACGACTCGACGACCGTTATCCTGGGTACCCCATCTTCAATCTTGACCATCTGAAACCCTACAAAGAGAGCTCCGAAGAATGGGGCGAACGGCCGGCTATGGTCGACACAAGGGCAGACAAATTCGTGACTGAGGAATACGAGGTCGACAGGATAGTAGGCAAGCGATTCGACAAATCTAGAAAGCAGCCAGTGTGGTTGGTGAGATGGAAGAATTACGGGCCTCAACACGATTCGTGGCAAACTAGAAAGGATCTCAAGAACGCGCCTGAAATGATCAGGGCGTATGAGAAGGAGGCGAAGAAATTACGTCAGTGACAGAAGAGGCTGTGCTGACTAGCGCGGGCCGGGCCCATACCGCTTCTCTCACACTTCCTTTCTCTCCTACGCTATTATTCGTGGCCGGATCCCTGGGTTATGGCTTATTCTTCTTATTGTCAAACGCTCTCTTTCTACTGGCTGGAACTTCTCTATCTCTCCAACGTGTCTCCAATTGAGCCCGGGGCTCGACCTCATGTCTACCTCTTATACACAAGGACTGGGCAACTTCCCTCTTGATTTCATCTCTCTTTCTCCCTCTCATCTCATCGCTCGCATTGTATTATCTCGTCTCTTTCAACTACATCTACTTCTGCGTCTATTTCTTTCAACCCTCCGTTCCTCTGCATCTGGATTATCAACCGACTCGAGAATTCGATCGGGTGGTCTTCCTGGCGAGCACTAGCAGACTCGAGCATTCGATCTGCTACCTCGATACCCTCAGAGTGATATGGAGGATTTCCCTAGGGCTAGAGATGGCTCGTACGTCGTACCCCAATGGAATGCTGTCAATGGAATCGTCTTTGGCTCGTTTCTATCCGACCCCGGAGTTCTCTCGCCTCGCGTGGCCGAGTACATGAATGATCCGCCTAAGCTTCTACATCCCGACACTCCTCTCGCTGTGAAGAAGCTGTTCGACTTTCGTAAGGCGCCCGTTTGGAATCGAAGAAGCGAACACTGGCTTAGTTGGTGTTCCCCGGCGGCCCTTATGCCCTTAGGTTTCTCGAATGGGTTAAAGGATCCTCTTGCGTTCGTGTGGTCTACCGAACGCATTCACATCATCGACGAATACGTCGACATCCCTGGGGGAAACAGCGAAGCATCAGACGACGAGAGAACTCTACGAGCTTTCTCAGGATGCTGGATCCAGCGATCTTGGGCGGATCGTGCAGTGTGGAATGCGAATAAGTTGTATCAGATCGCTAAGTTCGTAGCGACGAATACCCCTTGGTACTGCCTACACGGCAAACCGGAACTCGTGGGGCCCATCCCACCTGAACCTGCCTTGGCTGTCTTACTTCAGCCTAAGAATTCGGATCTTGAAGCTCGGGAGGCTATCGATGAAGCTAAAAAATACATCGTTTCGTGCTTGGGCTTCCTCACCTGGTTCTCTTCGGTCGCCGACTTCACTCAGTACAAGCTGGCGCCGGGAGATTTGGAATTTATTAAGAGCCTTCGTCTCAGGGAACGCCAAAAAGTAGGAGTGATATACCACCTACCTCGCGACTTACACGAAACGAACCTGCTGCACTTCATCACTCACGAAGTCCCCGTCTACTTCACTTGGACGGAAGATATGAGCGGGAAGGATCGTTATTTTCGCATCTCCCCGGCATTATGGGCCGAAGCGGAAGACTTAATCGCCAGGGACCCTGACGGTACTCATGAGTTCGCAGACCTCCCGAGCAGCGAGAAGTGGAAGGAACGCTGGCAGGAATCTGACTGGTTCTTTCAAATCGTCAAGGCGGGCAAAGTAGCAGACGCCAAACCGACGACGACCTTCAGGATTGGACCTCAACATCAGCACGGTATGCTAGACTTCGGAGGGTTTGCTCTTAGGATCTTACTTGACGCTATTGAAATTCGCGTGGCGTCGGAACGTTTCAAATGTTTCGATAGGCGGCACAATTTAGGAGGAGGTGGAGTCTACACCTACTACCGCCAAGATCCTATCGCGGTGGATGAGCCTCCGTTCTCCCGTCGTCAACCCAACATGCATGCCAATCCGCTGTCTACCTTCGCTGAGAACTACGAAGAGGATCCGGTTCGCGAAAAATCGATCTATTATGAAAGTACGATACTGGTGCGCGAAAAAACTAGGATAATTTACGCGCCTCGCCCTGGTCAAGTGTTCAGTTCTTACAGTGGACTCGAAACCTTTCGTTCTTCTATGAGCGCTCCTCCTACGATTCATCGCGAAGCTCCAGTTATGGAAGAACCCCCGGCTAAAAGACATAAATCTGAGGGATCATTAGACTCGACCAGGACGCTTGACAGCGTACCTCAGTACCAGAGGAGCTCGTTGCTTCATAGGATGGGAATGGACACCTTGGTCTCCACTAGTGAACTAGAAACTGTGGACCGTTCCTTAGAGAGATCAGGAAGAGTCTACACCTCGGAATGGGTCCACCGCGTCGCAGAAGGGTTGTCTGGGACTACTAGCCCAGTAACGCCCGACGATGAGTTGTCGGATAGAGCCGCTGAATACCGTCGCCACGGGCTATCGCCTACTAGGCTAGGAAGCCACGAAATCCTTCCGCTCGGAAATCTTCCTGAATTGCTAGGGGACAGGGGATCATCTTACCCTGCGCTACCATCTTCGTCGCCTTCGTCGTCTCATAGGTCAGCAGAGGGACGAGCAACAGCTGAAATTCAAGCTTGGGCGTCTAAGATCCTGGAGAACGATCCTGTTTATCCACCGAATAATTTAGCTTGGGACGATGGATGGCTCTCCAATTCACGCATATCTTTTCCTGATGAGAGATCGTACTGGCGCATGAAAATTCTAGCCGCGCGGAACCGTCATATTGAAGATTTCAAAGAATTGCTTACTCTGGCTATCCGACATGGTATCCCTTTTGAGGTATGCCTTAAGCGAGCGGACGTGCGCAAGATAAACGATCTTCCTATCTCTACCCTGCTGCGAAATACTTTGTCGGCGCTCTATCGTCCCGGATACGTTGATGAACCGCTTACCCATAACAGGAACGGGGAAGTAGCCACTTATACCGACTACCTCGTGCGCATTCACACTCTGCTGAGACGCCCAGAGTCCGTAGCGTTCATCAGAATGGGGGGGGTATACCGATTCGTAGCCGGACTGTATTACCCTGAACTGGTGCAGGGGTTTGCGGAAGGTCCCAGCCTACAGGTCACTCATTTTGACAAGGGTGAAACTCGTTTGTTCGACGCCGGCACTAGCGAATTCTATACCTTGGACGGTGTCAGCCAGAGCGAGATAGGCATGCTCTTGGGTCATATTCCCGGAAAAGATCAGGATAGTGATCGCACCTTATGGCCGCCAGCCGAAATCTTCGAGGATGCAACTTGGGTGATGAACGGATATTTATCCGCCCAAGCTTATGGCGTATTGGAAGCCGTCAAGAAAGGTCTCTTCCGCGCGTCAAACCCGAAGATCATGTGGAGGACTCGTGGAAATTGGCATACCTTCTTCCGAAACGGTGAGGTCAATGCCGCTCGCTTGAAAGAGGACGATATTCGTGCGCAAGTTCCTCAGCCGTCGGATTGGGAGGAGGGCAATCGCATATTCAATGAATACTTCCCGGTGGATTGGCGTGATCAGGATATCTCGGAGATCGTTCTGCCCGAAATTTTGAACTAAATACGCAACAGAAGATAGGGGGGCTCTGTAAGGTGTCTGCAGCTTTATAACCCCATGGACTATAAATTTCGACTTACTATGAATATCATCTTACCGTTTGTACTTGTAAAATTTAGCCAAGTAGTGATACATCGTTACTTTGTAACAAGTAGTCACAAATCACGTGAATCTTATCTTTCTTATCACCAATTATCATCCCAATTAACCTCTTCAAGCGTCGTCGAGTAACTCCGAGCTTGAGAGAGGTACGGGAGTTAGGTTGAAAGGAATATCAATTGAGAGATAAGTCTATCTCTCTTACATTTTACTGACTATTCCTTTGTAGCTCGTTATCAGCTATAATCAGCACCCCTCTCTTGAGCATTCAAAGAGGGTATCTTCTTACATCTATAGCACGAGCATTCGTCTGTAGATTGTAAGCCTCAATATATTCGACCGTTACTGGGTCTTACCACAAAAGCTCTTGGCGCCCTTTTAAGTGACTGAAGTCCTGTAAGCGAGCGACCCCTCGCAGGTCGGATTGGGTCGGAAGTATATTTGGCAAGTTTTACGCTCAAGGGGGAGCAACAGTATGTTGTTCTATATATTTTACATATTCTCCACTACACCCTCTACTCATTCATCCCTTACTCGAGTCCACTCGCTGAGGGGGAGTGTTAGCGGTGATTATTTACCACTCTTTATTTTACAGCATATCGTACTCTCGTAACCATTACGTAGTCTTTATGCGTTTGTAACCGAGACCACGACGTTCTCTACACAAACGCAGTTTCTTTGGACTCCTCGTCTTTTCTTCTCGATACGGGCGATACCGAACAGCAAATTACGCTGACAGTTATGTTGAGATAGTGTGTTCTCTCGGGATCAAGGCCACATTGATGAAAGAGTAGAGTATTCGCAGCAAGCCAGAGCGTGCTCCCGTTATAAATTTTAGGGTCTTCATTATCAAGAGACTAGTTCAATAAGATTCAATTTACAGTCAGAGGCATCAGAAATGAAACAGCTCACTACTGAATATAATCCGTTACTATGATTGGTGGTTCCGTACAGTGCAACGGCTCCTGCACGAGAGAAATTCATTATGACGCTGGCACCATAGTCAAGTGTCTGATGAAAGGGTGAAGTGACTGATGAATTAGGAATTCCCTGAACCGCGTCCGTTGTCCAATGACCGGAATACGAGAAGATGCTGTCAGAATTGTCGCGAAATACTTGTGTAGGCATTGTCTGGCTGCAGAAAAGTCTCAGTTTCCGATCAGTGATACGAGCAAAGCACTCGATGAATTCCGCCGCATCAGTGACATCCGAATCGGGTAATTTGATGGGGGCAGTTCCTTCTTGATCTGCGGTGATGGTTGGAGGCTGTTGGAGGGAGAGCAGAGGAGAGAGGGTGACCAGAGTGCTGATTGGTATAGAGGTTTGAACATACGAAAAGGTGGGTGAGACGTCCCGAAGTTGCGAGTTCAATTCTTTATGTTTTCATGTTTTTTTTTTGCTCCTTGTACTTATAACTCTTCCGACGCATGATTAGGTGGTTAGAGTTACGTTCATCCAGGCTGTTTTCTCGATGTCACTGATGCGTTTGAAGGCTGCTCAGGTCATATTAAATGGCCTCCACTAGAAAGCACCTCAAGGTTTCAGCCAAAGATTCATGCTCAATAGAAAATATTCCGGCTTGCGGAAAACAGCAATGCTGAAAGTTCTATGAGACTAGGCCTGAGTACATAAATCCCTCATCAAAGCTAGTTAACCGACACCCCGGAAATTCGTCACGAATATTGAAATCTTATAGGAAGTCACCCAATGAAAAATTGATCAACAGATTTCAAGAGACCATAAATCCTCCACAGATGTGTTCTTGGCCCCGTCAAATTTACTAGGACCCTTGACGTTCTCGAGCTAACTTATTCGGCCGGTACATAAATCGAGAAAACGCAGCTTGGCGTGTGCTGAATTATGTCGTAATGTTGGTGAGCAACACCGCCCCCATCAAATTCCCCGATTCGGATGTCACTGATGCGGCGGAAGTTTGGGAAGTCGAGCAAAGTCAGAGAAACGAACTCCGAAGTGGTCACCTCTGCGCGCCCAAAACCCATCAGATATGATACATGAGAATCTTTTGGTCTCAATGTGACTATCCGACCTTGATTCAAGATTTCCTCCCATTTAGCTTGGTCATGGCAAACTTACGATGGTGAGATTCCTCAACCAAGTCTTGCTTTGAGTATATTAATCCAGTATTTCCGATGAATGATTCCACGTCATTGTCCAGGATGACCTCGTAAGTCGCATTCATTGTGCCATATAGGTATACAGCACTCCCTGGATGAATATGATCAATAGACGGCTCCAAAACTCCAGCTAGTTTAGACTTCACCATAGAACTCGAGGGACAGTTTAGCGTCAGGCAGCGTCGTAACATGATATGAGTCGCCTCTCGGAGTATCACCTGGTTGTTTGTTGAGCTGGGAAACGCTGTAATAAGTTTGCCAGCTATTCTCGATGCCATAGCCATCCACTGTACTAGCAAGTCAAGTCGACTGCCATCCTAGATTTGTGAAAAAGTAATACCGAAAGGGTCTACATTGTCAGAAATATAGGCAAGGAGAATACAGAAACAAAAGAATGCTCACGATACGAGAACATGGGGCTGGTGTCGAAAATTGTGTAGTTCCAGAGCGCCATAGGGTGGACAGTCGGACGGTAATGGATCGGAATTCGAGTACAATACGTTGCCGAGGAATTATATACCCACCAACGGACGTCTGAGAGGCCGCTCCTCCCTGTGTCATCGTGTCGAAATACAACACCGCCCTGCGCAGTTTGACTCAATCAAACAACATATTGCCGACTCGGGATATTTTTAACAAGTCAATTGACAATTCAATTGAGCCGGATTCTTGAAACCGCGCAGAGCCTCACCTTGGGAAGTATGGGTCAGTTCCGAAGGTCACAGCGCCGTTGCGAATGGCTGCAAGGTATACTCAGCCATTAGTATTTCGAAATTCGCAGAAATTCAACTTCCAAACTTTGGAAGTTCACGTCTGAACATGGGTCCAGGTCGTAGGTCTTCGCCTGAAGTGTTGGAGCATTGTAGCTTCACAGCTTCGGACCCAGGTAAATCACTTCACTAGGACAGCCATCGCATGTTGCATCACGGACTCGGGGGAAGAAGGAAAGATTGTCGGCATCTCTTGCGGCATCCTAAATAGCGCTCCAAACAGACCATATATAGAAATTCCTACGGTGATTTCCGAACTATGAAACAGATCGAATAAAAAAAATAAAAATAAAAACAACGACAGGAAGACAAAATATTAATATATGGACATGCGGTTCCATGGTAGTTTGATGCACCGTAATCCGCTAACGAGCGCTTAGGCCCTCAAGACCAAATTTTAGCAGTGGAGTAAGTTCAATTCCGGTGATGGGACAAGGGATGTAATTTGCTTAACTGTACACGATTTATACACTATGTGAGTATAATATTACAGGATGTTTACACGATAGCCCGGAGGTAATGTCCCGCTTTCTCGACGCTCCTGGCCTCTTTCTCGCCGATCAATACGTTGAGCAATTAGCTCTATTATTTGGTTGACATCCGCAGGACTCGAATGTGACAGAGCGTTGGGCCCGGCTGGAGCAGACGCTGGCGGCTGGTTGGCTGGTGGTGGACCCCGAATTCGACCCTGTGGAACAAGGATGCGTTGCTGTTTACTGGAAACAGACATTAAATTCGGGTCGGAATGAAGACTGTTGAGTTCGGCATATGAACTTGCGCGTTCTGGCAGAGCCAGAGGCGTGATGGTGGCTTCGAGATTTTCTCGACGTTTTCGAGATCGAATTCTCCAGATTAAGAGTAGGAGGACACAAATTAATAGAACGCCGGCAATGGCAATGGGAGCTGCTATTTTTGCAATTTTGGCGGAGTGAAAAGAGCCTGTTCGACTTGAAGCGCTGAATTGGTAGCGCGATACTAAGTACAACAAGTTACAGATTCTCAGAGAGGACTTACGAAGCTTCCGGAGCTGAACCTAGAGTTGAACTTGAAGATTGACCGGAGCTTGTTGCAGTAGTATCGACTTCGTAGGTGATAACGGACGACAATGTGAGTTTGCCTCCGCCACTCAGATTAGTTATGTTGAGATGGTGTGTACTGTTGGGATCGAGACCGCTCTGTAGGTAGAGCAGAGTGTCGACTACAAGCCAATATGTGCTCCCGTTATAAGTTTTCGGGGCTTCATTGTCGAGAGACTGATTTGAACGATGTCAAGACGCTTTCAAGGGTGATAGCAATATAGAGCCTACAACGCAATACAGCCCGTGGCCGAAGTTTGTACTGCCATGAACCGCTACAGCTCCCGCCCGGGAGAAATTCATCGTGACGCTAGCGCCAAAGTCGAGTGTTTGATGAAAAGGCGCCGTGACCGATGAGTTCGGAATGCCTGCGACAGTGTTGGTGGTCCAGATCCCGGAATATGAAAAGACACTGTCAGAATTATCGTGGAAAATCTGGGTAGGCATTTGTCGACTATAATAACGAAACATAAGCCTCAAACGCACCTGCGAAGCTAGACGGAAGAGATACGAACTCTGAAACCGTGACCTGTGCCTGCGCAAATCCCAGCAAAAATCTATCACTCGAAGTCTTCGCTCTCAAGGTTACTATTGGAACTGGTTCAAAACATCCTCCCTTCATCCCGAGTCATATATACTTACACGAGTGAATTTCTTCGGTCAAATTTTGGTTCCCATACAATAAGCCAGTGTTTCCCTCCATGGAGTGGACGTCATTATCGAGGACGACTTCATAGGATGCGTTCATTTGGCCGTATAAGTAAATCCCGAGACCTGGGCCGCGCTAATATCAGTGAACGGCACACACGACCCGAGACTAGAATTAACTGCACCGTAAAAATCGAGAGACAGTTCGGCACTAGGGAGCGTTGTAACATGAGACGAGTCGCCCTCCGGACTTTCGCCGGGCTGCGTGTTGAATCCAGAGCCACTGTAGAATGTTTGCCACCCGTTCCTAAGATCAACGCCATCCGCTATAAGGCTAGTCAGGTCAATCTTCCTACGTTCTCATTAAGCTCATACCGTAAGGACCTACATGGCAGAAAGACGGTCAATCTGCGGAATCAAAATCAAACGTATTGGGCTCACGATATGTGAATATTGGGCTTGTGTCTGGAATGGTGTAGTTCCAAAGTGCCATGGGACCTGACTCCAAGTGGCAGTCTCGAAAATATGCGGACCGGAAAGGTTATATACGCTGCGTACGCGGCACCAACGTCACCGTTTCTTCTGTGTAAGCGCTCAACCATCCGGTATCATCGCTTCCCAGTGAATACCTCGCAACACTACTTACTTCCACGTAAATTCACCGAGCTTTGGAGAGGATCGCGAGTTGAGCTGGATGAGTCGGATGATCTCCTACAACAGCTCTCAGTGAAACGAGCATTAGAGATGGCAGTTGTCCGCACGTCGTCCGAGTTGGCCTGCCGCTCGCCTGCCGCATAAGCGACAAACGCGCATCAAGCTAAAATATCTGTTCCAAGCAAGTTCCAAGTTTATTCGAGTTTTCGCGGGGGAGAAAGAAAAAAATCCGAGGAAAAAAATGACTAGTGACAAGTAGAGCATACGCAGCTATGGGATTGCGTACCCAGGTAAATCGATTGCGGACGCAAATAAGCAACACAGTATGTACTCACCTCCCGAGTCGTCAATGTAAAGGACAGCCATCGACTCACATCACGGAGAGTCGTTGTCGGCATCATCCGCACTTGCCGAAGGGCAAAGTTGTGTTGACTTTTCGCTGATTAGAAGAAATATGAACTAAGTTACGGAGTCAGTCCATGTAACGCAGAGTCATCGAAGAAGCCTGCGGATTCCTAGGATGCTGCAACTGCGTTATTTAGCGAATCCAGAAACACAGATACCTTCGAAACAAAATGTTTGATCTACGCACTGCGGACGGCTTCCAAACATTATGTACAAAGCGGACAAGACCGGGCATGGACGATTACGCCGGTCTTCATCGCATACCAAGAAAAGCATTTCGCCTCCATGCCTAGCGCCTATTACCCCTCCTCCAACACATCGTTCGTCAGTTTCGAAATCTCTATAAACGCATCAAGAAGCGCAGGAACCACAAAAGGCTCCCTGCGCTCCCGCCGAATATCCTCAATGACACCTTCAAGTCTCTTCCTCCTGTCCCGCTCGGCCTGCAACTCCTCCTCCAGGTGCTCGAGTCGCGCTCTTGTCACTGCAACGAACGACTTCGTGATAAGCAAATTCAAAGATTATAGAGTGAACCGACCAAAATCCATCTCCACGGCATTCGAGTCCACGTCGGTGCCAAGTTCACGAAGTTTCTCGATAATCGTGCGTTCATGAGCAATGTCAGCCGACAGCTGTTGCCGAATATCTCTCAGCTCGCGTCGAAGTGACTGTACCTCGGGTGGATCGCGTGGGCTGAAATCGGGGATATGTTTGTAGCGGCTTCGGTCGAGTGGCTTGCGGGCATCACGGAAAGGAGTGGGGGTGTCGATTTCCTGTAAAGAAACACGCTTGGAAAATGATTTTGCTTCGATGTTTCGAAACTTACCATATCCTGTTCTCCATCCTGACGGGGTGTTCGAAATAGCTGCCCGCAGAGAATGATAACAGATCAGCTATCTGAGCAAGGCAATCAGAGACGTATATTACAGGTGGGGGAATCGTATCTTGCACGGGTTCGAGTTTGACTCTGAACGTTTCGGGAGGAGGCTGTTTGGACCGTCAATGAGATGAACCGCGACCTTAGACAAACAAAAGCTGACCAGATTTCGTTCATAAAGCGAAGTCCTTGCTCCGGGATATTCAGCTTTGGGCTGCAAAGACTGTTATAGCGTGAGTAAAGTTCATTTGCAGCGGTGTAAGTAAACTGACGACGTCCATAGGTGAGCGGCCATAGGATCCCGACAAAAACTGATCAGGATTTGGCGAGTTTTGCAAGCTTATCGGAGTTGCATAGGACCCAGCATCAGGCCGATACGGTGGCTTCCACGACTTTTTCGAGGAGCTGTGGGGATGGTGGGTGGCATTGATTGAAGATCGAACTTGAAAGAAGAAAGACTCACGAGCCATTAGAAGCGGATGCGGGAGATTCTCTCAGGTCGATAGACTTGCTGTATGCAATATTTAGTGATTGTCAAACCCGCAAAAAGAAGACATTGCTACATCGAAAGGTTGCGGAGAAGTTCGCGGTGAGCACCGCTATCGTCCCGTGGCTCTATCCCATTGATCAAAGTTTTACGGATTAACTGTGGGAGTTGAGAGTTCAAGGGCTCTTGCGGCGACCAGAGTGGCATTCGTACCGAGTTACGCAAAGCCACCCAGAAAAATCGTACAGTGCCAGGATAGACAACACTGACGTTGTCTTTCTTAGGATGTGGTATCCCCATCGTAGTGAGATCTGAATGGTCCAAAGATTACTGTTGGAATTTTGTGGTAAGAAAACCGGGTCCGTGTTTGCCTTGTCGAACGATCGGAACAGCCTCTTCAGCTGTTTGAATGTGGGACTTGGGTCCTTCGTATGTTATGGTCACTGTCAGCTCCAGCTCGGAACCCATATTGTGTCAGCAAAGTCCCTGGGGAGGCGAGGGCGGTCTTGAGGTGGTCAAGGTTAAGTTCAAGAAATGTACGTAATTAACAGTATGTGTACGTAAGATGACGCCGCCCTTGACCGAAATGCCGAATTTTGAATATTTTTCTTTGGGGATTCCAGGAAATAAATATGCGTAGAGCAGGACGGGCAATACAAGCGTGCGTCCGTGTCATTCAATTCCAGGCAGGATAAGATACAAGATACTGTTTGCTACTTCTGATTCCCCTACAACTCTGAGTCTAATAATTGACACCAATCAGGTAGTCCGCGAGTGGCTCGGCGACGCCGACAGCTTCTGGGGCTTGAGTAGGAGCAGAGTACTCTGCGACGATGATGGCCTGCTTCGTAGGGACTATTACATAGCCGTCACCCTGTGTGCGCAAGTGGTGAGTCGGCGGCGCAAGACCATGATAAAATAAGGAGGCGACGCACCCCCTTCTTCCCGTATATACTCCGCTCGTCGGCCTTCGTGGTGAAGTATTTGACGCCAGCGAGATGCAGCCCGGAGCCCCGCACACTGTCTAAGTCATTGAAGGCGCCGAGGATAGCTTTCTGCTCGTCGGCGGAGAGCTGGAGTCATCGTCAGCCTCTGGCTCAAAGGGCACCAGATCAGAGACGCACGGTGTAGCCTGCGCTGGTCGCCCATACACCGCCCTGCTTTCCGAGGATGGCTGCCCGGGAGATCTTGCCACTGGCGACCAGGTTGGTGTCGACGTATGCTGAGGGCGGAGAATGGGCGCCAGGGGGTCAAGGGGAGGACCACAGACTCACATTGCCAAGACATGGATGCAGAGGATGAGTGAGACGAAGAAAAAGGGTCGATGTAGGTGATAGTACAAGTTAAGCTGAGGTTTGCGGAATAAGTAGGTCGGCGATATCCGACGATTACCCAAACATGGAACTTCCGATCAATGTTTGTCTGCCTGAAACCTCCGCATTCAATAGGCTTTTAATTAATTTTGTCTGTATACCCCCGAGCAGGAGCTCGGGTCGCGAGACGCGGTAGGACGCAGTCAGGGTCTGACCAGGTCAGACAACCCAACGTGTCAATTTTCTGAAAAAAGAAAGCCCAGAAATTCGTCTATTAAATTCACCACTTCCCAATCCCATTCCACCCCTGCCATCTCGGAGCCTCGTATGGTCGCTCTCTAAGCCGCACGGGCGAGACGCCGGCTTGTCGGGAGACACAGAAGCAGCATCTACTTCGCCACGAAACGGATGCCAGTGTCGAAATAGCCTCGGCGTACGTTTTAGCCGCCGCAGCCAAGTCTCCGCAATCGGTAGCAGCAAAATATAGGTGCTGCAGTGCAGGGGCGTGGGCCAGGAGAGGCGGAAGTAGCCTCTGAAGTCTCTGGTCAGCGAGATGTGGCTGTAGAAGATGTCCCGCACGTACCAGGGTTTCAGGTGATACCCCGTCGCAAGGGAGGACGAGCTCCTCGAGGGACTCAAACCCTTCGAAGAACGAGCCGCCAGTGTCGGTAATCTGCCCAAGGAATCCAGCACCCATCTTCAGCCGCGATCACACCGATTCTTTCAAAAATTGACGAGCGAATGCCCGAAAGAATGACAGCAAAGGATTTCACACAGATGGACAGGTCCAAGACGAATTCCGTTAAGGATTCGGATGGTTCATTTGGATTGGCCTTGCGTAGAGGATGAGTTTCAGTGAGATACCAGGAGATGCCGCACAAGCGATGATATCCATACCACAAAAACCAAAGTCAAGTCCCACGAATCACTGACAGGACTAGTAGATGAGTTGACATCGGAGATGAGCTTGATAGTCTTTGCGGTGTGATAGATAGCGGGTAGTTCTATTCGCTCGTACAGGATGCTATTCATCCCGCACGAGTATTCCAATGTTCCTGGGCCGCAGCACGGGCCATCAGCGCAAAATACACACACCAAAATCGGACAACGACTCACCCTCAAGCTTGGCCTCGATTTTGATGTCAGTGAGCAAGCCATGTTGTGTGAAAAACTTCTCCGCGAGACCCCCGGCCAGCTCAATGACCTCGAGATTGGAACAATAACTCCACACCGTCGAAACACCCTCAACTATGTCGGGCTGACAAAACCGGGCCCTGAGATGCCTGAGAGGCGGAATAGGGTTCTCCCCCATGTCCTGAGCTCCGTCGTGGAAGCTGTCAAGGCACCCATCCACGGCGAGGCTTAACAAGGACGGGAGTTCTTCGACAATGCTCTGAATATATCGTGGCAGAGCCCAGCCGCCTACATCGTAGCTGTTGACACAATTCACTGTCGCGTGCGTCACGTTCACGAGCCGCGGTAGGTTTTCAGCGAGCGTCTTGATTGCGGGTGTATGGTAGTCGAAACGGCCCACGAAAGCGAGGTTCAGCGAGCGCACAGCAGACACCTTGGCCGAGTCTGCACAGAATGCTAGCAGTCTTTCCGCAAGCGCTGCACTTGTCTTGCGAATGTCGCTGAGCGTGATGTCTACCTCCCGCCAAGTATACGGTCGAGCAAGTGCTAGTAGATTGTGATTGCCAACAAGGCAGAGGTTATCCAGCGTTTCCGAAAACGGCGCTAGATGATGGAGGACAGCAGTTATCAGCTCAGGCGAAAGGTCTAACAGGACTGCCATTGTGGCAAGAGGGATGAGACAGACATCGATGCAGAACTAAATAGTGAACGAGTCGAAACTGCTCGTGTCGGTGACAAAGGCGGAAAATTTGCCGAGTTTGGCAAGATTTTAGCCTAAAACAGCCACTGATTTAGGTGATTTCGCGTCAAAAAGCCACGATTGATGCCATCATTCAATAGCGTTTACGGCATGATGTTACGCGCTTCAAACGCGCTTCAAATTAAGTACCAGCCTGGGGCCGAGTGCGACTCACGGCGCCGATTTCAGCCTACTCCAATTTTCACGGATACGACCGTATACCCACTAGAACCCCCCTGATTTTCGTCCAGTCATCCGGCAGCGCCTGCTCATTTATCAATAGGCCACTTCAGGTATTCAGGTTGAGTGCTTTACTGAATGCACTTCGGCCAAAATTTAAATTTGTCGGTCAAGATTCTATGATTTCTATCTCGATTCAAGACTTGATTGATCGCACTGAGCCATTGATTGTGAATGGCGGAATATTGGTGAGTCTTCCCCGGATTCGTGATTGCTCTATCGACTCTCAGAGTCTCAGTCTCCAGATTACATGCCAGGATACGGAGACGAGGATTGCAAACAATCTGCCTTTGTGTTTCATCGATTTCCCTTTAACTGACTTGAACTTCGTAAGGTTACATTCGGGTATCAGACCCCAACTTAAATTCAGCCAGTCAGGGTACTTCATCCGCCATAATTGATGTCTTCCTTTTTCACCACATGTACACTCAACCCAACCTTCATGGTCGGTAACGGAACTCCTGCTGCCCATCGGGCGCCCTAAACGACGATTATATGCTCCCCGTTCACATGGACTGTCGTGTCTATTTCTTCTGATCCTTACCGTGATGGATCTTGGATGGATCCGACAGCTCTTCTTCGTCTCCTGCCTGTGGGTGAACAGATTGCTCGAAAACGAAACATTTGCGCGCTGGGAGAGGATATCTCTGTCTACACTCAGACTGCCTTGCACTATGCCTTGGAATTGACAAGATACCTGCTTTCCTCCAAGTTGAATTCAAGTTTTCCCCGAGGCTGTTGGTGGCGGCGCTGGAGGCTATTTTTAAGTAGCAGATTCTTCTCAGGCGAGCTCAAGTTGATTGGTCGGCGCTGCCTCTCTCGTTGTCGGGCCGTCCAACCTCCATGTGCGTTCACGCACGTTGTCGCCGTTATGTACGACGTCCGGATTTTAGCGGCATTGAGCGAGCGCCCTTCATAAAAGGTGCTGTTCGGTTGGCGATTCTCAAGCTCGCGAGTCTTCTCCCCAATGAAGGCTAACACCACCTTGCTCGGGCTTTTGGCCACCACGACCACCTCCATCCTGGACAATGCTTCGCTCTTTGGTAGCCGTGCACAGGAACAGGCGGCCACCCCACCTCCCTTTAGGTACAAAGCTGGTTCAGTTGCGTCTGTCGCCAACATGAAGGACAAAATCAAGCATGTTGTTTGGGTTTTGCTCGAGAACCGCTCTTTCGACAATATCCTTGGAGGCGTAAAGCGTGCTGGCCTCGATAATCCGGTGAACAATGGCCAGGCGTGCAACCCGGTTCATGTCGCCAGCCCCGGTGGTCCCACCCTCTGCACGAGGAGCAAGGATTTCGACTCGGTGGCCAACGACCCCGATCATTCGGTGACGGGCAATAATTTCGAGTTTTACGGCCAATTCTCCCCCGACAATGCAGCCATCCAAAGCGGTAAAATCACCGCGACGAACCAGGGCTTCGTCGAGAAGCAGACAATCTCATATCCCTCCATCACAGCCGACTTGGCCGCTGCGCAGGTCATGGGCTTTTACGACGAGGCTGAGGTGCCCACCATGGTCAATATCGTCGACGAGTTCACCACGTTCAACTACTGGTTCTCATGCATCCCAGGGGTACGCTTCCCATCCCTTCTTCTAAAATAGCTGCCTGAGCAAGATCCATTTTAGCCCACGAACCCTAACCGTGCCTGTGCTCTTTCCGGCACCTCGGATGGCCACGGCTCCAACGACAACGACTTCAACATCGCCGCCATCAACACCAACAGCATCTTCGAGACCGCCAGCTCGAAAAACATCTCCTGGCTCAACTACGACGGCACCAACGGCGCCTTCCCCCCGGACGCCCTCTTCTACCCCTGGACCGCCGCTAACGCCAAATCCAACATCGTCCCCATCGAAAACTTCTTCCAAGACGCCTACCTCGGCACCCTCCCCGCGCTCTCCTACCTCAACCCCTCCTGCTGCGGGCTCAATACCAACTCCATGCACCCCGACGGCAACGTCTCCTTCGGGCAGGTCTTCGTCAAGCAGATCTACGACGCCGTGCGGCAGGGCCCGCACTGGCAGGACACGCTCCTCCTCCTCACGTACGACGAGAGCGGCGGGTTCCACGACCACGTCCCCTCGCCGCTTGCAGTGCAGACGGACAACAAGACGTACACCGAGCGCGCGCACGACGGGTCGAGTTATACGTTCCACTTTGACCGGCTTGGGGGGCGGATGCCGACGTTCCTCGTCTCGGCGTTCACGCCCAAGGGCCACATCGAGGACCTCGGCACAAATCCCGCGACGGGGCAGCCCGAGGCGTATAGCGCGACGTCGGTGCTGAAGACGCTTGGGCTGTTGTGGGATTTCGCGGATTTCACGCCGAGGGTTAGCAATTCGCCGTCGTTTGATCATTTGATTGGCCCGACTATGCGCCAGGACGCGCCTATCATCCTGAACCCGCCGCTGCCGTTCCCCAACGACACGTAGTATTTAGTTGGTCTGTTTTGTTTTGTTGGGTTGTAGGAATAAAAATATTTGAAGTCTGCCTGAGTGCAAATGAAGAAAGCTCTTCTATTCAATCGTACATCTAAGCGTTAACATAAATAGTGATTCGTAAGAAGTACGATAGAGTAGAGCGGCAGATGATAAAACGAGAGCGGCACTTTTAATCCATCCATCCATACCAGCGGAAGTGTGCAAAAAGTGATGAAAGAGAGACAGAAGAAGAGGAAATATTATGTATAAACTGACTGGTATCTCACCGAACCACCCGCGCGAGGATGGCCTCATCAAACCCACCATCCGCATTCTCCTCATCGAAGATTTCTTCCCGGTAGCCCTCCCCATTCGGTCCCTCATCGTCCCCAACAACTTTATCCTTGTCATAATCGTATCCGGAAAAGTTCATCACGCTAAACGGATGGATGAATCGTCAATGTATGTTCGGGGTGAAGATAGATAGATAGATAGATAGATGCCACGTACTAGATGCTTCCGTCCGCACAGCCCACGACAACTTCTTCATGCGATAATGCCATCGACATGGGGTTCTTTTCTGGCGTTGCGAGTCCGGTGAACTTTGTAGGGAGCGAACCTTTCAATCCTCTAGTGTCGCCATAAGGCGGTACAGCAAGAGAGCCCCAAACCCCGCCCAACGGCGTCGCAGCAAGATCAATCTCGACTGGTGTAACAGTACGCATCACCTCCGCTCCATTCTTTGCGCCCTCAGTCTCCTTCTCTTCATGCGTCGATGTGAATATCTGACCCAAACATTTCATGAGCAAACCATCGCAAAGATCACAAAAGAAAAAGAGAGAAAAACTCACCCGCCGATCCGCCCCCGCACGCGAACTGAACCTCGTAGCAGTAACCACCCTCCTCTTCCTCGGATCCACCGCACCAACGGCAACATCAGGCGTCTCCACCACTCCCACAATCTTCGGCGGCGCCGTCAAAATCGCCGCCCGTCCATACCGTATCGCAAAATACGACCCATTCCCGCCGCTCGCTGCCGGCCCCGTCCCCGAAACAGACGTCGCAGGCGTCCGCGTGCGCGACGTAGACACAGGCGTACCCGTACGCGTGCTCGGCGTCGTCGGGGTGCGACTCCCGCTGGCTGTGCTGCTGAGGCTGAGACGGCCCTTCGATGAGGAGGTGCTGACGCTCAAGTTCGCACCAGGCCGGACGCTGGTGCTCAAACTGAGCCGCGAAGATGATGACGTCGACAGCCCCGTACTCGTACTGTTGCTCACACTTGCGCTCAATCGGCGCTCGCTCGGGGGCGGCAGGAGCGAAGCACGGCGCTGCGAAAGCCCTCCGCGCGTGGACGGTGTCGGGGTCGCACGTGCAGCAGCAGTAAACGATGAAGAAGCCGTCGAAGCGGTAGACAGCTCGTTGTCGATTCCGTTCGGAATACTGCTGACACTAACGGTTGAGCTGAGGCGTTTGCGCTGATTCGGAGTTTGGGGGACGAGTGACCCGCGGCGGGAGGGAGTCGGAAGACTGCTGCGGGGCGAGGTGACAGAGGGACTGGAGGCGGCAGGGGCTCCACCGCGGGGCGAAGAAGCGGGAGCTCCACCCCTGGGAGATGAGCTAGGTGCTCCTCCGCGTGGCGAGGACCCCGGCGCCCCTCCTCGCGGCAAGGAAGCAGCCCCGCCTCCCCTCGGAGATGATCCCGGAACACCCCCACGCGTCGACGTTGTCCGACTTCGAACCGGCTTCGTCGTCGGAAGTGGCGTTGGCGATGTGATCATAATCGCATCTAGGTCGTTTTCCTTCTCCGCGTCCGCACTCTTCTTCATGGATCCAGACACAGAGGCAGACAACGGCGACAACACATTCTCTGCCAAGTCGCCTTCGCCTTCCTGCCACTGTAAATGGAGTATGACAGATTTAGTCGCGCACTGTATCGGAGAATGATTAGTTCAAAACTCGCGATATGGAACCAGGCAAAACTTACCGTCATCTGTGTGCCTTTGGCAGCAAACCATCTACACGGAGAAGATCAGCAAATCAGCTTGAGAAGGCGGTTAAAGGATGTACTGAAGCATATTATCCGGCGCCTTCCCTACATTCCACAATTTTGACGCAAGCACAGGGTCACCACCACTCAGCTCTGCAAGTCTGAACTGAGATATCATCTCACGGCGCTCTAAAATATATCATCGAAACAAATGAGCCCTCCGAAAATCAAGCATTAAGAATGCCCTTACGAATTGAGAACACTCTAACAACACCGTCTATAGTGACGCTTACGACGCGTTCGCCTTCAGAGCGGTCACTGCCTGTGGAAGCAGGTAGGTACTCAGCACATATTCAAGGTGAACAGAATAGGAATGAACGGGAAACGCACTCTGCACAATCTGCACACCCACATTGACCGTCGTCTGCTGCCCAAATCGCACAATCTTCGTTCCCGCGCGCCAGTCCCAGCACACAAGGGCCTGTAGCCGCAATGAGCGCTTGAACACATAGAAAGACAAATGAAAGAGGTATGCAGACGCACCTTGTCCGCCCCAGCACTGACGAGATTCTTCGAGCTCACAGCGACGGCACGGATACCATTGAGGTGGCCTGTAAGCTGCTGCAAAGGGGTGTAGGTTATAGCGGAAAAGAGGTGTACGCGGCTGCACTAGGATATGAGTTTCGAGTAAGATGGCGTGCGATAGCACATACCCGACGTCATGGAACCCGACCACAAACACCTCTGCAAGGCTTCAGTATTCCAGAAGATCAGGGAGGAAAAACCATTCACCCTCGCCAGCCAAATAATCCACACAGCTAACAGGTTTCCCCACCTCGAGACACCGCACCAGCTCGCCAGTCGGGACATCCCAGAACCGAATCGTCCCATCGTACGAACCGCTAATCAAACGCCTTGCGCGAAGGAGAAGCGTCGTAGTGAACGTCGTATGTGCCGGCGTCAAGAACCTCAGGGCCTGAGGCGTGCCATTGCGGAAGTTTCCTTCCCTGCGCGCTAATGCCCGATAGAGTGGAAGCCATCCTGCAGGGGTTGCGGGCGGAGTCGGCGGGTGAGGGTCGCCGCGAGTCAAGCGCAGGCAGTGGTGGCGCCAGAGATCCGGAAGCCGCGTCAAAACGGCCCAGCGGCGATTGACGAGCGCACAACGGAGGAGGAGGTGTGGGATGGGGATGAGGATGAGAACGCGCAGGGCGAGTGGGGGCGCGAGCGCGCCGACAATGTCGTGGGAGAGTTTGGAGTACTTTTGGAGAGTCAGGATTTGCAGGGGGATGTCGCCGGGGAGGGAGGCGTCGAGGAGGGTGCGGAGGAGGCGACTGCGCTCGGTGCGAGGGAGGCGTCGGATGGTTGAGGCGGAGAAACCGGGGACGAGCTCTTCTTCGTTGGGGTCATCGTCGGGGAGCATGTACCCGCTCCAGTAGCCTTTTCGACAGGAGCATTCATCGGATGAGATGACGGGGGGCAGAGGCTGTGAGCGCAGGATTTGTAGCTCGGCCTGAAGTGCGTGCAATTGCGCTGCAGAAGATGCGTGTGCGCGTTCAAGCAAACGCTTGAGAGAAAGACACTTGCGCGAGTGCAAGGCGCGGACTGCCTCCAGCGCCTCGTTGAACTGCATCGATGAGTACAGCAGGATTAAAGTCACTCAAACGACTCACCTCTTCGTCGACCTCGCCATCCAAATCGCTACGCTCTTCGTCCCAAAACACGTCTGCGGGTTCCTCCTTTTCCTCCTTTGGAAAAGGCTCCAATGGCGCGGATATGACGCGTCGCGGGGTGCGCTGAGCCGACGGGGGTGTGCCTCCAACTGACCGAGGGCCAGAACGTTTCGGCGTGGTCATCACAGAAGACATAATTCGAGGGGGCGCGTCAACGAAACTGAAGTCGTAAAATCCGCGCTAAAATACTACAATGAGATACGCGTTGAAGTAAACGAAGAATTACCTATTACAGAGTTTTCCAGACGGTTTTCTTGCTGGATCACTGAGGAAACCTATGCTGGTCCTTGTCACTCCTAGATCCAAGTAGTTCTTGAGTTTTTCCTTCTCGAGGCTCGCTTCAGAGTCTTTGGACCGCTCTAACGGAGGAGAGATAGATTCAAGCCCTCGAGAGGTAGCAAAAAAGAGAGCGAGCGGGGTTCTGCCCAGAAGGGCTGCTGGAAAACTTGAAATACAAGGAAGGTGGGAGCAAGTAGGGACACGCGTAGGTCACACCTACACGTGAGAACGTCACATCTCCGCCCTCGGCCATCAGGCGCATCAGATAGTATACATCCAGAAAAGGCAATTATTCAACGCCCATGGAGTCTATTTATGGAAATTACAAGATTGCGTTGTACATGAAAGATTGATTCCAGAAGAGAGATAGCCGTACCACTATCAAGCGTGCTCTGCAGACAGAATTCAGATGCGGATAGACTCTCCGAGTCGATGGCGAAGCCACAACTGTCTAGAAGGAGGTATCCCATCTGGCAAGGTGGAGCTGAAATCGTCTTTCTTGGATTCAATGAGAAGCTATAGAAGCAGAGACGCTTTAAGAGTTATTCTATTGATCATGCATATCCGACTGACCTGCATCTTATTTCTGAGAGCCCTTATTCTATGGATGCACATCCAGATTTCGAATGAATGACCGTTGAAAAGCGCATGAATTTGCTGGAAACTTCTCAGCAATATGCGAGGAGTAAGTGCTAGAGCTCTCTTTCGTAGCTGGCGCGCCTGAGTATCTAACCTATATTCGCTTGAATATTCAATAATCGAACGACAGAGATAATTTAGCTTACTTCAGGAGCTCCTCAGAAAGCTCATGCTCTTCGGAGTTTACGAGAAAGCGCCCGCTCATGGCTTGATTGTAAAGCACAGTAGCTTGTTGAACTTCCTCGTCCAATGACTTCATGAGGCAAGATGGAAGAGAACGCCCAAGTACCCCAACAAGAATTGCAAAGGCGACGAAGACGAGAGAGAGATAGTAGGGATTCAAGCTGGGGAAAGAGCTGGCTAGTGCTGAGATAGACGAGATCGAATACGATTCGTAAGTTTGAGGAGGCATGCTTTTCTCTGCACCTGCGAAATTGTACGCCCGCAAACTTCGACGGTGAACCTTTATATAGGCCACATTACCATTCCTTAAGATATGTCTACCCACCGAACGCAAAGGAAATTCACAACCCCTTATTTCCGTTCATGGTGGCTGTCCCAAGATGGACAGCCTCCGAGTCCTGGCCTGTCCTGGCAGCCTCCCGCCTTGGCACTGTACTCTTCTCGAGGGGTGATTCGAGAGCTGATGGAATGTCACTCACCTACTGCCCGGCATCCTCATCATGATTTCGCCATCTCCCGTCCAAGAAAAGTTTTAGAAATATTCACACTGGTGCTACTAGCCTCAGATGACTAGCTTGCCACCTATCTAGTTTCTGGAGGCATCCGAGCCCATTTGACTCCACAATGTTGCGCATGCCTACGCCCGTGATCATCCACGGCCATCAAGCGTGCCAGCTATATGACTTCAAGTTTGCTTCACGTCCTCTGTATTCATATCACCCACGGCGGGAGACGGCGGGCCGCTTCGCCCATGCACAATCATTGGCCCATTAGAAGACAGCTTGAAAACAAAGCTGTAAAGGTAAGGTGGGGTTGAAAGATTTGAATGTGGTCCTCGCCAAAACTAACAGTAGTGTGGTATTATAAGGACGATTTGATCGTGCTTCCGAGGAGACTGGCATACGGGGACGGAAGATTAAGCACTAGAAGTAGTATTGCCCTGGATACCATCTTGTTCCACATAAAGCTGTAAAGGCAAAGGTGCACGGCGAAGCGGCCCGTGGGTGATATGAATAGAGAGAGGACTTGAAGCAAAAGGTGTAAGAAATCGAACACTGTAAATAGGCTAAATAGCCTGTTTGCGCGGGAACCGGCGTATGGCTCCATCTGACGTCATATGGCTGCCGCAGTCATCTGAGTGGTGGCTACCTCACTCTACTTGCCCGCCAAATTAAATATTAGCCAACGACAACGATACCGTACATCAACCGGAGTTGAAATGGTCGATACACAAATTCGTCCGCTCATCGAGAGTCGGCTGCGCCATCGGCCACTGAGGTCCCGTGCTCATCATCTCAATATACGCATCCCAGTCCGGCATATTCCTGTATAAAAGACAAATAAATCATCGAACAACCCACTCTCAATTCGAAACAATGAACTACTCACGCAAAAGTACTCGGTGCAGTCTCCCACCACGACAACAAATCCTCATCAACCACCATATTCGCGAAATCCGCAGCACCACCGATATGATCCGTATTCTGAACAAGACCCATAGTATTATCATACTCAGTCGTAGCAGCAAGCAATTGCTCAATCGTTAACCCAGCATCGTTGTGGCTCGGCACAATCGGAACATCATGGCCCGGAACCGACGGCTGAACAAGCTCGTTCCAGGTTTGCGTTGGCGAAGATTCCGCAAGCGAATATACAGCATGCGAAGACAACTCATCCGCAACGTTTGCGTATGAAACAGAAGGGACAGATGAAGCGCCGAACGGCGCTTGTCCGGTGAACACCGACGTCCCGGCTTCGTCCGCTTCTTGAATAGTAGCGTGTTTCTTCTGAGCTGCAGGTTTGGTCGCAGTTTTTTGTTTCGACTTCGGCTTCGGAGGCGGCTGGCCGTCCCAGGACTTGAGCTCTTGCAGTATTTCCCATAGGCGGCCCGCAGTCTGCCATCTGAAGATAATCTCATCAAGCAGCAGGCATGGTTCAGCTGTAGAAGAATATACCTCGACTCCTGGAACTTAAGTAGTTTCAGTGCTGCATTGATGGGAACGAGCTCTTTGGATATGTCAATCTTCACGCCAGCCCGTTTCATGCCGAAGATATTGAGAAGAAGCACGAGGGCAGCTACGAACACTCCAGCCTATAATCCAGTATCAAACTAAGTTGCACATGTCACGAGAAAGAGTTACATGCATGCATATGCATTAAAGCGACGCGCTGCATCTTGTCGAGCCAGGTATCAGCGACCTGTATCAAACAACGAGCGGCACTAGTGCAAATCGTGAGCGATGGAAGTGTCAACGCAGTAGGCCTGTGGATGAAAGGTCTGTGTATCTGCCAAATTTCGTCAGTGATATCCTGTTGTCAGACATAATGCCGACAAACCGATATCTGAAGGGAGTAGTACATAGTATACAGAACAGCGGATTGATCGAAAAAAACCCCGCTTCGATTGGGATCCCAAGAAACTACAAGTTGCGTCACATAAGTCAAATACAGTCAATGATACGGTCCTTACGATGGCTGGGGATCGAAGACGTGAATTCATTCATAGCTGAATCTAGTTCCGCGACAGTCCGCTGCTCCCATTCAGGTCCAACGAGACCCAGCAATACACGGGATTTATGGGACGCATACATGCGCCGCAGAGTCGATCCCAGTAGCTCACACAATTTGATGTGGCAGATGAAGAAGGTACTGGACAAGTTTGAGGGGGGTTTGTGATCGAGAAAGTCAATAGCTCATACATTAGCGAAGGCTTTCCAGGAGGCTGCTTAAAAGCCTGTTTCGGATCGGGATGTTCGAGATACTCGTCGTCAACGTCTAGTGGCAGATCCACATCGTAGCTAGGCATTTCCGTCAGAACTGAAAGCACACAAAATGTGACCGCTCCTACTCTTCGACGTGGACTGCAGACGGTCGACCAACAAAAGCACAGATCGTTTTATCCAAACAAAGAAGACACCTGTACACTCGTTCAGAAACAGAGCGAAAGAGGATAGTTTGACAAACCAGAATGCTCGTTTCCACAGTTCATCTTGGAGAGTCACCGTGTTACCCTCACGCTTCCGTCTATGCTCCCCTCTCTCTTGGAGAAAACGCATACCCAATCCCTTGTCAGCAAGAAGGTCAAAGCACAGCTTCTTGCAAAGAGTGTTAAACATACAACGTATAACCAACATGCTTGCGGCGAGGAGGTTGCCATCGTAAACACGGACAAAAGCTGAAAGCTTTTCATCAGAGACAGGACGCGCGCAAAGAGCTGTAACCGACGAAGTAGCGCTGGACCTCGTATATGGATGGTTCGTCAAACAGCGATTTTCTAACGGTTTGAACTTGATTGAAAAAGTCCCATCCGCAAGAGAGCTTGGATTCAGAGCCCTCTACGAATACACGAGGATCATCCGAGTACTGCGAAGGTCAGAACAACTTCCACGTTTTTTTTTGGAGGAAAGCTTACTCGAGATCCGACGGCGAGGACGGCGAGGAGGAGTGCACCAAACCTGTGATCCTCCAAATGAAGTTTTTCTTCTACGGATCTCTGAAAGCTCGGACGGTGCAACAGAGGAAAAATCTGGTTGATGTTGATAAAGTAAAGATCGACGAGAGCTAGGATCAGATCCGTGTCGGGGTATACGTATCGAGGGACATCTTCATCGTGCGGTGGAACCTCCCACTGAAAATGTTAAGATTGTAAGAATACTTGGAACGAAGAAAATGAACTGACTGGCCGCAGTTTCCAGAATTCTGGTCGCCTGAATTGTGTTACGAGCGGACGGCCAAGGAATTCCTCCTGAACTAGCCATTAACAGATACCTATGAGGCAGAGCTTCGCGCACCTTGATTGATATTGCACTTTTTACCAGCATGAAGCCGCTGGAGGATCCAAAAAATCTGTTCTTCATGGAGTCGAAGGAAAATTGTTCGAATCGTTCCGCCAGTTCATCGTTTGTCAGGTTGTCATCTTGCGAGGCCGAAGGCGATGAAGCGGGAGTAAATTCAGATGCGGGCGGTATGGCAGATATCTTTGAGGGATCCTGAAGGGACGCGAATCTTGTGAGTTCCTCATTCAACGAGATAAAAACGGCAGACAGAGGTCAATTTGGCTTCCAATACTGCAATTTGCTTCTCTAGTTCCTCTATGCGGCTTGAAGCGTCGATTAGCGCAAATATCTTTCTTTATTCAAAAATACCAAGCACCGGTTTTTCGGACCGCGTTTCATGACTTCGTGAGAGTGCGTACATGCTATGTTGAACGAATTGCAACTGGAACATCGTCCGTTCGGTGAGTTGGCGCTGTCGCCTAGAGGACTTTTAGCTTCAAAAGTCGCGATCCGAATGGATCGAATTTATTCACAGCGGACTGTACGCCGAGTCAAATGTCAGCTTGCATGCCGCGCTGCGGAACATATCACCGACTCTTTCTTTTGCGACAATTATCACAGGATTTTTGCAGTCTTTTCTTCTTTTCGCGGGACGTGGGCTTCTCTAAGAGTGTCCGCTCGTCGTCCGAAGACATAGGGAACCAGCTACTGGAAACCGAACGGGTCAAGGTAGCTGGCGAAAGGAAGAGATTGGGTATTACGTCACTGAAATCAGGCCGAAAACTGCCCGAAATTGTGTGACAGTGTGACGTTCCCCCCTCGACCACGTCTCCCATTGTCCAGAGAAATTCAGTACGCGAACGTCTTTTTCTGAGGGAATCTTGATGCTGCGGTCACCAGACACTTGCTCAAATTTCGCCAGCCTGAAAAACCGAAAAACATCATCCTTCGATCCGACCCGCGACTCGTTAACCTCTATTGGAATTTACTCGTCAACGAGCGTTGTAGATCTGTACCCTGCTTCTGCTACATGTTTTGATTGAACTCCACCTACACGGCCAACCGTCATGGTGTTCTGACCGCCAATTCCGACCCACGGGGCACATTTACACCAATTGACTAAAAATAAATATTCCAGCGGCGGCCCGTCAGGTCATATGTACCGCACCATAAGGACTTCGTGGTGAGGGATTCAATCTCCTACGGTTTCAGTCTCCTCAGTGCCGACCACCAAAATATGAACCTGATGATTCTGCTGAGTTTATTTCTTCGAATTGCGGGAACATTTGCTGTGTCCCGAGCTTCGTCGGGTAACGCAGGCTCTGCTTCAACTTTGGAACCTTCCTCTGTTGTGACTATGACTCAAACGAGCACTTCTTTCCCTGCGCCGAGTTTTCCGCCTGTAGGGTCTACCCCGCGAGACTTTTCCAAGAAAGGTCTTGAACATCTGTGGGATCTAGTGCGTCAAATTCTTATAGTCGTTCAGTCTCCATTCTCACATCGCTTGAAAAGGTTGGGCCCGTAGAGGCTCCCCCTTTCACAACAACGCGCATCCCTACTAGTACATCTGTGGCCCTGCCATCGCCACCGCCACCTCTTTATCCGTCATTCTACGCTCGTGCTCCAAAGGACATCTTGCCCCAATTGAAATTCCCTTCTGGTTTCAAGTTCGGAGTTGCCACTGCTGCATATCAGGTTGAAGGAGCCGTAAAGAACGAGGGGAAGGGGCCCACAGTGTGGGATTGGAACAGTCGCCAGCCCGGTGGAGTGTTAGACAATACAACCGGTATGAAGCTTTCCAAATTCCTCGATTGAAACAAATCCTATCCTTCGTCTGTTTTGCCAGGCGACGTGGTAGACCTGCAGTACTTCCTATACAAAGAAGATGTGGTCAGAGTCGCGGCCCTTGGCGTCAACGCTCACTCGTTTTCGTGCGCATTCTTAACTCAGAGATGCAATAATTGTCTGACCACCTCACGCAGCATATCATGGGCACGGATATTTCCTTTCGGAACAGCCGATTCACCCGTCAACCAAGTGGGCCTAAAACACTATAGTGATCGTCAGTGAAGTCAACGGTTAGTGCAGCTACGACGCTAATTCATAATTCGGCAGTGATCGACTATCATATTCAGCACGGCGTTGCTCCGGTGGCCACCCTCTGTGAGTGGTCATCCAATCAGACTATTCATTTCTGCTCATTCTTTGATCAGTTCACTGGGACACTCCACTCGCACTGTCGGCTTATTATGGTGGTTTCACCTCTCCCCACGCAGTCGATGATTTCATCCAGTAGGTCATGCACCCTCTCTGTTGTTTATCTCATCGAATTGTAATCATAGCTATGCGAAAACTGTATTCGCAGCTTACAACGGCAGAGTGAAGACTTGGTATCGCAACTAATTTTTCAACGTTATATGAGTCTGAATTTGATAGGTATACTTTCAACGAACCACGCGTTTTTTGCGGGCAAACGGCAGCGTACCCTTTTAGTGCGTAACTCATTGAATCAAGCTGTCTTTTCAATTGCAATATTTTCCCCAGATGTTTCGCTCGCCCCAGGGGTCAATTCATCCACGGCACCATATCAGTGCGCGTATAACGTCCGTACGTACATTAGTCGGGCTCAATTGTTGACGCTCCATTGATTGACTACTCAAACTCCAGTCAAAGCGCATGCTGGCGCTGTCAAAGGTAAACCCAGATTGTTTTTTGCGAGCTTCTGAATTCTCAACCTCATTCTCACAGCATTCAGACAAATGAAAATCCAAGGCGAAATCGCGTTGAAGAATGATGATTTCATGTACTTCGTCTTCCTATCTTACCGCCATCGCTAATTGTTTTCCCCCCAGAGGCATTCCCTGGAGATCTAACAACTCTGAGGACTCCCTTGCCGTAGAGCGACATGCCGCTTTCCAACTCGGCTCATTCTCTGACCCGCTCTACACGACTGGGGACTGGCCCAAGATCATGACCGACACTCTTCCGCCGGATTTCCTCCCTCGATTTACAGAACAAGAGAAGAAAGATAATCTCGGCACGTTCTATACTTTCCACAGCTCGCCGAATGATTCTGACACTTCTCTAAAGGCTCGGCGGATTTCTTCGCCATCGACTCGTATCGAGAGCAATTCGTCGCCGCTCCTCCTGATGGCATCGAAGCCTGCGTATCCAACTCGTCTCATCCACTGTGGCCGGCATGTAATACCGTTGTGCTATTCGATTCCAACGCGGGTTGGGCCGCTGGCATATCTCCTGATCCGTTGTCCGAGACGTGGTTGCAAGCCACTCCGAACACGCTGAGAAGTTTTTTGAAAGGACTTCAAACTCGCTGGCCGACGAAGAAAATGGTGTGTTGTGCTATATAGTCTAAACAAGTACAGAACCAGCTTGAACTCTTTTACAGTACATATCTGAATTTGGTCTCGACGAGCCATTCGAGAACCTTCGTACCGAGATGTTTCAGATAACTGTGGGTCTGATTCTTTCATCTTGTATGCCTATAATCAATATCGACGATTCACACAGGAAGATGTAGCTCGTACAAGTGAGTGTCTGTACTTTCATACCTTCTAGCCGCTTGTTGATCACTTGCTAGATTATTACATGACTTACCTCGGCCAAATTCTCTTATCTATCCATGAGGACGGAGTTCCAATCATGGGAGCTTTTGCTTGGGGTACGATTTCATTCGACTCCTTTTGTGGAACGTGATGCTCACGAACTCACAGCTATGATCGATAATGCTGAATGGAACAGTGGCCTCAGTGCGAAATTCGGAATTCAACATGTGAATTATACGACTCTGGAGCGCACGTATAAGCGATCGGCGCTTTCTTTGTGTAAGTGGTTATTCGAGTGTTCTTCACGTCTAATCATTTGCGCAGCCGAATTCTTCCAATCTCATCTTCAAAATTAAATCGGCGCACATTCACACGTTCAGTCATTGAATATGGAGATCACCGTCTGAACAAAGAACTAGCGAACTGTGTATGAATTATATTCAATCTCACAGACGGTCAACAGCCTTCAATTCCGTTGCACGAATATCGACTGTCTGACTCTGAAAGTAAGCTAATCCTGTGGTTCTTTGAATGAGAACTATCGATCTTCATACCCCACCACTCACCCGAGCGGGTACTGTACGCGCCTCTTCCAGAAGAGAATTTCTCGCTCCAATCCTCGTCGCCGTTATGACGCCGACTGTCTCTCCTGTGTCCCTGTTCGACGATAGCGAACCCCAAACACCTGAATACTTCCCGCCATCGTCGGCTTCGTAAGGGTTGCGCCTCCTCATCTAGACGCACCTGATGCATCGATTCAAGCACAGAGGGAATGCACCTACAGACCCTAAGGAAGTTGGGGGAAGAATGAGTAAAGTTCGACATCGATGCGATGTCAGTTTCTTGGCGAAAAATTGAGCACTGCTATTTGGTCCCTACCATTCGAGAGCAGAAAGTGTGACGGGCGAGCACATTCAGCTGTGCTAATAAAAGCCCAATGCGTCATACATATACGGAGTAGCCGGCACCCAAAGGACGATGTGGTAGAAGACAGGTGTTGCCACCTTCCTTTTTCGGACACAAGCGGTTGTTTATGTTTTGATCTACTCTAAACAACCTTTTTGCAGCCTTTTTTCGACCAGCGTTCGTAGGGCACTGGCATGCTGGCTCATTTCGAGGCGGATCGCGCTTTTATTGCGGAGAAGAACACTCAAATTTTCAATCTCGAGACTCAAATGCTTGTGCTCAGGCAGCCGCGTATCACCGATATTCGGGCTGCTCAAAAGCCAGCCCAGGAACGATTCGATTCATACAGATATCCTGTTCTTGTTGCCGAACGAGATCGTTTCGGAAGTCTTTATGCACGTCATTCCACGCTACCCCCAGCCCCCTTCCCCTTCAGCTTGTGGAATAGCTTCACCGACCACGCTGACACACGTCTGTCGCCATTATATTGCTCTCGCGACTCGGAGACTGTGGAGAAGTCTGCAGTTAGACAATTACCCTGGTGCATCGGCGGCAGCATGGCGTGCTCTGGCCACCTCGTATGTTGAGAGGGCAGGCTCCTACCCTCTTTCTATCTTTCCTCATTTTACGGATCCAACCATCGTTTTCCCCACTTTTGGCGACCGGTTGGAGTATCTCTGAGTCTATGCCCACCCACCATCTGTCCAATATGCCACCGGAATAATCGTGGAATCTTCATACTGCCAATGCTTCACTCTTTGTGTCTTGACACACCCAAATACTCTTTTCCCGGTCTCTTTCATACTCCGGGATGGTGTGGCACCCCTCCTGCGCACAGTTTCGCTAAATCGTATTCCTCTCCAAAAGGTCACTCTGAGTCCTTGGGCGCAATTGACCTCCCTGACACTCAAGGGCATATCTGGCTCTCATACGGAGGATAACTTTGCGGCAATCGTCAAGGCTGGTGTATTGCGAGCTTGATGCAAACTCAATAGCGATAAGTATGGCCTAGAAGTCGAGACGTTGGAGGCGAAGTGGTAAGCATGCTACATAACCACCCTCTTGGTATTGAAGCTGTACGATTCACGGTCAATTACCGTCGGTCCCAGAAAACCATTTCGAGGTGAAAACAGATTCACCCCGCCCGGCCATTACCTACTTTTTGCTGACCACCCGCAGCCGCATACCCAATCAGCGCCATTCATACTCTGCGTCCACCGCCCATCTCGCATTATCCAATGCACGACCCTCAACGCCATCCTCCTCATCCTCCTCCTCACTCCCCCGACCACCGCCTGCATTGCTCCCGTATTCGTCGACATGAGCGCAGTTTGTACGAAGCAATACGGATCCGGCTGGACAGCTTCGTTCAGCGGAAGCCCCCTCTACGCCTGGACTCGCGTTGACGGCGCCGGAAATAACGAGCCGGTCGACGTGGACGCGTATTGCGTGGAGACCTACGGGAATGGCGCTTATGCTGACCTACAAGACGGCGGCGCGTATGATTGGGCATGTGAGTGGTGAGAGCGTAGATGAAATGAGAGCGCGGGATGGGAAGCGGGATTCGAAGGGGGGAAGGAGGAGGAGAATATGCCACGGACAGCGAGAGGGGTACTTTTGCGAGTCAGTCTGACATGTGATTGGAAGTAGACGATGTATTGAAGTCTGTGGAAGCGAGTGTATTATCGTCTAGTGCAGCGGGAGCTCCAGCGCCCCAGTGCCCATTCATGCTTTTTCATCGCGCTCTCGTAGCATCGACCTCTATTAGCGGAATTGAGGGAAAGTGAGCGCGATAGGACGCCTCGGGAAGAGTGGCCCTCGTCACACGCAGTTCAGTCAGCTGGCACATTGAATCCGATATCAAAGATTGGAGAGACTCGATGGGGTGAAGGCCAAGGCAAGTTTCGGGAACCTCGAACCGGCGCAGTGCAGGGACGAGGAGATTGGGGAGGAGCTGTTCATCGAAGTGAACCCAGTCTCTTGAAATGATGAATAGCGATTCCAGATGCAGCAGTCGAATTTCGCCAGTCGTCAGCCCAGGTGGAAGATGTTCGTAGGGTTCTGAGAGTTCGATCTCACAACACACTAGGCTCGATGTGCGCCGCAAAATCTCGTCTCTATCCAGCTTGGCTACTCCTGCCAGCTTGAGAGAAGTCAATTGCGCCCACGGTAAAGTGACACATTTAAGAGGAATGTGGACTAGCAACACATTCCGCAGGAGGGGCGCTGCGTCGTCCTGGAGGGTGAAAGAGGCCGGGGTAGAGTACAGGGTCCCAGCAGTGAGCTCCAAAGAGTGAAGGGACGGCAAGGAGTTTACTGTTGTCCGTTCCCGGTGAGACCGTCGTAGCCGAATACGAAGATACTCCAAACGATCTTGCTGAGTTGGGAAAGCGATAGTAGGATCCGCCGCGGAATCGACATAGATGGACATAGGATGAGTGCCAGACCTTTCGGCCCATAAGGCCGCCAAGGCGCGCCATTCAGTTCTCAATGATCCATCATAAGCTTCTCCCTCTACCCATAGAGCTCTCCACAGTCTCTGAGTAGCGAGTGCAATATCCCGCCATTGGCGACAGACATGTGTCAACGTGGTCGGTGAATGTATCCCAAAAGCTGGCAAGGGTTGGGGGTAGGGTGGTATAACGCAAAGGAAAATCCCCGAAACAATCTCATTCGGCAACGAAAGAACGGGATACCTGTATGAATCGAGTCGTTCCTGGACTGGCTTTTGAGCTTGCCTGAGCACAAGGATTTGGGCCTCGAGATTAAGAATTTGAGCCTCCGTCTCCGCCATGAAAGCGCGATCCGTTTCCAGATGAGCTAGCATGCCCTGGGCGCCAAGGTTGAAGGTTCGTCGGAAAATGGCTGCAGTTGTTTGGACAAGATCAAAACATAAACAACCGCTTGTGTCCGAAAAAGGAAGGTGACAGCACCTGTGTCCTTTTCTTGGTACCCAGCTAATCCGTATATGTATGGCGCATCTGGGCTTTGCTCAAGGCTCGTACAGTCTAATGTGCTCGAACGCGCGCATCTTCTGCTCTCGAATGGTACTCTGAAGAACAGACCTCGCTCAGCCATCGTCACGCCAAACGCTCCTTTCCTAATTTTCCACTCTTTCTACAACTAGTTGACAGGCCCGACCCGTACGCATAGAATCTATTCGTCGCCGACGAGGTGGCTTTGAGGTAACGAGGTCTACCCGATCCGACCGAAGGATATGCTTGGCTCTAAGTTGTTTCAGCTTAGGTCTCCAGCGACACTCAACTTGTCATGAAATCGTAATTATGTACGGCCTGCAAGTTGTCTCAGGTTCGGCCAGCGTTACAGGCGCGTTGATTGGAACTGGGACCGAGGCTCGTTGTGTGAAATTGTGAATTGACCGTGGAGGCGGGTTGACTGCTTCGAACGAAGCTCCTGCCCTTGCTCAGCCATGGCTTTTCGAGAGCTCCCCATATTCTTTTTTGTCAAGTCAAGAACCTTGGCCCCAAGGCCCCCAACTTGGCACTAGCAAGGTTACGGTACTAGGTATCTACATTCGAGCGCCATCTCGGACTGGCACACGAAGCAGCTCAGACCTTTGACTTCCGGAATATTCGAAAACCCGGTGTGTCCAAGCGGTGGCCCCGAGTATCGTGTCTGCAGTAAGTGAATGGCTTCGCTCCAACTTACATACACCGCTATGCGCAAATCAACAGGAATATTATGTGCTGTCAGGGCTAATCCACAGCAATAGTCGAGTAGGATATGTGGGAGCCCTTGGATCTAACGCTAGTAGAGTCCTACGCTAACTCGAGAATTTTATGCACGATCAGTTTGCGAAATTCGCTATCTCTCTTCAACTTGAATCGGATCTACGACGCTACCCTGAATGGTCTGAACTGCAACATTTCCTCCACCCCGAAGCGTCGCTCCGAAGCGATTCGGACTCCACAGTGGTATGTGGTTTCATTCCGACGCGACGCTTCCAACCAACAAGTCCAAATGCCGTTCCTACCCTGGTCCAGTAGGAAATTCATGAACCGGGGATTCGAAGCCGCAGAAAATAGCGTATAAATGCGAGCCAGGATTGCAGCAAGAAATCATAACTCTCAAGTACTCACTCACTCACTCTCTTCTTCACTTAAATTTCCCGAAGTCTACCGTTCTTCCCTACATTTTCAATCGCAATGCTGTCCGCATCCACCATCCTCCTCTCCTTCGGTTTGCTCTTCAGAGTCTTCACCAACCTCGCTGCCGCGACTCCCACTCCTCGGGCATTGTGTAGCCCCAACTTCCAAGGTGCCGGGGTGTCAATCATCGCTGGCTCCGTCGAGTGGGGCGTCTCTGCACCTGTCGCTGGCACTGTCCTCGACCGCACCGCCAAAAGCAACACCACGGCTGAATGGCATGTCGAGCAGACAGGAGGAGCTCCGTCCACTTATCTTGTCAGGTAATTCCGTTCACACCTTTTAGCAGAATACGCCCGGGGACTAACCCTCATTGTCCAGCGTGATCAGCAACAGCGACCTCGCCGTCGGCGTCGGTGCTAACGGAGTATTGACTCTCGAGCAAAAGGATTCAAATAAACCAGCGTGAGCTTTTTGATGTTTCTGAATCTGTCGCATACTAAAGTAAAAGCACAAAATAGCACTCAGATGTGGACTATCATGTGCGACTCCTGCTCCTCTGGCGCTTCCGCCGGCGTTCAGGATTCCGCCAGCGGATGCAAGATTATGGCTTCTTCCAGCGGCTTGTGCGCTGCAGTTGAGCATGCGGGAACCCACCTCGCTACGACCGAATGTGCCCCCGTCGTTGCGCAGACCTGGGACTTCTGGACCGTCCCCGCGTAATCCATTGGTTCGAATATGGAGGAGATAGAGCTGGAGGCGTTGATTGAATAAGTAGACCGGCATCGGATGCATATTTCGATTTTTGAACTTCCGTACTCTAATATGTTTGCAAGACTCGCGTTTTGATATAATATTATTTTGCCCAATTGCCCTTCTGACTTGGCTCCCCCTCAGCCTTGATCTGCCGCGCTTCGTGGACGACGTGGGGAATTTAGTTTCGAGAAACACCGTACTGTATTTCGTTCATATTCTCTCCGACTGCTACGTAAACAAGCTCTCTTCTCCTCGATTCGAATCGCATGGTTATACATACAGGCTCGTCAGTTCAACTCGAGATAATCAAAGCAAGGTGGAGAGTGAAGCGGGTAGATTGCAGCGCCGTGAGGTAATCCGTGGTCCAGCGAGTTCAATTGAACGGTTCTTTTTGAAAGAAATCAGCTTCGAGTTCGGCAACAAGGAGCCATGGATGGACAAACCTCCGATTTCCAACTCAAGGCCATCAGCTTTGAGTGCCTCGAATTTCGTGCTGATGGAAAGTGCCAGTGGTACGGCCGGCTCAAGCAACGCACGTTTGAGCCGGTGACCTGGATCCCACCGCGAGTTCAGCATGCTATAAAGTGAGTCCCAGTCCTCCGACACTGTATCGGGTGTCAAAGTGAAGCGCGCAGAGGTCAATTGCGGACATATGTCTTCGGCAGAGCCAGAGAGTTCCATGGCACGAAAAATCTGGCTTTTTGGAATTTCGATGCCATCCGTTTCGTCAGTCTTGACAGAATTACGCTCGTCAAACATGACACCCAATTCCAGAAGATTTGGTACGAGGCGCAGGACACTAGGCAGGACAGAGGTTTCTGTTCTGTAACATCTAATCTCCAGCTTTTCCAGTTGGCCACAGAATCTTCGAAGAAGGGGCAGGGCAGTAGAGATCCTGGACCAGATGAAGAGGTACTCAAGCTTCGGTGCCTCGATAATCTGAGAGAACCTGCCATCATAGATCAACAGAGAACGCAGATTCGGGAGCGTAATAATGCCCTCAACGAGGGCTGCGGGATTGGAGTCATCATCATTCGACATTCCGAGGGAAAGATCGCGGAGATTCTCTGCTGCCGTCAAGCCATGGATAAGAAACATACTGCAGGACGGCAAATCGAGATGTGAGAGTTGTTGGTAGGGAAGTAGAATGGGAGGACCATGCTGCCCTACGATGTACAGTCTCTGAAGCTGTGGACTATCCAGGAATATATCTCTCAGTTCGGTGGGCCACCTTTCGTCGAGTTTGCAACACAGGTGGAAGTGGGTTAGGCATGAAAGGCGGCGCTTCATGTGAGAGAGTGTTTTGACTACAGCAAGGTCTGTTTCGAAGACAAGTATAAGGACCTTCCAGTGATCGCTGTGGAGTACCAAAGTTTCAAGCAAGGATATTACATGTGCGTGGGCCGGACCATTGGGGCGATCCTTGAGCCGGACAATAACGCACAGGGGAGCATTAGCAGACAGCGAAAGCTGCATTTCCAAGGCAGCTAGAGGATATTCCACCTGAGGGGAGTCCTGCGTTAACACTGCTGGCTGTGAACTGTCCCGATTTCCATCCGAGTCGATGGGCCGTAGATAATAAGGTTCTGCATTGATTTCGACGTTGGACCAAAGACTGGCGTCTCCATGAGCTGTGGCTCTCCAATGCTGAGAAACATGGGAGAGTTTCCAAGGTGCGATGCGTACGAAATGACCAGCGACCACACGTGTGCACGGCGCGCCGTACTCTCCAGTTGAACAAGCCCACCAAAAGATTTCACAGAGAACCTCGGGAGCAATACGCTGGATAGCGGGTACGACGGCTTGATCATGCAGTTCTGAAGCTTCGGAGCCCGCGTTAATGAAAGGCTCAGTGTCTCGTTCAAATTCTATTTCCTGCATGAGAGCTGTACATGCGCTTTAGAAATGAGTTCCGGAATCTGATTCATCGCCATGTACGCACCGTGTATGAAGATTTTGAAAAGCAAGTCTTGGTGGGTCCAAGGTGGGAACAGCGGAGTTTGAATCAGCGGAGTTTGAATTGGCCCGGTCAACCTCAAATAACCAACAAATAACCGCTTCTCTTCTTGTTCTCTTCTTGAAGTTCTTCACCCCAGGCTGCAACGCGATGCAGTCTAGGCGGCTAGAGCCAAATTCATTCCAGCTCACCCTTTGTCATGACGTTCTCTCGATTCGACGCCCCTCAAATCCCTTCAGCTTCTGACATCTGAGCAGCGATTCAGCCTCCTCGTTCAAACGCGGCGCGCGCCTTCACAATACTTCAAGCAACTTTGACATTTGGTTTAACTCAGAGTCATGAGTCGTTTGAATTGCCGACCCTGCAAGGCCCTTCATCTGCCATAGCAGCGCGCAAGCGTGGATCTTTGTACGAGCAATTGTCAATGAGAAGGTTATGATAGAACAAGCGCCCGCGAAATTCCACGGAGGATGCGCGGAGGACCAAGATGGCGTTGAACATTCAAGCTCACTGATTTCTGGTCGGCGATCGCTGCTGGCTGCGCTCTCTGAGGGCTCCGAGTCGGAACTCCTGGACCAGGATGCAAAATGTATCTCAAAACATCTCGCTGGCGTGGACCAGCACCAAGTTAACATCAACTAAACCGTCCCAATACTCCTCTTCCAACTGGACTACAAGCTTTGCCGTCAACCCACCGTGTTTGTTCAAAGTCTCGAACACCGAAAGCCTGGTGGACCCGGCGCCACATTGGTACTTATATTAAATTAAGTATCTCGCGGTCAGCTTCATTTTCGGCGCCAAAAAGTTTATTGCCCCTCGCGAAGCTCCCAAACGCACGCAATTGCCGTGGAATTGTTGCGGCGCGTCAGGTATTTAACCCCACAGCGGCCTTGTTCCATCCGTATCGCTCAACAGCACTTCTACCATGTCCCTCACCAGCAACATTGTCTTGGTCGATACGATCCCTCTGTTGCGTTCTTGCCTGGATGCACTCGCGAACGCAACATCGATTGCGGTAGATTTAGAAGGCATCGCGCTCTGCCGCTCCGGAACTCTATGTGTCGTGCAGCTCAAGGCCGCCGGCAGCGAGCGAGTTTGGCTCGTCGATATCGTTGTACTTGGCCCCGGCGCGTTTGAAGTGAAAGGATCTTCCAACCAGAGCTTAAAATCTATTTTGGAAGACCGTTCGGTAAAAAAGGTATTGTAGTGGTTGTCGTGCACCTGCTGTTCGAACTACTAGTAACCGATTTCATCAGCTTTTCTTCGACCTGCGGAACGATTCGGACGCTCTGTTCAACCTGTTCGGTGTGACACTCGCCAACGTATACGATTTGCAGTTGCTTGAAGTCGCCGTTCGCTGGTCGAACGTTGGTGTTTGCCCGCGTTTCGTCAAAGGCCTCGTCTCCTCCCTAGAAAATTATCTTGCGCCCCTGAAGTCCGCGATGGAGATGCGCAAGTGGACTCGCGTCAAGGAAGCAGGGTTGATTCTCTTTGCGCCTGAGCACGGCGGAAAGTACGAGGTCTTTGAGCAGCGTCCGCTGGCTCTTGCGCTGGTTGATTATTGTGCGCAAGACGTCGCGTCACTTCACGAGCTGGAGACGGTACTTCATCAGAGGATAGGGCGTAGGGGAAGCAACTGGGAAGCAAGGGTGCGTGCTGAGTCGGAAGTTAGAGTGAGGGTCGCTTTCCAGGCGAACTATCTGCCCCGAAGCAGAGATAAGGCCGTTGTAGTAGCGAATTGGTAAACTCACTATCAAATGTGATCCAAACTCATCTTGCAGATTGTACTCTTGCTATACGTGCGACCGATAGCCTATTCAGTATCTCTTTTTCCGTCGTAGTAAATGGTACACAAAGACAATTAAACTGTGCACTTCATCATCTAGCAACAACCCGAAAACTCAGTTCCGTGAAATTACGCCGGATCCCACAACAGATCATGCAACG
This sequence comes from Favolaschia claudopus, assembly GCA_037176885.1. Lineage (NCBI taxonomy): Eukaryota > Fungi > Basidiomycota > Agaricomycetes > Agaricales > Mycenaceae > Favolaschia > Favolaschia claudopus. The sequence continues at coordinate 1,288,203 of JAWWNJ010000007.1, forward strand.
CGACCCCAACCTGTCCCGCCAACTGCTTCGCCGTCTCACTCGAAATTCCACACTTGAACGTCGGCGGACCGTCCAGCTTGTCCGACGCAGAGGTGCGGTGGAGGAGGCCGGTAGATGACAGTTCGATTATCTGCGGCGAACAGGATCGATGTTAATGATGGTAAGAAGATGAAGAAGGAAAGGGCCCACAGCGCCGTAAACTCCCACACGCGCGATCTCCACGTCTGTCTCCTCGCCTGGAATCGTGTAGTACGGCTCTGGCGGAGGCAATCGCCTGTCAACGTCGTTTTCTTCTAACAGGGCACCGAGAATGGCGAGCAGTCTGTCGAGAGGGAAGGCGTTGGGGCCGAGAACGCGTTGCGGGGCCTACACGTTGCTCAGTATCATTCATTCCATCTGAATCAATAGACAAAAACCTTTTCGGCGCCGCCACCACTTTTCGTATTAGCACGCCTCCGTTTACGTTTTTTCTCATCCAACCCCCTCCCGAACAACTTTAGATCGGATTTAGGTGGATTCGTGGACGCCAGATGGGCTGCGATGAGGATGAATTTGGACATCCGGGGGAGGTCGGTGATCCGCACGCCGTCCTCATTTTCCTCGTCTCCTTTACGGTCTGGTATACCCCCGGATCCGCTTTCTTGTGATGAACCCAACCTGGACTCCTGCGCCGCAGCCCAGTGCTTGGCATGGTCGAGGCGGGGGTATAATGTCTCGAGCGCGGCTTTGAAAGAGGGCTTGAAGGTGCGGATAAGGCGCATTCGGGTGTCTTCCGAAGGTGGCTGCAGGCTGTCGCCAACCATATCGACGTCTCTGTCGTCCTCTTGATCTCCAGCGGAAGGCAAAATGGATTTGACGAATCCGGGCCATCGAGCGGCGGCGATGTATTGTAGCTCGTTGGAGTCTTGGACGTATAGAAAGCAGGTATCGAGAATAACCGAGGCAAATTGGGAGTATAGTGAACGGAGATTCGGGTGGTATGGGTTGGGGGTGGTTGGAGCTTTTGACGATAACGCGTCAAAGTTCGAGTTGAGTCGATGCAGTACAGCTAAGGGCTGTTGAGTACATTATAGACACGATTCTCACAAAATAGACCTACCTTCTTTTGCCAATGGAGCTACGTCGATGTAATATGGATCTGGAGAGCCACCGAATGGCGGTCGGATGTCTTCCCAGGGGACTTCAGAGACAAAAATTACGCTCAAGTCGAGTTGGGTCTGAATATAATTGGCATACGGAAGCTGAAAGCAGTAGAAGCTTACCAGCTCAGCGAGTCTGGTGAGTGGCACAAGTAAATCTGGCATATGATCCGGGAGCCGTTCTGCGCGTTCGATGACAATAATGATCTGTCCACTGTATCCAACAACCATCTTGGAGTTGCTGCGCTCTCGAAGAGCGTAAGCTGCCTTCAATCCGTGAAAGAATCCATCTAAGTTTTCGTTCCATCTCTGTTCATCAGTTCCGGGCCAGATTTTGCAACCGTCCTCCCATTTGACTTGCCACTCCACTAGTTGATTCAAGATCGTGTCATAGAGCATACGAGGAGTAATGCAAGCCGCAGCGTTAATTTTGGCGTGATAAACGCGAGAAGACGCGTCCGTTGAACGCGAAATTGACGACAAAACCGAATTGACGACATTGCCAGTAGTTCTGACTGAGATGCGGTCGTTGATGTACAGAAACGGGGGGACGCGGCCCGCAAATAGAGAGATTATCTCGTAGACGAGTCGTTCGTAACCCGGATGGCCTGTAGCCATTCGTCGATGGTGGAAGTTCTGGTCAAGTTCCAAGATGGGTTTGGTAATTGTTGGGAATCAGCGATGCCGAATCACCTGCCGGCGTGCCGCACCCTGCTTGTCCTGAACTTTCATCTGGTGCTCAGATAAATGTCCTCATTCGCCACAGAAAACCGGTTTATGAATACTGTCTTGGCTGTTGACCCAGCTATTGACGGCGAAATCATACACACAATGGCTGCGGAACTCCAAATCCGATATTCCGAACCTCAGCGATATTACCACACGCTCGAACACATCTCCTACATGCTGAAGGCGCTCGAAAGCAGTGGAAGGTCCAGTGAAATGCTCGAATTAGCTATCTGGTTTCATGATTGCGTCTACGACCCGGTGAAAGGAGGCCCCTCAAACGAGCTCGAGAGTATTCGTGTTTTTGAAACATTCGTCGATACCACCAAGTCTCGCGCAATGGTAGGTCGAATGTTATGTGTAATCGGTTACTGAATTGATTTGAGGATCAGGCAGCTTTGAGAGTATCCGTTTCCACCCTCATTGAAGCCACCATTCAACATCGAGTACCCGATGTGCTTCCAGCGCAGCTATGCGCATCTGATGTTACTGTGTTTCTCGACCTCGACATGAGCATACTCGCTGAAACACCGGAAGTATACGATAAGTACTCCCAGCAGATACGGTGGGAGTACGCGCATGTTCTGGCGAAAGATTACGGATCCATGGACGGACAAGCTAAGGAAAACATACTGCGCGAAATTCGCAGATTGGAGATGACTAGTGACGCGGACATTTGACTGGTGTATTCGGCACGCTCGAACTCCAGCGAAATCGAAAAATGTTCGGAACTGCACAAACGAGGCTGGATTGTGGAGCGGTCGTAGATTATAATGCTCGAAATATCAGAGCTATCAATTCTTGTTTAGTGGCCAGATGCACGAAATAAGATTACTTTAGCATATCGAAGTTTGCCGAGGTAAGAAACTGTCTGTGTCCAGCCACTGCAGTAACACGTTCTGGCCCAACCACCCTGTACTGGGGGCGAACCTGTTAATATGGACAAGGCATGCTCAACTTGAATGCAATACGGCGGTGGCATCCATGCCGCCCTCCTTGCAAGCTCTTCCAATAATACGTTGACGGCGCCGGGAGCTTCAAATCTGTCAAGGGCGACTCTTTCTGCACTGAAACCTACGGCAACGCCGCCTGCTCTGACGCTAGGTTGGAGATGCCAACGACTGGGGCTGCTCCAGACGGTAAATGTGAAGTAGTATGTCGACCTGACAAATGAATCGACCTTGTCTGTCCCAAACCAAGGATAATCAATTCGGAATACTCCTACGAAAGCTGGCTTGAGGGAGAAATTCCTAAGAAATTAACTCATATATCCGATTTACCAGATGCAACGCCAAAATCATGTTGATTTTAGCCGCGCTTCGACCTCTGCAAGAAGAGGAACGCTCGCTAATGCCCCACGCTTTTCTACACACATTCCCGCCGCCTGAAATTCCTGGGTTAGCTCTCAGCCTTGATGAACAAGAATTCAATCACTTGTATCGCCATCTTGAAAACAGCATCGTAGTCTCGGACAGTGATATTCTGCCCATGGAGGCGCATCAACCCAGCGACCATGTAACCCGTGAAACAGTCGCCTGCTCCCGTTGTATCGCGTATTGTGCCCTGCAAAGTCGCCGCTGGAAAATAAGTAGGAGTTGTAGAATTCGACATGTCGCCCTCTAGCACAAATTGGACAAGGACGCCATCCGCGCCGAGAGTGCAAACCACATTCGTGGTTGGCATATGCGAAGACAAGGCAGAGAGCAGAGGTTTCGCGTTATTCACAGCCGAAGTAGATGCAGCCGAATCTTGTGCGACTTCTAAACTGAGTGCTTTGCAAAGATCGAGGGCTTCGCCACTGTTGACGATAAGCCAAGTCAATTGTTTCCAGGGAAAGGTTTTCAGTTCTTCGACAGAGGGTAGCGGTGAGGGATTGAATATCGTGGATATATGAGACGAGGAAGCGCGCAAGAGGCATTCGATAGTCGATGATAGCGGGATCTCGTTTTGAAATACCGCGTGCGTAGTGTCGGGATGTATCTCATATGGCGGGATGGACGCGTAATTTGCGCCTTTGTATAGAACTTGATATGGCGTCAGTGTAAAAGCGGAATCGTCCAGGGAAATATAACTGACTGATGCTATTCTCTCCCGCTTCATTCACTTGAATGAGTGCACGCCCGGTATTCTCCTGGAAAACATAAATCAGTCGGGGTCCACCATTATCTGACGGTGATCAAGCGCACAAACCTCGACAATGGACACATTTTCAACGGATATCCCGGTATCCCTCAATTCATCGCGTACCCAGACAGCATCATGCCCGACCGCTCCGACCAACTCGACGATTGCTCCGGCGCGTGTAAGGGCGCCGGCTTGATTCGCTCCTTTACCGCCAGGACGCTTGACAAGGTTTTCGGAAGATATGGTTTCTCCAGGTCGAACGATTTCTTTCACTGCAGTTCATGATGCAGCAAGATCTATTCGGATCTGGGACACTCAAATTTCAGCAATGCTTGCCGCTTGCCTTGAAAAAATTCATCGACATCTAAAAGAACGGGGGTGAATTGTGTGGATCAGATAAAACTTGAACAACTTGATACCTACTCATAGATCCTCTGACCAGACAGCGAGGAGCGGGCATAGTGCTATAGCTTCGTTAATCTGGTGCTGACGACGCAGCCAAAGCAAAGGCAACGGCATTTCGGTCCGGTTTCCCGCCCTGATCCACCACATAAACTCTCTTACCCTCTGCCATCATGCTCGCCGGTATACGTCGCGGACGCGGCAGCGGTGTTCGTTTAAAGCCAGGCTCACAATTTCCGCTTATCCTAATGTCAGGCATGCTTTCGCGAGTTCGCGCTGGCCTCTCCGCCGTTTTTTCGACCGCTCCTCGTGAAATACCACCTTTGCCAGGCTCAGTCCCTTTGCATCGTTCATACATACTTCTCAACTCGCCCACCCCTCCATCTGCATTTCCCTCCAGATATAATACAAAGCTACAGCGCGCGCTCCAGGCTCAAGCTTCTCATTGGGGCGGAATAGTCAACTTTGCGCACACCGGGTACCTCTTTGGAAGTGAAGACAGAACTTCAATAACAGCCTTCTCTGCGGTTGGTGGATCCGCATCTTTCCCGAACATATCATTGGAAAATGTCGACGACATCGCTAGGCAGCTGATGTTCCATTCTATGCGCGAGCCTCCTCCCCCTAGCATACAGCCTCCTGCCTATTCGATACAACATGCAGATGAGTTGCATTTATACGTATGCACGCATGGCGCACGAGACTGCCGTTGCGGGGATATGGGTGGAAAGGTGTTTCAAGCACTAGAAGAAGAGCTTGACCGCCGTCGTCGTGCGGAACCCTTGGGTTCCGCCAAGGGCGTTTTTGTCGGCCAAGTTGGACATGTCGGCGGCCATGTGTGCGTCAATCTCTTGGAAATATTTCCTTTGTCCTGATGGCTCGTCAGCTATGCTGCAAATATATTGGTCTTTCCTCACGGTGATTGGTGAGTATGTTCTCCAATTGCTCCATTGCATCTTTTCACCAGTTGAATAGGCTGGGATTGGTGACACCAGACGATGTCCCTTCTGTCTTAGATGCCATACTTTCTACAGAAAGGCGACCTTTGACCGCGACCGATCCTCCCATAAGCCCTCGATTTTGGCGAGGCAGGATGGGTTTGTCGAAGAAGGAGCAAATTAACCTTCACTCGCAATCTGAAACGGTTCGTTTCTGCTCCCGTGGTCTCGTCCAATCACTTACAGAATTTCAAGAAGTAAAAACTAATGGAACATGCAGTCTTACATCGCAGCACTCATTCCCTCCACACGGACATTCCAGCCCTCTTTCGGGAACCCAGGCGCTGCTCCATTGCATCCATCCCAGCCTTGTGCCATCATGCCAATGGCATACAAAAGAGCTCCTGATCCGGGGAAATATGGCGTTGGGACCCTGTACGATTGTATATTGAAGACATTCAATGAAATCGAAGTGAAAAAAATCAAGTCGCACCTCACACCTCCCACCGGCATACCTATATCGTCGAATTGGAACAAGGGATGAAGCAAAAACTCGATAGCCTGTTCTTGTTCCCCGATTCTCGCAGCTGACATTGCGAGCAGGGGAAAGTCCCAACTATATAGCCATCTATAAACCAGATTGTGTTCGTCATTCATACAAGAACTCACCCCCATAAATTTGAGACGTTCCACGAAGTCCACACTTTTTCGGTTGTCAACCTGGAGATATTGAGGTCCAAACCATCGGTGGGCGGTAGCCAGCCGTGCAAACCAGCCAATGCTGGATGATCGTTGATATACGTTGGGTCCGTCCAGAAATCGTCGTTCACATCCTCGAACACTTTATACGTCCCGTCATTCACCGGAAGTTTAGCCAGCCCGTTTTTAACTTGTGTCCAACTCTTTGGAACACTCTGCCCGAGGTTCTCCATCCACGTCTCAGCAATGCCGAGTCCGAGCCGCCAATAAGCGAGCTCAAACGCGGGGTTGAGTGTGTTGTTGTAGACGTTGTCTTCGGCAACTTCGTACATGGGTGGTCCGACGTCGTACACTCCCGTCGTTTCGTTGAACCACGCGAAAGTCGCCATCCAATCCGCCGTGTGGCGCACGACAGACTCCCACTTGCGTAAGGTGTTCTGGGTGGGGAAGGCACGATATTCGTAGTGTGCGAAGACTAAAGGGTGAGGTTGCTGCCAGATGAGCAGCTCGTTGATTTGACCTGGGGCTGAGCGTCCTTGAGGACGCCGAAAATAAAAATCAGGGAAAATTCCTGAGTGGTCATTGAACAAGAATACCGGACGGGTCGCTCATCTTGCCCCATCTCGCGCCGGTCGGCCATCCCTCCTGGACTTGGGCTCTGGCAATGGACGTCTCGAGGAATCTGTCGTAGACCGAACTGGAGCGCAGAAGCAAGTCCCAGTTATTCCATAGCGCCCAATGTTGGGCATGCCAAAAATACATTTCCATGTGGAATTTTCTGCAAGCATTGAGTACCGATAGATATTTTCGACAGAGTTTCTAAAACTGACCCGTACTATAGGGGAAAGACACGATGAACAATCCAAATAATTGAACAAATTTCAAATCAGACTCACCCATCCGTTGTTCACGAGCCCGGACTGTGCAGATCAATGAGTCTTCGACGAGGCGCATACAGATAGATACGCACCTCCTGAGGCGGAAAATCGCCCGCCTCGTTCACCCGCATGAGATATCTCGACAAGATAATCCGTCGTTGAAGTTCGTCTGCCCTCGAATCCGTCGACCCCGTGAAAATATCGACAAAGCCCGATTTCATCCAAAAGTTTTCCCAGCCCTGGCTCGAAGACAGGGCTATGGCAGACGGGGATAGGACTGATGTCGACCTGGACAGACCCCAGGTCGAAGAAAATGAGAAGGTGTCACTGAATTTTTTAGAAGGTTGAATGTGGTATCGATGCGACGCGGGGGAATCGCGCGTGATAGTGAAACGGTCTCCCCCGATTGAGGTGACAAATGTCGAGTCGACAAGGGAATGGGTGATTTCCGCGCCAACGTCATGACTCGGATTCAGCTGCAGGGAGGTTGTGTGAAGCGAAGCATTATTCCATGACCCAACGAATGGGTCAGAGAATTTCAACACCTAGAATAGGCTTTCAGTTGATCAATCAACGAGATCCTGCGCTACTCACGCCATCATTCCAAGGGAAATCCAGGAATACACCCAACCTCCCCGTCTTCAGCAGAGCCGAAGAAATCGTAACACCAATACTATCAACGGTTTGAGCAGAAGTAGTTTTTACTTGGATCGGAATGCCGTCGAATTTGAAGGTGCTAGTCAGTGTGCCGGTCCAGAGATCCAACTCTTGCTTGACAGAGGTCAAGTCGCTTTCCGTAATGTTCAATACGGTCCCATTTTGCGAACGGAAAATTAATCCAATAGCGCCGAGGTTTACTCTGTTCGGGTTTGAAATCATCCACTGCTGCATGGGCGCTGGACCGTTGAACATATATTGCACGAGATGGCCATCGTTGGCGGGCAGAGTGATTCCAGCGTAGTCGTAGACATCTGGACGGTCAATTGAGTGATGTCATGCCCATAGCTCGCAAGCAATGAAGAAAACAAGCAACGAGACGAAACCTTGGATAGTCTTCCCCTCAGGTAACGAGTCATTCTTCCAACCCCAAGTCGACATGATTGCCCAAGGCTGAAACGTCTGGAGGCCGGTGATATCTGCTCCAAATGCGAAGTTTCCGTTTCCCACTTGCATAGGCGTTGTCGGGCTGGAGGCACGCCGGACGGGATTGTACCGCGTAACAACAGCCCGGCGGTCGATGGGGTTGGCGCCATAGGCGGTGCATGCATACAACAATAAGGTAAAAAGCGGGGTCCACATTGTTGGGGCGATCTAGCCGCCTTGCATGTTCTTGCGTATAAAAAGTGCGGATGTTGCGGGCGGGCCGCGCAAGCGGGGACTCGTGATCGTGTTGGCCCCAATTAACGGTCACGGGGAAGAAGTCGCTTTTATTATTGGGATCTTGCTTTGTACATCAGTGGTCGCCGACATTGAGAATGTTGAACTTGTAATGCGAAGGCGAGTTTGAGATTGGACGCCAGTTGTAATCGAGAAAATCAGCATCCATTAGATTTGTTAGATCTGTCTACCGTAAAATGGAACCTCCGTATTGATTTACTAGCTGTCTTCAAGCGCCGACAGAAGCATGGGAATCACAGCCGGAGTTCTACACTCTTGTCGAATGTCTTGAAGAATTCGTTCGACCGTCCGAGATCGTTCTCGTTCCTCCATCAATTCTTGTTTTGCCCTCGATAAACGCCGTGACAATGCTAGATCGAATATTGCGTGAGTTCTGTCGTGTCCAAGACTCCAAGTCCCATGTTCAGCGTACCTGGTGAGCTCAGATAAATGTCTGGGTCTCGAATATGGAGGGTTCGAAGTCGCTGTTCGAGGGCTTCCCCCCGCACAGCCAGAGTCGAGATTTGACGACGAATATCCCAATATTGACGCGTCAAATGCTGAGCTCCAGGTTGATTTGGTGGTTGGTTCAAAATAATAGCAGGGTTATGAGGTCTTGTCGAGGTTTCCGAGTGTTCATCTAGCGCCTGTGATTCGTCTGAATCTACTTCATCTGCCACGCTAAAAAAATTAATTAGGGATAAACATTCAATGTGAGTGACACACAAGTCATTTGAATCCATCGCCGCCAGTCTTGGACTGGGTTCCGGCACGGGGGTCAGTGGCACGAACTTGGAGTGGCTTGCCACACTGCGAGTGATGCAGGTCTGACTGGGGGAAAAAGACAAAGAAATAGATTCCTACATGAAGTAATCGTCTGATTGGAAGCCCATGGCTTGACGATGATTCGATTTTCTGAGTCGGAGGTAGTGGTTGAAGTTGATTCGGGGTTAAACAAGGCCAAAAACATTACGGGACGTGTTTCACCATCACCTGATGAGGTGATCATCAGTTGCGATCAGCATCACGTGCAGCCGCCCTTATTTTGGCTACTGTAATTTCCGGGACCTTTTGAGCCATTCTGAGGCTCGGGAGACACTCAAATGGCGCTTATCTTCTCCAGACATTTTTGGCAGCTTCCACCTGAACTCGAAATATTCTTTATAGGTCGCGATACAGACTTCAAATTGATCTCGCCATTTGATGATTGATCTTGACACCTCGTGCCGAAGAAATTGTCTCGTTGTATGTCTTGTCCCCCTTCGACCAGGAAACTCCTCATTCTTGACCTTAATGGTACCCTTCTCCTACGGTCCAAACACGGCCGCCCACCGACGAGATCTGGAGTTCGCATGCGGACGGTGTACCCACGACCGTTTTTAAAATCATTTCGAGAATACATTTTCCATCCATCCACCATGAAGTGGCTTGACACGATGGTCTGGAGCTCCGCGCAGCCCCCAAGTGTAGCGGACATGGTCAACAACTGTTTCGGGCAGCTGCAGCACAATTTCAAAGCCATCTGGGCCCGAGACACCATGGGACTCCCTCCCGAGCTCTACAGTGCGTGTCTTGGGTGCCCCACCGAGTGACCACCAAAACAAACATGCGCTTGTCAGACAAGAAGACACAAACCACCAAAGATCTCGCTCGACCCTGGGCAGCCTTCACCGAGCACTCCGCGCAGACCACTCTCCTTCTAGATGACTCGGCTCGGAAAGCGCATCTGCACCCACACAATCACGTCTGCGTCCGTGAATACGTGCAGGAGATAAGACAACACGACGTGAAAGTGTGGGCAAGCACAAACACGAACTCCCCAAAAGACGCTGCGCCGAAAAAACAACGGAAACCGAAATCGAAATCTAAAAAAGCAGCGCCGGATTTAGCGGTGTCCGTGGACAGCTCGGTGAAGGCCCCTCCAGCCTGGTTCGTCTCTGCGGCGAAGTACGACGAGACGCTGCTCGCCGTCGTCGGCATCCTTGAGACGATCAAAGACCAGCCAGACGTGGCGCAGTGGATCGCGGGCGGGGGGCTGCTCGCGGCGGAGGTGAAGCACGCGGTTGTGGGGCAGGCGCAGGCGGACTCGGCGGCCGCCGACTCGCTGACGAGTCAAATGGCTGCCCTCAGCCTCGCACAGGAGCTGTGGTTCAACAACGAGTGGACGGTGAGCTACTGGGTTGGCCGTGGCGTCCATACGCTTCAGGCACTGCAGATACCTGTTTCTGCCGGCATTAGCTCTGGCAGCGAAGACGAAGCTGCGACAAGAACATGAAGACTCAAGAACACGAAGACTCAAGAACATGAAGACCCTCCGTGTGTATGTTCTCGCGAAAAAGTCTATTCCATTTGACGAAGCCACAGAAGAGAATTAGGCAACGTGTATGAAGCGCTGGCTTTAGAAACCGTTCTCAGGCTGCTGTCCTCGGCCACACAAGATAAGCACGGCTCGGGTGAAGTAGCACACGAGCGCAAAGATATACGCGCACAGCCGTTATGTGTAAGGCGAAAACATCGCGGACTTGCACGCCGATAGGTGCGCAGTTGGCTTGGTTCGTGGATCGTAATAAGTATGCGTGTAGTATGTCGTGTGAGACTCTTGGTTCCCGTGCACCCCCAAGTTACTGCACAATCAGAGAGTCTTGGCTTATCTGCGCAGTGTTCCAAAGTAATCTGCGAGCGCGCGCCTACAAACCCTTCCCGGTCCCGAATATGTCTGAGAGAGATCTCTGCAGGGACAGTTTTTTCTCTGACAAACTCAAAAACCTGGTTTGCATCTTTCGTTTGAAGTGGGATTGGGTTTCAATGCTGCAGGAATACGGTCGACGGCCGCAAGTCCCGGACGGGTACGTGTGCAGCGGGAATTTGCGAGATGAAGACGGACGTAGGGACTCGCGGGTGCCTCGGGGATGAACGCTATTTGCATATCATATCAACACGGACAGGAAGATAGATAGACGTAAGTAAAATAAGGAATCCCGACTGAGGATACTTTTGATACAAAGCGAGCCAGCCGTGTGCCGCCGCATAAACCGTGTCCACCCATACACTGGGGTCTGTCCAACTGCATCTTCTCCGCACTCCGAGAATGAAAGACGCCGAGGGTCTAAGTATCTCATTTCGAGAAGGAGCGGATTATTTTGGCGGAGATGTGGAGGAAGAAGATGGATCCAATGAAGGAGAGCGACAATACGAGGACGATGAAGGGGTCTCTGGTTCATTGAACACAAGGTTAATGCAGGTGCATAGAGTTTGGAAGTACGACAACAACGCACACTCGAAGGCCGGGTGAATCGTCCGTGTAGAGTTTAAGCATGGTATTCGAGGACCCGCCAGCACCAGCAGCGCGAGTCGAGTTTGGCCGCGCCGCTGCTCCGCCTGCTCTCCGCCTATGATGATACCGTACAGTGAGCCTTGGAACGCTTGCTGGAATAGGATACAGACCGTATCTGCGTGCCCGGTGGCTTCACAGGGGTGCCATTGGTTTTGGGGACATCTGAGTCAGACTAAGACCGAATGAGCGAGGTTCTGGTAGCGCTTGGAGTGGGCCGCACCATTGAGAATAACGAAAGGAAGGGCCGCTGGTCGAGAAAGGCAAAGGTGAGGTGGGGAAACAAATTACTGACACGTCTCCGAGTGACATGTCACAGATCACCCATCATCAAATTGTGACGTTCGATAAATTGGAGGGAAAGGAAAAATCGTGTTGAGTTTGGTGCAGAGCATAGAAGAAAATTATATTTTACGCGTTTCTGCAACCCTGGATATATTGCGGACCACTAGGACTCGCTTCGAGAATTTTGGAGGCATCACGTTGATCACCTCGAATGAACCTGGGACCCGGGCCATATTCGTTGGCGAAATTGTGGATCCTGCTATCTACCGACGGTCCTTTGCTGCACCCAGTCTCAGAGGAATCAAATACTGCAAGTCTCAGCCGAGGAGGAATGAGGGCAAAATGAGGGTCAAGCTCCGAGATATTTGCTGGAGTACTGAAACGGAGCAAGTCCCGTCTAGAGACCCTTGCCTACAGAGTGCGGTGCGTCGTTGAATTTCGCTTAAAACGTTGAAGCTGCGGTTGTAAGGCCAGTTTACAGCGAGAGGTTCCCAATCAGGGTTCGGTCACGCCGGTCACGGTACTTCGGCCTTGCTTGATTTGAAGGCTTTCACCAAACATGACGTCAAACGGAGAAATTTCTTGACTCGAACCATTTGGACCAACGCCCACAACTGTGTTCAAAACTTCAATACCGGCTGGCGGTTCGAGCAAACTACTTCAAACTCGCACTCCCACCCCCCGTACGAAGTTCCCACCGACAAATCCTTATCAAGAACCATACATTTGACAAAGTGAAAGCTAGCGAAAGCTCTATTCAAGTTCAGGCCCCATTTCATTCATTTCCACTCCATTTCGTCTGCTGCTTATTCTGAGCCGTGCTCCGAGTCAACGCACTTGGCTCGTCATCGCGCTACCTTGGACGCCAATCCACTCGTCGTTTATCTGACAAGCTACCTTCTTCTTGCGCGTCTTTTCACTTGTCGTCAGCGTGGAAACCTTAATCGATCCTTGAATTCCCCGCTTTTCAATCTCTCCAAGCCCTCAATTCAACACAAATCACGGAATGCATTATCGGCCGACGAACACTGGAGGGAGGGCTCTCACACGATTGTCTCTTAATCGTTAATTTCTTCGTCCCATCTCTTTCATTAACGACTGGGCCGTCCTCGCCAAATGCACGAGGCGAATCCTTTCGAGCCGGCTTCCCCGACGGTCCCAGGTCCGGGTTCGGACGATGTGATATCACGCGATGAAATTCACTCTGCTTGCCTCCACCAATAATGTTCTCCACCGGAGCTATCGTCCAGGACGACCTATCGGTATATCTCAAGACCCCCATCGTCACTAGCGATGATGTTCAATAGCCTGCGCACCACATCTCCAACATCCAAAATTGGCTTCGGTCTGTCACAACATTCTGATCGAAGCATGTCTGGTGACGATCTAGTTCGGATTCGTTCGGAATCTGAGAGTTTACTTCCATCCGCCTCGGCTACTGCCTCATGTGTTCCTTATAACGGTTGTTCCCTGATGTTTCCCGGGTGGTACTGGGCCATTGTCTTACCTCCATTAGCCGCCCAACAAAACGAACCAAGGCGCACGTGTAACAGCCTCCTCACTCGCTATATATCGACCTTATCCATCCCTGTCATTCACCCACATCACCCCCACCTCAACTTCGTCCGTCCATGCTCAGCCTCGGTCCCGGTTCTGCATGCGACGTGTGCCTCGACCCGTTTGGCGCAGACTTGAAGGCTCCGTGTTCGATACTCTGTGGCCATGTATTCTGTGTCGGGTGCGTAACGCGTCCTCATCGTTCTTTGTGGCCAATACTTTAACTGGTTTCTTTGTTCTCTTTCAGCTGTTTGAGGAACATCGCGCGACCTACATGTCCCCTTTGTCGCACTCCCTTTGACACACGCCACACTATTCGACTCCATATCGACCTCGACAGCATAACGCCGTCATCGGGGGACGAGTCTTCCGTTCCGTCTGACGCGGACGATGGAGCCCGTCAGCTGCAAGATCGAATAACTCAGGTCGCCGCTGCCGGCGCGACAGAGGCGCAAACGACCCAACTAACCGAGGAGTGCAAGCGGTTCCTGCAAACCGTGCCCAGAGAAATGGTGAGCCCGATCTCGATCCACGAATTTGACGCGTGTTTGTGATAGAATTTCACATAGTACACCGATCTTCGAACGGCCTACAAGATGTTGTCTTACATGTGCCAGGTGAAACGTAACTTCGTCGACCAGGGTCGCACCGTCAATCAACTGGGGCGCCAGGTCGCAGCCTTGACGCAGGAGGCAGATCTCGAGAAGGCCAAAGTCGAATCACTCAGAACCGAGAAGACGCGCCTGGAAGAGTCTTTGACTACTGTGACTGCTGACCGAGAACAGTGGGTTGCCGAATGTGATCGACTCGCCGGAGATCTGGAAGCCACTGAAGCCCATCTTTTCATGTCTATGGAGTGAGTCTTATTTTCGCCGTCGATCGTTCGACCGACCAACCGCTAATATCTTCTTTAGGCAAGTAAGCACAATGGGCTCTGCTTTTCTCCAACTCCCGCTCAACATGCCTAATTAGAACGCGACCATGCAAAACCAGCTCCTCCTCAACGACGAGCTTCTGCGGCGTTATGACGAGGAGGACAGACAGTACTCGGAATCTTCTCCTGAGGGCGATTGCCCTGCTGATATTCTGGATCCAATTTCGGAGGGCCCCGGAGTATCTGTCGTCGAGCCTGATGCTGCCGACTGCAGTGTCGATCCGTCTGCGCCTTTTCTGACGCCTTGGGAAGCGTGCGCCGAGCCCAAGAAATTACCTGACCTTGATGAGCATTCCGCAAACCCTCTTCCCAGACCTCGAAGAGGATATGGATACTGCGGCGCTGCTGGCTGCCCGCATTCGTGTAACTGTATGCCTTTTGTTTTGTTCTCGCCTGGATCGCGAGAGGCCCAGGCGGCAAATGCTCGTCTTGCGGCCGGCTCTGACGCACCTAATGTCCCCAGTGGACTTTCTCTGCACCGTCCGCGCTCGCGTTCTCGATCGCACTCAAGACCACGCAGCCGATCTTTATCCCGGGCCCCGTCCCCGTCCCCCTCTCCCTCTCACCTCGCTTTGCCATCCACTAGTTCAGCTTCAATGTTGTCTGCATCTATGATCATTCCGAATCCGCACTCTCAGCTGCACGGCCAGCTGCAGGATCTCCTCCGCGACCCGTCTCTCGCTGCGTCTCTTCCCAATATGTCGTCACACTCACATTTCCCGTCATCGCCTCTCGCTCGTGAATTCCGGACACCATCTGGTCTCGCCGTGCACAACACCAGCCCGCCGAAAGAACGCTCCATTCCGATCACTCCTCTCAAGGATAATCACCTCCATCCGTTCATGCTTAGCCATAGCGGCAATCCCAGTCCCCTGTACGCTACCACGCCTCTTTCGGAGAGTCCGCAGCGACCGTCATTGTACCGCAGCTCGAGCAGCTCCACCACTGATTCGCATCGCAGCGACAAAGAACGCCGAAGAGCGGACAGAGCAGAAAGGGCGACGGCAGCCGCAGCCGCAATCCATCCACCCCTTGTCGTTGTGTCTGAGACGGGTTCTGCTTCGCACACAGCCCGTACACAGTACCACACAATATCTGGGGTTCCGCCCTTGTATAGCCCAGCACCTCCGACACGCTCGCGGCCAGCCCTCCCCGATGCGGCATCATTTCAGCGTCCTCCTCCATCCCCGTCTTCAAGCAGCCCTGACGCGGCAGCTCGGCTGCGAACACGCGACTTGCAGCCGCTTCCAACTATCCCCCCTGTAACATTGAATCCGCCTGTCAAGCCACAAGCCCCTCAACTCGTGCGCGACCCGGCGCAAGTGGCGCCTATTTTGACTACAAACGTCGACTCTCGCTCCTCAGCCAAGCTCCCTTCCCCCTCTTCAGCTTCGCAGCCCTCAACATCACCCATTACCCCTCCATCTGCGGGTCAGACCAAGCGAAGCGCGCGGCAAACGTCCAGACATGTCGATCCCCCGTCAAGCATGGCGGCGCCTGAGCTTTCGTTGCCGCGCCCTGACGCCGCTGGGACGCGAGGGGGGCACACGACCACCGGAGCCACGCGCAGTGTTAGCAAACGAATGCTTCCACATATGGCCCCGACACATCATGCCAACAACATGCTCTACGCACAATAGACTTTGCATCTGCATCTGCATCAGAACCCTCCCAAGCATCTTATAATATTGTACCACTATGACCTTTTGCACTGGATGGATGGATGGATATTCACGCATTACACTTTACTACACTTTACACATTACCTTACCGCTGGCTGAATAGCCCAACGACGGATGGCTTATTTTTATTCCGCTTTGTCTTCATCTTCGTAGTTTCACCTGTCTATTATTCCAATCCGATAATGTACATTACTTCTGTGGCGCACTTCAAGTTTCCTGTTTTCACATGTAACCGAGAGCTGAGATTTGAGAGGCGAGAAGAATGGGGCAGGGCGGTATCGCAATAATGGAGAGAATACGGAGAGTCGGTCCGGGGCGCGAGCGAATCGTGAGCGGCGAAGTCTGAGTCGTTATCGCGCGCCAACTCTCCGGAGGCGCACATATTGAGATCCGGCCATCTCCCACCCAGCGTG
Source organism: Favolaschia claudopus (assembly GCA_037176885.1). Taxonomy (NCBI): domain Eukaryota; kingdom Fungi; phylum Basidiomycota; class Agaricomycetes; order Agaricales; family Mycenaceae; genus Favolaschia; species Favolaschia claudopus. Next base: position 1,304,688 of record JAWWNJ010000007.1, read on the forward strand.
ATTCGGAGAAACTCATCAGATATACGACGACTCGGAGCGGCGGGTTCCCAAAAGCCCCACAGGAACAGGTAAGTAATCCAGTGACCCAATTCGAATTCAGCTGGCTCCTTCTGCCATTGGCGTCCGCCGCTCGCTCGAATCCCTATTTTTTTTTTCTTTCCTTCACGCTTTGGGGGAAAGAAAATTCAGCACGCCTACCCAGCGCGACCGACTAGGTTCCTAAAACGGAAGAGTCCCGCATGGGGACAGAAAACCTTAAGCTTATTTTCCGCCAGCAGTTTGATCTCGCATGGCCAATCTCTTGCACGTTCTAGAAAAAAAGGATAATTAAACGAAGCAGAGTGGGAATGTCACATCAAGGTGGCCGGCAAGTCCACAAAGGTTCCGAGTCAGAGGAAAGATACCAGTCCGAGATGGCTTCTCAGTAAAAAGCGGACGAGGTTTCCTCCGGTGGAAAACTGTATACACTGCGAAATAGATCGTACCCTCCTCTGAGCCGATTGAGGACTCGTAAGGCATGCAGAGGTAATTTGGCCACAGCGACCATGTGCGACGAGATAAAGGGGGGAAAGATATTCGTAGTCTCTTTCTCGCCTGCCAAACCTTCAAACGTGCGTACCAACAAATTCGGCAGTGATACTTTTGGAGACGGAGAAAAATTGGCGCAGAAGACATGCCAAACAGTCGAGTCGAGGTCGGACGAGAAAATCACCCCAAAGCGGTACAAGTTCGAAGACAGTTCATTAGGCACGCACGGAGATCCCCAAGAACCCTCAGGACTTTCACTGGTGGGAATCCGAAGAGCAGCAGCAATTCGACAGAGGCAAACTGCGGAACGCAGGAACCTGCCAAAGCAAAGCTATCTATGGGGTATGTGCTTCTTGTGATCTCGACCCAGCGTCTTTTTCGCAAGGCCACAAAGCCGGAAGACTTGCACAGAACGATTGAGAAGAAGACCTCTTCAATCCTTCTGTCTGCTTGCTCCCTCGCACGCAGGAAGAGGGTTTCGTTCTTTCTCCTGCAAAGACCGAGGCCTAGCCACGGAACAGCTTCCAACTGAACCCATGGACAGCAGCTGGTCCTCCAGCAGCCACAAATAGATTTCAATCTCCCTGCACACCCAGAAAAATGCCCCCATTTCACGCCCCTTGACACGGACAGGCAGACTCTGCCATAATTCGCAAAGAGTACCGGAGCATCGCGAGACGTCCGGCAGTGAGGCACCTGCAGCTGGCCCGGCAAGATCGAGGGCATAGGGCGTTTGTTTCGCCTGCATCCGCGGTACGGTGGGAGAAAACAGAGTCATTTCAAAACGCAGCAAGGAATTCAAAGACACCGACGACGCGCATCGTCCGTGCCCCCCCTTGCGGGTGATCATATGGGCAGCAGTGTCCGCTCCGCTCCCGACCGCGACGCACATCTCACACAGCCTGTGCGCCGGGTTAGCTGCGGGTCCTGGGGTCTGGCGTGGCCGGAGCTTGAGTCGCCTTTGAAACGCATCGCATGGAGTGGTGCTCGTTGATTGCAGATATCCATCCAATAGATGATCCATTGGGTGTGTAAACCAAACAGGAGGAAACAACGAGATAAGAGAGAGTGAACGAGGGTTATGACAGATTAGATAGAGTACAGTAGTATCGGATTCCATACCGTGGGTGCGCCAGGTTATCTCTATGTGTCCGTGACCGTGTGTTCGCGGTGGGATGATGGAGGAAGGGAGTGAATTAAGAAGACGACTCCTTCTTCTTCGACCCGCATTGATTCAAACCGGCGCCGCAAAATTGTGCCACGAAAATCCACAGGAATACCTTAAAATTGTCATGAAAACGACGCCAAAAGAATTGTCACAGTGTACTCACCAATCCAACCAAAACACACAACGCCATAATCTTCGTATTACGCCACCACATCTGCCGCCGCACACTGCGAGCACCGCGTCGGAACGCGGTTGCTTGTCCGGCCATAACGTCGGTCTTGTCAACGAGAAGCTCGATCCGCTCGCCACGGGAGAGAATTTGCTCGACGTTCTGGACCATGATGTTTTTGACTTGGTTCAGCTCCGTTTGTGCGCGCGCGAGCTCGTCGGCTGGGGGAGCGGTGTTGTAGGTGTGCATTAGGTCTGCGATGACGGGGCCGAAGGAGCCTTGAAGACCGTGTGCGGGGGTGTCCGTTGAGGCAGACGAGGACGACGCGCCAGCGAACTGGTGGACGTTCCGAACATGTTATTGGAATTCTGAGGAAAATACGGCGCACCTTCCGTTGCAAGTCAGCTAGGAATGCGAAAGGCATTCGCCTACATGACAACCGCGATTAGACAAAGCAAAATGTGTGCGAGAGTCACACACCGTCCAGCAGAGTCGTCCGCCATGACGAGGTACGTGAATCCACCCTCAGATATATAATGGAAGAGAAATTCCTCCCAGACATAGGTCAATTTGCTGTCGCATCAAAATTCAGCCAGTTCACTTGTTCCATGGCCCTCTGCCTACCTATCATTCGGGGGAATCTTAGACAGGATCTTCTCAGTCGCTAGCGCCGTAGTAAGTCAGCCATAGATAGCCTCTTCTGGTCTTATAATCGAGCCACCTTGCGAGAAATTCCGCTTGCCAGCCTGGTGCTCGGCAAGGATAATTGAACCACGGGCGACAAGAGCATGGATCTGTAGCAATATAAGTGTTTCTTTTGCTGATATTTCTTGGCCAAAGGACGAACCAGAGACATGGTTGATAGGCTGCGGGGAAGATGAGGGCAAGCTTGGTTCCCGGTTGACGTCATCAAATCCAAACAGGATGTTGCCAAACAACCGCTCTTGACCGAATTTGGCAATTTTTTATCTTGTCGGCGTTGCGCTCGGGCTGGCCAGCGCTCGGGAGATGGCTTCACGATTAGAGGGACATACATCGCAATATAATCTCTGCCTCCAACAATTATCTACTCGAAACACTCCACTCTACAGCTGGTCATTACATCGTCCTCAGCTTGCTCAGGTCTCGAGTAATGCCTTGCAACAATATGCCGCAGCACCAGCCTCTGCTCTCCCTCCACCGTAGACCTTTCTCTCATCATTGTCCGGGCCGACTCAATCAAAGTTGCGTCATAGGGTTGGTTTTCTGCAGACGGGAAAGTCAGGATGAGTTCCCTTAGTTGTTTGAGGGCAGCGAGCTTCGGTATGACTTTGCTCCATTCAAGAGGGACGGAATTTTGGCTTTCGATGCCCATGCCCCAGTTGACTGGGCGTCTGAGTTCCACTTTCTTGATGTTCGGCGCTTTCTTTAAGAGACCTTGAAATCGATAAGTGGGTGAATAGCGTCGGAAGGCATCAGGCGACTGACGTTCAGTGAGCCGAGGATTCGTCCAATCCATCATCCCGCTCAAATGTTCTGTCTTATCCGTCAGGGAAGAGAGCAACGCGGCCCCGTTACCGCCAGCGCAGTGGATATGCGTCGCGTTAGGACATATGCGCTGGAAAACGCTGACCGAATCTGGAATATACAGCGTCGTCACATTGGGCAGAGTCAATTTCGAGTCAGTCAGTGACTTGGCGAAGCCCGGTGTTTTGCAGGTGATAACTTGAATCGTGCGGAGGTTCGGGAGCTTGGAGAGCATCTCCCAGAGAGCCGCTAAAGCTGCCTCTGGTTTGCTTTTGCTGAATAACAGCGTCAGGGTTCTGGCAACGGAATGAGCTCCTCGTCAATAGGGTATGGGGTATATACGACTGATCAGACGCACCGAACATGATGCCGCACAGGCGAGTCTACAATTCCCTTCGCTTTACGCTCAATCGCTAGCATAGTATATTTATACCACGTTGCGTGAGCTCTCTCCGGGACGCGGCAGATGTCTAGTCTCGCCCAAAGTCGCGGGAGCGCAACCACCCGCAGCGCGCGACAGGTTTGCGAAAGCGCGGTAAGAGCATCATTTCGCTCGTAGTACTTCGCGTCCACTCGTCTATCGTGCGTGTCGTTGTAGAAGGTCAGAGGTAGAGTCCTGTAGTTTTCGATGATCGCGTCGAAAAGCTCTGGGGGCAGCTGAGCGAGGCGGACGGTGTCGTTCAGGTTTCCATTGCTCGGGTCTTGAACTGCGTTTTGCGGATCCGGGTCTGAGGCGACTTCTTCATCGGGGGGAATATCGAGATGGCGGCGAGACTTTCTGGGTGGCATACGAGGTTCGCAAAAAACAGCAAGAGACGAACAAGAGCGACGGCGCTATATAGTGCATTGGCTTCCTCGGCGCAACACATGTTTCAAATTTCAAGTGTGGGCGGTGTTGTAGTCAGTTGCAAGCGGCTACAGGCAGTCGGTCGCGAAACGCCAATCAAATGATTCACTTCCTGTCTGGGATGGACGTGACTTGCGTCCGGTCCTGGCCGCCGCTGAACACCGAAACAAGTCCTAGATGAAGTTCTCTCAAGATACATACAGCACAATAAGTAAAAACTACATGCATGTACTATCGAAGTTAGGTGTTCGGTCGAGGAATACATTTTGGATGTCGACGGTCGCCCGCTCCTCCATCGCCCTGAGGACCTCGTCCACCGCCAGTAGACACCACGCATATCTCCTGCGCAAGCAATAGTACTAGTTAGAAACCATTCCGGCACAAAAAAAAGAGGGTAAAACATACCTCTGCAGCACATCCAGGCTCACACTTAACCCACACCTGCGCCCAATCCAGCCACCTCATAAGCGCCTTCACTTCCACCCTCATAGCATCGGCGACTTGGATGCCACTCCGAAGACGATCTTCAAGATCATACGACAGATAAAACATCCGCGCAAGCCGCCTGCAGATCTCCTGCATCACATCCTCCACCGCACTCTTAATGAGTTTCTCCTGCACAGTCATCAACCCCACCGGCAGCCCGCGCGTATGCGTCGACGCGCACCGCTGAACCACGGGCGCCAGCCACCCATTATCATTACCCGCACCATCTGCCGGGGGTGTATCCGAGGTAGTGAAATGCGGCGTAAGCATAATAAGCACTTGCTGCCGGGCTTTGAATGCAACTTCATCCGCCACACCCTCTGTGTCGTTGCTGAGTGTACGCGCTAGCACCTCAAGCCGCTCGCCGTAGCGCTCGATGACCACATGCACGACGCTCGCCCAGTCTACACCGCTACCCGCATCCCAGGGCCGGGCAAGCGCGTCTTCCAACTCAGCCAGCTTCATCTGCGTGTCTAATTTGGAAATCGGCTTCAAATCATGCTTCTCGCGTGGCTTGCATCGCCGCGAGGCCACCAAACTGGTGACTTTGGGGTCATAGAATGAGACGAACTTGTCGTACCGCACTCGAACCCGTGTCTCGCCGGGAGCGCGAGAATGCCATTGACCGGTCACGGTGACCTCACCCCGAGAGTCTGTCGGAAGCGAGCCGACCCAGCCTTCGGGGCGTTGAGCAGGGAAGCGTCCACCCGGACCACGACGGCCGTCTCCGTCTTTGGTTCGTTCCTCTTGAGGAATCACTGGCAGAGCCGAAAGCAGGTCGAATGACGCGTTGAAGTCGCATTCGATGAGCTCAAAGTGACCCTCCATGCGTATGAACCCGTCGATCCCATTCTTCTTCCCCCAGCTGCAGAGCCGCTCTCCGATCTCTTCGGTCGGGATCCACCCCGTGTTGTTTTTGCGTACCTCGCCGTACATAATGACAGACTGCGTATCGGGCGACATGTGCGCACTGAGACCGTCGAAATCCAGAACGTGCAGTTCGCGCTTGGTGGCGAAGGTGAGCACATGCGGAACCCGTCCAAAGGCGAACATATAAGAGTGCTCGAAGTCGAAGGCGAGCCATTCGGGTGTGGTTGGGATATTTGGGTCTCCGCGCCCGTGGTAGAAGACAGTTCCAATTGGAATGGTGCATGGTGCAAGGGAGTGACCTTGCACAACAACTGTGCCTGGCCAAAGCTGCATGAGCTCGCTGACAGAGGTGAAGATACGGTTTCCGGTTGCGTCGATGTTTGGTTCCTTGTCCCATTCTGATTCAGTGTGGGATTGGATTGGCGTAAGGAACGCAGCCTGTGGTCCCGACGCGAGACCGAAGCTGCTCGCTGCGTATAGTAAGGCGACTAGAAGTGCTCTCATGGTGGTGAACTGATAAGAAAGACCCTAATCTGATATTTTTGTACGGACACCGACAGCCCGGGGATTGATCGGTCTCATGTGCTCAGTTTTGACGATTTTCACAAGTAAAGCCAGTAAACCGTGAAGCTTGAAGAGTTGTGAATTCCCCAGTAAAAGACTCTTGAAGACCTTGTCAATAGACGGAGAGCAAGATGAAGATGACAGTCAGGACGAAGCCCGGCCCTCGATCTAATTGTGACAAAGCTGTGACACCCAGGCTTTCTTAATTCCAAATTCTTCAAGATTCTTCCTGCCCCTTGGGTCCTGTCATGCCACCAAGAAAGTCTCGTCGTCGTCTTGAGAAATCCTCAGATGAAGAGCCCGCATCGGAGCTACAAAACGCGGTACAAGACAACGTTCGCCTCGCACAACTTCCTGCAGAGCTTTTCGACGCAATTATCGAAGACTACACGACGCTACCGCTGGCATTTTACTACGACACTCATGATATACCCGCCTTGAAGTACTACGAGCGAAACGACGTTCTTACTGCGCTGTCTCAGACTTGCAGGGCGCTGCGGGAGGTTACGCTTCCTCGGCTGTGGGCAAGACTCGACATTTGTCGTGTTCCTGAAAAATTACGGGCAACGTGGTACAAGTATACCATGCTTGCAATTGAACGCAAAGCGAAGGGAATTGCGGACTCGCCTGTGCGGCACCATGTTCGGTACGTGGGTCGTAGAAATCAATCTGTCTGATCGAGCGTCGGCCTCTGGACTATATAACGGTTTTTCGAATTTTTTGTTGGCTTGACGGGACGACATTGCAGAGAGAAGTCACAGCCGGGACAGCTGCGCGCGCTGGATCGTTTCACCGTGGCACGGGGTCAACCTAACTATGCGACTAAGTTCTGTGCCCGCACGGCCATTCCAGTTATGGCCATTTTTGCGTGCAAATTGTCATTTTCTGGAACTCTACTATCCTCTCAAATTAACTAAATAACTAACTGCGTCCTCAGAACACTGACACTCATGTTCAGCAAAAGCAAGCCAGACGCCGCCTTGGCAGCTCTGTGGAAAATGCTCCCCAACCTCCCCAACCTCCGCACCATCCAGGTCATCACATGCAAAACCCCCGGCTTCGCAAAATCTCTGACCGACTCCAAACTCGAACTGCCCAACGTAACAGCCCTCTACATCCCCGACCAAGTCAGCGTCTTCCAGAAAATATGCCCCAATGTGACCCACGTATGCTGCGCCGGTGGCCAAGGAGCCGCTCTACTCTCTGCCTTGACACTCAAAACCGAAATCGTTGATGGGATGATCGACTGGAAGAACCTCCAGCTCGTCGACCGTGCGAGAGTATCTCGTCCTGCATTGCGATCGATCAATCTCACATCTTCACCCAGGCCTCGTCAAAAAAGCGCCCAACCTCCTCAAACTAGAACTCCGCCGCCCCGTCAACAACGGCCTCAGCATCCTCAGCCAAAACAGCATCCCCGCAGACGAATGGAAGCAAATCATCCCGAAGCTCGCTGCGCTCAAGAAACTCAGGGAGCTCGTCTTGACGTTCCCGTCGAAAGAGGACCACCCGGGCGACGCAGCGGTGGTCGAGGTGGCACGGTCTTTGGTGAGGGATAGGTTGGTTGCGCCCGGAGAGCGCAAGTTGGTGGTGAGACATATCGTGGCGCTGCATTATGAGTACGCGGAGATGGAGGAGGATACGATGACTAGCTGCACGGTTGAGTGTTTCGAGTAAATATTTGTACGTGCTTTCATGCTCTTTTTCGCGGACAAAATTCTGACCCACATAGGTAGGTAGACCCTGACTCCTTGATTCGATTGCTTTTTCCTCGTGCTATCCAGACGTTCTTGTCGACGCCTTGAAGCTGAAAGCATTCCTCAGACCGCCCCGGCGAAAGTGCCTTAATATCATCCCATCGCTCTGGCATATCAAGCATCCCGCTCCATCGTTAGCTCTGGCGACCTACGCCGAGCACACGGACGTCGGGGATGCGACCTAAGGGGGGCTGGGGTCTCAGTTGGATGTTACAGCAGGATTGGTGGCAGTGGTCAGATTTAGAGGCTGGTGGAAGCAACGAAGCATCACGCTTCTTCGATAGTTGACAGCGTGCAACTCAATTCGTGAATGCGCCCACAGTGACCGTCACAGAACCACACTGTCTGGATGGAGGGCTCAGACCGGCACACGATGAACTCGAGGCCTCATCCTGGAATATCGGTGACCGAGCTGCCTTGGCTGCGCCGGAGAAACGTTCTTCTGCAACACGGCTACCGCCTCCGCGCAAAATTTGATCCCGACTTTGCTTCCCAGTACCCCGCTTTGGACAAGACGGCGAAAGCCGAGTGCGATGCCATGTACTTCATAAGTTGCGGGTTTCCTTCCCAGACTTTCATGATATCTACTTTTTACATAAACCCTCGCTTTACAGCGCTCTTCTATAATGGACGCTGTCCGCATATCCGATGACACCAAGGTCCAGCTGAAGGCCGTCTCCTCGAAAGTGCACCCCCACGAAGTAGAGATAGCACAATTATTTTCTTCGCCGCCGCACATTGGACATCCGCGAAACCATTGCATTCCGATTCTAGATGTTTTATCAGACCCTGAAGATCCAGATGGGAAAATTATCGTGATGCCGATGCTTGTGCGCTTCAGAGAACCTGGTTTCGAGACGGTTGGGGAGGTTATCGCTTGCTGGAGACAGATCTTCGAGGTAATGTACGAAACCTATGTCGAAGCTGTCTAACGGACGCGCAGGGAATTCACTACATGCACGAGAATTTCGTCGCTCATCGGTAAATTCTGCACGCAATCCATATCCATAGATCGCTCACGGCCTGTGCAGGGACTGTGGCAGCAATAATATCATGCAAGACCCTACGAATCTTTACCCGGACGGCTTTCATCCAGTGCGAACCTGGATGGCTGCGTCTTACAAGGGCTTTGCGCGCTATATCACTCGCACGGAGTGCTGGCCGCGGTACTACATCATCGACTTCGGGCTGTCTCGCCGTTACAACCCTGCAGATGGGCCGCCCGCTGAAGACATAATTCTCGGGGGCGATAAATCACCTCCCGAGCATGCTGGGAGGGCGGGGACCTGCAACCCGTTCCCAACCGACATTTACTTTCTGGGGAATCTGCTCAAGCGACAGTTCCTCTACCCGAAAGACGTGTGTCGATTCTTTTGTAGATGATTTCGGTTTTATATGGTTTAGGCGTCCTGGCCGTACCGCCCCCTCAGCTTCCTCAAACCACTGGTCAAGGAGATGACTCGAATGTTCTCACGACCTGACCACCACCATCAACGGGCGCGGGAGCACGTCCCCGCCTCACCTGCACTCTTTGACGCCTCCAACTCACCTATTGATGCACAAAGCCACCTCCTGACACACCACAAACACCTCGAATCTCTGCTGGACTCTGTTCTAGCCACTTTGACGTTGATACAAACCTCGGAAACTGAGACCAATAGCGCACCTCCATATTCCCCACACTCAGTCGCGGTGTTTCACCTCATCACCAGGAAGATATCATCCCAGATCACCCCTCCGTGCAGAGAAACAACCCCTGCGCCCCCAGCTGGGGAGTCTCTTTCGCTGCCGCCTGCCACGTATGCGACCGTTACAAACCCATCGACAACAGAACCAAACAATGCCAAATCCGCTCCGCAGCCACAGCTGCAGCACGACCCCCCTCTCCACGCTGCTCGTCCTCGGGCTCGGGAGCGACCTTCTTGTGTCGTTATCCGCTTCGACCGGGAACCTGCACACCTCCCGCGGCCGGTAAAACGCAGCCCAGCAGCTTTGTATGAAGCAGCCAGTGCTGCTCTTTCCTCAGCCTCACCCAACCGTCTCTTGGCGGGAATTGGGTGGACCAAGGGCGACAACATCTCTCTACATCCGGATCTCGATACATGCACTCCTGAAGTTCTTGCCAGCCATTTCGAGACCATATGGGCAGCCATCTGCCCACTTCTGGGTCTATCCGATGACCGCCCGCCCCCAATGTTCGACACGGACGAGAAATGGCACTCGGTTGTTTTTCACAGCGTCCCATTCCCCCGCACAGATTTGAACGAATATATCACGCATGACCGCGTCGACAGCTGGGTCACCTCAGCTTCCTCGCAGGGCAAATTACGGGAATTTTCCATCCTGTCACGGCCAGCGGATATTAAATCCCGCAAAACACTTGTCCTACGCCTGTCCTTCTCTTCCCAGGCAGATGCGGAACGTCTCGTTCAGCATGGCGGTTACATGTTTGGCGCAGCTTGTCGAGTCTCTCATTACCGACCAAAACTTCGCAGTCCTTCACCTGCCCAATCCCCATGATTCTATGCTCTCATCTCATCTTTTGTCTACTGTACACACCAGTGCCCACCCGCTCTTGCGGGGCGCCTAGCTCCATATCTTACTTTGCTCTGACCTTTTCATCCTTCCTCCAGGTCACAACAAATCATCTTTTAATAGGTGCTCCTCAATGGCGCGCCCGTCTGCTATAGCCTAACGTTGGCTTTGTGGACATGATGGAAGTACTCGTTTTTTGGACATTCGCAATCACCACATAGCACGTATCAGTGTAGAAGTATGCCTAACATACTGTAAGCAGTCAGGGGCAAATAACATGGATTACACAAAAAGGAGATGACTCAAAAGGATCCCAGTTTGCGTCCCACCATCGGGGAAGTGATCGAGCGATTTGATGAGCTCACGAGCAAATTGGGATCCTGGCATCTTCACGCACCTGGACAGCGAGAGTATGAGTTCGGTCGACCTGTGCCGCAGCGCTTCAGACGGGTTAGGAATACATTCAATAAGGTACCAGCGCTTCCTCCCTACACCCCGCCACCAATAGTCCCACTGAGTCCCGAGATGCGGGCGTTTTATACCCAAACGAGAAAGAGCGAAGTTCAGTAGTGTACATACGTATCAGTGATCAAGCGACACCGTAATGATGATAAACAAGCATTGTAGTGGCAGCAGTCCTCAACTGCTCGGGGGAAACATCATTGTCTCCGTCGCAGTTCTTAGATCCCGATGTAGCCTCGCGCACCGATTCATAATAGGACTTCGCGACTGGATTCCTTTCCAGTGATTCAGTCGTCGGCGCCGTGGTGGGGACCGACTGCGCTGCACCAGACGCGTATTGTGTCACGATGTCCACACTTCGAGTGGCCAGAGGACCCGTTGAGGGTTGATGTTCTGACCCAAAAACTGCGGGGGGAAAAACAGCCACAGAATACTGGCAGAAAGAAATGATAAATATCCAAGGCGGCTGTAGTTGATACTACGATACGCACCTCGACGTGAAACTTATTGATTTCTGTAGTTGGTTGGAGATCTTGCTGTAAGTAGATCTCGCCCCTGAGATGCCGCTGAGCAGATGACGGGAGAGCATCTGTAGATGCACGCCAAATCGCTTGGCCTCAGGGTTCGACATTTATCGTCGGGTGTCCTAGGGAGCATCGAACAGTTCGTTGTAAATAAACTGTGGATGGTTTCATAGAGGCGAGGACGTCGGCGACTTGAGATTCAGACTCGCTGTCTACTTCAATTGTCATAGCGCAGGGTATCGATGCCGTTCTCGTGTAGCAAAGCTGACAAGGGAGAGGGAATGACAATCAGTTCCGCAGAAATCGTAAAGTCATGTGGATGGCGCCTACTGGTTTTGCCAGAAAGACCTTGAACGGAAGAAGTCAACGTTAACAATATGATTGAACGGGCTTGAACAGCATACTGTGCACTTCGCGCTCACTGGTCGTTCTCCAGATAATATTCCTTGGATCCGAACCGGTTTGAGGGCATACCATCCATCGGGATCTGAATATGGCCCAGGGGCATCTCCGCCACTCTGCAACGCGAGCTGTCGGAGCTGTGAAGGACTCTGGCTGGGTGCCTGCATGGAGAATAATCCGAACGACGTGGTTATTCTGTATAATGGTAGGAATTTCCGCTGAAGTCTACGCAAGACAGAATGCTACATACCTATCATGAGATCGGAATTTACCTCGATTGATACTGAGCTCCAAGGAATAGAGGAGGCTTATCTTCGACGAAGGTTCCGTGAAAGAATGCGGCAGCCGAAATTCATGCCTTCCTCCGTCAGGATCGGAAACGAATTCTGGGAGTTTGATTGAGAACGGAAAATCATACTCCCCCTTGAGTTTTTGAGTCCAATTGCCGCCAGAAGCGACTGGTGCCCGTGGGTCGCCCATCGAAGGTTTCCAAATAAATTTTCCCAGTCGAAAGAAATTCATGCGTTCTTCGGGGTCTCCAGCCACTACCAAGTCACCTCTTAGCTGATATTTCGATTATATGGTGAGTCCAGAGCCAGAGCAGAAACGTACTCACATAGAGACGGGATCTGAAGTTCGGAGGTTGAGCTTGAGCGCTCCATTTATATCCGATCCTTCCAGGAAAGTAGGTGTGGTACCGCTGAGAACAGGATGGGCAAGTAATGTGAGAGTGGCAAATGGCTTGCCGAGGAAATTCTTGAGTACAAAGGAGAATTCTCTAGGTGGCAGCTGTGTTTGTACAAGTATAGGGAGAATAAGCAATACATCGAATTTTGGAGCGAGACACTAACACTGGAGAGATTGGGGTTGGGACTTGCGGGGTGAGTCAACAACTGCGTCTCGACAGCTTGAGCAGGATTATAGGCGGGAGGTGGCTCAACAAGTTCGGTGGTCATCTTGGGGAGAAGGAAGGGAGGGAGTCCGGACGGGTATTGAGGGGCTGCATTCTGCGGGAAGCATGCCGGTAAGTAATAGGTATCTTTCACAGCCTGAGCGTTGGAGCGGCTTTAATGGCAAGAATCATCGAGGCAATGCTGCTAGGGCCAGAATTGAACAGGACCAGATACAGGCGTCCTCAGCCGGTGAACCAAGCTCTTGCTCAAGGACATACATACAGGCTACGCGTGGCCAAAGCGTGACCCAATGTGTTGGGGTGATTTCCAAGCCAGAGAGTGGCGCACAGGGAGATTAGCAGATAGCGGGAGTGAGTGGAATACTAGTCGGGGCCTGCTGAAACGTCAGCGCTCAGCCTGCGCAGCATCCAGATTCGTTATTCCCTGCGTTTGTGGTTCATTGCCAAGTTCTCGGTTTTCGACCTGAGAGATGGGAGGGGAAATTGATGTTATCACGGCAAATCATTTGCCTTTCACCATCACAAGCTCATCTGCGTCTCCGCATTTTTATGGGTCCTCGAACTGTCCTCGAGAACGACTGTTTATAATGTCCCGGAGTAAAGTCTGAGGTAAGCATCTTGACCGGTGCCTGTACGTGCTGAGAAATTTCTCCGAGTAGCGCAACTCATTTATGCCAGTGCTTCCCGCCCGAGATACACTGGACATTGAACGAAAATCGGGAATCCTGATAGCAAACACGCATGTGCCGCAGCAGGGCACCCAACTGGCAATCTGTCAATGCTTACTATAGTACACCAACTTCGAGCTATATATGACAGGGTTCACGATAAAAACCGTTTATTTCCTGCCGTCTTTCCTAGCACCCAAAATGTCTCCTGTACTTGCCGCTGCATCTCCACCCGCCTATCACCTAAGGCAGCTACGTTTCGGTGCCGTAAAGGGCCTTTGAGGGGGGTTAAATTGTCAAGTTAATCCCCCCTCAAAGGGGTCGCCTCCGCGGTGTCTTAGCTAATCCGGCCGTCTATATCGGGCCAGCAAACGCGTGACCTTCGTGAGCCTTCGTGGGGGAGCCTCCGCCCTCTGCCCGCTGTAACGCTGACACTTGAATATATCGACAGAAGTGCTAAATATAGCGCAGCAGAGAATCTACCACCAAAATATATATATAACACAATCAACCAACACACACAACACTACAACACAAATATCTCAACAAGATACACTCAAATGTCTCTCGAAGAGTTCGTGGGGTTCGATCCGAAATCCAGATGTCTCAGTGACGAGGATATAAGTTGACTTGCAAGCAGAACCTTGCACAAAACACGCTCTCACACACCGTAGATGGAAGTGATTCCGTCCGCGGACCTTTCCTAAAAATAGGAACTATAAAACAGTAGGATACAAGATACCAACAAAGTTGAATATCAGGGCGAGATTGAAACAATGACCACAGGCAGTTCCCACGGCAGACTGTACAATTCTTATAGCGCCAGTTACGCTACAGACCTGAACCTCCAAGTTCCAGGAACCTTTGACACTCCTTTATATAGCACAAGTCTTTAGACGAGGACTAGTCAGATCTCTTCAGGTTATACGCCAGCAGTCCCAACGCAATGCTTTAGCAGATGGACAGTTCCACTCTCTTCAGACTCAGGGAGATACTAGTTCACTCTTGAGCACACGTATCCTCACAATGAGATAGACAGTCCGCGGGCAGTAGAGGCAGGCAGTTCCTCACACACTAAGGCCACGACAAAGCTACTCGAAAGCAAAGCCTCCGCGGGTGAACACTCTCGAAACAATGCTTAAGATTCACACTTGACTTGAACTCCAACACAATTTCTATTAAGACAAACGAGTAGACAATATCTTTATATATGCCTCTACGTTGCTGCCTGAGTTCACCAACGCTGTCCGGTAGACTGAGCGCGATGTCCTCCTGCTCAACGAGAAATACAGGTCCTTTTATACTAATGCCAAGAAATACATCACATAAATAGTACAGAGTAAGCAATGTCGATCCAATTGAGTAGAGAGATGGTATATTGGTATTTGGGTGTCCCGGAGGACCTTCGGCAGCCTCTTGGCTTGTCGATCCAACGGTAGAAAGTCAGCAGTTATGACTCCCACGGTTGAATCACTGTATTGCGGAAGCCCGCGGAACACCATCATTGGTGATCCCGTCAATCCGTCACTGGCGGCAACCCTTCCGGTGGTGCCATCAACGCCTCTACTAACTCCTAAGACTATTCTTGGTACATTCCAATTCACTCGCGATTTCACGGACCCGTCTGTTGTCCAATTTATCAAGCCACCAAGTCATCCGCGCTGACTCCAATATAGAAATAGATTTCTAATGAAGTTGCCGCACTTGTTCGGCTTCAGCATCACAGTATCATCACCCCTGTCAAAGGCCTCATGTCTTGCCATAACTCTGCCTTCTGATCCTAGCACCGGCATCTCCTGTATGAGATCCCTTTCCGCTGTTCCAGCCGTCTATTTATAGTCGGCAGCCCGCGGCACCTGTCCGTTGACTGATTAGCCGCCGCGGCGCCTTCTATATCCTGGTAGACCTTCGTCTAAGTCCACAGTACACAAAGTACTTGACTCTTCGTCACTCTGTCTGAGGGTTCTGTTATGGAACAGATCCATAGTACTGCAGTAGGCTTTATTAATGTAATGCCTTTCTCCTGTAGTGGGTTTTACGGTCAACAGCTCGGAGCTCACTTTGACCCTCCTTAGTGTCACCAACAGAGGTACTGACTTCCTATTGATAGTCGAGTAAGACTATAGTCGTGGCGGGTAGTTGGGTTGTTTAGGGCCGCACTTGACTTAAAATAGCCAGATATAACGCGCAAAAATGGCCAGTCGTTACACCGCCCTCTACCCCGACCCGCCTCGGCGGTCCCCCCCACGCCTGTACGGTATCTCTGTGGTGCTCATGTCTTCCAGTCTGCTCCTCATCGCCGTCGAGTAGCCATCTGCTGTCTCGACTCGGAGGCCCGGGCTCACTGAATCAGAATGCTCGCCTGCCCCACTGCTAGCGACTCAAACCAGTTAATAGTACGTTCGTTGAGCCTCTGTGCGCTTGTATCAAATAAACCTTCAATGATCTGCTAGCCGTCGCCCATGCGAGCTCCAAGACGGGCCTCGCGGACGCTCCGCTCCGACCTCCGCCGCAACTTTGGCACCTTCGCCGAAGGCTACCATGCATTCCTCGAATTTTCCCCAATCCCTTGTGCAGTTCATGTATACTACTGTCTTCTGTGGTTGCTTCTACCACCGTCTGGTAGCCTCTGTAAGCCATCTACATCATCCTCTTCGTTTCCAGTACTAATATTTATCTGGAAGCTTCAGTGTCTGTGGCGCCTGGATTCCATCCATCCGTAACAGCCAGTATACACTGATACTCAGATTCTATCTGTATCTTCAAAGTGTCTTAAACATCGCGACTGATTCTGTCAATGTATATGGGTGCATGATTTGGCGGAGGCTTCGAAGTTCGGCGGAGGCTTCGGCGGAGGTCCCCGAGTCATCCTTCGCCACGATCCCTGCCTTGAGCATGCCCGTATGTACGTCCATATTGCTCAATCGTAGCCTCAACTACTTTACAGCACGTCGGTATCAATCTGCCAATGAGATGTGACTTGGCGGAGGCTCCGCCAGTGCCTCCGCCAAGAATTTATTTTCAATTTAGCTGGACCGTTGTCCTTGCGCTACCTTCCTATAATATATTTTCGATCTTATTCTCTCATTCTTCACCTGAACAAGAAACCCTGGTTCTGGAAATCGCTACATTTGACGGTAATCCTGTGTAGTACAGCTCCATCTCGGAATTTACAACTCAGGGGTGTCGTTGTGATAAATTTTGGGTTAACCTGAATGTTTTTGAATGGTTGAAATTGGTGGATGAGGTTTCTGGCTGTTGGTATACCTCAGCTGGTTGAATTCTCGCACTGCTCCTCCTTCCCCCATATTGCGCGCACATTGAGCGCGAATGATATCTGAATCGGAGGGCATCGAGATCAGTGAATTCCTATTTCGAAAGCAAGTTGAACCCATCTATGTTTCCTTGGCTTTGAATGTGCTCAGCATTGTTAAGAAAATTCAACATCAGAGAACAGGAAGATCTTAAAACCAAAGGGAGCCATGCTGAAGCAACAGCATCGCTCTGAGTGTGTTCAGGAAGGTATCAACCACAATGTATCACCCTTGACTCAATGGAACAAGATTTAAATGCGAGATATAATTTATGTTGGTGTGGAAGTTGAGAAAGCTAATGGGAACTTACTTGTCTTTAAGGTTGTTTCGTGCATCGATTTTTAGCAAGGATGTAAAATTGCGAATTAAATTCAGATGCTTTGGGGCAAGATACCTAAACAATTTCCGAAGAAAAAGTGACCCATCTTGAGAAACCGTTGTCCTACAAAAAAATAATCGCCAGAGTCGAGATTTATACTCAATCCCATTGGAGATTTATACTCGATCCTATTGGTGGAACAACTGTCAGTAACCCGAGGGCCGAAGCACTCACTAATTATGTACGAATTTCCGACAGCGTCGGCGCGGTGGCGTAGCGGAGGTTGTGCGCGGAGGTCTTGGCGGAGGTTGGCGGAGGTCTTGGCGGAGGTTGGTGGAGGTTGGCGGAGGTCTTCGGCGGAGGTGTACGGCGAAGGTCTTGCGGAGGTCAGGAAGGAGGGTGAGTCGGAGGTGAGTACAGTTCCGGAAACCTTGGCTCAAATAAATTATTCCGCCATTTTGGTCAGTGGATACAACATTTGGCGGAGGTCTCTAGCAGAAGGTCCCTAGAAGCGTCATTTCCACCCCCCTGATGGAAAGCGATGAAGTTTCAACCATTCAAGGGAAGATATAAGCACATACCTACTTGCAGGCAAATATCCTGGATAATGCCCGTTGTAGGTCGGCGAAGGTGTTATAGAGACCTCCGCCAAAGTGTCAGAGACCTCCGCCAGAAAATAGGAAGGTGGTGGATAGGGAGAGCATATGGAGTATAAATAAAGGAAACAACAAAGATGATACGTATCATTGGAATCAAGCAGCCAACAGCAGGACGATCAGGGAAGCATCGCTGAGTGAGGCGGAGGCGAAGGAGAAGAGAGGTGTGTGCAAATGTGCATTTGCGGGCAAGATGGGTCTCCTGAAGACTGAGCAGTGCGAGGGCGAGTCTGAAAAATGGACTTGCAGTGTTTGAGAACATTTTGAAGACGTTCAAAACCTGCGAAGGCGGCAGAGGGTCGCGCGGAGGTACCCGCGTAGGTACGAAATTTTGATCAAATTGTATTGCATTGCACATCTCTGCATAAGGAGAACAAAAGGGAAGCCGAGGCGATATTTGAGAAATACTGTGAATCAAAGTAGGTCAATATGGGCCACGAGCGAAGGCTGGCGGAGGTGACGGCGAAGGTCGAAAATCGATGGCGAAGGTCAAATTTGGAGCAAACAGCAGCTACTAGACCGTCCTATTGGAGGCAGCTGGTGGTGAAAGTTACACAGATGGATTATATAGGCACCGCTTGACGGAGGAGTGTAACCCCAGCGCAGGAAAACTGACCAGCGTCGAGGCGGAGGCTACGACCAGAGTCACTGCTTTAGCGGAGGACACGAGGTGTGATCCGGCATGATGAGATACGCAAAAAGATTAGATTTGAGATAGATTAGATGCCGTAGATAATAGCTTGTCACGGCAAACTCCGTTGGGGCTAAGCCCCAGAAACCTCGGGATATTAGGTAAACCTCCCGCGGAGGTGGACCCTTTGAGGGGGGATTTACTTGACATTTTTACCCCCCTCAAAGGCCCTTTACGGCACCGAAACGTAGTTGCCTTAGGTGCCGCCTATCATACAGCTCAAGCCGCTGCAACACAGTTGCCAACGTATCCTGCGCTAAGTCTCTCGGAGCCCCCTACAGCTCGTCCTGTTGTCCGCATCCCGAATCGACTTGTGATCCACAATTCATTCTCATATTCAGACACAAAGGCCGCCCAAAGAATTCTCTTTCGAGCTCAAAAATTTCTTAGGCCAACCGTTTGCAAACCTCGCATTACTCGGTCATCCTGTCCTTAGTGGCTCCACGCCTACCTTTCTCGAAGGGACGAACATAAACGGAACATTCAAGCTGAACCTCCGAACTGCCGATCCCATAAAATCAATTGTCGTATTTGTGAGTACCATATCTACTGCCCATACCGATACATCAAAGGATAATTGAAATGACCAGGTGAGAGGTGATCTCGTCGTTTCCGGCGACCCAGACGAACGCACGAATTTTTTCCGAATGCGAAAATTTTTGTGGCGGCCTTCGATGGGCGACCCACGAGCACCGGTCGTTTCCGGGGGTAACTGGACTGAAAGACTCAAAGGGGAGTACGAGTTCCCCTTCTCAATCAAGTTTCCAGAACTTGTTCCCGATCCCAATGAAGGAGGTGAACGTAAATTCCGGTTGCCTCACTCCTTCGCAGAACGCTCTTCGAGGTCGAGCATGGACTATTACTTAGAGCTCCGTATTGATCGAGGTAAATTCCGGTCCGATGACAGGTAGGTGCCTTTTTGCAAGCTCGTTCTTGGTAACAATCGAGCTGAATAACTTACAAATTGTAGAATTATCACTTCGTTTGGATTTTTCTCCATGCAGGCACCGAGCCTTCCTTCACAGTTACGACTACTTGCGTCGCAAAGTGGCGTGGATGCACCCGGGCCATATTCAGATCCAGAAGGATGGCATGCACTTGAGCCGGTTCGGATTCAAGGAATATTATTCGGGGAACAAACAGTCAATTCGAGATGCACAGTATGATATTACGGCCCCGTCTTCGTGATTGTATCTGTTACGCTCACTTCTTCGTTATTCAAGGTTTATCTGGCGAAACCGGTACGCATTCAGATATATGATATTTTTCGTTATTGACGGTTTGAAATCCGTTAGCTCTGCTACACTCGAGCTACGTCAATTCCCTGCGCTATGACGATCGAAGTAGACGACGAGTCTGAATGTCAAGTCATTGGCCTTCTCGCCTCGATGAAATCATCTGTCGTCTATTTACAGCGAACTGTTCGGTGCTCTTTGGGACACACGACGACAAGCATCGTACCTTGTGGGCAGGCAACCTGGTGTTCATCTACAGACAACAACGCAATCTCAATGCCATCGTCTACTCGGCGGCAGCTAACGGGCGAGATCTACCTACGGCGCGATCTCCAGCCCACGACAGCAGTCAAGGAATTTCAGGTCGAGGTGCGTATCATCTTATATCAATGAAAAGCCGTCCTATAATTGCTTGATCTTTGCGTGTAACTTATTTTTTGTTCCTTCCAGTATGCCGTGGCTGTTTTCCCGCCCGCAGCCGTTGGGTTCAAGTCTCAACCCATAACGGGACCTCTGACAACGCAAAGCGTCGAGGTCGTGACGCGGTATGCGTCTGGTGTGCGGCAGGCGTCCTCTGCTACTGCTCCCGCCGTCGAACTAGAAAAAGATCAGCTGGTGGACCGTTATTACGAATCAGTGCGCGACGGTGCATTGAAACCCAAGGCAACCTGAAAAGCGAGGGGCTGAGATTCACCGTTCCATAAATTACGTGTCTGAATTTTAAAAAAAGTTGGTAACGCCGTGAGGCTTGGGATGCGAGCGGGGACATTGATGTACAGAGTGCTCAGTGCTTGGACTCCTTCATGGTTCAACGTTGGGAACAAGTTGAGAATTTCCAGAACGGGAAGTTGATGGCATCACCGTAAATCCCTGCTTGCCACCACCACTACACACAGCCGCGTTTCCTCAATTTATCGGGCCGACAAGTTAATTGTTAAGTTCTAAGTTTCTCATTTGGAATATGGGTCCCAAAAATCAGCTAAAATACAATTGGTTTATCGTTGTCAAAAATGTAACTAGATAATATAACTTCTTATCCCCGATCTCAGTTCAATAAATCCATTGTATCATAATAGCTTTTAGGGGCAAATGAACCATACACGATTTTTAGAGTAAAAGTCCCAAATAAATGAGACAGTAAAGATTAGATTTAGTGTCCCCAAAAATGCTTCAACATATGTGGAGTTTCCTATCACGCAAGAAAGGTGAAGTTTTTAGACTTGTTTATAAGCTGAGGAAATCAGACAGAAAACTTGGAGTTTTAGAGGCCAGTAAATGTATCTGCAGAGCCTGGCAGATACATTTAATGTTGTGTGACATCCTAAGTTTTTAGTCCGATTTATCTGGCACTCAAACGAGTCCAGAAACTTCATGTTTCTTGCATAATAGGAAACTCCACATATCTTGAAGCGTTTCCGGGGACTTTAAATCTAAAATTTAGCGTCTCAGTTATCTGGGAATTTTCCTCTATGAATTGTGTCCGATTTATTTGCCCAGGAAACCTGTGAGGATACAACAGGTTTATCAGGCTTAGATACAGGACAAAAAATTATATCATCTGGTTATATTTCTAGCGCCAAGAAATCAAATGTATTGCAACTAATTTCTGGGACCCATATTCCAAATCAGAAACTTAGAACTTAACAATTAACTTTTCGGCCCGATAAATTGAGGAAACGCGGCTGTGTGTACACCAGCTCGTCCAAAGCCAATCCCCGGAATCTCTACTATTCTATGCCATCCTTCGGGGGCTTCAGCGTAATACAAGTGCGATATCTGGTCAGAAACCTTCAAAGGATTGCTGAATCATTGCCCTAAACTAAGGACTGGGACGACGTACCCACCAACAACTCCTCCCTTCGACCAGCCAGCTGCAGTTAACGAACATGTAATTCAATTCGTTGCATAACTGTAATGTACAAAGTGAGGGCAAATACATAAGGTACGGAATTCGAATACGCCTTGTGAGCTATCGACAAAAAAGCTCACACCGAATAACCAGAGCCTTCAACCCTCCATCTCAACTCCAATCGTGTTTCAACGTATGGCGCTCCATCGCCGTGTCCTCGAAAATCCATCCAAGCCTGCCCCCTCAGCCTTGATAGCTTCGCTAGGCTCTGCAATCCGTATGCCGCGCCCACTTGGTTACAAGCTTGACGATGAAGCTTTACTGCGCTTCTGAGAGCCTTTTCGGCCTCATCGAAGTCTCCCGTCTGCACGCATAATTCTCCGATCTTCTGCATATCCTTCGCCAAACCAAGAACATCACCAGACTGTTGGTGAAGCTCAACTGCTTCCGCCAGGGAGACCTGAGCTTCTGCCACTTGGTTTCGTCGCTTATACAGCTCTCCAAGATTCTGCATGTCGTTGGCGCGTCCGAGAACGTTCTGGATTTGCAAGTGTAGCCGCAAAGCATCGTTCAAGGACGACTCAGCATCCGAAAGTTGGCCGCGTTCCATATAGAGCTCTCCCATATTCAGGGTGTCATTGGCCTAGTCACAAAAGCAAAAAAAAGGTCAGCGATCACTCCTCACGTGTCATTCAATTTTACTGACTTCTCCCAAAAGATCATGCGATTGTCTATGTAGCTCTGCTGCTTTAGTGAAGCACAATTCAGCTTCATCTAGCTGATGGCGCCACATGTATAATCCCCCGAGCCGACGCATGTCGTGCGCCTCGCCCAGTACACTCCGAGTCTGCCGATGAAGTTTCACAGCTCCCCAGAGTGTCTCCTCCGCTTCAGCAAGTCGATCCTGTCTCAGGTACACTCCCCCTAGGCGTCGCATTGCATGTGCCTCTCCCAGCACATTATGCACCTCTTTCAGGAGGTCAAGCGCGTCGCTCGTGCACTTCTCCGCTTGGGCCAGCTGACCTCGCCGCATGAAGAGCTTGCCGAGGTCAAGCAAATCATACGCTTCGCCCAAGAAATCTCCCTCAGCCTTGTGCAGCTCCAGTGCTCTCTTGAACGACTGCTCCGCGTCCTCCAACTTCCCCCACCATATATATAGGCTTCCAAGCTCATACAGATCATACGCCTGTCAAACAGTCAAGCAACAGCGTCACGAAGCGTGGTCGACACTCACCTCACCCGATGTATCGTTGGCTTGGACATGCAACTTCACCGCTCGCAAAAACGCGCGATGCGCGTCCTCCACATCGTTACGCCTCATGCAAAGCCGTCCCAGCCAGTAGAAACAAGCCGGGAGTAACGCGTCCGACTCCTGCATGCTCTGAATCGCCAGCTGAATGATTTCCTCCGAGCCTGATCCCATGAACACCAGCCACTCCGTGTATGTTATGGACGCCTTGACGAGCTCCACGCGCCGGTCACCACTCATGTAGGCTTCCGCGAAAACGGCCCGCATGTTCAAGAGTTCCGGCGGGATGAAGGTGTGCGAGTGAGGATCCGAATAGTCCTTCCCATCCTCGAGAATCTGGATGTAAAGGTCCACGAGTGCTGTGCCGTGCTCGGGAAGGATTGGGATATTCGCCTTGCTGAAGTGGCGAACCGGGGAGAGGAGCCGCAGGCGGGGCGTATCGACAAGTGTTTCGCAGTGGACGAG
This sequence comes from Favolaschia claudopus, assembly GCA_037176885.1. Classification (NCBI taxonomy): domain Eukaryota; kingdom Fungi; phylum Basidiomycota; class Agaricomycetes; order Agaricales; family Mycenaceae; genus Favolaschia; species Favolaschia claudopus. The sequence goes on from JAWWNJ010000007.1 coordinate 1,327,865, forward strand.
GGCCACTCGTCGAAGCGTGGAAACTGCCTTTTGGATATTCACAGCCGGTGGCAGGAAACCTTGGAGCCTGTCGAGCATTCCTGGGCGGTTGGGGAAGCCATCGGGGAGGAGGGAAAGCAGAGCCAGAATGTTGGTCGCGGCGGGGTCTTGCTTCATCCGTGGGGACGTGAGGGAGCATTGGATGGATTTGTCCAATTTGGATAGCCTGTCGTCGCCGCCATTCTCAATCAATGCTGTCCGCTCTTTCGACCATCTCTTCGCCAGCGACGCAGTCGTCTCGTTCTCTTCCTGCACCATATGGCCGAGAAGCGTTACCGCTAGTGGAATACAGTCCACCTCTTTTATCATCTGTTCCGCGAACTCGTCCATTTGGCCAGATATGTAGCGGAAGACGTTGACGGCGTCGGGGAAGTGAAGGGAATGAAGTGGTTGGAGGAAGGGGATAGACCAGCCTGCGCTTGGGGCCGGTCGCTGCGTGCCCCGCATCGTAACGAGTAACGCGAGGTTAGGGATAGCCATGAACTCTGCGAGCAAGTCCTCAACTGCACGTCGACCCTCAGGATTGTCCCAGGCTGTCTCGAGATTGTCAAAGCATATTATGCCGGTGTAGTTGTCCCGGCGGAACGATGAGAGCACCAGATCGTGCATATTTTCGTCCAGCTGGTTGCGGGGGAGGCGCAGTACATTCGCGAGCTCGGTTAGGAGCAGCTCGGCGGACGTGACCCCATCGCATGCGACGAAGTAGCGGGCGTCGTATCGTGATATGACTTCCTCGTCGTATAACACCGACACTGCCAGCGTCGTCTTTCCGATGCCCCCTGCTCCGAGAATCGCAATTCGTGCCGGTGCTGAGCCCATGAGGGTTGCCAGTATGGCTTTTTGTTCGCGCTCGCGTCCATACATGACAGATGGCTTGGGAGGAAGTATCGGTCTGTATATGCCGCGCCTGAATGCAACAGTTAGCTCTTCGCGCTACTGGAATGTTCGGGTGTACTGACTCCCTACCTGGACCCCAGCTCAGCAGAGTATTCATGTGGATCTCCATCCGGACGAGTGTTTTGTCCTGGACCCGATCAGCCTGGTTCTAGCCGTAGCAATCCTAGGATACCTACACTGAAGTTCACGCGGAAATCATCAAGCAAACGTTCGAGTCGTAGAATGTCGTCCAGCAGCTGGTTCCTGTTGAGGAACCGGTCTACACGATCGGACAATTTCTTCGACGTACATTGAATCAAAGCAGCATACACGGCGTCTAGCAAACTATATGCGCTTGTGAGCTCTGGTTCTTTTCAGACATCTGGCACGGCGCCTACCTCCCGTATGCGATGAGATCATCTTCCAGTTCGCGCAACCCCTCCCTCCTCGGCGACTGCGCTATTTGTTTCACACCACAGAGTATCGCCTCTGACCTTCGAAGAGCCTTGTCAATCAGCTCTCGGCAACGTAAACTTGTGTCCGTCAATTCCTGTGCCAATCCAATTCAGCCACTGTTATCTCATGACAGCAGTGCAACCTTACCTCTTTTATCTTGATGATGCGCAAGAGAACGCCCGAGATAGCCTTGACATAGGGGATATCACACAACATCTCGCCTACCTCCCTCACGATGGCCAAGAATGTCGTGCTTGTTGCGAGTACAGTCGTTCCAAGCGCTGGTCGACTGGGCGCCAGTCTTGACGGTCCTGCTACAGCTTTGGGAGGTGGAACGGGTGGGGGATTTTTTGACGGTGGAGGAACACTGTCTCTGTGGCGGCAACCATTACCAGGGTTTCGTGTCGACCGACTCATGGTGGAAGAGAAAGAGAAAGAGGAGCAAAAAATGGTTGGGCATATTATATCTCGTACGCCCCAGGCTCGTGGCCTGTGGAACGCAGTGCTGTGGATGGCCGGAACTTGTGCTACAGCTATCACACTAAACAAGATCATGGTCTCGACGGCATCACAGTGATTTGCGGAAAGGCTGCCAAATTCACCTTCAAAACGACAAGACAGTCATCCTGCGTCATCGTGATCATTGACGAGAGCAGGGTTTTTCTCTTTTGCTTCGTCCAACTTTTTGCTCGCACATGTCGGAGATTGGTGTGACTTGTCCCGCCGTCGTCTCTGCGATGGTATCCTTGCGCGAATGAACCACTGTTCCTACTTCTGTCCGCTTTCCTAATTGGGAATATGCCCATATTGTGCTATGGGCGTCTAACAAACTGGCTGTGGCTGCCAGCCTGTGGCGTTTCGACAACGCAATGGATTCAAAAGGCCGGGCCTTTGTTCTCTACATGGCAAACAGAGCCCATGACGACGCTCGCTAGTAAACGCTGGCTAAACCGACCCTGCATCCCACAAATATCCGTCTCGTTGAGTGCGATATAGCCATACACACGGCGCCACCCCCGCATTCCGCAGTCACCAGCAGATATCATGTGTTATTGCTGGACTACACTCTCTCGTCGTCACTGCAAACCATCCTCCTCATTCCCATCCGGATCTCAATATATAAGATATTGAATCTGTGGGCCGCGCAACAGCACTATTCGCTCCAGGATATGACGACTCCGGCTTCATTACTGCGCCGAACACAAGGCAGGTTTTCTCAAACGATATTCAAGCCAGAAGGGTCGCAAAGGTCCGAATCTGGGGAGCGCATGGACTGTCTCGTCCTTGCTCCTTCAAGCGTATGTATGTACCACTTTAGTTGGACATCTGTTATGTATATGCAAAATGTCTGTGCTACTGGGAGTATGAGTAGGCGATAACCCGCGTGGGCTTTGTTATTTGAAATTTCGACTCATGTGCCTCAGGCTTTGTCAGCTCCTTTTCGGGCTTTCTTTAATCCGCTATCGGTGACGCCCATGAGACTCGAGGTCAAGTCCTCAACTGTCTTCACCCATGCCCCCGGGCTTCCTCCTTGTCACCTCTGAGCCTGGTACCCTAGTTTCTCTTGAAGAATTCCATGGTAGAACGAACACTGTCAACTGAGCGCCAATCTAATCGTGAAGTTAGATTGGTACAACAATGAACACGTCCCTCTGCGCGTAAAGCACATTCCTGCGTTTCTTACTGGAGCTAGGTTCAGCGCCGCGGATTCTCTCAATCCGTCCTGGCTAGCAGTATATGATATCGACGATACAGCAACCTTCAAGCATGAAAGCTATACCAGGCTTCGTGCCAATCGCAGTCAGAGGGAGTCAGATCTAGTACAGCGGCTAGAGCTTCTGGATCGTCGCACCTACGAGGTGGTCGTTGACTCCGGCGAATCCTCTTTCACGTCTTCATACAAACCCTCGAATCCAATCGAATATTTGATCACGCAATGGATAAATATTCCTGGGGACGACGCGTCCTTTTACACCTGGTCGAATGATGCTCTACGTTCTCTCAGCAGCGTTGAAGGGTGGACGAGGACGCGAACGTATAAGTGTATCGATAATCTCAAGACTGGAACTGGCGTTCCCAAAGACCCCGAGGCGCAGATAGTGCCAAAGTATCTAGCTGTTCACGGTAATTCCCCTACTTCCACCGTATAACTTTCTTCTCATTTCTCATTCCATCTCAAAATCAGAGGTCCTTTCTCTTTCTGTGGCCGAATTGCCGGATTTCGTGGCTGCTTCTAATCCGGGTTCGGTGGCCCGGATTGAAGAAATTAGATGCTGGAATCTGTATCGAGCATATTCTACCATCGCGCAGGAAAATGTCGATTCGTCTTCTTGATTCACAGAATGTATGCACCATGGAATCATGAAATACGAACCCCCTTCTTCGATATTGCTTGCTACGAAATGAAGTCCGCTCGAGGAAGGCTCTGCGGCTCATATTTGTCTAGACTTGTTCACGACGAAAAATGCGGCCAGTTACACTGCATTTTCGAGCGCAGGGCATGGAGGCCTGGAGTGTTGCATCGGTGCACTGATGGGATTCGAGTAAAGAGTGGGATTCGTTATTGTACACGACATATGCAGCCCAAATAGAAGATCAATGCCCATGTCAATCTACTTGTATTGCTCTGATTCCTCGTCGTTGGAGCTGTAGTGGTCTCGCTTCGGGTCGCCTTTGACCGCGGGATCGAACTGGGCCTGGTTAGCACCACGCCAGAACCACATCAAAAAGACAGCAACTTACATCGACATGAGTTTCAGTCTGCGTAACAACCTGAATAGCACCAAGCTCCATATCGCCCGGTCGCCGAGTGCCGCGTGAGCGTCCGCCGGAAATCTCGTTGCTGGTAGCAGTGACGCTGCTGTGCGTAGCGCGGATGGTGCGGCGTGCGTTGAGGGTGTACATCATGGATATCGCGTAGAGTTTCGGGAGCATCTGATTGAACGCCGTCGAGATGATTCCTGAGCCGCCTGGATTTTTTTGCGAGAACGCGAGGTTGAACATGGCGCTAGGAACACGCAAAAACAGCTCAGCCTCTCGAAATTTCCAGAGTATGAAACGCGCGTACCATATCGCTGCGGGAGCGGCCGTTTGGAAAGTCAGACGTATGAGAGAGTTGATGACTGCAGTCCACATTGGTGAAAGGGAGGATACGAATGACATAGAAGAACTCACCTCCGACTGTCTGAGGGAGAACATCACGCTTGGATTTGAGGAGGAAGTATGCAGTCAAGGAGGTCATGAGAACGTCTCCCGCTGAAGAATGGATGAGAACAGGACAGAAGAGAGTCATGGAAGACTTTGAAAGGGCTCACCAAATACAGAACTCAAATGCGCGGCGACTGCCCAAACAAAGTAAATTATACTGGAACCCAAACGAAGTAGACATAACATACACCAGTGTCCAATTTGCACGCCGTCGGCTACCGAGATGAAGTACGTCTGCAGTCCTCAATCAGTTATGCGGTATCTGAAGCAACGTGACACTTACCCCAACAACGATGGAGAGAAATCCGAAAATAAAGACGATTGCTACAGGCGTCACTACATACCACATCTTCGAAATCACCCAGAGCCGGTAGCAAAAGTACGACTGGACATATATGCCACAGAGGCCGACCTATTGAACATGTAAGTGACTGATGCGCCGTACGAATAGCGCGAGCGATGTACGATTAGCGGGGTTCCAGATTGCCACCATGTTGTGTAGTTGAGAAGGATTGCTCCGTCGAGGTCGCCGAAGAACATGATATTTTGGATCCAAACTATGGCACTGGAAGGAAACCAAGGACAATCAGGTCTCGAAAAGAGGATAAAAGGATGCATTGACGCACAACGAGTGGACGGATTTCAGAATACTGATGACGACCAAACCGCACACCATGAGGCGCAGGGTCAAGTTGTCATCCTGATACCAGGTGAAGTAGTTGACGAACTGGGAAACAACGGGAGTTAAATTGTAGGCAAGAAGAACCGGGCATCACAAACGCACCTGCGTCATAAGGATACCTTGCAAAAAGATATCTAGGAAGCCACCGACGAGCCATGGACCAAGCCAGAACATACACAGGCGCCTGAGACAATGAATTCAGATCCCTTGAAAGTGCTTCGAGAGGCCAGGCGCACAAATCCTCTCCAGTGAGTCTTCCTGACGACATGGATTCTCTGGGTTCGTCGAATTTTGCAGCTGCAGAGGGGCGATATCTTGGGGACGACACGACGAAAAACTCCCGCTTTTCGAGGCCATTTTATCGAGAGAGCAAAGAGCTCCTGTGTGGATCGAATGTATTTTAGGTGACGGATGGCAATACATCGTCCTCAAGGAGCGATACAGAACCCCTGAGCTAAAAGGCCCGCAACAGTCGATAGGTGATCTCTCCGCAATGGACGTCAAAGCATTCAGTTCAGTTCTCAGAGCTTATCGCTTATCTGCGAGGGACAGTCAGCGACAATCGACAGACTGACAGAGGGGTATGAGGAGGCACAATTACCGACTGTCCGGGGCTCGAGAATTACACCCGTCCACGGAAATATTGTCCTTTCTGGGTATTGCTTGAAGGCAAGATAGCGAATTCGGATTATCCATATTCTTGAGTAAGTCATCGAGTCTGTTGGTTTTTTCGGCGCTTTCACGAGAGGAGGTCTCGCGAAGCTCCGCTCGAAGAACCTACAGTATTCCACGGCCTCAAAGAATCATGTTCGGCCAAGAACGACACGTCACAGTGGCGTCTGCGACTCTCCGAAAAGCTTCACACTTTGGGGACATACAGCCTCAGGAGTGTCCACCTTGCTTCGGTAATCTTGAGCATTGAAAGATACTGTCATCAAAGTGATTCGCAAATCTCACCTGCACTACACAATATGGTGAATGTCAAGATCCTTTTCAGGCATTGAGAGGCTTGCTTCGAGATGAAGCCTCAAGGCGCATATCGCATCGATCCACCCTCGCTTGAGGACCCCGCTCCATGCAACGACGCTGGAAGGTGCTCCGAAACTTGTGGATCGAAGTCCTCTCTCCACAAAATGCGGTCGGTTACGCCTAGCGACGAGACCTGCTGAGTACTTGTTGAGTGACTCGCACCGAGGGCTCTCATGGCGAATTACCTTTCGACGTTCGTTCAGCGTCAAGATAGTGAAGTATGCATGGTTTCTTGAGTCTGTTTTGCGTGTTCTTGTTACCCTACTGGCTGTCGACAGCGATAAATTAACAAGATGACTCGACCTTGACATCGCCCGGTTGGCTGCGAGTGGCCAGACATTTTTTTACGGCTGTAAGGGCTGTGTATGGAGCATGTACGAAGTGCCCTCGATAACGGTCTACGCCCTTGGAGTATAAACAGGCTTGCTGCGATAAGGGTTTCGTCGTAACGGTATAAAGAGTGAGAAAGGGTCTCAGAGGTTGCGGCAAGGGTCCTCATTTTCCCTCTCCCCTCTCCCTGAACGACACCGCACACCCCACTTCATTCCAAACGACATTCCATTCATTTTCATTATTATACGATGTTTGTATTGCGTATTGTACTTTGTTGTAAGTATATGCCATGAACGATAATGAAAGAAAAAGAAACGAAAATGGTGTCTATCTATAAGTATGTGTTAGCTACAGCTGGGGAGCGTCCAAGCAGTCGCGAGGGGTGGGAGGGTGGTGAAGAGGGTGCGTATGTATGTATATGGAAGAACGAACGAGAAGCAGCAGGGGGTTCTCGATAAAAAAAGGTAAAAAAGCGGATTTGGTAGATGGATGGAGATGGAGATGGATGGATAGATGGTATGTATGTACGTGGTATCGAAAGTCTGGGCTACAAGGATGATATATCCATGATGGAGAGAACAAACGAGATGCCGAAAAAAAGAAACGAGGCGAGAGAAGAAGAATATGTGCAGCTACGGTAAGGTATGTACAGTCAATGGCGCGCGTAGGGACCGACTATGGTGCGGTGTGCGTGCGCCCAACGGAGAGTAAAGTGGAGAAAGGAAAAGGGAAAGCAATAATTTAAACGTAAGCGGGGCAAGGAGGACAGGTGTCGCCGAGTCGCAGGCAGGGACAGTAGAATCACAGACGGTGTCGCAGAATCGTAGCCAGGAGATATGTACAGGCGGCAAGCGAAAAGCATTAGTGCCATGCCATGCTGCGTGAGAGAACGAGAAGAAGAGCGATCGAATGTCAATCGACCTTCCGTGTGTGGGTGAAACGGCGATCCCAGGCGCCAATTAATTTATGCACCATGTCGACGAGAATAGAGAAGAAGATCAAGGGAAAAGAAGCTTGAGCCCTTAATCGTCCTCTTCGAAGACGCGGTGCCGGAAAGCGCTGTAGTTCTGCGAGGTACGGGACGGCGAGCGGGCGGGGAACTTGACCGTCTTATCGCGGTCCTCGTACGGGGCCTGCGGGAACCAGCGCTGGTGGTGCTGCGCCTGCGCGTCGTACTTCTCCTCCGAAAGCGTGCGCGCGGCCATCTTGGGCGGCGACGGGAGGGATTCAGATAGCCGCCGGGGCCGGGGAGCAGCTTGCGTCGGCGCGGGGGTCTTGGAACGCGACATCGAGAACTGTCGCGTCGGGGTGGGCGTCATGGAGTTGGCGCGCGAGGGTGGGGGGATCTGCCCACGCGTCGGGGAGAGCTCCATGCGCTCCATGCGCGAGGAGATGCTGTTTGAGCGTCCAGGGCCGGGGGTCTGCGACCGCGCCGGCGCCGGGGTTTGTGAACGCGCCAGAGGCATGGGTCCGGGTGTTTGGGACCGAGGAATGCCAGAGGGCGTGAACATGGAGGCGGAACGCATGTGGGTTGAGTTGAAGCGCGCCACAGAGGAGGGGGCGTTGTAGCCTGAAATTGGGGGTGGAGAAGTAGAGCGGTGACGCGGCTCCGACATTGGAGGCGGAGGAGGAGCGCTGGGGGTTGTGGAAACAACCTTGGAGCGAATTAGCTCCTGCCGCAAGCTCTGGCACTCCTGTGTTTTTTGGTTGTATGCGTTTTGCTAAAGAGACGGTCAGAAATGACTCGACACAGAAAAAAATTTGTCCACTTACTTGTCTAGAGAATAAAAAGCGAAGCATCAGCAAAGGTATCAGTAAAGGAACAACGGGAATAACATACTGTCTCATATCGGCGTTAATTTGTTTGTAGGACATTTCGAGGTCGTCAATTTTCGTCTTCAACATCATTTCAATATTTTTGGCTGTTTTACTGGCTTCTGAGTGAGCCAAATGGTTCATGAGGATGGCACGCAGCAGGGCAGCGCTGAGGGCCAACGACGATGTCTGAAAAAAATGTCGTGTGAGCTCCATCAACAACTATATAGTTTTAGAAAAAGTAAAAATCTTACATCGTCATCAGGCGCAGTGTCGGACGTTAACCATTCCTGCAGTTCCTTGTGCAGGGTAGTGACCTCCTCCACGGAGCATTTTTTGGCGGCGACTTTAGCCACCTTTGCTTCTAACCGGCGCGCGTCTTGTCGAGAACGCGAACAACCGTCAGCAGCCATGAGCCTCTTGGACCAGGCATCACTTGTAAAGTCGGGAACGTTGGTGGCTTCAATATTGGGAAGCCGCCTGGGGGTAGTCCACCCGCTGGTATTAAAGTCCATGCGAATTAAACGAACAGATTCGCTAGTAAAATTTTCGCGGCAGAAAGGACAGGCTGGAGAAAGGCGCGAGGAGGTTTTTTCGGCGATGGTTGAGCAGCAGCTGGCGCAGAGAACATGTCCTGAAGAGAAAACGCGAAAAAGTGTTAGAAAAACGCGGAAAATCAGGGTTTTTTTCGACATACCACAGGGAATTGAGTGCGGTGGACAATGAGGACCATATTCCTCTGCGCAGACGTCGCAAGACGAGCCAGGAGCGAGCGTCAGCATGCTAGCCAGCCTTCGCCCTCCGGCGAGAAAGTTAACGATGAAAAAGTTTGGGTCAAGGGCGCGAAACTCGGCAAAGTCTTTGTCGGGTTGCCCTTTTAATAGATCCGAGTCAGCACAGTTAATCCCCAATTGGAACACCGCAGCATCTTGGCTCGCTTAATGGCTCCGGGCTCACAAGGTCCACAACATCCAACACCCCAATCCTTCGACAACCTTCCGGCCCTCCCCCCTTCCCCCCTCCCCCTGATTAGTCCCCCCAGACCCACCAACGAATTATTCTTTGAACTGCCTAGGTTTGATTCGCGAGCATGAGGCTCACGCTGCCCAGATTAGCCGATTTGATGGCCGACGCGTTTTTCAAGCCCTCTGCCCAGGTCAAAAAAAAACATTTATGTCCACCGACTCCGCCGGCCGGTGCTTGCAAATATGACTCGGAATGAGGCTGCGTTATTCATACGGCCGTTCGTAGACCCCCCTGCAGAACTTGCTGGAACTTTTGAGAGCTTGAACGTGTCTCGAAAGGCGACTGAAACGAGTTTCCGCTTCCCCACAGTACACCTGGCTCTGGACACCTTACTGACAGTTTTACTGCGTTGACTGCGCTGGAAATGACTCTGTGCTTACAAGTTACATGACTCCTTCATCCTGTGGCCGCCTTACATGAATTTCATATCTACCCGGAGTCTCTCTTGCCATGCCCGCGGAAGAAGAATAACCTCATTCTAGGTCTCTGTATGTTAATGTACTCGCCGCCGCTACTTACGATCGGCACGATAAGCAGCAGAATCGGCCAGACGTTATTTTCCAGAAATTCTTGTGTCGGCGTGGCAAAATCGATGGTGTTTATGAACAAGTCCTTTCTGTCATTTTCCCGTGAACGACAATTTTTGCATGTCGCGTGCGCGCCGCACATGCGCGTCGAGTTTCTCAGCAGTTTCTCTCGCTTGTCCAAAATTACCGAATCCGTCGAAGCGCTTTGACCTAACCGATCCCGATTCCCGATGGCAGGCACACCCGACCGACAATTACCAACCCCGTTCCGTCGCCGAGCCGCCTCGAGAGTTGTGTGCGCAATGACGACGGTCGACGATCGGTGTCATTTGCCGAACGTGCTCACGCTAACCCTCGCTAATCGCCGACACTTGGGGATAGATTATGGCGGAAAAAACCTCGTGTTTATGTCGTTTGGTGAGCGGTTTTCTGCAGTTGTCCAGCAGCATATCTCAACCTCAGAGGACAGCAGAGTACCGTATGTAACTCAACCTAGGATGAACTTCACAAAACACGCCTTCCGCACGGGTCTAGAGATAAGAGAAATGTACAAGGGAATTAACGTGAAGCAGAATCCAAGAATCTCCTTGACATGTGATAATGAAGCTTGAAGAGAGGGCTCTCTCACTTGGTGCGTGAAAGTAGCTGTCCGTTGTACTGACTGTACCAGCTGTACCTACACAGAATCCACAAACTCCTAGATTCAGATCTTATGCGCCACTCAACCCAGCGTAAAGGTCCCTCCCGCTTGCGCGTCGATATCCATTACCTGCAATAGACTTTGTAAACCGCTTAAGTAAGAAAAAGCAAAGCAGGCTACTCACCTCATTCAATCCCACCATCTCAAAAAACGCCCTGGGCCCAACCCCCGCACAACTCTCCACATCCGTCCCCTTTACCTTAATTTCGCGATAAGCAGCACGCATCGCCAACGCCGCAGGGATCATCCCCGCACACGGGAATATCACGAGTCTGAATCCCATCTCCTTCGCTTCCTGGACAGTCCAATTCGGTGTCACACCTCCCGTTGCGAGATTCAGCAACACAGGTGTCGGAGACAACTCGCACACGACCCGCTCGGCGTCTTCGCGTGTGCCTATGCCCTCGACGAAAGCGACGTCCGCGCCGGCGGCGACGGCTGCCTTGCACCGCGCGATGGCTTCTTCGACGCCGAACTGTGCGAGGGCGTCCGAGCGTGTGATGATCACGATGTCCGAGTCCAGAGCCTTGCGCGCGTTGGCTGCGGCGCGGATGCGTACGAGGTATTCTTCGAGCGGGACGACTTGTTTGCTTGTGAGGTGGCCGCAGCGCTAACCCCCAAAGCATTTATCAGCTGCTGCTCACTGCAGAAGTAAAACCACAAACACACCTTCTGCTGCACCTGATCCTCAATATGGAACCCCGCGACACCAGCGCGAATGTACAACGTCGCTGTGCGCGCGCACATAGCCGCACCGCCGAACCCCGTGTCCGCATCCGCGATGACGGGTATGCGCGGGTTCAATCCCGCGATCATCCCCGCGTTGCCGACCATGTCGTTCAGTGTCACGATCTGCGTCCAACGTCTCAGAATCGGCTCGCGGCAGATTCATACATGAATAATAAGCTCAGCACACGCACCCCGAGATCAGGCTGCCCGAGGACGGACGCCGAAGTGCCGGCGCCTGTGGGACCGTGCGTCGTCGTCGAGTCAGCCGGTGAGTAATCATTTGGCGGGGAGACACAGTAAGCCGCAGCGCACCAGTCATATAGAGCGCGTCGAACCCTTCGCTGAGTGCAATACGCGCGGAGATACCATCGTACACGCCGGGGAGCACGAGAATTTCTTCCTTCCGAGCTAGAAGCTCACGGAGAACCGTTGAAGCGGCCTTCATGTCTGGAGAGAGTTCAATGAAAACACTAGCTGGGTCTCAGGGGCTCCACACCGCAGCGCAGAAGTGAATTTAAACCCAGTACGGTCGGCCGACGAGGTACGAGTCAAGGGTGGTCAGCAGGCCGTCAGCCAGGGAAACCTCCAGTGAGAGTCAAGTACACAGTGAGAATCCTCCATCACAGGTTCGGAATTGGCCCTGGTTGACGGTGGAGGAGGGGCGGGTGAACCGTGTGTCTGCCTCACACAGCGGACGTCCTCAGTCTGTGAACCCGGTATCTTTGCAGGAGGGAGTTACAACAACGTGAACGCCGAACGGAAAGGAACGGACTCGGAGGTCGGCGGCCGCTTTTATTTCCGTTCATTTTATTATTTTCCGCGATCCGTTAATCTTATCTCTTTAGCAGATAAGATAAAGAAACATGTCAATGATAAGATTGACATGTCGCTAACGTTATGTCCTCAAATTTTGATGGCCAATGACAGTGCCATCAATTCTCTTTTCCCAACATCGAACATGGGCGCCAATCTGTTCTGAACCACGCGCTGCTCGAAGATTTTGAGGGGCATCTGTCTGGATGTACCGCGGCTAATGGAACTCCTCTTGAGCAACTTCCGCGCACACTCCGCGTTCAGGTTCTCAGGTCTGGACTCTCCTGTTGCTGGAGGTGACTCTGCGCGTGCGGGCACGCTTGCCAAGAACGCCAGCGAAGTGAAGTATGGCTGTAGTTACATCTCCCTTGTTGCCTGGTCAATCGAGTCTCACACTTTCCCCAGACGGTGCCAATTTCCGCTCGGCACATTCTCATATGCATCCAGCGGATGGACGAGGTAATTAAGGTACCCAAACTAACCGAGCCAGGTCCTGACACCGGAGATGGTTGCGCTAGTATCTGCCTGCCTCCGACAAGTGCTGAGAATTAGCGACTGACTGCGACGAGTTGTCTGCAATAGGTATCTGCATACCAGCACAATTGCGCGTAACCATCTCGTCTTGGCGCCGCCTCCCCTGATCCGATGGCATTCAACGAGTGGGTTCAGAACTTCAAGCCTTCAGCTCAAGCGGTGAAACGTTCCCCACCTGTCGCGGACACGTCAATGCAAACACGGATCTCTGGGATTTAAGGCGGATCTGGGGCCAAAGGGACTTGCATCACCCAAGATAAAAGCCCGCTGTTTATCTTGATTCATCATCCTCTTTCTTGGTTCGCTCAGCGCTGGTTTATGTCTTTAACTGTGGTTGCTGAAGTGCCCCCACCCGCCTACGATCGGGCTCAACTTGTTGCAGGAGAGTTACCTACCTACAGTGCACCTCCTTCAAGGCCCACTGCGGCTCGTACCGTTTCTGTACGTTAGATTTTGGATATGCTCCCCGCGTAACCCATCCTCATCGCACAGACACAAACACCGCCCAAAGAATTCACGTTTGAATTGAAGAACTATTTTAGCAAGCCATGGGCTCGCCTCACATTACTTGCTCATCCTACTCTGAGCCGGACTTCGCCGACCTTTGTTCAAGGCTCAAGTATAGATGGATCGCTCAGGCTCAATCTCCGAAGTTCAGATCCTATTAAATCAATCGCTGTAGTGGTGAGTATTAGCGCTTGCGGCACGCTCATCATTACATTGTATATGTACTGAATTCGAGATGCCAGGTAAGAGGCGACCTAGTCGTCTCCGGTGACCCAGACGAACGCTCGACTTTTTTTCGACTGCGAAAATACCTATGGAAGCCGTCAATGGGAGACCCCAGTGCAGCAGCTGTGCCTGGCTGCAATGACTGGACAGAAAAACTCAAAGGGGAATACACCTGGCCGTTCTCAATAAAGCTTCCAGAGTTCGTTGCCGATCCTACCGGGGAAACGGAACCTAAATTCAGGATGCCTCACACTTTTGCGGAACGCTCGTCCAGGTGGAGCATCGACTATTACTTCGAGCTTCGTATAGATCGAGGCAAACTACGGCCTGACGACAGGTGTGTATATTTCTTTCCTGCGATTATCAATCCAGTTGACCAAGAAAACCATGAATACAGCATAATCACGCAGTTTGGGTATTTCGCCATGCAGGCACCGAGCCGTCCTTCACAGCTCAGACAGCTTGCCTACCGGAGTGGCGTAGACGTACCCGGACCATCGACAGATCCCGAAGGTTGGCATGAACTAGAGCCGGTTCGGATTCAGGGAAAATTATTTGGGGAACGACCTGTGGACGCGATATGCACTGTATGTTTACTGCTTCAATTAATATTTTATTCCGATCATCTTCTTAATCTTCTACCCAACCTCACAGGTCTATCTCGCCAAACCGGTGCGCGCTATTTACCGTTCTGTACACATTCTCAGATGACTGACCTCTTCGTTGGGTTAGCTCTGCTACACTCGAGGGACGTCAATACCCTGCGCTATGACAATCGAAACGGAAATCGATATCGATCCGCAAGTAGCGGACATTCTCGCATCTATAAGATCGTCGGCCGTTTATTTACAACGAACTGTCCGCTGCTCCTTAGGACGCACAACGACGAGTGTCGTACCCTGCGGACAGGCGACTTGGCGTCCCTCAACAGATGTGAATGCTCGACCACTCCGATCACCTACTCAGCGGCAGCTTGTAGGCGAAATTCATCTGCGGAAGGATCTACAACCCTCAACCGCGATCAAGAAAATACAGATTGAGGTACGCATCGTATCATCCGAAAACCGTCTTATAACTGCTTATCTTTGGTCCTTCCTTTTCTCCAGTACGCCGTCGCTATCTTCCCGCCCGCAGCTGTCGGATTCAAATCTCAACCTATAACCGGCCCACTGCTAACTCAACCAGTCGACATCGTGACACGATATGCACATGGCGTGCGGCAGCCCAATCTCGCTACGACTCCGCCCCTCGAATCATTGGCGATCGACCATCTCGTGGACCATTATTACAATTCAGTGAGCGACGGTCTATCGAAAACCGGCGCAGTGTTGAAATTATGGAGTGATGGTGATTTATTTCCTTGATGAGTCGGGACGTTTGGATATTCGATGACATAGGATATACTGGCATTCTCGAGGGAAAATGCTTATTACTGCGAAGGAATGTTGTACGTTTACTACTTATGTATTCTCAGGCTATAGTTGTAAAATAACTTGAGCATTTATGCTGCAAAACCCCAGAAGCTTGAAGTTATTGAAGATTGTCCGGAAATAAGAGGTCTCGCTCATTCCCAACTTCAAATAAGTAACTTACTAGCTAGATCCAAAACTCAAAAAGAGACATCTTTAATGCGGTCACGTGTGCGCGAATCTCATTGCCTGTTTTGGCTTAATCTGATCTGTTGCCAGACAATTCAACAAAACGATTCATTTACCAGGACAAAAGTTGTGCATAGTTCAAGCTATTAAATGCTTAGTCTTGCGTACCTACGGGCCAGAATAAATCACGCCGTGTAGACATCAAAGGACTGGGAAGCACATTTCACATTCACGCAGTTTGCGACTGTGAGCGCGTCCCCGACAGTGTTGCCATCTAAAGGCACTATCCAGTCCACCCACTAACAACATCGCATGCAGAGGCTGTTACTCCGCCCTCTTTCACACCGGAAGGAGCATTGCATGTCGAGCAAACAAACCCCCAATCTTGTTTCCTATGATGAGACGAAGCTAACTGAGCTTAATTCACGGGCTATACTTGATTAAGGCTCACCCGTCCTCCGGTGTAACAAGAGTTTCAAGTTTGATTGTGCCATTCACCCAGGTAAGGTACAGTCCAGGAGCTTGTCAATGACTGTCCTGGTTAGCATCCCTGGATGAAACAAATCAACAATATCAGATCTCTGTGATCAAGAAGCGAAACAAAATGTACTTCAAAACGAAACCCCCATTAACTATGGTAGCGGTCTCACCGACAAATTCGGCCTTTCTAGCAGTTAGTGGGGCTGCGAGATGATCGGAGCGTCGGCGACGGAGCTCGCATATCTATCCAACCTCCAGGTTTCCGCTGGCGATGCTGATCCCTACCCCAACTAGAGAAGGATTACAGGCGGCGCGGGAGACCGGGGTAGAAGCCGCCCCACGCGCGAGAGCAAGGGGGAGAGCAATCGGGAGGACAGTGAACATTGAGGACTACGTCGCAACTTGCAATGTAGTGATATTTGCAAAGTGATATCGACTGCGCTGCGACTCGAGTCCCAAGGACCTTGAAGCTTGTTGAAGACTGGATATCAGTCTCCCTCACAGCCTGTTATATACTCGCCACTGAAACGTCTTGAATCCCGACCGGACACGCAAGAAATTTTCTCTATGTGGTTCGCAGGCAGAATAAATGCCGCACTAGCTGACCAACAGGCGGCATCCGAAAAATCTGTGTAGATTTGAATATCAAGAATTGAGTACGGATCAGTAAAACGTTTCCTCACCAAGCTGAACATGAGTAGATATCAGTCGGCGAGTATCATATCCATTTGACCCCATTCGACATTGACATCCCCTCCTAGTCTCTAGTCTGCAGGTTCGATACTTTCGGACACTTTCGAAAGTGATGGCAGAACTGAAGGCTCTACCAACCTCGTCAGGATGATTCTCAAGGAGACTTGGATACAACTGGTTGTAAGGAAGTTTCGCCCTCTCGGAGTGAAGCCCGTTAGCGTTAGACTTATATACCTGGAGCTGGCGCCACCTAAATTTATTTTAGCACAGCACGGGTTTTGGAATGCTCGGAATTGATTACTCGCCTCTCAGCTTGAGTTACACGGGCAAGGTATACCGAGAAGGGGCCGGCCGAAGTGTATAAAGGGCGTCAACTATGAGTCTGTGTTTCTCCAGAAAGCTTCGACATGTTTTCTATCGCAGCCGCACCTCTTCTTTGCATGTTCATCGGCGCTCTCGTTTCGGCGACGCCTGTTGCACGCCAGTCCCTGTGCAGTCCCAATTTCGAAGGCGCTGGAGTATCAATTATTGCCGGAGATGCGGAATGGACTGTGGCTCCAGTTGTTGCGGGTACGCCGCTCAAGAAGGATGGTGATCCTTTCCCGCCGAACGCTACCGCCAATTGGCACGTCGAGCAAACTGGCTCAGCCAACGCAACATACCTTGTCAAGTCAGTCCCTGTCAAGCTTTTGTGCCGTCAAGTTTGATTCTGACTTGCCAATTGTTAGAGCAATTACGAACAACGAACTAGTAGTGGATGTGGTCAGCAATCAGTTGACATTGGAACAGATTGCGTCCTCGAAGCAGTACGCTGATAGCTCTGAACCAATATATGGAGTAAAACTGACCGAGGTTACTGCGCAGGACCCAAATCTGGGATATCAAATGCAAGCAGTGTGTTTCGGGAGCGTCGTCGACCCCAGGTGGCGGAGAGTTCGCCTCAGGCTGCTCGATTGTTTCCGTTCCAAGTGGGCTTTGCGCCACGCTTGAAATGGGTTCGGAATTCCTTGGCCTTACGGAGTGTAATCCGGTCGTGGCGCAAACATGGAGTTTCTGGACCGCCACCAGTTCTTGAACAGTGCAATGATTCCCACAACCAACCAAGAGATGTAGATGTGCGATAGTATAGAGTACATCTTGCGGAATGAAATTGGGGGTACATTTGATCCTTTCACCAATTCGCGAATACCATGGTCTTGTCTTTGCCTGTGGGCAGATAGTTTGCCTCGAATGCGACCCTTACTCTGACTGCCGACGCAGCATGCACCCTTGTTGCCCAGTTCCTTCCTTTGGGCCCAATCCTCTGTTGTAGAACTGTTTCGAGATCGTGAAGTAGAGCGACGTCTTGCGCGCAGTAATTGACCAGCGGAAGAGCCAGTGGGCGCTGCTTGAAGATATCGTACGCGCCGCCACGCTCTGGAGCAAAAAGAAACCTCCCGGCTTGCTTGACGCGAGTCCAGCTGCGCACTTCATCCGTAGATTTCCCCGGCGCGAGATAGGTTTCCATAGTCGAGACCAGGCTTTTGACAAACCGCGGACAGATCCCGATGTTGGACCAGCGAACGGCGACTTCGAGAAGCTGCAAGTCGTAGACGTTGGCAAGAACCACACCGAACAAGTGAAACAGAGTATCCGAGTCGTTTCGAAGGTCGAAGAACAGCTGTTGAAGACATAGGTCAACTCTAGCTGGAAGGCATGAACAAACTTGGCGATACCTTCTTGATCCCAGCACTCTGGAGAATAGATTTCAAACTCTTGTTGAAAGTCCCTGCGATTTCAAACGCGCTGGCGCCAAGTACAACGATGTCGACAAGCCAGATTCTCTCGCTGCCAGCGGCTTTGAGCTGCATGATACACAAAGTGCCAGAGCGGCAGAGCTCGATGCCTTCCAAATCTACTGCAATCGATGTTGCTCTGGCGAGAGCATCCACACAGGAGCGTAAGAGAAAAGGATTGTTGACCAAGACGATATCGGAGGTGAAGGATGGCACGCCGCCTTGAAGTCCCGAGTTCTTGGACACTGTGCCACATTCCATGGGCGAGGAGAGTCGAGCGGATGACATTCTTCGTGGCGAGAAGGTACTAGTAGGAGCCGTACAGTTGGCGAGACGCAGAGTTCCGTGGCGCGGCGTGCAGTTGGCGTGCAGTCGGGTTGATCCGATCTGAACTCCGCTCGGCAAGTTCCCGATGTCCACCACACAGTTCAAATGAGAAACTCAAAAATCGCAGAAGGACGAGCAAACGCAAGTGAAAATTTGAAAAAAAAAACTACACATTGCTATGTAGTGTTGTAAATCATTAATGATGAAAAGCATCGATGAAGTCCAAAATAGTCTGCAACCAAACGCCCCGTTTCCTGGGTCTATGAATTAACGGCCCCAGTTCCACTGTTTCACTCAGACGTCGCTGCTTCAGGCAGTAGCGGTCCAAAGGTCCCAGCTCTGAGCAACAGCAGCGGCGCATCGGCTCGTAGAGATGTGGGCTCCCGCGTGCTGAACTTCGGCGCAAGAGCCGGTCGAGGCAGAAATGATCTTGCATCCGCTAGCGTATTCGTCTCCCGGACCGCTGGAAGCGCCAGAAGAGCAGGAATCGCATGAGATAGCCCACATTTGAGTGCTGTTGGAGTAGAAATCAGGATGTTGTTGCAAGAATGCAAAGCCCAAATCAAAGCGTACGATTTGGATGAATCTATGTCCTCGAGGGTCAAAAGTCCGTCGGCGCCGATGCCAACTACGAGCTGGTTGTTGTTGATGTCTCTGAACGAAGGAGGTCAGACCACAAATGTGGAATCTTTCCAAAAAAGTGAAGTAATTACTTGACGAAATAAGTGGCCGGGGTGGTTCCCGTCTGCTGAACATGCCATTCAGCAGTAGCCTTGCTTTCGGCGTTATGCCCGAGAAGGGTTCCTGCGACAGGCGAAGAGACGCTCCACTCGACGGAACCAGCAATGATAGATACCCCAGCGCCCTCGAGGTTCGGGCTGCACGACGCGCGGGGAGCCGGAGTGGCGGCGACGAGCAAACCGAAAGAGAGGAGGATGGTGGAAGCAGACAGCATAATGGGTAAAAAAGAAGAAGAGAAGAGTAAGAAGATAGAAAGTTAAGAAGGTTAAAGAAGAACTTGAAAACTTGCGATGGGTGGGATCCTGCTACAATTTGTGGATCCAATTTATAGGTTTTCTATGCGGCTTGAGATGCCCGTGCAGAAGATTCATATTGAGCACGGACGGCGTTGGATTTGTTGGTTGGAAGCGGCAAAACGAAACCTCATACTGATAGCACCGCCGCGGAGTCTGAAATGACCGAAGGCCGATAGCGTCCTTTGAGAGTCAACAATCGTAACGGCTGGGGCCACCCTGGAGCTTTGTGAATCTGAAATCTGTTTGAAGGAAGTTGACTGACCAGACATCTCATAGAAATCGCGCAGTTTCTCATAAACAACAATGTTGGCACTTTGCCAGCGCCCCCGCATTTCATTCATGTTCGAGTTACAAGCGAGTCAACGCTGTCGAGCGCTGTGGAGTGATATAGGCTGTGTCTTATGGAATCGCCTTCTCGGTCTTAAAATATTCCTGTATCGCTGAATGGGTAAATTGTAATTCAGGTGCGTGTTCACTTGGAAAATGTTACCCTCCCCGCTTCAACGCTTGGGGTTGAGTTTCACAAGACTGCTGATCATTGATGAGGGCCAACAACATCAGAGGAGGATACTCAAGCAAGCAAAGGACTGCACGAGCTGAACCTGTTTTGCATTACGAGCGGAGCCTGAGGAAGCTCCGACGCTTCAGTGCTCAGTGCTTGGATGACTCGGATTGCGCGATTATGGATAGAACATCCGCTTGTTTAAACCCCATACGCCTGTTAATTGGACCTTCAATTGGTCATGCCGCAGTGACTGGTAAGGGTGACCAGCGGGCCACATATTTGAAAAGCAAAGTCGTCTTTGGCACCCGGTCGACCGTCGGGATACGTAGGTACTAGTAGCATCTTGAACGCCGGTGCACCGCTGTAGTGGATCAGGAGCCTCAAGGACTTGGTTTATGAGTGGATTTCACGGTATAGATGCAGCTCAGGCTGAGCGCCAGTCAAAGAGGTGATCGTGGTGTTGTCACGGTCGTGATGAAGAAGGATGCTGTTGATGGGTTCAAACTCCGCTCGGCAACTTCGCGTCATTTTGAATTTCAACTTCGGTCGTAGAAAAAAAGCAACGAGCACATTCACGAACGAGCAGATCTAGCGAAGTCTAGCGAGCGACAAAGTATTATATCAGACGGCAAGTGTTGGAAACAGCAATTAGCTAAGTTATGTAAATTGAACATGAGCAACCACAATCCGGCCATTTGATCTCAACACCTCCCCCGTTTCAACTTTTCCGTTCAATATTGGGGCCCATACTTCAAGCAGTGGCGGTCCAAAATTCCCAGCTCTGAGCAACGACAGCGGCGCATTGGTTGGTGGAAATATGAGCTCCCGCGTGCTGGACTTCGGCGCATGACCCAGTCGAGGCAGAAATGATCTTGCATCCGCTAGCGTATTCGCCACCCGGAGCGCTGGAAGCGCCAGGAGAGCAGGAGTCGCACGAGATCGCCCACATTTGAGTGCTATTTATCCCCATGTCAATATACAACTTCAGATACGTAGAGAAGCAAAATTTGAGACTCACGGTTTGGTTGCATCGAGCTGTTCAAGAGTCAACAATGGGCTAAGTGAAATCGCCGCGTCTACCGCAAACGCGCCGCGTCAGCGCCGCGTCACACAATGTGACTGCCGCAACCGAGCTCGGGACTGCCGCGTCACTTTTCGAACATGCCGCGTCCTTGCACACGACTACCGCACACCGCCGCCAACGCACCGCCCCCCACTCGAGCGGAATATAACAACTCAAGTTTGATTGATAAAATATGTACTACTTAGTACTTACTTTTGACTTACCTGCTACAACAGTAATACCGCCGTCATCTGTTATGCTAGATTCAAGTTGAGGCAGAGTTCTGATGTAAGTGACAGTAAGTCATTAGTTGAACGATAAACAAATGAATTTCTGGTTCGTAATACTAATACAAACTTGAGACTAGGAAATTCCCGACTCATTAGCCTGTTTGCGCACGAGCCGTTGGAGCCATCCAACGGCTGATTTGCGTTGCGTTACGCGATGGCTCCACCTGCCAAAATAGCCGCCCAATGGCTACGGCAGCCATTGGCGCCCAGTTTTGGCGGGTGGAGCCACCAGATGACGCAACGCGAATTAGCCATCGGATGGCTCCAACGGCTGCGTCGCAAACGCTCTATTCATCCTCATCTATCTCTACAATATCCCAATTACGACCGGACTGCACTACCTTTCCAGGCATAACTTTCTTCTGAGTCTGTGATTCTTTCCCTCGAGGTCGCAGTGTGCGGGTGGTGGCCTGCCGCTTCGTTGGGGGTAATTCTTCGACATAGTCTTCATCTTCATCTTCCTCCCTTCGACGAATCTGCGGTGGTGAATGCATGTCGATGGAAATTACAGGATGCCTCCGTTTGCGAGGGTTGAGACGAAGATAGGTAGCGGGTCGATACCTGGGATCAAATGTTGTGTGGAGTTCGTTGAATTCCTCAACATGACCGTAAAACTGCTCGGGGTCCCAGAATCTTCTGTGACGCAAGACTTGAGGATGCATAGCCAAAATCATGGCGCGTTGCCCACGGAAAAAATCAGAGGGCAGTTGGTTGACGTTTTCCTCGACCAGATCAAGGAACAGGTCACCGTTCAGATCCAGAGGCTCTCCCAGCTCGTACTGAATTGCTAACAGCTGCAGCAATGTTCTTCCGACACCTAAAACCCGACGGTTCCACTCATCACTCGAGACAGTGGCAGGGCGACGTGTCTGCAACTGTTCAGTTGGCCGTATCATCAAGGCCAACAGTTCATTGCAAGGGTCATGCGGCCCGCCGGGAAGCCATAGATTGATTATTTCCTGGTCATCTCGATGATTTTCTGGCCTATCCATGAAGTATTGATTGTACGAATCAATGACAGGATGATCGGAAGGGAAGGTGACCAAGATATGGATTAAAGTAGGAAGAGCTGCATCGAAGATTTTGATGAGAGCGTGGTCATCGGGAAAACTGTCCGAGTTGAAACCAGGGATACGGATTTTCCCGAGCTGTAAAGTGATACCTCAGCGGATTGTAATCATCGTGAAGTTGAATCTTACCTGTTCAGGTGCAAGCTTGACCTTCAAAATTGCGTCAACAAAACCGCGATCCCGGTGTATTATCCGAGAAGGAGGTCCGAGTTCTCCTTCACTGAGTGGCCACCCAATGCAATGGAGGTATCGGAATTCAAATTCTCGAGTTGGTCTCTGCGCGGAAGGTCGGTGCTTCGTAAATTGAGCTGGGTACCATAACACGCTTTCATCTCTCCAATTTCCTTCAGCTCGTGGGTCTGGAAGAAGGACAACCTCCTTGGACCAAAATCTAAACAGCAGGTCAGAAAAATAGAGTGTAGGCGAAATTATTTGCATACGGTTGAGCCGCCTCTCTTGGTTGACATATCAAGCAAGTGAAGATACCCTGTTGCTCGCCATCCTCGCCACTCTGCTCCGAAATACAGGAGGCATGCGACCAAAACTCGCACTTCGAACACTGTCGTTTTTTACGTATGTCGTCACCGTTTGAGATCTCACCACAGAAAGTACAGTTGACCGGGTTGAGGTCAGAAGCATCGCTCTCCGACCGCGTCGGCTGGGCATCTGGTGCGGTGCTTGCCTTAACAGCCTCCAAAATCGCATTATCAACGGAGTCCAAATCTTCATCATCATCATCCGAGTCGGAAACGGTGAAGAAAGACTGCCGGTATCGGTGAAGATCGGTAACTTTGTCCTGTGGTGCGGACTCGGATGCCGGCCGATTCATCGCATACTCAACGGTTTGAGCTTGTCGAGCCCTACTCGACCAGTCTCGCCGCTCGAGTGAGGTCAGTTGTTTGAGGTACGGCCCATCCAACGCCGCACGAGCCTGTACTAAATCTACCTTCAACCCCCACGGCGCATGCTTTTGCCGTTCATCTCGGAATATCTCTTGCGCATGAATACCGCCTTCAAGGTGATACACCAGTGACTGTAGTCGGTAGCCTGTTTCGGGTAGACGGAAAAGAATACAAAAGTCGATTAGAAACTGTATCACAAGAGATTTTAAGGCGATGTTGAACAATGGAGAAAAGAATCCAGAGCCAGAGGAGTCTGAATGGCGAGCCAGGTGAGCGAGACATGGAGGAAGAGAGAGAGACAAGATTGATCTGCCATAATGCCGATCCCGAGAACACTGCCGTGGAATGCCGAGCAAATCTCTGCCAACTAGCGCGCTAATGGTATGGTTTGGGTAATTTGGGATCGCAAGGCATACATTACAACCGCGGCAGTTTCAGAAATTGCGTTCCGGGTGGAGTTTGCCCCCTAAAAAACAAAACTCAACTTGAAACGCGATCACGTGACCGTACACGCCTGTTTTCCTTCGCGTTATTTTCGCAGCCACTGTATCAGGGAAGCTGCAGACTTTGAATGTAGTTTCTGAAGGTATAAGGTAGGTACTCTAACTCTATCTAGCTATTTCATCATCAGAATCCTGCCAAAATCTAATAGTTTGCCGCCGGTACACTACGAAACATGATCTCACCCACTCAGACACAAGATACCCATTGAGGGAAGGTGAGAAATATGAATTCAAGTCCGATGAAGTCAGGTAAACATCTTAGAGTTGGGGTGCTGCTGAAACCGTGCTCAATATGAGCCGCCGGCAGACATTCGATGAACCTCGGAGAAAGCTTCCGAAAGCTTGAACATTAAAACAGTTATGCAGTTGCTTTAATCCACTTGAAAGACCCCAAACACAGAAGCTATAGGTAGTAGGGAGTCCTAAGTATCTCTCAAAATTACCCCGGGTGAAGAGCCTCTCTGCGCGTGTCCGTGAGCGACGTATTTATCGTGCTAGACACGTGCAATCACGATCACGTGATCTGTGTCATCGTCTTCGCGACAAAAGATTGGGGGCGCAGAAGTTTATTCTTGCCAAAACCTGGGATGCAGAGTGAGTGTTAGACTCTGAAAAGAGTATTCTGGTGACTTATGGCTCTCTTTTATTGTCATTTAGCTTAGAGCTACCCGAGAAAGTTGATTATGCATATGGGGAACCTACTGCTTCGAGTGAGGCAAGTCTTCAAGTTGGGTTTCTTTTATGAGCTCTAAAGTCAGTGGGAAATCAAACCTTAGGGCAACTGGTAGGAATGCAAGGGAGTGTAGACCGAAACGAGATGTCAGTTTAGACAGGTTTTTGAATACTCCAGCCATCTATTCAGCGCTCTCCCGAGACATGCAGATACCTTTGACGTAATACGAGACGAATACGAGAAATGAATAATTCATTTGGTTCGGGAAAAGTCAACTTTGTGATTCTAATTTGCATCCGGATCCACCATCCTTTCATCATCCGAATTTGCGACTCCATTCTGTGGCGCTACAACTTCAATACCAATTAACGGAGAACGAATTTGGCGCTATGTAACAACTTACACGCTTCGTGTTGCGGCTCATGGTCCGAATTGATGACTTCATTATGCTGTGGTACTACTTTGATTCAAATTCAGAGCGACAGTGTTCGAAGCGGAATAATAACTTACCAGGTTCGGGTTCAGGCATGTCTTGTAGAGCTTGTTCACCTGGTATGTAGTGTAAGGAGCATGATAATATGACACAAAAATCGGACTTACCTTCATGAACCTGCGCAACAAAAGTCTCAGGCGACTCAGTGCGCTCCGCATTCAATGGCTCCGATGGTTGTGCTGCGATCAAAGACACGGGTTGCCTTGAAATAAAGGACTGGAGTTGGGGTGGTTTCGATTTCGGTGTTGAAAGCGAATGAGTATATCGTGAGTGGTTGTGAGTCTGGTTGCACTCAAAGACGGCACCACCTCGGTATCGAATGATGGACCATTCAGATTTACACAACCGATGGTGGAGCTTGAAGCCGCAGGTGCATCCCGATTGGACCTGCCGAGAAATATCTGCGCCGGGCGCAATTTGGGTAATGCAGACTTTGGATTCACATTCAATGATTCCTGCGCATTTGAAATGAGAAACCTTCCCCTTTTCCGGTGTCGCGGCGGTTGGTGAGCCTTGTTTCCCCGCAAGTTTGTCCCCAACCCAGTAAACAGCGAGCTGCGAGGTATCTTCGATTTGTTGAGGCGTGAAATAGCACCTGAGGCGGCCATCTGGGAAGCCGTCCCAAGACGGTAATGGAAATGTTGATAATGGTGCTTCCTCGGTCAGACGAGGGGGGACAGACGCGGTGGCCTGAGGCAGAGGTAGTGGAGTACTTTGGTGTACGGGAGCAAGAGTGAGATCGGTTGGCGTAGGGATTGGCAGTGAAGAAGTTTGTTTCCGCTGAGAGGGAGAGGTTGTTGGCATGTTTTGATTCTTCTCCTCTCGTACCCAGCCGTGGAGCTGACCTGACAGATTACCAGGATGAAAAGGCGTTGGTGCGAGACGTAAATCATGATAGCGTACCTCTGCTGTTATAATACGGGACAAGTCGCGTTTTACGACGCCGAGTGGAAGATGGCTCTGTGTCTTCAAGGCGGTTGACAGAAACCACCAAATAAACAAGAACGAGCCCATAAAGCGCAAGAATAGTGGGAATTGTGTACGATGAGCGCAGTGCAGAATAAATCCATTCAAATAGAGCTGAAAGGCGGCTTTGGTTGGTCATGGCCAACAGAATTATGAGAGCGCCGTTGAAAATGAGTGAGGGTCGCATGAAGAAAGAAGAGAGGGGTGGGGTTTCACCAGAAGTCTCGATCGCAAGAGAGTAAGTATCCTGGACTGCGGAAATAGTATTCAGCTAAGAGAAGCGACAGTTTGTGATGGAATTATTCCGCTGTCCCAGCCCTCGAAGGTGTTAATAATACAGCCAAAGTACAGAGTTGAACTTGAAGTTGACTTGAAGACCAGCGCCGCAGGTTGGCCGCAAATGTACCGCGTGTGAGACAACAACTACCGCGGTAGGTTTCAAGTGTGCCGCGTCAGTGCCGAGACTCGCCGCATCGTCCCTCTGACAGCGCCGCATACTACCGCGCGAGGCGGCGGTACCGCCGCGTCGAAGAGGAGTGACGCGGCGAACTTGTCAAAGATTTCGCCGCGGCCGCCGCTCCATCGCCGCTTCCTACCGCATCAGTGCCGCGTCCAACATACTTTCAACATCGACCAACACGGAGTCCAGCAATGGCTCTAACGAGTTTCCTTCACCATCCATACAAGTCCATAGGTAGATATATCCCCTCCTTACACATTACAGCTGAACGATACAAGAACGCGAGATATATGCTTGTTAAGTTTTGAGGTGGCGCGTCACCCGCCGTGGA
The DNA here is from genome assembly GCA_037176885.1 of Favolaschia claudopus. Classification (NCBI taxonomy): domain Eukaryota; kingdom Fungi; phylum Basidiomycota; class Agaricomycetes; order Agaricales; family Mycenaceae; genus Favolaschia; species Favolaschia claudopus. The sequence goes on from JAWWNJ010000007.1 coordinate 1,354,529, forward strand.
GGCGCCGCACGACCGCCGCGCCAACTTGATGCGGCGAAATAATTTTGCCCGTCAACAATCCGTCAGCACCGATGCCAACAACGAGCTCGTTGTTCTTGATGTCTCTTTATAATGACAGTTAACATCGACGAGGAAAGAAAAATCAAGATATGATTACTTGACGAGATATGTGGGCGGGGTGGTTCCCGTCTGCTGAACATGCCATTCAGCCGCGCCGTTTTTTCCGGTGTGGTCGAGGGCAGTTCCTGCGACGGCTGAAGTGACACTCCACTCGACGGAACCGGCGACGATCGATACACCGGCACCCTCGAAGCTGGGGCTGCACGACGCACGAGGAGTCGGAGTCGCAGCCGCGAGGTTGGCGAAGAGCAAGCCGAAAGAGAGAACGATGGTGGAAGCGGAGAGCATTGCGATTAAAATGGAGGGGAGTGTAGAACTGTAGAATTCGAAAACAGGAGAGAGAGAGACTGAAGTACTTGAGTTGTATTACCACTTGTTGCAATTCTGGCTCGAATTTATACGCTTTTTTTTGCGGCTTCGATTCACCGACTCAAGAATTTCCTACTGGACCGAGGTAGGGACGGCGTTTGAACTTGTTGGTTGGAAACGGCAGAACAAAACCACATATAACGCACCGCCGCGGCTTCTGAATGCTCCACGACCGATGCTTCGGCGTCAGTGCATAGCAGCTGACGCCCACCCAGGAAAACTCGCCCAGTCATTCGAAGAGAAATTGGGCAATTCACTGACAGAGCCGTAGTGCGTTAAATTTTTGCAATGGCGCAGCTTGTACCATCATGGTTTCATTCCCTTACTCGGGTTCTGGGAAAGTCATGGCGGGCGCTGTGGAGTACTAGGCGAGAATACATAATCTATTCCGAATCCTGTTCTGGTGGTTATCAGTCTGTATGTAAAATTTGGAGCAAATCTATTCACTTACTGTGGACACGACATCGGGACCCCCGCTTCGACGCATCGGATTCGGAAATATTCCGATTTCGAGGGGGGAAAACTACAGCAAAAGAGATCCAAAATGCTTCACAGCGTAAAAGAAAGTGAGGCTGGAGTCAAGATCCGATCTGTAGCAACAGCGGACGAAGCGGGGGCTGGGCAGCATGTATACCGACAATTTGAGTTCGCGATACCAGGCTAAGAGGATCTCAATGACCAATAGAATATGGAGAGCTTCCGGAGCACTACGGCTGGGTCACTAGTAGAACGGGGACTTCCCGAGATTCGGCATGGCGGTGAGGCAACTTGTGGGCTCGTTAGCTATGCATTCAGAACCGCGGTCATGATAAGCCATAATGTCCCAATCCCGGAGGAGATCGCTTTCAGCCTTTCTCTTGAGTTTTCATGACAAGTAGAATGCCGCTGAAGATCTGACACAAGAATGTGCTACGGGCAGGTCGGGTGAATACCAATCCAAGGAAAACCTATTACTAGTACCTATGTGGGCTGCAACGTGACTTGAGCGCAACTTCAGCGCCTAGTACTTAGTAGCACGGAACTAGCTTGGCCTACAACCTGAGGTCGCTGCGGCTGGGGTTCGAGGATCTTGAAGGAGTCGATGAAATTTTGGAAGTTTGGAACTAGGTAGGTTGTAGCGGATAAGGTAGCAAGCACCCTGTAGCACCATTCGAGTGTGGAGTCGGTGCGAAGTATTAGACTGCCAAGCGGTGAGCTGCCACTGCGATGGCGGCGTATCATGGAACTGGACTGAGACTCGGAACGGCACTGCGTACGCGCGTGCAGAGACGCGCATCAAATTTAAATGATCCAATCATTTTCTGCTCGGCAAGTTCCGACTGACTATGAATTTTGAACGAGAACTTAGAAGTAAGTAGTTAAAAAGCGCGTTTTCCCATGTCCCCAACCGATATACATTATCCGTGAATACAATAGTCAAAACATATAGCGAGTCCCAAATATTAAACCAGTCCGTTGAATCAGTCAATCCCCCAATTTGCCCCCAATTCCTTCCATATTCAGTGCGAAATCAGTTTGACATCAGTGCCACTAAATTTCACGCAGTAGCCGTCCAGAATTCCCAACTCTGAGCAACGATAGGGTTGCATTGAGCCGTAGTAACATGAGATCCGCCGTGCTGAACCTCGACGCACGAGCCGTTCGCATCAGAGACAATCTTGCACCCACTGGCGAATTCGCCTCCACGAGGAGTTGAGGAGGCGCCAGAAGAGCAAGAATCGCAGGAGATTTGCCAAATTTGGGTGCTAGTAAATTCTATGTCAATTTACGCGGATTTAGAATATGAAGGAACACACGGCTTAGAGGAATCGATCTCTTCAAGAACCAGCAATCCATCAGCACCGATTCCAACCACGAGATCGTTGTGGTTGATTTCTCTGAACAATCAAGTCAGTCAACGCTCAAGAACTGTACTAGTATGTGAGAGGATTCACTTGACGATATACGTGGTCGGAAACGCTCCCGTCTGCTGAACGTGCCATTCAGCAGTGGCATTGGGCGGGAAACCACCAAGGATGTGGCTGAGCACGGTCCCTGCAACAGGCGGAGAGACTCCCCACTCAACGGAATTGTCGATGATTGAGACCCCAGCGCCTTCGAAGTTTGGGTTGCACGATGCGCGCGGAGCTGGAGTCGCGGTTACAAAGGTGGACAACAACCCGACAGAGAGGAGGACGAGAGATGTAGGGAGCATTGCGAGTGAGGTAGAAGTTTAATCGAGAACACGAGAGACGCAATGCTTGAGTTGTGTGGGCTCTTGCTGCGGCTTGCCTCCCAATTTATACGCATTTTTTTCGGCTACAGGTACCCGCACATGAACTCCAGATTGGGCAAGAACGGCGTTTGAGGTTGGTGGAAGTCGCAGAATGAACCTCACAATACACCGCCGCGGAGTCTGGAGGAGCGAAGACCGATGCTGTCCCTTCAAGGCGGCCGCCAGCATGTTGTGAATCCAGACCACCCAAGAACATCCCAAATCCATTCGAGGAAAAATTGGCGTAAGAAATGGCTTGGAAACAACTGGTGACAGTGCCAAAGGGTGACGTCGCTTGAGGTGGGCTTCTGCTCATCATTCTCTTCCTCGATTTTTCAGCAATTCAGAGCAGTACGGGGGCTCTGGAACAGACGAGGCAGTACCTGAAACTCGGAATTGTTTTCGCCGTGACTATAATCCTGTTCAATTTTAGTTAGAGTTTTATATGTCATTCAGGGCGGGATTGTATGATACTTCACCTTCCATTGAGTCGAGATGATTTACACTCGTCATGTCTTGGGGCTGTGGCTCGGATTCGTTATGTGGTACTCGAGTTGAACCTGTGAATGAACGAAGTGAGGAGAATGAAGCAGCAGACCGGCGCTTCAGTTTCAAAGTAAATACTCTGAAACAGGCGCAGAGGAGTTCAACTGTAGCAAAGTCGAGAATATGTTGGGGGCAGCCCTCGGTCGGAGCGACCCGCGATACGAATCATGTCATGGACATGGACAAGGTATAATGTTAAAGAGACGAGTGTCAAGATCTTCACGCACAACTTAGTGGACTCGTTCTATGCCAGTGGTTTGGGGTCACCCCATGTCATTACAAACATACACGTCTCAATAAGTTATCAACTTTTGATCGTCTCAAATCAATTAATGTCCCTCACCAACTATCCCTCTCGTCGCGTTCGTTAGATATCGAAAAGTCCCTCAAGAATCAGAGCCACCCTTCCACCAGTTATCATAGGACGCGCTCATGTTCACCCCCTAAGAAACAAAGACAAGATTAACAACAAAAGAAGTCTCAGGGCAGGCCGAAGCAAGAACGCGCACCATCGTAATGTACGCAATAACACCCTGATTAATCACGCCGCCAAGCATATGTGTCTTGAACACCGGGTTATAACCATTTATATGCGAATCTTCAAAGATATTCAGCGAATCGCGCCAGTTGCGCGTCCGGCCACGCGTGTGTCGTATCGGGTTCTCGGTGTATGGGAACATCTACGATATTGTAAGACTCGCATTCACCTCGCTAGCAAATAAGATAGAAACGACGCACCTTATCCACAGACATATTGATATCATCCTCAAAGAACCACTGCCCAACATGAGAGAGCCGTCCGGGTGTGAAAGTTCCGTTTTCGGGATGCACAGTCCATTCAGGGAAGACCTTTGTGTGAATGTGCGTCGCCCGGCCCGTGTAGTATCCCGGGAAAATCGCTGGTGTCCATTCCATTCAGCTACAAACGTAGATAGCATGGTACGAGGCTGAACACGCACAGGTGAATTGCGCGACGCCATTTCGGTCGGTAGCCCATGCGCCGCGGAGGAAGGTTTCGCGCGGCTCTGTGCGAGGGAAGGCAGATAGAAGGCCGCTGCGCTTGCCGCCGACTTGTGGTTGCTCGTCTACCAGGTGCGGTGCGGGTATGGGATGGCCTGAACCGGAAATGTTAAACTCATGTTCACTGAATTCATTTCGTATGAAAAACTCACCGGAATAGTGGCCAGTCGCATTGGCCAGCCAGATATCCACTAGGACATTAGGTGCGGGTTTACATGTCTCGACGTCTATAACGCCGATATCGAGAAGCTTCCCGGGTATTAGGGAGGGGAGATGAAGCGAATAAAGTCACGTACCAAGAGCAAGCCATCCTGATATTCCGCAATATTCTGTCGAATGGGATGCCCGACATTATGGTAATACGGCCCCTCAGTAACCTCCGGTGCTACATCGGAATTGTTAAAACACCGGAATAAGGATTTGAAGCAAGAAACGCACTCAGTACGCAGGTATTGTTCTCGATATGCGTGTCTTGAATCGGAGCGCAGCTTAGGAAGTCGCCGTCAGGCGCGTCTATACCCGTTAATGCTTCCTGGGCGAAGAGCTCGTTGTAGTTCGGTAGATACGGCTGGCCAGCCTGACCCAGCGCCTTCTGCGCAAACGCCCGTTTCCTTGCCGCAGTGAAGTCTGCTACTGCCGGCGCGCACTACACCATACCATACCAAGGAAAGTAAGCTCAGGCAGAACTGAACGATAGCAAAGTCAATTGACGGCGTACATGATAGGCAGCGTTTCTAAGATTCCGTTGAACCTCTTTTTCCTCCGGGGTGGTAGCCTCCTTGTGGGCGACGACGGCGCCGAGCAGGAGGGGTAGAACGGTGAGGATCGTCGAGTACATTTGCGGGGCCGACTGAGTTGCTCAGGCGAGTGCATTTTATAGGCTCGATGCGGGAACCACTTGATCCGGCCCATCGTGTGACGTGCCTGGGAAATATATTCTGCCGTCCGACGCTTTCGCCTGCTTCTTTTTACGATCTCACGCATTCTCATTGGCTCAAAACGTCTAGAAACCTTTCCTGGCAATAGGCGAGACGGGTCCAGATGGTTAGAGCGGGAGAATATTTCATGAAGTCGAACACAAGGTACTTATCTCTTTGACCACATTCAAACCACATTCAAAAGGTTGCAACAGATTCGAAGGAGTTCTTCAAAAAAAATTGACTCGAGGGTATTCAAATGGGTATTACATTCAAATTTCATCGGCATTGGTACGACTACTTACTACCATTTCAGTTCATCGTACAAACTTCGAGGTGAGGAAAGGCGGCGTGTAAATCTGAGGCTTCACCGGGTTGCCGCTTCCAGAGCCTATGCGCCACGGCCACACCAACATGCGTAATATGCAACACCTTCAACTCACACCCGGATCTCCCAACGAACTCCTCAATGAATTCAATGTGAGTTTGGGGTGGTTTGAGCAGGTACGGCAGGGGAACCTGGAAGCTCCGAAGAGCAGGAACAACCAAAGTATTGAGGATTTTTTGTCGGTGGAGGAGTCGTCCGCCGTTGAGCAAACACTTTGGGCCGATCACAAGGGACTCCAAGGCAGGCCAGGTGATTTCATTGTTTGAATTAGGCGCGAGGTAGTCCGTCTCAGCACCCGGTGGGAAGTTTAGAACGCAATGCTTCAAATTTACTGCCCGTTTGAACGCGGTGAAGCATTCGCGTGCTTCAACATTGAAGGCATTAATCGTCAGGGAGGTGAGCTGCTCCCAGGGTAGGTTGATGGTCATCGGGAAGGTAACTTCGAGGATTACGGTGCGTAGAAGGGGAGCTTCGGTGTCTTCGAGTGCAAAGGTGTTGAGGGAGTAGCCCACCGGTCCAGACAACACCAGTAGTATTCCTGGGAAGGAAGGGTGAGTCGCGGTCAAGGTTAGCGGTGCGACAGCTCCCTCGGTGACGCAGAGCTCTAGCCTCTCAAGGAGAGGCATGGGATGCTCTCGAATAGTAGAAAGGTGGGTCCCATGGAGATTGAGGCGCAGGTGTTCGACGCGAGCACAGTCGAGTTCGGATATCCCACAAAATGCCGGAGGTTCCGGAATACTGAACTGTGTCTTGCGGACCGAAGCCCTCGAGACGATGCGAAGGGACAGTGGTAATGCTGATGCTCGGGATCTATCTAGCAAGGCTTCACACCTGCGGGTCGTTTCCGCACGGGTGGACACGAGGTATGTGACCATGTTCCAGAGGCCTGGGGTAGCGAGAGCTATGGCTCGCCATTTTTGGCAGATAGCCAAAAGGCGCAGCGGAGAGTAAGGGCCCTTGATGGGAGGAAATTCGGGAGGTGGGGGTAGGAAATGGAGGAAGATTTCCGATATGATTTCGTTTGGGATGGTTAGAACGGGATATTTAGGGGAGTCGGGATCCGTCCAGATGCCGTGCAGTGTTTGCAACGTAGCCCGGAGGGCAAGAACCTCTCGGTCGACGGCACAATTGCCACCCATGTACCCGAATGAACGGGGCTGAAAGACGGCAGTGGACATAGCTCAAGCCTCAAGAGGATGTTGAACTTGGGTGAAGGGTGCGTTGGTGAAGGAGGCCGTGAGATTGAGTGCCAGAAGTATGGGGAACAGTCGCAGTGGCAACGAAGATTCGAAGAAGGCTGGTATATGACGTGGGGGGTGGCAGAGGTTCGATAAAGAGTTGTTTGTGGAACTCTGCAAAGCCGATGTTAAATAGTGGCATCAACGTGCCGAATCTGCCGTCCATTGTTCAAGCCATTCGGACCATTCGGGAACATCGGAACTGATCTCCGATTGCTCGCCGAATCGGCGGAAACGGCATGTTGAACTCTTCAATTCATGCATCGATCTACATTCGTAGGCCGCATAGAACGTGGAAATTCTTCGGGATCCTTCAACGACATACATGCTCTCAACTTACATATCAGATGCATTATTGCGTAGTCTTTAGCCATCATAAAGCCAGGATTAATGGAAGATTGGTATCTTATCATCATCTTTGTCTCCTGTCCTCTCATCGCGAGACAACAGGGATCTATATATGTAGTACTACTATACATTCTAATTTAACGGGACTCTAGATACGATAGCAAGACACCCCTCCCAGTCACGGTATACTACAAGAAGATCCAACGCAAAGCAGCTTGAGAAGTTCAAGGAAACAGCATCGGAACCGCGACACATCCGCAATATATGTAAGTCAATATCTAAATAAAAGATCCTCAGCCGTCACGTCACCGAGTCAAATTTCATCAGAACTCACCATGTAAGTTTTGTGATCATACCGCCTCGAACCCCCAACATAGACCCGATACGCCATGTAGACCATCGCAAGCGTCAAAAGCGCCCCGCAATACCCCACCAACCAATGGCTATACTTCAAAAACTCCAAACGCCAACAAAAAACCGGCACAGAACAAATCAGCGCGGCCATAACCCATCGAAAGTGGCTCCCGAGCACAATAGGCAACGTCCGCCTCCCCGCAATCTTATCGCCATCAACATCCCGCATATCCTGAACGCTCGCGACGATGCCGAAGAATCCACTCAACATCAAAGCCCACCGCCATTGCCGAGACGTTATCGGCGCAACGAGCCCCCACGCCGCCTGAAGCAGACAAAGCGACCCAAGGGACATGAACCCGAGATTCTTCGGCACCCAGTGTTTATCCCCACCATAGAAGCTCGTATACACCGTGATCACGACCCAGAGCGTGGTGATGGGAAGCACGCCCCACGCGGCCCCAAGCGCCAGGTGCAGTAGGGTCGTTGCGTACCACCGCACGTACGCTCCCCGAAGAGTAACGAGCCCTGAAGCGAGTGGTCGATCGGGTTTGTTGATTCGATCCTCTGCGACGCCGTTGATCTGGTTCGCGATGTCGAAGTTGTAGATGTAAAGGAAGAAGTAGATAAGGGAGCGAGCGAGGGATTGGATTATGTAGTCGGTGCTCGGAGTAGACTCGAGGGAACGGAGGGCGGCGATTGTGTACATCGTTCCGGGGATGAGACTTGCAGACCAGTCACGCCAGGTGAATGCCCAGAATACGCGGAGTTCGTGGAGGATGGCCTCTGAGACGTATGAGAAACCGAGGAGGCTGTCGTCGATGACATTTTCTGCCACGACAGTTGTTGGTTCCAATTTTGCGTTAGCCTCTACATCAAGGAATCAGTAATAATGCATGGTGGTGGGAAGGGCACGAACTCGTAGGTGCTATCGTCAGTGTCATTGGGTTCTCGATTTCGATTGAGTGCAGCACCAGGTAGGAAAGAATGAAAAGGAGAGCGGTTTCTACGCCGATCTAAATTCACAGTCGACATACCCTTTAAATGCCTACCATGGACTCGGATGTGGTTTATCAATTTTTGAACAGGCGGACTGCTGAGATAGCGGAGAAGCCTCAGCTCATGTTTCAAGTCTACATTGAACTCGACAAGTTTTCGCCGATGGGATTCGGATAACCTGCCCTGGTCGGCAAAACGTAGTTGCACAGCCCGCGAAGCGACTCCGGCGGAGTGTCACTTCCTAATCACCCTATGGGTATTTTCATCGACGTTGTACATCGACCTTGCGCTAGTTTATCTACAAGAATGAGGAGCCATCATAATTGCGGGAGAACACCGACCAGTTATCAGGCTTGAAGCTTGAAGAGCTGGTTGGTTTCCGAGATAGACTGAGGATCCACTGCGAGATCCAGAACGCCGTCGACGTTGCTACCCCTGAAAGCATGCCGCTGACGTCGCACACAACTCTCTAAAACAATTGAATCTCATTCAGTTACTAATCCTGGCAGCACCGACGACGGCGGCCGACTGACACACTGGCAATCTATAGCGGCCGCTACACGAGTCCATTGCCTGAAGTCATGTATCAGAGACCGTTGGCATGTCGAGGGGCATGATTTAATAACGAAGTCGGAAGAATATAGCTCCGAGTGTTTCCCGGGCCAGACTTACTATCGTCCCAGAAGACTTTGAGCCACTGGCATCGCACGTTCAAACTTCAGAGATATCGCCCTTCTGGTTCGTCTGTCGAATTTTGTGGTTCTGAGAGAGAAGACGGCGTGGATAGGAGCGCGGTCCAGACCGGGAGCCATGAAAGCACCGAGTAAACATGCTCCCTGTCGAGGAGATGGCGCTGATTCAAGTGATTGCCGAAGGTGCAAGCAGATGTAAGCTCTAATACACAGCCTTGATTTGATATCAGACCCCGCCGATCGATTCTCAGCGTCGGCCTGATCGGCGGAAGCGGCATGTTGAATTTACAGCTGTTCCGGAATACTTTGGCATGTTCACATTTTTTTGCACGAACTCGCACATTTGATGGACTGATATGATGCACCTTTAAAGGAGAGGATCACCTCGGCTAGCGACGCCTGGCAGCGGCAGCTCAGCGGCTACGCACCGGCTACGCACCGGCTATGAAACAGGGAGAGGTCCTCGGAAAATGGCAGAAAGCGTCGGGAACAGCGGCATTCGGCCCAAATCTCCATAAATGGTGCATCATATCACCTCGATCAAAAGTGCAAAGTGCGCAAAAAAAATGTGAACATGCCAAGGTATTCCGGAACAGCTGTAAAGTTCGGACTTTCTCCTTCGTGTTTAGATTTTTTTTTCTTTCTTTCAGCAGTACATTCGAGAGGTCTTAAAGGCTTGCAATGACTTATTGACCAGATGCCGAGAGATCCCTCCATTAAAGACTTGAAGCCTATCATATTTGAAGTCACATTCGAAAGGGAGAAACAGATTTCAACGAGCGTGAGCCGTGTCTATGCATTTCAATCGTTAAAAATATACATTGTGGGTAGCATACATTCGAATTCAGCAACACGTCTACTCGTACGTCTGAGCGGCAATTGATGAGCACGACTTCAAGTCATGGTACAAACCTCCAGGTCGGGGAACTCCGCATGGAGAAAAATGGCTTGATCCACCTGTGATTGCCACAACCCGTATCCCACCGCCAGCTTCACATGCGTAACGTGCAGAGCCTTCAACTCGCACCCCGATTCCCGAACAAAGCAACGAATGTAATCGATGTGCTGGCGCTGGCTGCGGGTCATGAGAAGGTACGGCAGCGGAACTTGGAGGCTGCGAAGGGATGGAACGAGCAGAGCGTCGAGGAGGTATCTCCCAAAAGCGCCGGGAAAGCCCCTTGCTCCGAAGGCAAGAGACTCCAAGGCAGGCCAAATAATTCCACCGTATGGATCAGGGGTCATGGTGTACAAGAACATATCGGGGTTGGGTTGGAAATCCAAGACGCAGTGCTTTAGATTCACCGCGCGTCTCAACGCGTGGAGGGCTTGGCTTGCTTCGACGTTGAAGGCGTTGATTGTTAGGGAGGTGAGCTGCTCCCAGGGGAGGTTGATGGTCATGGGGAAGGAGAGCTCGAGGACCACCGTGCGGAGGAGGGGAGCTTGGAACCCTTGGAGCGCAAAAGCATTGAAGTAGTCCCCGGGTCCGGGCATGCCAGGGAGGAAAAAGCTCGGCGTCATTGAGTTCGGTGGTGCGGCGGCTCCGTCCATGACACAAAGCTCCAGCCGCTCGAGGACAGGCATGGGGCGGTCTTGGATAGCGGGGAGGTGGGATCCGTGAACATCGAGTCGCAGGTGTTCTACGCGAGCACAATCATACTCGGATATTCCGACGAAAGGCGGTAGCTCCGGAATGCTCCACGGCGTTGGTTTCACCGCAGCACTCGAAACGATGCGAAGGGAAAGTGGCAATGCGGAGGCACGCGATTCATTCAGCCGCGCTTCGGACTTGTAGACTGTTTCGGGATGGGTGGAAACAAGGAAGGTGACTATGCTCCAAATAGCTGGGGTAGCGAGAGCTATTGCCCGCCATTTTCGGCAGATTTGCAGGAGGCGCATTGGAGAACAAGGTCCCGAGAGGGGAGGGAATTCGGGATATGAGGGTAGAAAGTGGAGGAATATTTCTGATAGGATTTCGTTTGGGAGTGATAGAATGGGATAGGTGGGGGAGTTTGGATTCCGCCATTTGTGGTCCAGGGCTTGTAGCGTGTATCGTAGGGCAAGCCATTGTCTGTCGACTGCATAATCGCCAGCGACGTACGCGATGGAGGGTGCGATGGACATTGCTCAAGCTGGGGGTTGAATTAATGAGGCGTCGGCTGGTGCAGCGAGAAGTGTATTTGGGTGGCAGAGGACGAGAAACTCCGAGTCGACTGAGAGTGCCGCAAAGAAGATTCAAATGCGAGGTTGAGGGCTGAGGCAAGACTTGAGGGTAAGTCTTGAAAGGTGGTTAGTGAATATTCATATAGGACTGGGAGTTGGCTTACCAGCCGCAATACGACGGAATCAGTTGTGGTGGCAGCAGGTCAAGAGAGAGTTGAACGGACTGGGATAACGGAACTGATCTTAAATAGTGGCAATCAAGGTGCCGAAGTCTGCCGTCCGTTGTTCAGGCTATTCGGGCAGTTCGGGCAGCTCGGATCGATTCTCGGCCGATTCGGAGAAACGGCATGTTGAACTTCGTATTTCAGTATTTCGTGCGGGATCGAGTTAGTTTTCCATAGACAGACTCCCATAGACAGACTATGTTGTCTCTGGCCTCAAATATGTAAAGAAAACATTTTCTCATTAAAACGCTAAAAGATAGTATGAGAATGAAAAGGACAGTATTCGCATGATATGTTATGTTTCGATATTTCTGACGACGCTCTAGGTGCAGCCAGTAGCACGGTTGCTGAGGCAGACATCCCCCCCTTGCGTCGAACTCTTCCCCTCGCAAGACGCAGAGCTATCCCCGTCGTTGTTGACCTCCTGGTTGCATGTCGTCCAAGTGGTGGAGAAGAACCCGACCTGCACGTTGTACGTCGACCACGAAATACAGCAGTTCTGTCCGCCCTGATTCTCGCACTGGCTGCGTGGCGCCTGTCCCACCTGCAAATTGAAGCTGCAGCTCGCGCCCGAAACGCACGAGAAGAACGCAGCACAGGTGTGCCACACGACGATGTGGCTGGTCGACACGGTGAACGTCGAGTCGCGCTCCTCCAAGCTCATCTCCTTGCTGGTGGCCTTGCCGGCGACAGCATCGAGGAGAGCCTGCATGTCACCCGTCATGTCCTTGTCGGCGGCGTTGAACGGCTTCGCGTACGCGACCGACGTGAGAGCTTGGGCTTTCTCTTCGTCGGTGGCGCCGGAGTGCGGGTCGATGCTGGTGAGCCAGGCCTCCATGGTGGAGTTGTAGCCCGTGAAGCGCGTGGAAACGTCCCAGGCGCTGAGGTCGCTGAGCGCGTGGGGGAAGTAGTCAGCGGCAGTGTGGCTGACGATGACGCCGCCGTCGGTGGCAAATTGTTTGACCGGGGCGGGGGCAGGAGTTGCGAGAGCGACTCTGACGCTGGCTAGTCCGAGGACGATAGCTGCGAAGTTGAACGAAGTGGAGAACATCTTGTGAATGCTAAACTTGTGTTAGTTTTTTCGAAACAGACACTAGATCCTCGCACCTGCGGTTGTGTGTACGACGAGGGTAGTACGGTTAAATGTGGTTGACTTCTTGCTTCTTATATACGCACCTGTTTACAATTTGTCTTTGTTTCCGCAAGTCAATCGAGCCTCAAGCCTCCGGTCTAAATATTCTCGGATTCCCGAGTACAATTTTGAATGCAGTCTATTCTTGAATACAAGCCGACTGTCTCGGGTTGAAATTCAAACTCGGAGGCTCAGTTTTTTTCTCGGACCCCCACCAATCTACTCACGAACTCCACGGATCCGAAAAATTGAATAACCTACCATTACAAAACAGACGCTCCCAGTGCGATTTTCGGTCTGTTTCACCGACGAACATCTCTAATAATTGATTCTCTTCGCCCCTCTACTAGTGGCAGATTATGGAATAGTGCTCCAACAATAATCTATTTTTTAGCTAGGCAGTTCAAATGCGGCGGTGACCAGATTAATATATTTGAACCCTTCAGTGCAGACTGTTTCAAAGAACTTGCAAAAGATGGATTTATTTTTTGCCAAATTCCTCGCACGCATTCCATTGTGGAGTCGTTGGCAGTCCACCATTTCCTTGACTGCTTTCCGGTGACCTTTTAATATACTTTGTGGAGCCTCGATTTCATTGTCAACAATTCCCTTTAGTTTTTCTGCGTTTTCATCTCACATTTAGTAAGTAATCAAGCTGTTGAGCGAATTCCAGCGCTGCTCTACCAGGGTTCAATTTTGCTCTCAGGTTGAACCGTTGTTGAACCTTTCCATTATTCGAACGTTCGGCCTCCGAGTTGAGGTGACGCTCAGAAGAACCAAACTCGGCTTCAACTGAAAAGGATAAATCAATATGGGAAGGCGATCCAGAGGGACTCGAGCCTATGCTCTGCGGCGTTAAATTTCAATACCTACGGCGACAATCGGGGTCACGACGAAATGAAGATAATAGTAATGGGATTACTCCACAGTGTTGCTTGATGACTGGTCGAATTGAAAAATGCAGGGAGAGGTGACTGGCGCAGATATGTATGGGCTGATTCCGAGTCGGAACACCGAGCGATATAGCGCGACTGAGACCGATGTTCGGTGAGCTCAAGTTTGAATTTCAACTTACTCATGGATTCTCGGGATTCTCGCCGTGCATTATCACGGAATCCCAGCCAACTGAGAAGTCAGGGTCTTGTCGGTGAGCCCTGCAAGATCATGACATAGAAGACGTATAAATACTGCTGTATACATCATCATTCCTCATTATTTCAGGAAATCAATTGAAGGTGCTCACGATTTATTTGAATCAACAGGAGGAATGTTGGCAATACATTACAACGTTTAAAGATGCGATCGCAGTAGAAGGTTGAACCTGAGGGAAGATCCGAGCTGGGATGCAGATGGAATTTGACGAAACACAAATCCACTCGAGACGAAGAGTGTCGCACCCAATACGCCGCGAACCGCTTCACGCATTCGCAGCCCCCGCCCCGCCCGATACAGACTCCCCCTCCTCCTGGAGAAACAACGGGCTAACTAAGCTGGAACTGGCGATTGCGCCACAGAGCCTATTAGGGGCTGAAGCTTGCTCATATATATGCGAGGAGACTTGAAATCAGAGAGAAATATTGTACAAGTCCCAAAGCACCATACCAGAGCCTGCCAGCTGTTCTATAGGTCTGGACGCGAAGAAGATACCACCGTCGCGTTGCACAACTGCAGAAGACCGCCTCCAGAACAGGGCCAAGGGCGCGCAAAGAAGGTGGAATCGGGGAAAACAAAACGGAGACTCGCACCTCCATCTCAAAATCAAAGAACGCTTTCAGGCTGGCAGCGGACAGATTACTGTGTACATTCGACAGGGATGATTGATTGAGCAACGGCAGTCCCAAGTACATCAAACACGGACGGATTTGTTAGCCCGAGCTTGAATTCGATTGAGTATACTGTAGCGCGTTTAATCCAGAGTCCCCGCTGCTTGAATGAAGTATAACTTTCTGCTCCAAAGCAAGGGGATTGAAAGAGATGCAAAAAAATCCGCAGGCGTCTACATGAAGCCGAAGAAGATGCAGCGCAGCAGCAGCGATAGAAAAGAAAGTGGTCGTGCATGTGGAATGTCGAATCATACATCAGGGAGCCCAGTATCCTGGAACCCGAGAGATGTCATTGGTGCCATATGCATAGTAAGTAAGTCGTGTGGACTGGGACTGGGACGAGACTCGTCCTCTTGGGAAAGAACCTTGTCGAGGCCAGCGCCGGCAGGGGGGGTCAGCGTCGACACTACAGGCTGCTGAATGCGTAAGGGAGCGTCGTAGCCTATGGATGAGGATCATCTTCGGGACAGGACTTGAAGCCAGAAGAGCTGGAGCCATAAGAAGAGACACCGAGTGTAGGAGAACTCAGAAAACCTGTCCAGGGAGCTTCGCTGCCCGCAGGACAACGTTCTGCCAAGATGTTCGTATCGTCACATCGTGGCGGACGGAGACAGTGTGTGGCTGTGGCTTGATCGCCGAATCAGTACGGCACGGCCGGCCGAAACGGCATGTTCAACATTTACAGCAGTCTTTTGCAACTTCAAACAGTTATTCGGGTGTTGTGCCGTCCATCCAGAAGCTACTGTATAAGCTGCTGGGGCAGCCTCTTATTAGAACTCGATCAGAAACTCGCAGCCGGTTCAGTATTTCGAGTCGTTGCAGGGACCTGCCAGTTGCAACTTGCCTGCCAGTAAGTAGCAAACTCCCTCATGCTCAAGCAGTACGTCGCGGAAGAAGCCCAGGTCCATCCCGAAGACAAGCTGCACGGATCGTGTACTTAGATAACAAAATTTAAGCGCCCCGCCGGACCCGCATGCTCCAGACTCATACGAAGTTTTCGGTCGGGAATGGAAGTAAGTAAGTACATTACAACGTTTCAGAAGACGCGAAAACCTCCTACCACAGCAGGACGCCGCGCGCGGGAGAAGTCCAAGATTGAATCATCAACGCTACACGTACAATACTTAATTCCTTCGAGCCTAGCAAGAATCGAAACCCATATCAGGTTACAGTCAACGGATCTACAAGTACTACGGTACCGAGAACACTGACGATCCCTCTTGTTTATATTCAGTAACAAGCCCACAGTACCTCACGCACTTCGAAAGGAGGAAAATTCAGAAGATATCATAATGTGTTCAAAACATGGAGATTCCGCGATCAAAAAATGAGAAGAAAAATCAGACATGCTCCTGAGGGCTTCAGAATGTAATCTGAGGGTCTCTATAGGTTCCTTGAGTGCATTGTGGTCTTTAAGACGGCGACTACAGTGCAGAGAACGAAGCCGAGGAATATTACATAATGCCGAATAAGAGGGATCGTCCCTCCCCTCCTACGGTACCCGCATGCTACAGATACGAAGGTTGGGGGGGGGAAGGGGGGAGTCCAAAGATGTGATTATGACCTCTAATTCATACCCCAGCAGTTACCCACGCCGCGGGACAAGTCCATTCAATCATCTGAATCGCTACACGACATTACAGCTGTTTGCAAAGTTAATGGCACTTCTGGTTTTTTTATGTAAAGAAAGCATTTTGAACATACCCTCTTGAACTGCTCATATCTCCCTCAATTCTTGTCCAATTCATTCAGTTGATTGCTTGTTTTGAAGCGATTAGGCGCCGCTTCCACGCCGTCGGCAAAAGGCTGGCCGGAGTTGCCGGAACTTGATTGCATCATGCCGAGTATACACAGCCTGACGGGAAGGTGGTTCGCTCCGTTCTCACTCAGTTTTGAACATATTCTGCTGCTATAAAGATATTATATAATGGGATTGGAGGTCAGAATTGATCTGCAATCTCACCTTTTGAAAATACATGAATAAAACAGCTCGGCACTGAGAATGATGCTATGGTATGTAATTTCATTTTTACGGGAGCGATTGGTCCTTGCCATGCATTTTGAAATTGCAGAACTCATTGCCTACATTCTGGCTTCCATTATCACCCAGGTTGAAGTGATTCTGACAAGAAATGAGTAAGTTGTGTCAGGTTCAGTGTTCATATCAACGCCGATCGGTTGAAATCAAGGATCGCGAAATTCTGGGGTTAGAGGGCAACTTAGATATGGGATGAAAGCCCTGTTGATGCGCTTCAATTTGAGCCTACAAACGTGTGAATTGAGCCAGAATTGAGTGTGAAACACGCAAAGTAAGTTCGGGCATTCAAGTTGTTCTTTATATATGAAATCATCGGAAGTGCCATTAGCTTTGCAAACAGCTGTAATTCCAATTTCCACGCCAGCAAAAAGAATCCGATGCTAAGCTACAATACACATCGACAATACACGGACCATGCAAGTAGATAACGAACTCAAGTGCCCGCCCGCATGCTACACACAAATCATCCAGCTACGAAGGCGAATTTGAGCGAATCTGGGTCGGGAAACGTAGAGGTACATTACATTACAAGATACGATCGCGGTGGAAGATCCAGGTACGAATGCCGAATTTGGGTCGGGAGTACAAGGGTACAAGGGAGTACAATACAGGATGCGATCGCGGGAGAAGATCGTACAGCGTACAAGATGATGAATTTCGAAGATCGGACTGGGATGCAGATAGCCACGAAACACGATGAACCACGACTCCACCCACTCAAACCTGAAACTAGCTGTCCCCGATGCGTGCTCCACGCATCCGCATCTACAGCCCAGCCCAGCACACCGATACGCACAATCCTCCCCCTCCCCCCACTTCACTCAACCCCCTTCACACTCTACACCCCTTCCTCCCATTCACACCCACACCCGCACACGCCGCCGTCGTCGACGCCCGGGCCCTACTACTACTCGCAGCCGCCGTCGTCGACCCCGCAGTAGCAGTGATCGCCGTCCCCGCCCGAATGAGGCTACCCAACCTCGGCCACGCCCTTGCCGCCGTCAGGAAGAGCGACGTCGACAGTACAGTGGTGGTGTGGTTGTTTCCATTATTACAAGAGAGGGCAGAGGAATTATCACAGGAGGACGAGGAGAACCGCACGCAACGAAGCGCGGGGTTCTCCGCGACTGCGGCGTACGCCAGGGCGGAGCTCGGGACGGCGGGGATGGGCGTCGTGAGAGTGTGCAGTAGGGGTTTGGCTGCGAGGGCGGAGGTGAGCGGGGCGAGGGCGGGGTCGGTGGAGAGGGGGAAGGTTGTGGTGAAGGTTTCCTAAGCATCGTTGTGGTCAGCGGGGGATGCATGTAGCCAAAGACAAGTAGGAAGGAAAAGGAAGAACTCACCAGCCCATCCGACCGTCTCACCGCCCCCGCTAGCGCTTTCAACAATGCGCGCGTGGTAGGCTGCGACAGATACGTCCCTTTATCCTTCCGCACCACCATCGCCCTTAACGTGCTCACCTCCCTCAGCGCACCGCACAGCGCGCGCATCGGCTCCTGGTTCTTCCACCCGCTGAAACTCTCCGGCGTCGGCGTCGGGAGCGTCACGTCGAGCACCTCCAGACGCGGCAGCGCGCGCAGGACCTCGGCGTCCAGCGCTCCGGGCTGAAGGAGAAGGAGCGTGCGCGGGAAGCAGATGAGGCTGGGGCGCGTAGCGAGGGTGTGGAGGAGGGCGGCGGCGTGGGCGTGGGAGGGGAGGGGGATGGTGTGGTAGAAGAGCGGGAGGGCGATCCGGTAGAAGGTGCGGGAGACGAGGAGCGGCGCGATGCGCCCGCGTGGGGGTTTGGTTTGGCTCGGTGATGTTGTTGGGGTTGATGTTGATGAGGAGGTGGTGGAGTGCCAGGCGGCGCGGTGGGTTAGCTGCTGGGGTGTTGACGGGGCGATGACGACAAGTACGAGGATGCGCTCGAGGAGTTCTTCTGGGAATGAGGCAATCGGGGAATCCAATTCTTCTTCTGTTATCATGTTGGCTGCTAGTTCTTGGTGAAAGTGGCAGTCAAAGGCAGAGTCGAGAATGGCCAGACATAGGAGCCGTTTCTGCGAGATTGGGAGACTGCGAGTCGACTCAGATGCAAGACTTGGACTCCGCGAACGTAAAGATGAAGTGTATCTGCGAGACAGGGGGAGGCCTGGACCGTCGCGCTCCGCACTGACACAACCAAAAGCTACTTGCTTGGGAACGAGGGCAGTCGTTGAGTAATGTGGACGTGTTGAGGCTTTAGAGTAGGCTCGGAGCCGGGTCCATTGACGACTTCAAAAAAATTGCCACGTTGAAGCTTAAGCCTTCATTCCTTTCGGTGGCGAAGAGGACGCAGGTGTACGAAGTATTATACCGATCCGTCGAGGACTTGAGAGAGCGAGCGATGACTCAGGACCAAAGTGAACATAGAAGATTGCGACGGGCATGGTGTTCGTAGAAAGGCAAATTGCAAAGGCGTAGGCATCTTACCACCTTCCTTTTCTAGCCACCTCACTCCCACAAATCCAAAAAAAAAATCCCATCCAAATTACATCCAATCAAGCTGGGGTATAGGTATAGGCATAGGTATAGCGTAGGTACAATATTTTACATTCCATCCATCCATCCGTTTATCCATCCATCCAATCCAAATTATTCCATCCATCCAAACGATCGTCGTCGGCGAGCGATAGCGATATGTACTTTTTCCACAGCCCTCCGCGCGCGGACTGTAAAATCATAAAGAGAGAGTGAAAGAGAGAGAAAGAGAAGTAAGAAGAAAGAAGAAAAAGTAGAGAACGTCCGTGCGCGCGAGCATAATTGCTGCGAGCGTTTTAGAGTAGGCCTAGGCTAGGCATGTACATTCTCTCCTTCCCGTCAACACTCGAGAGGAAGAAGAGAAGGGGTATGCGCCGAGCCGAAGTGACTTGCTGGGTATGAGGTGTAGAGGGTGGTAGTGATGCTGTCGCGAGGGTGGTGGATGAGGTGAGGAGATCTCGACAGTGGTGTTTGTCGCAAAAGAACGAGGGTGGGGGGTAAGGAAAGTGGGCGTCGGCAAATCGCAGACGAAGGAATGAATGAAGGGCGTGTCGCCGCTGTTCCGCGATATCGGTGTCGCTCGCAGCTCCAAGACATCAATGGTCGCAGCTCCCAACTAACACCCCCCAATCGTAACCGCCCGTCCCCTCCACCCACCCACAGCGACATGCGTCCCCGCGCGGATGAGCTCACAAAGTCTGTCATGCGGGCGCGCCGCGGAGAGGAAGAGCGATGTTGGGAGGATGGGGCGCGCGGCGCGGGGCGACGAGGGGGACGAAGAAGGGACAACGGATCCGGAAGAGCAGGTCGCACGGCGCGGCGAACGCGAAGGCACAGGTAAAAGTTCCTTGGCATTGGCACATTCTTCCTCGACAAGGGCAGGCGCAGGAGCAGGGAGCGCCAGCGCAGGCACATCGATGTCGTCTCCGAGGCAGACCCTCTGCAAGCTCTCATTCTCCGCTACGAGTGCGTACGCCGGCGCGGCGTTCGGGAGCGCGGGCAGCGGGGTGCGCAGCGTCGTCAGCGCGGGTGCGGTGGATAGTGCGTTGGCGAGCGGAAGGAGAGCGGGGTCCGTGGAGAGGGGGAAGGTTAGGGTCGTGGTGTGCTGTAAGAAAAACCAAGCAAGTAAGTATACCTTTTTTCAAACGCACTTTTGCGCGAACGAAAGAAAAAACTGACCAATTGCGCACAATTGTTAACCGCCTCCGCCAGAGCATCAAGCAACACGCGGGGCGCGCGCTGGGAGAGATACGTCCCCGCGCCCTTGCGTACGCTCAGAGCGCGCAGCGTGCACAGCTCCCTCAGCGCACCCGCAAGTTCTTCAAGTTCCTTTCCCTCCAGCCCACCACTCCCATTACCTCCGATTCCGCTCGACGGCAACGTAACATCCAGCACCCCAACCCTGCTTTCCCCACTCAGCATTAACACCCCAAGCACCTCCGCATCCCCCGCACTCGGACTCGCCAACACCAACACGCGCACCGCAGACGCCAAAAACGGTCTCGCGCGCAACGCCGCAAGGAGGCCCGCGGATTGACGGGGCGAGTGCAGGACGAGGGTGTGGTAGAAGAGGGGGAGGGCGATGCGGTGGAAGGTGTGCGAGACGAGCAGGGGGGCGGTGCGGCCGCGTGGAGGCTTTGTTGTTTGGGTTTGCTCAGAGGATGGGGAGGACGAGGAGGGAGAATGCCAAGACGCGCGGGGATGCGGGGCAGCAGGCGCGATGACGGCGTGGGCAAGGATGCGCTCGAGGAGCTCCTCGGGGAACGAAGGGAGTGTCGCAGCCATTATGCTTTTGCTTTTGCGGGTTTTACGCGTTTGCGGGGAAGTTCAAGTTGCAATGGGCTCGTTGGCTGGTGTGGATGGATGGATGGATGGGGAGGAGAGTGATTCTGAACTTTGAAGATAGATATACAAGGCAGTCGGCGGAAGAATGGGTCGATGTGAGGAGATGTGAGGTGAGAGACAACGTAATCTGCGGACACCGAGCCTAAAGAGGTTTGGTGGACCCACAACTTTGGCTAGCACAACCGAAAGTCGCTGGAGAACTCCGAAAACGCCTCGCTAGAGTAGAAGGAGAACAAGGGAGAACAGCGGTAGAAAGAAACACGTTTTCTAGCGAGCGAGTCCGTTGTACTTGTCGAGCTGCTTGACGACTCGGAAATTTTCTGGAAATCCTGGGTGTAGTATTCTTCGGGAGACGCTGGAGAAAGCCGCGTAACGAGCCGGGCTTCAAGTCAAGAACCTTCTGAATACCGAGTCCAACGCAGATCCAGAGAACCCGGAGATTTTGAGAGAACGACTGGGTCGGAATAGTACAAGCTTGAAATCGTGAGATGATGGTGGACCAAGTCAAGCGAGGCAGGGATTCCCACGCTGCAGCGCTGTTCCTCAGTGCAGTGAACGCGACACTCAACTCTTTTGGTGCTCTCCATGTCCTGCAGTATCGCATCTTTATAAGGCTTTTTTATTGAAGGGACACAGCAGAGTAGAGTACGTCGGTACTATAATGAGGGACTAGGATGATGTGGATGAGTGCAAAGTGGAAAGTTGGTGGAAAGTAGAAAAGTGTAAACAAGTACTGTCCAGGTATGCGAGCTACTTATATTGAATGATCATTCGGGACCTACCTACCTACCAGGGAAACATGGACCAGAGGGATCGAGGGAAACCCTTTGCGGTAAACAGCCTCGTCAATGGATGCCCTGATTATCCGTAGCTCGTTGAGCGTACAGCCAGATTTCAAAACGAAGGAATTGAGAGACGCGATGGGGTCCGGTTGGCCCAGGAGGTCTTCTCTGATTTTAAGAGAACGGAGAGCTGGGGCAATGAGAAGTTGTGTAAAGTCACTCCAAACGCCATCACTGTTTCGCTCGAAAACTAGCGTTTCCAAACGCGACAACGTGAGGTCAGCAAGCCGTCCGGTGGGCAGTTGTGCAGCCCATATTTTAACGTCACAATTAACGAGGTTTTGGGTCTGCCGTAGAATCGAGACGCACTCCGCAGGATAGATACACCTCAACGTGAGGGAAGTGAGTTGTGCCCAGGGTAAAATGAGGCTGGGTTGCCCATAATCGTCGAGAACGACGGTGCGTAGAAGGGGTACAGTTTGAAGAAGGAGGGGGTTCTCAAGACGGTCGCCGAGATATACACTCAGGGTGCGGAGGAGCGGCAATGGGCCATCTAGAACTTCCAAATGCTCGGGGCGATCCAGGTTCAGGTCAAGCTGCTCCCACCGAGCGCGATGAGGGATAAGAATACCAGAAATCGACGGAAAGTCATCATAGTAATCCAACTCGGACTCTGCGGCACGAATGGAGAGCGGCAGACAACCAGAGCGTTCCAGCCATTGTGGAGCCAATGAGGCCAATTCCCCAGTGAAACCCCTCAGATCGATGGCCCTCCAAAGCGCAGGCGTCGTAAGAGCAATCTCTCGCCATTGGCGGCAGATATGGGTGAGGGTAGTTGGAGAAAGTTCTCCAAAATACGGCGGGGGTTCTGGGTAAGTCGGTAGGAAGTGTACGAAGATATCTGAGATGATCTCGTTGGGTAAAGTCAAGACTGGGTACTTGTACAAGTCTAGACGCTGCTGCGCGGGGTTCTTGGATGAATGCAGCACGGGGATTGAGTCCTTGAGGGCTCTGACTTGCTCCGCGTCCTCGAGCTGAGATATTTCGGCCTCAATTTTCCGAATTTGCGCATCCGTCTTCGCCACCAAGACGCGATCCGATTCCAAAGCCTGCAGCATGGGCTTTCGAGAACGTTAGCGATGATAATTCGAGATATTGGCGTCGAGTGACAGAACGGAAAGATTCCAAAGCCCAAAGTACAGCGCGAGTGAGTCGCAGTGGGGAGTGAGAGAGCGTGGGACTCTCGCCTTCAAATTGCTCGACTCAGTTAAAACCATCATCTCAAGATCTCAAGAATTCTAGGCTCTCTCTTCAGCTTGTCGCCATGAACAAGTTCACCAACGCAGTCAACGACGCGTCGTCCCTCGATTCTGGTGTTGTTCAATTTTCTAACGAATTTACCAAAGAATCGCTCAATCATTATTATGTCCTTCAATTCTAACAGTACTGTACTTCGGGTGCAAGAGATGCTGCACACCTCATCGGAGAATCCCCGTCACGGTGTCTCAGAACCGCGAACGCCCTGGGGAAGCACATTGCAGTACTGTGCAGAGAAACCCTCTGGTGATCCGTATCCCGTGAAGCTTGCACCCGGATTTCGGTATGAACCTATATGAATGGCTCGAGGAGTTGAGAATTCGACAGAGGTGTCGCCTTAATTCTTGTTACAAGTCCGTCTTCGGTGCAGTACGAAAATGGGATAATGATGATTCGGAACCAAACAATCGTCGGATAAGATTGTACGAGTCGACGTGGGGGTCCTAGAATCTACTTACCCTAAAAACCACATATGACGATAGGGATCGAGGGAAACGCCTTGCGGTAAACAACCTCGTCAATGGATGCCCAGGTTATCCGTAGCTCGTTGAGCGTACATCCAGATTTCAGAATGAAGGAATTGAGGGACGCGATGGGGTCCTTTTTGTGCACGGAGGCTTCTCCAATTTCGAGAGAGCGGAGAGCTGGGGTAATGAAGAATGACAGAAGTTCCGTCCCGTAGCTAATACTGTCGCGATGGAAAACTAACGTTTCCAAACGCGGCAATGTAAGGACAGGAATCCAGTCATCCGGCATATTATGTAGCCCATATATGGTGAGGGTGCAACTGACCAGGTTCTGGGCCTGTCGTAAAATCGGGACGCACTTCGAGGAGTAGATAACCCTCAATGTGAGGGAAGTCAGCTGTGACCAGGGTAAAATGAGGCCGAGTAGCCCATAGTCGTCGAGGACGGCGGTGCGTAGAAGAGGTACAGTTTGGAGAAGGAGGGGATTACGAAGATGGTCGTCGAGATATACACTCAGGGTGCGGAGGAGAGGCAATGGGCCATCTAGAACTTCCAAATCCTTGGGATTATACAGGTTCAGGTCAAGCTGCTCCCAGCGAGCGCGATGAGGGATAAGGGCACCAAAAATGGATTGGAAATCGAGGAGCTCCGCCGGGGAATCTGCGACACGAATGGAGAGTGGCAGGCATCCAGATCGTTCCAGCCATAGCGGTGCCAACAAGGCTGCCGTTTCCCCCCCAAAGCCCAAATGGATGGCCCTCCAAAGTTCAGGCGTCGTGAGAGCAATCTCTCGCCACCGGCGGCAGATATGGGTGAGGGTAAATGGAGAACGTGGCCCGAAAAACCGCGGGGGTTCTGGGTAAGTTGGTAGAAAATGTACGAAGACCACTGAGACGATTTCGTTGGGTAGAGTGAAGACTGGGTACTTGTATGAATCTAGACGCTGCTGCGCGAGCTTCTTGGATGTATGCAGCACAGGGATCGAGTCCTTAAGGGCTGCGACTTGCTCCTCAACTTGAAGCTTCGATATTTCGGCCTCGATCTCGCGGATTTGCGCATCTCTCTCTGCCACGAAGACGCGATCCAGTTCCAAAGACTGCAGCATGGGCTTTCGGCTGGGAACGTTGGGATAACCGAAAAATGCAGAAGTCCGGACTGCACTGATGGCAGTGAGTGGAGGGCCCGGGAGAGCAAGGAAAAGAGCGTGGGAGTTTGTCTTGACCGCATCTCAAGAACCCGTAGGTTACTTATGTACTGTAACTATCTTAAGGTTGGGATACTTCAGCTTATTACTATTTATTACCATGAGCAAAGGAGTCAGCTACGCGTTATTCTATTCAATCGCATGAGTAGGCCAAAGATTGGTGTTACAGAATTGAGGCCCGGGCTCGAGTGATATCATGAGACTAGCAAGGAGACTAGTCTCTAGACAGACAAGCGATTCGATTTCTAGCTCGCGCAAGTGAGACCATATCGACCGTATGCTACGTTCCGAGTACCTTGCATGCAACAGACGTATGCCGCGATATCAACGTGGTCGAGATCATGCCGCTTCCAACGTCAGGAACGCCCCAAAGAAACGACTTGAGGAATGGATGGTAATGCATCGCGGTAAAATTTTGGGACAGATGCTTCAGTAATTCGTATCCCGTCAAGCTTGCACCCAGATTTGGATATGAAGGAGTTAAGAAGTCCTATGCGGCCAGACGGAGACACCCCAAGGCAATCCTCTGGTAATTCTAACCAAAGGAGAGCGGGAACAACGAGGCTTTGGAAAAAGCCCTGGTGCATATCGCTCCTGGGCTCAAAGGCCAGATTTTCCAGATGCGGTAGAATCAGGTCCGGGTAAGTATCCTGTGGGTCATCACCAGCAGACCACCCATTCGACGGACATAGTGCCAAGTTCGTTAAGCACGTTGTCTGTCGCAAAATTGATACACAGGGCGTCAAACTGACAGGTGATAATTTGAGAGAGGTCAATTGCGACCAGGGCAAACGGACAATTCTAGCACCATACTTGTCGAGGATGACCGAGCGCAAGAGGGGTACGTTGTCGGATTGGACAGTGACGGGCTGCGCCGAAGAACCGCTCTGGGGGCGCAACCACATTGTACGGAGAAGCGGCATGGGTCCGTCCAGAGCATTCGCCAATGTGGGTGCCTCGAGGGTGAATTTGACGTGCTCCCAGCGATCACGATAAAGGATGATACTTGGAACAAAGGCGGATGGCTGGTACCAGTCCGAGGCATGCACCGATAGCGGCAAGCTACCAGACCTCTCCAAAAAAGCAGTAGTCAGCGAGAATGCTTCTTCATGACTCATTTTCCACATGTACGGCGGGCCAGGACGAATGGCCCTCCAGAGTGCAGGTGTTGAGAGGGCGACATCGCGCCATTGGCGGCAGATGTGGGTTAGATGCGTAGGCGTGTTTTTTCCGAATACGGCCGGGTATGGTGGCAAGAACTGGAGGAAGATTTCTGCTACAATCTCGTTGGGCAATGTCAAGACCGGATACTTGTATGAATCTAGACGCTGCTGCGCGGCCTCCCCGGTAGCGATTAGCTCGGTAATCGAATCCGGTAGAAGGGATATTTGGGCCTCAATTTTGAGGACCTGCCAGTGTGCGTCTATCTTTGCCAGCGCAGCGCGATCTAGTTCCAGAGCCTCGAGCATCTGCAACAGAGTATCGGGGCGCTGGAGTACAGGGTGACTATCGAGTTGTCGCCGTAGACTCAAAGATAAAGACACGGTGCCAGATGATCGATGAGAAGAAGAAACGAATCAAAGTCGAGAACAACCCATCAAAACACTGGTCTCTGGCAAGTATACCTCTTTTGCAATACTTTGCCCGTGTAGATTCCAGCTCGTTTCATGGCATTTTCTACTACTTACTGAAAAGACCGAGTATCCTACATGACCCCGGCTCCAAAATTATTCTATGGCGAAAACTTACAACAACCTCCTTCATTGCGAATTACTGCTCAAGAAACACGAAGCTCGTGCGGTTCTGTAGGTCCTCGTTGCTCGCCAATATCTCCATTATCTCGACGTTCCTAGTTGAAACCCGACAGTACTACAGGCTTTGGAACTGGATCGCGCCTTGGTGACAGAGACAGATGCTCAAATCCGCGAAATCGAGACCCAAATATCAATACACGCTCGCTCAGATTTATTGACTCATCTCGTAGCTATGAGCAGGCGATATTCTCCTCCGATTTCGACGCTGCGTCGTAGGATGCAAACATCTCGAGTATCCGGCAACTCAGCTCCGTGCGGGAGGCGCCGATGTAGAATACACCCGCACGGTCGGGGTTGGTGAGGAATTGAACGAAGGAGGCATCGTGTAAGACGACCCGCGTTCCGAACGCCCAGTCGTTCCGCGCGAGATGCGACCGCGAGTTGACAACTTGGCGAAGTAGAGACGGTAGCGCGCGTAAAGCGAGGCGGACGTCCCCAGCATCAAGCGTGAATAGCTGCTCGATATATCCCACTACTAGATGCAATCGCCCTGCTGCAACAGCAGTCAAGACTCGGAGGAGTCGAGCCCGATTAGGGATGTGCGAGAGTATTTGAATGTAGAGTACATTAAGGGAGGCGAACGGCGTTTCAGGATCGGTGTCAATGGTTGGGGCATTCAAGCCTAGGATGATTTTAAGCCGCTCAGTGGGCCGGAAGTTCTCGTCGTCGACCAAGCGGATGACTGAGGAGGGGTAGATGAAGTACCCGGAGGACTTGTCGGCGATGGCGTAGATGACGTCCATCCCTAGCCAGGGCAACGGAATTTTGGCCATCGTGGAAGAGTATTCTCGGTAGATGCGCGCGAATTCGTGGGTGAGGTATTTGCGGACAGCGGAAAAGGAGGGTTCAAGGGCCATGGAGCGGTGGATTATCGTCTGGAAGGTTTCGTGGATGTGGGGTTCTGGGCGGGAAGCGGAGATGTTGCGCGTCGGCAGCGAGAGCGTGGAGTATTGCTTGCTGGATTTCCTGTCCGTGGCATTCGTCCAAGCCGTCGATGACCATGAACATGAACGGCAAATCTTAAGATTGCTGACAAGGGCGTACTAAAAGCTGTTGCACTTGATCAAATAGATTTCGGTCGACGATCGACGGATCGTCCTCCACGATTTGGGAGATGGCCGGCTTCAACTCAGAAACGCTGAGAGCAAGCTGGTATGCTATGGACGAGAACACCTTGCTCCCAATCCCACGCGACGGGTGTTTGAAGAACTCGCGCCTAGACGACCTTCGAGCTGCAATTTCTGGCAAACGACTGCGCGACGGCAGATTTGTCCGCCCCTGCGGGCCCGTGTAGCCATAGGATACGGCGCGTGAGATCGGGACAGGATGCCCAGCGCCATAGATTCTGGAGAATGTCGGTCCGCGTGTCAGGATGGCATTCTGATTGAGGGTATCGTTGTACAGAGTCGTGGAATGCGTTGCTTACGGCGGCGCGCTGCAAGATGTAGAAACTTTGGGGCGTTTACTATTTCAGTTAGAAGGATTTGAGCATTGTGCCTACCGGGCTCTCCGTAGCGTTGAATGTGATTCACGTTTCCAGCAATATTGAAACTTCCACCTTGAAGGGTATCGACGGGACTCCGAGTCTTCGCGTTCTACCTCGTGATTTAGGGAACGCGCTCGACGGCACCTATCTGTTCATCGTCAGAAGAAAAATTGCAAGGCTTCGTACAGAAACGCACGATACGGAGAAGCTCTTGCAGCCTGAATTCGTTGCGCATTGCGTTCCACTCCTTGGCCAACCGACCTTTCTAGTAGCAGTCTGCGCCGCCGGATTGGGGTATGGATATTGAGATCTCCTGCAACTTCGAGGAAGGAGCCACCGTGAATCTGAAGCGTTGTGAAGAAGAGATGAGAGGCATGAGAGACCCTGATTCAGAGGAGACCGCTCAAGCAAACGACGGATTCCAATCAGACTCGTCATTCAAGCTGTGAATTCCGCGCTCAATTTCGTTGGGTAGGTCAAGACTGGGTACCTGTATTGAATCTGAATGCTGCTGCAGGGGCTATTTGAATGCATGCACCACGGTCCACGGAGATCAAGTTTTTTAGAATCACTAGAGTTGGGCTTCGCCGCCTCAGAATGGGATAACTAAGGACTTCGGCCGCAATTTTCAGGATTTGCGCTGTCTCTGCCAACGAAGCGCGATCTAGTTTTGAAGGCTGTAGCATGGGCCTTCGACTGTGGGCGTCGGGGTTATGGAGAGAACCAAAATAATCGGACCCAGAATTCGATGCGAGTCAGAGAGTCCCACGCGGTCACGTCCTTGCTCTTTCCTCTTGCGACCAACTTGCGACTCAGAGAACCTTGGGCTTCTGAGACTTTCATTCGACGCCAATATCTCAAAGTATCACATACCCTCATCGTTCACAGTCGGAGGTCAATGCTACAGTCGTTGAACCTGGATCGCGCCTTGGTGGCAGAAACGGATGCGCAAATCCGCGAGATCGAGGCCAAAATATCGAAACTTCAACTTGAGGAGCAAGTCACAGCCCTCAAGGATTCGATCCCCGTGCTGCATGCAGCCAAGGAGCCCGCGCAGCAGCGTCTAGATTCATACAAGTACCCAGTTCTGACTCTACCCAACGAAGTCGTCTCGGAGGTTTTCCTCCATTTTCTGCCGACTTACCCAGAACCCCCGCCGTTTTCCGGAGAACTTTCTCCATTTACTCTCGCTCATATCTGCCGCCAGTGGCGAGAGATTGCTCTTACGACGCCTGCGCTATGGAGGGCCATCGATTTGAGGGGTTTTACTGGGGTATTGCCAGTGGCAGGCTTGTTGGCTACGCTATGGCTGGAACGATCTGGATGTCTGCCGCTCTCCATTCGCTCTACAGAGCACACTTTTCATGTCTTCATCGGTCATCGCGCTCGCTGGGAGCACGTTGAATTGGACGTGCGAGTCCCCGAATCCTTGAGCGTGTTAGATGGACCATCCCCACTCGTCCGCAACCCTGAGTGTAAGGCTCAGGAACCGTCTCCCCACCCCCCTGCTTATCCAAAATTTACCTCTTCTACGCACCGTCGTTTTGCAAAATTACGGACCACTCAGCCTCATTCTACCCTGGTCACAACTCACCTCCCTCACATTGAGGGGTATCTACCCTGCGGATTGCATCTCGATTCTACGACAGGCTCAGAATCTGGTTAGTTGCACCCTTAGCATGTGGGTAGGACAACTCCCCAAGCGCCGCCTCGTCGACCTCACACTGCCGCGGTTGGAATCGTTAGCTTTCGAGCGCCACTGCGACGTTTGGGAGGATTTTCTGCGACTACTCATCACCCCGGCCCTCCGTTCGCTCGAAATACTGGAAGGCTTCTTGGGCAGTACGGACCCCGTCGCGTCTCTCAATTCCTTCATTTCGAAATCTGGATGTACGCTCAACGAGCTACGGATAAGCAAAGCATTCTTTGACATTGACAAGGCTGTTTACCGCAAGGCGTTTCCCTCCATCCCTATCATCACATGCGATCTTCGTAGATTCTAGGATCCCCAAGGTAACTCGTAGATTCCGACGATTGTTTGGTAAAATCCGAATCATCATTATCCCATCGTCGTACTGCACCGAAGAGGCACTTGGAACAAGAATCAGGGCGACACGTCCGTCCACCTCTCAACTCCTCCATATCTAGGTGCAAGCTTAACAGGATACGGATCACCAGAACGTTTCTCTCCACCAGAAACGGGCCGAGTATTGCAATGCATCTCCGTTGACTCCTCAAAATGTGTTTCCCCAGGGCTTTCTGGATGCGCTCCCTCCCCCAATCCTAGTATCCAGTCGGAACTCTATCATTATGGACTAGGCACGTCTGCCCATGCATTGGGATATGTGGCCGAGGGACCTCCCGTCCTTCGTCACGGTGTATCTGGTCCTTGTGTTGGTGTCGTGCAAATTACAGTAAACTGATCTGGTTATTTCCGAAACGATTTGGCACAGTCTATAGCATAGTCGTCTCCCAGTCAAACGTAACATTTTTACGATCATTGGTTCATTAGCCAGAAACGAATAAAGTCTTTAGAGACTTGTATTTCGCTTTGTCACGGTTGTGACCAACTTTGACTTTCGCTCTTCCTTGTTTTTTTCGGAAACTTTAGATTGACGCCGACAACTTGAAGTAACGCGCTATACAGCACCCCGATACTCTTTTGCAGATGCTGGAGGCTTTGGAACTGATCGAGGTTCGGTGGGCAGAGACAGATGCTCAGATCCGCGAAATCGAGACCCAAATATCGAAGCTTGAGGCGCAAATAGCAGTACTGCATGCATCCAAGAAGCCCGCGCAGCAGCGTCTGGATTCATACAAGTACCCAGTCTTGACTTTACCCAATGAAATCGTCTCGGAAGTCTTCCTCCATTTCATACCGACTTACCAGAACCCCCGCCGTTTTTTGGACAGCTTTCTCCAACTACCCTCACCCGTATCTGCCGCCAGTGGCGAGAGATTGCTCTCACGACGCCTGCGCTGTGGAGGGCCATCAATTTGAGGGGCTTTACTGCGGAATGGGCAGCATTGCTGGCTCCGGTATGGCTGGAACGATCTGGTTGTTTGCCGCTCTCCATTCGTGCCGCAGAGTCACTGTTGGGACTACTACGATGACATTGCATCTATTTTTGATGTCCTTATTCCTCATCGCGCTCGCTGGGAGCAGGCTGAATTGAAACTGTACGACCCCGAACACCTGAGCGTGCTGGATGGGCCATCCCCACTCCTCCGCACCCTGAGTGTAATTGTCACGCACCCTTTGCCACCCCCCTGCTTCTCCAAAATTTACCCCTTCTACGCACCGTTATCTTCGAAGATGATGGCCCACCCAGCCTCATTCTGCCCTGGTCACAACTCACTTCCTCACGTTGAGGTCTATCTACCCAGCGGAGTGCATCTCGATTTTACGACAGGCCCAGAACCTGGTCAGTTGTACCCTCAACATATGGGCTGCACAACTCCCCAACGGTCAGCTTGCTGACCTTACACTGCCGCGGCTGGAAACGTTAGCTTTCGAGCCCTACTGTGACGTCTGGAAGGGTTTTCTGCGACTCTTCATCACGCCAACTCTCCGCTCTCTCGAAATTCGAGAAGGCCTCCTAGGCAAAACGGAACCCATCGCGTTCCTCACTTCCTTCATTCTGAAATCCGGATGCACGCTTAACGAGCTACTAATCACCAGAGCATCCATTCATACGATTGCTGAATATCGCGATGGGTTTCCCAAAATTCCTTTAGTCCAGGTGTCCCTGGACACTGATTATTAGCATTCGCATACATGTACAGTGCTTGTTTCTATTCTGCTCATCTACACCATCGTACTCCCTCATTACCGTACCGACGTCCTCTACTCGTGCGTGTCCGTTCAATAAAAAGCGTGATAAAAAGAGTCCACGGCCATGCAGCGCGTCTGAAGTTTTTCTCATTTCGATGAAGAGAAAAGGCCAGAGCCGCTGGTGCTTTTACATATGTACATTCGTACATCTGGGAGAGAGGGAGGCGTGAATGTATTCATCTCCGTCGATGGGCGCGAGCGACTGAATTGGGGAAGATTGCAGTCACATCCGCCGCGGGAGATCTACGGCGTCGGGTTGTATGTGGGTATCTGGGGTCGTAAATTGTTGTAACGGGCGTTTCATGTCGTCTTCCTCCGCGTGGCGACCAGAAATTAACCAACGACGGTAGCGGAACGTCCTCTCCACCCGCCAACGCTCGCGACATCGGTCCCCGCGCGAATCAGGTCCACCAGCCGGGAGTGCTTGCGGGCGGCGGAGAAGAAGAGCGCGGTGGCGGGGAGCGGACGAGCGCGTGCGGTGCGTTGGTTGGACGAAGGGAAGGTATCGCGACGGCGCGTGGGCGGGGGTGATTGGGTGGGCTTGGCGCACTTAGTCTCCTCGTCATCGCATTCGGCTACCGTGAAGGGATTCGCGGGCGTATCATCGCGACCGAGGCATACGCGTTGGAGGACGGGGTTCTGCGCGACTTCTGCGTAGGCGGGGGCAGAGGTGGGGAGAGATGGGAGGGGTGTGCGGAGAGTTGTGAGTGATGGGGCGGAAGACAGCGAAGACGTGAGAGGATCCATGGAGGGGTCGGAGGAGAGCGGGAAGGACAGCGTGGTCGTGTGCTGTGCGCGGTCAATAAGTAATGTATGCCAGGGAGAGAATCTGCGACTCACAAGGTCTGCACATGAAGACACTGTCTCAGCCAACGCCTCGAGCATGAGCCGTGGGGCAGGTTGGGAGAGATACGTGCCTGAAGGCTTGCGAATGCTCAGCCAGTGGAGCCCGGTTAATTTCCGCACGCCATCGGCTAAGGGCTCGACATCTTCTGCCATAGTCGCGTTATGGGGCAAAGAGACGTCGAGCACGGAGAGATTCGACAGCATCGCTAGAACCTGCGCATCGCATGCCGAGGGACTGGGCAGGACGAGCACGCGAGTGGCGTTTGCGAGGTACGGTCTGGCTCGTAATGCATCCAAGAGGGATGCAGACTGGGTAGCGGAGTGGATGACCAAGGTGTGATAGAATAGCGGTAGCGCAATGCGGTGAAATACAGACGAGACGAGTAGAGGCGCAATGCGTCCTCTCGTCTCTTTTCTTCCTGACGAGGTGTGGGGGTGCCAGGGCGCGCGGGGGTGGGGAGTACACGGGGCGATGACTGCGAGCGCGAGGATGCGCTCAAGCAGCTCTTCGGGGAATTCAGCTAGAGATACAGACATTTTTTCTTCTTCTTCGTTTCTTCGTCGGTTCGTTCAGTTGGAGTCGTAGTGCTGGTCGTCAGAGTATAAGTACAGCAGGCACAAGGGCCCAAATAGGCAGTCGGCGGCGGAGGTACTGCTCGGAGGGCGACGGGGGCCACGTAAAAATGTTACAGTAGTCGCTTGCGTTATATCCGAGTTGGACAGCGGAGGACAGCGGCCACAAACGGACAACTCGACCCAGAATATCGGTTGAATGAGGGAATATATCAGAGGATATAACCCAAGTCAAGCGTCGAGATGGACGTTGAAAGCAAGAGACCTTGGTCCTTGGGCTTGATTGCCTTATTCAGAACTTGCTCTCAACTCTCATCTCAGTCAACCACTTGCATCTTCACTCGCACTTTCTCGGTCGTTTGGGGCTGTTGGTCGATCCGAGGACCTCATCTCGTATTCAGACTATCTGACTATCGCTGTCAACAACACCTCCGAGCGCTGTGCAACGGTGGCAGCTCTCAGTCTGATTATCCCGCTTCTCCCGCGCCTTGGGTCTATTAGTGGTCTATTACTCTGCCTATCGAACGTTCGAGAGCCTCCGTTTTTTGTTGCATCCATGTGGAATCCTTGCCTACGGACGCGTTACTCAACACGGCGTCTTCACCGAGTCTTCACGCGAGCAGCACACGTACCGACACTCAAATTGACTACACTCCCGCACGACGGCACCACTAACAATAAACTACGCCACTGCCTCAAGATTCAGACACTCTTCACTGTGTACAGTCTGACAATCGTGCTTTGTCCACCAAGTTGATTGTCATATCTCTGGCCGTCTAATACAGTACCACTCGAACTTCATGTGATGCTGTTATCCTCGCTCGTCGTTTCACTGATTCAAATTTCACTTCAACTAGAGTACATGAATACACGGAGCCCGGCTTGCCCGTCGCGCAACATGCAGCTGGGAAGTGTTGTTCTGGCCGAAATTATGCTGGTCAACGCCGCCCTTGCCGAACC
This sequence comes from Favolaschia claudopus, assembly GCA_037176885.1. Classification (NCBI taxonomy): domain Eukaryota; kingdom Fungi; phylum Basidiomycota; class Agaricomycetes; order Agaricales; family Mycenaceae; genus Favolaschia; species Favolaschia claudopus. The sequence continues at coordinate 1,388,773 of JAWWNJ010000007.1, forward strand.
GAAGGACCGCGTCACCAGCTTCCGTTGTCCTCCCAAAGTTTTTAGTGCTCTAGAGTTGCTCTACATATGAGTCTAACTTCTTTCCATTGAAAGGAGAACTTGATCCTACTTGATCCCCGTCCCGCTAAATTATCTCACTGAGACTCACTCGTCAGATTTACGGGATTTAGCCTCGCAACGCACTGTCGCATCGCCTCACCGCTGCGTGCACACTGCATATGCCGTCTGTCTGCTTCAGTCAATCGAGGGCCTGTTTCTTTCTCGTAACTCAATGGATGTAAATTCGGATTTTCAGCCAAAGTGATTCCTGGACTCTTGGTCCATCGTTCACCCTTCGAACTTGCTTCGAACGCGTGGCAATGGTACAATATTGTAAACGCAAAACGAAAGAGCCTCCATTCTGCTCCAAAATCTCCTGATCTATGTCTTCGACCTCAAGAGAAAGCTGCGGCTGCAAACACCGGAAAAGATAGGATTTATAACCAGGCGATATTCAAGCTGTCAATTTTCAGCCTGACAGTGGGGCCGAGGGCAGCGTATGTTATATTCGCTCGACGCCTGAACTTCCGCTCATATACACACAACAGCGGTGAGGGCAAGGGCGACCGCGGTGGTAGAAGACACTCATGGCTGGTTTTCTTGCCGTCGGATATTGCCGCCATAAATAGGTAAGAAAATCAGTCTTTATTCTCTTCAACTCCTTCGCCCAAATATTCTCTCTAATCCAACTGCATAGACGCCGACAGACTTACACCTACTGATTTCCAGCGACTCACTTCAACATGCCGCCTGTTTTCCTAATCTTTGGAATGCGGAATCGGCTGCACGAGCGGCTGGAACGCAAAGCTCGAAGCAGTCTTGAGCACCTGGCTCATCTCCGTTCCGTCTCCCTGTAGTATACGCCCAGAGTAAGCATCATAATGACTCCAATTCCTGTATCTGAGCAAGCAAGGAAGGACGCACAATCATCGTGGTTGGGAACCCCGGATCGAACTTGGGGACTACTACACTCTCCAGGAAGGCAATCTGCTCTGGTGAAAGAGAGATATCCAGTGCTTCGAGGTTGGCGAGGAGATGTTCGACTTTGCGCCCGCCGAGGATGGGGAAGCAGTATGGGACTTTGCTCATGACGTATGCGATGGCGACTGGGAGCGTCCGAGTCAGTCAGTTGGGTAAGGAATAAAAAAAAAAGAACATCAAGCACAACAGGTAGAATACTCAAATCAAACCAAAAGTGGGATTGAAGGCACAAAGAAAAAGAACATAAAAAACCTCTTAGACTCACCTGCGGTAATGCTCTTCGTCCCCACCTCGCCCGCAACCTTCTCAAGTGCATACGACATCTTCTTCTCGTTCTCGTTGCGCTCCCAGTTGGGGTTGTATATCGTGCGCCCCTTTTCGCCGGTGCGGCGGCGTTCGTCTTCTTCCGCGTCAGTGCGGAATTTCCCTGCTCCGAGGACGTCCCAAGGGGCGAGGGCCAGACCTACAGGACATTCAAATGATAAGTATATGATTCCATGAATTCTCAAAAAGAAGTAAGTTATTGACATACCATGGGCGCGACACATCGGGATGATATCGCGCTCGAACGAGCGCTCGAGGGCGTTCCATCTACCTTGGTAGATCACAAACGGTGATTTAGCGTGGTCTTTAGCGTATTGGTTTGCTTGGGCGACGACCCATGCTGGGGTGTCCGAAATTCCCTTCAAGGTGAATCATTGAAACATGAGAAATTCAAGTCCAAGATCTCGGAAGTTCGAGAAATGCCATGTACATACCAAATACAACACCTTCCCCTGGGTGACCAGGTTATGCAGCCCATTCATCACCTCCTCGACGCCCGTCTCCCAGTCCCACCAGTGGACGTACAAGATGTCGATGTACGAGGTGCGCAGTTTCTTGAGGCTGGCTTCGACGCTGACCTGCATCGATTTGAGATTGTTTCCGACGTAGTTGGCTTTATGGGTGATAGAATTGTTATCGCGTTTCCAGGCGCTGGTGTACTAGGGTGTTGTAAGTGAGACCAGTTGACTTCAATGAATACCTATCTGAACCACTAAGGAGGCAGGAAACTGACCTTGGTCGCAATAACAAGCTGGTCACGAATTCCCCGCTTCTCAGCCCACTCGCCAATAAGCATTTCCGAGGTTTCGTTTTGACTTTGAGTTACGAGCGAGCGATCAACCGGCAAAATCCATTCCAGAAAAACGACAAGACGCTTACTAGCCATTAGCGGTATCGATGAAATTACCCCCATTGTCAAAATACGCGTCGAGCAGCTTGAAGCTCGACTCCCTGTCCATGGCGCCCATCCCCTTCGAGGCCCAAGCGGAGGCGTCGCCGATGCTCATGGCGCCGAGTTGGGGGGGGAGACATGGATCCCTGCGAGAGGGGAGAGTTTCCGGTAGACGCCGAGCTTGGTGGGAGGTTTGGGTTGCGGCGCAAAGAATGACATGAAGAGAAGTTTGGGTTTTGGGTAGAGGGTACTTGTAGACTCGGTTTGAATGACAGGGAGGTCTTGCGCTATCCGGGTCCATGAATCTGGTAGGTTTTATACCTAGGCGCCCCCATTGTTTTAGTAACCGACAATCGAGGTAAGCATAGTTGTCGATGTCGAATATATTCTCCTGTAGGTCACAGGCCCTCGAGTAGCACCACCGGCGGCACTGGGTGACGCGTCGATATTGCAGCTATCAGCAGACTCGGCGGAGATTTTTTTCAGCTTTTGGTGACACCCGGCTTGTTTTTGGTCGCCGCTCGCGATCTTCACCTTAGTAAGACGGGGATGCGAATTTTATCGAACTGAATTTGAGGACGAATTACTCTTGCTAACATGCCGAGGAAGGGATTCGTGCCTTCAAGTAGGACGCCTGAGCCGAAGTTGAACCGTGGGATATTTCAGATGCCGTAAGTTGAATTTACGAACAAGCGTTGTGTCTTGTTCGCTGCTATTTAGCTTGAGCTGTTCAATGAGCTGGCAATGAACCAGATTTATGCGAACAGCTTACTAGTACCTGCGTTTGCAGCAAGCGATGTCCTGAATTTTAGCGTTTCCTCTTCAGGCTGGGTTTCAACTTTTTCTTGAAAAAATTATGAAGACTTGAAGCTTGAAGCTTGAAGTCGTACCTAATTTATGAGGATGTCCGACATAGTCAGCTTTTGCTCATTTACTGCAATAAGATTTCCCAGAACTGATTGTGAAACGGAACATATATATAAGTGAATGAGGCAAATCAGAGAGAGCAGACTTCCTCACTAGGACTTAAGTATCTGCGTGGGCTGAATTTGCCGGTTGGCAATAGGGTGCCCGTCCCTGCACATTCCGAGACTGAGATTTCCATGTGCTTCGTTCAATAACCAACTAATTTGTGTATCCGGGAAAATCGAATAATATTTATCATCCGTTTCGAGATGATATCCGAGGATAGGTCCTAGATGCTTTATGATCAACAGCCATCGCAGTAAAAGGAACGTGAATGCGTCCCACGGACGGAGAAACGCTGGAACCGCATGAAGCCAGACTGCATCGCTGGCGACCTTAGACGCAATCTGAAGGCTCGAAAAAGATTTCACGTCGAAGCCTCGAGGACAACAAGTGAATCTGATCACCGAGGCGATATGAACTCACCTGAATTTAGCATGTTTCTGACTACCCGATAAATGAGTAGACAGCAACTGCGGTGGCCGCTACAGCGGTTGGATTGGAGCCCTCCCAGTCTGGAGTCATGGACGCAGGAGCGGAGAAAGATTGGATAGGACACATATTCATACGAGATATATCGAAACAAGGAGAGCTAAGACTTGAGTTATAGACGAAGGAAGCAGCTTTCCAAGTGGCTGAAACAAACAGACGGCATATACACCCAGATACTGGTTGGTGATGCGACAGATTGTTGAGATTTTGGCCTTGAATCTGATACACAACTTTGCGGGACGAGGATCAAGCCTCTACTTCAGCAAAAGGGGGCTTATATCGGAGTATGAGTTGATTTTGAGCGAAAAGGCAGTGGCTGACAAGCTCTTTCCTTTGATTTGAAGTCGCATAAGGGCGACACAGCAAGACCGCAGCAATCTCGGCTTATACCGGCGAATGTTGGGCGACGGGCAAGCCGGGGACTGTGTATTTGCGTCAAACAGCGTTGACGATGAAACGAGAAGTCTTTCGAGACGGTGTCGAATCAAGTGACAACTTGAAGTCAAAATTGAAGACTCGAAGCAAACGGATGAAGCAAGATCGCGACTCTGGCGGATTGTTGGATGGTAAAAACTGTATCTCGGGAGAGTGGCGTGCTTTATGGTTAGTCGTGCCGTCGTCAGCGGGAGTGTAGTCAATTTGAGTGTCGGTACTATCCTAACCCGTGATGTGTCCTTGACCCGTGAAGTGAACTCTTTTCTGATCCTCGCCCCGTTTTCGCTCTCTGGTGCTCAGAAAAAATCAACGACAATTCTTCTTACATTCTGAGCCCGTATATCGATTTTGAGAGCCATACCTTGCATGTAGCGGACTAGACAAATGAAAAGGATGTTTTTGTGACATTTTGTGACCCTGCCAAACGCCTGCCAAAATCGAGTTCACTTCGTGTCCCCACCTCGGAAGGTTCATCCTCCCAGCCGCGCCGACTCATAAATCCTCAAAATATTCAGGGATGTTTAATACATGTGGCTATATATATACTTCAATGCCGAAGGAAAAATACGTAGAATTTGGAACAATACGGGCCTGCATCAATTTCGAGGACACATCACGGGTTAGGATAGTACGTGTGCTGCTCGCGTGAAGATTCGTTGAAGACGCCGCGTTGAGTGACGGGTCCGTAGGCAAGGATCCACATGGATGCAATGACCTGAAAGAAATCCTTTTCGACTTTTCGAGAGACAGAGTAATACTAATAGACCCAAGGCGCGGGAGAAGCGGGGTAATCAGACTGAGAGCTGCCACCGTTGCACAGCGCTCGGAGGTGTTGCTGACAGCGATAGTCAGATAGTCTGAATACGAGACGAGGTCCTCGGATCGACCGAGAGGCCCCAAAGGACCGAGAAAGTGCGAATATCGATGCAAGTGGTTGACTGAGATGAAGGTTAAGAGCAAGTTCTGAATAAGGCAATCAAGGCTAAGGTCTCTTGCTTTCAACGTCCATCTCGACGTTTTACTTGGGTTATATCCTCTGATATATTCCTCATTCAACCGATATTCTGGGTCTAGTTGTCCGTTTGTGGCCGCTGTCCAACTCGGATATAACGCAAGCGACTACTGTAACATTTTTACGTGGCCCCCGTCGCCCTCCGAGCAGTACCTCCGCCGCCGGCTGGTTTCTTGTGCCTATTTGGACCCTTGTACCTGCTGTACTTATACTCTGACGACCAGCACGACGACTCCAACTGAACGAACCGACGAAGAAACGAAGAAGAAGAAAAAATGTCTGTATCTCTAGCTGAATTCCCCGAAGAGCTGCTTGAGCGCATCCTCGCGCTCGCAGTCATCGCCCCGTGTACTCCCCATCCTCGCGCGCCCTGGCACCCCCACACTTCGTCAGGAAGAAAAGAGACGAGAGGACGCATTGCGCCGCTCCTCGTCTCGTCTGTATTTCATCGTATTGCGCTACCGCTATTCTATCACACCTTGGTCATCCACTCCGCAACCCAGTCTGCATCGCTCTTCAATGCGTTGCGAGCCAAACCGTACCTCGCAAAGGCCACTCGCGTGCTCGTCCTGCCCAGTCCCTCGGCATGCGATGCGCAAGTACTAGCGATGCTGTCGAATCTCTCCGTGCTCGACGTCTCTTTGCCCCATAACGCGACTGTGGCAGAAGATGTCGAGCCTTTAGCCGATGGCATGCGGAAATTAACTGGGCTCCACTCGCTGAGCGTTCGCAAGCCTTCAGGAACGTATCTCTCCCAACCTGCCCCTCGGCTCATGCTCGAGGCGTTGGCTGACACCGTGTCTTCATGCGCAAACCTTGTGAGTCGCAGATTCTCTCCCTGGCATACATTATTTATTGACCGCGTACAGCACACGACCACCTTGTCCTTCCCCCTCTCCTCCGACCCCTCCATGGCTGCCCTCACGTCCTCCCTCTCCGCCGCACCATCGCTCACAACTCTCCGCACACCCCTCCCATCTCTCCCCACCTCTGCCCCCGCCTACGTAGAAGTCGCGCAGAACCCCGTCCTGCAACGCGTATGTCTCGGCCGCGATGACACGCCCGCGAACCCCTTCACGGTAGCCGAATGCGACGACGAGGAGACCGGGTGCGCCAAGCCCACCCAATCACCCCCGCCTACTCGTCGTCGCGATACCTTCCCCTCGTCCTATCAACGCACCGCACGCGCTCGTCCGCTCCCCGCTACCGCGCTCTTTTTCTCCGCCGCTCGCAAGCACTCCAGGCTGGCTGAGTTGATTCGCGCGGGGACCGATATTGCGAGCGTCGGTGGATGGAGAGGACGGTCCGCCACCGTCGTTGGTTGAGCTGACTGCCACGCGGAGGGAGACGACATGAAACGCCTGTTACGACAAGTTACGACCCAAGATACCCACGCACACTCTTCATCCCCGTCTCCCCTACACCGCCCACCGCCGATCTTGCGCCGGCTGTGACCGCATTCCGTCACTAATGCAGTCGCCGCTGCGGGCACCCCACCTCTCCGAATGTATGGCTTGCATATATGTAAAAGCACCTGCGTCTCGCCTTCCCTTCATCGGGAGGGGGAAAAAACCTCGGACGCGGTGCATGGACTTTTTTTATCGTTTTTATCACGTTTTTATTGGACGGACATACGAGTAGCCTACGTCGATACTGTAATGAGGAGTAGTGTGATGTAAACGATCGCGAGTAGACAGTAGAACATCAAGTACTGTACAGGTATGCGAGTTATATGAATGATCATTCAAATCGGGGAAACATGGACTAGAGGGATTGAGGGAAACGCCTCGCGGTAACTAGCATCCGTATGAATGAATGCTCTGGTAATTAGTAGCTCGTTAAGTGTACATCCAGATCTCAGAATGAAGGCATTGAGAGACGCGATGGGGTCCGTTTGGTCCAGAAGGTCTTCTCGGATTTTGAGAGAACGGAGAGCTGGCGTAACAAGAAGCTGCATAAAGTCCCTCCAGACGCCATCACTGCCTCGCTCGAAAACTAATGTTTCCAAACGCGGCAGTGTAAGGTCCGCAAGCCGATCCTCGGGGAGTTGTCCAGCCCATATTTTCACGTTGCAATGTACCAGGTTTTGGGTCTGTCGTAAAATCGAAACGCACTCCGCAGGGTAGAGACACCTCAACGTGAGGGAAGCGAGTTGTGACCAGGGCAAAATGAGGCTGGGTCGCTCATAGTCGTCGAGGACGACGGTGCGCAGACAGGGTAAACTTTGAAGGAGGAGCGGGTGGTCGCTACAGTGGGCGAGATATACACTCAGGGTGCGGAGGAGCGGCAATGGGCCATCTAGAACTTCCAAATGTTCGGGATCATCCAGTTTCAGGTCAAGCTGCTCCCACCGAGCGCGATGAGGGATAAGGACACCAAAAATCGATGCAAAGTCGTCCAACTCTGACTCTGCAGCACGAATGGAGAGCGGCAAACAACCAGATCGTTCCAGCCATACCGGAGCCAACAAGGCTACCCATTCCACAGTAAAGCCCCTCAAATCGATGGCCCTCCATAACGCAGGCGTCGTGAGAGCAATATCTCGCCACCGGTGGCAAATCTGGGTGAGGGTAGTTGGAGAAAGTCCTCCGAAAAACGGCGGGGGTTCTGGGTAAGTCGGGAGGAAATGTAGGAAGACTTCCGAGACGATTTCGTTGGGTAAAGTCAAGACTGGGTACTTGTATGAATCTAGACGCTGCTGCGCGGGGTCTTTGTATGAATGCAGCACCGAGATCGAATTCTTGAGGGCTGTGACTTGCTCCTCAAGCTTCAATATTTGGCTCTCGATTTCGCGGATTTGAGCATCTGTCTCTGCCACCAAGGCGCGATCCTGTTCCAAAGGGAGTTGCATGAAGCTTCGACTGGGAATGTTGGGATAATATTGGCGTCGGACGACACGCCCAAAGTACACTGCGTCACAGTGGGAGAAGAAGTGAGAAAGAGCGTGGGAGTCTCTAAGTGGGAGTCCGGCGTTGCCTTAACCATCATCTCAAAATCTCAAGACTCGTATGTATTACTGTAATCTACGCTCTCTCTCCAACTTGTCGTTATGTACGACGTAGCCAACGTAGGCGGCGACGTGTCGCCCCTTCATTCCGATCTTTCTTTCGATTTTTTAAACGGATTTAGTACGAAAGAATTTCTCAATCAAGAAGGCTCGCGCTGTATCAGCAACGTATCAGCCTGTATAGTATACAGTACGTTTTACAATACTTTGCGTGCAAGAGATGCCGCACATCTCATTTTTTCTGCCCCAAACGCGCTCGGGGAACACATTTTGGGAGACTGATGGAAGGCATCGTAGTACCGTTTCCAGTGAGAATGCTCTGGTGACCGGTACAGTATCCCTAGGCTCGTTTCAGCCTCTCTTGTATGGGGGACGTGAAATCGGAAGATAGTCGTTCAGATCACTCAATACAAGAGACAGTATCTCCCGTCAGATCCCGTTAGCTATGCACCTAGATTTCGATATGAGGACATTGAGGAGTTGAGAGGCTCTGAGAGGTCGACGGACGTGTGGCCCTAATTCCTCCCGTTGCAAACTTGCAAGTCCCTCTTCGGTGCAGTAGGAGACTAGGTTTTGAGTCTGATTCGAATTCTACTGAAAAATTGTCGGACTGCATGACTCACGAGCACATTTATGAACGAGAAAAAACAGATCTAGCCAGCCACAAAGTGTTATATCAGACGGCGAGTCTTGTAAACATCAATTAGACCTCCCCCTAGTTCAACTGTCCCGTTCAATATTGGGGCTTACTATGCTTTAAGGGGCGGTCCCAAAGTCCCAGTTCTGAGCAACGACAGGGGCGCATTGGTTGGTAGAAATATGGGCTCCCGCGTGCTGGACTTCGGCGCATGCGCCGGTCGAGGCAGAAATGATTTTGCATCCGCTAGCGTATTTACCTCCCGGAGCGCTGGAAGCGCCTGAAGAGCAGGAGTCGCACGAGATGGCCCACATTTGAGTGCTATCCATGCTCATGTCAATATACTACGACTTCAGATACCTCGAGAAGTAAAGGTTGAGACTCACGGTTTAGTTGCATCGATCTGTTCAAGAGTCAACAATCCGTCAGCACCGATGCCAACGACGAGCTCGTTGTTATTGATGTCTCTTAATAATGACAGTTGACATCGAGGAGGAAAAAAAAATCACGATGTGCTTACTTGACGAGATATGTGGGCGGGGTGGTTCCCGTTTGCTGAACATGCCATTCAGCCGCGTCATTTTTGGGGGTGTGGTCGAGCGCAGTTCCTGCGACGGCTGAAGAGACACTCCACTCGACAGAACCAGCGACGATTGATACCCCGCCACCCTCGAAGCTAGGGCCGCACGACGCACGAGGAGTCGGAGTCGCAGCCGCGAGGTTGGCGAAGAGCAAACCGAAAGAGAGAACGATAGTGGAAGCGGAGAGCATCGCGATTGAAGTGGAGGGGAGTGTAGAACTGTAGATTTCGGAAACAGGAGGGAGAGACTGAGGTACTCGAGTTGTGCTACCCTTGCTGCAATGCTGGCTCGAATTTATACGGTTTTTGCGCGGCTTCGAATCCGACCCGACTAAGAAATCTGTGCTGGACCAGGGTAGGGACGGCGTTTGAACTTGCTGTTTGGAAACGGCATAACAAAACCACACATAACGCATCGCCGCGCCTTCTAAATGCTCCAAGACGGACGATTCAGCGGCATAGCACCAGTGCGCCGGCCGCCCAGGAAAACTCGCCCAATCATTCGAAGAGCAGTTGTGGAATTCGCACTGACCCGTAGTGCAATATTAATTAGATGTGTGCAAATTGCAATGGCGCAGCTTGTACCGTCATGATTGCTCCTGCATTTCATTTCGTTACTCGGGGTCTGGGAAAGTCGTGGCGGGCGCTGTGGAGTAAAAATCTATTCACTTACCGTAGACACGACATCGGGACCACCGCATCAACGCATCTGAATCGAGTTCGCAAATATCCGTAACACCAAGATTTCGAAGGGAAGACTACAGCGAAGGAGATGTGAAATCCTGTGCGTGACAGAAAGTGAAACAGAAGACCCGGTCTGTAGCAATAGCGGCGGAATGACGCTGGCCTGTGTGCCACTCGGAGTCAACTTGGAATTCCTAGGATCCACTCGACGGATCACATATAACGGACGATAGGGATCGAGGGAAACGCCTTGCGGTAGTCCACCTTGGGGAGGTACGCTGTTGTTATAATCCGTAGCTCGTTGAGCGTACATCCAGATTTCGAAATGAAGGGTTCTAGGGTCCCAATGGGGTCCGTACTTCCCAGTAACTCTTCCGCGATTTCGAGAGAACGGAGGGCCGGCGTGATGAGAAGTTGCAAGAATTCCACCCAAACGTCACAGCGGCCCCGCTCAAAAACTAACGTTTCCAAACGCAACAGCTGAACATCAACGAGTCGGCCTTTAGGCAGTTTTTCAGTCCACGGGTCAAGATTACAGCTAACCAGGTTCTCGGTCTGCCGTAAAATCGAGATGCACTCCGCAGGGTACAAAGACCTCAATGTGAGGCAAGTCATTTGTGACCAGGGTAAAATGAGGCTGGGTCGCCCAGAGTCGTCGAGGATGACGGTGCGTAGAAGGGGTAAAGTTTGGAGGAGGAGGGGGTTGACAAAACCCCTCCGCAGGTATACGCTCAGGGTAAGGAGGAGCGGCAATGGGCCATCTAGAACGTCCAAATGCTTGGGGTCGTCCAGTCTCAAGTCGAGATGCTCCCAGCGAGCGCGATGAGGGATGAAGAAACGATAGACGGAGAGAAAGTCTTTGAAAACAGAGTCTGCGGCACGGATGGAGAGCGGCAGACGTCCAGATCTTTCCAGCCATAATGGAGCCAACCCGGCCGCCGTTTCGACAGTAGAGCCCCTCAAATCGATGGCCCGCCAAAGCGCGGGCGTCGTGAGAGCTATCTCTTGCCACTGGCGGCAGGTATGGGTGAGGGTAGTTGGAGAAAGTTCTCCGAACAACAGTGGAGGCTCTGGGTAAGTCGGCAGGAAATGTAAAAAAAATTCCGCGATGAGTTCGTTGGGTAAAGTGAGTACTGGATATTTGTATGAATCTAGACGCTGCTGCGCGGGCTCCTTGGATGCATGTAGCACCGAGATCGAGTCTTTGAGGGCGGTGACTTGCTCCTCAACTTGAAGTTTCGATATTTCGGCCTCGATCTCGCGAATTCGCGCATTCGTTTCTGCCACCAAAGCGCGATCAAGCTCCAAAGAGTCTTGCATCTGCAGAAGGATATCCGGGCGCTAGAGTAGAGGGCGTTACTTCAGATTGTCGGCGTCGATCTGAACAAAAAACAACGGTATGGTGGAGGGAGTTGGGAGGAAGAAGCAAGACACTAGTCTCTCACGCTCTCAAGAGTTTGGCAAGACACTGGTGACTTTCATTCGTTTTCTAGCGCTAAGGAAGCAATGGTCGCAAAAATGGGACTCATAATGGCCCAAAGAATAGTATGCGTTAATGATTATGCTACAGCTGTACAGACTGTGAATCGTTTCTAAAATGACCAGGATGGTTTGCACGACACCAAGACAAGGACCAGATATACGAACGACGGGAGGTCCCTCGGCCACACCAAATGCACGGGCAGACGTGCCTATTCCATGATTAATGATAGAGCCATGGACACCAGGATTGGGACGGCTGAGCGCATCCAGAACGCCCAGAATTTGCCCAACCGCCCGTGCAGAAAGAAGGACTCCGCTTATGCAACATGGCACTCAAAAAAACTCAAGCCTCCATACTATACGTGTTCTTCTCGAGCTAACGATACGCGTAAGACGCGACACAGACGTAAAAAAACGCGACAGCTCACCTCGACTTCAAGCTCGCGTCTAACTCGAAACTCCTCATCTGCCTTGATGACGAGATGCCAATCGTCAAGATCTTCGATTATAAAGTTATCCCTCTCGTTCATGGCGATGAGGATCTCCTTGACGGCGGGGTCACTGTCACGGCTTTGTTTTCAAGCCAGCAAAGTCAAACCAGCGCCAGTGTCGACCCACCATGTCAGGAGGACGCCTGTTCATGGGAAGAAGTTTGAGTAGTCCTGAATGAGATGCGACAGATCAGGCGCCATACTCTTTATTGCTCGCATAGTCGATAGCTGGTGTTCAAGACTCCCTGAAGTTCACGCAGTTTGGTGGCAAGAATGCGAAGGGTCTTCGGCCAACATTCCGATCAAATCATTCGGTGATGTCCGGCAGCTCTCTTCTTCACACTGCAACGTTTGTGGCCTCACTGTACTTGTAGGTGCCCTCAGTCGATTTTTCATTACTTCTGCCTGAAAGCAACCCGGAGACTTCCCGGAGAAGTCTATGTATTGGTTTTCTGCGCTGTGTGGAAGGAGTGACAGAATTGGGCATGGAGCTGAAGACTCTCCATTGGACGATAATTCTACTTGTCCACCGTGACGGCCGCGTAAATCATGTCGCCTATTTTTGCCCGATTCGTTGAGCAGTGGTCTCTCTTTCCGAGAATGCCAACTGCCTCGCCGCCACAGCTTCAATTCAGGCGATTTCAACGACCCGCCGCAGACGCAGTCACACACACGACACAAAGCACGCTATGGTCCAGGGGAACTTGACTCTTATCTGCCAGTGGCTCCACACGATTAGCTCCGCCTTTACGCTGACGGCCTTACTTCTCGGAATCATTATCCTGAGCCAGGGCCCTCCGGCCAGACCAGTCGAAGGAAGCCCAACAGAGCTGGGTTCCGAGTCGGGTGCTATGTATCTTCGAGAGCAATTGGGAAATCGATGGTTCAGAACAGATGGCTGGCCTGCTTTCTTCGTGCCCTCTGTCATATTCATCTGTTTCCTTGGCTGATAGGAAAACGTATCCCGCCGGTCTTCCTCAAGTCTCAACTTCAATCTGCGTGCTCATGTCGCCGGCCCGAGTGCGACGCCCACTCTGAACGGTGGCGGCTTCCGGAAATTAAAAGGATTCGGAGAAGACTGGCATTGCCATTGCGCTCCCAACTGCGTTTCTGATGTCCAAGAGCCATCGGAGTACCGGAGGCCGCGTTTCACTTGCTTATCGGACGAATGAGGTTCATACAACCTCATTCCTTGCGCGGGAGTCGAAATTTGTAATTGCGCGTCTAACCACCTGTCATGCAAGTCCCCGCCCTATCCAATCGGCCTACTACTAGTAACTCGTCGTCTTGGACTATAGGTATGTCTTCAATCCCTACACATTGAACCTATATATATATACAAAGTAAGTTATAGATACCTAAGTTGAATTGGCCCAAGCAGGAAGCTAGATGTTCAACACCGCAGTTGAGCGACCTCAGCTACAACTTGTCGATTGTCATCCGTCGGATATTACTTCCACTTCTGCCGTTGAAAGGTAGCATGGGCCTGAAGATTTCAAGGCAATGTTCTAACTGCTATCGCACGCGCAATCTGGCGCTTTTCAATTCCGGAAGGTTCCATAGTGCATAGTTGGTTCCCCTCGTTCCAGATCTGCGAATCAGAATATTGGATGAGCGTTGGGCACATAGCAGGTGATAACATGCAGGACCGCCTCTTAGAAAATCGTCATCTAACCCGTCACTCGTCTAGAACAGAATATCGACATCCGAAATCGTGCATCTCTGAGAAGGCTTGAATTTACACGGCTGCTTTTGGCGACTGCATTTCAACTGTCTAATTACTCGCAAAACGAGAAGGCAGTTCATGGAGATATAATTCTATCAGGCTCATGAGAGTATAAATTGAGCGACCTTTCTGCTGTACTGACTCATCCACAATACCACGAACTTGAACCTCATATTGTTCAATACAATGGGTGCAACAATGAAGGCTACCGGTTCGTGGTTTTATCTGCCAATCAGCGCCGTTCTCATTTTTTTCGTAGACGATGCCCAGAAATCACAACTCGAGTCTATTGTCGACGACGGTATCCTCGGTTTCCCGCACATCTCCGCCGCGATCGAGTACGAAATACGCGTATTCTGGGCTTTCACTTGGCGCGACTGGTCCATGAGCGTCGTCCCCGGGTTGATGTATACCATCGCTGCTCTCCGCTCCCTCGACACTCCTTCGACGGAGCTTATCATCCAGTCCCTCATCCGTTCTCTCATCTACTCCCTCCTCTACATCTACAACTTCGACATCGCGAACCAAATCAACGGCGTCGCGGAAGACCGCATCAACAAACCCGACCGTCCCCTATCCTCTGGGCTCGTCACCATCCGAGGCGCGTACATCCGCTGGTACGCCACGACCGTCGTGCACCTCGCTCTCGGCGCTGCGTGGGGCGTCCTGCCATTCACCTTCCTCTGGGTGTTCATCACCATCTACACTAGTTTCTATGGCGGAGACAAGCACTGGATCCCCAAGAACCTGGGGTTCATGTCCATCGGCACGTTCTCGCTGCTTCAAGCGGCTTGGGGACTCGTCACGCCGCTTGCTTGGGCTCAGTGGCGCTATGCGCTGGTGCTTTGCAGCGTTTTTGGTATCGTGGCGAGTGTGCAGGACATGCGCGACGTTGATGGGGATAAAGTTGCGGGTCGGCGCACGCTGCCTATTGTTCTTGGGAATAATTTCCGCTGGATTATGGCTGCTATCATCTGCGCTGCGCCTGCTGCTTGTTGGCAACTTCAGGTGTTCAGATATACACATTGGTTGGTAGGCGTCTGCGGTGCTTTGCTAACATTTGCGATGTTCTATATGGCTGGTCGCGTCGTCCACGGAGGTTCACGGAAATACGACCATAAAACTTATATGGTGAGTTGTGTTCCGCCATATCTTGATTCACTCGAGGACTAAGACCACTTCAGATCTTGACTTACATCTACTGTGGTTGTATTGCGGTCCCGATGTTGTGTCCCTGAGCTCTGAACGATGGCAGATACTTATAGAATATTTCTTTGATTGTGAATGCCTATATAGACAGAAGAATACTCAATGAATCTTTCTCCAGCTATCAGCAGTCATCTTTCTATTTTCAGCAAGCTAGAATTCAACAACTGTCCCCACTCACGGAATTTTGCGAGCTAGTTCCCATGGCTGAAATATTTAATGGTTTCAACCAAGGATTA
Source organism: Favolaschia claudopus (assembly GCA_037176885.1). Taxonomy (NCBI): domain Eukaryota; kingdom Fungi; phylum Basidiomycota; class Agaricomycetes; order Agaricales; family Mycenaceae; genus Favolaschia; species Favolaschia claudopus. The sequence goes on from JAWWNJ010000007.1 coordinate 1,403,966, forward strand.
CATAACAATGTATTTTGCACCATACAGATGCTATCCATACGTGTAGCACAGTAAAGGGTTCCGAATATCCATCACTTCTCTAATGGCTACAACCGGCACTACCATCGTATCCAGTTCGAAGTCCAGGGTAACGTTTGTGTATGGCGGCACGACAGCGGTGCGTCCCGATATCTGATCAATCCTCGAAGCAAAATCAAGTCCAACCCAATCCCACCATAGTTTATCAACAAAGGCGTGGTGAAGGTAGAAAACCGGGTCTACAGGAATTCGCCTCAGTCTTAGTTGAATATTGATCAAGTAAACTCACCTCCAGGACTTGAATAATGGTCAGCAATTTCGCCTCCAACAAGATTATGTCCGCCGTCGTGCAGTCGCATCGTTTCAGTAACCGGGGCACCCTCCAGTTCGATTCGGAATGCTTCATAAGTTGTTTGTCGTAGGACATCTTTAATCATGGAACTAGATAAGAATTGCCGTATATTGTCGTTGAAGGCACGCTGCAGGCAGTGATTTGTGGAACTCGTTCCAGGTCCGACGCTTAGGTTGTAAGCCGCAAAAGGTCCATCGACGATGCATCCTCCTCCCGCGCCAGGCGCGACCCATCCCGCACTGGCTAGTGCGGAGAGGTTTCCAAATTGGCCAGCGTAATTGGGAATGTCGAGTCCGTTCCCTCCGAAGCCATACACGGCGTCAAATATAGGGAATTTTGCTAATCTGACAACAAAACAAGGGGTTATGAAATCACTTGAGATGCTCAGAAAAAGTACGCACGGGCCACCGTTGTCGATGTCGGGGCTCCAGTCATAGAAACTACATAGGCAATAAGCTAATACTTGCGAGCAAGAAAACGAGAACGGATTTACGGAAGTCCACCCTGATATCCGCATTCGTCTTGTAAAGCAACTTCAAACAATTTGAGAAACCGTCGATGCCATGGGAGAAATTGGCCCTATACGCAATATCATTTCAATGAACCCATCTTCTACCGAGGGAATATCTCTTACGACTCGATGCACTCGATCAGCCATAACAACATGTATCGCCTGAAAATCGTCAAACCGCGTATTCGCTCCTTGCAAATTGTTGGAGATGCTCGGAAGACGCTGGAGGCATTGTACGGCAGAGATATAGGCTAACTTTTGGGAGTTGCTCAGCGTGCGCCTGCGAATAATATCAGTATCCAGCTGATAACCTATCGACGGACATATGATACCAGTCTGAACGAAGAGTCGGATTGGGGCAGAGAGATATTCCGCTGGTTCTTTGGGCTGCAGGGGCAACGGTTGATGGCGATGGGGTGAATCGATAGTAGCCAGTTGAGAGAGCAAGAACGGCGAAGGCAAGAAAGACGCTGACTACAACGATCGAGAGAGGGGCCCAGTATTTGCGAAGGCGGGGGCTTGAAAAAGATGCTGCCGCTCTTTCACTGTGGCCCTTGCGTTCATGAACGCCAGCTGCCGAGAAGGTGGCCTGGTACTTCATCGTCATTGGTCGTGAGATTGCGCTCAAACGGTCAGGCCATTTTTATAGCAATTTTTGCAAGTGCAAGCATTTTCGGGCGTTAGCGGCTATCTCATTCTTCTGCGGCGGGGAGGAGAACACCCCAGATAGTCAGAGCCAGTACGACGAGTAGCGGAGACGTGGAGGCTTCAGGCAACGGAGTTGCTGGTTCCGGAATAATTTCGTGAGCTGGCACGTTCGCAGCAGAAGGCTTGAAAGCATTCGACGATCAAGGGGCGACGATCGAGTAGTACAGGCAAGCCAACAAGAAATGTAACTCGCCTCAAACGACGTGAAAAATCTAGAAGCCGCGGTTGAGTTGATTGAGCGAGAGTCAGTATACCGATGCACCACTCCGCTACGGATGAAGATCGCGAGGTGCAAAGGTCGGGAGTGAGCAACTGACCTCGTGTCGAAATATACGACCTAGATGTCCCATGAGGCGAGATGTGAAGAAAGGACTGGTATACGCACCATACATGGTCCTCCAGTGCGTCTGGCTTGAGGCAATGCCGCTCAAAGAAACAGAAGAGGTCGAAGGGCCGGGTTGGCTGGTCAGTTCCCAAAGACTTTTGCCCGCCAGAACGAGTACAGAACAGAGACCGGTTCAGGTTGAAACTTAACGTCATAGGATGTTGGAACAACTAGGCCGTTTAAATTTGTGATGGAGAAAAAAATGAGCTGGATCTTGGTCGATGGTGGCCCAAGTTTGTTCGATGGTCGGCCGCAACGCAGACCGTTAGACCTTCGTCAGGTACGACGGGTCCCGGATGCATCTTAGAGCCGCACCACCTCCAGAATCGGATTATTCGGCTTGAAGTTGTTTGCGCTGGCCTTCAAGCTTCAAGTTTCAAGCTTCAAGTTGATCCTTTTCATTTACCGTCAAGATTGAACCGCTCATCTTCTTGACCCGTGTTTGCTAGATGTTCGACGCCTTGGCCAGTCGACGTCTTGTTTTGTTGGTGCTCTTGAACGTGCAGACTACGACGAAGAAGTTTCCTGACGACTGAGATCGAGGTAGGATGTAATCGATTCCATCGCAAGGACATCAACCGCAACACTGAGAGGTAGGAGGCTGCACTAGTCGTGAAACAGGCTGTGGGTGGTGCTGCGAATGGAAACAAAACCTATCTGTCGCGAGTCCGAGTCGCGACCGAGGGCTTGGCGACTGCTTGGCGCCGTCGGCGTCGGCGAACAACGGAGATGGACAACAACACGGGATAGACCAGACGCGACAGACGCGACACCTCGTAAGTGCGACACATCTCCGTGAGAGAGCGTGAGATGCGACACACCGTGCCGAGTTCACCCACAGATTCAACACACCTGTCAATTATTGATCAAATCAGTGTTTGATGAATAAAGAATGCCGCAGGCCTATGGCGGTCACTTTGTACATTTAATATTTACACACACAATTGTCTGCGCGCACACAATTATTGGCAATCCGCGCGCGCGCAAATGACAGACTCGGAGGAGGACAGAGGTGAGTTTCTTTTTGGGTTGGTTTTGACAGCCCATCAACGTCCCATCAAGTCCCGCCGCCGCCCTCCCCCGCCGTTGAGACAGCTGCCCATCAACGTCCGAGTCCCGCCCCCCACCTTGCCCCGCCCCCACCCACTGTTGAGCTGTACTTCGGTGGAATAGATGTAAATGCGCCGTAAATTGAGAGCATTCGGGGCTGAATGTAAGTTTTGCCATTACTTACCTCCGCCACGACGCCCGCCGTGCTTTTCCAGCCGTCCCGACAGCCTCAGGCGCCATACATCCGGTCGCGCGTACGTAGCCGCCAACGATGACCAACTTTTACCGGACTCTGCCGGTGATTTGATGTTACACGTCACTCGACGTGTTACCTAACAAATGCCAAGACGGTTGACCCGAAGCCTGCGATCCGCTGATCCTGGCTTCCGACACTTCCCGACGGCATAGGACGGAATCAACGATGTCTGCTCACAAAAAGCTGCAGCAAGAGCAGTCTGCTCAGGCTGATCCAAATGGGCTGCTATAGTGATCTACTTAGTTGCTACTTACCTTTGTCGAATCGTTAGCACGCTGGGAGGAATAATTTCAGGGCCCAGGCTGTCGGGGCATTGATGTGCAGCTGTCAAAACCGACCTAAAAAGGAAATCACCTCTGTCTTTGGACAAGTTTTGCGCGCGCGCGGCAATATTTGCGTGCGCGCAGACAATTTTGTGTGTAAATATTAAATGTACAAAGTGACCGCCATACAGGCCCGGCATCCTGCAGCAATCACTGCCGAAGGCCAGATGAACGCGCAGCCGAGGGGTTAGGGCAAGCGGAGCGCCCTAACTCCGGCAATCCAGGAAGTGAATCCCGCCCCGACGGGTTAGAGTTAGGGTGAAGACATAGTGATCCGCGCGAACGAGGCTTTAGTGTGCCGACCTGAGCGGCCCCGGTTCGGGGGACCCCCCGAGCGCAGCGAGGGAGGGGAGGGGACGGGAATGGTCGGTCCCCTTCGCGCAAACTACGTCGAAGGATTACACAGCTGCCTGATGTTGCCGGGGAGCTCACCAATGAATTTGCCGCGCCGGCACTCAAATAATCACCTAAATCATTCACTCAAATGCGACACATCACGGTGACATCAATCGTGACAAGCTGTGATAATGTGTCGCGTCTGAACAGATGTGTCGCAGATCAAGTGTGTCGCGCGCGCGCATCTGGTATATACTCACAACAACAGGCTTTCTTTCCGCCCCCATGATCCTTACTCCTGGTATCCTCCGCCTTGACTTGGATTTCACTCAGAACTGCCAGAACAACCTCGCAAAAAGCCCTGCTACAAATTTCCCCGCAACAACTGGCTTGACGACTGTGCTGCGTTGCATCCAGGTTGTTGCAAATGTATTAGTTCTCGGCTTTGTGTGGGCTGTGTATTTCGCAAGACCGCGCAACCATCCGGATCGCCAACAAGTCACCAGGAGATCAGCGCGATCGCTATTAAAGCCATTGTTCCCGTTTGACACTTCTTCGTCCCGGTTTCGTGGCTTTTTTTGTGTCTCCCCAGGATCCCCGAGCTGCGCTTGGTTTCTCTTCTTCTATCGTCCTTGTTCAACAGCCTAGTGCTTGAAAGCTTTCTCTACTTCTCTACTCTCCTTCAATCATGGTCAATTTCACGATCCTAGCTGGTGGCTTCTCGACTTTCATTGCCACCTATGTTTTCGACTCGGACGCAAGCACCTTGAGCTTGACTCAACAAACGGAGACTGGACCCAGTCCGTCGTGGATCGCGTCCCACCCGACGAATCTTAGCATCCTCTAGTGCGTCTCCTATATTTCGTATCTCGACTACGCTGAACCATGTCCCCCCAGTGCGGTCAACGAGCTGAACCCCGGTGGAAATCTGCAGTCGTTCACCGTCGATAGCACGGGTGGACTGCAGAACATCGACAACGTCACGACCGGTGGCAACGGCCCCACTTTCACGGTCATGCTCTCAACAGGCGAGGTGACCGCCATGAATGTAGGCTTCATCTCTAGTTGGCCGACTATGGATAACATTCCCGCACCTAGTTCGGATCGCCGAATTGCTCGTTCGTGGCTACCGACCCCAACGACCCTCTCCGCTTCGAGCGCGATTCACCCGTCATCTCCTTCCCCATTCCGGATGGCGCACCTTCGAACCCCCACATGTCGCTTGAGGTCAATGATGAAGTTCTGGTCCCCGATCTCGGAGGCGACAAAATTTGGCGGATAGCCCGCGACGGTGCTCCCGGGAACTTCAAAGTTCAAGGGCAGATTGACATCGACCAGGGTGCTGGGCCACGACACATTGCCGTCCTCGGTGCGTTACTTAGATCGTCCCCTCCGCCAAAGCTGACTTATCCCTCCACGCAGACAACATCCTCTTCACTGTCCACGAAAAAACCTCCACCCTCACCGCCCAAGCCATCCCCGCTGCCCCCAACGGCACCACCTTCCCGCTCATCGCCAACGTCAGCATCATCCCCGAAGACGCCCTCCCCGGCTCCCAATTCGCCGCCGCCGAGATCCTCATCTCCACCCCGACCGACGCATTCCCCAACCCGCTCATTTATGTCAGCAACAGGAACATCAGCCCGAATGTCACCGACCCGCGCGGCGACACTATCGCGATTTTCGAGTTTGTGAGCGGGGCCGCTGATGCGCAGGCTGCTGGAAACACGCGCCGTATGCTGCGCCGCCCGTCCCGCAGCCGGCCGAACAAGGGCGGTAACGGCCAAGGCGCTGGTGCCGGTGCCGGTGCGGGTGCTGACACTGCCGCTCCTGCGAGCGGACAGCTCAATCTCCTCGCGCAAGTCCCGACTGGGCTGCAACAGATCCGTAGCATGGCCCTCGGCCGCGTGGACGACGGCGGAGATGAGTTCATCATTGCGGGCGCCAACACCGTCGGCGGTGTTGCTGTCTTCCAGCGTGTAGACGGTGGACGCAATTTGACACTCGTGGCGAGGAACGAGGACCTACAGAACCGCACGAGTTTCGTCTTTGTTGAGCAGTAATTCGCGGTGAAGGAGGTTGTTGTAAGTTTTCGCCATAGAATAATTTTGTAGCCGGGGTTATGTAGGATACTCGGTCTTTTCAATAAGTAGTAGAAAATGCCATGAAACGAGCTCGAATTTACACAGGCAAAGTGCTTGCTCTGAGACTAGTGTTTTGATGGTTCAAGTTTGTCGACCGTGACTTTGATTCGGTTCTTCTTCTCATCGATCATCCACCGTGTTTCTATCTTTGAGTCTACGGCGACAACTCGATAGTCACCCTGAACTCCAGCGCCCCGATACTCCTTTGCAGATGCTCGAGGCTTTGGAACTAGATCGTGCTGCGCTGGCAAAGATAGACGCACAGGTCCGGATCCTCAAAATTGTGGCCCAAATATCCCCTCTACCGGACTCGATTACCGAGCTAATCGCTACCGGGGAGGCCGCGCAGCAGCGTCTAGATTCATACAAGTATCCGGTCTTGACATTGCCCAACGAGATTGTAGCAGAAATCTTCCTTCATTTCTTGCCACCATACCCGGACGTCGACGTATTCGGAAAAAGCACGCCTACGCGTCTAACCCACATCTGCCGCCAATGGCGCGACGTCGCCCTCTCAACACCTGCTCTCTGGAGGGCCATTCGTCCTTGCCGTGCCCGGGCAATGTTCAGCCTCGGTTGGGACGAAGTATTCTCGCTGACTACTGCTTTTTTGGAGAGATCTGGTAGCTTGCCGCTATCGGTGCATGCCTCGGACGCGTACAAGCCATCCCCCTTTGTACCAAGTATCATCCTTCATCGCGATCGCTGGGAGCACATCACATTCTGCCTCGAGGCACCCACATTGTCGAATGCTCTGGACGGACCCATGCCGCTTCTCCGTACAATGTGGTTGCGCCCCCAGGGCGGTTCTTCGAGGCAGCCGATCGCTGTCCCATCTGACAATGTACCCCTCTTGCGCTCGGTCACCCTCGACGACCGTGGTGCTAGAATCGTCCGTTTGCCCTGGTCGCAATTGACCTCTCTCAAATTATCAGATCATGTCAGTTTGACGCCCTGTGTGTCAATTTTGCGACAGACAACGTGCTTAACGAATTTGGCACTATGTCTGTCAGATACGTGGTATGATGGTGATGACCCACGGGATACTTATCCGGACCTGATTCTACCGCATCTGGAAAATCTGGCTTTTGAGCCCAGGAGCGATATGCACCAGGGCTTTTTCCAAAGCCTCGTTGCTCCCGCTCTCCTTTGGTTGGAATTACCAGAGATGTTCTTTGGGGTGTCTCGCTCTGACCGCATTCAAGTTGGACTTCTCAACTCTTTCATATTGAAATCTGGATGCAAGCTTGACGGGATACGAATTACTGAAGCATCGTTTCCGGAAATTTACCGCGATGCATTACCATCCGTCCCTCAAGTCATTTCTTTGGCGCGTGTTTCCCGACCTTTGACGGTGCCACTTCGAATCGTTCGATGAGGTGGTATTATATGCGGCACCTATTGAGGTACTCGGAATGTATACTTACACCGGAGGCATACCGTCAATATAGTCTCATTTTCCTCCAGCGTGGCACTGGCTGGAAATTGACTCGATTGTCTGTCATAGAGAGACTACTTAGTCTCATATCGCTCTCACGATAAATTCGATGAACCCCAGTACCTTTGGCCTATCGTGAGATTTAATAGGGTAACGCGTCGTTGACTACTTTGCTCATGGCAATAGCTAGCCGAAGTACCTCAACCATGGTACTAAACCTTGAGATAGTTAGGATAAGTACGAGTGAGTCATCAGCAAATCCCCGGAGATGTTGTAATCAATTGTTGATGTTATGATCGAGCCGCTGGCTCGTAAGCCCTGTAATCGACCGCAATCCTCTGATAATGTAGCTACAACCTGCAGAATGTATTATGCATATTGTGTCTTAATTGTATTCCGGTTGCGCTCTCGTTGCAATGCGAGTGCGGACTGCCAGTGGCGCTGTCGTGTCAGAGGTGAGAAATAGAAGGTGCCAACTCGGACTTCGCCACTGCCTTTGTCAACAGGGTGGTTTGCTGTAACTCGACGTCGACCGACGCTCTCTCTACCTGGACTCGAACTCTGCTGAGTCTGGTGCGCACTTGACGATGACGACGCCTTCGACGCGTGTTCGAAATCGAATTTTGGTGATGTGATGGCGCCATCAACTTCAACTTCTGGGTCTTGACCTTGAGCGCGACAACGTAGTGGCGGCGCGATGCGTCTGTGGATCGTCTGCCTCGTCGGCGACCTACACGTTACGCATTGTCCACCATCCTCTACAACCGCAGCACTCTCCCCGCGATCCTCCACCCCCGGCCCACAATCACTTAGCCTGAACGCTGCTCGGTGCTTTTCCGCATCCTCGATGGACGACGATAGGCTTATCTGCGCGTGCGGTGCGCAATACACACACGAAGCTCATTTCTCGAGACACCAAAATCAGTGTGCGACTGTCCTGGGCACTGCCAGCAAATCCTGGTCAACGGCAACAAAGAGGAAGACCAGAAAATATCTGAGCGCAGCATCCTCGCTCCCTGTTGCTGGTGCTACGCGTCCTAGAAAAAAAATCCGAGTAGAAGATGCTACCGCGTCGTCGTCTTCCAACCATAATCGGTACCTCTCGCTCTCGCCTTCTGCTGACGACTCTAGTAACATGGTGAGTCGTATCATGGTTCTCCGTAACTTCAAGCTGCTAACACTATCGCACCAGTTTGATGATGATGATTCACCCCTCGGTAACGGCCTGCCCGAACCCTCATCGTCGACTGAGCAGGTCCCCGCCAAACGTGTCCGTCGTCCGACTGCTAAGGCGTTACAGGCGCTAGACGACCCACTCCCTGAGGGGCCGGGGCCATTGCAGGAGGAAGCAACATCGTCTGAGCCAGCGGTGCCGGGCCCAGTGATGTTACGGATCCCTCGCCTTTTCCGTACCGCCGCCAATTCTTTTGGTTTGTCGCGACTTTACCGCCAACACCCTACGTCCATTCCGGATTTGGATAGCAGTCTATGGGATCATGAGCGGATCAAGAAAACCTCTTGACCTGGTGGAACGAGTAAGCACTCCTTCTCTTACGTCCACCTTGTGCTCAACGGCTTCGGATTGCAGGAAGGTCTTCTCCCAGATGAACGATGCTAAACCCGCCAAGCGCGCTGATGGATCACTGAGCATTGCGGAACGCATGGCTGCTCAAGCAGCCGCTGCGCGGCGCTTTAGTGGTACTCCCGCGGCATAGTCGTTGAAGAGGCGACTCGGATGCCGCCATCCCAAAACTAGATCACTCTTCCTGTTCCTCGCTATGTATCGTCAATTTATTATATGCCATTTACCAATATCCTATTGCCCGATTGAGTCGACGAATCGTGTTACAATTGACCGTAATGTATCGCAAGCACCATAATCCCATCCTGATATTATAATCCTCAGCAAGCTTATGAGGTACTTGCGACCCTTGTGCAACCTGCCCCCAACTGGCTCAAAATATAGGCAGGTACCTTGCGAGCGTTTGCGGCCGATTATACCTGATTCTGCACATTACGATGGGTTTGCGCCCGAATGTGCCGATTATATCCGAGTGTGATCGGCAGATGATTTCTCGGACTTTTTGCTGATGGATTGAAAGGAGCTAGCTGCAGCCAAAACTCCCACGCTTTTTCTTGCTTCTCTCCTCCACTCATAGTCTCTCCAAGACAGTCGCTATATCAATTTGCTCGCACCTCGCATACTCCACTCAGTGATAATCTGGGCTTCTGCATTTCTCGGTCATCCCAACGTTCCCAGTCGGGGTTTCATGCAAGACTCTTTGGAACAGGATCGCGCTTTGGTGGCAGAAACGGATGCGCAAATTCGCGAGATCGAGGCCGAAATATCGAAACTTCAAGTTAAGGAGCCACTCACAGCCCTCAAGGACTCGATCTCGGTGCTGCATGCATCCAAGAACCCCGCGCAGCAGCCTCTAGATTCATACAAGTACCCGGTCCTGACTCTACCCAACGAAATACTTTCGGAGGTCTTCATACATTTCCTACCGACTTACCCCGAACCCCCGCCGTTTCTTGGAAACCTTTCTCCAACAACCCTCACTCACATCTGCCACCAATGGCGAGAGATTGCTCTTACGACGCCAGCACTTTGGAGGGCCATTGATTTGAGGGACTTTACTGCGGAATTGGCAGCCTCGTTGGCTCCGTTATGGCTGGAAAGATCTGGATGTTTGCCGCTCTCCATTCGTACCCCAGACTCCGAGGTGTACTACTATGACGACTTTCCATCGATTTTCGGTGTCCTTATCCCTCATCGCGCCCGCTGGCAGCAGCTTGACCTGAGACTGGATGATCCCAAGCATTTGGAAGTTCTAGATGGCCCATTGCCGCTTCTCCGCACCCTGAGTGTATATCTCGGCCACCGTCGTGACAACCCTTTGCTTCTCCAAACTCCCCTTCTACGCACCGTCGTCCTCGACGACTGTGGGCAACCCAGCCTCATTTTACCCTGGTCACAACTCACTTCCCTCACATTGAGGATCATCTACCCCGTGGAGTGCGTCTCGATTTTACGAGAAGCCCGGAACCTGGTCAGTTGCACCCTCAATGGCATATGGGCTGCACAACCCCCAAACGACCGGTTTGCTGACCTTACATTGCCGCGTTTGGAAACCTTAATTTTCGAGCGCAACTGTGACATCTGGGTGGATCTTCTGCGACTCTTCATTACCCCAGCTCTCCGCTCTCTCGAAATTCGAGAAGACCTCTTGGATAAAACGGACCCCTTCGCGTCTCTTAATTCCTTCATCTCGAAATCCGGATGTACGCTCAACGAGCTACGGATAACCAGAGCATCCGTTCATACGGATGTTAGTTATCGCGATGCGTTTCCCTCAATCCCCCGAGTCGACCGTTATTTGTAAGGGTTATTCAAGGACAACCATGATTCGTACAATCCGACAAGTTTTCTAGTAGAATCCTAATCCTCATCATACGGTTACCGCACCGAACTTGTAACGCCGAAATAGTTTAGTCTATTAGTTTGCGCCAGGATACGAGTGCTTGAGATGATGATCATCGATGAGGGCCGGGCAAAACTCTCACGCTTTTTCTTGCTCTCTCCACTCAGTGAAAATCTGGGCTTCTGTTTTTTTCGGTTACCCCAACGTTCCCAGTTGAATGCACATGCTGCAATCTTTGGAACTGGATCGCGTCCTGGTGGCAGAGACAGATGCGCAAATACGCGAAATCGAGAGCCAAATGTCGAAGCTTGAGGAGCAACTCACAGCCCTCAAGGACTCGATCTATGTGCTACGTGCAACCAAGGAGCTTGCAAAGCAGCGTCTAGATTCGTACAAGTACCCTGTCTTGACTTTACCCAACGAAATCGTCTCGGAGATCTTCTTACATTTCCTCCCGACGTATCCAAAAACCTCGCCACTTCTCGGGCGACTTTCTCCCACTACCCTCACCCATATCTGCCACCGGTGGCGAGAAATTGCTCTCACGACGCCTGCACTTTGGAGGGCCATCGATTTGGAGTCTGAGGGGGAAACGGCAGCCTTTTTGGCTCAATTATGGTTGGAACGATCAGGATGTCTGCCGCTCTCCATCCGTGCCGCGGACTTTGATTTTGAAGATTCCTTTCTCTCCGTCTACCGTGTCTTCATCCCTCATCGCGCTCGCTGGGAGCATCTCGACTTGGAACTAGAGGACCCCGATCATTTGGAGGTTCTAGATGGCTCATTGCCGCTCCTCCATACCCTGAGCGTATTTCTCGGGAAAAGTCTCGTCAAGCCCCTGCTTCTCCAAAATTCACCCCTTCTGCGCACCGTCGTTCTCGACGACTATGGGCGACCCAGCCTCATTTTACCCTGGTCACAAATGACTTGCCTCACATTGAGGTCTTTGTACCCTGCGGAGTGCATCTCGATTTTACGGCAGACCGAGAACCTGGTTAGCTGTAATCTTGACCTGTGGACTGAAGACCTCCCTGGAGGCCAGCTCGCTGACGTTCAGTTGTTGCGTTTGGAAACCTTAGTTTTCGAGCGAAACAGTGACATCTGGGTGGAGTTTTTGCAAATTCTCATTACCCCAGCTCTCCGTTCCCTCGAAATGGTGGAAGGTTTCTTGAACAAAACGGACCCCATTGGGTCCCTCAATTCCTTCATCTCGAGATCTGGATGTACACTGAACGAGCTACGAATCATGGCGGCATCTATTGACGAGGATTCTTACCGCTATGCGTTTCCTTCGATCCCTCTAGTCGTTTGTTCTTCGTAGAGGAGCATCGCAGCTCTCTAAATGGGCGCGTACAAGCTGACAATCCATTAGCAAGCTGATGAATAGCATTCCGAATTGTTGTCTGGCGTACAATACTCGATTCTCCTTATTATCTACCTGCATTCGTCTACATCATCCAACCACTCCTACCGACGTACTCCACTGTACTCCTTCATTGAAAAAACATGATATAACGAGTCCATGCACCACGTCTGAGACTTCCCAACTTCAGAGGAGAGAAGGGGAGACGCAGATGCTTGCTTATACTATGTATGCGCAGCGACGACTGCATTGTGGTCGCATCCGGCGGGGCAGTGAAGTGGGGGTCATAATTTACTCGTCGGCTTAGAGTTCGCGAGGCCTGTGCCATCCTCTTGAAGCGACTACGTTCAGCTGTGAGACGGCGGTCACGGAGGACGAAGCCAAGGAATCGGCTGAGTTGAGAGGTGACGCTTCTACGAAGGGGCAGGAGTTTGAGTCCTCTGTTTAAAGGGAACGGTGGAGTCTTTGCTGAGCGGATTTGTATTGTTGTCCAACGCGAAGGAGTTGCCGGCGACGGGGTTCTCAAGAATAGAGGGACCGTCGCGTTGCAGGCGGACAGCGAAACAAAAGTATCGCGCAACCGCAGCGTCTTCCGAACATTGAGGCTGAACCTGAAGCTGCATCGAGGGCGAGAAACTGAATTGATTGGCGGGCTTTCATTCAACTGTAGTATATTACATTAGCTGGCCTTGTATTCACTCGATCTAAGAATCCTCACTCAGCCTCGGCCGCAGACTACGCTCTGCCCTCCAGAAGCTTCAAATGCCCCATCCCACACGCGCCCACGCCCCACTCTTTGCCAACGGCGCGATACTTGCGCTCCTTCTCACAGCCCTCGACCGCACAGCGCGAGGGGGCAGTGGTAGCCGAGAGCTGAATCACCACCTTCTGGTCGGGCGACGGAAGAAACGCTTTGGGGATGGAGAACGATATTGAGGTGGTGGGAGTCGAGTCCACAGGCATCTTGGAATCTTCGGCGGGAGGGGTTGGGCGGCGGGATGTTGAGATCCAGCGGTACATACTGGGCAGCGGAGGTGCGCCGGAGGGAGTCGAGGCTCCATCGTCGTCTTCCATGTCGACGTCCTCATCCGACATGGCGTTGCGTTTGTTTCTCGGACGCGATTGTTTTTTGAGCAGGCGGTTGATGGTTTCTGCCTGATGCACGATGTGAGGAGCTGGATAGCCAATGGAGTAAGTTTCACAGCAGTGAACACCTTTTCGTCTTCAAGCTTCTTCTCAATCATGTTCTTGCGCTTTCTTGCATTTTCTTCTTTCCGGAGAGCGACCTCAGAGGCGGTATATTGCGTCTTCTTGCTAGACCCAGCCGATGGAGTGTCTGCAACACATATGCGAGTTAAAACACACGAGAGAGCGGCAGTAGCAGTGAAGGCACCTAGGGAGACATGTGAAGGGCCGGAATGGCTGGCCAGAACAGCTTGACGAGCAGTGAGTTGGCGATTGTTCGGAGCAGCAGCAGAGTAAGAGGCCTCAGAGTCTGAATCTTCAGACTCTATGTCTTCATCTGCATACCAGTGAGTAGAATATCCGAGACCACCTCCCGGCCGACCCTTACTTTTTGGGCGGGCGTATCGACGCGAGGAAGGTTTCTCTGGCTGAGCACCAAGTTTCAGCTTGATTTTGAGAGGTCCTGCATGGCTTGGGGCTATCTAGAGTACAATGAGGCTACCAAAAATTCGGAAAATTTTGCCCAGTTGGCGTACGCTAGGTGGGTCGTTGTCGGAATCTTCGAGCTCGTCTTCACCAGCATCCTCCTCCTCTTCCTCGTCGTCAACTTCTTCCTCGCTATCTTGCATCTCTTCAACCTCGATATCCACCTCGGATTCTTCGCTGGCGACGGGCATGGTGAAAGTCAAGAGCAACAGTTATTTGGCTAACGTAAACACGCGCGACGAAACTTGCTCACAACCCACATCTTATTTACAATGTCTGCGCAGTCGCTCCATTTCTAGTCGTCTTGTACACTATCTTCCGACTTGGTTGCCCTTTGCATGACGGTTCTGGTCAATTTCCGGAGTCTGGCTTTGTTTCAACTTTCCAATTGCTCCCTATTGCCGCTAGCAAGATTTCCTGAAATATGACAACATGGGGTTCTCGACCTGGGCAGTAGACTGAGCCAGGTCTTGAATTTTGCGCCGGTGAACCTCAATAGACCGTAATGTGGTCGAAGGACGTGGACTCAGAAAGCGCGCACGCTGTCCGTTAACTCCGAAACGGCTTGGCCCAAACTTTCATCGTCCTCAAGCTTCGCACACCGTCGCTACAGATCCTCAAAATACGCGAGGGAGCCATGAAATCAGACCCCGCTTTTCCTGCTGAGCTGGAACGAGAGATATTCGAGACCACTGCCGTTTTGTATCCTTCGACGATTCCGGCGCTTCTACTGGTGGCCCGCCGAATCTTCGTTTGGTATGTACCCGTTGGCCAGCGATTGTATAAGCCCATCTCATATCTCACCCCAAAGGATAGAGCCTCTCTTGTACAGAGTCATTCGAACTGACGTAGAGGAAATCGACTTCGCTTTGCAGCATGCAAGAGAGACAAAACCAGCTTCCTTCTTCCATCGTAGCGTCAGGCATCTTTATATCGGCTCCAGAGGATTCACGGGCCCTTCGCTTCTTCCTGTATGCCCAGACATTCTCTCTCTGGCGTATATCAGCCCCCGGGGCCAACCAGCACTCCTCGAGGCGGTCCAGGGTTTTCGGAACATTCGAAGATGGAGTGGTTCCCTTGTGGATCTGTTCGATGGCTCTGACGCCGTAAGTCTCAATCTCCCAGTTTTCGAAACCGTCACGCACTTGGACGTATTTGACGACATCGACGTCTTTAATCAATACACAATACAGCTATGTGCAAGCCTCACTGCGCTGCCTGCTCTCACACACTTGTGCCTGAACAAGAAAGTACCATCTCAAATCATTCGCTCGTTACTCAGCGACTGCTCACGGCTGCAAGTCTTTGTGATAATGTGGTCCAGCCGTGTCTTGGCTGAAGCAATGGTCGAGAGACATCGCAAGGCGGGGCTGGAGGATCCAAGATTCGTTGTAGCCGTGTGCGACGACTATTGGGCCGACTGGGAGGTTGGAGCAAGGGGTGGTGTAGACTTCTGGGCAGCGGCGGAGGCATTTGTTGCTCGGAAACGCAGTCGCGAGATCGAAGGTACTCCCACTCTTGTCGGGAAACCCTTTCCTGATTCATTGTAGGCTCTCGTTACCTTCTCGAAGACTGGTGATGTTCGGCTCGTCTCACCAGAGTTTTTATGAATGCTCTTGGAGGTCAGGACATAAACCGAGTAACTTGCTAGCTGCTCTGTTCATAAGGCAGTGCATACCGCAAATCCTGCCAATTCAATTTGCGCATCAGGGATGATCAGGCCCATGATATCAAGGATTTCAGAAGTTCGACGCGATGCAGTGCAACAGCATCTAATGAATACTTCAAAGCCTGCTTCCTTGCTCGTTTGAAGAGCAAGTGATCCCCTCCCCCCTACGCCATTATTATGCCTGTGTCCTTCAAAGTCGCAGACCACTCGGCTAACCCTGTGACCTTGGGAGAGAAAGAACTGGAGGGTCTAACCTCTGAAGAGATACTGGCCAGAGCCTGTGTTCACCAGTACAGGTCCGCTGAGAGAGTCCTTCGCTCTTCCTTCGTGGACGCTTCAGAATCAGCGGAATCTAAGCCCTCCTCTTCGATGAGCCGCCGGCTGTCCAAGCTGAACCCATTCTCAAAGGCAAAGTCATCTGCAGCTCCTGCAAGTCCCCTGTCGGATGGCCCAACCCCAGTTCTCCTCCCCTCTCCCAATGGCTTCGTGCACACCGTCATCTCCGCGTACAACAAACACCACAACCTGATCATCCGCCCCGACGACGTCTGGATCACAATCCTCACGCAATTCAACTTCTTCGTCAACGCCAACTCGGAGCTCCTGCGTGCGAGCTTCGTCGCGCACGAGGGCAAGCAGGAGCTCAAGATCTCGCAGCAGGGGCCGAAGTACGCGTTGGATTTCGGGAGGATGGCGAAGGAGATGGCGGGTCTTCTTGGGAAGGTGGTTGTTGACCCGACGCTGCGTGCGTGGGTCCTGCCCAGCTTTTCGACGACGACGGATAAGGACAAGACGGTTGGTGCGATTGTTATGATGGCGACGCTCAAGGCGTATTTTGAGTACGTGTTTGAGTCGATTGAATGTGGGATACCGAGGGTGACGTTGGAGGGGACGAAGAAGGATTGGCAGGATGTGCTTCAGAGGTTGGAGAAGTTGAAGGAGTATGGCGTGGAGACGACGGCGTGGTATCATCTGCTTGTCCCCGTCATTTCGCGCTTCGTGAAGGCTTTTGATGCGCCGAACGATGCCGCGAATGTCAAATTCTGGGGGCAGATAACGCATTTCATTTCTGGGGGCAGCGGACCGAGTTATTATTCTGGGTGGATCACTGCGTTTTGTCCGTGGAATGAGGAGGGCAAGTGGATAGGTCTGCCGCTGAGAAAGGAATCAGATGTAAGTGGTTTGAGGGTGGCCATTCTCTGCTGAGATTCTGACTCGTTCTCTCCCGCAGGTCAAGTCCTCTGTACCTCCTGATTCCCTCTCGGCGAAGGAGTTCTGGAAATGCTATGGCAATTCGGACCACTATTACTGGACACACAATACCCGGCTTTCCTTGGACGACACGCCGTTTCACCTGGTCGAGTGCAACAACATCCCTTGCAGTTATGTCGAAGTGCCCGTTAAGCTCAAGGAGGAGCACAGTGATGAAACTGAGCCATGCACGATGGTCGCTGGTGTCGTAGGGACGTTGGCGACCGCGTCGACAGGTGGGGAGCGGGACACGGTGCAGCCGGTAACGGGGTGGTGGATGTTCTTGAATAGGGAGGTATGCACTCCATGATCTGAGCAGGTGTAAATCGTTTTGCTGATTTGCTTTGGGGGCTTAGGTGCCGCGGCCGCAATACTACTAGTAGTCGAAGAATGTGCATACGCGAACTATCGTTGAAGGATTCCAGGCGCACATGGTTGCCTTTCGTTGTACACTTGGACCAGAATCTTAAGGATATGGGGCGGGCAGGAACATGGGAGAAAAAGACTCGGAAAGTGTAAGAATAAGAAGATGAATTAGAATTAGTGTCAGAAACGGTACGGACGCGCCGTCGTTCAATCGTATTACTCTGCCGCCGCAAGTATAGGGCACACCTTAGCTCTTACTTCAACAGTTGAGGCTGAGGCAAGGCTCGCAGTAGCTTTCAGTATAAGATGTACTGATCTAGGGTCCACTGGTAAGGTCCGGGCCGCCCGCCCGCGCAGCCACCTTGCTTTTGCCAATCTTGACGTGCTGACAACCAAGGCCCCCGGCGTCGAGCTCCCTCGGTTTGGCCATCGAATTTGAAGGCATCCAAAGACTGCACACATATATTGACGTCTCTTCGGTTCAAGTCGCAAGATTTAGCGCGAAATACGTGTGAACTGAGGCTGAACTCAGTCCATGGAGGACCCTGCTTTTCCTGCAGAGCTGGAACGAGAGATATTCGAGACTATAGCTGCTCTGTATCCTTCGACGATTCCGACGCTCCTACTGGTCGCTCGTCGCATCTCAGTGTGGTGTGTGCACTCTCCTCGGTCGTTGTCAGCCTATCTCATTCAAGTTTGAGAAGGATAGAGCCTCTCTTGTACACAGTCGTTCGAACCGACATTAAGGGAATGCATAGCGCTGTTGAGCGCGCGATGAAGACGAAGCCAGACAGTTTCTTCACTCGCAGCGTCAGGCATATTTATCTCGGCCCATACAAATTTGACGGACCTTTGCTCGTGCGGATGTGCCCAAATCTCATTTCTCTCGCATATATCAGGCCCCGGGGTCAGCCAGTTCTTCTTGCAGCCGTCCATAGCTTCCGAAACATCCAAAGATGGAGTGGTTCTCTTGTCGATCTGTTTGATGCCGCCGATGTTGTGGACCTCAGCCTACCAGTGTTCAAAACCGTCACGCACATGGACGTGTTTGACGACCTCGAATCGAAAAACCAGTACAGCTCGAAGCTCTCTGCAAGTCTCGCCGCGTTGCCCGCTCTTACGCACTTGTGTCTCAATAGAACAGCGGAACCTCGGCCCATTCGCTACTTTCTCCAGCACTGCGCTGGCTTACAAGTTCTTGTTATAATGTGGTCGAAACCTCTTCCCGCCAAAGCAATGCTTAGAGCGCTGCGCGAAGCCGGGATAACGGATGTCCGATATGTCGTAGCCGTTTGCAATGGCTATTGGGGCGACTGGGAGGTCGGAGCACGAGGTGGCGTGGACTTCTGGGCTGCAGCGGAGGATTTAATCGCTCGTAAACGGAGTGGCAAAATCGAAGGTATTCGTTACTCCCGTTTCCGAATGTTACTTCTGATTTGTCGCAGAGTCTTGCCATCTTCTTGAGGAGTGGTGACGAACCCCGTGGCGTACGATTCCGCCTTGCGTCCAACGCTCTGTCTTTTTTCGTCTCCTCAATATATCTACATTGGCGTCAAGCTGTCTTTCAACGGCGTCATCACAACAAGTGATTCATGCTCTTCGTCTTCTCTGCGGACTCGGAGTCCCGAATACGTAACCTCCATGCACTCATGACGACGACCTCCCGACAATGTCCTGCATTCTTTGGCTAAATTCAGCATCACAGCCAGCATAAGGCCGCGCTGCAAAACCACAGAAATAGCCTCCCATGCCAGCAGACTCGGAGGACCAATTTCGGGACTATTCCGGTATTCATTCAACCCAATTTACAATTTAAGTGCGGCCGATAAAAGGCATTGTAGTATCGTACAACATGCGTTGACGCACAATGCTCTTGACGTGGCTCGTTTCTTTCACTGCTGTCGGTTTCGTCTTTGGCACGAAAAGCGCGGGCCAGATCCCCATCCGCGACGGTGTAATCGGTGGTGTCGCATCAACGAAGGCAGCACCGGTAGCAGCGGCAGTGCTGAAGTCTTTCGCGACTACTCCAGGCGCGCTGCGCGTTGTAGAAAACTCTGGAATTTGTGGTTTGTTTGTGCGATCTGTCGTTGACCAATCTCCCTCATGGAGGACGTCCAGAAACGACGCCCGGGGTATTCCAAGCGTCCGGATACGGCGATCTAACTGCGTCGAACAGTATATTGTGCGTGGATTTCGGTTTCGTCGCTGTCATTCGCTGATGACGCGATGCCTCGACAGCTTCTGGTACTTTGCGGCGCGGAATAACCCCTCCACTGCACCGCTCACACTCTGGTTCAATGGTGGAGTACGGAATCCTCTGCAAAAGTCCTACTTCCTGTGCTAATCTTCCGCCACTAGCCCGGGAGTTCCAGCATGCTCGGCCTTTTGCAAGAAAATGGTCCTTGCCGCATCACCAACGACAGTAGCTCCGTTACGCCCAACCCCTACTCGTGGAACACCAACTCAAACATGCTCTTCATCGATCAGCCAGTGGGCACGGGCTTTTCGCACGGCAATTTGACTGTTGGGACGTCGCAAGATGCTGCTGCGGACGTGTGGAATTTTCTCCAGATCTTCTTGAAGGACTCCCGCTTTTCTAACCTCGCTGCGAACAATTTGGCGCTGTGGACTGAGTCGTGCGTCTCGTGTTCGACTCCGTTGGATCGTCTTACTCAGTTAACATGAAGATACGGAGGCCACTACGGTCCCACGTTTGCTGCGTACTTCCTTTCTCAAAATGCCGCTATCGCGGCTGGTACCCTTAGCGGGGTACATCTCAATCTCAAGACACTCGGCATTGGCGATGGAATGACTGTACGTTCTCGTCTTCGTCATGGATACTCGTGCTCATGGCTGCTTTCCATATAGGACCCCGTCAGTCAGTACGCGGGCTATATCACATATGCAGGCACGAATCCGTACCATGCTCTCGTCCCTGACGACTATATCTCAACTGCAAACCAAACCTGGATCATCGCGTACACCGGATGCAAGGCCCGCGTGCGCACCTCCCAACAATTTACTTGTTGTCTCCAAGGGACTGACGTTGATGCAGATTCAATCTTGCGAGAACAGCGCCGGAGCGGCAAACTCGAACGCGATATGCTCCGGCGCACAGGACTTCTGCAATGAATATATTCTTACGGAGCTCGCTGGGGAGTATGACGTGCGTTCATCCTTTTCTAACACGATATTATGTCTCACGGCGAATCAAG
This sequence comes from Favolaschia claudopus, assembly GCA_037176885.1. Lineage (NCBI taxonomy): Eukaryota > Fungi > Basidiomycota > Agaricomycetes > Agaricales > Mycenaceae > Favolaschia > Favolaschia claudopus. Next base: position 1,424,447 of record JAWWNJ010000007.1, read on the forward strand.
ATGTACTACGTCCCCTCAGGCTCGCCCGACCCATACCCAGCGGACATCAGCCCGTATCTCGCTTCCATTCAAGATAAGATAGGAGCGGAGGTGACCTGGCAGCAAACCAACCTAGACGTGTACGATAATTTTGCGGATACTGGTCAGTGAAGTTTCCCTTCAGCCTCCTGCCGATCACAATACTCAAGCGCTTTTGAATCTGCAGGTGACTGGATGCGCAGCTCGCTACCCGACCTTGAGCTCGTCATCAATTCGGGTGTGCGCACTCTGATTTATACCGGGGACGCTGTGGGTTTTATCTCAGCTAATCCTACGACGGAGACCCATATCCTTTTTCGTAGGATTACATCTGCAATTTCAATGGTGTCGAGGACATGGTAACTCATCTAACTAGCCTCAGCGATGCGATGTGTTCTGATGTCTCACCCCAGATCGCGTCGATGAAAACCTCATTCAGTGCGCAGTTCAATCAACAGGCGTTCGCACCGTACAAGGTGAACGGCCTGCTTGCAGGACAATTCAAGACCGCGGGGACGTTGTGAGCTATCTTTGTTTTATGGTAGAGAGACACTCCTTCACGATTGACGCAGCTCATATGTCCGTATTTATGGCGCCGGGCACGAGGTGCCCGCCTATAAGGTTCGTCACCCGCTGATTTTCCCTGCGAATATCGTACTGACTAGATATCTTGATCAGAACGGGTCGTTGGGGGTGGGACAGGCCGCATTCCAGTTCTTCTCCCAGACGATGGAGAACCAGTCATTGTCTTCGACATGACGAGCTGAGGTTTTCGATGTTTCACTTAAATGATGCATAATGCTCGTTCTGTCCTGTCCAACGATGTTTGAGACGATCGACCGCTGTTCTTCTCGCGAGCTGTGAGCTCATTTCTGTAACGTTGCCGTCATTGAGGAGACCTGGCGTGCCGCTGCCGCTTCCTGAAGTTCCCACCCGTGCCAATTGGAAAATACTGCTACTCGCCGCAGAACACCAGAATTAGCACAAAGAATGTACCATTATATCTTGTAGTGTAGGTAACTGGGCAAACCTGAAATAGCGGGGATAGTTGCCGAACGGCGAATCGCGACTAGCCGACTATCCCCCAAACTCTTTCCCAGACCGCCGACTTGCCACCGACTTATTCGGGACAAGGTCGGGCGCTTATGATCAGCCTCTCCCTCCATTGGTGCAAATGAGCCTGAGGACTAGGAGGGAACGCTGGCTACGGTTTCTTCTCGCTCTCGTCGTCCTTATCGTCGTCATTGCGTATCTGAGAAGATTCCACCTTACGCGCAGTCCACCGCCAGAAGAAGGAGCCGAAAGCCAGGCTGGAGAAATTCCATTACATTCAGGACAACGGGAACCAGTACTGCCCCCACCGCCTGTTGAGAGGCCACCGGAGCACAAATTTTCACCTAATGGACTGCTTGAAGTCAATCCCCAAGCATCACATCCGATTCTCGAACTGATTCGAAGAGCGGAAGATGGGTGGAGAGCAAAACTCCGGCGTGCTAGCAAAACTTTTCCTCAAGCTGTTGCAGAGTATAGACGACGGTACAAGAGAGATCCGCCGAAAGGTTTCGACGATTGGTGACATTTTTGGCCTATTTGTGTTCTATTTAGCGCACTGACTATACTCTATTCACCGACTCAAGGTGGTTCTATGTTCAACGGCACAGTGTGCAGCTGCCCGACGAATATGACCAAATTCACGCCGACCTGGAACCGTTCTGGGGTATAAATCCGCAGGATTTACTTGCAATCAGAGCGGAACTGGAGGCTAAAGTCGATTCCTACACGATAGGAAAAATCGGTGACTCCGGGCAAGTCAAGGTGGTCAATACATCATTTGCTCCGGGAAAGTATGAGCAACTTATCAAAGGCTCCGTGCAAATAATCGACCTTCTGAGTGATGTGGAAGAGTTTCTTCCTTCGTTCAGAGCCGTTTTTTCTCCGCATGATGGTCCGAACAGAGCGAGTGTCATTTTCCTCAGATGTCGACGGGGATGATACAATCGGCATTTATAGCTCTCTGATTTCTTCGTTGAAGATGCCGCTCGTAAGGCTGCGGCGGGGGGAAATTGTAAATGAGTTCCTCATTTTTTTCTTTCCGCAAGGCTGACCATCTTGTAGACGTTAGGCGGAAAGATTTCCCTAAAATAATTCCGAAGGGTTGGCTGTCTGCTTGTGCGCCTGGGTCGCCAGGCCGAAATGATTCAATGAATCTAGACGGAGATCCTCCGCTGAAACCTGGAGGAAAAACCTTCATTCATGACCACAACTTGGCCATGGATCCGTGTTCGTATTCGCAGTATCCATACATTTGTGTAATTTATTCAACACATTTGCAGGTGTCCATCCGCGACATTTCTGGCAACACGGGCATTTCCTCTCGTACGGCAAGGGCCCCACTCCCGAGCGTGAGATGGTTCCCGAGTTTTCGTACTGCTCTTCGCACGTCCACCATAATATCCGGATACCGACGCCTTACGGATGGGTGGAAGACATCCTACCGCGCTCGCATGACCCAGAGTGGGATGATAAGGTCGACGAACGGGCGCTATGGCGCGGGAGTAACACGGGGATTGGCCAATCCACCCGAACACGGTGGAGGAACTCGCATCGGACCACGCTGATGCGAGTTGCAAATGAACTGAAGGGGGCCATATCTATCTTGTCGCCGTACAAATCCGATAAGGAACGTATCGGCGAGCCGATTGAGGTTAGGAAGTCTCGTTTGAACCCGGGTATTATGGATGTTGCGTTTGCTGGGGATCCTCTCATGTGCGACCCGGAGACTTGCAAGCTCTTGCAAAAGATGTTTCCTTGGCGAAGGCGACAAAGCGTGCAAGAGGCGGGGGATTATAAATATGTTATTGATGTTTGTGTTGAATTTCGCTCTTTCAGAAATATCCCGGTCTGACTTGGTCGGTCGTAGGTTGACGGAAACGGGTGGTCAGGCCGGTTCAAGCGTCTCATTACCTCAAACTCTCTAGTCTTCAAATCCACAATCTATCCTGAATGGTATGTTGACTAGTCTATGTATATAGATGTCGCTAAATGATTGAAAAACAGGTACATTGATCGAATAGCGCCTTGGGTCCACTACATACCCATCCAGCTCGATTTATCCGACCTGCATGACGCCTTGGTATTTTTTCGCGGAGACGCCAGTGGCGTCGGTGCACATGAGGACTTGGCTAGGAAGATCGCCGTCGAGGGTCGCGTTTGGAGTAAGACCTTTTGGAGGAGGGAAGATTTGGCTGCGTATTTTTTGAGGTAAGTTTTCGGTTCGTGTACGATCGTTGTCGAACTAAAATTTGAATGTTAGACTCATGCTGGAGTACGCGCGTCTGATGAGTGAAGACCGGGACGCTATGTCGTACAAGGGCGATCCTTGACAAACGATTGGTGGGACTTGATGGTGGAAGCGCAGAGGGCAACCATGTTATCAATGCAGATGCCCCGATGCAGGACTATATGGAAGTCACTGATATCAGGTTATCCTCAGGCTCCTGCGATTGCTCATGGTTCAGACGACAGTAATACTAAGTACTAGTTTGAGTTCTGACATCATTTCAGCGCGGTTTCGAAATTCGTCTGCTTGGTCTGCTTCAGTATCCGCAAAGAGAATTTTTTGCTGGCTTTGGAGTGGCACAGTGACTGAGCACACGCAATGTGCTCACCCACGCTGAAAAGCGCTGCCTATGCTTGGCCTATGCTAGTAATGCTACATCAACCCCATCAAATTGAATTTGATTGACGACGCTTTTCTTCTTTGTTCAAACTCCCAACTACTCCTTTGTAGCCGGGCTTCAGCACACGTTCGAAACCTGCCAGATATTGCGTTTCGCCTCATGACTTCCATGAAATCATCTGGTTCACCTCCTGCTGAACACAAAGTCAAAAATGAACTACATACACCGTCTGCTAGGAAACAAGGTATATACGACCTAGGAACGTCCTGCAGCTCCACGGTGCTCCAGGAAATGCTGCGAGAGCGGGAACACAAAATTCTTGACCTCGAAAAGCAGAACTTGCGGCTGAAAGAAAAGCGGTCTCGGGACACAGCTAGAATTCGGGAATTGGAGGCGGAACTTAGGCTGACTCGGGCGAAAAATCCTAATGTCAAGGCAGAGGTGCTTTCAGTATCCCATGAGTCAACAAATTAATTCTCACTTGATCTATGTACGCGCCAGAAAACCTGCAACCTGCTACCATCAAGCAATATCCGTGCTAGTCGAGGCGCCGAGTCCGCCATCATGGTCAGTGCTCCAATTCATCAACAGTTACGGGAAAAATTAAAGCTGTAGGCAAGGTCATTGATTCTGACGAGGACGAAGACAACAAACGTATCAAACATAAGAATTCCCTGGCGCGTTCAAATTCATCAAGTGGCGAAGTCGGCAATGAACTCGCACCCTCTGTCTTTGTGGTCAGTGTAGCAATTCGTCTCGAGTATAGTAGGCCAGCCTGAAACCGGTATGTCAGGTCGAAGGTCCGGATGCCGATGACGAGCAACCCGAAAACGATACTTCCTCGACTCAATCCCGCGACGAGCTACCGGCGACAACCTCTGTGGGCACCAGGACTCCCTTGACGAACGACCTTCGGCAAGGCGATGATAGCTCCGACGCGGATGTCCAAGTGAAGGACGAGGTAATAGACGTTGTAATCAAGACAGAGGGCGAACCGGACTACTTCACCCGTGTAACCCTGATCAAATCGGAAGATGGGCGTTTCGATATTTGGAATGTTGACGGCTTTGGCCTGGGCCCAACGATCGATGTCGACGAGAGATACAACAGGGGATTTTCTCGGAAAGTCATTAGTGATGTCGGTCCTAGTCCTAGCTTCTCGCGCCGCTGATTGGAATTTTATTAACATGTTTTACCAGGCATTTGGTGGAGGTTGGATGGTATGCTATCATCACTGGAAATCCAAACCCGTCAAAGGAGATATAGGACCTTTGTACGTTCGAACTCCCTGCGGTCGACAATTTAAATACTAATATTAATCTCCATATGTAGTCTTACCTTCAACCGATCGTGGAACAACGCACTTCCGGCGAGTCCTGGAGTGCATGGAATCGGATTCTTTAATATGAATGGGTGTCCCACGAGCCCCGAACCTGTTAATGTCTTTGTCGGGGAAGGGAGGCAAGTCCAACCGATACCACCGGGTCGTTGAATTTTATTTGAAGCCTTCATATCAGCAACGACTGGCGTTTGCTAGGAACATACGACTACTTGCGTTGGGGAGAGATTGCTTCCCATCACGTTTCCCTTCTTCCAGCCGGCGTGCTGAACAACTGGGTGAATGGAATGCTTGGTAGCCAATGGGGAAAATCGTGGATAGATGATACCAACAAAGGGCTCAGTCCTGCTCGCAAGATCAAACTTTCGGTGGAACACGTCTTGGACGCGTTGAAAGACGGACGGATGCATATCCCTTTCACGATCTTGAAATGTGTGGGGTATCCGAAGGATTGGTTCGAGAAACTGCTCTATTACGAGGCTCACCCCAAGCCCCAGTCCGAGGCAAATTCTCGAAAACGCAAAGCACCTGATCAGCTACAGAAGCCCAGGAAAAAGGGGGCCGCAGTGCGAGGGAATGGGAAGAAAAAAGTGAAGGAGGAAACTTCCTCCGAGGATTCTGATGAGCACAGTACGCATGAAGACGAAGAAGAGGAATTCGGCAGCGACGACGACTCCGATTTCGTGGTGGGGAACCAGCCGATGGCGCGCTTGCCAACCCGGAGTTCTCCTCGTAAAGCGGTGCAGAGCCAGAGATCACGGATTCCGAGTCCAGAATTTTGAGCGCTTTTTTCTGGTCCAGTACCTGTTCAATCCAATTCCAACCAGTGATGCGGCCATGTAGTACTAGCAGTTACTCGTTTTCTGCTTGTTTCCCTTACTAGACACTCACTGCTCTGAGTCTGCTCATATTCGAAAATGACCAGGAATAGCTCTTACAATTTATGTGATTTTTTTCCAATTTTTTTCAGGAGTTTTCCCTGTACAAGTTGAGCAGGAAGTGGGCGCTAGTGGGTGTCGGCCCGTTTGAGCCGAGTCTGATGATGTTGCTTATTTGTTCCAAACCTTCAGCTTTGACCGCCATACTACCACCATCCGCTCTTTTTGGGCTCAATCAAGTGAACTTCGAGGCGCTACGATGACCGTTGTTCCTGTTGAATTATTGCATGAAATCTTCTCCCATGTTCTCGTCTTTGAACCTGTCTCTGTCGTCCATACTCATGGAGCCAGCTCAAAACCTCAATGGGAGCTTGTTAGATCCCTTTCTCTGGCTTCCAAGGCGTTCAGAAACTTGACCCTGGAAGCTTGGTTTCGAGTTTTTGTCACCAGGACGCCGTCTGATTTAACGTTTGTTGAGGAACGGTTGCCAGGAATTTACTCGTGGGCACGGTGTGTACGCTGATATCATGGTCTTTTTCGTTTGTGTGAACAAGTTTTCAAGGGAATTCCACTGCATCTCAGCCTTTTCGAGTGTCTCGGGTCCTGCATGGGACCTGCAGAACTTTCTCCGCTTGCATACTATCCGGCTGGATTGCCCGTCTTTCGATTTTAACAAAATTCCGCTGCAGAATGTACCTCCCACTGTTTTCAGCTTGGATCTCCGGGGCATGATTTGGCCAGCGCCATATGCTTTCGAAGCTATCGCTAATCTGTTCCCTGAACTGCGAACTATGCGGATGAGCCAGAAAAAAATATGGTGCGGACTCTGTCATACGTGCTCACAGGTCAAATTTGCGGGCTCTGTGCCTCAGAGCCTCATATATAACGATGGGTTGGGCTTGCCGGTACGCTTTCATCTTTATTTCGTATACTTGAGCAGCTCACAAATTTCAGATTCACTACGCATGGATATTGTCATCTTTGAAGCATCTTCAGTCCGTCACTATCGCTGTACCCTTCTCAACTGGCGTAAATGTGTCTCTCAATCTGAGTGACCCTCTTCGAGATTTGTGGGCAGGAGAGTGTGATCGTTGCGTTGGGATCTTGTATGGTGTGCAACAATACTCAGAAATTTGTCATTTTTCCTCATCCTGACCTAGGAGATGAAGAATTCCGCGAGCGATGGATAGCGCGTAAGAAAGGGACTCTAGCAGACGATTCTTTTGGACGGGGATATCGCAAACCCCCTGCACTGGAGATCGTTGAATGGGCTTTCTGGGCTAGTCCTGGAAATTTGGAAGTCGAAGAGGACGACGAGGAGCTACTGGATTTCGAAGGCGACGATGATTCTGAAGCTGACGAAATTGCGGAACTCGTGTCTGAGAGCGCGGGCATCCCGGACGGAAGCAGCGTGTAGCAGCGGATACTAGCGGATACTTAACAATATCCGCAGACAGCGATGCAAATGGGCCGACGCCGACCTGCAACAATCTCGCTCGAAATTCCTCTTTTCGTTTCGCGGTAGATGGCAAACTGCCTTCCAGACAACAAAGCACATTCTCGGAGGACAGGGATGTATTTCGGGGTTTACCCCACCTCACGACGATCTCCCAGAATTTCCCCATCTCCCATCAGCTTCGAACCCATTACACCTCTACCTGGCGCAATGATTCCGTCATGGGAGCTTTAGAACGTACCACGGGACACGTTTCCTCGCGATCACCCCGTAACGAAGTGGGTTAAAAGTGTCAGCCAACCTCGACCAACAAACTGAACCTGCTTCCCTCTCGCCCTCACCATCCTCCTTCCCTCTTCCGTCATGGTCCATATAATCTTCGCCGGCGGTTACGATGTCTTCATCGCGGCTTACCTATTCAACGCCGCCACGTCGACACTGACTCTCGCGGGCAAATACCCTTCCGGCGCGAACCCTTCATGGATCACCCCTCATCCCACGAACAAAAGCGTTCTATAGTATGCCAGTGTATCCATTGATTGCTATTCTCTGGCTTAGCCTATATAGCGCGACGAACGAGAACTCCCCCGGGGCTCTCCAGTCCTTCACTATTCAAGGCAACACTCTATCCTCTGCGGTTGATACCACACCATCCGGTGGTGATTCCCCTGCATTTGCGGTGGCCCTTTCGACCGGCGAAGTCGCAATCATGAACTATTCGAGTGGCAACGGGCGCATCGTCCCTACCACTTCCGATGCCCAACACTTCAGTCCCAATGCGCCGGTCATAACGTTTCCGCCTCCCGCCGGCGGTGTCTCCCATCCGCACATGGCAGTCCAGCACGGAACCGAAATATTCGTCCCGGATTTGGGTGCCGACAAGATATGGCGGCTGAGTCCAAGCGGCACAGCTGGAGCATACTCCATCACCGGCTCAATCCCTCAGCCCCAGGGTAGCGGTCCCAGACACATGAGGATCAGCAGTGCGTGCTCATAAGCCTTCAATCTCTCGCCGAGACTGACAAACCCCTCCAGACGACCGGCTTTACACTCTCCACGAACTCGCGTCGACCCTGACCGTCCAGGCTATCCCCGCCGCTCCCAACGGCACATCCACCATCATCTCCAGCGCCTCCATCATCCCCGCGAACCCTCCTGCCACCGCTGTATGGGCCGCCGCGGAGATCCTCATCCCCCCGCCCTCTGCGCGTTTCGGGCACTACATCTACGTCTCGAACCGCAACACGGGCGTGCAGACGCCGGCCGGGGACTCGATTGCCATCTTTGAGAACGTCGAGCAGGGGACGCCGAAGGAGCGGCTGCAGTTGGTGACGCAGGTGTTTACAGGGCTGGATCAAATTCGGGGGATGGAGTTTGGTGGGGATGATAATGAGTTCCTTATTGCTGGTGGGGTCGCGGGGACTGCGGGCGTTGTGATCTTCAAGCGGGTGGATGGTGGGCGGAACCTCACCGAGGTTGTGCGGAATACGGACGTTCCTACTAGAACGAGCTTCGTTTGGTCTTCGTAGTTCCGTCGTCCATTCGTCCAAGCATCGATGATCATTGTACACAGTTGCCCTTACACTCCCTGCGGGTCTATCCTGTCTCACTGGTCAAACAACAGACTGAACTGCCGATGCCGCTTCTTCCTGGATGCAGGATCTTCCTCTTCAGGCGAGTCACCCGCATCTATCGTCCAATCAAAAGCGTCGTAAATGCTTGGAAAAAGAAAACCCACCTCCGAACAACATACATTCCAGCTGACTGATGGAAGGTAATAGAGGCTGAACTTGCACGGCGTGGCGAAATCTGGAAGTCAATAGATCCGCTCGCTCGTCAGTGGAGGGCAGCGCTTTAGCCCCAATCAGAGGATCCACTAGAAGGTGAACAACGATTTGCGATGCTTCCGGCCGCCCCTCAACGTCCTCCTGCCAACAATCCATCATCAACCGCCAAACCTTGTCGAGGGTGTGGCCTGCAAGTGTGGAAGGTCGGGAAGGACGTTCTCCGCAAACTACTTTCATGATTACTGCGACTTCGTTTGAAAGTTCGTAAAATGGAATTCTTCCCGTCAAGATCTAATCCCCAAGCACGCTTTAGATTCGTTTCGATGGTTCAAGATGATATACATACTTCATAGCAGACCAAAGCAAAGGCATAGATATCAGAACCGAAATGAGGACGACATATATTTTCTGCTTTGAATAATTCGGGGGCCTGATAGCGTGCGGTTCCGCCTTGATTAGCTGCAGTCGAGTGGGTAAAGAGTAAAGTAATCTTGTTTGCCACTGCGGACAGTCCAAAATCTGAGATACAGGCCCTCTTTGCAGAAGTGACCAAAATATTGAGCTACCCGTGGAATGTGGGTCAAATCGGAGCGAATGGAAGAGCGGCGCTTACTCCTTTCAGATCCCCGTGAACTACATTGTTTTCGTGCAAGTATTCCAGGCCCAGAGCTACGTCCAAAATCTGGTGTATAGTCCGTTGAATTCACAATTTAAAGTCGAGTTTAAAATAGTTGAGAGACTGCTTACCAACGACAATCGATGATCCATGTTAGGGTGCTCTTTTGCGAGGAAAGCCCTTATATTACCATTGTCCATCCACGGCGAAATTAAGCACAATCTGTTGTCCATGGTATATAGTCCGAAGAAAGGAAGCAAATTCGGATGAGACAGTTGACGCCATATAAGAGCTTCTCGTCCATATGCCTAGAAATCATCGCTAAAGAACGTATTTCGAAGCAGATATTATTGAAGGATACCTTGAGTACGGCCTCAACGTGCGAATCCTGGAATATCCGCATGATTTTGACAGATACAGTTTGCCCAGAGACGGAACCTTTCCATATGTCCCCGAATCCTCCCGCAGCCACTTGTTGACCAATTCTTTGCAGCTCTGGGAGCTTGAGGCAACGTGGATGGAGACCGGATGCACGAGAAAGTCTCACAAGAGCTTTCAGCAAAAGCGGTTTGACCACTCCAAAAGAGTCCAAGTCAAGTAGCTGTAATCAGGTCGATCAAAAGTGACCGAATTTTGAAAAGAAAAAAAGCATTTACATCTTGCAGAAGATCCAGTATAGATTGTGCTTGTTTATCGCGACAGGTTAAAAACTCTTTGTAAGTTTCTGGTTGGCGGAGGAAAAGAACGAGGCTGGTAACAAGAGAAGAGACATCATTTTTCATGTATTTGTATACATCTGCTGAAATTTGGGTGTGATTCGCGGTATCCTTTCACCGGATTAGCGATCGCCAGACTACATAACACTTCTCGCACCTGATACGATCGTTTGACACAGTTGAGAAGGAATTTGACGTCCGAGGCATAACGTGCAATACAGACCAGGAAACTTGACTCCCATTGGTAGAACTGATCCCTTATGTCCAAAAATTCCTGCGACTGGCTACGCGGTAGTCAATACGATCAATTTAGGTGCACATGCAACAACGGTACCGAAAATTCTTAGACTGCTGTAGCCGAGAAGAATATGCGAACATGGTCAGGTTCTGTCCAATTTGCAATAAAATTCCAATTCCTGTTTTCGGTTCAAAAGAAAACGCACCTGGGGAAGCATCTTAAGAATGACATGCATATCTCGAACCCGTTCCAGGACGCTCAAGGAGGGGGAAAATTTCCACATGGCCCGACACATATTTTGATTCCGTTTCATCAACCAATTCGAGAGGTTCGAGCTCGTCCAGAATTCGACGAATTCGAAATCTGGAGAAGTTGATTTCGGAAGGGGGCGTTTGGATACCACAGATGCTATTGAAGTGAAGAGAAAGTGATCCAAGTCGATGTTGAGCGGTTCAAGAACATCGTGAAAAGCGCTAAGTTTCGGGGTGTGACAGAGAAAGAGAGCTACGAGGCGAAGCATTAACCCATCTGATGAACGCCGCACTCGATTGCCAACTCGAGTCGTATTGCTGATGTTGAGCCAGCTTCGAGGCGGCATTTTAATCATGTCGGTGTGCCAATAAAGAGGGTATACGGTGAGCTCATCGTTGCGTTTCGCTAGTATACGCAACAACTCTTGGTCATCCTGATTGTCCCATACAAAGAGGTCACAATCTGGACCTTCAAGGCTATCCGTGTAAGATTGCAGAAAATTGGTGTGTCTGTCCGCGACGGTGAGGAAAGACAACCAACAGATGAGCGGCCAGGGAGGAACGACAAGTTCGTATAGAAAGAGTAGCGGCATTGAATCGCGTCTGATGGATACCGGAGGCGCATCCAGGGTGGTCGTTGCGGCCAGTTGACTGTGAATGATAGACTGTTGAGTGGCGAAGAGAAGACAAGAGTGAGTTCACCTCTGAATACATTGGCATCTGTAAGGCCAGGGAATCGAAACTAGATCTTCCTGCCCGTAGATCTCTCGCATGGTTTCGCGCCAAATTGGTAACACGGAGGAAACGGGGCAGATATCACAGATCGCTTCGGCGCCACCAAGCCCCAACGACGCGGCCCAACATTGAATTAGCGTATCGATGGTAGGGATCACTCCAGATTGTGAGAATTGCTGTTTTCGAACAGGACCAGCCACAATGAGCCATGCCATGACTCTAAGCCGGGTCTGAGAAGAGAGATAAGCCAAAGAGCTGGCATTCGCTGTTCCGCGCAGTGACTGACGCCGTGCAAAGGCGCAGCAAGCTTCCACCCAACATTCAGGGGGCATCGCTGTTCCGGCCGGGCGCAAAAAATCGAGCGTCCTGGGCAGGGCGAAAGACTCCTCGATGTATTCTTCGTCCTCCTCTTCCCAAAACCAGAGATCTCTATTGGACACGTCTGCTCCACCTAGGATCGCCGACCATGGCAGTAGATGTGCTCTCCCAGGGACCGTGACGTGCCAAACGAACCAGACGAACCAGAATCGGTACTTGAATTTAGAATAGGGAGAATAAAGGTGCAGTTCAGGAATCAAGTCGTGCTGTGGACGTGGTGCTATTGGCATACCAGCTCGGACAGCCGTGCGCAGGGGCACAGAAGATCGAATGAAGGTGAAGGGCGGTCAAGAACTAGGAAGGCGTATTTATCAGAGCACGGAATGTGAAGGCTTTATAACCATGAGGCGCCGGAATGCCCCCATGTTCGTAAAAGGGGACAACGGTAGCGAAGCTGGGAGGCGTGCCATCTTCCGTTCGAATTAAGCTTGAATTGAGCTGTTAAGTGTTGACGCTGGAGTAGTGGATTTATCTTCATCGTCTATCTAGTCACCGACTCCGGAGTTGAAAGCCATAAATTCTGATTTCGTCGTGAGGTGAAGTTCGTCTTGACACGCGTGTTCCTGCGTGTTCCCGCAGTAAGTAAATCGGTTGTCGTCCCAAGAGTAAAGCCACCGAGGAACCACTGTAGCTGAACATAGCACTTGCCACAACCGGTCACCGTGTCCACTGTAGTCCTCCGCACGTCGAATCAAATTCAACTTTATGAGGTCGGGCCTGGTACGCCACGAATCATGATGCTCCCAAAGTAGATCGCACCAACGTAGGCGCGTATGATGAATCGAGAACCTTACTTCCAAGGTGTCAGCCAACATAGTGACTGCCATGGGACCCTCCGTGTAGAGAAATTAGACTTGTTTTGAAGATTCTTAGTACAATATCCGAAGCACATACAGCAGCATACAGCTCGGTAATTGCGCGGGACAAGGAAGGTACGGCCAAGTATAGTAGGGGACGAAAGATCGCACGCATGCAACACGCATGTATCTGTCTCCCGATGTCTGAGAATAGGACGAAGAGTCGGGTTGTGCAGCAACGATGACTCGGAGCAATTGCAAGCTTGAAGTAGGTTGAAGTAGCGATCTTAGAGGGATAACTTTGAGCGCTGACCGCTGATTTTTCCACCAAAATTGAAGATGCGTAGACCGTCGTAGGAGGATACGGTTCAAGATACGGAGAATCTCGGTCTGTTGGGCAGCCGCATCGCCCTAGTTGCTGCGGGGTCGAGTTAAAGCAGTGAGTGTCACGGCAAAAGGCGTGACATGGTCTCGTCACATCGTGGGAACGGACAGCAGACGCTCTCCACGACCTCCACCACTTCATCATCGTTTGACACGGTGAGCAGCCCTCCTTGCTCCTCGTCCACCGTTCGACTGACCCCTTGCTTGTTCTCTACCGCAACAGACCCCCACGCACTCATAATGTTCGTCGTCTCACCCCCTCGCACTGGCTGTACTTCGAGGAAGCATAATTGAAATGAGTATTTACGACTCCCCTTCGCTCTAGGTCCGAGCCATATGACCCCTACCTTCCCCGCAACGGTGCTGCTGGAGGCCCCGCACCAGGCGGTAGCCAACAAGGAAATGCAAAGACCGCCGCCATTCAGGCGCAAATTGACGACACTGTCGGCATCATGCGCGAGAACATCACAAAGGTCGCAGAGCGCGGCGAGCGCCTCGACTCACTGCAAGACAAGACCGGTGCGTCCGCTACGCTGCCCTATGTGGGCTTTGGGAGTCGTTCGGGCGCTAATGCTGTGTCGTTGGGTACGCGCAGACAACCTCGCAGTGTCAGCACAGGGCTTCCGTCGTGGAGCTAATCGGGTTCGCAAGGTGCGTTTTTAGTCTGCTCGACCCCCCTCTTCAGAGCCTGACTGTGTCGGATCCTAGAATATGTGGTACGTCTCTCTGCCGGCTGATGACACCGCGCATCTCACGTATTTTCCTTACTTCTCCTCAATTTGTTTATCCGCATAAAGGTGGAAAGACATGAAGGTACGCTTCGCCTTTTCCCCCTCCCCCTCCCTCCTCCAGACCTTCGACCAGTGTCTGACCCCCGTTTTAGATGCGTTTGATCATCGGCGGCGCCATCGCCGTCATCATCATTATCATCGTTGTGTCTGTAGTTAAGGCGACAAAGAAATAAGCGTCTTCGTGGTCTACATGTACTCATATGCCGACGCACTACTACCTGACGCTCCGCCCCCTTACTCTACACTTGTCCTGATGTGATACACCCACCCGTACGCGTATCTATCCCGCATAATTCGCCCTGTGCGGACATTTCCTCCTTCCGGTACTTTTATTATATATTTTCTTCGTTGTACGATGCCGCCTACCGGGCAAAACTCGCCTCTGCTTGCTGAGGTCGAAGTAAGGGAGGTTCCATGAAATTGATCATGATGTGGTTCTGCTGCTTTTGGTTTCCGACAGTCATCATCTGAATCTCAAAACGAAAATTGTTCGAGGAGCTTCCACATCTTAATCGACGGATGGCAGACGGCGACACTGGTCTGTCCAGCGACTCTGCCTTGCTGCCTGAACGCAAGCACGAAGATTCATGGCAGCCTTGAAGCAAAACTACTCACTGCAACGACAAAAGGACCCCCAGCACATCAAGTTGTCGAGCGAGGTCTTTTTCTCTTCATTTCATCTGCCCTTCAAAGCGGGCCTGAGTACAGAAGTTGGATGGTATCATGCTGCATGCATCAACGGCGACTTATCGTCGCTGACTGGGCGTGCATCATTTAGAGTGGACCCACAAAACAGCTTTGCGAGACGATTCGCTGGTCTGGCGACCTGAAGTTGTTCATTCTCTTGAAAATGCTTGTAACTATTGTCTCAGTCGCCGCTGCGATTGTCGTATACCGCTTCATCACTAATCTTGCCGTACGTTGTCGGTCAATTATGGACAACCTTGACACAATTCATAGAGCGTTAACTATGAACCTGGAATGCGCCCGTTATTCTCTCCACTGGGATTATTCGGAGCGATTATTCCGACTTATTGGTGGAACCCTGGCCTCAGATGGGTCTGGGAGTGGCGCAATTCTAGTGAGTTGCACTACAGCATTCCGAGCCTCCCATGACTACTCGCAAACAGACTTCCGGAATCATGAATACGACGTTGTCTCCCTTGTACCCATCCTCATGGGAAACCCATACTACTACACTTGCTCTGTGGACGTGGTGAAGCAGCTCCTCAATAACGAGTCGAAAACTCGATTAGTCAAACCTCGATGGCTTACCGCCCCCCTCCTGCGAGTTTCTTTCTCGACTTTTGCTGTCCTCAGTTCTTACCCGCCCGAGAAATAGACTTTGGGGGGAAAACATAATATCCGCGAACGATGACATGTGGAAGCGTCACCGTAGGATTCTATCCCCAGCCTTAACATTTCATACGTGTGTATCGTTTAACTGAATAGACGCTTCACAATTAAGTTGTTCCGCCAGGTATTCGTTGGTGGTCTCTGAAACTATAGCTGTATATCGGGAAATGGTCACCGCTGAAGGCTGGCAAGGTCGGGATACTATCACGATTGCCGACGTCAGTCCTTTACCGCACAAGGTATGTATTGACGCCGTTCTCAGAATACCATGAGTGCGACTTTCTTGCAGCTTGCGCTGAATGTCATTGCTCGCTGTGGATTCGGCCTCGGACTACCCTGGGTGGATCCTCACCCTCAGAAAAATGAAATGTCGTTTGGAGAGTCTTTGACCATTGTCTCTAGCTCTGCCATTGCGCGACTAATACTTCCCAGTTGCGCTTATAAACTTCCCATTCCTAGGTATGACGTACGGTGGTGGTATGTTTGCATCCTTTCAGTCCTTACAATCACGTAGAGTGCGGTCTCTTGACCGGGCTTGGAAGACCTTGGCGACGTTCATGAATGACCTGGTCGACAGGCGCGAAGCGGAGTTGGACGAACATCCCGTGGACAATGACCAATCTGAAGGCGGTGACATCTTTTCCCGTTTAGTGGGAGCAATGAGCGTCGACGAGGCAACCAAGCTTGCACTTAAAAAGCAGGAAGTGGTCAGTCTCGGTATGAACGATATGAGACAGGCACTGAGTAATTCAAGATCGGAAATACTTTTGCTCTGATGTTTGCTGGGCGCGGTAACGGGATTCAATCCTCTTTAACGTATCACTAATGAATGTGGAGTAGAAACGACCGCCTGCGCGTTGGTTGCTACACTCGGTTTTCTCGCCATTCACCAGGAACATCAGGCAGCGGCCTATGCAGAGATAATGGCAAATCTACCTTCCCACCGCGACCCTGTAAGCGTATCGCTCGAGAATTTCTTGAATCTACTGATGAGGTTTAGGTGCTGGAAGATTTGTCCAAATTACCGCACTTGTTGGCGTGTTATCACGAAGCCATTCGGATGTACCGTCAGTGCTGTTACTATATGCTCTAATACGTGGCTGATCTCCTGCTAGCCGGTGGTGCGATGCTAACGCGAGAGATGGCGGAGGACGTTTCAATCAAAATATCTCGCCCTGTTGAGAGAACAATGGTACTCAAGAAAGGCGCGCTCATGGTTGTCGAGATGATTGCCGTCCGTAAGTAACTTGAACAAGGATCGCCCTCCCGCCTTTCTTTCCTACATTGTCCTGTAGACCACAACCCGCACTTTTTCCCCGATCCCGATGAATTTCGACCTTCGCGGTGGTACAACGTACTGGAGACGGACATACCCATGTTTGGTACGTGTATCTGCCCAAACCTGCTGGGCATCGCTCAATAATCTTCAGGTTTCGGTCCGCGCGCCTGTGTAGGCAAGAAGTTCAGTCATGTCGAAGCAATGTGTTTTCTGTCGTTGTTTCTGCGCGATTGGAAGTTGGATATCCCCCTAGCTGCTGGAGAGACTCGCGTCGAATATGAGACGCGAACCATGGGGCGAGCAGGGCAAGTCGGGATGGCATTCGGTTGTGGCCCTGTAGCTCTCAGCCTGAGTCGGCGGGGCTAGTAATCGCACATAGAGGTTGACACCGTGACCGCCCGGGACTTCTCACTTTATCAAGCCCGCTGTGGTATTGGTGTGGGTAAAGTCGGTCGAGATCTTGGGCTCGACAATAACCGATTCACAACTTTCGACTCGGATTCAAGCCCGTGGACTACGTCCTGTTTATTATCTTATCGCTCATATATCATACGCGAAGACATTTCAAGTGGGAACAGTTTCAGCCGTGAACGATCCTGAATATCGACGACCATGAGGACCCGACTCATACTAGTGGATTCAAAGGTGGCAGACTTACCCACAGAACCGGTGAAGCAACCCCCAGGTCCCACCTGTTCAATCGCCGTCTCGCTCTGGCACGAACTAAAGAATTGCAAGGTAAGCTCGTTATCTCTAATCTGATTGATTGGCGTAAGGGACGAACTTTCCACTGAACAAGTTGACTAGGGCAGCCTCTTTCAGCGTTTTTCGAATCTGCGCCAACAAGAGCGTCACTCACAAACCCATTCCGATTCAGGCGGGTCCTGGTGCACAAGGATATTGAAGCTCGCTGCGTTGCTGCCCAGGCCGACGACATGGCACGGGCCAGCGTCCGACCCGGAGATGGTGGTGCCGCCGCCAGTGCACGAGCCGGTGCCGCCGGCGCTCGTCTCGTAGATCATGACTTCCCATCCTTGAGCTGCGGCAGAAGACAGCAGGGCAGCTGTGGTGAAGAGGAGGGAGTTGATGCTGACCATGTTGTTTGTCGATGGAGGTTGTCTGTCTGTCTGCCTTTCACTCTTTTATAGGGCTCACCGTTGGCTCGCCGGTCTTCAAAATTCACTCGCACTTGGGGAGCTGGGCGCCTTCAACCCCGAGGGAGACCGACAACTGCACTCGCATGCCGCCCGATCGACCCATTTGACGGCAGAAACAGCAACGACGACCACGCACGCATTCAGCTCAGCGTTTTCCATATCGAAGATGAAAGCTCCACTCAAATTGGTTTCCTCAGTCAAACGTCCCAGCCCAGAGTACCCTCGCTTGCAAGCCTCAAAAGTCTGCCCCCGCTGCATAGTTTCCTCAAACCTCTCGGCACAATGCATTCGCTGGCCGAAAAACTGCTGGAAATGGAGCTCGGCTTTCTACCTCTACGCTTCAAACCTGAACTTGCACGACTTTACCGGCCTGTTCAGTGAAAATTATTCTCGCCCTTTTTCCTTTTGCAGCTACGTATGATAAGTAAAACACAATAATAGGACGCCGCAAAGTAAGAACATGTATCTATTTATGATTCAGAGCCTCACTTGCAGCGATTTCTTGAGCTTCTCGCTGTCGAAGTGTCGGATTGTGAGGTCTGTTGAGTATCCCGACCTTCTTCCCCGAAAATACGTCGCCGCTATCGACGACCTTCCTCACCCGTCAGAGGGACTGGGAATGTATTTTTTTCGGCAAGTAGTGGTGGTGTGATAGTAGTACAAAGATGATGATGATAGACAATACGAGTACGTAGAGAAGATAAGGTATCTGAATGGAATCCGATGCTGAATCAGAGAATGAGTGGATGAGCGGATGTATGTATGAGTAATGTTACAAATTGAATGCTGCTGAGAGAGAGAGAAGGAGCGTTACTGCGTGCGTGAAAGAGGATGAGGAGGATATATGAATGAGAGTAATAAGATAAGTAATGCATGCAAGCCATCGAACCAATCAGCAAAGACCGACTGACTGAACGGAAATGAACCCAAGAGTAATCCGAAATGAAATGAATACGCGCCACCACGCCTCGCCCTCGCCTCCGCCCACATCCCATCCACTCAAACGCCCTGGAATAGTGGAGAGTACATTCCTCCACCTCCATCCACCACCTCCCCTCCACCCGCTCAAAAACAACGCCGACGCCGCATCACATAAAAGCCACCTCCGTCATCCGCCTACTCTCCTCATCCCCGATCTTATTCATCTCCTCCAAAATCGTCTCCGCGTTGTGCATCGTCGGGTTGAGACTCATCCTGTTCTGAGTCATCCCTCCCTCCTTCCCCTGCTGCGCAGCGAACCCCGCACTCAACGTCGGCGAAGGCGGCAACAGCGACGCGTCGAACCCCGCCGGCACACCCAGCGCCGAACGCGCTTTCGCCCGTGCGGTTCGTGCGGGATCCGTGGCAGACGATGACAACGACGCAGGAGGCGCTTTCGGCCGTCGCAAACTCAGATTTTTGAACACGTTCAGCGATTTGCGGCGGTCGGGTTTCGCCGACGAGGGGTCGGTTTTTCGACGCTGAGGGGGTTGAAGGGGGGTTTGGGTGAGGGCAGCGGGATTGGGAGTGGGATTGGGAGAAGTGGTATTGGGATTGGGACTGGGAGTGGTATTCGACTCCGCTGCCTTCTCCTCAACGACAGGGAGCGCATTGTCGATTATGGCGACTGCGCCTCCGCCTTCGTCGTCGACGGGGCTCTCCACGATGACGGAGATCGCATGGTGCTGGTCGATTTCCAACGGCTCGACGGTGCTGTTGCGTACCGTCGACGCGAGGGGGACGTTTCGCATCCGGCCGACGGCGGCGGGGGGTGAGCTGACGCTGAGGGAGTTCAGGCTGGCTTGGGAGGTGTCGGAGACGAGCGAAGGGACCTCGGAGAGGCCGGAGGATTCGGAGGTGGATGTGGCTAGCGGGGGAGGGGAAACGACTGCAGGGGGAACGGGATGTGATTGCGGCTTGGGGG
Organism: Favolaschia claudopus; assembly: GCA_037176885.1. Taxonomy (NCBI): domain Eukaryota; kingdom Fungi; phylum Basidiomycota; class Agaricomycetes; order Agaricales; family Mycenaceae; genus Favolaschia; species Favolaschia claudopus. The sequence continues at coordinate 1,444,206 of JAWWNJ010000007.1, forward strand.
TGACATCGCCATCGCGGAAGGCGGGCGAGATGGGCGTGAGCCCCGTGTCGGCGGAGAACGCAGAGATGAGGGAGGAGAATTTGTTGGTGGACTCGATGTCGGGGGCGGGGGAGGGCGGGAGGGGAAGGAGGAAGCACGGGTCGAGCTCATCGAGGTGGGGCGGGGATGAATCCGACCAGGCTTGCATTAGCGGCGGGGAAAGGTGGTGTAACCCGTGTTTGAGGTTGAGCGTCGGTGGAGGGGCGCGGGGCGTCGGCTTTGGCAGTAATTCCGCACTCGCGTTGTTCACGATGAATTCGGGCGGGGGGTCTGTGGGGTTGGGCGAGGGAAGCGGGGTGTCGACTTCCTTGACGGCTTCTAGCGATGATGAAGAAGTGGGGAAGCTGTCTTGCACGGGCGAGTTTCCGCCGAAACGAAATCCGGCTAGGCGTTCGCGGTTTTGGGCTTCCCATTCCTCCTTTACGCGGGATGCGGCTGTCGACTCGCGTCTTTCGAGGGTGGTAGTGGTAGAAGGAGGCTCCGCGACTACGACTGCGATGCGGCTGTCTTGCTGGGCCTCCTGGACGCTAAGAGGAAGTTGTGGGAGGAGTCCCCGTTCGCGGAGAGCTGCATTTCGCGCTTCTTGTGAGGCCCAAGTGGTGGAAGGGAGAGCTACGGAGCGTCGTTTATTCGGAGTGAGTTTTGTCGTGAGTTTTCTGAATATGGATTGTGATCCCTGCTTGGAGGGTGGAGGAGACGTCGCCGGCCTAGATGATATGGACATGGACATGGGTGTAAGAGAATAACAGGGAAGAGAGAGAGACGCACAGAGGTGATGACGGCAATTTGCTCCGCAACCCCGGATCCACATTCTCAGATGATTCCCTGTGTCGGCCGCCTCGGAATCAGAAACACATTGGAGCTCGCTACGGGTGGCGGTGACGAACCGGGGTTTCGCATCCAGCAGCTTCTCAGCGAGGACAAGCGAGTTCAGCGTTGGCTGGCCATGGTTCACGTTTTTCGGGCGGCGGGTCAAGAAACTGAATGCCTTGCGTCGGGTAGAGTCTCCACCAATAGAGGGGGGACTGGAACTCGTCATGCGTTCGCGGAATTTGAAGGACTTGATGCTGGTTCCGCCGCGGGAGGAGCTGAGGATTGGGGTGGGTGGTGGGAGGACGTCGGAGTCGTCCATGGTGTAGTGGAGGAAAATGAGGATGAGGAGCCTGGGGATCGACAGGGCACACGACCGACAGGGAGGAACATTCGACAAATCAAAAAAGTTATATTGCGCCCCTGGATCACAAGATCCGTCGAAATCCTCTTCACTTCTCTTCACCCACACATTTCTCCCGCTGTCCAGCGTATACGGAGAGTTTCCAGTCCCGATTGTACTTGCGCCGTAAAAGACCAGACCTAGATGGAATTTCCGCAAATAGATTCAGAGTTGAACCGTGTTCGCTCTCTTTTTTGATCGCCGCTAAATTATCCGACGTCTCGGTGCGTCCCGGGTCTTTTCTTCCTTTCTCCCGAATTGCGGCGTTCTCGCCAAGGCAATTTCGATTTCTCAGCTCAGCAAAAGCCATGAGCGCTTTCAAAACATATCCTTGAGCTCATCTCGATGGTATTTTGGCTGGTCCGAGTCGCTCCTGGGACAGTTCGTAGCGAAAGCCATTGACGGCTTTGCAGCTTCGGTGTACTGGGTGCTCCGATTGGCTAAACTGGCGACGTTTGCCACGCTTTGAATGTCTTCCGAAAATTGGCATTGGACAGCTTACGATGTTCAACGAACTCATCCGGCTGGTCTGAAGACTTGCGATGTTACTAGCTATTACCTTGTCAACAACCGAGTCTACAGTATACGTAACTCTTGAAGGCTTAGCTCTTCGAAGTCAAGCTCGACACTGTGGTTTTCGTTAGTAGTTCTCTGGTACGAAAGCTGCGGCTGCGGACTCCGCATGGACCTCGCAGCGTTCGGAAGATGCGATCCTCAACCAAGGCTAAGCATCATTTGGATGTGGTGAAGATCAGCCGTGTAGTTGCGGCTCAGGGGCAGTGCATATTGATTTGAATCCTTAAGCCTCGTTCAATGCTCACTGAACTTTCTTCCACTCATAGTCAACCGCAGCCAGAGAGGTGAGCGCGGCGCTGGAATCGCCATAGCGATTTTTCATCTTGAAGTTGGATCGGACGTTGCGCTCATAGTGTACTGCGCAAGCGACATCGACTAGTATAATAGTAGGATTCAGGAAAGATTTTCAATCCTCATTCTCTTCACCTCTCAGACCCGGTGTCTTTCCCTTCTTCCTTTCATCTTCCTTACTCCTCAACCACACCTCTCATTTTCTCCTCCCTTCAATTCACACCTTGACAATGGTCCGCATCTCTGCTGTCATCACACTCACCTTCGCCGCTCTCGCCGCCGCCGGTACGCACTCACTCCCTATAGCTCCCAAAAAACACAATCCTCACACAAAAGTTGATATCACATAGTACCAATGCAAACGCAACGTCGCCAAACCGGCGACCTCGACTGCAACCTCGCGCGTCTGAAAATCATCTTCGACGTCGCCGCTAGCAAGAAACTCGTCAGTCAGATCAATGCCACGTACGTCTTCTCTTCCTAGCAAACTCAACGCCAGATTCACCTCACCTTTTTTGAATTATCACTCATGAAGCGACCTCCCAACCGCCAACGCACTCGCCATCGCCCAAACGAGCCTAGACAGCGTCAACAGCGGCATTCAAGACATCCTAGCAGCGATATTCGATGCGAAGAACGCCCCTGCGCTTTCGCGCACGCAGGTCTCGGATGGGTTGGATGCGGCGAGGTCGGCGCTTGCTATTATTAAGGAGTGAGTGTTTTCTCCTCCTCTTTTGAATTCGCTTTTTCATGCACTGATTTAATTTTGTCGTTGTAGCCCAAGCCTGAATGCTACGGTAGCGGAGGCGCAGGCGAGAATCTTGACAGCGGGACAGGATGGGGATAAGGTTGTGGCGGAGTGCAAGTGATTGTGTGTGTAATAACAGTGTTGCTGGTCTCGTTGTTATTTGTTAACGGGTATCTTGTTCTTTGAAATCCTACCGTTGGATTTAACCTGGATTCTTTGAGCATTTCAGTGATTGTCTGATTTCAAGTATTAGAACAACGTTGCTCTTGTTTACTGCCTGGAATGACCCCCAGAAATTACTCCATGTTTTTCTCCAATGAATAATCGGGGCACGTTGAGATTCAACCGTGGGATAATGCAGATGCCGTAAGTTGAACTTCAAACATAAACTTGTGACTCAACGAAAGAGCTCAAGGAATGTCGGAGCTTTCAACCTCACATGAAAAAAAGAGTTGTATTATGCTTGAGAGTAAAAAGATATTCCACCTATTACCAAATTATAGAGTACTTACTACTACTTCTAGTCGTGTTAACAGCGTTATGAAGAATATTTGTGGCATGCCTATGTCTCTCGAGCCATTCAAGGGATTCAGCGGCAGACCTTCTCGAGAGCACAAACGATGGCCTGGGCCAGATCCACATCCTCTTTGCGGATATTCCAGGAGTCGATCAAGCTGGGGCTCGTGTAGGTGATCTTGAGAGCAAATAAATGTCCATGTTCCAAGAAAAGACGAAGCAGAATCGTACCTTGCCGTTAGATTTCTCGAACGCGGCCGCATCAACCGAGTCCAGTCCCTTGATATCGAAACACATGGCCTCGAACTTCGGGTTCTGGCTCTCAGGAATGAGCATCTGGTTCCCTGTAGTGAGCGGTCCCACGAGGATCGAGCGTTCAACGCTGCCAGCATCGCGAGGGGGAAGGATGGTGATGTACGAAGCACGCTCCTCGTTTTTGACCTTGGCGTTACCGCGGATGATTTCAGGGATCTGGACCTTGTCCTGGGACTTGGCGCGAAAAGTGGCGGAAGACTTGGCGAAGATGGCGCAGACTTTGCCAGAGAGGTTGTTATTCTGGCCGTTGATGGCGGCGGCGGATTCAGCGCTGGGTGGAGGCGAATGTTAAGACGATGTTGGCAAGGAGGAAAGAGGAAAGGAGTACGTACGTGCCGAGGGTATCAGTGATGTAGAAACCCTGGCCTAGTTCTGCGTCCAAGCCAGACTTGCCTTTGGTTTTACCGTCCTTCGTCGTCGGACGGACGATCTCACCGCGGCTCTCCCAGAGTGCGGCAGTCTCCTGCAGAGATGCAAACATCGAGTCAGCCCGGCGCTACAGCGAACAAAATAAAGTCGAATACACACTGAGTTAGTTCCGTGCCAGCCAACAAACTCGTTGCCCGCGGTGAGACGGGGGACAATGAGACCGGATAATGTGCGGTTGTCAATGCGAGTTTCGTTCGCAGGGGCAGCGGTAGGCTTAGTCGGAGCCTTAGCAGGGACCTTGTTGTCCCCAGATGAGCAAAATAATAATAAGATAGACTGGTTGAACAAACGAACGGCGGCGGGTTTGCCGACGGAGTCGGTCATAGGTTTGGCGAGAGTTCTTGCAACAGGCTTCGCAATGGATCCGGCCACTAGCCTGGCCGCAACCTTTGTCTGAAATTCAGAAATGAACAACAAGGTCGGCAATTTCAATGATATGACCAAAACAGACCATACGACCAAGTATGGCCTATGAAAAAACTCGAATTGAGAGTCGACTCTTATAGAGAGAGTCTGCAACGCACCATCTCTTCGCCAACCGTAACATCGGGCACCGGCGTCGCGATCGCGTTGAGAGAGAGAAGCACGGTGAGCACAAGCGGGAAAAACGCAATCTTCATGTCGGGCGACTAAGGGAGTGGGACAAAAGATAAATGGGTGGAAGATGAGAGAAACATCGAGAGAGTAGTGCGGTTTAAAGCTTGTCGGGAGTATCTTGGCATCATTCGACAATTGGTAACATTACCAGGAAGTGAGTAGGATAAGGATAACTGTTTGGACGTGAAGTCGAAATTTGGTACCGGATCGTTTTCATGCTTCAACAATTGAGTTCACATGGCTTCGGTCGTCCGACATTCATGGATAAGGCAGGATAATTGGGGGAGCTTGCCAGTGTATTCCTGGTCACGAAGTTACCCAGGTCTGCACATCGTTAATTTAGCTCAAAAAGCCATACCTGTTAAGGGAAAGACTGCTCTAGCCTCTGGCCCACAGTTTTCTCCGTGCTTTCACCCGACTCACCCGCAATCCCGATTCTTCGCACCACAGAGACTCTCTCAGTGACCGGTACCAGGTATGCCCGGAGGGCGGTGCTACAAGCATACTAGTGAGGGTGGTTGAAATTTGGTACCGGATCGTTTTCCGAGTCATGTTCCAACAGGTTCCAACAATACTCTACTTATAAGTAGACGGACGGCACCTGTCCGTCTCGTGTCTTTGACAACACCTCTGGCGGCCGTCTTTGTGACGAACGACGGACGGAACGGATGGTTTCAAGCCCTACACAGTCCGACCTTCATGGATAACTGCAGGATAATTGGGCTGGGACCGCTTTTGAGGTTCCCAAACTTCAAAGTCCGTATAGACTGAGGGTTCTCTGAGCTCTCAGTCTATAGACTCAGAGTGCAGTGCTCGCCGTACGTAATCTCCCACGGGTAACTTACCATCACGACCAAATGACAGTGACAAGTCACATCGAAGACGGTTTCCCACTTGTTTTTGACTTTTTCCTCTTGTTTTCCGCTCACTATGTTGCTCCGCCAGCTCTCTTCAATATTTTGTTTTACATACGAAAATCTTAGATGTTTGTCTACCTCCCAGAGCCCCAACTGTGAAGCACTGGCCTCAGTATCCGAGTCCCTGCTGAGGAATAGACGAGCAACTATGGCGGTCCAAATGCACTTTTAATATTGCGCTGGTTTTTTCGCCGAAAATCCGATTTCGCGCACCTTTTTTGCCCGGAAGTCAGATTTGCGCACCTTTTGCAGCCGAAAGTCCGAGGAGAAAAACCAGCGCAGATTCGCGTGTTTTTGCGCTGGTTTTCTTTGCAAGATCGCGCACCTTTTTTCAGTGCACATATTGTCTGCACAACTTTTTGCACTTATTTTTTTGTTGTCAAAAGAGGCCCAGCTATGCCTCAGATATGCCCCGAATAGTCTTCTGCCGTTACAAGCAGTGATAAGCACAGCAAATTGTTCGGAAACAGCCAGCCGAGTGCCGCCATCAAAGGCAGACTTGATGGCACATTTCAACTTCCCAAAATCCACCGTAACTGGGTTCCAGATTCTATTGAAGCTTTTGAAAGATGTGATACTGAGTCAATCGGAATTCTGAACCTTTAAATTGACGGTGAGTCTTGTGTCCCCTTCAACATTCTATCTGAGAGTGACTTGATCTACCGACTGGCTCTGGTTCATTTCAAGACTGCCTGAGAGTCAGTTTATGATGTAGAGGCAGAATTCAACTGAGCCAATTTACGGCCTACCACAGAATCTGTTCACCCAGTCCTATGTTGCATTTTGGTAAGTTGAAATGTGACATCAAGTCTGCCTTCCAAAGCCGGAGCTGCGCCGGCTCGGCACGATAAGCCGTCACTCGGCTGTCCATTTTTGGACGTTTGCTGTACTTGTCCTGCTCTTATAAGGTGATCGAGTACCCGGGCCATGTCTCACAAGTAGAAAGGTGTGTTTGGAGAAGAGAAAAAAAATAAGTCAAAAAAGGTGCGCAGACAATGTGCGCAGAAAAAAAGGTGCGCGATCTTCAAAGAAAACCAGCGCAAAAACGCACAATTCCGCGCTGGTCTTTCTCCTCGGACTTTCGGCTGCAAAAGGTGCGCAAATCTGACTTCCGGGCAAAAAAGGTGCGCGAAACTCGAAAATACCAGCGGAATATTAAATGTGCATTTGGACCGCCATAAGCAACAGCCTCCGAGCAAGAACTTTTCAGTGTCACTCGATTGGAGCTGCATGAATCATGATGTCAGATGGAGGCCACGGCCATCAGCAGGGATAGGATGGATGGGTGAAAGGATAACACAACACAAGGTTCGCGCTCTAATTTTCAAACGACGATACACCGAAATGGACGAGAGTTTCTCGAGCCAGGCCTAGCACAGACTTCCACTCCCTGAGTCCCAACCCTGCAGCTGGAATCTACTCAACAGAATCCTTCACTGGCACCTCACCGCGATAGGTTCTGCATGCTCCATACTTCATGACGGCTGAGTGTTCGAGTTTGGTGAGGTCTCTGACGAGTGCGATATGTAGCGTTGAATCAGGCGCAGAGTCCAGCCTGTTACCTGTTGGACTTCGACGCAGCTTCGGCGTGAGGGTTGGCGCCCGACGGCCCGGCAACCGGATCCACGGAAGGAAGGAAGGCAGGGATTCCGGAACTGGTCAAGCCAAGAAATTGAAGGAGCAGAAACCTGTGATCGTCGTCCTACTACACGCACGACCCTCACTCATGCGCTCACAATTGCCGCCGTCCCAGCATGCATATCTTGCTATAAAACCTCTAGCCCCCGGTGCCGACAGATCGCAAGAAATTCTCCCCCAACATGATGTTATCTCTCTCCAAACTCTCATTCTTCGCCGCAGTCATAACGCTGCTCCCGACATGCATCCAAGCGTATCCTAATCCCAGTACACTCATCGCCTCTCCGAAGGGAGGTAGTCCGACCCTCTGCAAGAAAGGGTCAACGTACTTCATTTTTAGTGAGTTATTCAGATATCCACTGGCGCGACAATGACGCGGGTCTGAATGAAATTGTCTGATCTTTCAGCTGGTGGTGTGGGCATCCCGATCTACACGGCTACGAACATTGTTGGCCCTTGGACCCAGCAAGGTGTTGTGTTCCCCAACGGCGCACCGTGGACTGCTCCGTACACGGGAGGTGCTGGGTCGTCTTACTATTGACCTTGAACAAAGCTAATCGTATTTCATCAGGCGACAACCTCAAATTATGGGCTCCTGACTGCAAGGTCGTGGATGGTTCCATCCGTGTAAGCCTATTCTATGGACAAGTTTACTGATCAGCGCTTACCATCTATGCTGTAGCTCTTCTACTCTGCTTCGACAATCGGGTCCCAGAACGTGAGATTTTACTGCCTCTATGCCTAGATTTCCCCGAACGATTCAGTTACACAGTCCGCCATCTTCTATGCCTATTCGACGACTGGAGCCAGCGGTAAATTTACCATCGTCGTAACATCATCAATCAATCTGACTTGGGAATTCTAAGGATCTTGGACCAATGGCGGTCTCGTCGTGAAGAGCAGCTCTTCTAATAACTTCAACGTGAGTTCTACGCATGTCATCATGGCTTCATGATCATTGGCTTGACTGCAATTAGGCTATCGATCCCAAGTGAGCGTCAATATGCTGCGGTCTGAATTCTCTCTTAACATTCGGTTTCTCTAGTTTGAGTGTTGGTGCGTCCGGAGCCGCTCGTGCATCGTCGCGAAACCAACCGCCCCCACAGACCCGGTTCCCTACCTCTCATTTGGCTCTTACTGGAGCGGCATCAAAGGGTAATCCTTTGATTTGTTTTTCTTTCACCTAATTCAACTAACCCACTTCAAATAGCGTCCGCCTCGACCCGACAACCTACATGCCTCTTTCAAGCAGCTACGACGCTCTCGCTCATCGCGACAACGGCGTCCAACCCGAGGGTAACGCCGAATCCGAAGAAGCCCCCGTCATCTTCAGCCATGGGAACTTCTGGTATTTGTTCACCAGCTGGAATGCGGATAAGGAGTACTATCAAGTTCGTGTTGTTCGCTCTTCGACGTGAGTTAATTGCATAGCTAGTCTTGCACGCGTTTCATTCCTCATTTTTCTGAATCTTAATAGATACAACGGTGGATATGTTGGCCAGCAAGGCCTTGCCGCTACGAACAATGGGGGGACTCTGATTCTGCCCAGACACGATAGCGTGAGTACTGAGTTGGATTTTATTTCTCTACCTGAATTGTTGTTCTTATCATACGAGCGCAGATCCTGGGACCCGGCGGTCAAGACGTCTTCGTCGACTCGGACGGAACTGTCTGGATGGTATACCGTGCGCTATCTCAGCTCTTTCCTCTCTGTAATCCATGCTGACTGGATCGAACTGAAGACTACAAGACGGGGAGCACTGATAATTTGAGCTTCCATGTATGTGCTTCTTGTTTCTCTTTGTTCGGACAGTTTGCTGAATTGATTTGTGTATTCAGATCGGTCTGAACAGGTTGGATATGTCGAGCGGATGGCCAGTCGTGGTCTGAAGTATGGGATTGAGCATCTCCGAAATGGCTACGATAGCTTGATTTCTTCGGATTGATCGAAAGCACTGTACATTTTCATTCATCCTGACCGTAGGGTTGCTGAATATTCGAGGGAAGTATGTACTACTTATGAAAGGTCGTTAGCCGGAGCAGTGAAGGGTGCTGAACAACATCCATTGACAGACCAAGCAGTTATCACAGACCACAACATTGCACATTGACGTCGAAGTGAAATAATAATACTTGACGAAACTCGCCTTTTTTTCTCTTGTTCCACACCATATTTGCATGTGAAGCTCCAATATCCAGTTTCTGGTGATTGGTTGACGAGGATTGAAAATCGAACTAGCTTGAGTAAAACCCTGTAAAACCCTAATGTTGAACCCAAATATGTTGCACATACCGCTAGTGGGAATGATTGATTGGACATCTCCGAAATGGCCGACCCGGATTTGTTCGTCAATGTCGGTGCATCCGTCTTTGGCTTTTGGTTTTCCAAATTCACTTGTGGGATGTGGAATTTCATTTATCATGAGCGGGTATGCGTAACCGCTGTGAAGAGAATTTTCAATGGGGTTCGCGAGCCGAATCGAGACTTGTGTCTATGTAATGATGGTCTTCGGCGTTTGCCAGGGAGCATTGCAAAAATGCCTCAAACCTGTCAATTGATGCAGTAAGTGTCTCCCTAGAAAGCATCGTCGATCGCGATCTTGCCGCGAAATTTTGCGGGCCTGACATGTGCTGGCTTTTGAGTTTGATGGCGAAGGCACCGTGCAGATTGAAGGTACTTCTGGATTTGCTTTTCTTGATTCCACACGAATGAAGTTTTCGCGGTCACTTCAATCGAGCATTCCCATTTCGAAGCTCGCTGGAGCATCTGAAGAAAACAAGATAGAACGGAATTCAGTAAGTATCTCCGTGATTCTTTTGGGGTAGGGTGGAAACAGTACTTTTCAATTAACGATGTCCCAGCGAGTACGCCGCTGACGCCTCAAGCTCGTCAGATTGGAAGCCTCGAGGAAGGAATCGGGCGGCGAGATGGGTCGTATGACAGATAGTCCGTGTAGCAAGAAGACAGCGTCGTGCTTGAGAAGAGAACAGAAGACAAGAGCCTGCTGTCGGTTGTGGGGAGTATGCGAGAGGCGAGCAATTGGTAACTTACTTACCGGTACTTTCCCTTGCATCGTTGCGGATTCTGTGGACGTAAGTAGGTGAGTACGAAACAGATAAACATCTTAGCGCAACCAGCAGAGATCTTTGATTTTTCGGCGAGATATTCGCTGGGATCGCTAGGGCGCAATCCGGGTCCGAGATCATGAATGAGCTGGTTGGAGGATCACCCAAGAATCACCAGTCATGGTCAGACTATAAGTAGTGCGGTCTGATGTTGCTGGGTGATTCAATGTTCAGAGGCTGTGGATGGGGAAGTTGAGTGACTAGGCGTGGCGACAGTGTGAGTCGGCGGAGGAGGGTCTCTGCAAGATCCACATCTGCCGTACGAAATGTTAACGAGAAAGGAAGGTCTTGTCGTTTGTGCTGGCAGTGGCGGCGGGCAGTGCAGGGTCGGAACAAGTTCCAGAGATATTTTTGTACCTTACATACCGAATTTGAACGTAGCTTGTGTGAGCCCAAGGGGCGAGACTTAATAGAGTGAGTAGCATGGTATGTTGTTTTCACCTACGCCACCGGTGTCCATAGGCTTTGGAGTGCCGCCTTCAATTATAAGTTTCGTTGCCGTTGGAATTGGAACCATGCCCCGGCGCGGCGAAGTGTTTTTTCCCAGAGGATTTGGAGTCGTATGTTTGATTTTCCCTGTATTTTCTTGGATTCGAGTAATACTTTTGGTGCAGGAAGCAGGAGGACTGAAGGACCCATAGTTTTGGGTGGGAGTTAAGTTGAACTGAGTGTGACATGACGTTACGTGAGTGTGACCATTTGCGGCTTGGCTACTGCCGCTTCATTCACTCCTCGAATTAGCTCAAAAGTGGTATAAGTATACAAGCACTGTCCTCGGCTCTAATCCTCTTATATCAACCACACGTACAAGGGAAAACCCGGGGTTCCCTCCGTGCCTAGCTGCTTTGTTTCGCCCATGCCTTTCACCTACTTGCAGCAGCCACCGTTCTCTGGCATCCCTGACGACCAGGACTCGGAACGGCCGACTGGAGGCATTCAATTCCATCTACCAGAGTATCTCTTTGACGCCCCGCCCACCCTTGCCCCGGGAGGAGGTGCGGAGGCGTTCCATCCGGCTCAGGGCGCGCGGTGGTTCGCAAACAATGGGTTCCAATACCCTACAAATCTACAGTATCAAAATCCTGACAATGGTCTTCCTGCGGTGCAGAGCGCGTACGACGGCCTTGCAGCCCTCCAGGAGGCTTTCCCAGCTGCCATCTCCAATAGCAGCGGCAGCAATCACAATAACTTCAATACCGCTCTCGACGCTCCTTATCATCCCCAATGGCTTAGTGTCTCTGCCCCACTTGACCAACCCTCTCCCCTGACCGCCGCCGCCGCCACCTTCCCACTGTACAGTCAATCAGGTTTCGACGTCATTTCTCTCCTTTCTCGGGTTCAAAACCGCCCCAATCCCACTGTCAACCTCGGACCCGTGGATTTCACGACGTCGTTCGTGGTGGTGGATGTGCGTCGGTTCGACGACCCCATCGTTCATTGCAGTCCCAACTTCTGCGCCCTGACGCAGTACTCCGAGACGGAGATAATCGGGCGGAATTGTCGATTCTTGCAAGCTCCACCAGCAGGTGTGGGAGCCCCACCCCTAGGCAAGGGCGAGCAGAGGAAACATACGGACTCGACAGCGGTTGGCGCGCTAGCAAAGTCCATTGTGGGGCGGAAGGAGACGCAGCAGACGTTGCTGAATTACCGCAAGGATGGCAGTGCGTTTATGAATTTGCTGACGATTGTCCCGTTGTTTGGGGAACATGTGGACGATGAGGGGGCGGAGTGTGTTTGGCTGGTGGGATTTCAGGTCGATGTGTCAGAGCAGAGCGCAGGGATTGTGGAACGCATGAAGGAGGGGAAGTATTATACTGGGGCGGTGGAGGCGCAACAGCTGCAGCGGGTCAAGCCCAAGGCAGGCGAAAACATCCCGGGGACAGGAACGGGACAGAGGGAGAGAAGGATGACGACCGTACCTGCCCCTGAAATGTCCACCGTTTTGACGCGATTACTCAAGAACCCAAAATTCTTGGGCAGCTGCGGGATCACGCAGCCTCCCGTTCCTGGTGCCGCTACGCAGGGCCTTCCTCCCGACCCAACGAGTCATGCCATACATTCACTCCTTCTAGAGCAATTACCGGATTTCGTCCACGTACTCAGTTTGAAGGTGCGTGTATATCATTGGCATTTTGCCAGAAAGAAAATTTGTAACGCTAACACGAGTTTGTTGATCCAGGGTGCCTTCCTCTACGTTGCCCCGTCCGTCACCCGCGTCTTGGGCTGGGAACCTGCGGAACTTGTCGGTCGGACGCTGGCTGATTTATGTTTCGCGGCGGATGTTGTGAGTGGTGCGTGTCCGAAGTACTGTCACTTCCGCAAAGATGTTGACTCTTGTCGATCGACAGTCGGCCGCGCTTTGAAAGAGGCCTCGCTCCCTCTTGACGGCACTCGTTCCGATGCAGGGGAGAAGGATCAGGAAAGCAGAGGGAAGGAGGGTATGTCTCGTGTCTTGTTCCATCTCTCTTTGATTTTGACCTCTCGATAGTGACCCCACCAAATGTTCCGACTGCCAACTCGTCGACGAGTACACCTGCATTGACACCCGCTGACCTCCGAATTGTAGATCTGGTATTTCGTGCGAGGACAAAGCAAGGTGAGTCTTCCCTAGTTTTCTTTACACTCTATCCAACATCCTAACGACGCTGTATAGGGTCATGGGTCTGGGTCGAGTGTCGCGGACGGTTGCATATTGAGCCGGGCAAGGGGCGAAAGGCAATCGTGCTCATTGGGCGTGCCAGGGGCATGGCGCGCGTACCGCTTGGGACAAGCTTGACCGGCGGAGTCCAGGTTGACGCTGAATCATCAGTATCGCCCGCTTACTCCTCTGCGTCCAGCTTCCTTGTTCAGTCGCCAACGTCGTCGGTGAGCGGGCTCGAGTTCGCATTGCAGCCGAAGCGCGCAAGAATAGAGGTGAGTACCTGTTTTTTTGGCAAGAAAAAGCATGATGGGGATCCGTCCCATGTAGGACGTATACACCCGCGCCGGTTCATCAAGCACGATGCGAACAACAACAAGCCCTGAGGCTGGACTCGCAGGTGGCACGCCGACCATATTTTACGGTCTGATGGACCCGTACGGCTTACTCCTGTCCGTTGGAGACAGCGCTAGTTCGGTCGTCGGGTGGGACCCCCTTGACCTGCGTGGAACACGGCTCGGCTCGCTTGTTGAACCCGACCATCGTCTCAGCCCTGTCGGCGCGCCGACTCCCGTCGACGCACTGCTGGCGCGGTGTCGCGCGAATCCCGAAAGAACTTCCGGTCCAACTGAGGTGCGATGTATGCTGCGAGCTCACGAGGGTCCCGTCGACGTTGTTGTCTGCGTAACCACTGCCCTGCCCGAACCAAGTGATTTACCGGAAGCCGTGGCTCCTGCGCGGTTGATGTATTCCGTGCGTCGCACCGGCACCTCGGGCGTTCCTCGCGGCGCAGGGGAGGATGTGTACAAGCGGCTGGATCCTATGACGGGCGGAAGCTGGCAGTATGAGCTGCAGCAGTTGCGCTATGCTAACGCACGGTTGGAGGAAGAGATCGAAGAGCTTGTGAGGGCGGAGGACAAGAGGGCGGAGGAGCAGGAGAAGGAGAGAGAGCGGGTGAGGGGGGAGCAGCGGGTGGCGTACCACCAGCAGCAGCGGCAGCAGGTGCAGTTGCAGGCGCAGATGTACGGGTATGATCAGCAGCCCCAGTGGGGGTACGCTCCGCCATCGCTGCCGTATCGGCTGCCGATGAAAAGGACATGGGATACGCGGGAGGACGCGTAGGGTTTCGACGCGATATATATCAATAGCATACTACCACATGGACAGATGGACCTTGCTTTCTCAGTGCTGTCGAATTGCTTTCTGTAACATTCCTTCATTCATCCTGTATTACCAACATTCTCTTGCACTACTTGTATAGTTGTATGTAGCAAATAGTGCATAATATAGATCCGATGTCCCCAGAATTGTTAGGGGGTGAACGGCCGGTGAACAGGTAGATCGTATTTCGATTTCAACCGAAATGGTTTTTAAATTTAGATGGCACAAAATGAATCACTACTAGTAGATCTAATAAACTGCCTCCTTGTAATCTGTGTAGCCCAACGCAGGCTCAACCCCGACGGCCCCATACAGAGTCGAAAAGTCCAGCACATTATCAAGCGGTTTGCCCTCCTGGAGCCGTTTTGCAAGATCCGGGTGGGTGAGCCAGTTGAAGCCCATGAATATTCCAGCCACTTTTCCACTGTAACTCTTCAGGAACTCTTCGCCTTCTTCGAGAGTGACGCCGCTATTGATCCAGATAGGCGTGTTCTTCAGGAAAGGGATGTAAGTCTGAAAGACGTCGTGTACCGTAGCGCGCTTCTTGCCTTCAAGTGTGATGAATTAGTACAAGAACAAGGAACAAAGAGATTGCAGGTAAACATAGACCTACCCGGTTCAAATTCGGGGTCAAACATGGGATTATACCTCACCAGACAAACGTAAGCGAGCCCGAATTTGTTTATCTCGGTCAAGAGATATCCGAAGGTGGCGATCGTCTCGTCCAGTGGCATACCGACATCGTAGGTTCCCCCGGCAGGCGTGAGCTTGATGGCGACGTCCGAACCATAGACCTCGGCAACTGCTTTCAGCGTTTCAAGGGTGAAGCGTGCGCGATTCTCGATGCTGCCGCCCCACTTGTCGTTGCGTTTGTTGGAGGTGTTGTCGAGGAATTGGTGGAGGAGGTAGCCGCTTGCACCGTGTACTACATGCATTTTCATTCTAAGCAAACCACCAAGCTCAAAAAGTAGAAATTGAACTGTAAACACACCTTCGACTCCATCGAACCCAGCTTCTTTGGCGTTGATAGCGGCCTGCTTGAATTGTGCGATTAGAGCAGTTGGGTCAGGAATCTCTGTCGGCTGGTTTACATGTTTTCATTGTGAGCAACTTTCGATCATTGGGAACGAATATGATTCGCACCGTAACATAACCAGGCTCTCCCGGGAGGAAGCGAAACTTTCCACCACGAGCGGCAATGGCTGAGGGTGCGTAGACCGGCTGTTCCAGTAAGTGAGTGCTTCGTATCCGTAGCTACGAAATGTGATACGAAATGCTTACGACGCCAGCGGCAATCTGCTCTGGAGCATCAGGGTGACTGAGACGACCCACTGCGCAACCACAGTGTGAGATCAACTTGAAAGTGCGAGTAATGAACTCACGATGCCAAAGCTAAAAAAAAGTTGGAGTGAAAGATGAATCAGATTGTATACCTACGGATCCTGCTGAAGTGAAAAGTCTACCTGAGCATAGATCTTACTCCCCGCCTCATGAACAGCGTCGGTAATTTTCTTCCAGCCAGCTATTTGAGATTGATTCCAGATTCCGGGAGCGTTCGGCCATTCGGTTCTATGATCAAATATGAACGAACCATTGTGGTCAGTGAATTCAGATATTAATTCACCCTTGACGCGCGATGAGGATGCCCTCTGAGACGATCAACCCTGCGCCGCCTTTGGCGCGCTGGACATAGTATTCTTTCATTATTTCGTTGGGGATAGTTGCTGACGAGCGGCTTCGAGTCATGGCGGGCATTCCTAGTGCAAAATCTACGTCAAAACAGTATCAGCTCAACGAGAACAAGTTTGCCCACCAAGCCTGTTTTGAATTGTTGTACTGCCGATTTTCAGCGGAGTGAATAAGGACGCCATTGGGAAAGTTCAGATGCAATTGCAGATTTCGTTTGAGCAATGTCAGGTGTATCGCAAGACTTTTATGGCTTGTATGCCAGCCTATCTGCCGACGGACCCTCGAGATCTTCATTACGACCTTGAGCAGGAATTACGGAGCAGGATGAGCAAGCCTAGTTGGAAGAGAATGAAGGCAAGAGCTTTGTCATTTTGGCTGTCATGTCCATTACCAGAGCTCGTATCTTCGGTAGACCACTAGAAAGGCTAAGAAGACCAGAAACGGGATTCCAGAGCGGGTAAGTTGATGATTAGCGTGTCGGTCGGAAATTGGTCAGCGGAGAGTCTGTAGCAGCTTGGAAAAGGTTTTCTAGCTGAGCACAGTAGCTTGCGTAGTACTCTTCAACCAAGCAAGAAGTTGGCGGTTAAGTTTGCAGCCGCGTATGAAGGATCGTGGAATTCAATCAAGACTTGGCAAATTTTCGCGCGAAAATGACTCGTAAAATAAAATTACTAGTGATATTCTTGCCACCGGAATGGCTGTCTTGGAAGTCCAAGAGTTCAGAGTTCTTCGGTACGTAGAATCAAGTGTGTCGTAAAGCTGGATCGCGCTAGAAATGTGGTTCTGAAGCAATTCTGAAGCTGCAATGAGGAAATACTCTGAGAGTGCGATCCGGGCACTGCCACTACTAGTAAGCGGATCAAAATCTTGTGATGTCCGAGTCCAACTTGCCTTTGCTTCAGACCACTGTGACGGGCCGCTGGACTGGGAAACCGGTTTATAGGCGCCAGATTCTCAGCAAAGTCTCAACGTCTCTCGTGATATTGTGCTCTTACCTAAGTGGATTCAAGCTCAAACGATAGCAAAACCATAACGAAATAAAACAAAACTTGAACTATGGTCGTTCAACTGATATTCCTTGTAAACGCACTACAGCTCTGCATTCAACTAGAGTTTCTTTCTGAGTATTCATTTTATCCATATCAACCCATTCTTAGTTTGATTACCCGCTTCAGAACCTAGCGCTGTAGAAGGGGAAAAAAAAGATGGAGGTATTCAGGAAACGCGAAAGCTAGGACGAAGTATCTCGATGTACGTACCTCCGGGCATGCAACGAAGCCGTCGTCAGTGTGAGTCACAACACTATCAATTGAATATCAACCACCAGAGTCTCACCTCGCATCGGCAATGGCATCACTTACCCGCAGTAAATTCCATGTCGAGTGAACACAATACGATCCGGGCCAGGCGGGAAGGTTCCGTCATAGACGGGGCTCCTAAAGACGATAGGGAACTGTTCGAGGGACCGTGTCATTATAATTGCGGGTTAGGTTCAATACAAATGAGCAGCGCACTTCATACAGCTCGGACTCCGCACACTCCTGATGAAGAATGGCCCTATCGCCGTTGAAAGGGCGCGGGAATCCTCCGACGGTGTCCTTGAAAGTTGAGAGAAAACCCCTTTCGAGAGCGCGATTCACGTCCGGGTTGAGGTAGTAGCGGTCTTCTTCGCAATCTACCTCGCGGAATCTGAAGGCCTCGGCGACGAGAGGTGCAGTGGCGGCAAGGAGAACAGCAAGGAAGGAGGCTTTGAAGAGCATTGAAGGTTGAAGCAGGATATTGAATCAAGCTGGATGTGGGAGAGAAAAATAGAAGGACTTTATACTCTGCTGACCGCGTGTTGGGAACCATGGTAGCCTTCGTCAAAATTTGGCACGCTGCGCACTAGTCGCATATGGATGCAATGCTTGAGTCCGAACAATAGAATGGCGAGATTTTAAACTCTGGAAGCGCAATATAGCTAGGGAAGCAAACAGGGACCGGAATGGATCCACCACTAGAAGGACTATGACCGTAGCTGCCGAGGTGTGGGGGAGGGGCGTCAGAGGGCAGGTTACCGAAGAAATCATCTCCCAGTCCATGACCAAACCCAAACTTTTGCGAAGATTGATTTGTGACTATAGGCTAGGACTCGTTCTAACATCAGAACCATTGACGAGGAAACGGCAGAGAGTATCAGGAGAGCTCATTCAGAGCCAAAGAAGTTTCTGCGGGGAATATATCGACGATTCGAGGGGATTCGAAGCGACTGGAGAGGTTGGAGAGGCGGTCTCGCAGGATCGCGCGGCCATTGGCCTAGCGTGATTTGGAAATTAATAACCGGAGGAAAGAGTAATCAGTACACGCACCAGCCCAGTGGACCCGATAACCGTATACGGTACTAGTATATGGTACAGGTTTTGTTCGCACCCTGGTCGGAGTATACTTGTTGTGGATTCGGTCGAGTCAACTCGGAGACGGCGGAAGTGATGTAGATATGCGTTAGACAATATATGGCAAGGGAGGAATTGTAGGCGAAATGGGAAGCGGGAAATAATACGGTGATGAAGACAGCGTCAAACTGCGTCAAAGCTGAAATGAAGTGGAACGACTTGACACACAGCCGTTATGGTTCGTCCCTTGGACGCTCTCGGACGCGACTCCCGTTTCCGACTCGTCCGCCTGCTCCCCACTGTCACTTGTCCTTCTTTAGGCCTGACCCGTCTAACCCGAATCGAGTTGAGCCGCTATTTGCTGTCCCTGCGCACGAATGGATCGCCCGTTAAAAATTGTTACGTCCCGGCATGCATTAGTCCGAGTCTCTTATGAACAGACACATAAAATAGAAAGGTCTTTATACCTGCGGTGTATTTGTGGCAAGTAAGCCGCTGCAAGTGGCAAGTTGGTGGCAGGCAAGTTCCACGCTTTGTGCGTCAGCTTGATGCGCTATTTCTGATGCAATCAATTTAGTGATTATCTGATAAGAGATAACTCTTCCTCTTCCATCTCCCACCATGAACGCAGTTTCCCTCGTGCTGCTACTGGTCGAATTGGTTTGTTTGGCGAGCGGTAGCCAGACCCCTCTTACATTATCGTTGGATAACGGTGCCGACAACTGGGATAAGGAACCAGATGCTGACGCGACGGGAAATCGTATCTTCAACTCGGCAAGCGAGCTTTTGCAACTGTGGCCGGGCACTGTAGTGGTCCAAGGTGGGTTTATTGATTGCAAATCACGGCGCAGTATTTATGATCAATTACAAGGACACTCTCTCGCGCCGTGCATCATTCCTGCAGGGCATATATTCTATCACGGACGGGGAAACAAATATATGCCTAATGAGCCTGAATGGCTCGCATTCGACTTCGAGCATTCATACTTCTTTGCGTGGGGACGGGATCCCCATGTCCTCACTCTCGCTGCAAAGCGCCCCCTTCGAATCCTGAACTTCGACGGCCTCAGTGCGCACCTCTCGGGTGAAACCCAGACAATCATCATGTATGGTGAAGTGCGCCAGGGACACATTCCGACGCATGAAATCAGCAACCGTCTCTGCACTTGGGCTGCTCAGCACGGAATCGACGGCTTCATCCGCATGGAAGAGCACTTTGAATTAATCGAGTGCGATTTCGCTTCCTCATTCGAGCTGCTAGAGTCTCTGCGAATCATTCCTCAAGACGAGCGCACCAAGGATGAACGGAGGATCCCAGGCGAGAGGGTCAAACGTCCCGATGGCTGGATTGGCTCCCTGCCGACCAATTCACAAAAGGAAGTTGACGTTGCTGGAAAATGGCACGATCGCGCGCCAGGCGAGACGCGCGTTCGTGTGCAGTACGACAAGTTCGTCTCCTTCTACGACCCAGCGGTAACGAGTCTCGTCGAGTCGCGACGGGGCAAGCCCCGCGAACAGCAGAATCTGACCACGCTGTCAAGAGCGGACGCGCAGATGAAGCTCGCGGAGCTCGAGGCTGCGCTAGCACGGCCGTGGGATGCGGGGAGTGGCGTGGACTGGGCAAGCGTCTTGCATGTCGTTGTCGAGCGATATGGCGAGCGTCTTGAACTCCTTGCTCATACTTTGAACTCGACAACCAGGAGCTCCTACGAAATCGCGTACAAAGCACGTCAGCAAGTGCTCATGATGCTCACGCCGCACTTCACCATCGAGGATACCCCAGGGAGTGGGGTAGGCTCGAACAAAGCGTGGCTGGCGCCAGTCGTTCAGAGATGTGCGTCTATGCAAACGCGTGGCCTGCCTCCGAACGGCCTGCTCTCGCCGCAGGAGGTCCTCCTTCGTGGCGCGGTTGAGGATGTGATGAATGAAATTTGCAGGCGTCTGGCACGTATGTTTGCTCTGGCATACGACATCGAAGAAGAATCCGAGAAGATTAACGCGTCTAGCGTCGCCAGCGCGATGCTCGCCGAGGTAACCGACCTAATGACCTGGCTTGACTGGACGCAGGTCTGGGTGAAGTGCAAGCCCGCATGCACGATCGAGGTACCGTTCATTCACTAGCGCGATATCCTTTCGCTGACTTGCACGCGCGCAGGAATTGTGTTTGATTCCGGGCCACACCCCGTTTGGGGGTGGAGGAGACCGTAGGAACCCGAAGTGCGTTCGCAAGCCAAATGCGTAGAGTCGATACCTTAGAACCTTTCATCATGTCCGCGTATATATTCTCATACTGCAACGACACCTGAATTGAGATATCGAGATGAAGGAAGCCATGAGCCGGTCGATTACGGATTAAGTACCAGTCGAGGAAAGAACGAGGCCCTAAGCAAGCCAAGGAGAGAGATACAGAAGATATTCTTCAGAATGAGTCCGAGTTGAACGCGCAGAACGTCGGACGACGCGGACAGTCGAAAGGCTCTCCAACATTTCCGTCGATTAAGAACAAATCCACATATGCATCGAGCTTGAGCTTGAGCTACAACCCAACAAATAGCAAAGCGGACTGACAGTGAAGAAAGTTCCGATGTGACCAGGATGTGACTGACTGTGACTCAGTGTCTTTTCTTCTCGCCACCATGTTGCCACCATGAATCTGATTGGTTTCTTATCTCTCTAGTCGTCCCGAGGACCGAAAAGCGCCAATCGAACTCTTACTGGAACGGGGATGAGCTCCTTGATGAAAAACAGAATTAACTCGTTGCTCTGTTTTCTCGACTCTCCAAGAGTAGAAATGCGACGTCTGCCTTATTCAATGACTCTGAAGCAATGTGCGCACTGCGCCAACGCATACACGGGATCAACAGCTGCTATTGAGGCCGAGTCTGAACTCGCCAACCCATAGACATCCCCGGGGAGTCATCTAGTACTTGCAATATGAGCGTTGACAGACGATACGTCGCGTATGTCTGTCCAACGTCTGAAGGCGTACCAATTGCTGGATCGCCGGGACCGCGTAAGCTCCGCGCGCTCAGCCTTACCTCGAGTTGGCTCCAGGTAAATCAGGACACAGGATCCTCCGTAGGAGCTACTGTATGGTCTCACCAAAACTATCGAAGCCCTTTCGAAGTGTTGTGCTTTTCTTCATTTCCTTCTCCCAGCTGGCCCACTTTTGATCTCTTCTTTGCCTTTGCTCCCTTCCTCCACCAGTTTAGCTTGTTGTTCACTTTCTTTTCTCAGCGTTACGCATAATACCACGCCATGAAGATCCCTTCCTCCTTGATCTTCGTCATTCCCTTGTCCAAACTTTTGCGGCTTCGCTACCAAACGAACGATCTGGTTGGGCATGAACTCGTACGTCGTCTCATCGACGGTCTGCAAAAAGCTGAGACCAAAATGCAAGTTGCATCTAAGCGCTCGAAATTTGCGTCAAAGTGAGAAAATTCAAGGCCTGCGAAGAATCCTGTGACAAACTGTCGTGGTATGTCTGGGTTCACCCCGAGTCTGTTCCTGTTCTGACTTTGAGTTTTAGAAGAAACGAGTTGCGAAGCCGCCGCCAAACTCAGACCCGTTGTGAAGCCTACTACGACGCCCGCAGCGGCAAGTTCAAAGCTTGCCGACTTCTTACCTTCTTCATCATAGCGCATACTCCAGAAACCTACTGCTAAAACGGTAGCTACGCCAGCCGAGCAGCCTAACCTGCTGCAAGACCTGCAGCCAGGCTTGCCACCCAAGGCTGTCAAACGTGCTACGAACACCACTGCCGCCAACGCACACATAAAGTCGAAAGCTCCGAAGAGATCTGTAGCACCCAAGGTGCGCGGCAGCCGACATAGGGTCACGTTCATCACTTACCCTGTAGGTTTTGGCTGCAGACTGGACATCTGCGTTGTTACTGATCTGACTTGCTCACAACAGGAAACCGCTGCCCTATGGGAAAGCAAAGGCGGACTTGTGCGTCCTAAGACCAGGGAAGGACAAACGATATCGGATACTCTCAGCGTGTGCGTCTTCTCCCCTTACAATCCTTCGATATCGATTCGCCTTGTGACGCTTGCATATCACTCAAAACCGAATCTGCAGCGAAAGTCAACGCTAAGAACAAATGGTCTCGAGGGGCCAGATTTGCACTATCTTTGCAAAGTCCTCCGCCACCTTTCGCTCCTTGCAAAACAAGGTCCAAATTTCCGAAAACATCCGTGGCAAACTGCGATGCGACGAACAAGGAACACATCCACAATCTTCAGAGGCGCGGTACGGGGAACGTCAAAACATGTCCCCTCCTCAAACGGTCAACCGGTTACAGATCCCTCATGGATCAAATTCGCCGCGAGAAGAATTGAATCAGCCTCAAGCTGAGGCCTGCATACCCCGCGTATAACCTGGACGTTTATCGAGGTGAAGTCCTATGTAACTCTTCGATTGTCTTCCCAAATGATATCTAGTTTCTGCTGGCTTTGGCCTCGGAATGAAGGTGCCCACAGTTGCTTGTGTACATTTGTTGATTCTTGAGGCCCACCCTTCTCCCTTGCAAGTTGCAAAGCAATGGCGACTTCTGGCCTCGGTGTCCCCGTCAAGCTGCGACACGAGTCGCTGGGGCACATAATAACGGTGGAACTCAAAACAGGGCAGTTGTATAGGGGGGAATTGGCGGAAGGTGCGTTAGAGGACTCGGAATTGCTCAACGAATTTCTGGTTCATTCAATTCATTTGCTGCAGCCGAGGATAACCATACTTCTCACTAAAAGACATAACCGTAATCGGGCGTGACGGACGTGACGGACGGGTATCACAACTGGACCAGGTGTATATTCGCGGCGCCATGGTCCGCTTCTTCATCGTGCCCGACATGTTACAAAACGCACCAATGCAAGTCGCCTATCTTTTGCTCGAATATTGAGGCCTTGACAAACCCGCTGCTGCGGGTTTAAGCGAGCCGGCCCAAACGCAATGCGAGGGCGGGGTATTGGGGTAGCACGTGGACGCGCCACGATTCAGCGCGGTACGTTTTTCGTGCTCAATTCTGTGTTGTGGAATTTGTTGACCTGACTTCTGCTTTGTTAGCGAGAGGTGAGTCCGGCGCACAACCCTTCTCTCATCATCGTATACTAATGCCCTCCTCTAGTTTACCGTGGACGTGGTGCTGCCCCAACAATGTCGCGGGACATGAGACGGTGAAAAGGACGAACATGTTTTATCTTCTACCCAGTTTGTGTATGATCTGACAGTGAGTGAATCCGACAACGATTGCATCGTACGAGTGCGGCTAGTTTTTGCATAATCAGAAATCCGACACGTTTCCATTGAAGCTTCAGTCCCCCTCGATCCAATGACCAACTGGCTCATGCTTCCGACCACCTTGCTCGCCCGTTTTTTGGTTTATATCACCCTCGAGGTAGAGCTTGAGAGGCCGTGCGGGAGTTGGAGGCTACCGTTTGCATCCGTGGAGCTGCCGGGCTGGGGGCTGGACCTCCATAGCGAGTCGACTCCTATTTGGGCGGATGCGTCGCCTCCCAGACTGTGCGGATATCTCCCGACCCTTATCTCCATCAGAGTGCAGCTGGAAACGCATGCACAAAACCAAAAGTGGTTCTTGCTTGCAGTGATTCATTCGCGTTTTCTTTGATTGCCTCCGCTTTCAAAGCAAATTAAATTGAAAAAAGGCCACCAAATCATCAAGTATCGTATTCCCAACAACCGCGCTCGTTCTCAACGTTAAAATCATCCCTCCTGGCTGCGGCACTCTCCTACGCGCACTGCTTCTTCTCGATCGCCGCAATGGTAGCTTTCGCTAACTCGATATCCTCCTTGCGGATCTTCCACTGCGCAATCAACGACGCGCTAGCATAGTTGATCTTCCCATTTGACGCCTCAAACGCTGCCGCATCTGCGGAATCCAAACCTACAATATCAAAGCATTGCGCCTCGAATTTGGGATTCTGGCCCTCGGGGATGAGCATCTGGTTCTGAGACCCCCTCAGCGGGCCCAACAGAAGGGACTTTGCGACGCTGCCGGTGTTGCGCGTGGGGAGATTGGTGAGGTACGATGCGCGTTCTTGGCCCCGCAGGGCGGAGTTGCCGCGGATGAGTTCAGGGATTTGGACTTTGTCTTGAGAGGCGCGGAAGGAGGAGGAAGATTTAGCGAAGATGGCGCAGACTTTGCCGGCGAGTTTGTTAGCCTGGGCGTTGATTGCGGCGGCGGCTTCGGCACTGAGGGAGCGGAGCGCAATTTATGAGAGGGAGGTAACAGAAGGAATCCGAAAGCACTCACACGCTGAGAGTGTCCGAAATGTAGAGCCCGCTGCCAAGCTCAGCGTCCAATCCAGATCGGCCCTTGGTCTGTCCTTCCTTCGTCGTCGGGCGGACAATCTCGCCCTTGCTTTCCCAGAGCGCGGCGGTCTCCTACAGCCGATCGGGTCATGCTCAGTTCAGTGGTGATCAGAACCAAAACGATACATACCTCGTTCGTTCCGTGCCACCCAACAAACTCATTCCCCTCCGTCAGCCGCGGTTGCAGCATACCGAAGAACGTGCGGTTCGCGATACGGATTTCGCGCGCGACGGCATCGTATACGCTCCTTGCCTTCGCCTTGACTTTGGTTGCAGCCTTGGATGCGGCGGTGGCGGGTTTCGCGGCGGTCGTCCCAGTCGCGCCTGCCTTCTTGGGGAGAGCGCATGCTGCGGCGGGGGCCTTAGGGGCCGTGGATTTTTTGGGTGCCTTGGCAGCGGTGGACTTGACCGCGGATTTCTTGGCCGCTTTGGCAGCGGTGGACTTCGTCGCTGGTTTTGCAGCGGGCTTCGCAGAAGGTTTGGCAGCGGGCTTGGCAGCGGGCTTTGCGGCGGGCTTAGCTGCCGGCTTTGCGGCGGGCTTCGCAGCGGGTTTGGCAGCAGGTTTGGCTGCCGGTTTTGCAGCCGGCTTCTGGTGTTCGTATCATGTTGAGCAAAGGAGGAGAGTTAGCAGAGGTAGTATTTACCGCGGCGGGTTTCGCAGCGGGCTTGGCCGCAGGCTTCGCAGCCGGTTTTGCAGCTGGCTTCGCAGCCGGTTTCGCGACCGGTTTTGCGGCGGGCTTCGCAGCCGGTTTCGCGACCGGTTTTGCGGCGGGCTTGGCGGCAGGCTTTGCGGCAGGCTTTGCAGCGGGTTTTGCAGCGGGCTTCGCAACAGGCTTTGCGACTGGCTTCTTCTGAACATGTGGTGAGAACAGGAACAGATTCTCGGGCAAGACAAGACATACAGCGACCGGTTTAGCTACGGGCTTCTTTACAGGCTTTGCTGCCTTCGCCTTTGCCCGAACTTCGAGCGCCTACGGTTTCATTTCAGCATGAGTTTTGTATACACCGCAAGAGGCACGACGCACAAAATCATCCCCGGCCTGAGCATTAGGCAACGGTGCAGCTAGAGTCTCGATAGACAAAAGAACGGCGAAAAGGACGGAGAACGGGATTTTCATGATGACGTCGACACGCGATTAGGCAGTATAACGAAAGATAAATGATAGTTTGGCGGCAGAAGAAGAAAAAGCGGAGCGGCAGAGAAAAAAAAAGGAGGACCAGCCGAGGAGAGGAAAGAGAATAAGATGCGACAAAACTATTTCGGGTTCATATAGTGCCTCGCTATTGCTCCCGAGACCATGCGTAGAAGATACGGACCGCGCCCTCCGCCTCCAACTGCTGAAGCGCTGATGTTTCACCTGCCGGCGCTGTAGGAGGATTTGATGCCCCTTCGGAGTCGCCATAGGCCACTATTTCACTGCCTTGCAGTGGCTGTTCTGAGTCTCATAGGCTTGACAACACAAACATCCACACATCCCGCTTGAAGAGGTGATTGTTCGCCAGTAGTCGCCAGTGGCGCACAAGTGAATTGAATTCGGTGACAGGTCAAGATCCATGGAAGTTCCTTGAATTCCAAGCATAGACGATGAAAAGCAAAGGAAAAGAGTACAAGAGGACGCCGTAGCCAGAGTCTGACTCGGGATGAGTATGGTCGTGAGGTCCGCCGTTGCCCGCCCGAAAATGACACAAGAGTTTTGTTCCGCGCACCCCGCAATATAAGGCTCAACGTCGCGAACGGGGATAGCGGGCAGAACAAGACGACCGCGAGCGCCAATCAAGCCTGGATACCAAGACGTCGTTCTAAGTAATTGTTTTTCACGAAGAGGTTGTAGCAGCAACAGAGGGATTGTTTGTGCAAGTGTTTACTGTAGCCTCAATTTCGTGACTAAACGACCTGAATTTTCTCGGGTTTGCGCAAGGGCTTGCCAGATACAGAAACTCATCCTAAACAATCCGAGAAGATTCGTGGGATGGAATCATTCGACGGACAGTCTGCTCATGTATAGTTCACTTATTTTCGTAACAGAAAATTTGCAGTTTCCCGTGATCCGCACCCTTTCCTTCCTCACGCGCACTGTTTCTTCTCAATCGCCGCAACAGTGGCCTTTGCCAACTCAATATCCTCCCTGCGAACATTCCAACTCCGCAGCAACGACGCGCCGGTATACTTGATCTGCCATGCCAGACGCAGTCAATACCGTCGCTGAAATAACAACGCAAAGAATAAACGCCAACGCACCGCACCATTCGACGCCTCAAACGCCGCCCCATCTGGTGAATTGAGATTCTCAGAATCAAAGCACTGCGCCTCGAACTTGGGATTCTGGCTCTCTGGTATGAGCATCTGGTTGATGTTGTTGCCTGGTAGCGGACCCAGGAGGAGAGACGTTTTGACGCTCCCCGTATTGCGCGTCGGGAGATTGATGAGGTACGATTCGCGTTCCTTGCTCCTCACGTCCGAGTTGCCACGGATGATTTCGGGGATTTGGACCTTGTCTTGGGAGGAGCGGTAGGTGGTGGAGGATTTTGCAAAGATGGCGCAGACTTTGCCCTTGAGACCATTGTTCTTGGCGTTGATTTCCGCTGCGGCTTCGGCGCTGAACGAGGTGTGATTGTCTGAGGGAGCAAATGGAAAATTGAAAAAACAGAGAACGCACACGCTGAGAGTATCTGAAATGTAGAGCCCATTGCCAAGCTCGGCGTCCAATCCTGATTTTCCCTTCGTTTGTCCTTCCTTGGTCGTAGGACGCACGATTTCCCCTTTGCTTTCCCAGAGGGCAGCGGTTTCCTGCAGCAAGTCAGCTCAGGTTGCGAGACAAAGATCTACGAAACATTACCTCGTTCGTGCCATGCCATCCAACAAACTCGTTACCATTCGTAAGACGGGGTTTCAGCAGACCAAATAATGTGCGATTTGCGATGCGGATTTCGCGCGTTACGGCGTCGAACACGCTTCTTGCCTTTGTCTTCACCTTCGACGCAGCGCTAGTCTTTTCCTTGCTGGCTGTCTTGGGGAGCGTGCATGCGGCAGCAGCGGAGGCCTGAAACGCAGGGTGAGTGATGAACATGCTCCCTTTATGTCGACTGCCGTGAACCTTGGGAGGGGCAGTTTTCTTCGGGGCTTTCGACTTTTTGGGTGCTTTGACGACAGTGGTCTTTGTCGCTGGTTTGACAGCCTTGGATTTCTTGGGGGCGACGGGCTTGGCTGCAGGCTTTGCAGCGGGTTTGGCGGCTGGCTTGGCCGCCGGTTTAGCAGCGGGTTTCTGAGGTATACGCTATGATGAGCAAGGTAAGAAGTCGGCAGGGATAGAACTTACCGCGATGGGCTTCGTAGCAGGTTTCGCAACCGGCTTCTTAGCAGGCTTCGCAGCGGGTTTGGGTTTGGGTTTAGTGGCGGGCTTCGCAGCCGGCTTCTTCTGAAACTCAGAGTAAGAACAGGAAAGGACTCCGCTGTGAACACAGACATACCACGACCGGTTTGGCTACAGGCTTCTTCGCAGGCTTGACTTTCTTCGCCTTCGCGCGAACTTCGAGCGCCTAGAATTAACTTGCATTTCAGTCTCAATGTCTTTACAAATCTCCGATGACGCACGAATTCATCTCCAACCTGATCATTGGGTACCGGAGCCGCAAAAGTTTCGACAGACAAGAGAATGACAAAGAGGAAGGAGAAGGGAATCTTCATGGCGCGGTAGTGAGCGTGGCGTCAACAAAAAAAAAAAGTGAAAAAAGGGAAACAAGGCAAATTGGTGAAAGCAGGGAGAAAAGCAAGCAAAGAAGAAAATGAAAGTGGGCCAGCCGGGAGAAAGGAATGAAGGAAACCCAGCAGTTCGAATGAGTTTTATAGTGTTTTTGGGATCACCCGCCCCGCGAACATACGGAGCGCGTCCTGCGATTTGAGCTACCCTGGGCCCAACTCGGGGTAGGGCTGAGCGTGCCGAGCTTGTGCGGTCAGGAAACCCAGCAAGTAATACGCCGGCAGATGTCGGACATGCGTAGGCGAGGAGGCGATCGTCCACTGGCGCTAGGCTGCTACTTCAAGTTAAGCAAGACTTTTGTTTTCGGTCGCAGTGTCGCAGTTGTAGCCAGTTCTGGCAGCCATCTCTCCCATACACACACGCTACGCTGGATGCACAAAGACTTTTGAAAGATAGCAGAGACTCCCACAAATTCGACCGAGTCGAGAAACGACGGAGGCCGAGAATTAACGGGTCGATCGCCCGGTGCTCAAGGACTTGTGTGTGTGCAAAGAGTTCATTCAGCTTCCAGTAGGGATTCAAATGGCGCATTTCGGTCCTCGGGGCGACTGGAGACGATCAGTACAAGAGGCCAATTGTGGTGAGAAAAGCAAAAACACGATCACAGACTGAGCCACACCGTCCAAAAAGTCCCCAACATGCAGCTCTCCCGCTCCATCGCTTCCCTTCTCGCGGTCGTCTCTCTTGCCGCCGCCGCCACGCTCCCCCGCGCCGCCGAGTCCGGCGCCAAGCATCCTCGCCGCACTCCCAAATTCGTGCCCGAGCCCGGTCTTCCCTTTATATACGTTTGAACGACTATCTTCAAAGGAGTATCTAAAGTCTTGTTACGAGACTAGGTCTTCCCGAAGTCCCGGCGGAGCTCGTCAAGCAGCTCTTCAGTAGTGCCTGCCATGTCACAGTCTAGCTCCAATGGTACAACCAAGTAGAAGCCGGGAGGAGTTGAGGACGCGAGCAGCGAGATTTCGATTGCTTCCAGGTGTCGGATTTGAACGAACGAGGGTTGGGGTACATATCCCTATAAGTGACGATACTCATTGACATGCATATGAGTCTGTCTCATCAACGACTCGCCAGGCTTCAACCCGAGCGTAATTATAGAACCACTAGACGAATGCGAAGCTTGTCCTAGACAGTAAGTAGATCTCTGCTCGACAGTTTCTACAGATTGAAATGGTAGTAGGCTTCAGGCAAGGCCAGTTACGGCGGACAGCGCATTTGGACTGCATTTGGGTACGGCCAGATTTTCAGATGCCACACGGGTTCCAGTGTGTTATTGGAGGCCCGGGAGAGCAGCCATAGGGCTATGCGATGTAGAGTTATGCGAAAGTTCAGGACGAGGATGGGTTGTAGGAAAATGGTGCATGTCCTTGGCATGTCCGATGGTGTAGTTGGTTATCGCATCGGGACCAAATTGCACAGCATTTGCACCTTTGGACATCATTTTCAAGTTTGCAGCGTGAAGCAAGGCGTGAAGTCAAAAAAAAAGAGTGCGTCATGCTTCAACAGGCTCCTACTGACGACTATGCATGAATTCATTGATAAATTGAAGTGAGAATAAAATGTTATATAACGATGTTGGAAGTGAAGCCTGGGCTGTCCGATGGTGTAGATTCAGATGGTTCAAACCAAAATCGGCAGCGAACACTATAGTATGCAAGTAGTTCAGCCACATGCTTACCAGTGGGATACAGTACCTAAGGAGATTCGCAAGACACAAAGTCCAAATGACCGTTGGTGTTGGCTGTTGAATGTTGGTTGAATGGGCCAAATCCTAAAAAGGCAACACAACGCCATCTTACTTTTCGACGTTCCCCCGTCCGCCACAACGCGTACGGGACTAATTCTAACATGCATAGGATGCCTAATGAGGTGCTACATGAGCTCCAGGTGTCGAAACGGAATATTAATGAGGTTTTCGCGTGCTTGACAAGGATCTTCCGGATCTTCGAGAAAACGTTTCCCATGACAACCAGAGCTCCGGAACACTTTCGGACGGACTCAAAAAGGTTGGGGGAGTCGTAAAACGACGCAAAAACTGATCCGACCCAGGTTCGAACTGAGGACCGCCTGTGAACAATGCAAATCTTTTTACCGGCCATAGCAGATAAAGGGCGATTGTTAGACAGAAGTGATAACCAACTACACCATCGGACCGTTAATACGGACTATAGGAAGCTAGGTAGGTGCGGGAGAAGTGGAATCTTCAAAAAGGAATCAAGGAAAAGCAAAAACAAGCGAGAAATCGCGTTTTCAACGAATTTTGATGAAAGTGCGCGGTATTACGGCAGTGGAGGGTTGGAGGGTGTGTATAGGGAAGGGGAGAATGTAAATGGACGTTTAGGATCGTGTGGGACAAGGTTGGGACGAGGGGGAATCGAATTTACTGAATTTCTTCGATTTTGATGGGAGTGTTCGATTTCCATAGTATACGATGAAAGTGCGAGGTATTACGGCAGGAGAGAGGTTGAGGGTGTGTATAGGAGAGGGGAGAACGCTGGTAAACCTGTGAGATCAGCAGGGACAAGGCTGGGACGAGGGGAATCGATTTTACTGAATTTCTTTGATTTTGATGGGAATATTCGATCGTCGCAGTATACAGTGATAATACGCCTCAAATTTGAGTTCGAACAAGTGGAGATGTTCAGGTACCCGAAAGAGATATCCGAGCTCACATCTTGTACACCTCCGGCCAATATTCTGCGCCTTCAGTGACCAATTGTTGGAAAGCGTGTGGAAGTTGAACGTTGAACCCCGAGGTCCGGTCAGCATCCGCGAGCCGCCTCCTTGCCTATCGGTGGCTGTCGGAAGCCGCAATTCATAAAGGAGAACTGTGCGATGAAATTTCCCTGCAACGGAAACGGCAAAGCTTCGAGGAAGAACTTGAAGGACGAATTGAACTCTTGATCACCTGATCGTGTGCCAGCATTGTTTGCTTTTTGATGTTAGTCCCTTTCTGAACTCAACTTGACCCACATTCGCTCAGGCACCCCAATCCAGCCATATTTCCAAACTGCAATGAATGCAGATGAAGCTCCCGTACCCTTCCAAACAACCCTTTTTCCTGCAAATACGAGTACAATGACCTCAAATCTCTTGTGCTCTCGTGAGCCTTCCGAATTTTGATTCTTGAAGCTGAATTCCTTGATTACTTACGACTCTCTCCGTCCAGCATCTTGCCCCTCACAACATGAACGTCGTCATCTCCGAGACACCCTCTGCCGCCTGCAGAAGAGCTGCTGCATTTTGTCTGGGTCCACCGTGTTCTTTGCAAGAACGAACAAGCGGTGCTTCGCAAAAGCTTCACCACACGGTCCGTGCTATGTCTCAAGGTGCTACAAGAGCAGGTAGACGCGGCTGAGCGTAAGGTCTCAGACTCGGTTGTTGAGAAGCTACTAGTAGCGGCGGAATCGCGAATGAACGTCGCAACTGTTCAGGTGAGCCGGCGGATGAGTTCGTTGAACATCGTAAGCTGTCCAACGGACCAACGCCAATTTCGGTAAACATCCTGGGCGGGTTATTTCAAATTTGGCCAACTTAGCCAATCAGAGCACGCGGTACAACCAAGGTACTCGTTGCGTACCACCAATGGCTTTGGCATGTCTTCTCTAGGTTCGAGGCGTTCAGTCGTCGGAGTGTGGTCAAATGAGGGAGAGACTGAATTGTTCGGTCTGGGCCTTGGACCTACCAAGGCTCGGTAAATGTTGGCTGTTCTCCAACAGTTAGGGCTCTAATCCGTCCATTCCGTCCGTTTCCGGCCAAAAAGCGGGAAAGACGGCACTCTGGTCCGTTTATCCGTCCAAAAGACGGACGGGTCCGAGTCAGAGCCCTACTCAAACTCTCACCGCGCAAGATACATGTCGCATTCCCGTTTTATAATTGGAGATAGCAAGCGGCGACTATCTACAACCCGAGCGTCAAGAAACCCTTACAAATCTCAAGAAAAATTCCGCCGAGTGCTAGCATGCTAGTATCAACGCGTCACCCTGAGCCGGTGCTTCTCAAGGCCTCATGACTTTCAAGAGAATCTATCTGACGTCGACGACTATATGCTTCACTCGATAATCGCTTAGTGAAAGCATGGGAGCTGGGGGTATAAAATTCTAGCCCAGCGGTATCGATAACTCCAGGAACACATCTCCTTCGCACCACTCTCCCCAAGTTTCACCCAACAACGCGCCATGTCGTTCTTCGCGCCTGCCCCCGCTCCCCCCACGAAGCTCGGCGTCTACAGGAAACTCTCCCCCACCGCGGGAATACATGTTTCGCCCCTCCAACTCGGCGCCATGAGTATCGGGGATGCCTCCGCTTGGGCGTCGATGGGTATGGGTGCTATGGACAAGGACTCCAGCTTCAAGCTACTTGATGCTTATTTTGACAATGGCGGCAATTTCATCGATACCGCCAATGGCTAGTAAGTCCCTCTTTTGATTCTTCTGAACTATTGCTGATACACCTCTGAAGTCAGAGCGAAACATCGGAGAAGCTCATTGGCGAGTGGTCTGAGAAGCGGGGAATTCGCGATCAACTTGTCATTGCGACCAAGGTTATCTTTCCCATTGACTGTATGTTCTACAAAACTAATCTGCAGACCGTAACAGTACACCAGCGCTTGGAAACGCGGGGATGACTCGATTACCCAAAAAACACACTACGTTGGAAACAACATCAAGTCAATGCACATCAGCGTCGAAGCCAGCCTCAAGAAACTGCGCACCTCTTACATCGATATCTTGTATGTGCACTGGTGGGATTGGGAGACGGGCGTTGAGGAGGTGATGAACGGGCTGCACAATTTAGTTGTGCAGGGCAAAGTGTTGTATCTGGTATGTATATCATCGTTCTGTTGTGAAACCTCGACTGAAAGCTCTGAAGGGAGTTTCTGACACTCCCGCCTGGGTCGTCGCCCTCGCCAACCAATACGCAAAAGACCACGGCAAGACGCCCTTCGTAATCTATCAAGGCAAATGGAACGTCCTCGAGCGTTCGTTTGAGCGCGATATCATCCCGATGTGTCGTTCGCAAGGTGGGCCGCATGTCGTTGCATGAAAG
The DNA here is from genome assembly GCA_037176885.1 of Favolaschia claudopus. Classification (NCBI taxonomy): domain Eukaryota; kingdom Fungi; phylum Basidiomycota; class Agaricomycetes; order Agaricales; family Mycenaceae; genus Favolaschia; species Favolaschia claudopus. Next base: position 1,477,605 of record JAWWNJ010000007.1, read on the forward strand.
CATTCAGTATAATCGAATACTCGAATCACGACAGGTCTGGCACTAGCCCCCTGGGACGTCCTCGCCTCAGGCAAGTTCCGCACCGACGCCGAAGAGGATGAACGTCGCCGCACGGGCGAGAAAGGACGCATGATATTCAGCCCTGACTGGGAGCGTAACGAGACTGAGAAAAAGATGTCGTACGCGCTTGAGAAGGTTGCGGGCGAGGTCGGAACGAAAAGTATCACTGCGGGTGGGTGGCGTTGTCTTTTCTTTTCCTTTTCATCTTGTTTCCTAATGTTCAACTTCTAGTCGCAATCGCCTACGTGATGTCCAAAACACCCTATGTGTTCCCCATCCTCGGCGGCCGCAAAGTTGAACACCTCCTCGCCAACGTCGAAGCACTGGATATTTCTCTTTCTTCAGAGCAGATTGACTTCCTGGAAAGTGTAGTACCGTTCGACCCCGGATTCCCAAACACCATAATTGTGCGTTCAATTTTCTTTGTCTAAAGTAACTGTCCTGACGGTGGCGAACAGGGAGACGGAACGCAGCTGGCCAGAATGTTCAAAGCTTCTGCGAACTTTTCGTTCCTGCCGCCCGTGCAGCCAATTCCGCACTCAAAAAATTGAGGACATGGGGGCTTGTCGGGGCGAGGACCGAGGTTCCAAGGATTGCGAATTCTAGTATGTACAAAAAAAAATGAGTGCAAAGCATGTATTTAGTAGCATTCAGCAGAGATCATGACATCGTTGGAGGTGAAGTTCAAAAACCAGCTATGTACTAGCAAGGCATGCTCGATAGCCTTATAGAATTAGATCATTCAACCACAGCCAGCTTTCAACAAGTCATATAACATTTGCAACACTCCAGACTTGCATGTTTTCAACACAACCTAGATACTTGTACAACGCAACTCGGAAGAACCGAACAACTTAAAACTTCGAACCATCACTCGGCGCGCGAATGGGCAATGGGCTGAACGAGCGGCTGGAACGCAAAATTCGCATTACCCGCAAGCATAGGGCCCGTTTTCGTTCCATCGCCCTGGGTAAAGAAAAAAAAACATTTCAATACATGGATTCGAAGAAATTCGTCATGTAGGGAGGGGAGAGGGAGGAATGGACGCACAATCATCGTACTCGGGAACCCCGGATCGAACGGCACCACGCTCTCCAAGAACGCAATCTGCTCAGACGAGAGCGAGATATCGAGCGCTTCGATGTTGGCGAGGAGGTGTTCGACTTTGCGGCCGCCGAGGATGGGGAAGACGTACGGTGTTTTGGACATGACGTAGGCGATTGCGACTACAGGGGAAGTTGAATTGAAATGAAATGAATAAGCAAAGAGAAGAAGGAGAAAGAAACAACAAGGAGAAGAAAAAAAACAATAAGGAGAAGAAAACACCCACCAGCCGTGATACTCCCCGTCCCCACCTGCCCCGCGACCTTCTCCAACGCATACGACATCTTCTTCTCGTTCTCGTTGCGCTCCCAGTTGGGGTTGAACATGGTGCGGCCCTTCTCGCCTGTGCGACGGCGTTCGTCTTCTTCGGCGTCGGTGCGGAATTTGCCGGCGGCGAGGACGTCCCAGGGGGCGAGGGCCAGGCCTGGGTAGACGAGATGAGATAAATAAATAGCTAGAAACAGAAAAGAGGAAAAGAGAGAGGAGAAAAGGAGAAGGAGAAGGACGAAAGTCATAGGGATGAGATATAATTGACGAGAGCAGCATACCATGCATCCGACACATGGGGATGATATCGCGCTCGAAGGAGCGCTCGAGGACGTTCCATCTGCCTTGGTAGATCACAAACGGCGTCTTGCCGTGGTCTTTGGCGTATTGGTTCGCTTGGGCGACGATCCACGCGGGGGTGTCCGATATGCCCTTCAAGTCGGCACCAAATTAAAACTCAAAGGTTGAAATACATAATCCGAAATCAAACGCACCAAATACAACACCTTCCCCTGCACCACGAGATTATGCAGCCCATTCATCACCTCCTCGACACCCGTCTCCCAGTCCCACCAGTGGAGGTAGAGGATGTCGATGTAGGAGGTGCGCAGCTTTGTGAGGCTTTCGGCGACGCTGAGGTGCATGGATTTGAGGTTGTTGCCGATGTAGTTGGGTTTGTGGGTGATGGAGGGGTTGCCGCGTTTCCAGCCGCTGGTGTACTGAGAAAGGATTTAGTGAAGGATGTAAGTAGTTGTTGTATGACATGGGAGGAGAAAGACTGAGACTGACCTTGGTCGCGATGACGAGTTGGTCGCGGATTCCTCGCTTCTCAGCCCATTCTCCAATGAGCTTTTCGGAGGTTTCGTTTTGGCTTTTCATGGCATCGAACGTTCATTCAGCTCTTCTCCCCATACGAGAAACAAGATAAGAAAACACTCACTAATTGTTAGCCGTATCGATGAAATTCCCGCCGTTGTCGAAATATGCGTCAAGCAGCTTGAAACTCGAGTCTTTGTCCATGGCGCCCATGCCCAGCCCAGCCCAGCCGGAGTCGTCGCCGATGCTCATCGCGCCGAGTTGCAGGGGAGACACATGCAGGCCTGCGAGAGGAGAGAGTTTGCGGTAGACGCCGAGCTTGGTGAGGGGTTTGGGGGGTGGGGACCAGAATGACATTGCGAGTGAATGTGAAGTGGGTTGGGTTGTCGATGGCTGAGAACTTGAAGGCTTTTTATATGTATCGTCCGCGGAAGCTTTGGCGCGTTTCTTGGGTTAGTAAGCGTAGATAGATAGACCAAATTTAGGTGGGAGATGTCGCGATATAGTTTTCTGACAATATGACAGGTTTAGACAGGTGGAGGTGATTCAATTTCCGCCGTTCCCTTTCGGTTTGGTGAGTCAAGCTATAGTCAAGGCTTAAGATTTTCGCAGTATTCTCCGTTGCTTTTGCAAGGTAATTTGCTTTGATGGATGAGAGCAGGAGCGGCCACAGTAGACGTCGGTTGCAATTGCAGCAAGTATAACTGTCGAGAGACGAGAAGCGTGGGCTTGACGTGCAAACCTTCGGCGGGCGGGTATGCCGCTTGGAGCCGTTGTTCGAGTTGCGTAGCGAGCGCATCGCATCTTGCGAAAGACAATGTCGACGTCGCAGTCAAGTTGAAGACTAAAGTTGTCCGAATTATTGGACATGAACGTTGCATGAACAGCTGAGCATGACCCGGGTGGAGTAGTCAATTTATAGCGCATTTTGGTGAGGATAGATTGGAGGTTTTGAGACATCGTTTTTGTAGCGATTTCCCCTGCGTACTGGGTAGAGTATAGACAATCATTAAGAATGCATTCGTGCTCAAAGCGTGGAAGACATACCGTTTTAACACGAGAGGTGTGAAATTCATGAAGCCCGTAGAGAAGAGCTAGCCAGTATTTCTCTGGCCAGGTCGGCCGGAGAATGCGTTTCAAAGGACGAAGTTGAAGTCAAGTTGAAGTTCAAGTTAAAGCGGGCGTGGGAGAGGATGGGAGATCAAATTGTCACGTGCCAGCAGATTCCCACATCATTTTGAATTTCCCTCGCGGCACCCGTAGAAGACTTGTTTCCCGCCCCTCGTAAGTGTCTCCCTCAGTTAGGCCCCAGAAACCAGGTCTATGCGTTGTCTGCGTTCCTGGCTGTCGATTGACACCCATATCGTCCATTTTGAGTGGACATGGCGCTGGATGGGCTGGATACGTTTCGGATGACGATGGCGCTGACTTTTTTGCGTTTCTTTGTTGTAGATGGTACGTCCCTTGTCCATGGCCCCGCAATACGAATAACCGTTCAATAGAAAGTCGAAATCGACTCGTTCTCCGGCTTTCGGATCTACCCGCAAGCTTTTCGTCCGGGGTGACAGCAAGGTCTTTCTCCCTACCCTCCACCCTTAGCTCGATATCTCATAAAATCTATGTGAAACCCAGGTATTCCGCGTCTCCACCTCGAACAACGCCTCCCTCTTCCTCCAACGCAAAAACTCCCGCAAAATGGCATGGACCCAAGTCACGCAGCCTTTCGACGTCGACTCACCCGACGCTTCATCACCCCCGTTCCACCCCTCGAACGCCGCCGATTACCACGCCGATGCCCCGCCGCACTCTCCTTCAATCTACCTACGCCACGTCACGCCTCCATATCAAGAATATACCAAGTACCCCGCCGCAAAATCTCACCGAAGCCACCCCGCCCTTCCCCAGCCCGAACGCCTTCCACCCCATCACTTCACCCATCGCCTCCACCTCCACCTCGCTCCCGCGCCCGCCTCCACCGCTGCAACAACCCACTACAAGACATAAGGAAAACAGCAAAACAAACATCAAAGATACGTCACTACCCTTATCCCCCTTCCATCCCCGCTGACCGCCGCTGTCTCTCTCTCCCTCCCGTCCCCTTCGTCGCCGCCGCAACTCCGCCACTCTGCCCGCCGACTCGCTATATTGCAAAATCCCAATGCGACAAACTCCACGCCGCCGCCGAATCGCCTCCGCGTGCCCCATCGCTCTCTTCAACCCACCCTGCCTCGTCTCGTCCCGTCTCGGCGCGTTCGCACCGGTACGCTCGCCGATTCGTCGGGTCGCGCGGCGCGGAGTAGGTACATTGTAAATTAACTATCAAAGTCAATATATCGATTTTTCTTGCAAAGTCGTTAGCGGGTGGGCGAGGAATTGAGATTGAGTTGAGATGAGCGCTTACTGACCGCCGTAGTTTGAATTTAAGAACAGTCTGGCCTGAAAATGATCCGAGTTAACTCGAATCGAGCGAGATCAAGGGAATTACTCACAAAGATCGTATTTGAATTTGAGGTAAGTAGAAGTGAAGTGAGCCTTGAAACTGAGAAACAGGTCCGAACCTGCGCAGGAAATCAATCTCAATTCAAAATCTAACCAACCGAACGTGAAGCTCACTGAAAGCGACTCAAACTCCAACTCTCCCCAAATCTACCCGCTCAAATCAAATCAATTCAATTCAATCGAAATGGTGAATGGAAGGAAGATTCAAAGCTTACCAGTCGAAATGAGCATCTCTTCAATGCACGTCGCTTTCTGAAGGAAGGATAGGAAGGATGAGAATGAGAATGAGGAAGAGAATACCTCTGGAGGAGAGTTAGTGTTGAATGAGTTGAGTTGAATTGGAATTGAAATTGAAATAGCTAATGAAGGGACTCAACCGACGAGTATCTCAATTACTTCAACCAACTCAAGTGAGGTTTTGAATATGTGAATGAACCTTGTGAAAGGTTACTAGTATAAGTACGACGAAGACGAAACAAAAAGTTGAGCTTACCTGAAGTTGAATAGGAACGAACGATACTTGAACGACACTCGAATTGAAGCTGGAGCTAGGATGATACTGGAACGAGTTCAAGTTAGTTATCAAAAGGAAGCCGAACGAACGAATGAAAGCTCACCTGAACAACTTGAAGACCTCCAAAGGTTAAGGTCAGTATAGTTTCGAGTCAACAGTTGATTACCTATTGCAGTTGAATACGCGCGCACGCGATTCAACACAAACACAAACGCGAATAGCCTCCCCCTTCAACGGATCCAAAATTCAAGTCAGTCAGTCTATCAGCCTTTCGGCTATAAAAACAGAATTCACTCACAATGCAAGCATAGTTTCGGTATTCAATTCTGGGCGGAGTTGAACCATAGTCTCGGTCTACCTGAATGCGAATGTTAGGTCGGTAAGCAGTCAGCTGTGAAGTCAAACTTGAACGCACCGTCATAGTTTCGGTATTGCGAGTATTCATCCGTTGAATAACCAGAAACTAGGGTTAGCTTTCAAAGACGAAGTCAGTCAGCGTTTCCACGATATGGACAGAATTGACTCACATACTTGTGTAGGTTAAGCGTTCAAGTGAAGGATATCAGTGGTTTGAACGTTGAATTTAAACAGCCGTAGTTTCGGCCTTTTTGAATCCAAAATTCAAGTGAGCGAGCGTTCGAGCGTGAAGAGAAAAGCGAAGGAATACCCGTGCGCACCTTCATAATCTCGGTATACATTGACAGTGGTAACGTTTCGGTTTAGCAAGGACTAAGGATGAGGAAAAAGTCAGATTGAAGGTAAGAAATGCGAAAAAATCAGTTGCGCACCTTGTTTAACAGCAAACTCGACCCCCCAAACCCGATCTTCTCTCACATCCCTGACCCAATCCTTCACAGAAAACGTTGAGAAGTCAAAGTTAAGTGTATTCTGAACGAATGAAGTCAGCAAAGTGAGAAAACAAGGTCAGATTTGTGACTGACCGAGGCGCCGAGTTGAGCCGAAAATTTGAGATTAACTTTCGATATCGCGGTCAGATAATGAACAAGAATGAATTGAATCGTTACTCACAAGGATATGGTTACGGATTTGAAGGGTATAGAGAAAAGGAAGACTTAAGTTTCAAAAAAATCAATGAGACTCATATGGAGTTGAATCACGTCGATACAATACGAGAACGAAGAGAGTCGGTGTTGAACAGAGTAGGTTGAAGATTTTGAGATAAGATTGAGACGGAATGAATGAGAGTCAATGAAGTGCGCACCCGAATTGAAAACCTCGAGCTGAATGGAATGAAAACCGCTGACTCGTTAATTCAAAGGCGAACTTAGACTGGCTAACCAGTCGAAATGTGCATCTCATTGAAGTACATTGAACATGAGCCAAACTAATTGAAGGTCAGTATCGCTCTGAACGAATCAAAATGAATGAGAACTCACAAATCGATGCATTCGTTAATCGAGTACATATGCACGGCTTCGAGTTGAAGTCAGCTTCAAAGTGAACAGGTATAAGTAAAGAACGTACCGATGTGAAGAGTGTATAGAGAAGTAAGAGTAAGACAAGGGACTCACTAGTAGGCAAACGGCCTCGAGCAAGATTGAAGGCAGTATGAAGAACTTTGCTTGAATGCGAAGTTAGTTTGAGGTTGAATGAGTGAAAGAACGAGAAGGGCTCACAAAGGAAGTGAAATAGATTCGCTTGAAACAATGAAGTCGATAGGTCGAGCTGAACAACAAGGCCAGAGTTGACTGATACTTAATTAGCAAGGCGTTGAAAGAGTTTGGTCCAGGATGTTGAATTGAATAGACCAAGGAGTGCGAAGAGTGAAAGGGAGGAAGAGAATAAACCCTAGAGCAGGGTTAGTGCAACTCGAAGTGCGATGGGTGAAGTCGACGACGCACCGGGTATATATACCCCAACCGGCAATTGCCGAAACCCAGCCAACCTGACAGAATTGCGCGCAAATCACCCCATTCACGGCGCCGAGGCCGCGCATCCACATCGTACAATTTAGAAGCATGCGTGGCGTGGGTTCCAAAGCACCCACCACGCGGAGGACGGAGAGGTGGGTGGGTAAACGGACGGAAGTTGAATTGAATGCGAATATTCATAAGTTGGTTCAAACGGCATAGAAGCAGCAACGCACCACAAAAGTTGTTTCAGATAGACGTTCCATCAATTCGAATCCACACCGAGGTCCGAGGAAGGGGATTCGCGCTGGGGAGAGCGGAGATTTCATGGAGTGCAGGAAATGAGGTTTGAGGTATTCCGAGGCTCGTACAACGCTCTGGCGTTCAGCAGTTTTGCAAAAACTAAATCAAAAAGTTTTTAAAAGTAGTCGGGGTCGGATATGTCAGCTGGATGGAAGGATATAAGCGAGATAGGTGAAAACGCACCGGAAATCCATAATTCAACCGTTCCCGCTCCAACCGCCACAAAATCTTCCCCGCTGTCGCGCAGTAACTAGGAGACTTGATTTCGGTTAGTTTGACGTGATGGAAGCATGTACCTTGACTCCAAAACACGGAGTTTTTGCAAATGCGCATATTCGTCGTTCCCGGAGTTCCCGCGTTACCAAAGGCCAAATGGAGCCATAGATCGCTTGCTTGAGGTGTCATAAGTAGTTTGGTGCAGTCTTGAGTCGAGAGAACGTGTGGATGGAGCGCCAGTGAAAACGAACATGAGAATTGAGAGAAGGAGCGTGACCTTTCCCCGTTTAGGATGCTGGACGAGTAGAATTGCCTTGTGCAGAATTTCGCCCGAGAGTTGATTGCGTCACGCGGTAACGCGTCACCATCTCAACTTTTGTTCCTTGCCACCACATCGCCGACGGCTCGGGCTCAGATGGCCGCCGACCACGCCAAAAATCTGGAAACCCAGCCAAAACCGAAACAACGGCTCTCTCCGGTCAACAATCTCGGTGACTTGGCGACTTCCGCGCCCACACAAGAACCTGATGTCTTCGAATCTTGTCAACAAAGTCCTAAGCGATGTCGCGTGCTCCCCATTCGTTTATTGGCTGGAACGCGTTTGCTATGCTTTCTTCTGAATCTGTTCTCGAAATCTGGGGTCTCAGTAAATCCGTACGCGAAGGGCGGACCCATCTTCTCGGCGGCGCGTCAAACGCGCCAACTTCAACTTTTCTCGCTCTTCCACGTCTGACGCACGAATCACATCAACGCGCACAATTTCAATATCGTCACAACGTCATCCGCGCACCGCTCAATTTCTTATCGGCCTTTCCTCTAGCTTCACCTCTTGGACTGAGTGCACTGTTCTGAGGCTTTTAATTGTGGGCTTTCATCCTTTTCAGGGTTCAGAATCCTAAGAAACTGACGAAGTTAAATTCAGGGCGGCGTTTGACACCTATCGCTCCGGTCGGACTTATCACTTTCGAAGGTTGATCCACCCCAAACAAATTTCACTGATTTTCGTTGTGACGGAGTCACTCAGCCGACGCCGATCCAACAAGTTTGCTACCCAACACAACCAAACTCAAGCTTCTTCCTTTCCACCACCACCTTCCCCACTCCCCCTCTCAAAAATTCCCTTCGTGAGTTTTTTCTCCGCTCGTTCCTCCTCTCCTTCTCAATCCACCTCCTCAGGAACCCTAGCAAGCTGTTCTCGTCGTTATACCGTCGCCGACGATACGTTGACACGACGTATCAACGTCCCGCGAGCGGGACTTCAAGCATATTCCAACTACTTGACTTTTTCACCCATACTGACGACTTTTTTCACCAGGATTTGGCCGCCGGCAGGCAAATGACCGCCCCCGACGCATGAAGCAACGGGTTCCCCACCCACCTCGTCAACGCTCTGGCGGTGCCGCCGTCACCGCCGCGCCGCGCAGCGGCGCTATTGCGTCGAGAAGACGTATCGCCGTCCCGCGAGCGGGACTCCTTCAAGTAAGTTCTCTTTTCCTTCACTTTTGCATCTTTTTGACTCGTTTTTTTCAAGGTTTTGGCTGCCGGCAGGCTAACCCCCGCCCCTGACGTGTATAGCAGCGGGTGGCGCACCCTCCCATGGAGTTCTCCGCCGTCGCTGGCGCCGCCGCGCCGCGTAGCGGCGCGCATCACGTTGAATATACGGATTTTCTTCTCGCGAGCGGGACCTCAAGTAAGGTGTCTTTTGCTTCTCTTTTGCATCTTTTTGACGCGTTTTTTTCAAGGTTTTGGCCGCCGGCAGGCTAATTCCGCCCCCGACTTGTCAAGCGGCGAGGTCTTGAGCTTTGCATCAAGCCTTGGGTCGTTGTTGGGGTCTCGCGGCGCCGCAAGGCGGCGCTCTGTCTTTGGTACCGCCGACCAGCGAGCGTGTATTTTGGATTTTTGGTGAGCCTTATCTTCTTCCTGTGCCCTTTTCTTTCCTTTCGTAAATTGCGGCAGGACGTCGGTTAATTTGGGTGAGGTAAGTTTTCACCTCTTTAGTTTCAACTCTTCTTCAAGCCACTCGCACCTCGCCCACGTCGATTACTATACGTATCGACGTCCCGTGAGCGGGGCGTTCTCTAAACAAGGTACGTGCCTTCTTCAATGCCCATTTATTATGCTTTCCTATGCTTATCCTGACCCCCAGATTCAAAAATTCTCCGCTGCGCGGCCTTGTCCCCACCCACCAACCCGTCGAATCAAAATTCGATTTTTGGGCGTCCGCCGACCGACGCTTTCGGTACGTTCTTCCCATCATCCTGCTCATTTCCTCACAAACTCCAAACCTCCAGAAAATTTTCTTCCCGCTGCGCGGGCCACCTCTTCATCATCAACGACGACGTCCTGTTTGGGAAATTCGAAATTTGGAGGTCCCGCGAGCGAAAGTTTGAGCTGGGAGGTGTCCAGGTGCGTGATACTGTGTTATTAGTGTTATTAGAGTCGTTTCAAAGCTGATTTGGAGCCGCAGATTTTTTTCTTTCCGCTGCGCGGGGCTCAACAAACGACATCAACAAAACGACATCGTCAAAATTATCCAGTCTCCAAGGATGGAATAATTTTTCTTCGCTGCGCGGCTCGATTGGTGTGTGCGCTACCCTTCTTACTATATTCAAGCTGATCAATTCGTTCTCAAGCACACATTTTTGCTTCCGCGGCGCGGCGCCGTCCAGACCTACAAGTTCTTTCAAGATTCTTAGCTTGTTCAGGTTTTCAATTTATCTGTGGGGTGGAATTGGTGAGTTTCCCTTCCTTCTTCTTTCTTTCTCTTTTATTCAGTTGGAATCCAACGGACGAAAATACTCGACTTGGCGCTGACTTCAAAATCAAGAGGTAAGCTCTGCCTTGTAAATTTCAATACGTACACGGACTTTGCCCCGGTAGCCAGTAAATCTAGATCTGTAAACTGTAGATCTCAGCCTCCCCGATCAGTGTAGTTACAGGAACCTCAAAAATACCGGGAAACGGGCTTCTTGAGGTTTCAAAATACAAATTTTCCTAAGCGTAAAAACCAAACAAACAAGTCTCCCCTTTGAGAACAGCGCCGAGAGCCTATAAAGCTAGACAAAAAGGGCGACGCAGTACGCCTTGGCGACGCATGCCTTAGCGTGAGCAGGCCGTGCGCGGTGTCTGCTAATTTCCTTTTTGGGAAGAAGAATTTTATTCAAGCTACTACGACAGCGAAGGTACTACGATAATAACAGAGCAAGAAGCCACCTCCTCGCAGAAAGGAAGGACGCACAATCATCGTACTCGGGAACCCCGGATCGAACGGCACCACGCTCTCCAAGCACGCAATCTGCTCAGGCGAGAGCGAGATCTCGAGCGCTTCGATGTTGGCGAGGAGGTGTTCGACTTTGCGGCCGCCGAGGATGGGGAAGACGTAGGGTGTTTTGGACATGACGTAGGCGATTGCGACTGCAAGTCGAACATTAGGAACAAAAATGAAAAATGAATATGGGTTCAAAAAGTAAAGAGAAGAAGGAGAAAGAAGAAGAAAACACCCACCAGCTGTGATACTCCCCGCCCCCACCTCCCCCGCGACCTTCTCAAGCGCATACGACATCTTCTTCTCGTTCTCGTTGCGCTCCCAGTTGGGGTTGAACATGGTGCGGCCCTTCTCGCCGGTGCGGCGGCGTTCGTCTTCTTCGGCGTCGGTGCGGAATTTGCCTGCGGCGAGGACGTCCCAGGGGGCGAGGGCCAGGCCTGCGAGGATAACTCATCATTACAAAAGAAAAAAGGAAAAGAAAAGGGAGAAGGAGCATGACGAAAGCCATAGGGATGAGATATAATTGACGAGAGCAGCATACCATGCATCCGACACATGGGGATGATATCGCGCTCGAAGGAGCGCTCGAGGACGTTCCATCTGCCTTGGTAGATCACAAACGGCGTCTTGCCGTGGTCTTTGGCGTATTGGTTCGCTTGGGCGACGATCCACGCGGGGGTGTCCGATATGCCCTTCAAGTCGGCACCAAATTAAAACTCAAAGGTTGAAATACATAATCCGAAATCAAACGCACCAAATACAACACCTTCCCCTGCACCACGAGATTATGCAGCCCATTCATCACCTCCTCGACACCCGTCTCCCAGTCCCACCAGTGGAGGTAGAGGATGTCGATGTAGGAGGTGCGCAGCTTTGTGAGGCTTTCGGCGACGCTGAGGTGCATGGATTTGAGGTTGTTGCCGATGTAGTTGGGTTTGTGGGTGATGGAGGGGTTGCCGCGTTTCCAGCCGCTGGTGTACTGAGAAAGGATTTAGTGAAGGATGTAAGTAGTTGTTGTATGACATGGGAGGAGAAAGACTGAGACTGACCTTGGTCGCGATGACGAGTTGGTCGCGGATTCCTCGCTTCTCAGCCCATTCTCCAATGAGCTTTTCGGAGGTTTCGTTTTGGCTTTTCATGGCATCGAACGTTCATTCAGCTCTTCTCCCCATACGAGAAACAAGATAAGAAAACACTCACTAATTGTTAGCCGTATCGATGAAATTCCCGCCGTTGTCGAAATATGCGTCAAGCAGCTTGAAACTCGAGTCTTTGTCCATGGCGCCCATGCCCAGCCCAGCCCAGCCGGAGTCGTCGCCGATGCTCATCGCGCCGAGTTGCAGGGGAGACACATGCAGGCCTGCGAGAGGAGAGAGTTTGCGGTAGACGCCGAGCTTGGTGAGGGGTTTGGGGGGTGGGGACCAGAATGACATTGCGAGTGAATGTGAAGTGGGTTGGGTTGTCGATGGCTGAGAACTTGAAGGCTTTTTATATGTATCGTCCGCGGAAGCTTTGGCGCGTTTCTTGGGTTAGTAAGCGTAGATAGATAGACCAAATTTAGGTGGGAGATGTCGCGATATAGTTTTCTGACAATATGACAGGTTTAGACAGGTGGAGGTGATTCAATTTCCGCCGTTCCCTTTCGGTTTGGTGAGTCAAGCTATAGTCAAGGCTTAAGATTTTCGCAGTATTCTCCGTTGCTTTTGCAAGGTAATTTGCTTTGATGGATGAGAGCAGGAGCGGCCACAGTAGACGTCGGTTGCAATTGCAGCAAGTATAACTGTCGAGAGACGAGAAGCGTGGGCTTGACGTGCAAACCTTCGGCGGGCGGGTATGCCGCTTGGAGCCGTTGTTCGAGTTGCGTAGCGAGCGCATCGCATCTTGCGAAAGACAATGTCGACGTCGCAGTCAAGTTGAAGACTAAAGTTGTCCGAATTATTGGACATGAACGTTGCATGAACAGCTGAGCATGACCCGGGTGGAGTAGTCAATTTATAGCGCATTTTGGTGAGGATAGATTGGAGGTTTTGAGACATCGTTTTTGTAGCGATTTCCCCTGCGTACTGGGTAGAGTATAGACAATCATTAAGAATGCATTCGTGCTCAAAGCGTGGAAGACATACCGTTTTAACACGAGAGGTGTGAAATTCATGAAGCCCGTAGAGAAGAGCTAGCCAGTATTTCTCTGGCCAGGTCGGCCGGAGAATGCGTTTCAAAGGACGAAGTTGAAGTCAAGTTGAAGTTCAAGTTAAAGCGGGCGTGGGAGAGGATGGGAGATCAAATTGTCACGTGCCAGCAGATTCCCACATCATTTTGAATTTCCCTCGCGGCACCCGTAGAAGACTTGTTTCCCGCCCCTCGTAAGTGTCTCCCTCAGTTAGGCCCCAGAAACCAGGTCTATGCGTTGTCTGCGTTCCTGGCTGTCGATTGACACCCATATCGTCCATTTTGAGTGGACATGGCGCTGGATGGGCTGGATACGTTTCGGATGACGATGGCGCTGACTTTTTTGCGTTTCTTTGTTGTAGATGGTACGTCCCTTGTCCATGGCCCCGCAATACGAATAACCGTTCAATAGAAAGTCGAAATCGACTCGTTCTCCGGCTTTCGGATCTACCCGCAAGCTTTTCGTCCGGGGTGACAGCAAGGTCTTTCTCCCTACCCTCCACCCTTAGCTCGATATCTCATAAAATCTATGTGAAACCCAGGTATTCCGCGTCTCCACCTCGAACAACGCCTCCCTCTTCCTCCAACGCAAAAACTCCCGCAAAATGGCATGGACCCAAGTCACGCAGCCTTTCGACGTCGACTCACCCGACGCTTCATCACCCCCGTTCCACCCCTCGAACGCCGCCGATTACCACGCCGATGCCCCGCCGCACTCTCCTTCAATCTACCTACGCCACGTCACGCCTCCATATCAAGAATATACCAAGTACCCCGCCGCAAAATCTCACCGAAGCCACCCCGCCCTTCCCCAGCCCGAACGCCTTCCACCCCATCACTTCACCCATCGCCTCCACCTCCACCTCGCTCCCGCGCCCGCCTCCACCGCTGCAACAACCCACTACAAGACATAAGGAAAACAGCAAAACAAACATCAAAGATACGTCACTACCCTTATCCCCCTTCCATCCCCGCTGACCGCCGCTGTCTCTCTCTCCCTCCCGTCCCCTTCGTCGCCGCCGCAACTCCGCCACTCTGCCCGCCGACTCGCTATATTGCAAAATCCCAATGCGACAAACTCCACGCCGCCGCCGAATCGCCTCCGCGTGCCCCATCGCTCTCTTCAACCCACCCTGCCTCGTCTCGTCCCGTCTCGGCGCGTTCGCACCGGTACGCTCGCCGATTCGTCGGGTCGCGCGGCGCGGAGTAGGTACATTGTAAATTAACTATCAAAGTCAATATATCGATTTTTCTTGCAAAGTCGTTAGCGGGTGGGCGAGGAATTGAGATTGAGTTGAGATGAGCGCTTACTGACCGCCGTAGTTTGAATTTAAGAACAGTCTGGCCTGAAAATGATCCGAGTTAACTCGAATCGAGCGAGATCAAGGGAATTACTCACAAAGATCGTATTTGAATTTGAGGTAAGTAGAAGTGAAGTGAGCCTTGAAACTGAGAAACAGGTCCGAACCTGCGCAGGAAATCAATCTCAATTCAAAATCTAACCAACCGAACGTGAAGCTCACTGAAAGCGACTCAAACTCCAACTCTCCCCAAATCTACCCGCTCAAATCAAATCAATTCAATTCAATCGAAATGGTGAATGGAAGGAAGATTCAAAGCTTACCAGTCGAAATGAGCATCTCTTCAATGCACGTCGCTTTCTGAAGGAAGGATAGGAAGGATGAGAATGAGAATGAGGAAGAGAATACCTCTGGAGGAGAGTTAGTGTTGAATGAGTTGAGTTGAATTGGAATTGAAATTGAAATAGCTAATGAAGGGACTCAACCGACGAGTATCTCAATTACTTCAACCAACTCAAGTGAGGTTTTGAATATGTGAATGAACCTTGTGAAAGGTTACTAGTATAAGTACGACGAAGACGAAACAAAAAGTTGAGCTTACCTGAAGTTGAATAGGAACGAACGATACTTGAACGACACTCGAATTGAAGCTGGAGCTAGGATGATACTGGAACGAGTTCAAGTTAGTTATCAAAAGGAAGCCGAACGAACGAATGAAAGCTCACCTGAACAACTTGAAGACCTCCAAAGGTTAAGGTCAGTATAGTTTCGAGTCAACAGTTGATTACCTATTGCAGTTGAATACGCGCGCACGCGATTCAACACAAACACAAACGCGAATAGCCTCCCCCTTCAACGGATCCAAAATTCAAGTCAGTCAGTCTATCAGCCTTTCGGCTATAAAAACAGAATTCACTCACAATGCAAGCATAGTTTCGGTATTCAATTCTGGGCGGAGTTGAACCATAGTCTCGGTCTACCTGAATGCGAATGTTAGGTCGGTAAGCAGTCAGCTGTGAAGTCAAACTTGAACGCACCGTCATAGTTTCGGTATTGCGAGTATTCATCCGTTGAATAACCAGAAACTAGGGTTAGCTTTCAAAGACGAAGTCAGTCAGCGTTTCCACGATATGGACAGAATTGACTCACATACTTGTGTAGGTTAAGCGTTCAAGTGAAGGATATCAGTGGTTTGAACGTTGAATTTAAACAGCCGTAGTTTCGGCCTTTTTGAATCCAAAATTCAAGTGAGCGAGCGTTCGAGCGTGAAGAGAAAAGCGAAGGAATACCCGTGCGCACCTTCATAATCTCGGTATACATTGACAGTGGTAACGTTTCGGTTTAGCAAGGACTAAGGATGAGGAAAAAGTCAGATTGAAGGTAAGAAATGCGAAAAAATCAGTTGCGCACCTTGTTTAACAGCAAACTCGACCCCCCAAACCCGATCTTCTCTCACATCCCTGACCCAATCCTTCACAGAAAACGTTGAGAAGTCAAAGTTAAGTGTATTCTGAACGAATGAAGTCAGCAAAGTGAGAAAACAAGGTCAGATTTGTGACTGACCGAGGCGCCGAGTTGAGCCGAAAATTTGAGATTAACTTTCGATATCGCGGTCAGATAATGAACAAGAATGAATTGAATCGTTACTCACAAGGATATGGTTACGGATTTGAAGGGTATAGAGAAAAGGAAGACTTAAGTTTCAAAAAAATCAATGAGACTCATATGGAGTTGAATCACGTCGATACAATACGAGAACGAAGAGAGTCGGTGTTGAACAGAGTAGGTTGAAGATTTTGAGATAAGATTGAGACGGAATGAATGAGAGTCAATGAAGTGCGCACCCGAATTGAAAACCTCGAGCTGAATGGAATGAAAACCGCTGACTCGTTAATTCAAAGGCGAACTTAGACTGGCTAACCAGTCGAAATGTGCATCTCATTGAAGTACATTGAACATGAGCCAAACTAATTGAAGGTCAGTATCGCTCTGAACGAATCAAAATGAATGAGAACTCACAAATCGATGCATTCGTTAATCGAGTACATATGCACGGCTTCGAGTTGAAGTCAGCTTCAAAGTGAACAGGTATAAGTAAAGAACGTACCGATGTGAAGAGTGTATAGAGAAGTAAGAGTAAGACAAGGGACTCACTAGTAGGCAAACGGCCTCGAGCAAGATTGAAGGCAGTATGAAGAACTTTGCTTGAATGCGAAGTTAGTTTGAGGTTGAATGAGTGAAAGAACGAGAAGGGCTCACAAAGGAAGTGAAATAGATTCGCTTGAAACAATGAAGTCGATAGGTCGAGCTGAACAACAAGGCCAGAGTTGACTGATACTTAATTAGCAAGGCGTTGAAAGAGTTTGGTCCAGGATGTTGAATTGAATAGACCAAGGAGTGCGAAGAGTGAAAGGGAGGAAGAGAATAAACCCTAGAGCAGGGTTAGTGCAACTCGAAGTGCGATGGGTGAAGTCGACGACGCACCGGGTATATATACCCCAACCGGCAATTGCCGAAACCCAGCCAACCTGACAGAATTGCGCGCAAATCACCCCATTCACGGCGCCGAGGCCGCGCATCCACATCGTACAATTTAGAAGCATGCGTGGCGTGGGTTCCAAAGCACCCACCACGCGGAGGACGGAGAGGTGGGTGGGTAAACGGACGGAAGTTGAATTGAATGCGAATATTCATAAGTTGGTTCAAACGGCATAGAAGCAGCAACGCACCACAAAAGTTGTTTCAGATAGACGTTCCATCAATTCGAATCCACACCGAGGTCCGAGGAAGGGGATTCGCGCTGGGGAGAGCGGAGATTTCATGGAGTGCAGGAAATGAGGTTTGAGGTATTCCGAGGCTCGTACAACGCTCTGGCGTTCAGCAGTTTTGCAAAAACTAAATCAAAAAGTTTTTAAAAGTAGTCGGGGTCGGATATGTCAGCTGGATGGAAGGATATAAGCGAGATAGGTGAAAACGCACCGGAAATCCATAATTCAACCGTTCCCGCTCCAACCGCCACAAAATCTTCCCCGCTGTCGCGCAGTAACTAGGAGACTTGATTTCGGTTAGTTTGACGTGATGGAAGCATGTACCTTGACTCCAAAACACGGAGTTTTTGCAAATGCGCATATTCGTCGTTCCCGGAGTTCCCGCGTTACCAAAGGCCAAATGGAGCCATAGATCGCTTGCTTGAGGTGTCATAAGTAGTTTGGTGCAGTCTTGAGTCGAGAGAACGTGTGGATGGAGCGCCAGTGAAAACGAACATGAGAATTGAGAGAAGGAGCGTGACCTTTCCCCGTTTAGGATGCTGGACGAGTAGAATTGCCTTGTGCAGAATTTCGCCCGAGAGTTGATTGCGTCACGCGGTAACGCGTCACCATCTCAACTTTTGTTCCTTGCCACCACATCGCCGACGGCTCGGGCTCAGATGGCCGCCGACCACGCCAAAAATCTGGAAACCCAGCCAAAACCGAAACAACGGCTCTCTCCGGTCAACAATCTCGGTGACTTGGCGACTTCCGCGCCCACACAAGAACCTGATGTCTTCGAATCTTGTCAACAAAGTCCTAAGCGATGTCGCGTGCTCCCCATTCGTTTATTGGCTGGAACGCGTTTGCTATGCTTTCTTCTGAATCTGTTCTCGAAATCTGGGGTCTCAGTAAATCCGTACGCGAAGGGCGGACCCATCTTCTCGGCGGCGCGTCAAACGCGCCAACTTCAACTTTTCTCGCTCTTCCACGTCTGACGCACGAATCACATCAACGCGCACAATTTCAATATCGTCACAACGTCATCCGCGCACCGCTCAATTTCTTATCGGCCTTTCCTCTAGCTTCACCTCTTGGACTGAGTGCACTGTTCTGAGGCTTTTAATTGTGGGCTTTCATCCTTTTCAGGGTTCAGAATCCTAAGAAACTGACGAAGTTAAATTCAGGGCGGCGTTTGACACCTATCGCTCCGGTCGGACTTATCACTTTCGAAGGTTGATCCACCCCAAACAAATTTCACTGATTTTCGTTGTGACGGAGTCACTCAGCCGACGCCGATCCAACAAGTTTGCTACCCAACACAACCAAACTCAAGCTTCTTCCTTTCCACCACCACCTTCCCCACTCCCCCTCTCAAAAATTCCCTTCGTGAGTTTTTTCTCCGCTCGTTCCTCCTCTCCTTCTCAATCCACCTCCTCAGGAACCCTAGCAAGCTGTTCTCGTCGTTATACCGTCGCCGACGATACGTTGACACGACGTATCAACGTCCCGCGAGCGGGACTTCAAGCATATTCCAACTACTTGACTTTTTCACCCATACTGACGACTTTTTTCACCAGGATTTGGCCGCCGGCAGGCAAATGACCGCCCCCGACGCATGAAGCAACGGGTTCCCCACCCACCTCGTCAACGCTCTGGCGGTGCCGCCGTCACCGCCGCGCCGCGCAGCGGCGCTATTGCGTCGAGAAGACGTATCGCCGTCCCGCGAGCGGGACTCCTTCAAGTAAGTTCTCTTTTCCTTCACTTTTGCATCTTTTTGACTCGTTTTTTTCAAGGTTTTGGCTGCCGGCAGGCTAACCCCCGCCCCTGACGTGTATAGCAGCGGGTGGCGCACCCTCCCATGGAGTTCTCCGCCGTCGCTGGCGCCGCCGCGCCGCGTAGCGGCGCGCATCACGTTGAATATACGGATTTTCTTCTCGCGAGCGGGACCTCAAGTAAGGTGTCTTTTGCTTCTCTTTTGCATCTTTTTGACGCGTTTTTTTCAAGGTTTTGGCCGCCGGCAGGCTAATTCCGCCCCCGACTTGTCAAGCGGCGAGGTCTTGAGCTTTGCATCAAGCCTTGGGTCGTTGTTGGGGTCTCGCGGCGCCGCAAGGCGGCGCTCTGTCTTTGGTACCGCCGACCAGCGAGCGTGTATTTTGGATTTTTGGTGAGCCTTATCTTCTTCCTGTGCCCTTTTCTTTCCTTTCGTAAATTGCGGCAGGACGTCGGTTAATTTGGGTGAGGTAAGTTTTCACCTCTTTAGTTTCAACTCTTCTTCAAGCCACTCGCACCTCGCCCACGTCGATTACTATACGTATCGACGTCCCGTGAGCGGGGCGTTCTCTAAACAAGGTACGTGCCTTCTTCAATGCCCATTTATTATGCTTTCCTATGCTTATCCTGACCCCCAGATTCAAAAATTCTCCGCTGCGCGGCCTTGTCCCCACCCACCAACCCGTCGAATCAAAATTCGATTTTTGGGCGTCCGCCGACCGACGCTTTCGGTACGTTCTTCCCATCATCCTGCTCATTTCCTCACAAACTCCAAACCTCCAGAAAATTTTCTTCCCGCTGCGCGGGCCACCTCTTCATCATCAACGACGACGTCCTGTTTGGGAAATTCGAAATTTGGAGGTCCCGCGAGCGAAAGTTTGAGCTGGGAGGTGTCCAGGTGCGTGATACTGTGTTATTAGTGTTATTAGAGTCGTTTCAAAGCTGATTTGGAGCCGCAGATTTTTTTCTTTCCGCTGCGCGGGGCTCAACAAACGACATCAACAAAACGACATCGTCAAAATTATCCAGTCTCCAAGGATGGAATAATTTTTCTTCGCTGCGCGGCTCGATTGGTGTGTGCGCTACCCTTCTTACTATATTCAAGCTGATCAATTCGTTCTCAAGCACACATTTTTGCTTCCGCGGCGCGGCGCCGTCCAGACCTACAAGTTCTTTCAAGATTCTTAGCTTGTTCAGGTTTTCAATTTATCTGTGGGGTGGAATTGGTGAGTTTCCCTTCCTTCTTCTTTCTTTCTCTTTTATTCAGTTGGAATCCAACGGACGAAAATACTCGACTTGGCGCTGACTTCAAAATCAAGAGGTAAGCTCTGCCTTGTAAATTTCAATACGTACACGGACTTTGCCCCGGTAGCCAGTAAATCTAGATCTGTAAACTGTAGATCTCAGCCTCCCCGATCAGTGTAGTTACAGGAACCTCAAAAATACCGGGAAACGGGCTTCTTGAGGTTTCAAAATACAAATTTTCCTAAGCGTAAAAACCAAACAAACAAGTCTCCCCTTTGAGAACAGCGCCGAGAGCCTATAAAGCTAGACAAAAAGGGCGACGCAGTACGCCTTGGCGACGCATGCCTTAGCGTGAGCAGGCCGTGCGCGGTGTCTGCTAATTTCCTTTTTGGGAAGAAGAATTTTATTCAAGCTACTACGACAGCGAAGGTACTACGATAATAACAGAGCAAGAAGCCACCTCCTCGCAGAAAGGAAGGACGCACAATCATCGTACTCGGGAACCCCGGATCGAACGGCACCACGCTCTCCAAGCACGCAATCTGCTCAGGCGAGAGCGAGATCTCGAGCGCTTCGATGTTGGCGAGGAGGTGTTCGACTTTGCGGCCGCCGAGGATGGGGAAGACGTAGGGTGTTTTGGACATGACGTAGGCGATTGCGACTGCAAGTCGAACATTAGGAACAAAAATGAAAAATGAATATGGGTTCAAAAAGTAAAGAGAAGAAGGAGAAAGAAGAAGAAAACACCCACCAGCTGTGATACTCCCCGCCCCCACCTCCCCCGCGACCTTCTCAAGCGCATACGACATCTTCTTCTCGTTCTCGTTGCGCTCCCAGTTGGGGTTGAACATGGTGCGGCCCTTCTCGCCGGTGCGGCGGCGTTCGTCTTCTTCGGCGTCGGTGCGGAATTTGCCTGCGGCGAGGACGTCCCAGGGGGCGAGGGCCAGGCCTGCGAGGATAACTCATCATTACAAAAGAAAAAAGGAAAAGAAAAGGGAGAAGGAGCATGACGAAAGTCATAGGGATGAGATATAATTGACGAGAGCAGCATACCATGCATCCGACACATGGGGATGATATCGCGCTCGAAGGAGCGCTCGAGGACGTTCCATCTGCCTTGGTAGATCACAAACGGCGTCTTGCCGTGGTCTTTGGCGTATTGGTTCGCTTGGGCGACGATCCACGCGGGGGTGTCCGATATGCCCTTCAAGTCGGCACCAAATTAAAACTCAAAGGTTGAAATACATAATCCGAAATCAAACGCACCAAATACAACACCTTCCCCTGCACCACGAGATTATGCAGCCCATTCATCACCTCCTCGACACCCGTCTCCCAGTCCCACCAGTGGAGGTAGAGGATGTCGATGTAGGAGGTGCGCAGCTTTGTGAGGCTTTCGGCGACGCTGAGGTGCATGGATTTGAGGTTGTTGCCGATGTAGTTGGGTTTGTGGGTGATGGAGGGGTTGCCGCGTTTCCAGCCGCTGGTGTACTGAGAAAGGATTTAGTGAAGGATGTAAGTAGTTGTTGTATGACATGGGAGGAGAAAGACTGAGACTGACCTTGGTCGCGATGACGAGTTGGTCGCGGATTCCTCGCTTCTCAGCCCATTCTCCAATGAGCTTTTCGGAGGTTTCGTTTTGGCTTTTCATGGCATCGAACGTTCATTCAGCTCTTCTCCCCATACGAGAAACAAGATAAGAAAACACTCACTAATTGTTAGCCGTATCGATGAAATTCCCGCCGTTGTCGAAATATGCGTCAAGCAGCTTGAAACTCGAGTCTTTGTCCATGGCGCCCATGCCCAGCCCAGCCCAGCCGGAGTCGTCGCCGATGCTCATCGCGCCGAGTTGCAGGGGAGACACATGCAGGCCTGCGAGAGGAGAGAGTTTGCGGTAGACGCCGAGCTTGGTGAGGGGTTTGGGGGGTGGGGACCAGAATGACATTGCGAGTGAATGTGAAGTGGGTTGGGTTGTCGATGGCTGAGAACTTGAAGGCTTTTTATATGTATCGTCCGCGGAAGCTTTGGCGCGTTTCTTGGGTTAGTAAGCGTAGATAGATAGACCAAATTTAGGTGGGAGATGTCGCGATATAGTTTTCTGACAATATGACAGGTTTAGACAGGTGGAGGTGATTCAATTTCCGCCGTTCCCTTTCGGTTTGGTGAGTCAAGCTATAGTCAAGGCTTAAGATTTTCGCAGTATTCTCCGTTGCTTTTGCAAGGTAATTTGCTTTGATGGATGAGAGCAGGAGCGGCCACAGTAGACGTCGGTTGCAATTGCAGCAAGTATAACTGTCGAGAGACGAGAAGCGTGGGCTTGACGTGCAAACCTTCGGCGGGCGGGTATGCCGCTTGGAGCCGTTGTTCGAGTTGCGTAGCGAGCGCATCGCATCTTGCGAAAGACAATGTCGACGTCGCAGTCAAGTTGAAGACTAAAGTTGTCCGAATTATTGGACATGAACGTTGCATGAACAGCTGAGCATGACCCGGGTGGAGTAGTCAATTTATAGCGCATTTTGGTGAGGATAGATTGGAGGTTTTGAGACATCGTTTTTGTAGCGATTTCCCCTGCGTACTGGGTAGAGTATAGACAATCATTAAGAATGCATTCGTGCTCAAAGCGTGGAAGACATACCGTTTTAACACGAGAGGTGTGAAATTCATGAAGCCCGTAGAGAAGAGCTAGCCAGTATTTCTCTGGCCAGGTCGGCCGGAGAATGCGTTTCAAAGGACGAAGTTGAAGTCAAGTTGAAGTTCAAGTTAAAGCGGGCGTGGGAGAGGATGGGAGATCAAATTGTCACGTGCCAGCAGATTCCCACATCATTTTGAATTTCCCTCGCGGCACCCGTAGAAGACTTGTTTCCCGCCCCTCGTAAGTGTCTCCCTCAGTTAGGCCCCAGAAACCAGGTCTATGCGTTGTCTGCGTTCCTGGCTGTCGATTGACACCCATATCGTCCATTTTGAGTGGACATGGCGCTGGATGGGCTGGATACGTTTCGGATGACGATGGCGCTGACTTTTTTGCGTTTCTTTGTTGTAGATGGTACGTCCCTTGTCCATGGCCCCGCAATACGAATAACCGTTCAATAGAAAGTCGAAATCGACTCGTTCTCCGGCTTTCGGATCTACCCGCAAGCTTTTCGTCCGGGGTGACAGCAAGGTCTTTCTCCCTACCCTCCACCCTTAGCTCGATATCTCATAAAATCTATGTGAAACCCAGGTATTCCGCGTCTCCACCTCGAACAACGCCTCCCTCTTCCTCCAACGCAAAAACTCCCGCAAAATGGCATGGACCCAAGTCACGCAGCCTTTCGACGTCGACTCACCCGACGCTTCATCACCCCCGTTCCACCCCTCGAACGCCGCCGATTACCACGCCGATGCCCCGCCGCACTCTCCTTCAATCTACCTACGCCACGTCACGCCTCCATATCAAGAATATACCAAGTACCCCGCCGCAAAATCTCACCGAAGCCACCCCGCCCTTCCCCAGCCCGAACGCCTTCCACCCCATCACTTCACCCATCGCCTCCACCTCCACCTCGCTCCCGCGCCCGCCTCCACCGCTGCAACAACCCACTACAAGACATAAGGAAAACAGCAAAACAAACATCAAAGATACGTCACTACCCTTATCCCCCTTCCATCCCCGCTGACCGCCGCTGTCTCTCTCTCCCTCCCGTCCCCTTCGTCGCCGCCGCAACTCCGCCACTCTGCCCGCCGACTCGCTATATTGCAAAATCCCAATGCGACAAACTCCACGCCGCCGCCGAATCGCCTCCGCGTGCCCCATCGCTCTCTTCAACCCACCCTGCCTCGTCTCGTCCCGTCTCGGCGCGTTCGCACCGGTACGCTCGCCGATTCGTCGGGTCGCGCGGCGCGGAGTAGGTACATTGTAAATTAACTATCAAAGTCAATATATCGATTTTTCTTGCAAAGTCGTTAGCGGGTGGGCGAGGAATTGAGATTGAGTTGAGATGAGCGCTTACTGACCGCCGTAGTTTGAATTTAAGAACAGTCTGGCCTGAAAATGATCCGAGTTAACTCGAATCGAGCGAGATCAAGGGAATTACTCACAAAGATCGTATTTGAATTTGAGGTAAGTAGAAGTGAAGTGAGCCTTGAAACTGAGAAACAGGTCCGAACCTGCGCAGGAAATCAATCTCAATTCAAAATCTAACCAACCGAACGTGAAGCTCACTGAAAGCGACTCAAACTCCAACTCTCCCCAAATCTACCCGCTCAAATCAAATCAATTCAATTCAATCGAAATGGTGAATGGAAGGAAGATTCAAAGCTTACCAGTCGAAATGAGCATCTCTTCAATGCACGTCGCTTTCTGAAGGAAGGATAGGAAGGATGAGAATGAGAATGAGGAAGAGAATACCTCTGGAGGAGAGTTAGTGTTGAATGAGTTGAGTTGAATTGGAATTGAAATTGAAATAGCTAATGAAGGGACTCAACCGACGAGTATCTCAATTACTTCAACCAACTCAAGTGAGGTTTTGAATATGTGAATGAACCTTGTGAAAGGTTACTAGTATAAGTACGACGAAGACGAAACAAAAAGTTGAGCTTACCTGAAGTTGAATAGGAACGAACGATACTTGAACGACACTCGAATTGAAGCTGGAGCTAGGATGATACTGGAACGAGTTCAAGTTAGTTATCAAAAGGAAGCCGAACGAACGAATGAAAGCTCACCTGAACAACTTGAAGACCTCCAAAGGTTAAGGTCAGTATAGTTTCGAGTCAACAGTTGATTACCTATTGCAGTTGAATACGCGCGCACGCGATTCAACACAAACACAAACGCGAATAGCCTCCCCCTTCAACGGATCCAAAATTCAAGTCAGTCAGTCTATCAGCCTTTCGGCTATAAAAACAGAATTCACTCACAATGCAAGCATAGTTTCGGTATTCAATTCTGGGCGGAGTTGAACCATAGTCTCGGTCTACCTGAATGCGAATGTTAGGTCGGTAAGCAGTCAGCTGTGAAGTCAAACTTGAACGCACCGTCATAGTTTCGGTATTGCGAGTATTCATCCGTTGAATAACCAGAAACTAGGGTTAGCTTTCAAAGACGAAGTCAGTCAGCGTTTCCACGATATGGACAGAATTGACTCACATACTTGTGTAGGTTAAGCGTTCAAGTGAAGGATATCAGTGGTTTGAACGTTGAATTTAAACAGCCGTAGTTTCGGCCTTTTTGAATCCAAAATTCAAGTGAGCGAGCGTTCGAGCGTGAAGAGAAAAGCGAAGGAATACCCGTGCGCACCTTCATAATCTCGGTATACATTGACAGTGGTAACGTTTCGGTTTAGCAAGGACTAAGGATGAGGAAAAAGTCAGATTGAAGGTAAGAAATGCGAAAAAATCAGTTGCGCACCTTGTTTAACAGCAAACTCGACCCCCCAAACCCGATCTTCTCTCACATCCCTGACCCAATCCTTCACAGAAAACGTTGAGAAGTCAAAGTTAAGTGTATTCTGAACGAATGAAGTCAGCAAAGTGAGAAAACAAGGTCAGATTTGTGACTGACCGAGGCGCCGAGTTGAGCCGAAAATTTGAGATTAACTTTCGATATCGCGGTCAGATAATGAACAAGAATGAATTGAATCGTTACTCACAAGGATATGGTTACGGATTTGAAGGGTATAGAGAAAAGGAAGACTTAAGTTTCAAAAAAATCAATGAGACTCATATGGAGTTGAATCACGTCGATACAATACGAGAACGAAGAGAGTCGGTGTTGAACAGAGTAGGTTGAAGATTTTGAGATAAGATTGAGACGGAATGAATGAGAGTCAATGAAGTGCGCACCCGAATTGAAAACCTCGAGCTGAATGGAATGAAAACCGCTGACTCGTTAATTCAAAGGCGAACTTAGACTGGCTAACCAGTCGAAATGTGCATCTCATTGAAGTACATTGAACATGAGCCAAACTAATTGAAGGTCAGTATCGCTCTGAACGAATCAAAATGAATGAGAACTCACAAATCGATGCATTCGTTAATCGAGTACATATGCACGGCTTCGAGTTGAAGTCAGCTTCAAAGTGAACAGGTATAAGTAAAGAACGTACCGATGTGAAGAGTGTATAGAGAAGTAAGAGTAAGACAAGGGACTCACTAGTAGGCAAACGGCCTCGAGCAAGATTGAAGGCAGTATGAAGAACTTTGCTTGAATGCGAAGTTAGTTTGAGGTTGAATGAGTGAAAGAACGAGAAGGGCTCACAAAGGAAGTGAAATAGATTCGCTTGAAACAATGAAGTCGATAGGTCGAGCTGAACAACAAGGCCAGAGTTGACTGATACTTAATTAGCAAGGCGTTGAAAGAGTTTGGTCCAGGATGTTGAATTGAATAGACCAAGGAGTGCGAAGAGTGAAAGGGAGGAAGAGAATAAACCCTAGAGCAGGGTTAGTGCAACTCGAAGTGCGATGGGTGAAGTCGACGACGCACCGGGTATATATACCCCAACCGGCAATTGCCGAAACCCAGCCAACCTGACAGAATTGCGCGCAAATCACCCCATTCACGGCGCCGAGGCCGCGCATCCACATCGTACAATTTAGAAGCATGCGTGGCGTGGGTTCCAAAGCACCCACCACGCGGAGGACGGAGAGGTGGGTGGGTAAACGGACGGAAGTTGAATTGAATGCGAATATTCATAAGTTGGTTCAAACGGCATAGAAGCAGCAACGCACCACAAAAGTTGTTTCAGATAGACGTTCCATCAATTCGAATCCACACCGAGGTCCGAGGAAGGGGATTCGCGCTGGGGAGAGCGGAGATTTCATGGAGTGCAGGAAATGAGGTTTGAGGTATTCCGAGGCTCGTACAACGCTCTGGCGTTCAGCAGTTTTGCAAAAACTAAATCAAAAAGTTTTTAAAAGTAGTCGGGGTCGGATATGTCAGCTGGATGGAAGGATATAAGCGAGATAGGTGAAAACGCACCGGAAATCCATAATTCAACCGTTCCCGCTCCAACCGCCACAAAATCTTCCCCGCTGTCGCGCAGTAACTAGGAGACTTGATTTCGGTTAGTTTGACGTGATGGAAGCATGTACCTTGACTCCAAAACACGGAGTTTTTGCAAATGCGCATATTCGTCGTTCCCGGAGTTCCCGCGTTACCAAAGGCCAAATGGAGCCATAGATCGCTTGCTTGAGGTGTCATAAGTAGTTTGGTGCAGTCTTGAGTCGAGAGAACGTGTGGATGGAGCGCCAGTGAAAACGAACATGAGAATTGAGAGAAGGAGCGTGACCTTTCCCCGTTTAGGATGCTGGACGAGTAGAATTGCCTTGTGCAGAATTTCGCCCGAGAGTTGATTGCGTCACGCGGTAACGCGTCACCATCTCAACTTTTGTTCCTTGCCACCACATCGCCGACGGCTCGGGCTCAGATGGCCGCCGACCACGCCAAAAATCTGGAAACCCAGCCAAAACCGAAACAACGGCTCTCTCCGGTCAACAATCTCGGTGACTTGGCGACTTCCGCGCCCACACAAGAACCTGATGTCTTCGAATCTTGTCAACAAAGTCCTAAGCGATGTCGCGTGCTCCCCATTCGTTTATTGGCTGGAACGCGTTTGCTATGCTTTCTTCTGAATCTGTTCTCGAAATCTGGGGTCTCAGTAAATCCGTACGCGAAGGGCGGACCCATCTTCTCGGCGGCGCGTCAAACGCGCCAACTTCAACTTTTCTCGCTCTTCCACGTCTGACGCACGAATCACATCAACGCGCACAATTTCAATATCGTCACAACGTCATCCGCGCACCGCTCAATTTCTTATCGGCCTTTCCTCTAGCTTCACCTCTTGGACTGAGTGCACTGTTCTGAGGCTTTTAATTGTGGGCTTTCATCCTTTTCAGGGTTCAGAATCCTAAGAAACTGACGAAGTTAAATTCAGGGCGGCGTTTGACACCTATCGCTCCGGTCGGACTTATCACTTTCGAAGGTTGATCCACCCCAAACAAATTTCACTGATTTTCGTTGTGACGGAGTCACTCAGCCGACGCCGATCCAACAAGTTTGCTACCCAACACAACCAAACTCAAGCTTCTTCCTTTCCACCACCACCTTCCCCACTCCCCCTCTCAAAAATTCCCTTCGTGAGTTTTTTCTCCGCTCGTTCCTCCTCTCCTTCTCAATCCACCTCCTCAGGAACCCTAGCAAGCTGTTCTCGTCGTTATACCGTCGCCGACGATACGTTGACACGACGTATCAACGTCCCGCGAGCGGGACTTCAAGCATATTCCAACTACTTGACTTTTTCACCCATACTGACGACTTTTTTCACCAGGATTTGGCCGCCGGCAGGCAAATGACCGCCCCCGACGCATGAAGCAACGGGTTCCCCACCCACCTCGTCAACGCTCTGGCGGTGCCGCCGTCACCGCCGCGCCGCGCAGCGGCGCTATTGCGTCGAGAAGACGTATCGCCGTCCCGCGAGCGGGACTCCTTCAAGTAAGTTCTCTTTTCCTTCACTTTTGCATCTTTTTGACTCGTTTTTTTCAAGGTTTTGGCTGCCGGCAGGCTAACCCCCGCCCCTGACGTGTATAGCAGCGGGTGGCGCACCCTCCCATGGAGTTCTCCGCCGTCGCTGGCGCCGCCGCGCCGCGTAGCGGCGCGCATCACGTTGAATATACGGATTTTCTTCTCGCGAGCGGGACCTCAAGTAAGGTGTCTTTTGCTTCTCTTTTGCATCTTTTTGACGCGTTTTTTTCAAGGTTTTGGCCGCCGGCAGGCTAATTCCGCCCCCGACTTGTCAAGCGGCGAGGTCTTGAGCTTTGCATCAAGCCTTGGGTCGTTGTTGGGGTCTCGCGGCGCCGCAAGGCGGCGCTCTGTCTTTGGTACCGCCGACCAGCGAGCGTGTATTTTGGATTTTTGGTGAGCCTTATCTTCTTCCTGTGCCCTTTTCTTTCCTTTCGTAAATTGCGGCAGGACGTCGGTTAATTTGGGTGAGGTAAGTTTTCACCTCTTTAGTTTCAACTCTTCTTCAAGCCACTCGCACCTCGCCCACGTCGATTACTATACGTATCGACGTCCCGTGAGCGGGGCGTTCTCTAAACAAGGTACGTGCCTTCTTCAATGCCCATTTATTATGCTTTCCTATGCTTATCCTGACCCCCAGATTCAAAAATTCTCCGCTGCGCGGCCTTGTCCCCACCCACCAACCCGTCGAATCAAAATTCGATTTTTGGGCGTCCGCCGACCGACGCTTTCGGTACGTTCTTCCCATCATCCTGCTCATTTCCTCACAAACTCCAAACCTCCAGAAAATTTTCTTCCCGCTGCGCGGGCCACCTCTTCATCATCAACGACGACGTCCTGTTTGGGAAATTCGAAATTTGGAGGTCCCGCGAGCGAAAGTTTGAGCTGGGAGGTGTCCAGGTGCGTGATACTGTGTTATTAGTGTTATTAGAGTCGTTTCAAAGCTGATTTGGAGCCGCAGATTTTTTTCTTTCCGCTGCGCGGGGCTCAACAAACGACATCAACAAAACGACATCGTCAAAATTATCCAGTCTCCAAGGATGGAATAATTTTTCTTCGCTGCGCGGCTCGATTGGTGTGTGCGCTACCCTTCTTACTATATTCAAGCTGATCAATTCGTTCTCAAGCACACATTTTTGCTTCCGCGGCGCGGCGCCGTCCAGACCTACAAGTTCTTTCAAGATTCTTAGCTTGTTCAGGTTTTCAATTTATCTGTGGGGTGGAATTGGTGAGTTTCCCTTCCTTCTTCTTTCTTTCTCTTTTATTCAGTTGGAATCCAACGGACGAAAATACTCGACTTGGCGCTGACTTCAAAATCAAGAGGTAAGCTCTGCCTTGTAAATTTCAATACGTACACGGACTTTGCCCCGGTAGCCAGTAAATCTAGATCTGTAAACTGTAGATCTCAGCCTCCCCGATCAGTGTAGTTACAGGAACCTCAAAAATACCGGGAAACGGGCTTCTTGAGGTTTCAAAATACAAATTTTCCTAAGCGTAAAAACCAAACAAACAAGTCTCCCCTTTGAGAACAGCGCCGAGAGCCTATAAAGCTAGACAAAAAGGGCGACGCAGTACGCCTTGGCGACGCATGCCTTAGCGTGAGCAGGCCGTGCGCGGTGTCTGCTAATTTCCTTTTTGGGAAGAAGAATTTTATTCAAGCTACTACGACAGCGAAGGTACTACGATAATAACAGAGCAAGAAGCCACCTCCTCGCAGAAAGGAAGGACGCACAATCATCGTACTCGGGAACCCCGGATCGAACGGCACCACGCTCTCCAAGCACGCAATCTGCTCAGGCGAGAGCGAGATCTCGAGCGCTTCGATGTTGGCGAGGAGGTGTTCGACTTTGCGGCCGCCGAGGATGGGGAAGACGTAGGGTGTTTTGGACATGACGTAGGCGATTGCGACTGCAAGTCGAACATTAGGAACAAAAATGAAAAATGAATATGGGTTCAAAAAGTAAAGAGAAGAAGGAGAAAGAAGAAGAAAACACCCACCAGCTGTGATACTCCCCGCCCCCACCTCCCCCGCGACCTTCTCAAGCGCATACGACATCTTCTTCTCGTTCTCGTTGCGCTCCCAGTTGGGGTTGAACATGGTGCGGCCCTTCTCGCCGGTGCGGCGGCGTTCGTCTTCTTCGGCGTCGGTGCGGAATTTGCCTGCGGCGAGGACGTCCCAGGGGGCGAGGGCCAGGCCTGCGAGGATAACTCATCATTACAAAAGAAAAAAGGAAAAGAAAAGGGAGAAGGAGCATGACGAAAGCCATAGGGATTATATTATATTTGATTGGCGAGAGCAGCGTACCATGCATCCGACACATGGGGATGATATCGCGCTCGAAGGAGCGCTCGAGGACGTTCCATCTGCCTTGGTAGATCACAAACGGCGTCTTGCCGTGGTCTTTCGCGTATTGGTTCGCTTGGGCGACGATCCACGCGGGCGTGTCCGATATGCCCTTCAATAAATCGAGTCAAACTCAAGTTGAAGTTGAATTAAACAATCCGAAAACAAAACAAACGCACCAAATACAACACCTTCCCCTGCACCACGAGATTATGCAGCCCATTCATCACCTCCTCGACACCCGTCTCCCAGTCCCACCAGTGGAGGTAGAGGATGTCGATGTAGGAGGTGCGCAGCTTTTGGAGGCTTTCGGCGACGCTTACGTGCATGGATTTGAGGTTGTTGCCGATGTAGTTGGGTTTGTGGGTGATGGAGGGGTTGCCGCGTTTCCAGCCGCTGGTGTACTGAGAAAGGAGTTGGTGAAGGATGTAAGTAGTTGTTGTATGACATGGGAGGAGAAAGACTGAGACTGACCTTGGTCGCGATGACGAGTTGATCGCGGATTCCCCGCTTCTCAGCCCACTCTCCGATGAGCTTTTCGGAGGTTTCGTTTTGGCTTTTCATGGCATCGAATGTAATGTTCATCTCTTCTCCTTATCCAAGAATCAAAATAAGAGAGCACTCACTAATTATTAGCCGTATCGATGAAATTCCCGCCGTTGTCGAAATACGCGTCGAGCAGCTTGAAACTCGACTCTTTGTCCATGGCGCCCATGCCCAGCCCAGCCCAGCCGGAGTCGTCGCCGATGCTCATGGCACCGAGTTGCAGGGGCGACACATGAATACCTGCGAGAGGGGAGAGTTTGCGGTAGACGCCGAGCTTGGTGGGGGGTTTGGGGGGTGGGGACCAGAATGACATTGCGAGTGAACTTTGAAGTGTGTTGGGTGGTGGATGTCTGAGAACTTGAAGGCTTTTTATACCCTCCGCGGAAGCTTTGGCGCGTTTTTCTGGTTTAGTAAGCGTAGATAGATAGACCAAATTTAGGTGGGAGATGTCGCGATATAGTTTTCTGACAATATGACAGGTTTAGACAGGTGGAGGTGATTCAATTTCCGCCGTTCCCTTTCGGTTTGGTGCGTCAAGCTATAGTCAAGGCTTAAGATTTCCGCAGTATTCTCCGTTGCTTTTGCGAGGTAATTTACTTTGATGGATGAGAGCAGGAGCGGCCACAGTAGACGTCGGTTGCAATTGCAGCAAGTATAAATGTCGAGAGACGAGAAGCCTGGGCTTGACGTGCAAACCTTCGGCGGGCGGGTATGCCGCTTGGAACCGTTGTTCAAGTTGCGTAGCGAGCGCATCGCATCTTGCGAAAGACAATGTCGACGTCGCAGTCAAGTTGAAGACTAAAGTTGTCCGAATTATTGGACATGAACGTTGCATGAACAGCTGAGCATGACCCGGGTGGAGTGGTAAATTTACAGCGCATTTTGGTGAGGACAGATTGGAGGTTTTGAGACATCATTTTGTAGCGATTTCCCTGGGTAGAGACTTATTGACAATCATTAAGGATACTGTACCATTTCATTCAATTCGTATGTCACGCGTCACAGGGCCCATTTTTTACGAATAATTTCGTACCTGTCACGGGTCACCGAGGCCTCTTATGAATGTCCCAAAAAAGTCACAAAATCGGCGAAAATTGCCCAAAAATCCAATTTTTTGCTCACACAGGCTTTCTTTCTCCCCAATGGCCTCCCAAAATTCATTTTGATGTTTGAGTCTTGAATATGGTGTAGGTAGCTCTGATTTCGACTCATTTTGGCTCATTTTCCGTGTACTTTCGAGGCAAACCCACCTGAAATCAACGAAATCTCGCCTAGACCCGATTTTTCTTTGTTTCTTGCCTTCCCCTAGCCTGTAGGTTCTCCGGGAATGGTGGGTAAGGCGAATGGTGTGCTCTGAGCCATTTATGAAAATTTTAAGGTGTCACGCTCCTCCAGAGGCATTTAAGAAAACCAAAGTTCGAATATTTGGGTCACGCGTCACAGGCCGGGAGAATTGATCGAAATGGTACAGTACATTCGTGATCAAAGTGTGGAAGACGTACCGTTATAACACAAGAGGTGTAAGCCTCATGAAGCCCATGGAGAGGAGCTAGCCAGTATTTCTCTGGCCAGGTCGGCCGGAGAATGCGTCTCAAAGGACGAAATTGAAGTTCAAGTCAAAGCGGGCGTGGGAGAGGATGGGGATCAAGTTAATTTATCACGTGCCGACAGATTCCCACATCATTTTCCCTCGCGGCACCCGTAGAAGACTTGTTTCCCGCCCCTCGTAAGTGTCTCCCTCAATCAGGCTCCAGAAACCAGGTCTATTCGTTGTCTGCGTCCTTGGCTGTCGAATGACACCGATATCGTCCATTTTGGGCGGACATGGCGCTGGATGGGCTGGATACGTTTCGGATGACGATGGCGCTGACTTTTTTGCGTTTCTTTGTTGTAGATGGTACGTCCGCTGTCTATGGCCCCGCAACACGAATAACCGTTCAACAGAAAGTCGAAATCGACTCGTTCTCCGGCTTCCGGATCTACCCCAGCAAGGGCAAGCTTTTCGTCCGGGGCGACAGCAAGGTCTTTCTCGCTACCCTTTCACCCCCAGCCCAATATCTCACAAATCCCAGGTATTCCGCTTCTCCACCTCGAAAAACGCCTCCCTCTTCCTCCAACGCAAAAATCCCCGCAAAATCGCATGGACCCAAGTCTACCGCCGCATGCACAAAAAGGGCATCACGGAAGAGGTCGCGAAGAAGCGCTCCCGCCGTACCGTCAAGCACCAGCGTGGTATCGTCGGCGCTGACCTCTCTGCGATTGCCGCGAAGAGGAACCAGACTGCCGCGCAGAGGAATCAGTTCCGGGTGGCCGCTATTGCGAAGGCGAAGACGGAGAAGAAGGATAAGGAGACCAAGAAGGCTAAGGTGCGTTGCGTGGTGGCTTACCACTATTATTGTTTTTCTTTTTTTGCCATGCTAATTGGAGCTGCTGCAGCCCGCGCGCTCGTCGAACACCGCTTCCGGCCCCAAGGTATCGAAGCAGCAGATGAAGGGTGGAAAGGGCCGGTGAGCGTGTACTTAGATAGTCGCCTTTCCGCATCCTATACTCTCTTTTTGTGTTATGACTATATGCCCGTCGTCGCAAAAAAACCATGTCCCTTCCATGCTTCTATCGTCTGTGTGTCAAGTTACTGCCTTCCCAAAGCTCTGGCGCGTTATGGTATCATGCTACTTGCTCTCCTCATTCGAGAATACTGCGACTTCTGCCTTAGCAGTCCTTCCTTCCACGATGGCGGGGATTGATTGTCGCAATTTACATTTCCAGGGTCGAGTCGGGCATATGCAAGCATCAGGGAGACGGCCGCTTGGACCTTGGTGCTGCTGGATTTGATGTAAGTATATAATACGGCTAGCGGGCCAGAGAGTTTGCTGCCGATTCGTTTACAGGATGTATTTACGCCGGGTCGCGGTCCATAGCGGCTGATCTATCTAACGATGTAAGTAAGTCTCGTTCTGTTACTCATACCCTCACTGACAACTTCAAGTGTACCGTCTACGGTATCGTAGGACAACTCTCAAGTTGGTCCCTTCTCTTCTCTTCTCCGATGCAGCCGCCGCAAATGACTCCGATCCCTTCACCTTAATCTCATCCTCATTGTCGAACGAGATGGAGGACACCTTCGCGGATTTCGGAGACTCAGAGTTCGATAGCCCGCCAGCAGACGGAGAGTTGACACCTAGCTGGACATTTTCTAGTCGTCACCCTCAATGGCTCTAATCCTAAGTTGCCATACCATAATCTTGTTTGTCTTTTCGTCGTCTCGTCCCATCGTGATCGATCCTGCAGGTGGGCGGCGGCCTGGCCGATCGTGGGGCGGGCGGCGCGGCGCCCAGACGCCAAGTTGACTTGTGCGGCTGTGTGCATACTTCTCTCACTTCGCACTCGCCGTCTTTGCTGTGTCCGGACCCTGATCTATCGCGAGAAGTTCGAGACATTCACTGAAATCGTGGCTACCGTCGCCGATGCGGAGGGACATGGTGATCCAGCGTCTGTCGCCCCCAGACGCCAAGACGGAATTCGGACTTGACTTGTGCGGCTGTGCGCATACTTCTCCACTTCGCACTCGCTCCGTCTTTGCTGCCTCCGGGACGTTCATCTACCGCGAGCAGGTCGAGCCATTCACAAGTCTTGTTTGCTCCAAAGTCGTGGCTACCGTCGCCGATGCGGAGGCACATACTGATTCAGCGTCTCCCACCGACATTTTGCCACACACACAATCCACCAGCACCAGAAACCTTCCTTCCTTGTCTCTCCTCGCCCAACTTCCCCACATCCCACTTCCCCCACCTTCACCAGTGCACAACGCTCGAGTCTAGATCTGTGGAGACCCACAAGGCGATGCTAAGACCATGACGAGCCGGAAAATGAAATAGGTGTGTGTTCGCCAAGCTGCCAAGGCGAGAGCAAAGTGCATAAATAAGCTCCAAGAGGCCAAGGTGGGAGCGACCCCTCTGCCGAATGACCGAACCCCCATCCAATGCCTCCAACCCCCAGCCCTCTCTCAAAGCGCCCACAAGTGACGATGCCGACGACCCCCCTAGTAGTGGTAACGCCAACGCTGCTACCACTACTACAGTTACTACCCGCGAAGTGAAAGAAGGCGTCGAAGTGAAAGAAGGACAAGCCCCCCGCCGCCGCCGCCCGCACCGCAAACGCGCGCGCATCCTCGCCAAGCTCCAAGCACACTTCATCCCCACGCGCCCCCTAGGCCCCACCCCCACCTACGCCGCGTCCCTCAAAGCCGCCGCGCTCTACACCCCGCTCAACCTCTGCCTCCTCTTCATCCCCATCTCCTGGGCCTTGCACTTCAGCCACCAGAGCGCCACGCTCGTATTCATATTCAGCGCTCTGGGTATATTGCCGTTGGCGGCGATGCTCGGCCTGGGCACGGAGCAAATCGCGCTAAGGACGAGTCATAGTGTGGGGGGGCTGGTGAATGCTACGTTGGGGAATGTGGTTGAGTTGATTATCGCGGGGATTGCGTTGAAGCAGGTGTGTATTATTATTCAATCAATCTTTTTTTCGTGTATCGTTTCCGCGACAAGTCAATTCACGCCGGGATGTAGTGCAAATTGGAACTGGTGCAGAGCTCTCTGCTCGGTGGACTCTTGAGCAACATGCTGCTCGTCTTAGGAATGGCCTTTGTCGGTGTGTACATTCCCCGCTCTCCATGTACCTGCCCTCATTCTCATGCACATCCGTAGTCGGCGGATTCCGCTTCCCGTCCCAGGAATTCCAGCCCATGGTCGCGCAACTCAATTCCTCGCTCATGGTTGTTGCTGTCATTTCGCTCATCGTGCCTGCCGCTTTCGTACGTCGAAATTGTCGTTGTAGGTGCCGAGTTATTCGCTCATTGCATGTGTGTGTGTACAGCACGAGTTCTTGGAAGATCGACTCGAAAACGGCGAGGAGGTTCCTGTGCTTTTGCAGCTTAGCCGTGGAAGCGCTGTCATCCTCATTATCATGTACGACCCAAATCTTTTTCCGTCGTCGTTCTCGCTAACTCTGCCCTCCCTCCCTATCAGCTATATCGCCTACGTCAGTATCAGATCCAATTATCGCAAATACCTTCCGAAGTTTACTGACCCCACCCCAGCTCGTCTTCCAATTCTACTCCCACAGCCACCTCTTCATCTCCATCGAAAACTCCCCCCGCTCCTCCATCTCCTCCCACCGCTCGGACGACTCCGACGCCGACTCCGTACTCCCCGTGCACTCCTCATCGTCATCCCTCACCTCCCATTCCCATTCCACCAACGGCGAAGAGCGCGTGAGGCTCAACACCCCCGTCGCGCTCTTCCTGCTCGTCGCATCGACCGCCCTGGCGTACGTCACCGCCGAGCACCTCGTCGACTCGCTCGAAGGCCTCGTCGCGTCCAACCCCGCCGTTTCGGAGAAGTGGCTCACGCTTATTGTGATCCCGATTATCAGTAATGCGGCGGAGCATGTCACTGCTGTTGTGGTTGCAAGGAAAGGCAAGGTGAGAGATATGTCCATATTTGAATTCGTTCTTTCTTGTATCCGGGGTGTCTTTGTATGTGATGTCAGCGCTGATATTTTTTGCGTCTAGTTCGACTTGGCTATGAGCGTTGCGATCGGGAGCTGTATCCAAATTGCACTGTTCGTCATCCCCGTGCTTGTCCTTGTTGCGTGGGGCATGGACAAGCCTCTCACCCTCCTCTTCGACCCTCTCGAAACTCTGGTCCTGTTTTTATCGGTCCTCCTGGTGAAATTCTCCCTCGAGGATGGCAAGTCGCATTGGATGAGCGGAGTTGTCTTTATCTGTGAGTCAATGTCGCTGAATGAATGCCTCTTTTCGTCTTTTTCTGAATGCGATGTCTAGCGGTGTATATCCTGATCGCTCTGTCCTTTTGGAACTTCCCCGATTCTACGAGGATATTCCAGGGGCAGGAGCTTGTTTGTACGTAAACTGAATGTTGGCTTAGAGGAAGAGGAAGTACACATGCTGCTGTTTTTGCGATATGTTACTGTACTATTACTATGAATGATATGTTTTCTGTTGCGTCATGCCTCGAGCACAGCGACCATTCTTTCCTTGTTATCATGGTTTGACCTCGAGTGGCCCTTCGAAGCTTCAAGTTGGGAAATGCATTTCACCACTCGCGAGTCTTGGTCAAGTTCGAATGATTCTTGATATCCCTCCAGGCCTTGCGAGTACCCAAATCGAACTTCAATTTGAACGATATCACAATCTGTTCAATGCTGCTAAAATACATACATACAGTACTTTGTGACACTTAGTTTGCTTATGCATACAACAATTCCCAATCCTTGTGCCCGGGCCTCGATAAGCCCTCATGTCCTCAATTCTTCGAGTGCGGAATCGGCTGTACGGGCGGCAGGAACGCAAAGTTCGCAGCAGTCTTGAACATTCCTCCCAGCTGTGTTCCGTCTCCCTGTTCGCTCCGATTAAGCATGACAATTCCTGCATCTGAGAAAGAAAGCCTGACGCACAATCATGGTGGTTGGGAACCCCGGATCGAAGGGGACTACACTCTCCAGGAAGGCGATCTGCTCTGGCGAGAGCGAAATATCGAGGGCTTCGACGTTGGCGAGGAGATGTTCGACTTTGCGGCCGCCGAGGATGGGGAAGACATAGGGTGTTTTGGACATCACGTAGGCGATTGCGACTAGATGTTGAGATGAACATACAGGAGAAAGGAACAGGGAAACAAAACTCACCAGCGGTGATACTTTTCGTTCCCACCTCGCCCGCGACCTTCTCAAGCGCGTACGACATCTTCTTCTCAGTCTCGTTGCGCTCCCAGTTAGGCCCGAATATCATGCGTCCTTTCTCGCCCGTGCGGCGACGTTCCTCCTCTTCGGCGTCGGTGCGGAACTTGCCTGAGGCGAGGACGTCCCAGGGGGCTAGTGCCAGACCTGTCGAGTATTCAATTATACTGGATGCTTTCATGTGAGGACATGGTACACACACCTTGCGAACGACACATCGGAATGATATCGCGCTCGAACGAACGCTCGAGGACGTTCCATTTGCCTTGATAAATCACGAAGGGCGTCTTGCCGTGGTCTTTTGCGTATTGGTTGGCGAGGGCGACGACCCAGGCGGGAGTGTCAGAAACTCCCTTCGAAAGTTTTCAGTCGAGGTTTCACAACAGAACGATAATATGCATACCAGATACAACACCTTGCCCTGCACGACTAGATTGTGCAGCCCATTCATCACCTCCTCAACGCCCGTCTCCCAATCCCACCAATGCACATACAGGATATCGATGTAAGAGGTGCGCAGTTTCTTGAGGCTGGCTTCGACGCTAATGTGCATTGATTTTATGTTGTTTCCAACGTAGTGTGTTTTTTGGGTAATCGACTCGTCACCGCGTTTCCAAGCGCTAGTGTACTGTTATAGCACAGATGAGTATTGTATGTAGAACCCACAGTCAATGGGAAAGATGACCTTGGTCGCAATGACAAGTTGATCGCGAATTCCCCGCTTCTCAGACCACTCGCCAATGAGCTTCTCCGATGTTTCGCTTTGACTTGGGACGTGTATCAGCAACAGTTCAGAAAAATCAGGATCGAAACTTACTAGCCATTGGCGGTATCGATGAAATTTCCGCCATTGTCAAAATAAGCATCAAGCAATTTGAAGCTGGAATCCCTGTCCATAGCGCCCATACCCATCGAAGCCCAAGCGGAGGCATCACCGATACTCATGGCGCCGAGTTGGAGGGGCGAGACATGGATTCCCGCGGTGGGGGAGAGTTTCCTGTAGACGCCGAGCTTGGTGGGGGGCGGGGGGGCAGGCGCGAAGAACGACATGATGAGTTAGTGGCTGAACGGAAGAACGTGGGGCGAAAGACAGGTGGGTCTCGGGTTATCGATATCGCTGGGTAGACTTTATTATATACCCTCCGGGTCCCATGCTTTGACTAAGCGATTATCGAGTGAAGTATAGTCGTCGACGTCAGATAGATTCTCTTGAAAGTCATGAGGCCTCGAGAAGCACCGGCCCTGGGTGACGCGTCGATACTAGTACTCGGCGGGATTTTTTTCCAGAGGTTTGTAAGGCTTTTTGAGGCTCGGTTTGTGCATAGTCGCCGCTTGCGATCTCCAATTATAAGACGGGGATGCGACCTGTATTTTGGGCGGTGGCCGCTGAGAGTTTGGGAAGAGCTGGCTGCCGAGCCGCCTTATTGGGCCCAAGGCCTAGACCGAAATATCTCTCATCGCTCTCTCATCTCTCCTTTGACCACCCCAATGACTGCATGCCTCGAACCTAGAGAAGACACACCAAAACCATTGGTGGGACACAACGAGTGCCTGGTTGTGGTCCCTCTGGGACCTGGGTGCTCTGATTGGCCAAGTTGTCAATGGCCACGTTGAATGTCTTCCGAAAATTGCCATTGGACGGCTTACCATGTTCAACGAACTCATCCGGCTCATCTGAAAAGTTGTGACGTTCATGCATGATTCCACCGCTAGCAGTAGCTTCTCAACAACCGAGCTTGAGAGTCATCCGCAGCCTAACTCTTCCATGTCGCACTCAACATCATTGGTTTTCGTTAGTACTCGCTGGTGGAAATCGCCCTCTGGTACGAAAGCTGCGGCTGCGGATCCTCGGAAAATCACAGCGTTCGGAAGATGGGATCCTCGACAAAGGCTAAGCATCACAGTTCACTCCGTTGGTCGTCGGATATTGTGAAGATGTCGACTTTTAGCCTAGCAAGTACGGGTCAGGGGCAGTGCATTTTGATCCCAAACCTCGTTCAATGCTCACTGAACTTCCGTTCATAGTCAACCGCAGCTACTGCTGAGTAGAGAGGTGAGCGCGGCGCTGGGGTCACCATGGTGAATTTTCATCTTGAAGTTGGATCGGACGTCGAGTTAACGTGTACTGCGCAATCGACCCCGACCATTATAAGAGAGGAAGGAAAGATTTTCAATCTTCATTCTCTTCAACTCCTCCGACCTGGTGTCTTTCTTTTCCTGCTTACTCCCCAGCCACTTCTCCATCCACCTCTCATTTCTACTTCATTCAATTCACGCAATGGTTCGCATCTCTGCTGTTGTTACCCTCACCTTTGCCGCTCTCGCCGCCGCCGGTACGCACTTCTTATAGCTTTCAAAGAATCAGATTCTCATACAGTAATAGTACCAATGCACAGGCGCCAAACCGGCGACCTCGACTGCAACCTCGCACGTCTGAAGATCATTTTCGACGTTGCCGCCAGCAAGAAGCTTGTC
This sequence comes from Favolaschia claudopus, assembly GCA_037176885.1. Lineage (NCBI taxonomy): Eukaryota > Fungi > Basidiomycota > Agaricomycetes > Agaricales > Mycenaceae > Favolaschia > Favolaschia claudopus. The sequence goes on from JAWWNJ010000007.1 coordinate 1,518,370, forward strand.
AGTCAAATCAATGCAACGTACGTCTTCTTGGCAAACCTCAAAGCCAGACTCATCTAACCTTTAATTACTTATCAAGTGATCTTGCAACCGCGAGTGCAGTTGCTGTCGCTCAAACGAGTCTAGACAGCGTTAACAGCGGCATTCAAGATATCCTTACGGCGATTTTCGATGCGAAGAACGCCCCCGCCCTTTCTCGCACTCAGGTCTCGGATGGCTTGGATGCGGCAAGGTCGGCACTTGCCATCATTAACGAGTGAGTGTCCTCTCCTCCGCGCCGTTTTCATGAGTTGATTTATGACGATGTTACCTTGCAGCCCAAGCCTCAATGCTACGGTGGCAGCGGCACAGGCAAGAATCCTGACTGCCGGTCAGGATGGTGATAAGGTTGTGGCGGAATGCAAGTAATTGTATAATAACAGTATTGCCGGTCTCATTGTTATTTCGTTTTCTCATTCCTTGAATTCCTACCACTGGATCTCACCTGGATTCTTTGAGCATTTGAGTGAATCAATAATTATGCCATCCCGTGAGAACAACGTTGTTCATTTGGGAGCAAGGCTCTTACTGGCTTGAATGGCCTCCTTCTCCCCCAACAACTTATTACATGTTTTTCTTCAGTGAGCAATTGCGGCACACGACTTCGACGTTTCAACCGTGGGAACAGACAGATGCCGTAAGTTGAATTTCAAAGATAATGAGAAGATACGTTAAGATCCAGTCAGCTTGTACATTGTACAATGACTCGCTGGAAAGCAATGAAAGAACTCAAGGAATCTCGGAGTGATCGATCTCACATGAAAAGAGTGATATTATGGCTGAAAATAAAATAAATAAAAAAATTCCACCTATCACCAATTATAAAGTACTACTTTTAGTCGTGTCGACAGTCATTATGAGAAGTATTTGCACGTCTATGTCTCTAGAATCATTCAAGGGGGGCAGACCTTCTCGAAAGCAGCAACGGTGGCCTTGGCCAACGCCGCGTCCTCCTTGCGGATCTTCCAGGAGGAGACCAAGCTGGAGCTCGTGTAGGTGATCTGAAGAGCAAATGAATGTCCATGTTCCAAAGAAAGGCGAAGCGTAATCGTACCTTGCCGTTAGATTTCTCGAACGCGGCCGCATCAACTGAGTCCAGTCCCTTGATATCGAAACACTTGGCCTCGAACTTCGGGTTCTGGCTCTCCGGAATGAGCATCTGGTTAGTCGATCCAGTGAGCGGGCCCAAAAGGAGCGAGCTTGCGACGCTGCCAGCACCACGGGTGGGGAGGTTGGTGATGTACGAAGCACGCTCGTCGTTTTTGACCTTGGCGTTACCGCGGATGAGTTCCGGAATCTGGACCTTGTCCTGGGAGGCGCGGAAAGTGGCGGAAGACTTGGCGAAGATGGCGCAGACTTTGCCGGGGAGCTTGTTGGCCTGGCTATTGATTGCGGCGGCTGCTTCGGCGCTGGGTGGAAGCGAAAGATGAGACAATGTTGCCGAGGGGGAGAGGGAAGCAATACGCACACGCTGAGGGTGTCGGAAATGTAAAGACCCGAGCCTAGCTCGGCATCCAAGCCAGACTTGCCCTTGGTTTGACCTTCCTTGGTGGTCGGTCGGACAATCTCACCACGGGTCTCCCAGAGCGCAGCAGTCTCCTACAAAGATTCAATCAGCTCCGGATTCCAGCAATTAAGATCAATGAGCGACGCACCGAGTTGGTTCCATGCCAGCCAACAAACTCGTTGCCCTGGCTCAGACGGGGGACAATGAGACCGAAGAAGGTGCGGTTCGCAATGCGAATTTCGCGCGCGACGGCCTCGAGCATCCGGCGAGTCTTAGTCTTCTTCGGTGCAGGCGCCGCCTTGCCCTTGGGTGGGGGGCAGGCCTGAACGAATGAAAATAGTGTGAGAGAGGGATGGAGGGAAGGCGGAAAAAGCTCACAGCTTTGGCGGGAGCAGCGGGTGCCTTCGCAGGTGCAGCGGGTACCGCGGGAGCCTTTGCTGGGGCCGCAGGCTTGGCCGGTGCTTTCGCGGGTGCGGCGGCAGGCTTGACCGGAGCCTTAGCAGGTGCCTTGTTGACCCCAGATGAGCAAAGAACAATCAGATAGACCAAGTGAACAAACGAACGGCGGCGGGCTTGGCGGCGGGTTTGGCCACAGGCTTGGCGACCGGTTTTGTAACAGGCTTCGCGACGGGTTTTGCGACAGGTTTTGCGACGGGTTTCGCAACAGGCTTCGCAACGGGTTTGGCCACCGGCTTGGCCGCAACCTTTTTCTAAAATTTGGAATGAGCAATAAGGTCGGCAATGATATGACCAAAACAGACCGCAGCGGCACGACCAACTATGGCCTATGAATGATAGGGTGGCGGGAAATAGGTCTCTGAAATTTACATGTGCAAATTTACCCGGTTAATTAGCGGCTAATTTACCGGGAGGGTTGGGAGGGGAAAAAATAGCACGTTAATTAGGGTCAACTAGAGTCAAATAGCCAGGACGCAATACACTGGGATTCAGAGGACTTGTTCCGCGAAAACAACGGTAGGATCGCGGTCACACTTGGGTCGTACAATTAAGGCAATGCACCCAGCGTACGTCACGGTCAGGTGTGCTGTGACGACCCTTTTTTCGTGGTCTATTGTGAGGGTTGATTTTGGGGGCAAATTGACCGGTCAATTAGTGCAAATTAGCATAGTAAAATAGCGTTCTTGGCCTATTTGACCAGGGTAAAATAGCAAAATTTCCTCCGGGGCTCCGCCCCGGACCCCGTCTATTTGACGCTAATTTACTTGGGTAAAACAAGTCGAATAGGACCCCGCAGGGGTCCTGATGTATTTTACCCACGTCAACCAGGCCGCTGACCTATTTCCCGCCACCCTATTGAATGAACTCGAATTGAGGGTCGATTCTTCTCATGAGTGTCTGCAACGCACCATTTCGTCGCCAGCCATAACATCGGGCACCGGCGCCGCAATCGTATCGAGAGAGAGAAGGACGGTGAGCAAAAGGGGGAAAAACGCAATCTTCATGTCGGGCGACTAAGGGAGTGGAACAAAAAAAAGATAGATGGGTGGAAGACGAAGTGGAAGGAGAGTGGGAGAGAGACAAAAAAAGGGCCGGCCGAAGAAGGAGAATAGAGAAACATCGTCAGAGTAGTGCGGTTTATATCTGGTCGGGGGTGTCTTGGCATCAATGGACAATTGCTAAAAGTACGGAAGTATATGCATCGTGAGATTTTGCCAACTACCATTGATGGTCCGAGCTCCGAGCTCGCCGCTCGGTAGGTAGGTCGCGATACCGATCCATTGTGTACCGTATACTGTGCAGCCTTGGTGGGGACATCGATATTTTTCAATGATTATTTTTCGCTGCCGTCTCGCGGGAGAGCTCGGTGGGGGTCGAGAAAAACGCAGACAAAACCGTCGGATCTCCGCCTTACTGAAGTTGAAATTTAGTACCCGAATCGGGATAATTCTATTTGGCAACCCGGTTGCCAGCTAGTTTGGGGTTGCCGAATAGAATTTTGCTATTTGGCAACCCCTCCTGCCGACGGCATCCCGGCCGGAGCCAGAGTTGGAGCTCGTCGATAGCCCAATTCAAGTATGAGAAGTTGGATGGCCTACACTTCGAATATTCATTTCAACTATAGGAAGCTAATGGGCTAACGAGCAAGCTCTTTTACTGTATCTGAAATTTGAATGACTTTGGATTAAACCCGCAATCATTGTGCACCGTTCCGAGCTGAGAAATGAGGCAAAGCTAACGATTTGGATGCGCTGGGCTCAATAAACACTGGATAGCACTCATGTATAAGAAGATACAAGTACAAGACCCTTGAAAATAATGGACAATGGTTGTAGTAGGGAAAGGTAGGGAAATTTTAGTCTCTGCCGGCCGGCCGGCAATGAGGAATTGTTGTTGCAACTTGAGGCTGGCTATGGTGTCAAGGAGTCAAATAATATAATTCAAGCTCTACCTCCACTACTATGTTACAATAGTCTATGTGGTAGGATTCACCTCAGTGCACACTGCAGACCTGATAAATTTTGCAGACCCTCGGCAGCACGGCCCATTTGATGCCATCTTTGTTCTATTTGGCAACCCCCCAGAAAAAGTAGGGGTTGCCAAACAAACCGGGTTGCCAATTAGAATTATCCCCCGAATCGTTTTCATGTTTCAACAACTGAATAGTCGTCAGCCGAGTTCACATGCTTTTGGATGGCGTCAGTATGTAAGGATGAGTACATGTACACACGCGCGACGGTACCTCCTGCTTGCAGCTCCGATGCAGAGAGACCGCTTTATTTTCAGCTTTGTGAGTCCAGACGAGCGAGCTGCTGCAACTGCAGCTTGTTACCCGAGAGATTATGCATATAAATAAGTGGTTTGCTTGAACTGGTTGTGAACTATATTAATAACAACTTCAATGCCGCTTCAAGGCGCGGTGATCTGCGGGATCGCGTACCGAGATTTCAGAGAGGCCCTGGATTTTCATGATTCCGGAACCAGCGGAAGGGAGGAAGACCATGGCCGACAGAATCCAGGACGCCCGAAAGATCTTAAGAGAGCGCGTCTTTCTTTGAAGAAAAAAAAAGAAGAAAAAGATCGTCTAAACTGAGTGAAACACTGCGGTTGCGCAACTTGCGCTCAGCTTTTCGGCACCCGGGGTCCCTGACCTGCAGAGTTGAGAATCGGAACAAGAACGGAGAGACCAAGGGTAGCTTAGACTACGTCTGACAGGGGTGGGAAAAGGCAACGTGATTCAAACGTGATCGCGGTTCATTTTCCCTTTCTTCTCACGGCTCACGGGTTTCGGCGTTTCACGGAACTTCCTGTTACTGTACTGTGAGACGCACTTCGAGTTTCGCGTTTTGTGACTGCGCCGATTCGGATATACTTACTCAAGGCGCTCTCGAGTGAAATCGCCGTCGGCGCTCACCGCTGATACACCTGACGACTCGAAACAACGTACTATGTACTACGCTCAAGGGGAAAAAATACGCAAGTCATTCGGTCCATCTGCGGCGATATGGCATTGCGAGCACTTTGAAGTTTGCGAGCCCATCGTGGTATCTCTGTTGCGCCGTTACTGCCCCGCCTGTCATCTGTCTATCCTGCCTTGCTAGCTCGCACAATTCCCTCAGGATCAAACGACTAATAACCTCAAGCTCCGAGTCTCTCAAGAGTCTCTAGCTACTGTAGCTGTGGAGTACTCAGTATCAGTGGGCGGATGGCTCTGGATGACGCTTTCAGTTGCGACCTTATTTCAAACTAGCCATACCCATGGCCGACTCTAGCAATCCTACAAGTCTACCACAGCTGCTTAGCCCACTAGTTCGTCAACCGGAACTACTCCACCTCTTTTAGCATATGACACCCCTAGATTCACCCGATCCGGTGCGCTATTCTCAAGTTGAGCCATTTACTATTTCCTATTCCCTTTCACGCTGAGTACTGGTGAGTGGACATTATGGTTATCAACAGAAGGTGCGTGCACCACAAGTGCCCAGAGGCGCACGACAGCTCTATTGCGCGGCTAAAATTCTGGGATTGCGGGCCGAACCGCTCATGGAAGTAGATGTCAATGCCGAACGCAGAAATCGCTCCAACTCGCGGCCATGGATGAACGATGGCGGTTTCCGCACCAGCAGTCCGTCGACCAAATCCTACTCAACTAGCTATAATAACGATTTGGTTGACGATAGAATGGTGGCCGCCTGCAAATCGACTCTCGACTTCGAAAGATTCTACAAATGCATCCGGAATGTCCCTTCTCAACAATTTCGATACAATTACTGAAAATTGGTCCAACCAACTGCGACTTGACGGGCACCTCCACTTGAACTGCGAGTCTATGCCATCCGCCACATCGGGCATGCATTCTTCCCGATACATGAACTTTTCGAACCGAGCGATGGCAAAAAAGCCTTGCGCTTCCTTCCTCGGCTTCTTCTGGTCTTCTCTGTCTTGCCCTAGTCCAATTTGTTGGCAGCAGCTTCTTGATTTATTTGATTGCAATTAACTCATCGACGCCTATAAATTCAATTGCGCTTTCTGAATTCTTGCACCTCAATTCTCATCCACTCAAGCTTTTCTGCGATGCACTTTAACATCCTCTTCTCTGCTCTCTATCTCTTTACTGTCGGCGTCTCTGCCGCAGCCCCGAGCGCTGGCTCGAAGGCCTCGCAAAGTGTCGGTAGCTTGAACGCAGGCAATAACTATGGCGCGCCGATTCCACCTTGGCAACCCGGTGCCCAGCCTGGGTGGTACTACGGAAACCCCCAGAAAGCTCCCTCGGGCCTCATCTGTCTCGTCGATAATGTAAGGGGCTTTTTTCGTGTGTACGACGTCCCCAATAACCTTCTTCTTTGTCGAGCAGCTTCTTTGCGGTCTTCTCAACCTGCTCGGCATTCATCTCTGCCCTCCTCCGCCGCCCTCGCCTCCCTCGCCTCCCTCGCCACCCAAATCCACGACCACCAAATATACGACCACGAGCTCACACACGACCAGCTCTTCTTCTTCTCCGTATGGCCCTCCCACAACGACCACGAGCTCGCCCACAACTAGTCCTTCTTCTCCTCCGTATGGCCCTCCCCCACCCCCGCCCCCGCCTCCTGGCTACACGTATACCTATGACAACTTTACATGCGCAACAGAAGTGTGGCCGATCAGCTACTATATCTCTTTCGGCAAAGTCGAGACTATGGAGGGTAACTCTCTATTTCTCTTACAAAAACACACATGCTCAGATCAATGGTAGAGTGCGCCATCATGTGCAGCACCATCGATGAATGTTTGTTCGCGAACTGTGCGTCCTCCTTTCGCGGTCTTTACATTCATTTGACGTTTTTGCTCAAAGCCTACCACGACAACAACGCCGGTGCAGGAAAGGTATGATGCTCTCTCTCGGCGTTATCAATGTAAAAATCTCACACGACCCTGAAAGGATTTCACGGAGCTCCTCACATGCTCGCTGTTCAAGATTGTCACGGACAAGAAGAACGCGACCAATTGTGGCGGCCAGCAGCAACAGAATAAACCTGTCGGGACGACTTTTATTACCGATAGCTACGGGCTGAAGCGCACTATAAACCGCAAGTAGCTGGTTCCTCTCCTTCCAGAACTTTCTTCGCTTTGACATTGCACATACATACATGCGATACGATTCGTTTTTACATCGACCTTTCTCCCTCCATACTCGTTCTTCGCTGTCTCATCGAAACTCGGACTTGTATACGTACTTCTCTTTGAAAGCAAACTCCGAATAGGCTGCGTTACCTGACTACATATTCATTCAATAACTTTTCGGAAGTTGTTGGAGTTGGCACGGAGCAAGTCGATATGTAATGGTTGAATTCTTTTCCGTTCTGGATTAACCAACAGCCATTAAATAAACTGAAACCGTCTTCCGCCTAAGGACACGGGTAGAAAGCCTTCATGGAATGGAGTCGACTGAGAAGACTAATGTTCCTATGATAGACAGGGAAAATGTAGGGGAACAGCACATTGGTTGATACACAATCCGGTACCCCAATTATTCAATCAAACGAGGAACAACCTCAAACGTGTTCATATACCGTCTGTGGTTCTCGACTCTGCATTCTCGCTGCCTTGAGCAAAATTTGGGGCATGGTTGAATTTACGTAATCTCATGTTCAACTTCTGTCCTCGCCTTGTGCTCACCTATTTGATGGCTCAATACCATAGGCCGCAATAAATAACGACATTCCCCTGGATGCTTGCCGTGGCAAGCCACCAAATTCAAGACATAGTCCAAAAATCTAGCGCGTTAATCGCATCTCGGCTCAGATGTGTTCTGCCCTGGGCCATTGTTCAGTCGAGACATTTTGCATTCCTCACGTCGGGAGAATGTCTGAGCAGACACCTTCAGGTATGTTACTGGCTTCGAACAGAAGCCTGAGGAAATCATCTTCCTACATCCTAATCTGTGGAAATTCTAGTAACTTATAGATAAATCAAAATTTCTAGCCGCGCTACTAGCCTACTAGTAAGAGTCGGATTGAACTTGAACCCAGTTGCTCGCGTCCCCGTTCCGGAAGAGACGTTCTGACCCGTGGCGCACGGATGATATGAAAATATACACGCCGTCCGCAACAAACTGCTTTGTGACGTATGTTTTATTTTCTGTCGCTCGATCACGTCAACGTCATGCTCAACTTGTTCTCGACCACATTGCATTATTTGGTCTCGACCTCTTCATGTCCTCCCCTTACGCTTCGTTTCTTCGCAAGGGTTCTAAGACTCTCACATCTGGATTATAGTTGCGCCGCCGAAGGTTTCCAAATCGCTCGCCGTTGGGAACACTTCATTTTTGCGCCGACGAGGTTCTTGATTACCACCGCGCTGACGCCGTTGTCAATCTGAAGTGGCTTCCAATGTACCTGGTTTGTCCCTTGATATTCTCGACAATACTCGGCTCAGAGCATGCCGAACGGCTTGTGGCGGCCTGGCTCTGACTTTTCCACCACAAACACATAAAACATCAAAATCCTTCAACATTTTCTGCGTTGTACGGCTGCCAGTGCTGTTAATGACTGCGTTTCATCTCCGGTGTCGAGCAGATCTCAGTCCGATGTAATATTTTGATAGGGACCCTCACTGGCACCGACATTTTCGTCCTATAAAATGATGTTGAACAGAAACCACTAAACCATTGTGCGCTCCACTCAGAGACTCGCAAACACCTTTCTTCCTCTCACAAGTCAAAATGCGCTTCAGCACCATTTTCACGGCCTTCACCGCCCTCGTTAGCGGGGCATCGGCAGCTAATTTCTCCACCGAGACGGTCGTTTCGGCCGCAGGTCTCACAGCGCAGAACTTTTATGGCGCGCCGATCCCGCCGTGGAAAGTCGGTCACTATCCCGGATGGTACTATGGCCACGGCACTCCGCCCGTCGGTCTCCCTTGCCTTTTAGGAGGGGTAGGTTCCCCCTACTAATACTCGAGCTCGCAACTTACATAGGAACAAATAATAGTTGATCTGCGAGCTTTTGAAGCTTTTGCATTTGGGCTTGTATTGCCCAAGCCCTCCCCCGCACCACCCTTCTCCCCCAGGCTACTCGCAAACCTTTCAGAATTTGACCTGCGCGGCACAAGACGATAGTTACCAAACTTATGGTCTCGTCGACACTGTCGCCGGTAATTCCTACGAGAATTCTGCTCATACTGTCAAATTGATCGAATTGGAACAGATTGCCAGGCTATGTGCGACACGGTTTCTGGATGCACCTTCTTCAACAGTACGTGTACAAATTTATTTTGATAGTCGCGGCACTCATTTTTTTTGGAATTACAGGCTACCACGATGTCAATGGCAAAGTATGCCTCTTAATTCACGAATTTTAGCTAAATCTGAACGCCATTTTCTTTTCTGTCAGGACGGAAGCCCGCTGCTCACCTGCGCGCTGTTTTCGAAATGTCTTCCCGCCTCCTCGGCGGACAACTGCGGAGGCCAGAGTCAACCCGACGGCAGCATTGACTTCATCACCAACTCTGATGGATTTTGCAAGAAGAAAGCTACTGCCTGAACTCAGTTGGATTTATTCCAACATGATGTTGAAACTTATTCAGATTGCCTCACAAAAGCTGTAGTGCGGACTCTTCCAGGGATTTTCAATGTTATTTTGGTGTTAATATGCTGCCTTTACGATGCCTCAAGTGATAAGATTCGTTGTATGAAACCGCAGGGGACTCCTGCGGCGTGAGGACTGAGCCAAGTTTGAACATGGTCGGCTGAACGGGATGAGGCTTAATTTTGCTGTTTTCGTTGATTCCATTTGGAACCTCCAGATTATAGGCTCACTTGCACAAATGAAATTGAAGCAGCTCAATTCTGAGGCAAATGAAGCTTCCCATCGCAATTCCAACCAGAATTCAACTTGTGAACCGGCGTTCGCCGATCCCGGCTTGATGCGAACATCGGCTCCCCGGATCCGACTCCCACAAATCATTGTTGGTTTCATGTTTCTACCACAACATCCACCTCGTCGCTCAATCGTCGCTCCCTCAAATCCCTCACTTCCCATTCCTTTCGGAACCTGGTTGGAAACTGCGCAAGAAATGCAGACTTCAAGCATGGAATTCTTACTTATCACTGGCAGGACAAAGTTCCGATTCTCTACAACTTATTCTTCAATAGCCTTTTCTCTGCCTGTCGCTGCTGCAATTCCTCCAATTTCTTCCAAAGTATCTCCTCGTTAACAAATCCAATCAATAGCACCTCATCACCTTTACCCTCTCTCATCAATCCCCGAAAGAATACATTCGATGCCTCATCCCGATGCCAATATCTTTTGTCGTCCACGTCCTTCTTGAAGCCGTCCGCCTCCTGATTGTCCCAGTCCAGCGACCCGCGAAACACGAAACTCTCTTCATCCCAAATTGCCTTCGGTGATATCAACAGCTGCGCACGATACCGCTTGTCGATTGCCCGCGCAATCGAGTAGTATTCACTGGATGGACGTGGGGGCCCGTCATTGTCCATGGAGCGTTTCGCGGAAGGGGAAGGGTATGATCTCGCAAGAGCGCGCTCGGACTGTACCAAGCTGCTCAACACCGCAGCTAGAGTCGTGACCCACATTCCTTCCGGGTGCATCGGTACAACATTCAGGAAGAGTTGAGCAAAGAGCTCGGCGAGGATGCCTGTTCGATGGACGCTGGGTATTGCGACGGTGAGGCCGGTGTGCAGCACTGGGTTCCGTACGCCGGGGACGTCGTCCAGGAATAATGTCGACGTGAATGCCACCGCGCAATGTTCGCCATGTGAGGTGTTGTCCTTCCTTCGATTCTTCGTCTCCTCCTCAAAATTCATTGAATCTGCTTCAGCGTACGCCACGATGATGATTTTATCGTCCAACGCGTCTGGACGAGAACTGAGACATTGATAGTCCGGTACGGGGTTGAAACATGTTCGGGCTACGGATAACAACTCCTTCCTCAATTCCTGTTGTTCGGGAAGCGAGAGGGTGAGTCCGGGTCGGTTGTAGCAGCGAAAGAACATGGCGGTGGGTGTACAAGGTCGAGGACCATAAATTGTGGGCGCTCCGGTCAACAGATAAATCAACAGACCCAAGGTGGTAATACGCCGACCCCGAGATGGACCGAGGTAAGCTTCAATGGCACTGGTACAACTTCAAATCAAATGCGTCGATCCTCTTACAGTTTGACCGAAAATTGAAACGCCCTCATAGATAATCTTGATGCACTTCAACAGGAAGCTGAGTAAAGAAAGACACCTCAGGCACATCTGTTGTTTTCTCTCTTTAAACCTGTTACAGTCGTTAGGAAAACTTTCCTGCGCTTCGGAATCAAGCCCTGAGTCGCATTCTTACTCGTACCTTCAGAGATCAGCTTGACGTGCTGCCCTGACACGGATGCGTCGCAAAAGTGAAGACAAACCGATTGAGGCGGAGAGTAGGATTCTCGATCTTTCCGGACGGAATTTGCCAGAATTGAAACAGTTGTTTGCTCACAGAATTGGACTCAGGCATCACTACAATTCAAACAAAATCCTGCAATGTTTCGCCTCATCGACTCGCTATAGCGTCAAAAGATTCTTCCCCTGGAGGCTTTTCGCTATACGGTGCGGTTCTTAGAAAGTTGTTCAACTCATCATTCACGCTTACTTTTCCCGTACTCATCGGACGACTGAACTTGGAGGGAGCTATTCTCCGCTTCATCTAGGCATTATCCTGGATCTAGCATCGATGGGGACAGCTACCGCGTAATCCCAAGACGCATATGCATAGCAGCAGTCGCCGTTGAGCGCAAGTTGAGCGCTGAGCGCTCAGCAATGGTCAGCGAAATGTGAGTTGATTTACTGGTTACGGAAGAGTTGTCGTTTCGTTTAGTGGATTGTTTCGCAGAAGCTATAGCTGTGATTGTGAGCTCCGCGAAGGCGACTCACTGTGAATGTCCAATGTCTAAGATTCTCTATTGCCTAACATTACAAAATTGCGCATTATTACAGAATCCGGTCGAGAAAGTATAGTAGTGTAGTGTCGTGTGTTTTCATGTTCACAATCTCGGCGACTGAGCGTTGAGATGCGGCTGAGCCTTGGGCTGCGACTGAGCATTGGGTTTCGCAGGAGCGTATTTCGCCTACGGTCGACGAGCCGTCAGTGTAGGAAAGATCGCAGAAAGAACAATACCCACCATCTCACACTCCTTCTCCTCAAACCCGCATTTGACATAGAATGCTGTCGACAGTCGAGTCGCGTCAACGAACCGATACCACAACCAGAAGACCGAACGCGACTTACGAACGTTATCTCTACTGCAATTCAATATCGTCTTGTAACAACCGATATTCTCGCTTATATGGGTCAAAGCCTGGATGATACGTATTCCCAGCTTCTTGCCCTGCTGCTGCTTATCCACCGCAATGTCCTCGATGTGGCCTACGCTGCCGAGCCCGCGAAGGAACTTGCGCTCAATGAAGACGGTCCCGGCGCCAACGATGCGGTCCGAGTGTTTGTCAACGATGACGAGTGAATAGTAGGTTTGTGGAGCGGCACGCATAGCGTTGAATTGAGCGGTCCATGCGGCCTCGCCGAGGTCGGTTGCGACGGTGAGGACGGAGAGAACCGTAAGGTGGCCTCTGGCGTGGTCTGTTGAAGCTAACGGGCGAATCTACGCGACAGATTAGCACGCGAAGACACCAGCTTGGAGCGCGACAAGCACGTACGTGGACATCGGGGTGAAGCTGGGATTTGAGGTCTTGGGAGATGAGGCTGGCGGGGAAGAGGAGGTCGAGTTCGCTGTCTGGGGTGAAGGGCATTATGGTGGGAGTGAAAAGGAAAGGTATAATTGGGCTCACGGCTTTTTGGCGGCCACTGCCAACTGGCGGCGTCACTGTTGGCGGGTACAGCCACCAACGTGTGATCGGGTTACAGGGAAATTGGCACAGCCGCACTAGTTCAACTCCCAGTTGAACTTTCAAATATCCGCTGCGTAGGTCAATAACCTGGGCTGCGACTCGGCCGCGAAGATTTAATACAGTTTTAGTACTAGGTCAAAATTGAAGAACAAGATTTCTTGTTTACGAGAGCGCAACGGTTGCAACCATTTTCGAGCGCCGGCACGACCGCGCGGGAAACTTTTATTTGGTACGGTACGACTTCCAGATGGGCGAGGTTAAACGTAACGGGTCTTGAATCATTAACTGAGTTGATGGTTTAACTAGGTCGTTAAACCGTCTATATAGTGGATAATACGGGACAAATAATATGTATATACTCTCTTTTCAACTGCGTTAAACATTTGGATTAAACCAAGGTTTAACCAGCCCGTTAAACCGTGCGTGAATGAGTTAAACCACTTGTTAAATAGACCCGGCAAAAGAAATATCTAGTCCGATCCGTACCGTGTCGTTAATGGTCTGAGACCGGGGAGGTTTAACCTCAGCCATCTGCGTTACTTCCGGTACGTGGCGTGAACTGGCGTGAATTTCTTCAGGCATTCGAGCAGCATATCAGACAAATATCAGACATGGAATGAGGGAAATTTGTTGCCGCATCATGATCAGCAATTGGTGCAATAAATCGCTCAATTTCGGCTCAAACAATGATACGGACGCGAAATACGGATAGTTGCGGCATTTGTGGCCGTTTCGGCGGATGCCTATACATTCTGTGTGGTTGGCCTCCTATGTAAGCATTTATGAAGAAAACCTGAATATCTTGACACGCCCAGAATTTTTCTTCTTGTAGGCATACAATTGTTTGGATCGTTCAAACATCTACGTCCAAACCGACAGATACATCCCTCCAATCGTCAATTACCTTCAACACGTTCTTACACTTTTCACTGATCCCCGCAACGCCAACTTCACCCAGAACCAGATACAACGGCCAAGGTCTTCCCGCCGCTTTACCCTCCCCTCTCACGACGTCCGTCAACACCTCCATCGCCTTCACAGGATCGCCTCTGATCATCCCATTGAGAGTCTCATACCAAACCATCGCCTTTTCCCGCATCTCGTCATAATCGGAAATCATATTTCCCGTGTAAAAGCTCGCATTGCTTAGGCTGTTCGTACGAAAGCCCGCTGGCTCAACGATCAGCATGCGGATTGAAAACGGCGCTAGTTCGGTGGCCATCGTTTCGCTAAGGACGCGTAGCGCGGCCTTCGAGGAACCGTACAGACCTGCAAGCAGTAGTTAATTTCGAGCTGTTTTCATGGGAGAAAAGACATGCCAGTAGCAGGATTCTCCGACCGCCAGCTTGTTCTGCTACCGATCATGACAATTGTGCCCGATTTTCGAATTCGCATGTAAGGGAGTACCGCATTAGTGACGTCCAGGGTGCCGAATACGTTTGTCTACGATATGGTGTTCATGTATAGCGATAAGCGAAGAAAAGTTGACCAACGTCATATTGGAGTCTCAACTGCGAAGAGCTGCGCGATGAAGAAGATGGGATAGTCTCAGTCAGATCAGCATGTTGAACTAGAAATGAGCAATACCCAGTTTCTTCCAGGAGTCCTTTAGCACCATATCCAGCATTATTGACAAGAACGTCGATACGCCCCCAGAATTCAGCTGCTTTGGCAATGATAGGCCGAATCACTGCTTCCCCCGAGACGATGTCAAGTTCAAGAAGCCGGATGTTTTGGCTATTCTCTGCATCTTCCTGTAGATGTTTTATTTTTGTAACATCTCGAGCAGTGGCGATGACAAGATCGCCACGAGCCAAAACAGATTTCACTAGGCAGAGACCAAAACCGGAAGATGTTCCTAGAGTGCATCATGCCAGGATAAATGTCGGGCAAAGCTAGGGATCGGTGCCGCGAACCTGTGATGAGCCAGACCTTCTGCGAGGATTCAGATTCGCCAGAATGCATGGGTGGTGAACGTCGGCTGTCCGTAACGTGCGTGTAGTAGTGGGTTGAGAGGAACGTGAGTTCGAAAGATGCTGACGAGATCTCGATTTTAGTAATCGAAGCCTGGACAGATGATAGGCGGTGGCGGATCACAGGACGGTCGGCGATGGTGCGCGATGAGAGAAAGGAAGTTACAGGAAGTTACAGGTCCCAGCAGGATTGCCTATGAAGATAGAAGAGATCAGACTACTTATCTCTCCAAGAGGTTGAATCGACTCAACGACGAACTTCCGATTTTCTAAAAATGCCTGGGCTCGGGGAACCTCAGTATGAATCATATTATGTACAGAAATGTCGCCGGCGCAAGAGCACGGTAGCCAGTAATTGTAAGGTTGAGCCCCCCAAAACCGGTTCCCTTCTGGAGAAGAGCGGTGGCCTCGCATCGATACAGCATTGCGACGGATGGAAATGGCCTAAAACCGTCAGACGGCGCGATGGAATAAGGGTATACGTACCGTTTTCTCCGTCGATGCTTGCGTGTATGCTATAGATCTAGAGAATGGCCTGTACAGAATTGGGCGGCCGAGAAAACTTTTACTAGGGCTGGAGCTTCTCGAAACATGTGAGTCTCAGTCCAAGATGGTGGTCGAGTTCAAACAAACATGAAAGATGGCGATCATTTTATCAACAACCGGCGGCAACATCCGTGATGCTCTTCAACATTCCTGAAAAATCCACGCATCGCTGCGGGCTAATTAAAATTCATATTGCTGGGTCCCTCATTGAGCTCTAATCGACGCCATGCCACTATGTGGAAAACTTGCACTCGAAACTCGTGAAGCGCGAAATTCACTGAATATTTATAGGTCTTCCCGAAATTCCTCCACGGGTCAAAGCGCGTTCGCAAACACATTTCTAGTCTCTATGGGAGCACCAATGACATACGAGGCATACAATTCTGGGCTTTCCCTGAAGGCTTTCACTAGTAGGAACGCCGCAAGTCATTCTGAGTGGGAGGCTACGCCTTCCCCTTTCCCTTGCTCTTACTCTCCTCCAAAACTTCATTCAGGAACGCAGTCTCTTGCTGTGGCACCGGTAATGCGCGCAATGCATCCCCGAAGTCTCCAGCCAGCTGAATCGTCGTTGGCCACCTGACATATGCATTTGCAGGGTACGGCAGGCCGCTCGCTGTCCACGGCGGGTACGCAGCCGTCTCCCAAGTCACGCAAAAGGCGTGCATGAAACCCAGAGACCGTTTGAATACATATGTGCTGGTGCTGGGAACGGTACGGTCGTATTCCGTTTTGCGTGTGTGGTGCCAGTGCTCGAAGTCGCTCTCTTCTCGATCTCCTGCAGATGCAGCGGGGGACTCGGCGATGCCGGCCAGACCAGCCTCGAATGCGCTGCAGTCGCTCTCGGTAGGACTGGTGAGCTCGAGCTTGCACTGCAGACAGAAGCCCTACAGATTGTGAGCTGGAGACAGACCGCGTTTTTCGAAAGCACCCGTACCTTGACTGTTCCGTTCCTATTATTATTTGTAGGGTGTGGCCACGGTACATCTTGCAGTATAGGTACGCCAGGATTGGATGAGTGGTAGACCCCATCGCGACCTTGGGAAGCTGAGGCAAGAAAGCGATGAGCCATATCCCCGACGAAGGCGTACTTGTCGATGACGCCCTTGGCACACAGTGAGCTTAGCACCTCATTCAGCCCGAGAGCAAACTGTCGAAGAACTTCTCCAGGGAGGCCGTCGATGCCTGAATTCCAGGGCATAGTGAAGGATCGATTGGATCTAGTTGGTGGTAGGACGAAGCGATGAGGTGGATCAGAGCCAAGAGGACAAGAAAGTATAAAAACCACAATAAGGCGTCTTTTATCTTACAGCGCACTGCACCCACAGAACCCACAAGAAGAAAACGTGCCAGTGGCGAGCTGTTTACGCTTGTTCAGTGGCAAATTTCAGGCGGAGTTGAATTTGTGGCAACCGGCAGCCCTGGGCTTCAAGCCCTCTTCTGCCTTGAGCACGGCCCGAACCGTCTATATCTAGTGCGCAACAGTTATAGAAAGGGGCCCACATCGATGTGGGTGCGATTATACCGCCAGAAATGACGCCTCTACAGCTTTTGTTCCATATATGTCAAGGGCTCGATGTGAGCTGCAGCTTCGAGGCTTCGCAGTCAAAAGTGTAAGCAAGCAGGCGATGGAGTCGACGCCTTTCTAGCTCGATTCATCCGCAGGTTGAACGAGGGATGCAAGGTTTCCAGAGTTTAGATGGAAGGAGCGGAACAAGTTCGAATTGGGAAACATGACTCACACCGAAGAAAACGAACTTTCGGCTCAGCCGACCTACATTCCGAAACAAATTGTGCCGACTTACCAGTAGGCTGGTGCAAAACATAAGGCAATCTGCAATATTTCGACTTCCCTGTCGTGCCGCTCGATAGACAAGGCGAAAGATAAAAAATCGGCTTTGTTTCCTCCCAGCCATAAGTTAGCCGAAAGAGAAATTTTGATTTTGTCTGTCGTGCGCGTCGAAAGGCAACTACGAAATAGTTTGTGTCGTGTTGAAAATAGGCTCAGCCGAAACAAGACTCGACCCATCAGGTATCGGTTAAGAATTCGCCGGCACGATACATAAGCCGAAATACAAGGCATCGACTTGTATTTCGCAGCATATACAGCCCGAAATATAAGCCGATGCCTTGTATTTCGGCTGGTGTTTCGTGCCGGCCGACGGCTTGCTTGATCCTTATCGTGTTGAGTTCTGTTTCGGCTGGCTCTATCCTCAACCCGAAACAAGACCTTTCGTGCTCATGTTTCGACGCGCACGGTACAAAATACGAAAATTTCTCTTTCGGCTAACTTTCGGCTGGGAGGAAATAAAGCCGATTTTTGTTGTTTCACCTTGTCTATTGAGCGGCACGACAAGTAAGTCGAAATATTGCGGATTGACTTATGTTTCGCACCAGCCTACTGGTAAGTCGGCACGATTTGTTTCAGTATGTAGATCGGGTCAGCCGAAAGTTCGTTTTTTCCGGTGTGACTATCACCCGATTGTGATGCGCCTGCCGTAATTTTGATGCGTACACAACTTCTTTTCATTTTCCTATTCTATACAGGAGAAATCAGTGAGGCCGACCACAAATCATAAGTCATAACCAACGATAGCAAAATGCGGGGAGGTATATGTACATGTTATGTAGAGCATTTAGTGTTCTTTAATGATTTAAATATTGGAGGAAGATGCAGAGGAAATCAATGTTGGTGGTGAGGGATCGCGTGGAGTGTCAAGCATCATACGAGTCGTGTCGTGGAAGGCTTCTCCCGCCCACGTCGTCCATCCTATATGTTATGTACATGTTTCATGAATGTTCGTCAGGCGGGCGTGAGGGCATGGCGGGACAGGCGGTCAATGTACACTGAGGAGCATCCGTGAGGGGCCGTTGGATATGCTGACCTGCAGAGGAATTAGGAACTTTGTCGGCATGGAATCAAAGGAATGGAGAAGAGTAAGCGCAAAGCAGGGAGGTAGAAGAGCGGAACCGAAGAAGCAAAGACAGAGAACGCACCTCCACACTAGGGGATACTGGTGTCTTAACTCCATCCTTCTCGCTGCTCCCAGCTAGTAATGAACCCCACTTAGTCCACCAGTCCTCGACCTTCTCCGTGCTGAAATACGAAAACATCTCCATCTCGTCACCCCACTGCGAAAAAATTCAGTTAGTATTGGGATGCGCAGGAAGCATAAGGGGAAGGAAACCGAAAGGCGTCCTCCACACGATGTATGTACATGAAACACCACTCACCATCTGCTTAAACCTATGCTCGTCCATATGCGCCCAGTCCCCATAAGCCATCACCCTACGTAGCTTCGCATCCCGCTCCTTCTGCTCCAGACCATGCGGAAGCGTCAACATAGTCCGCTTGCGCAGTTCCCAGTCTTGTGCGTATGCACATCTGCGGAAGGCGTAAGCTTTAGATCGGCTGGTAGTAGAAGAAGATGGAGTCGGGATGTAGAGAAAAACGATGGTGGAAGGAAATGGGGCAGAAAACCTGGGACGCGGTCCAAAGCGCCATCGCGCTCTCTCTTATTCACGTACTCTTCGTTCGCATCGGCTGTCTCCGCCGTCTCGAGCGACCACGCGACAGTCTCAGACCCATAACTCGCTTCCTCTCCACAACCCCAAAATAATGCGAAAGCAGCAGAACGATAGACTTACCTCGGCTGCCTCAACTCCTCATACGCTGCCAACATCCTAGGAATCTGCGCCCGATGCTGGATCCGAGCAAACAGCGCCCCCAACGTCTCTGCATCCTCGATTGTCACGCCAGTGTTATGCTGACCTGCGGGCTGTTATCGAGAATCAGCGATCGGACAATGAAGCGAGAAAGATCGAGAGGCAGAGGAATGCGTTGGGTATGCCGATGAAGAGGAATGTGAAATCGTCACTCACCACCAACGGATGCGCCGCCTCACCCACAATCACAATCCTCGCCCGCTCGCATACGCTCGACTCCAGTATTGGCCGACGAACGTGTACCGCCGCCGTCACTTTCCGCATGAAAGGCAACAATTTGCGTACTCTGTCGCCAGAGATCAGTCCATCAATCGTCCGTTCGTGGGCGACTAAAACACACCTAACATCATACCCACTGAAATCGATCCCAAAATGCTCTATCGGATACGTCCGCTGCAGGTCCCAAGTCTCGGTGTATTGCGCAAGAGTTTCTGCGGGGACATTCCGCATGCCGATGACGATGGAGAATTCGCGGCGGCCAGCCTACAGTATGTGTCCATGATAAATTTGCAACAGTGGATTTGCGATGTGTGGTAAGATTGATACACGGGATTGAGTAAGGTTGGAAGTTGGGAATATAAGAAGCGGTTCAGAGAGAAAATCAAGATTAAGGACGCACGATGAGGCTTCCGTGGAAAAGCGTGTCTGGACCAAGCCATACCCACCACTGAATAAGGTTGTGAGATTGCTTGCGAAGAAGAGACCGCGGAAATATTCACATTGCCGTCCTCACACAATGGCCGCAAGTCTTCATCTTCACGCATCAGCTCCGTTGGTATTGTCACCGTTAGGCTGAGATGACCGTCTCGCACACCGGTAACCTCCTCCCCAACCACCTCCGTTCTTACAATACTCTGCGGTCCATCGGCACCCACCACAAGGTCCGCATACAGACGTTCCGGCTCGCCGCCCTCAGGCGGCGGGTGCAGAGTAACACTAACGGTGTCGCAATCGACGGAATCCACAGACGCGTTATACCGGAACTCCACTCCGGCGTGCTCGGCAGCTTCATATAATATAGACCGCATGTCGTCGTGAGCGATGAAGACGAAATCGGCCATCAGGTCTTTGACAAAATCGTCGTGTAGTTGGACGATAGAGATGAGCTCGCCATCGGGCTGGTGGAAGCGGAATTGCGGGCATTTAACAGCGGTTTTAGCGAGTGCCGGCGCGAGACCCCAGTGGTTTAAAATACGCGTCATGTTCGGAGGCGATCTGGAAGAGAAATTCGAGGAAAAAATTCAGTTAAAGATGTAACGATATGAGAGATTCGAGGCTCGCTGACCGTATTACACCGCGACTATGTTCGGACCCACTACTTCGTTCTAAAACGGTTACATTGTGGCCAGCGCGTTGAAGGGTGTAGGCGGTCGCAATGCCGGCGATCCCGCCACCGACGACGACGACGCGCAAAGACACGGCGGCCCTGCGGGAGTTGATTGTGAGCTGGCCGGGCATGGAATCGGCGGAGGTGGTGGAGGAAGAGAAGAGAAGAAGGGATTGGCGGGGCTAAGTATTTATTGGTGCGGAAGGACTCTGCCATCAACGGATCCTTGCTCACATCTCCTTCGGACCATTTGGCCTAGTCTTTCTCTTCTACTTGCCATATCCCTCGTACTTCCGAGGCTCGTCTCTCCTCTGAATCCAAGCCCAGAAATGGTGATACACCACGAAGAAGAACAGTCTATCCTGATGCTCTCCCGATCAATTTTCTGGCCCTGGAGGCTGGCGAGAGTATAAAAAAAACTCCAAGTCATATGTTCAAGTTCGACGCCTGCCACCCTCTTAAGACGGTGGATAAACGTCGGTCACCCTCGCAAATGGCAGTCTAAAGTGACTACTGGTGCCTCAGTCCAAACCAAAACTAATGATACGACCCGCATGGTGTCTGAGGCTAATTTCTGCACGCCTTGTTCTGCTCAGAACCTTCCGAAGCAGCAAATTGGCGCAAGTAACCAAGACCCCCGCAAAATCCATTGAAATCCCCATGTCTACGCTGTCTACTATAGGAGAACGAATTCAATCTAATCTGATCCAGCGCTGCTGTATCGTGTCTTCCTTGAGCTTCCTTGGTTTCCCAATAAACGGTAGAAGCACCGCAACCGAAGCTTCCAATTCCGGTATATCATATTGTTCTTCCCCATGCTTTCGATTCGCAGATAGACCTGATAACAGCCACGCGGGCTTTCCGAAATCACAAATGCTTCTGTAATCTGACCTGAAGAGTCTACTGTGCCAGTAGCCCCGATTCTGCTCACCATCCCGCAATCGTCCGGCAAACGAGCTATATCCTTCAAACAAAGTGCTGCAAAAGGCCGAAAAATGAAAGCCGCGGTCAGGTAAACCACGGTCGATTGCTGCGCAAGGTCCGTCCGACTGTCGGGGGCAAATCAACAGTTGAACAATCCCACTCGGCTCCCGCTCCAGCAACAGATATCCCATCACACACTGCAACCGTACACTATTGTGGGCTCTCGAGCTCTACTTCTATCCCTCTCAACTCCCGTACTCGCCATGAAAGTACAAAGGCTGTCACTGGTGCAGATGTTCAACCCGGTTTATCACGCAGACCCCGAATTCCGAATCTACCACAGACTGAGGTGCCAATGCTCCACAGAAATTTCCCCGCATCGATCCCCAGGCTGTCGCTCCCAAACATCCTCCGACTCCCCCTGCACACGAAACGCCAATGTGCTCTGCTGATTATTGTACGCGGGGAAGACTCTCGATTTGGTTCTTTCGTGCCTCTTGACGCTGAGTGGTCTTGTTCTCCGTGCTCGTCGGTATCCTCTCTTCCAGAGTGGTCAAGACTGAACCTACTCAAGCCTTCCACCAAAATGTCGGAATCCCATCTTACTGAATCCACTCCTCGGAGCAGAGCTCAATTCAATTAAATCGCTGTTTTCAAGATACCACAACGACACGATGTCGACTTGTTCACCTGCGTTCCGCGGTTTTCCCCAAGGCACGCTAGGGCACGCTCCCCATCTCTTCAAATACTTTCTCATGCTCTCAGGCACCAAGCAAGACAACGTCCATCTCCGTCAACTGATTACGGTGAAATGACAGATCTCTGACGAAATGTCGAGAATGAAATTTCAAATCGTTCGACGGGCTATCACTGGAATCGTTTCAGCAAGCTTCAAGCGGAGGATTCGGTGTCCACAAACACTTGATTCCGCCCAAATTCAACCGTCTCAGAACGTTCTCGTTGCTTTGACCTCAGAACTGGATGCGCACAGGGGCCTACTTAGGAGGAGCGCCGCATGCACGGAGAAGCAAAAGAAGCACATTCCTCAGACCTCGAGGCGGGTCGTGATCACAGTAATGTGCGGTCCCACCTCACCTGGCGCGTCCCATCTCAGCCTCTGCACACGCACGAATGTCGGTCGGCAAAACGGTTCATCTCACCCCCAGCCCCGATGCCGCCGTGGGTTTTCCGCTGGCCCATGCGTCTGCGCACGGCGGCATTTTCCGCCTACGGACGCGCATGTGATTGTCGCGTTGACGTGACGCGGGGCTGTCTCCGCGGGGTTTTGCGGGCGCTATGTCCGTCCCGTCCCGATCCGGAGATGACAGCAGGTGGTTCAGAATCCTAAAGAGGAAGGTTCAACGAAGTTGGATAATCGCACGGTTGAACTCTCGATGTTGCGGCAATGGTCATAATCGAATAATCGAGAGAGTGAGAACTGTGGTGGCTGAAAATTTCAAAATGCCTCGTTCACAAAAGTTGAGATCATGATTTCGACTCATAGATTTGTCTTCAATTCCGAGCGAGTATCAGCAAGTCTGGACAACAGCCTTTTGAAGACAGCTATGTGAAGCCGAGTTCCTATGAATTGAAGAGACTCTTCGTGAGCATACCTTTGACTCTTGGATTCGAAGCAGCAACTTGAAGCAAAGTTGACCTAACTTGAGGCAACCCAGATCAGTTATAAAATTCCTCCCTTGAGCGATGCTTGCTCGGACTCGACGTGCCAGGAACCCGGTCGGACAAGGTATGAGAGAAAAAAAGACGGCACGAAACAGTGTACGAGGGGCAAAGGACGAATCGAACGCCACTGTTGTTGACACCCCCGCGGTTGTCCTATCCTTCTACACAAGCGTTACACGAACGGTATACAAAGTCAATTCTTTGCTTCTGACCTTGACGTTCAATTACAAGCACTTGCTTCCGCCCGCAACAATGCCCGACTTCGATACATATATGAAACGCGCCGACCACAACGCAACTCTCCAAGTTCACCCCGACTTCCCTCAGGCTCAGCACCTTGCCGCCATTCAATTCAATGCACACGCCACGGGACAGACGCAACTTTGGAAAGCATTCCAACCGAACCTTCGAAGCCACTGAAGAAACTCGTTTGAAGACTGTTATAAATCAGCCGAAACAAGATATAGAGCCCGCGTATGAAGCTACTGTATGCTGACGGTGTGTTGAATGGTTGGGGCAGCTCGTTGAGTTCCAATCAATTACGGACATTCATAGCTATATGATTAGTGTTGCCGAACCCCAGGAGTTGTCGAGCCGGGAGGGCAGATGCTTTTAAAACTGGCAGAGGGACTCTGCGACATTGGCGATGAAAGTTGGGAAGTTTGTCCCATCGGTTCAGTACTATGATACGAAACACAAAATACAGTGGGTGCCCACGCAGACTCAGATGATCAGGGCTCCAGTCGGAATAAATGCCAATCAGAAGCTGAATTACTTCTGGAGAATACGAGTAGATACGCACTATCAGCATTCTTGACCTGGAATTCACCAGTTTCGATGAGAACCAGCAGTCCGTCGAGGCGAACCACCAGGGGGGCACGCATCGGCGGTGAAGCTAAATCATAGTCAGTAATTGGGTGAGAATAGCGTTTCCCTACGTACTCAGCGGAGAAAGTCTCAACAAGAAGGCAAGAAAGGAGTCAATCGCCGACGGCAGCTGACAAGCCTGACAACGGCAAAAACTTGAACAGAGAAACCAAAGCAGTGAAGCGCATTCTGGGATCAGGAGGGTTGCTCAAGGGTTTGCACGTCCGGTATTTATACCGTTTCGCTTATACGATAACTTGCAGGAGGCGGCCAGTGGCATCCGTAAGAGCCGTATGCGGTGACCTTTCAGCACCTTCTCAAGTCAGCGTGGGGAGAGTGGTAATTTAAAGTGCAAACGAAATCCCGATCCGTTTTGAATCTTGATCATTTCAATGTCACCGAACGGGGAAGCACATAAAAAATCTACCGTGTTGGTCGATGCGCTTGTGCTGGGCTGGCAATAGTCTTGAATATCTCGAAAACTGCTTGTTCAATGCTTCATTATGCTTGTCCAGCTTGTTACAGAACTTTTAGCTCGACGAGCCATAGATTTGGACAATTTGACTCCGATCCAATGGCAACTCGGAAGATGCCATAGAGTGAATACATTGGAAGGTGCGAGAGCTAATTGCAGGCTTGTCTTGATTCTGAGCTGAACTTGTTCGAGAGACTTGGAGAGAGTCGACCACTGCCAGGACTTATAGCAAGGGGTGATCTGTCAAGCGCCATCAAAGATGAGGCCTTGCAGTATGCTCGTGTTTATGATGGCCGTTGATCTCACCGCCCATCCTCCCTGTATATTCTACGTGGGGTTCATTGAGCTGAAATATGTCGAGTCGAGTGTTATTGAGCCATGTTATGATATGGCTGCTAAAAAGAGCGTAAAAAGCGGGCCACAGAGGATGTTTTGCGGTGTGGTGGGTCTGACTTACATAACTCACTTGAAAAAAGAATGTGCCCGGAAGAAATTTCAAGGTGACAATATATCCATAGAAATGTACCCAGAAGCATAAGGGAGCATCCAAATACTTTAATTTGGGAGGGCAGCTCGCGTCTAAGTGAGTGCAAGTGGTTGAACGTTGTTGACAAACACGAGCATACTGCAAGGCCTCATCTTTGATGGCGCTTGACTCACCCCTTGACTTATAGTCACGTGTTCAAGCTTGCTTAGTTTGCCGGCGGCCAACCTGCTTCAAGCCTCTTGCGTCTTGCGTCCATGCTCAGATAATTCGCGAACGGCTCCTGTACACCCGAGGTCGAGTTAATGCTCTCATGAATGTACTGCAAGAGCTTCGCGAACACATCAAGGCCGCCTCAGGTGTAGAAAGCCCTTCGCCCAATCACAAAAGCATCGCCAGTGCGCTTTTCCGGATTTGATTCCGTCCATCTTACCAGCGTAGCCTATATAGCAGCGAACATCGTCAACAACCCCAATTCACTATTCAAAGGCCGAGTGCCACCACTCGACATCATTCTTTACGCGATTCGCCGGCTCCTTACCCCCACAGACCCATACCGCCTGCAGAATGTCCCGGATTTGTTGGACCTCGCGACCACGGTCGAGTTTTGGCGCAAGCTAGCACTGAACAGGGTGGATGAGGCGCTAGCTATCGACGAATACTATCGCGGCAATCGGCCATCTGAGCACCAAACCTTGACCGAGGAAGAGCTGGAAACGTTGCGGACGTTCAAAGCAGACGGCCCTTCAGAACGTGCTGTCTACGTTGAGACGGTGCTTCAGTTCTGTCAATTTGTGTGTTTCACTCGAGCATCCATCCAATGCTTTCGCTAATGGGCTCCAGGACATTTATCAGCTTTGGACAAGCGACCCGCCATGCGCCGCAGACGTTACGCTGCGCATGTGCGAATACTTCCCTGAATTGAACGACATCTATAGAGCTGCCAGAGCTGATTCTCCGTGTTTGTTTCACAAAGATCTGACCGGTGTCGAGCGCGAGGCGCTGCATGTACGGGGAATCGATTGCTGCTCTTTTGTCAGTAATTCGTGCGCCTGGGCCAGCGCCAACCGACTTCCTGGGTGCGTCTTCTTGCGTTTCTGATTCCCATCATTCATTATCACACAGTCAAACGCTTGCTGAGGTGTTCCAAACGCCCGAGTTCTTGAAGAGATTTCCTTGTGCCGTCCTGCCCGCAAGACTGCGCGAATCCATGGACTACTATCTGTCCACGGTAGAGCAAATGGTCGTCGAGTTGCAGGAGATACTTCCAGAAAGCTGAGGAACGCCCCATTAACCAGAAACGAGGGACCCAATTTTACTCCTTCAGTGTATACTTATTCGTTCTTGTATTTTGTAGTTTTCCGTCTTGAAGGGGTACACTGTGGTGATTTTACCACCGATATACAACAAATTCTGCTACAAAGTTGAGTGCAGAAACCTGCCGGCGCCATCCTCGGACACAAGCGTCCCACTATCGACATTGTTGGCGGATATAACTTCCATTAACTTGCCCTGGTAAACCTCGCGTCGAGGATTCCACTCTACCCGCGGGCCGCGACCCCGAATGTAGCGAGTTTTGCTAGGCCGAAGCCGCCAAGTCCTGCACAGTCTGATTTGCCATAACCAGCCGGTTGTTAAACAGGACTAGCATACCAATACACAAGCGGCAGTACAAGTACAAAAATCAGACATACATAAAGAGCGTATCGTCAATAACCTTCGTCTTCTTCCTTGACCATCACCCCTTCAAAACCCCATCGTGCACCAGCTGCTTGAGACGCAGCAAAGTCTGTGTCTACGCTCGCCCGCGGTTTGAAACTCTCGCGCCTCGCCCGACTCGCTTTTGCTGCCATTCTATCTTTATTGACACCCGCGCTCGCATACCTCCCCGCAGCGCCGTATGATCCGGTACTGGAGATGGACGATGCAGTGGAAATGGACGCAGACAGGCTGCGCACTCCTCCGTAGCCGACGGTCGGGGCTCTCCCGTGACCAAGGGCGTTGTACTGCGCCTGGTTGCCTGGTAGACCGTGCTTCGCGATTGCGAAGACGGGTGGCGCGGGACGGCTTGAAACCCCCGGAGGTCCAGGTCGACTCATCGGAATCTTCGAGGGCGACGCAGTGCGAGGAATCGCGCCGTTGCCGCCTCGGTGGGCACCTAGTGGCGCGGGTTTGTTGAACGTATAGCTAGGTGTCGTTTCCGTCCTTGCACGTTTCGCCGGTTGCGAGTTGCTGTGCCCCGGCGCAGGGCGGACGGCAGGAGTTACCATGTTAGATCGCGGGGCATACGAGCCCAAAGGAGTCGGCGTTGTTGCGCGTGCGGGGACATTTGCCCCTCGAGTTGAGGGCGAAGGCTTGCGTTTGCCGCCGGTTTGCGTACCGACATTCTCCTGATCCGTCGCACCCACAGTTTGCATAAGAATCCGCAGAATACTTTGGCCATGGACAAGGAATGGCCGGCCGGCTTCCTTCTCCCATGCAGGAACGCTGGCGAGAAGGTCTTGTTCCAGCTATTAATGTCGTGTCAGTAGAACGAACGAAGAAAAATCAGGGAAGATGACACACCCGGGGTTTTTCTTTCGTTACCCGCTTGCGCATTTTTTCTTCGCGAAGCAAACGCCCAGGATCGCGGGCGCCACGACCGAGAAGCCTACTTTGATCTGACGCTGCGGCAGCCAGCTCTCTCTCCTCTTCGCATATGTCGAAATACCTTTTAATTGCAGCAAGCAATGGTGCCTTCATGCGTTTCTCCTCCTTGAGACGTTTGATCTCGTCCTCGTGTAAGGTCAGCAATTCTTCCGTGTGTTCATCTATAGACCAAGTCAAAAACGCCTCGAATCATGAAACGGAATACTAACCATCAAAGAAAGGCAACCATTGACCTCGCTCTTCCTCACCCACCATCAACTCGCCCCACAGCTTTTCAATCTCTTCTCGAGCACTCCCAACAAAGGTACCCATGCGTTCACGCTTCAATTCAAGCATGCGTTCCAACTCTTCTTCGTATTCCGATACTGTGTCTTCTGTACTTCCGCGGTGCGCATCCACAAATGCGTCCATGTCAGCTTCAGAGACACCGAGCCGCTTCCAAAGCTGCTCGAGCTGGTCGTACATCGCTTGTATATGTGTCTCTCTTCTGCGTTTCGTGTCTTCTAAGGATGCGCGTAGTTCCATTGCCCATGTTATCAGGGCGTGTGTAGGCTCGACTTCCAAGCGCGGAGGCGTGTCGTCAGGTAGGGAAGCGGCTTGGTCGATGAAGTCAGCAAGAACGCTATAATGCGCAGCTTCCGTTGCACTGGGTGTGTGAAAGGGATCCTCGATACTACGCAGGCTGGTACTTGGGGAGCAAGAATCATCGGCAGTGGGGGGAGCCATGCCCAACTCTGTATAGAGCCAATCAATTTGAATGAAGGTGTCGGAGAGATGAGCAAGTCGTTTGGCCTGTTTAGCGGGTCAACGGCAGTAAGTTGTGAAAAGGAGGAAACTGACCACTTCGCCTTTCCCGCGAACGAGTTCCTTCTCGAGCTTTAGAAAGCGTTCTGGAGTCACGTCCCGGTATTCCCCGTCGTCGATGATATCTTGCGAATAGAAATCGGGCCCTAATGTACGAGCAAGGATGGAAAGCCGGTTGCCCAGTGTCGTTAGTTGTTCGAGTTTCGAGTGATATAGCTATGTGGCCCGTCAAAACCTACACAATGTCCGCAGAATAATAATCGCACCTGTCTGAGTTTCTCCTGGTACTCCGTGACCATCTCGAATCGTATAGGAAGGACTTTCTCCTTCCTCAGCTCTCCGAGGCTAGCACCTGTAGCCTTGACATTCCCTCCAAGCGCCTTGGTATAGTTGACACACTCTGCCTCCACCGTTGCGCATTTTTCCATCCAGGTTTCCACTTCCTTCTTGCGAACATCTATCTGAGCCTCGACGCTGCTCATGAGCTGCTGCTGTAGATTTTGGAGTTCATCTTCTAGTGCGGATGGAGGGAGGCCGAGCTGTGCATGTAGGGTAGGAAGAAGCTGGGTTTGCGATTGTAAATGTGTGTGCAGTGTGTTGAGCAGAGCCGTAAGGGTCAATGGAGAGCCCAAAGACATGGCTTAAAGCGCCAGACTTAGTTTATAGTGGCAATAGGAGCGATCAAGGCGTGATAGGCCGTATAAAGCGCTTAGGACAAGCAGAACAGGAGGAAGAGCGTGACGAGGCGTGACGGTAACGCGCTTCAACATATCTCACGTGATCGTAGCGGTCGGCGCATGTGACGTGATGATGATGTGACGATGTAACCCTAACCCAAACCTCACCTGCCAAAAAAAATTCTTTCATGTTGCTCCAAGCCGCAAATGCCTCTGGGGCGAGAGAAATAACGCTGATCTATGCTTCAACCTGCGGACGTACCCGGGGTAAGTATCTATTGAACGACACAACCCTCTTGCCCATCCGGTGCTCCAGGCTTTTCGAAAGCTGCAATAGTGGCCGCCGCCAATTCCAAATCCTCTTGCCTGATTTGCCACGCCTGGATGAGTGCTGCGTCTGTATAGCTGATCGCGCCATTCGCCTGTTCAAACGCTGCTGCGCCGGCAGAATCCAATCCGACCACGTCAAAACACTGCGCCTCGAAGGTGGGGTTTTGGCTCTCTGGGATGAGCATTTGATTTTTAGTCCCAGTAAGCGGACCAAGCAGCAGCGAACTCGCTACGTTTCCTGTGCCGCTCGGTGGAAGGTTGCTGATGTAGGATGCTCGCTCTTCACCCCGAATATCGGAATTACCGCGAATAGTCTCAGGAATCTGAATCTGCGAGGACGGTTCGTGTTAGTATAAACAAGAGGATACATCTAGGACACTTGCTTTGTCTTGCGACGCACGGAAATCGGCAGAAGACTTGGCGAAAATTGCGCATACTTTTCCTGGGATACCGTTATTCTGAGAATTAGCTGCAGCAGCCGATTCCGCTCTGCGTGAAACCAGTTAAAATGCAGAAAGGTATCAGTCGCGCTGGAAGAACTGACACGCTCAATGTGTCTGAGATATACAGTCCGGAACCAAGCTCGGCGTCCAGTCCCGACCTTCCCCTGGTTTGCCCCTCCGCGGTGACAGGCTTGACAATCTCGCCTGAGGTTTCCCAGAGTGTTGCGGTGTCCTGCAATACAGAACAAGAGTGAGCTACGGAATGGGTTCACCGCAAGAGCAGGACATGAGTACCTCGTTTGTTCCATGCCAGCCAACAAACTCATTGCCAGCGGTAAGGCGAGGCCGAATCAAACCAAAGAGAGTACGATCAGCGATACGAACTTCGCGAGTGAATGCGTTGAGCATCCGCCTTGCTTTCGTTTCTATTACGGCGGGTGTCGACCTCTTTTTGGCTGGTAGACATTCGACCGCCTGAGAATTCAAGGCATAAATTAGAGAGAACGGAAGCGGGGAATAGACGCTGGCCATGGACGCACAAGTTCATCTGTGTCGAGCACAGGGGCGGCCAAAGCGTGGAAAGACAAGAGGAGTGTGAACAATGCGAACGAAGGAATCCTCATGTTTGGTATGGCGCGAAAGAGTGAAAAAATAAAAAAGACCAAAGCGAAAGAGAACTCGACGAGCAAGAAAACAACGGGGAGCCAGCCAAAAGGAAAAACAATGAGCATCACGAGAGAAATCCCTTGTTTATATAGTATCGCGAGGAGTCGTATGCGATGTTCCCAGGTCAATACACTTTGAGCATTCATGCTGAGACGCGTCGCGGAGTACCGAGAAGGAACAATTAGCGCCACTGAGTCCTGATTGCAGTACGACTGGACGAGTGCTGTACATGGTTCAGCTTGAAGTCATACCCAATCGTCTACCATGCCAAGATATTCAATAGAAGGCGATACTAGGATGTCATTCCTGAGCCCGGTGTTGTGAACGGGGAGACTCGGAGAGCGATTTAAGTGAATATAGTACGCCGACCCAGCGAAAAGCAAATACGTATACTGGAAGTCTGGCGGCGAAAAGATAGGCACTTGAATAGACTTGAATTGAGAGGGCGCGGCGCAGAATTGCCTCGCAGCCTCAGGCGAGCCTATTTTGGAGTTTTTATGGATTACTTGCCGTATCCACTCTATCGCGCCAAGAGAATCGCTATATCGTGAACGCCGTGGTCACCAGTGGTGACCGTGGTCTTGGCCATGGTCGCAAGTTGTGCAAAATTCAGCGTGGTTTGGTTGAGTGATGGGGGGAGGTAGGATGAAGCTGTCGTCCCGTGGCAAAGCAAGGCAAACAACAGATTATGGTTCTCGACGTAAACTGCAATTCGCACGTCCCGGACAATCCTGACTGCGTCAACGCTCGAAGAGAAATGATGTTTAGTTTTACAGCGTGGGCTAGAACCCCGCCTGAGCAGCAGCTCTTTCCGCAAATGACCCGCGAGGCTCCCAAATTTGAGTATGCGGCGCGGCGTCTTTTTTATCCCCATGCTCGACCACGCCCCACGCCCCTCCTCCAGGCGTCTCAATCATCAGTCGGTCACCTTTCCCCATCCACACACTAGCCTTGCCACCAATGTTGATATACCGTTCCTGCACACCGAGCTCCTCGTTCTCTTTGCTGAGATCCCCATCTTCTTTTCGAAGCTTCTTGACCCACGTATTGCGGCCCATCACACCGGGACCACCGCCTTCCATGCCGTAGGGTTGACGAGTGCGTCGCTGGAACGAATATGAGACGACCATTCATATATTACTTTCAAAGAGACGTGTACCTCGGAGAGGATTGAGACTTGCATAGGCTCGAGCACTTCCAACTCCCTTATGACACCCTCTCCACCGCGATACTTGCCTTGACCAGCCGAACCTTCTCGCAGTCCGAACTGGTGAATGAGGACGGGGTACCGTCGCTCGAGGATCTCAACATCACCTACCAACCAGTGAGTTTGCGCTCGCGGAGCAATAATATCATATCAATACCTATCCTGGTGTTCGTAATGTGTGTATGCACTCCGTCCGTCCCATGCCAGCCAGGCCCAGCGCCAGATCCTCCGGCGATTGTCTAAAGAAGGTATAAGATGAAAAGGTCGCTGTAAGCATCGAGAGATTAGATACCTCGTAGTAACCCCATCCCGCAATATTATTCCCATCCTTGTCCTTTCCACCTGTACCAAATGTAAGATTGCTGCGCACATTGTCAGTATCTATGAGCGAAAATGATGAGCCAACACAACGTACTTGGTACAACCCTGGCTGGCCGCGGCGGCACGGAAAGCCTTCAGCACAACGTCCACAATCCGTTGGGACGTCAAGACATTGCCACCGCAAACAGCTGCTGTGCGAGACGGCGACAGCAAAGACTTGGGCGGGATCAGGACTGCAGCCAAAAAATAGTCAGCAAAAAACGCGATATGAGTAGATGCATACGCACTTTCCAGAGGCACAAGACAACCTGCGTTGAGTGGAATATCGAGATCCAGCATCGAACGCATGCAATAAATGACAGCGGAATGCACCACAGATATGGGTGCGTTGAGATTTCCCCGCACTTCGCATCCAGTGCCAGAGAAATCTAGTACTGCAGACCCCTCGGACTCGTCGATGTCGACCTTAAGTTGGATAGGCGAACCGTCGTCGAGGTAGTCAACGGCCTCGAGAGTGGTCTTGCCTGTCCGCTTCACGACGTCGCGCAGGAGATTTCGCACACACATCTCCGCGTTAGCACGGATGTGGTACATGTACTCCTGCACGGTCGGCAGACCGTAATCCTCCACGACTGTCGAGCGAAATCGTTAAAAACAGAATGACGGATTGAAACAGGACGCGTACTTGCGTGGATGAGCTGGATGCCTTTGTGGTTCGCCGCGATTTGCTAAACACAGATCAGACTCACAATAAATGGGCAAAGAATGGACGTACGGCCTTGAGATCGCTCTCTACATCGCGGATGTTTCGACATCCGGAGCTGCCAGGATACTGACTTGGCTTGTCGACCATATACTCGACCAGACCCTTGCGATCGAAGATCCCGCCATCCACGATCTTGAAGCTGACTATCTCGGCGCCCTCCTCGAATATGTTTACCGAGGTCGGCGGCATGGAGCCAGGGAGAATTCCACCAATGTCAGCATGGTGGCCACGCGATGCGGTGAAGAAAATGATTTCCTTCGAGGTGGGATCGAATACGGGGGTGATGATGGTGATGTCGGGCAGATGACTACGAATCGTTAACCGCCGGTCGCGAGACAGCATATCGCACTGACGATCCACCGGCATGAGGAGAGTTGGTCATAAGAACATCGCCCTCCTTGAGCGACTTTCCATAGAGCTTCATTTGATACTTGACCGCGCTAAAATACCGGTTCGAGACAGAATCAACACAAGATTCAAAAGCCCAACACACAAGCTCATGGACCCAAGATGGATCGGGATAAACGGCGCATTTGCTACCAGGTCGCCATCCGGAGCGAATAGAGCACAAGAAAAGTCCAGGCGCTCCTTGATGTTGGTGCTAATTGAGGTTTGCTGCAAACTACGACCCATGGCCTCTGCGACGCTCATAAAGCGGTTCGCAAAGAGAGTCAAGATAATCGGGTCGGGTTTGTTGGTCGGGGTCGGCGCCATTCTGGTGAAGCTGTAGAGTTGTCGAATGACTTGACCTCTAGGTTTTAGACGTTGAAGTGGTCGGACTGGTCCAAAGATTGGATTCGGCAACAGACAGTTGGATTTCGGTTCCCCTCAAAGTTCTGGGGGTTTTATACGCATCGAGCTAACGGTATGCATTATGTACCTTCAGAAATTTGCCGTCCCGAGTCCCGCGTCGGAGCTCCGTAACCCGTTCAACCGTCCTTGGTGGGGGTAATGTCTAAGCGAGTCACACGTTGTGACGTCACGCGTCGCGGCGTGACATCGCGCTTCGTTCGGCACCACCACCTCGAAACTTCACCAAAATTCCATCAAGTTTCGGAGGGAAGAAAATCATGTCGGAAACTCTTGCGGACTATGTGGAATCTCAAGATGAGCTAGTTAGAGAAGCTGTAAGTTTTCGGACGCGGTGGTTGGTGTTTTTGATCAAACCAACCGATATATTCTTAAGGCCTTGGCTCTGCCGCACCAATTTTCCCAATGTACATACGCGCTCGGACCCGTAAGGTACTACATTTTTATGAACCCGTTATCTCAGACGCGTTTCATTCACCCCGAACGCAAGACAGGCCGTATACCTCTGTCTCACATGCCCCGAAGTTCGTGGGATCTGTTCCGCCTGCTCAATCGCGTGCCATACAGACCACAACCAGATCGAGCTGTGCGTCTCCTCGCCTCTCCCTACCCAGTCAAAGGCGATTCTGAAAAAACACTATAGATTTCCCAAGAGGAACTTTCGCTGCGACTGTCCTACCGAGGGCATCGCTCACGTCTGCACCCTCCACACGCAAA
Source organism: Favolaschia claudopus (assembly GCA_037176885.1). Taxonomy (NCBI): domain Eukaryota; kingdom Fungi; phylum Basidiomycota; class Agaricomycetes; order Agaricales; family Mycenaceae; genus Favolaschia; species Favolaschia claudopus. Next base: position 1,552,637 of record JAWWNJ010000007.1, read on the forward strand.
AAGAGCCAAAAAACGCGTCAAATCAATATGGACAAAACTTCCAGTCGAAATTCTGTCGTTGCGGTAGACCATATGACGCGAAAACGGAGCGCGAAGCGATGATTCAATGTCTCTCCTGTGAAGTGCGTCTACCATTCACGCTCAACTTGTTGGGGGTTCTCATTCTACACACAGGACTGGTTCCACGAATCCTGCTGCATGCTGCGCACCCGCCCCGAGCCACGCCCGCCAACGCCAGAACCAGACCACCATGACACACCACCAGAAACAGTAGGAGAAGGGGGAAGCGCTAACGAGGAATCCGACGCCACATGTACAACCGGGGACGACGCTGCCTCCGAAGCATCCTCCTCCGGCCTCCCTCCCGCCTTGATAACCGCAGAGGACTACGAATGCTTCGTTTGTCGGGACTGTGTCATGAAGATCCCCACTCTCCGTCGCATCGTCGGGACCCCCGGCGCTATTACCGTCCTCCGCGCCGACGTCGATTCTCCGTGGACGCGCATCGGGAATGACACCGATGCACATATTTCGATCGATACGACCGCGAACGCTGGAGAAAAACGCGCGGCGTCGGAAACGAATGTTGAGCCTGCCGCCAAGCGTGCAAGAACAGAATCACCGTCATCATCTGGGTCAAAACCCTGCCTCGCCCCACCTCCCGAACCCCTCGTTCAAGATACATATTCCACCCCCAACCCCGACTGGACGACAATCTCATGCACAGGAGACGTCTTCCTCACCGAAAATTTCCGCGATCGGTGGTGTCGATGTGATTCTGTTAGTCCGCAACTGATTTAAGGTCATTTAAAAGAGGCTACTTAACGAGCATGTATAGTGTCTCCCCTCTCTTGAAGCCCACCCCTACCTATTGGAGGAAGAGGAGACATACGAGCCCCCAGAGGACCCTGACTCGGGTCTTACGCTCGAGGAGCTGGGCATGCGCGCTTTGGAGCGTCTACCCAGAGACCGCGCGATTGATGGGATACTCGCTTTCAATTCCATGCGGTGCGTACCGCGACACAGCCTATTTACTTTTTCTCCAAAGTTGGAGATTAATGCAGCAAGCTAATCGAATCTGAATGCAGAGACAACCTCCGCGCTTACCTCCGTCCGTTTGCGGAAGACGGCAAGATCGTAGGCGAAACAGATGTTCAGAATTTCTTCGAACAATTGAATAAAGCTCGTGCGGACGCTTTGGTGAGTCCTCAAATCGCGTTTCGCTTTTTGATAAAGCTGACTGGCACCAAATCCAGTCGTAAATAATTCCTCCACCACCAGGTGGTAGGTATCCCCTGACTACAAATACAGTAGCACGCAAATCCACTGCTGTATATACAATGTATGTATCAAAGCGCCGTCCATATTAGTTGAAGCCATCTCTAGCATCTCGTGTATACACTATGTTACTATGTATGAATAAAATCCATCACAAGCATCATCTCATGATCATCCCAGTCCCATTCTTCGCTGCGAAATCACCAAACTCCCAGCTGTAGCACTCCTACGAGATGCCCCAATTGAGTAAGTACTGGAAAGAAAGGAAGCAAACGCACGACACAATCCTCATCCGTCTTCGGCTCAGGCACCTCCCTCCCCACCTCAACAGCAGGCAACCACGGATCCGTGAGCACCTTCTCGATGACATTGACGATCCCGTGTGTGCGCACGTCGACGCTCCAGGAGAGGTTTCCTACTGTATCGTATACGATGCTGGAGCCGAGGTGACATCTATTGTTTTTGAGCAATCTAGAGGACAGATGCAAGTACACTACACACCTAGACTCCATCGCAAATCCAGCAAGGGCACAGGAGGAGAGAACGCCGTTGCAGGTGCCCATGGCGATGGGATCCGCGTTGTGGTAGACGTGTGTGATGTGGAGGGTGGAAGGCTGCAGGGGTTAGTCAGCCAATATGCTTGTAGTATGAAAAATCCGTACGGGGGAAGGCAAATGTAAGCGGCCCGCAGCCATTTTCTCTCCGGGCGCCTCGAACGTCACGACGGGGGAGCCAAACGTCGCACCAAGTAGCGAGGCGAGAGCACCTCCGAGACTGTGCCCGATGATCCATATGTCGGAGGTCGGATACATGTATGTGAGGTTGTTATATAGATTCTGTGAAAACTTTCGTCAAAAAAATCCAGCAGCACAACACAAACCCTTACCGTCCCAACAGGATAGAAAAGACTATCCTCAATCAACGCCGTCTCCAGACAATCGACATCGCATTTCCACCCGCCGCGGTAACACCCACACACGGTCGTCCACGTCCAATCGACGCGCGCGCAGCAGCAGCTGAAGAGCAGATTGTCGTTGAGCTTGTCTTTCTTGGCGGTGGGGCCGCCGCCGCCGAGGACACCGGCGGAGGTGCCTTTGAGGGCGAGGACGACGGTTTCGTTGTTGGGCGTTGCGAAGACGTGCCCGCGGAAGCCGTCTGCGTCGGGTTCCCAGCCGAAGGGATAAGACTGCACACTCTCAGCATACGACCGAGGGTCAAAAGAGAGTGACGACGACGCACCACGCTCCAATTGGAGCTTAGTTCGTACCATCCCGTCTCGTTAAAGTCGACATACGCGTTATTCGACATCTTTGCGAGCCTATCGACTGATCAGACATTCAGCTGTTAGTCCAAGACACGGAAAACTTGCTCGAGAAGTGTAGCTTGATCCTCTACATCGGGAGCAAGAACCTCTTCCTCTTCCCAAGGAAAATCATGCAGCAAACTTTGTCCGAACCGCAGAGACTGTAAACGCGCTTGACTATGTAGCTCGAAAGACGGTGGTTTCCATGACTTTATCGTGCGTGTCTTGACGGAATGCGAGCTTCCCACAAGAATCCCTGCGCGATTCGGTACGTCTGCAAAGACAACATGCGAAGAAGGTGATACTGCGTGGAGGTGACGCAGTTCAAAGTTAAGCTGGGGATTCGAAGGGACTTTAGAAGTTTCGATGTCGACAGATTCAGTGAATAGAGAGCCTAGGGAGACTAGTAAAGAGGTCAAAGCGGTCGAGAGCATCACAAGCCGGCATAACAGTAGAGGTCAATGGGAAGCTCCTGCAAAGGATGGTCCCAAAAAGTGGCTTTTTAGGGCGAAAAATCGCTGAAAAGTAGAGGAATTTCTGTCCGAAAAGTAACTTTTTTGAGCGTATTTTGGAGTGAATCCGTCAAAGATCAGGCGAATCTTGATGCCACCGGCAAGCGAGAGCCGTGGCGGCTTTTTGAGCTGAAATTCGCCAAAACGAGTGGCTTTTTGAGGCCAAAATCGTGGAAAGTTGGGGACCATCCAGCTTCCAGGGGAATGGCGTTTTGATTGGTACTCTTCGCACCTTGGACTCAACCTTGACCACAGAACCTCAGTTTCATTACTTATGTCTCTACTACACCCACTGCCGCATAGAACTTGTCACTCTGATATCATTTTTTGTCTTCCAAGGCTGTCTGATGGCTGTTCGGTGAACCCGGTCTCTCTACTTGCCCACCACGGCGTAAAGTACTGGCGAAATTAATGGCCGCTTTCTGACCATCTCGACCTCTGTCTTCCTCAACAACTATCTGCAATGTCTTCCTCGAATCCTCTTGTATGGTTTATCACAGGTCTTTCAACTCTTTAAGCACCAGTCCCCAATTTGACCGTTCGCTAGGAACATCCTCGGGCTTTGGCCATTGTCTTGTCAACTCCGCCCTCGTGCGGGGGGACCGCGTTATCGCGACTGCGCGCTCGCTAGACTCTATCAAACACTTTGAAGGCAATCCGAACGTCTGTACACGACAGCTAGACGTCACCGCCGGCGTACCCGCTCTAACTGAAATCGTCACCGAGGCTGCCAAAGTCTGGGGCCGCATCGACGTAGTCGTGTCTAATGCCGGCGTCGGGCTTCCTGGTCTCATGGAGGAGGGAGGGTATGCTCATCTCCAAGTTTATATCAACCACTACTAATCCTCGTTCTCTTCAGCTCTGCCCTGCTTCGCAGACAATTCGAAGCCAATGTGTTCGGCGTCATGGACGTGCTTTCAGCCTCCCTACCCACTCTGCGCGCTCAAAAATCTGGGACTGCCGTCGTCATCGGTAGTCGATCTGCATGGAAGCCCGACATCCCGGTAAAATCCTCAACCAACTACAACTCGTTGCAACCCTGTCTCAATCTTCCTTCTTACAGGGTCTCGGCGCCTACGCAGCCTCCAAAGCCGCCACCCACGCCTTCACCGAAGCCCTCACCGCCGAAGTCGCGCGCTTCAACATCCGCGTCCTCCTCGTCGAACCTGGTGCTTTCCGCACCAACATCTCCAGCACAGTCTACTTTCAGGAAAACTCCATTCCCGATTACGATGAGCTCCGTGCGCTCAGTCTCTCGCGGTTCGGAGCCCTCCACGGCTCGGAGCCCGGCGATCCGGTCAAGGCAATGGAGATGGTCGTTGACGTCGTGCGCGGCGAGGGGTGCGCGAAGGGGAGGCCGTGGCCGAAAAGGCTGGTGCTGGGAGAGGATGCGGAGAGAGATGTGAGGGCGAAGTGTAAGATGATGTTGGATGGGATGGATTTGTGGGTTGAGGGGGCCAGAGATGTCGGGGTCGACAAGTAGATGCGACTAGGAATTTTTCTATATAACTGCACCCTGTATTACATTCAACTGTACATACCATTTATTTAATGTTCATCGCGAGTTCTGTACTGGCCGCCACTGTCCGCAACTCCCACAAACAAAGGTTCCGAAGTTCCCTTCCGCCATCATCATCAAACGCGTGTTTCAACAGGTTTCAACCCCGCAATAAAATTTGCCCGTCCGTATCTCTGTGCGGTTCAACGTTGGCCCACCACTGGCACGCGTGACGCGTCGCCCACGTCGCCAAGAATTCATTTAAATAAAGCAACCATGTCGACGAGTGCCTGTGCGCGGACCAGAACGGACATTGCTCTCGAGTCATCGTCAATCCTACAAGTTCGACGCAAACCTGTTCTGAATCTCATACCTGCGGAACGACCTCGAAAACTACAATGTCGGCTTCAACCTCCAGCAGCCCACTAGTCTGGTTGATAACAGGTCTTTCAACTCATCTACATAGCTCTCCAACTAAAGCCCAAAATTCATTCATCTGTTACTAACTTAACTTTCGTGTTGGCAGGAACCTCCTCTGGCTTCGGCACCCACCTCGTCTCCTCCGTCCTTGCACGCGGCGACCGTGTCATCGCAACCGCACGCTCGCTCGACTCCATAAAACACCTCGAAAGCAACCCAAACGTCTGTACGCGGCAGTTAGACGTCACTTCCGGCGTACCCGCATTATCTGAAATCATCAGTGAGGCGGTGAAGGTGTGGGGGAGGATAGACGTTGTGGTGAATAACGCGGGGGTGGGGTATCATGGGATCATGGAGGAAGGAGGGTGTGTTGTTTTCTCTGGGTTATATTGACGCGCGCTTTGATGAAAAAGCCGATTTATATTATAGGTCAAGTCTGCTGCAGAAAAACTTTGCAGTGAATTTCTTTGGCGTTATGGATGTATGCGCGGCGTGTCTCCCGCATCTGCGCGCCCAAAAGTCTGGCACGATCGTCGTTGTGAGCAGTCGATCGGCGTGGAAGTGTGAAATTCCGGTTAGCTTCGTCCTCCTCGATTCTCGAAGTGCACACGATCTAACGAGTTCACTGGTCATTCCAGGGCATAGGTACATAGCTACAAGCGCTCACCATCAACTTAACTCAGATAGACTGAACTGTTGCATACAGGCTCCTACGCCTCCTCCAAAGCAGCCGTCTCCGCCCTAACCCAAACCCTCGCGGTCGAACTCGCCCCATTCGGCGTACGCGTCCTCCTGATCGAGCCAGGCGGCTTCCGCACCGATATCCTCCGCCAGGAATACCACACGTCGAACCCTATCGCTGACTATGACGAGATGCGCGGGGCGAGTAAGAAGCTGTTTGCGGGGGTGTATGGGATGGTGTGTCTTCTTTCCTCTCTCTCTAAACTTGATTCACCTGCTATTTTTATGGATTGACGATTTTGCAGGAAAAAGGCGACCCCGCAAAAGCGATGGAGGCCCTCGTCGACGTCGTGCGCGGGGAGGGCCCCGCTGAAGGGCGGCCGTGGCCGGGGCATCTGGTGCTCGGCGAGGACGCGGATACGGACGTGCGCAAGAAGTGTCAGAAGGTGGTGGAGAATTTGGATGGGTGGGCGCATATAGCTAGAGGCGTTAGCTTTGATTAGATGTGGCGTAGAGGTATAGAGGTGCGCGTCAATTTATGGGATCTTTATTTTCCTGAAGACTTTGTTACCTCGAGCGGGAGTATCAGCAGGTGGTGGTGCACTCAATTGGGGCGAAATCAGGTACCTGGCTCCTCCTCGTCTTGCTGATGTGCAGCGGGAAACGAATTCATGCTAGTCTGAGTATGCATGCGGCTTCGGTCCGACTCTGTATTGCACAGGATGACAAGACTCCAGTGCTCAGCTGAACCTTCGTTCGTCATCTCCAGGTTCCTTAGAGTTCCACAGCAGTACACGGCGGACTCCCTAGTAGTCATTGCGGGTAAGTATCCACTCCATCACGTTCTCCGAGTTCTCCTTCCCCAGAACAGACCGAAACGCTATGCAGTTTCTTTGAATATTCTCGCATCCGTCGGATTTGACAGAACCACACTGCACTGACACGACGAATGCAAGACATGGCTCCGGGTTCGGAACCGATTCTCTCGACCACCATCATCGTACTATCGAGGCCCTGATTACGGGCTCCTGGGCTACCAGGGATGGAGGTTCGGAACCTCGTGCCGGTAACTATCCTATCGTATCGTATCTCGCGCATTGTGCCTAAATTCAAGCCCTCAGCGGCCGATCGTTCAAGTTCACCTTTGCAATCCCAATCCACTTTCAAAAGATTCTGCACGCGAGGTCTCCGTCCTGATGCACCTGCACCCGCGCCCTGCGATTGGACGTTCGAAGTACTAGTCTAAATGTAAGAACTTTCGCCTTCCTATACACGGCGCACTCCATCCAGCTCCTCGTGGCTATGTACACCAATTAGCATTTGCACCAATCCAGCGACTTCGAGACTGCCATTCTCCAAAGCGTCTCAATTGAACGCCTCCTTCAACCAGGAATCTTGGGTGATGATTGACTCGGACGCGGGTAAATATCCCGATAATCGATTGGCCTGTATAAGGAAGTACCATGGGAATATTCTCTTCCAAGCAAAGACAGTCTTAGACAAAGACGAGTGCGCCTCCCATGGAAAACTTCACAACCATCAAGACCCCCTTTCTCCTTTCGCCCGCCTGCCCATGTCGCACACACAAAATATGCCTTGGCACACTTCCGGGATCGTTAGTCGACTTCGACGCTTCGCGTTATGATTTCCGCTCCGATGAGATTCAGAAGTACTCATTGATTCGAGCAGAATGGCAGTTGTTATCTTTACTGCGTTGGGATCCTCAATCTTCTGGGCTCTCTGCAAGAGGAAACCATCGAACTCGAACGTGCTTCCTGGCGAAATCGCATCTCGGTGCAATATTTAGGTAGGTGGTGTCCTTGTACGGAGATTGCGCTCCGGAATCTGCATTCCGCCGTGAGTACTTATATGCAGCCATGAACGTCCGCAACAAAAAAAAACGATCATGAATCCCATTCGACACTTCACAGAGCTTCAACACCAGCACCCCGAGCTCACCAAGTCTCAGCTACTCAACTCGAACAACAAGACGACCTTCACTGGCGAGGCCGATGTTGTCGTGGCTGGCGGTGGTATCCTTGGCCTGTGCTATGCCATTCATCTGAAGAACATCTCTCCGGACTTGAAGATCGAAGTTTTCGAAAAGAATCCTTCACCTATTCAGAAAATTGGGGAATCAACACTCTCACCTTTTTCCACCTTTACTAGTGGTGGAATCCTTCCACACAATTATCTGCTGCATCTCTTCGCTTTGAAAGATGGCCTGCAATTTTACTGTCTCGATCAAGAGGTCGTCTCGTTCACTTGATTCCTCCTTGTTTGTGGGCTGAATGCCGTTCGTGAAATCGACAGGGTCGCGAGATTACCTCGCACGACATCGGCGGGCTAGACATCTCGTACCAACTTGATCGACGAATGTCCGAGCTGTTCATGACTATGTGGGCACAAAGCCTCGGTGTCAACGTCTACCACAGTGTATCAATCGACTTCGATATAAGTACCGTCACCGACCCACTCGCGGATAGCCTGAGCAAAATCAAGTTGGACGCAGAGCCTCGGTCAGTGCATCACTTCTATCAGTTCCGACCGCAAAAACTCACCGTCTTTCAGACCATTTTCCACTCCAAAGGTCATGCTGAAAGACCCCTCCAACACGATTGGCAGTACAGTCAATGCACGTCTAGTCTGTGACGCATCGGGTTTCTCTCGCCGCCTTACGTCCAAATTCGGCGCGAGGGAGAGGTTCAGCGGTTGGAACACCAATTCGTACTGGACTTACTTCCGCCCAAAGGATGACAACAACGTCGACGAGCGGCTTCTAGGATGGAATTACCCAGCCACGAAGCATCTCTGCTTCCCGGAAGGCTGGGGGTGGTTCATCGGCTTGATTTCGTGGCACCACGCACCGCTGGCTAACCTCATGGACATGTGCGCTCATCTGATCAAAAGCGCTGGAGCCGGTGTCCCTGCAGACGACCTCCCGTCTACGCGTAGTCTTTCGGAGACTTTCACTTGCCCCTACGAGCATATCACTTCCATCGGCTGGGCTGTCCGCGACGACTTCGAACTGCCCGCGGACTTGTCAGCGTACGGTACTGGCGAGGGAGAGCAGAAATTCAATTTCTTCAAAAAGCGCTACCCGGACATTGACAAGCTTCTCAACGAGAGCTACGAACTCCTCCCGTCGTACTACGAAAGCCGAACGTACTTCGTCAAGAAGGGGCTCTCGTACCGCAGCCCCGTCGTCGCCGGTGAAGGATGGCTGGCCGTTGGCAACTCGACGGGCTTTACCAACCCTCTGATCTCGCCGGGCATCAACGCTGGTATCGCAAGCTCTTGGCGGGCAGCCAATCTGACGGCTGCTGTGCTCACTGCACCATTCAAGGAGGCCAAAGCCGTCATGATGGCGGCTGCCAAAGACCACCAGGAGTTCATGCACGACTTTGCGGTGCCGCGACTCTACAACATGAACCGGCTTTGGTACAATTTTTTCCGCGACCACCGCCTTTTCGAAGCCGGTCCACGGACGCTCTGGTCCGTCACGTTCGAGGAGGTGGACGACCACTACTACGGGGAGGAGCGGGTCGAATATACGGAGGCAGATGCGCGGTGGATGTTGGGATCTGGTCTCGATTCGTTCCAGGCATTGGCAGCGGAGATCCTAGATATCCTTGACGGCGATAATGGTGGGGCACCTCCGTCGGAGGAGGATGTACAGAAAGTGTTGGCGATTTCGACTCGGACAGTGAGGGATCGGACGGAGCGGTGGCAGAACCAGTGGGGAAGGTGGTTGAGGCAGTACGACGAAAAGCTCGAGAAAATACCAGGGAAGAAGGCTCGCAGTTCAGGGTTCTTGGTGGAAGCGAAGTGTTGTGAAGGATGCAAATGTTTTGTGCACAACCGGACAAATATCTGCCCGGTGTGCGGTGACAGAGTTGAATGGGAGACTAAGATGTGAGTGAGAGCTAGGTAGGGTAGCCTGTATAATAATATACAGTATATATTGGGATCTTGTAGAGATTCTATTCATGCGCATTTTGCGGCGAGGATGAAACAAGAGGACGAGGACCAAACGAGGACTGAAGCAACGAGGAAAATTGAGGAAAATCGCCGGAACTTGCCGCTCGGCAAACGACGGCGGCAGAGCATTTCGGGAGACTCCGAAGAACTTGGTGGACGAAATCCTTGCGAAATCCTCTGGAAATCCTACGAAATCCCTTGACGAAATCTACCAAACAGTCTCCCAGTGGGAACCTGTGGGAACAGTGCGAGCCTTGAACGTTGAACGTTGAACGTTTGAACGATCAAGGAGGACCCCACTCTTACTATAGTGGACTCGACGAGGGGCTTACCAACAGAGCCGAGGAAGCAAGCTCCAGGCCTGTGCTGGGTATGTACCTGTACTGATTGAGAAAATTTGTTGTCAAACGCCCAGCAACTTCGATGGGTTGAAATTTGATACAGGCCCTTTGGGAATGCATAAGACATAGACGATATGTAGAATAAGTACGTGCAAAAATGCAATGGTATCTAAAAGATGACGGATATATTATCCAGGAAACACCAAATGTCCGAATCAGTGTTCATGTTGATCGTAAATTTAAATATGAAAGATATCCGAGGTGAAGAGTTCATGAAGATAGATGCACATACTTATTGACACTTGGATGCCACAGCGATGAAAGAAAAAACACAACAAGCGAACATTTTATTCCTCTTCTCCCTCGTCCTCTTCCTGGATCGGCTGCCTGAAAGCCTGACCACCTCGTCCGGGAGGGAGCTGCCTCCGCCCAGCTGTCTCGTAGATAGTTTCTTGTGGCAATGGAGTCGAGCTAAGTGAAGGAGAGTGTCCCGCCTTAGACCCCTGTCGAGTGCCTCCACCAGACGATGTCGAGGATCCTGAACCGCTACGATTCGCGCGTTTGCTCGGTCGATGACCTCGCGGAGCGGGAGACAGCGTCACAGTTTCCACCGTAGACGGCATATGGTGCGATGACGATGGTCCCGACATCGACGTAGCCATCTGGCCTAACCCACCCGCGAAAGCGGGAATATCGTCGTCCTCGTCCACCCAATCGCTTTCGTCTCCAGGGGTCCCAACCCCCACTGCGCCAAGACCCAATCCGGCCCTGCCGCCACTCGAGAACACGTCTCGAATCGTCGTCATATCGGAGACAGGCGATATTGCGAGCACCTCGATGGGCAAGTGAGCGGTGCGAGTTTGCCAGCCCGGCGGCTCTAACCCCCACGACTTCTTCCAGCTCGAGCGGCCAATGGAGCCAGCGAAGCTCGGAGACGAGAAAGCACCGGCGCGTTTTTGCGCAATGAACGTGGTGCTTGTCGTGGTCGTTGAAGTCGTATACCCATCCCTGGACCTCGTACGGGAACTTGGCCGTGAGTTAGACCTGAACGGCGAGCCAGTGCGGTAGGCTTCCACATCAGAGCTCGACCGCTGAAGCTGGGGATGCTCGTAAAATGAGGTCGGTCGCGACGATGCCGGTGAGTGCGTTGATGATGCGCCAGAATTGGAACGCACATGCGGAGGCCGCCGGCTTGTGGTTGTCGTAGTGGTCTGCACATGCCTAACGACCCTGGTCGACGATCCGCTTCCTTGACGGCGGTGGAACTTATCTATCGGAGACGTCGTTCGCATGTTGATTGACCCAGACGAGCTTGCCGAGGGCGACTTGCGGTGACGCGGCTGCATCGAGAAGCTCCGAATTGAGGAAGGTCGAGATCCATAACCCTCGCGTTCTGAATTCGGGGTGTGGCTACCAAACGAACGACGCCCTGGGACTTGTGCTGGAGAGTCAAGCACGATCATTTGTACCGAAGCGATCGACGATCGCCGCGAATTAACACTACTCGAACGCCTCGAGGACGCTGAAGCCCGCGGTCGGTGTCCCTTGGAGCTCGGGACGAACTTCCCTCCTCCACTAGATGAACTCGTTCGGCGTTTCATAGCATTTGAACTATAGTTCTGAGGTAAGCCTGGACCTGTAGCACGGCTGTACGAGGGCTTTTGCTTCTGTTTCTGAGACTTTCCCCCTGGTGGACTTACAGAAGGCCCTGCCTCCGGCTGAGCGGGTCCCTGAGCCTGCTTGCGCTTTCCCTTCCTATCCTCATTGAACCACAGCCGGAAGGCGGACAACAAGTTGGCGCGATGACGATGTTGGCCGCTAGCCTTGACAGTCTCGTCCCCATTTTCAAAGTTGGGCGTAGACACAGAAGCCCGCACATCAGCGCTGCTAACTCCAGGTGAATTCGCCGGCGTCGGCGGCGCATGACCATGGCCATGGTGTGACTGCGACTGCGACAGCGAGTCCCGCGACTGGTCGTGGGGGTGACCAAGCATAGCCCACGGCGAGCCCATAACAGGCTGTGGGTGGTGTATATCTTCGCTCGGCGGCGGTGTCGAAGGCTCCTTCTCCCTATGATCTTTTGAAGCCCTTGGAGGTGGGGATTTGGTCAACTTGGAAGCAGCGATGGGCCCGTAACTCCCACTCCCATGCGAGCTCCTGGTCTCGTCGACCGCGGTGCTCGTAGTTCCTGCGCTGCCCTTGCGCTCGGGAGCCCTATCATCCTTGTCCTTGTCTTTGTCCTTGAACGCCTCACTCGACTTCTTTCTCACGAGCCCAGCAGCCTCCAGTGCCGTAGTTGCACGCTAATAGTGTAATTATTATATCAAAATACGCGAGTGAAAGCTGCAAACGTACCTGCATGATACTAACACTCCCCGACCTCCCTTTTCTTCCTTTCGTACTGATCGCACTTCCACTCCCTTCGGGGCGGTCCTTGTCCTTCACGCTGCTCGCCGGCGTGCCAGGATGGCTGCGTGACGTAGTCGACTCCACCGTCGCCATAGACGGCACCGGACTCAACATCGGCCGACTCTCAGGTCGTGGTGGCGTCACCGGTCTACCAGCTGCCACCGTAGGAGTCGGCGGCACAAACGACAACTGGGGCAGCCCAGCAATAGCCCTCTGTGATTCCAAAATCAGGTGCGAATAAGCTGGTTCGGTTTGCACTGCGGTGTTCCTCTTGCGGCGCGTGTTCTGCACCGCGGCGAGCACGTCACTTTCCGCGACATCCTCTGGCACCTCGCTGTCCACGGTGGCATGACTGTTGCTGAGAGAGGCGTCATGCTGCTGCCGCTGCTCCATCGCCCGCTTCTCCGCCTTCCTCTTCAACATCCACCACACCGCCCCCGCCGCATCGCACGCATCGCTGAGAACACTATGAACAATCTGCGCGATGTCAAAGCCCAGCCCGCTGAGTGAATTCAACAGCTCCCTCTCCAGAGGCGTAGAAAAGATGACGGGTGCAGGTGCGCTGAGCAGGGAGGCAAAATTTGTGGCCTGTGTTCCGCCCGTTTGGAGCCCCAGAGCATCGGAAGCACCAGCGGGAACGTCGGGAGTAAGAATCTCCACCGTCTCGTCGCCAGCCTCAGCGTCGGTGGTTGGAATGGATGAAACAGAGCGCCGTTTGGTACGCGCGGGAGTACGCGTAACGGGCGGTGGCGGAGCTTTCGACGTCAGCGAGAGGGAAGAAAGCATCCGAGGAGGTGCAGACGGGGAGAGCGACAGATCGGCATCGTCTTCTTCGGGGACCGTCCCTGGATGGGTTGCGGGGGCGGATAACTTGTTGTGCAGTGTTTCGAGGTCGGTTTTACGGATGGTGAGCTCGCTGGCAGTGCGGTGAATAGCTGGACTTTCATCGAGCTTGAGTTCAGATGGTTCGTCGGGCGTCGTGGGCGTGGAGGAGTTGACCTCGGGATCGGTAAAGATGCGGTTAGAGTCGGAAGTCGTATCGGACGTGTCGGTGATAGAAGAGACATGGGAGGACTCCGCATTATCTGAGACTTCAGGGTTGACAGAGGGAGTTGGCGTGGTAAACCATGGATGCGTCAGGATTTGCGAAATGGTCAGGCGTTTCGTGGGATCCTGTTGGAGAACGTTCTTGATCAAATCGCGGGATTCTAGAAAAATATAGTTGTAAAATAATGCGCCGAGGGTCAAGTGGTGCAAACGGACCATTCGACAGCCACTCTGGATCTTCGAACTCGCCGATGATAATCTTCTTACGCATTTCATCTTCATCGTCATCGTCGAAGGGTAGCGTTCCAGTAAGGAGACAATAGAGGATGATACCGAGAGACCAAACGTCCACCTCTACAGCGAGTATGAGTAGACACAGCAGGGCAGCAGTTGTCACGAACCCGGTCCAAGGTACTTGCGCCCCTGTAACATTTCGGGGCTGGCATACCCGGTTGTCCCGCAAAAAGTCTCCATAAGAACACCTTTTTCATACTCGCGCGTGAACCCAAAGTCGCCCAACTTGACGCGGCATCGTTCGTCAAGCAGCACATTCTCGAGCTTCAGATCGCGGTGTACAATCCCCTTCTCGTGCAAATATCCAACGGCCAGACACAACTGGCCGAATATGATCTTGGTCTCGTCCTCTGAGACCCGGCCCTTCTCTACTAGATAGTCGAAGAGCTCGCCACCAGAACACAACTCGGCGACGATCCAGATCGAGTTCTCGGTCGCAATGACCTCGTACATCTGAGTTACGTGCGGATGGTGCAGAGTGCGGTGGTGGTGGATCTCGCGGGTAAGCGAGGCGGACATGGCTTTTGGGATTTGTTTTATGGCGACGCGTACTGAGGTGAGTCGATGAACGCCCATGCGCACTTTGCCATATGCACCTGAAACCGGATGAGCGAACAGGGTTCAAGCGATTAGATAAAGCGATGTTCTGGCTGCGGAACGCGAAACTGAGCTTCAATTCATTCTGTCTCTCATCCCCCAGTCCATTATCCTTCCGGATTCTCGAAAGGAGCCCCACAACAGAGGATTCCAAGCGAATACATTGGCCTGCCGATCTGAATCCAAAGATTTTGCGACGCGTCTGAGGCGCCACACATCCCAACCGACAGCCTCGAGGTGACCCTCCAGAGGGCTTTACGGCCAAAAGAACCTGCCAAGCCAGCACACCACTAGCCGGCGGGTCCAAAACATCCGGAGAATACCCCAAGAAACCTGCAGCCAGAACATCATTATCAAGCGACACTTACCCTCGCCGATAACTTTCCCAAGTGTGTAGTTCCCAACCACACGGATTTTGCTGGAAGAGAGCTCTTTGCCGAGCTCATTGTAGGCGTTGGCGAGCTGCGCCTTTTGGTTCTGAACTACAGAACCAGTGTGCTTGTGACCGCGGCCAGACATGGCAGCAGCATATACAGAGAGTAGCTAGAAAGAGATAATGAGAGTCGTAGGCGCAGTGGCCGTAATATGTGGCAGAATTGAAGCGTATTAGGGTAGAGTTGGGTTGAGCGTAGCAGCGTAAGAGACGATCCACTTGACTTTCCAATTTTCGGGGTTGATGCGAAGTCCCGTGTGATGCGTCACAGTTGCCTAATTCGGATTGTTTCACCTTGTTTCAACTTTTTATCGTTTTCCCTGGCGGTTCATGGCGCGCGCGGTCCTCGATGACACTCGACATAGCGGAGCTCCAGGCTGAACGACAATCAACGCAAATTTTTAGGAGTGAATGGCTCCTCACTTTCTCGGATATCGCCACCAAAAACTGCCACTGTATCGACCCACGAAACCGCAGAAACTGTTCTATCTTCTTTAGAAAAAAAAACCCAACCCAAGGCATACTACTATGGTTCAAGGCGCTGTTAATCTATCTCGTTTGCCTCTTGCGGACTGGCCCAGCACCCCCATTTTTTTGTCATGAGCTTGAATAGCGTACACTTCCTTGCCCGTCGCGCCAATCTAGTCTCGAAGGCATGGCATGTTCCTAGACCCTAATACCTACTCTGAACGTGCCTCAACAATTGCAACGGACGTTATCCATCTCTTGGTGGTTTTTTTTCCGCTCTCTCGGATTTCCCTCCTTTTTCTTGACGACCCGATATTCAGGGTCTCTCCTCGTGCCCAACCAGCTGCCCAACCGCTCTATAACGGTGCAGCTCATCACCGGCCCCTGCCATTGAGTCAACAACATCGGCGGCGGGTTTCCTGTCGCCACGGACGGCTGGTGCATCAACAACATCATCCAGGCTGGATGGGCCTTCGTTTTCCGCAAAACAACGTAAATGTTATTGATACAAGATTATGGCGTTGGATATACTACACTAAGTTGATGTTCCATGCGTTCGTTATGTTCAGTCCGTTTCGTCTCTCAGGCAACATTGGTAGTCGGCTTGCTCCCGGGTTCCACTGGGGGCGCGTTGCCCTGCTCATGCGACTTGTTCTCGACTGGGGCTTCGTTGCCCTCCTCCTGCTTTTTCTGCTCAGGGTCTGCGAACGGGTCTGCTTTCTGTTGGAGATTTAGTCGAAGGTTAGCACTGGAGATGAATTAAGCTCACAGCATCGGCATCCAACTCCTTCTTCTTCAAGTCTCCAGTTATACGATCATGGCCCTTCGTCGCGAGCTCGGGATTATGCGTGACTTTCCCTTGGACCTGCTCCTTCATTCCAGTAATCTTGTCCAAGAAGCCCTATGTCGAGAGATGAGTCGAGATAACGCCACAAAGAAAGCCTAAACTTACAGGCTTCGCATGGTAATTAGGCCCGTAGCCCACCGCGCCAGCATGTTTCTGCTCCGGGTATTCCGAATTCAGGTGGTCGGCATCGACAGACTCTTTGTTAGTCTGTGATTCATCCTCCGGTTTAGTCTTCGTCGCATCAGGCTGTGTGTTTGCGCCGACCGCTGACGGGTGTACACCCTTGAGATCGGGGCCGTTGGTTGAGGATGTGCGGGATTCTACTTCGGTGGAAGACATGGTTCGTGTGAGTTACAAGTAGATTTCGGGTAGCGACGAGGCGGGTTTTAAAGCGAATTGCACCAATGACGTCTTGGCGGAGCGGGCGGACTCACGCGATGGTAGTGATCCTATGACGCAAAAGACGAAAATTTCCTTTTATGGGACGAGGAGGAGTGGTTCCCAATTTGGCAAACGCCCTTCACAAATAACAACAACAAATACGCTTCGTATTATACTTAATATTATTCGCTTTCGATGGGCTTCCATGGGCCATTCAAGTCAACTCAGTTCATGTGAATCGACAAGCTGGCAAACGGCTGTGGAAGCTGCGGGTCTGCAAAGAAATCGTCGAATATGGGGGGATAATTCATTGGAGGATGTCAAGGAAGAATGGAAGGTCTTGCGAGGAAGTTGGGAACGTTGGTTAGAACAGATCCTCAAGTGGACGCCTCCATTTTGGTCCATTTATCTCCCTCCATGAAGCCGGGGCGGCACAAGTCCTGTTTGCTTCGCATTCCATGGTCGCTGAAGGAGGGGACGAACGTGGGTGTTGTCTTGAATTATCTTTCTCTGTTGTCGTTCTTCTTCGACGTTGACAATGATGAGTCTCTTCTTATCCGTGGTATTTAGAGAGCCAGCAGAGACGATGCTTCACTTCAATAAGTCCCTCTTGCCCCGCTGCTTTTTGAAGGGGGATCTTGATGGTACAACGCAAAGCGCGCTTCGCTTGTCGGATCTGCGCCCACGCGGACAGCATCGTATTGTGCGCGCGCCGAATCCGCAATGCTGCGCTTCTCGGTGACACGAACATGTGTTTCGCTTACATGTGGTCTCTCGACAACAAAAATAATATGTGATTTACGGGGCCGCGTCCTCCCCGCATCGTCCTTCCATCTTCCCCATCTGTCGCCGAGAAAATTGGCAAAGATGTATAAAACCTCGACCTCACACGCGTTTTCTCTTCTAGGTCATCATGGCACCCCCACTCTCCTGGCTCATACTCGGGTTGACGGCGTTGAATCCTACTGCCAGGGTGGAAGCCGCTGAGCTGACTTCTTTGGTGAACCTCTTCATCGGCACGGCGTCTGGTGCAAATGGTGGTAGCGGCGGCAATGCTTTCCCTGGTGCGTTTCTTTTTTGTGTACCATACTAGATCTAACTCGGAATCTCTATAGGTGCTGCGATACCACATGCCATGGCAAAGGTAGGATTAATATACCGACCTTTTTTCGATTGTGCTAAGTTAATAGGTCGGTATCGACGTTAGTACGGCTCCGAGGTAAGCCAAATGACCCAACCCACATGCCATCGGCACACGACTCATGCATTGAATAGACAAGCGGGATACATCCACGATAATAGCTCAATCACGGGCATCTCCTTGATGCACGATGAAGGAACAGGCGGGAATACCAACGGCGGCTATGGAATATTCCCTCTCTTCCCGTTAACCAGCTGCAACTTCACATCTTGTCCGGTGGGAATCAGTGCCCGCGCGGCTCTGCGGAAAGCAGGGGCAGATGGTACGTCTGTTTCATGTCCGATGCGATATGCGTATTGACGCTGCACGGTGAAGCTGCGCAGCCTGGATATTTCACAACGACGTTCACGAATAACATCAAAATTGAAACAACGTCCACCAGGCGGGCGGGGCTGATACGCTTTACATACCCTAACGCAGGGCCAAACCACGTTGTCATCGATCTGACGAACGATTTGCAACGTTCGTTCGAGGGTGGGGTTCTTTCCGTAACGTCGGCAGGAAGAGTCAAGCTCGGTGGGACATTCTTGCAGGTGCGTTTTCTTACAACATCGTTGGTGTCTCTCTCCAACTCATTTGTTTATCTGCAGAGCTACGGACCAGCGAACTACACCGTTTTCGGCTGCTACGACTTCCAACCACCTGAGACCGTGCAGGCGCAGCCCATAGCGACATTCGGCACCTACCAGTCCACATCACTTTCCTCCCCAAGCACACTCAACATAACAGTCAACTCTACCGACCTCAACTTCCCCTGGACCAGCAACAGCGTGTCGCGTGAACAGGCCGGCGCGCTCATCTCCTTCAACTCACAGACAGTTCTCGCGCGTTTCGGTGTATCGTTCCACAGCTCCGACCAGGCGTGTGCGAACGCCGAGGCGGAGGTGCCGGATTGGAATTGGGATACCGTGCAGAACGCGTCTGCTAATGCGTGGGAGGACGTGTTATCGCGCGTGACCGTGGATACGACAGTGGAGGACGCGACGGTGGTGGAGTTGTTGTATTCTTCGGTGAGTAGGTTCATGCTTTCTTCGAGATTGTATGTTCATTGTGGTTAGCTCTATCGCGCTTCGTTGGTACCCGCCAACTTGACCGACGAGAACCCGTATTGGGATTCGCCGTATCCGTTCTATGATGCGTTCTTCTGGTGCGTTCCATCAATTGGAAGGAATGTGAATACGCGTCCTCATTCAGACAAAGCTCTTGGGACACTTTCCGCACCGTCCACCCTCTCCTTTCCATACTCGATCCCATCGAGTGGGGCGGCATCGTGAGCGCGTATGTAGACGGCTGGAGGCAAACTGGCTTCATCCCTGAGTGTCGATCCAACACCAAACCGTACGTTCTTCTCCGCGTATGTTTGCACGGAATCTCACACCGACGCCATTTAGTGGATACGTGCAAGGGGGTAGCGACGGAATGATCCCGCTCGGCGATTTTGCAGTCAAATATGGGTCGCGCGCCGCCGAGCTGGGTGTACCTAGTGATGATTTGTATCAGGCTCTAGTAGACACTGCGGAGAACACGGTGTGTTTGCTTGTCGCATTCGATCAACACCGTCGACCAAGTGAACTCAATTCTCTCTTCATAGCCCCCGGACTGGTACACGGTTGGTCGACAGAACACCGCATGGAAGCAATTCGGATATATTCCGACCGACTGGGTTGACCCTTCCGGCGCAACGGGGCTCCCGACGCGCGAGGCGTCCAGGGCCTGGGAGGTACTTGTCGACTTTCATTGTTTTCCGTCAACTTGGCTGACCACCCGACCTTCGTCCAGTACGCTCTCGGTGACTTCGCCGTCCGTCAAGCAGCCATATCGCTACAAAAGAGTCCAGGCGACGTCGCAAAATACGCTAACCGCTCGATGAACTTCGTGAACATGTGGGATCCGAATGTTACCAGCGATGGGTTCTCTGGGTTCGCGCAGCGGAGGTACCCAGTATGTTGCTTCTCTCGTCTTCTCACAATACGAACTCCGTTCTGACTATGTGCCTGTCAGAACGGCACCTTTGCCTTCAGCCCGCCGAACGCGTGCAGCCCGGTGGATCCCGTTGGACATTCATGTGCTCGAGGGTCGGACAACAACGTTGGGTTCTACGAATGTACGCATACAGTTTTCTTTGCCATGTGAACCAGCTCATCGTTTTCTGTATATCCAGCATCGTCATGGGAATACAGTTTCTTTGCGCCGCATTCGATGGCGACGCTTGTTGGGCTGATGGGTGGTCCCGAGAAATTCGTCTCCCGAGTGTATGTGTGCTCTCGTCCCTCAAATCAACTGTAACACTGAAGTACAAGTACAGGGACCATTACTTCGCTGTGCCTTACTTTTTGGCCGGCAACGAGCCAGGGTTCCTCGTTCCTTGGGCCTACCACTACGCAAATCGTCCCGACCTGACTGCTCTGCGTGTGCGGAACGTCATCTACAAGAACTTCAACACCGGGATTGGCGGGTACGTTTGTCTTGTTTCTCACCGTCTTTAAGACGGAGAGTTCATTGGTTTCGCTGTAGAATACCAGGAAATGACGACTCCGGCGCGATGGCGTCTTTGCTGACGTTCCACCTTCTCGGGCTGTACCCAGTCGCGGCGTCCAAGCAGCTGCTCATCGGCTCGCCCCTTCTATCTGCTTTCACGCTGCGCAACAACTTCTTCGGCACGAGCACGTCCTTCACCGTCACCGGCTTCGATAAGTCGTCGCTGACTGCGACACCGCCTTCTGGCTCGCGGGTGTTCGTCAAGAGCATCACGATCAACGGGCAGCCGAGCCCGAGCTTGTGCTGGATTAACTTTGACGACGTTGTCGGGGGAGGAAAGATTGAGATTGAGGTGTTTGGCGATGCAACCGCTGCAGCGGCAGCAGGATGTGGGCTGGGAGCAGGTGCTTTGCCCGATTCTCTTGAGACTGGGGGATTTGCGCCTTGATATGTACCGGTTGGACGAAAGGGTTTTATTCTTTCATGTATGATATTGGGAAACAAGTTTAAGATCGTCCACACCATAAATAAGTACCCCACAGGGCGCAGGGCAGACGTATATGGAAGACAGGCCAAACAGTTAAAAAAATGGTATGTACACTACAGATTTCGATACGTTTACTTCTCGACGTCCACCATATTACTTTGAAAGCATCATCTGTGAAGAAAAGGGTTAGACACCTCGATAAAGAGTGGGGGCAAGATCATCGTACCTTTACGAACTCGTCATAGTTGATCTGACCATCACCGTCGACTATGGCCGCAGTAAGTCACCTGCGATGCACCAGAGAAAAAAAGCGGTGTCCACATACCATCCGCCTCACGAATCATCTCATCGACCTCGCTCTCCGACAGCTTCTCGCCGAGGTTGGTCATTACGTGCCGCAGCTCAGCAGCGCTGATGTATCCGTTCCCGTCTTTATCAAACACCTTGAAGGCCTCCTTGATCTCCTCCTCGCTATCGGTATCACGCATCTTGCGCGCCATCATGGTCAGGAATTCGGGGAAGTCGATGGTGCCGTTGCCGTCTGCGTCGACTTCGTTGATCATGTCCTGCAGCTCGGCCTCGGTGGGGTTCTGCCCTAGAGAGCGCATGACTGTGCCGAGCTCTTTGGTGGTGATGGTGCCATCGCCATCTAAGACACAACGAGACCAGATTAGGGTGAGTGAAGTGAGAAGATTGCGAGTCAGCGTACCCTTGTCGAATAGCGAAAAGGCCTCCTTGAACTCTGCGCTCGTCGTCAGTTTGCGCTTCTTCCTCCGATCCGAGATTCAGAAAATACGCACCAGAGATTTGCTCTAAGCGAATAAAGCAGTATTAGTATCCTAATTACACCGGCACCTTGTATGCATACCTTCAGACTGCAAAAGAGGTTAGTAAGACACCTAAGCGGGAGAGAGGCGGACTCACAAGCTGGTCAGCCATGTCTTAGGATGATAGTGGGGGAAGAGGAGGACAAGATGGGTGCTGTGCTTCGTTGATGATGCTCGGCGATTGCCGAGCGCTCAATTTCTGGTGCCAACGATTAGACCTTCCAACGTACAGCGCGACTACATTCGAATAAATTCAGTGCTGCGGTTTGCTGTTAGAAGGTCCACGGCTATCTTGATATCCCAGGATTTCTGTGGATTCAAGTCCCTGACTTTTGTGATCTTAACTGCTTGTGGCTGCGCGTTCGCAGTATACAGTTTGATACAACGGGTCTTCGCCCTCTCATTTCATAGGCAATAGCGGAGATTAGCATCCTTGCACGTATCTCATGTATTCCTTCTCTTTCATTCACCGCCTGAGCACATGTCTCTCTCATTCTCTCGACTCGAGGCTTTGGGCAAAATTTTGTGAGCTTTGAAACTGACAGCGAAGCATCGACAGCGGAGCCCAAAATCATTCAGCACGATGTCCCAGTATCTATGTTCCCACGTTTTAGCGGAAACTGCAAGGGCTCTGCGAGTGAAAGGCTCAGAGGATTGGCAGGCGATGATTCATTGCCTTAAGAAAAACAGGCGCCGAGCCCGTGTCCACCGTGTCCTCGGGCGCCAACGAAATCTCATACGCACGTCGAGAGGCGCTTTGCTTCCAAGTTCAAGGGGTCGGGCGGCGCAGGTGCGGGTCCCAGTGACTTCGGCTCCTCGTTATACGGGTTCTCGAGTTTTTGCAGAAGACTGTACGACCAGCTAGCTATTCGGTTCTTCCGACACACAGTCGACGAAGACGTGACAGACAGAGTTCGAAGATGGCCACAGCGGCAAAGAACATAGATTCGAAACACAGTAAAGCGACGAAAAAAATTGTAGAACCTCTGGTAAGGAACTCCGCTCCAAATCGACTACGATAGCAAAGCATAAAGCGTGCTCCAGCTGAGGCCCTCTTCGGTCTAGGATCTGCGGTAGACTCCTGCGAGAAGAAGATACAATCGCAAGGGGACAATAGTGCTGGTCCAGAAATGAGTAAAGAAACCAGAAAATTGATGCCGGCCAAGTATTTATACCCCTTCAGCTTACCTCTGCTTGGCATCGGCGTTGGTGATCTCCCACGCCCCTCCGGTTGACCTTCAAGTTTCCAGTCCAAGCGACCTCCGCAGTTACACGTTATGGCTCGTTCTGCAGCCTACAGGTCGCCAAATCGAAAGATACCGATTTGCTGGTAAAATGTGCTTGTACGCCGAAGTTTTGATGCGTCCAACGGTCTGCAGGTCGGTTTACTGCCATGTCAAGCACGCGAGTCTGTCAGTTCAGACTCAGTCAGCGACCGATTGCTCCTCTTCATCAAGTGGTACGCATGTATAAATTAGCCTGCAGGCTAACGCGCTAACGGGCAGTGGGGAAATCAATAATTGAAACAAGCAAATGTTTCCAAAACGTTTCGACTCTTTTTTCGGTTGACGGCGGCGAAGTTCGTCGCCCCAGGTCGCCCCGCGGCTGCCTGGTCTTGGATCTATCGTTCACCCTCGACATAACTGAATTGTATTGCCAAGAACCCGCAACTCTCTCGTTCAAAGGGTCCCCAAAGCTCAAATCGGTCAATAAAAATTCAGTCCAAGAGTGATGAAGTCATACGGAATCATTCAAAATCTGGGTCAGCGTTTAGGTCCCCGATCACGTCGACCATGCTCTTCTCCCCGCATCTCCAAGCCTGATCAAGAATAATAACAATCAAACTCTCAAGAACATGAAACCGAAGCTATATAAGATTAATCTAACTGGGAATCGCTCTGCCGAGGCTGGCTGCTGAATACTGGATATTCAATCTCGGCGTCAACTCTACTGCCAAATTCCGGATTCATACTTGATACCCAACGCTTTGGTGTCCGAATCGGGGACCCGAAGTCCAAGTGACGGAAGCCCCCCATTGTCTGTGACGATGGACCTACAATGCGTCCACCCGATGTCCTGATTCGGCAAAAGATGGCTCAAAGCGCAGGTGCCCCGACACAAGTATAAATATTGTCCGACTGTCTGCTTCCAAACACTATCTTGAATCTCTCACCATCGTTTCTCGTTCCCTGGTACTGGTACCGCAAGCTCCCCTCCTTTAGTTCTCTTCTAGATCTTCTGCATCTCCATCCTCATCTTCAATCCCACCCTCCTTTCAATCTTTGGCTGGCCAAATGCAGCCGACTTTCTTTGAACTTCCTTACCCTCTCCGCGTACGTCGTCTTTGTCTCCCCGGTGGCATCGTCCCACTGATTCCGCTCCTGCCCATAGCGAGTGGCAAATGTAGCCCTCCGCATGTCAGACTCCCCCGAAGATATCTACACCTCACTCTCCCGCCTTCACGGCCACTTACTCAGCACCCCACTTAGCCAGCGTGAAACACAGCTTGCGGCGCTCTATCCAGTCATCTACGCACACCTGAACCCTTCTTTCATTCCGGACACCGAAACAACCCCCGAATCCTCCTTTCGCCTACGCACCCTGTGTGCCATCACCGCAATCAAACTCTTGGATACCATTTGCGATGGAGACCCGATCATTGCGCTCGATGTAGCCGACCTGTGGCCTCGTTTGTGGGCATGGATTGAGTTCATGCACAACCACGACTACTTCCCTCTGCCACCCAAACACTCTTCCCTGGCCCAGATCAAGATCGACCGCTTCTCGATCATAGGCTCATATTTCTCCGTTTTGGAACCTACGGCGGCCACTCCCGATGTGTACTCGTTTGTTCTTTGCGTATGGAAGAACTTCATCGAGTTCTGGGAAGGACGAGGCTCGGGCAATCGCGCTGCCGCGCTATCCGACTACGACCACCAATCCCTCAAGGCCATTCTCTACGCCTCGAAGTTCGTCCACTACTGCGCCCTGCAGGGGTCATTCCCGAACTTGATCGACGCCGCGGGTGGCCATGGCCCTCTGGCCTTCCTCCTCGTCCGAGCCGTCACTCTCCTCTACACACTTTACAAACGCTGTACAGAAAAAGTCAGAAACATGTGTCTCCTTGCGATGTCCGCGTTCATCTTCGTCATATTTCAAGCAGACGAACCCGTCCTCGACCAAACGAAGCTCCTCGCTGCTGGAATCGTCCCACTCGTGACGCAAATCACGCTCAGACTTTGTTCACCGCAAGATGGCCCTGCCGCAGACAAGAACCAGCTGGCATCAGCAATTTTCTTCTATCTCGCTGGGTTCTGCGCCACATACCCGGGAGGCGAAGCGGGAGCCGCGGGAGTCAAAGCCGGACTGCTCCAGGCGAGCCTCTTGTGTGGTGCAGTCTTTCCCAACGAGACGCTCACCACCCCCGGCATTTGCCTTCTGCATCACAGGCTCCGGCAGTTGACGAGTGAATACGATTTCATGCGTGCCCTGATCAAGGCGCTTCCTGAGGCGCAGACCCTCGTCTTTACCGGGAAGGTTGGAACCTCCCGACATCTCGATTTGTGGTACAGTTTCGTGCAGGTGGCCAACGACCGGCTCGCGGTATTTGCAGACTTTCGATCACGACTCGTGAACACTCGGTCATGCGCTAACTTCGAGGTAAGATTCTTTCTTCTGTAATCATTCGTTGAGATTATTGAAAGTAGTGTTTTGCAGTGCAACGAGTTGATTTCCGGGAAGAAACAATTGCACCGTTGCGGTGGTTGCCGTGCGTCCTACTTTTGCTCGAAAGCTTGTCAGAAGGCATCCTGGAAACAGCAAAGGCACCGATCTGCGTGTTTGCACGTTAAAACGGTGTCAAACGGTACGTTATAGTTTTCTTGGAATGCAGCGGACAACTGACCTAGCTCTGTTCCCATTCACATAGTAATTGATAAGCCCAGTAACAGATTTCCTCTCGCTGTCTACCTACACGACTATCAAACTCGCAAACGCACCCTCTTCCTCGAAAAGCTTGCCCACATCCACGGGAAGAAGAACACCGACTTCTGCGTTGTGCTGGAATACGGTGAGGACGATGTTTGTCGTGCCCACGTTGCTGAGACGGCCAACTGGGCGTTTGTCCTTGGCAAGCACCACTACGAGGAGCATAGCGCTACAGGCCGCCACGAGATGCATATTTTCCAGTTTGAGCACCACGAGAAAAATGACGCGAAGCCTATTGTCCTGCGATGCAATACGTCTGCTCAACTCGATGGCATGATGGACATCGCCGGTCGGATCCCTGCCGGTGTCGATGTGGCGAACTTGGAGGAGAGATGCCCTGCGCTGTACCAGGAGGTGATGGCATTGGCCGACATGAAGGTGGTGGAGATATACGGCTGATTGTATACACTACCCTCGTATAACAATAATGTGTATCATAGGACTTCCCATATTTCTGTGCTTTGAAATGGGTGGACGCCTGCAACTTGAGGAAATTTTGACACTCCCAGAAAGGCAGTTTGTGGCTGTGTTGAACAACTCTCTTGAGAAACCTTCTTGCATTCACTCTACTTAGGCTAGTAGTTCCTAGCCGGTAGAGCGTCGATGAGCGTCAATTTACTGCCTCCTGAACTGGTTCACGAAATCATCGACTTCTTAGCTGAACTACATCCTCGCTCCCTCAAAGCTGGATCACTTGTCTGCCATGCTTGGTTATCTCGCATTCGTCCCATTCTCTTCAGCACCATCACCTTGCGCAAGAAGAATATCGTCGCCTACACCGAGATCTTGCGCTCGCTTAACGACTGTTCTTTCCTGCCTCTCATCCGCCGAATAAACGCCCATCGACTCATCGGCGACCCTTTGGACCTATATTTCGATGCAATCTCAAACGACCTCCGCACTTCGGCGCACATCCACACGCTCGAAATGAACCTCCTCATGAGTGTACACGGCACAGCGCTCCTTGCAGACAAGGCTTTCCGTACCGGCTTTGTCACCGCTTTCCCCCAACTTACTACGCTCGAGCTAGTCTGCGGGTTTTGGCCTCTGCATACCGATGCAGTCATCGATATGATATGTTTGTTTCCCGAGCTGGAGGTGTTGCAGCTCACAGACATTATTGGCGGCCTAATTGTCGATATCCCCGATACGGCGAAACCTCCACAGAAATTGCGTTCTGTAATCCTCGGTGCGGGAGCCGCAGAGTTGATCTTGACCTGGTTCATCGAGGCTGGGGTTCCACCTCTCCTCGACTCTCTGACATTGTCCGCTGCGAGGCCGACCGATATCCTTCCAGTGTCCCAAATGCTACAGCGTTACGGTCGTATGCTTCGCCATATTGACATTGTTATCTCAATTTCATCGGTTCACTGGCATGGTGCGCATTTCGCTATACCACATTAGTTTGGTTCTCACTACATTCACATTCCATTTCGTGTAGTCGACACACTATCCATCTTCAACCTCTCCTGGGTCCCCAACCTCAAGACATTAACCATCCGCGACTTGACGCCACGTCCTACAAGCGAAGAATTCATCGCACTCATAAACACACTCAGTGCACCCGCTCTGGAGCGCCTATTCTGCGAAATAGACATCTCCCTCCACCAGAGGGAAGACTGGGAAATCATGGACGCGTTTTTATCCCGCGAACGATTCCCGCTTTTGAACCAAGTGACGTTGCCAGTCGCACACCCGAGCGAATGCAGACGCGCTACCCGCGTCTTCCCCCTTCTCCATGCGGCGGGACTTTTGCGGGCTGAATGGCGTGGTTACTGATTTCGCGCGATTGCATGAAAGCTCATTCGATGCCCTCTTCGCATTCGAAGGAGACCCAACGCGGGTTTATCATGAGGACGCTTAAAGCTCCTGCTGGATGTCGTGCACCAAGCGGGCGGCGCGCGTTTTCCTTCTCCATCCGTCGGAACTCCCGCCGCAATGACGAACCTCGGTACATACTGTCATGAATCGCCAATTCGACGTCTTTATCCGCCCATTCAGTTCCGATTCTTAACCGACACAATCTTTGGCCAATCCGCCATCACCACCTCCACCTCAACCGACCACACCCCCTGCGTCGGCCCTTGCGGCCTTGCGCGTGAGGAGGTCAATCTCACGCTCATGCGTGGCTCCTGTGGTAAGCAGGTGGGCATTGGAAGAGCGTTTTCGAAATGAACTGAAAGAGGGATCGAGAGTTTGTTTTCGAGCCACGATGATTTCTGGCTGCAGAATCCTGGTACCGGTGCTCTTTCGGAACAGAACAGGTTCATAAACCAATCGGCTCCTTCAGATTTACTATGTCTAGCTACAAATTCTCATTAACTGACCTTCAAACCAATTTCAAGAGTGACCGTGGCAGTGTTCTTTGATGCCGACTGGTCGATACTCCTCGACTCCCGCCCGACACGTCGGTCGAGTTGATGCAACCGTGTCTTGAAATCCGCATGCCATTACTCATGACCGTCACTGCGCCAAGAGTCTTAGACCCCGTGAAGCTTAGAAGTATGGGACCCACAAGGTATAAATATCTTCTCATTCGCACCAAGCGCTGCAGCTGAATCAGCAGTAATTTTTTTTGCATGCTCCAGCCGAAACGCACAAGACCGATTCCCCGAATTGGGTTCTTGTTACAGCGTGGAATCGTGAGCACGCTTGAGAGCTCGTCGTTCGAAATAGTGCGACTACAGTCGCTCGGTAAGCTGACACTGGAGACGTTTGTCAATATGCTGGCTTTCCTCTTGGGCCCTTCAAATTTTGCATTAGAAGATCTGTATGGGTCGAAAAGGTATAAAGAGCACGGCGTTGTCCTCCACTCTCCTCAGCAAGCTACTTGTCTTACCACCGTTCACCTCTTTCATAACAAACTCGTCGTCTCCACAATCATGCAGCTGACTCTCCGCTCCCTCGCCCTCACTCTGCTCGGTTCGTTCGTAGCACGCAGTGCGTATTGCGTCGTCAATGATTCTTCCTCCACATTCTAACCATCTTTCCCTCAAGGTGCTGCATACACCTTCGAGCGTATCGACAAAAACAACAGCATGCTTCTCATAGTCGATCACCAAATTGGTCTCTTCCAGCTCGTCCGCGATTTCAACCCAGAGGAATACCGCAACAACATTCTGGCTCATGCCGCGATGGGACAAATTTTCAACCTTCCGACTGTCCTCACTAGTAGCGCCGAGACTGGCCCCAATGGCCCCATTCCCAAGGAAATTGTTGCGATGCATCCCAATGCACCCTATATCAAGCGTCAAGGTATGTAATTCTGTTTCACTCAAGTGCGGACGCCAAATACTGACGCGAAATCGAACTCCAGGTGAAGTCAACGCTTGGGACAGCCCAGAGTTCAGGTAAATTATATCGTCAACACACCCTGCAGAATTTTACTTCGGAATTGAACTTCCCAACAGGGCTGCCGTCAAAGCCACTGGAAAGAAACAAGTCATTTTGGCTGGCATTGTCACCGACGTGAGTTGATTTAAATACATAAATCTATCTTCCATCTCCGCTCACCTAATTATCTCAGGTTTGCACCACTTTCCTTGCAATGTCCTTGGTTCAGGAAGGATACACGGTTTATGCAAATGCGGACGCGTCGGGCACTTTCAACGCACAAGTCGCCGCCAACGCCAACGCCAGGATGCGCGACGCTGGGGTGCATGTAATTTCGCAGTTCGCTGTTGCGTCTGACTTGATGCGGGATTGGAGGAACACGCCGGGTGAGTATCCAAATATTCTTATGCCGCTGGCTTTCCTGACGAATGGTTCTTCTCGTTCAGGCCCCGTTGAGCTGCTGCCTATGTTTGATCGGTATGTTTAGATTTAAGTTCCTTGCGCGGCTCGGACTCATTTTGCATATCTCACAGCTACCTTACACCGCTTGCATTTGTTGTGCGCGCACATGCCGCAGCAGTTCAAAACGGTACTATCATTCCCGGGGAAAGTCTCTGAGCGGAATACTACTAGATGCGATCGAGTTTACTTCACTTTAGTTTTCCTTCCATTCCTTTGTCGGTGAAGTTAGATGCTAGTGAGGTCTTTTATTGATCGCTGTAGACAGACGCTCTACTTATTGTTTCTACTACTAGATAGCTCCTGCAGGCTGCCTCTTGTGTGCTTCACTCATATCGTAAATCAGCATGTTAATTTGCTTTCCCCATATTTTACCCCCGAGTCCCAAAATTTGGTGAATAGCACTGCAAACAAGTAGCGGTGTTCGGGAAAAGACACCAATGACGCAGGTTAACTTTTCTTATCTTTGTATACCGCAGCCGGTGTAATGTATGCACTGGAAAATTTCTGTGCATGCATCTTCGTAGAATTCGAAGAGATTAGCGAGTGCATCGCAATCGACGATATTCCCAAAAAAGGCGAGTTCGGCAGAAGATCCGGGACGGACTCGGGGCAGGCAGCCACAGCCTTCGGGCCTACAGCGTAAGATTGTGAAAATCAGAAGTAAGCGAACGTTGTTCTCCACCTTCCACCTTCCAGACGAGCACAGGAAAACAGTGTCTGCTCTCGACTTGAATTTATTCTTCTGTTGCAACCCATGGGGCTACTATATATAAATCTCCGTCTCTGTTTACGTGTCATCGGTCCCGTTTCAAAACAATCCACCTACGAGACTTTCTCTCTTTCCACCACCACAAACCACCATGACTGACCAGCTAGTGAGTCTTCCTCGTGCACCTCTGCATACTCTCCCTCATCTCTGGACAGTCCCCAGGTGCGCAATGAACCCTTGATCGTCATCGATTCAGCTATTTGACTGATTTGACCCGTAGAACAAATTTCAGGTGCGTTCGGATGATTTATCGGTGTGCACCGGACCCTTATTGCCTGCAGAGTTCAAGGAGGCATTTGCCCTCTTCGATAAAGGTGTGCTGCTGCGTCTATCGGCGCCGTCGATTGGGCGCTAACGGTTGCTAGACGGCGATGGCACCATCACGACGTTGGAGCTCGGCACTGTCATGCGATCGTTGGGCCAGAACCCGACTGAGAGCGAGCTCCAGGACATGATTAACGAGGTCGACGTGGACGGCAATGGCACTATCGACTTCAACGAGTTTCTGGCTATGATGGCCAAGAAATTCCAGGTACGACGGTGTCTGCTCGTCGATCGGGATCGTCTGACCAATTTTTCCGCCTTTCAGGATACGGACAGCGAGGAGGAGATTCGACAGGCATTCGCTGTCTTCGACAAGGATGGGAGCGGTACTATCAGTGTCACGGAGCTGCAGCAGGTCATGCGGAGTCTCGGTGCGTGCAGAGGGTCGTTGTGATATTCGCTGCTGCTCACGGTCGGCTCAGGGGAGAAGCTAACCGATCGGGAGGTGGAGGAGATGATAAGGGAGGCCGATACTGTGCGTTCCATCCATCTCCTGTACCGGCTTGATTTCTAAAATACTTTTTCTTAGGACGGCGATGGCGAGATCAATTACAACGGTAACGTCCCTTCGCTATCTTTCGCTCTATGCACCCCAATCTGACGGACTCGGTCCTGCCCTGATCTTTCCAGAGTTCCTCAAAGTATGTGCACCATGAAAACCCCAGCTGCCTCGTTTGTTGATTGACAACCACATAGATGATGACCTCGTCGTAATTTGGACGCTGTCCCAACTGCCCATATAATATCTGACTGCTTGTCGAATGTACAATGTACAAACTTTTTTCTTGTATAGTTCAACTCGGAGGAACGATCTACTGTCAAAAAATAGGACGGTCTATGTTTATGTCGGTGATATTCCAAGTCCGATAGCGGCTGCTTCCCTGATCTGAGTTGCTCGTTGCTCTGCTAGTTACCGTTCAGAGTCCGATTGGCCAACAGTGTTGAAGCAATCCTTTAGATGAACGGGGCATTTTGTAGGTCAGCAAGACTTGGCTGCGATTATGACTTTCTACCATAATCCACCACCAGCTTAAAGACGACGTGTCAGAGTCGCAAGATGTCGCAACGATCGAAAGACTTTCGTCCCAAAATTGCCATTTTGAGACGATATTTTTGATCCGTCGCTTAGATCGCTGAGGATCTTCTGATTCCTCCCTTCAACTCGACCAACGCTTCAAAACTCCTCCAGACACTCTCCACCAACTCTCCAAGCCGTATCTGGTGCTAGATGTAAACCAGGCACATCTCAGGCTCCGCCATCAAGAGCCTTTCATCATCCCCTGCATCATGTCGCGGCGCATGATAGGCGAAAACGTGGTCCTGGCCCCCATGTTCTCCCCCCACCAAAAGCCCACAATCCGACCTCCAAATTTTCTGACGCTGGTGCTCATTTGGGCTGCCGTTGTCTTTGAGGCTGTTTCTGGTGCCCTCGCACTGTCTGTGAATCGCACGATTGATGATACATTGGGGGACGCTGTTACTGGGGCGCTTCCGACATTGAGCGGTAGCTGGTTTGGTGATTTTTGCAAGGTGTTCTCTCTTCTGTCTTCAGACTGCAGAGATTTCGCGCCGGATGACGCGCTGGCTTTTAATAACACGTACCATTTCACTTGGTCGGCTCAGAGCGCTCTGAAGCTTGAATTTACGGGTCTGTCGTCATCTTTTTCCTTTATCTTGAGTCGGCTTGTTTATGGCGGGATCCTCTGCAGGCACCGCGATCTTTGTCTATACTATGGTGATCAATTCTACACAGCACAATCTGGGGCCACAAGCGGCCTTTGGTGGGGGGGGGTTCACAGCTGAATTGGATGGAGGTACAGCGGAAGTGGGACACGGGGACCTTGAGGCGTTACCGGCCGTCTTACCAGCATACAACGTTTTGCTCTATGCGAAGAACGGGCTGGAGAACACGACGCATAACCTGACGATTCGGCCTGTGAAGAGCGAGTTTTTGTTTTTCGACTATGCGATGTATACGTGAGTGGCACTGTAATAAGCGTCTTTGAAAGTTGGTGTGTCTGAATAGATCGAGCTAGGTTTGAGGAATCAGAACCTTCTTCGCCTTCGCCTTCGTCGACGTTGACGGACCCCACCCGTTTACCCCCGTCGCCGTCATCGCCTTTGGATGCAGGTTCGCCTACCCCGGAGGTTGGCGCTGCTGTGAAGCAAGCGAAACTTGCGGGGCCCGTTGCTGGCGGTGTAATCGGAGGCCTGGCTCTCCTCGTCGCTCTCGCTCTCATCCTCTATTGCGCACGACGACGGCGGAGACAAAGGGAGCAAGACTCTCCCGACTGGGACAATACCGACATCGCGGAAGAAAAGAAACCACCGCCATGGCCCGCGAATCCCATCCCGCGAAATCTCACTCCAACGGCCGGATTCATATACGAAGGATGGGCACCAGAATCCTGGTCCGACGCTGCGAATACGCCTCGAGTCTCCATCGTCGACCGTGCATTCCCATCAAGCCCCACGCGAAACAATCGAGACTCAACTGCAAGCGTCGGTGCATCGGTGTTAGAAGAGAAGAACGCGCTCCACATGGCACGGCAGGAGGAGGCTGGGCGGCAGGTCGAGCTTTTGCAGCGCAGGATAGAGGAGCTGATGGATGAGGCGCGGCCGTCGTTGCCTTCCGAGTCGGGGTCGACGAGTGGATCTGGCGCTGGGGTGAGGGGACCGAGGCGGCGGCCGCCTGATCAGCGGACGAATTCGCAGCTGGTGGCGCAGATACGCGCGTTGAGGGAGGAGATCGAGGCGATTCAGAGCGAGGTGGAGGGGATATCGGAGCTTCCGGAGTATATGGCGCGGGAGCCTGCTGGTCATGGCGCTGCTGATTGACGATATAATGATATTGACGCTTTCAAGAACTAATTCACGTTTACGCTTTATGGGTGCGACGACCCTATTTGTATTACTTATATACATGACACAGAATTCAATTTGTACGATTATTCATGTCTGGACGCGTTAATGACGACGACAGCACGAAACTGACGCGGTTATGTTCTTCTCCCGCACCCATATGTGCCGCGTCCCATCTACGAGGACTCAAACACAACAGTCTATTCTGACCGGATAAAAGCTGCCCTCTACTAGTGGCCGACAAAAAATCAGAGGTAGAATTTTCCAGAATTTGCTTTCCTTGTTTTTTCTGGGATATCGGCTATGCTAATAGGTCGAAACCAAAGTCTCGCAAGTACCTAGAGGAGGAGGAGGAATGGTCCTATGCCACAAAATGAAATCGAGTTCGGAAAGGAAATTGCCACCACAAATTCGTTCATTATATATCTTGTCCGTTGTTTTATCCTTTTCTGTGAGCCGTTGAGCTCAGGCTGCTACCAGGATTGTTATTTGAGGTATCGCTAGACGAGGGCATCGACAAGGTCGAACGCTTCAAGAGTTCGAAACAGATATTCAACCGTGGGAAATCAGTGTCCAAGCGAGAAACCAACCGATTTGGGTGTTCGAGTGGCTGGCCCGACTGGATTTAGGACGCAAATGACATCGGACCTCGGTTTTTTGAGCGTCGCAGCATTGACGCACTGCCCGCCACCTCCCCGCCGCATTCTCCTTGGATAGAATAAGTACAAGCGCACGTCGATTGTACAATCTGATACATGTATACAAGATTACAATTCGGGCAGTAAATTATCGGTAGCGCCGTCCGTCAACGTCATTCATGGGATTACTTGTTGAGCTCAGCCTGACGGGCTTGAAGCTCTTCACGGCTCTGCGATGGTATCGTGAGTTCTCCCAACGACAGTCAATGTTCAAGGGAGCGCACCAAAGGCTTCTCCATGCCAGCCATGACCTGCTGGCTTGGGACGTGGGGGTCCCGCGCGTGGAACGCTCCCGCGTTCGGGTTACTTGCGAGCCCACCAGTTTGCTCTGGCATCAAGTCTGCGGGGTCGTTGGTTTTCTACAATACAAATGAGCCGATGGGACTACAGAATCGTGAGCTGAAATACACACAGCAGGGTGGGGCTGGATGGAGAAGTTCTGCTCTCCAGATTCGTTCTTCTGCTCGGATTTGCCAGACATCTTTTTGCGCAGATTGGAGAAGATTGAAGGCATTAGTGGGTGCGGAGGGGTATGGAGAGTGTATGGGTATGTGTCTTTACCTGAAATGCTTCTTTGGGGGAGTTCTTATAGGGTGCGGTTATCGATGTGGACGGGAAGATGAAGGATAGTTTGGGCTGGAGCAGTCGAGATGACGAGTTTGCGCAGCCGGCTTATCGCGACGTCATTGATTGAGATCCGAAATGACTTTGACAGGGCGGCATTTGCCGCGACTTTCCCACCAGTTCTGGGCACCGCCGCGCTCAACACAACTTGAACCATACCAATCCGACCAAAATCCGACATCTCGTTCTTCAACGATCACGAGCATGGCGGGAATTGTTCAAATGTTCTCTCTGGATACCGCCATTTAACGGCTCCGCAACGCGTTGCATATCTCTTAATCTTCGGGCGGATTTCCCGGCCCCCTCGCAGTCATTGGAGGAGCCGATTCGAAGGAGATGCAGAGTTCGCATCGCTACGAGAGCATATGACATACACCCAGCAACGCAATGTTGGGGAAGCCACGGTCCGCCTATTGTCGTGACCAAGGCATTTTTCCGCGATGATCACAATTCGGAGTTGAAGCTTTGCTTTAAAATGCACTCAACATTGGCACGGAGACCCCAGTTCGCTCGCTCATTGGAAACATGTTCGCCTTTGCAAAACTCTCGGTCTTGCTCCTTCTCGTCCCCTTCGTTGCCGCGTCGCCCATTGCGGAGGAGCGGGCAGCTGCCGCACTCGACACTTCTACCCACTGCGGTATGTTGTCAGCTTCGGACTCAGACCTGCCTTTCGAGCTGAATTGTTTCAGGTCAATGGGACACTGTCGCTGCGAGCCCCTACACTTTGTTCCTTGATCAATGGGGCATGTCTAGCGCGTCGTCCGGCTCAGACTGCGCCTCCTTGACCTCTCTGAGCGGTACAACCCTTGCTTGGAAGACAACCTGGACATGGAACGGTCAGTCGCTTCAAGTTCGACTAACTTTTTCGTGTCATTCTGATGACCCACAGGCGGAAGTGGCGTTAAGAGCTACACCAACGTTGGTACCTCTCAGGGAATTAACAAGCAGCTCTCCGCTATCAAGTCGATTCCCGTAAGCACAGCAATAACAAGTTGACAATGAATATTTTTCAATATTCCGAACAGGCTGTCTGGACTTGGTCGCAAAGCACCAGCGGCAGCATCGTCGCGAATGTGGCCTACGACTTGTTCACGTCTAACAGCGCCGGAGGCTCCAATGTCAACGAAATCATGATCTGGTAAGGTGTTCTTGAAATTTGAATGTTGCATACGCTCAACTCTTATCCCTCAAGGTTGGCAAACCTCAACGCAGGGTATGCACGTTATGCTATGATTCTTCCAATGGCTTAACAACTATTCTCAGTCCCATCTCAGCAACATACAATTCCGCTGGACAACCTGTGTTTGTTCTGTTTTCATTTTGTTGCGAAATATGCCCTGAAAAATTAAATTGGTTGTTATAGCCCCGTGGCCAGCAACGTGTCGCTCGGTGGCCACACTTGGAACTTGTACTTCGGCTCGAACGGTGCTAACAATGTCTACTCTTTCCTTCCGACGAGCGGACAGGTCACTAGGTGAATTTGTTGTTTGTTCCCTCATACTGCACACTCAATCTAATCATATAATGGCTAGCTTCAACGCCGATATCAACCTTTTCCTCAAAGTAAGTTCAATCGACTATTTCGGTCGGCCGAATCGATTTATTGACAAAAATTCCTAGTACTTGACGGCGAACCGCGGTGTACCCACGTCGCAATTCCTGACCACCGCTCAGGGTGGAACGGAGGCGACTTCTGGCTCTGCGACGCTTACTACGTGCGTTATTCCCTTCCCTCATCTTTGCTGCGAAAATTGGTTGTTGAGTTGATCCGCTATTCTTTTACTTT
Source organism: Favolaschia claudopus (assembly GCA_037176885.1). NCBI lineage: Eukaryota > Fungi > Basidiomycota > Agaricomycetes > Agaricales > Mycenaceae > Favolaschia > Favolaschia claudopus. Next base: position 1,588,965 of record JAWWNJ010000007.1, read on the forward strand.
GTAGGTCCGCGTTCAGCCTTGTTATCAATTGAGATGAGAAATGCTGAGTCGAAAAACGTACGAGATGTATTCAGGAATCAGGAATCAATGACTGTTTTTTATGCCGTTGAGTGGGAGTTGAAGTGAACGAACGGAAAGGTTGAACTTGTAAGCGGGCCGGTCGTGTATGACGCGAGTCACAGGGATTGAGCTTATGACTTGATCATGAAAGGATGTCCAGCTCCAGGCATTGAGACAGGCATACGACTCGGATAAATCTTCCAGCATCGCGATGCCATGTATACATTCCCCGCCACGGCTCGACCTGGTTGCAATATGGGAACTCGTGGAATTCGACCAGGCTTATGGGAACTCGTGGAATTCGACCAGGCTATCTCCTCGACTGATAACCAAAAGCCAAGTTCGAAAACCACGACTGAATCGCAGAACCGGCCGTCTTTAAGTCATTGAACGGTCTCATCATAGGCGGCCCGAAAACCTTCGCGATGGGTCCTGTGCTTCTACCTGAGCTCGTTTAAATACGCGACATACTGTAGCTCCACGACGAAGTGCTCGCAGCCCCCAATGTTTCTCCGTCTTGCGAAATTCACGCCAGTATTCTCCCTCTTACTCGCGTTAGCCCCACTTGTATCTGAGGCGCGGCCGCAATCGTATGCAATCTGGGCGGCGGATTCTGCTATTGCGCGTGGGCAGGGGAATGGGTTGACTTCGGCGGGGCAGCCGACGGTGTCGTATGAGCATGGGGAGTTTCAGGTGCGTTTCTAATTAATATGGTGAAGTGATGCAAAAAGCATGTTCTAAAAAGCGGTTGTATGTATTACTGCAGTGGGGTTTGCGACTGTTGTATGAATTGACCGGGAATCGGACGTATTTCGATTATATTCAAGCGGGCGTGGATAATATTGTGTTTCCGAATGGCACGATACACGGGGATTACAAGTCAGTTTTACAGTAATCGCCTCGAAAGGACTCGGAATGAATTATCTGCAGGTTCACCGACTTTTCGCAAGATCCTGTTAGGTATGAAAATCATGGCATTGAATGATTCACCAAAGTATTTCCTGACGATGAGTAGGACGGGACCCACTTTTATTTATCTGTATGATTTCGGCCTAGGGTTGAATAACCATTGCTCATTTTAATGAATTGCATTACCCAGATTCGAGGAGACTGGACAGAAGAAATACAAGACGGCAGCCGATACATTCCGCAGCCAGCTTGATGGCCAACCGCGAACTGGACAGGGACAATTTTGGCACAAGTTAAGGTATTTCAACCAAGGTTGAATTATTCCGTTTTCTAGAGTTCCAGGAATAGTGCTGAGCTGGTTTCAGGATGGCTCGATGGGATATACATGGGCGAGGTATTTTATACGGCGTATACGAATGCGTTCCAGGCGAATAATGCTACTGCTTGGGGTAGGAATATAATCATAAATTTCATCTTCATTTTACTCAAGCCAAAATCCAGCCGACATAACCTCTCAATTCCAACTCATGTTTGACAACACGATTCAGAATGCGACTGCACCGAATAATACAGGCCTTATGTACCGTCCGTTTCTTCGCTTCTCTTGGGATTATGCATATGTTCAACATGCATTTTCCGCTGTTTAGATGGTTATGATTTCAGCCACACCGCCGTATGGGCATCCCCAGATCGTGGTCATTCCCCGGAGGTTTGGGATCGTGCTCTAGGTTCAACCATTACTCTATATAATTCCCATCTCTCTGATAAGTCCCCCCTTGAAACAGGCTGGTACGCAATGGCCCTCGTTGACGTGCTCGAAATGGCTCCGCCCAATTCAGGCAACCTCAAATCCACCTTACTCCGCATTCTCAACGTCCTTGCGCCGAAAATCCGAGACGCTGCAGATCCCACTTCGGGCGTTTGGTGGCTGGTGATCACCCAGCCCGGAAGGGCGAAGAATTATTTTGAGAGCAGTGGTGCTGCGATGTATATTTATGCGCTCTTGAAAGCCGTGCGGCTGGGATATGTGAAGGATGCAGATGGTAGTATTGTTGCGGCGATGAGGAAGGCGTATAACTATGCTGTTCAGAATTGGGTGGTGCCAAATAGCGATGGGACGATGAGTTGGACGAATACGGTGCATGTACATACGTCCAGCCAGTTTTGTGTGTTTGTGACAACTGATTTTTTGGATTTGTAGGTCGGGAGTTTGGATACTACTGGCGATTTCAACGTGAGCCTGAGTGTATATTTTTGCCGAAAACGAGGCTGCTCACTCATTTTCTCCAGTACTATGTCAGCCAGTCGGTCGATGTTGACGATTTGAAGGGCGTCGCGGCATTTCTTTTGGCTAGCTACGAGTTTGAGAAGCTCAAATCGTGAGCGCGTGAGCATCCGTCGAGTGCAATCTTTTGATTCAATCCAATGCCTCTTTTTCTCTGATACGGCGAATTGGCTGGGTTTGACTTTTCAACCTGTTCAAGTTGAACATCAACAAATGTCCAGATTGCTTCTGGGGCCGTTTCAACTGACCTTCATAACCTCAAGCTCTGTATTTGGCTCCAAGGGGTCCTACTCTTTGCAATGAACGCCTGTTATCTGAGCACCGAGCTTCTGTAGCCATGTAGCGTTCGGATAGGCTACCGGACCCAATTTCCGATGGTGCTGGTCAAGGGGAAGGGCCGGAATCATTGTCCATTGAAAAAACAAGTGGAATGGCCAGTTTGATATTCAATTGGATAATTGGGTTTTGAGGCGTCTATGAATCAGAGATACTACTACTTATGCACTGGCATCCATCAGCAAAACTGCGGTTGAGTTGAGACAGAGGGGGGTCTACAGGAACCTCAGGAGGAAAATATTGCGGTAAAGGGATGGGAACAGACATATGACATGCTTGCACATGGGGTGCATAGATGAAGCCATATCAGAGTGAGCCTGAGGTTGCAAGCGATAATAATAGATCGGTTCTTGCTGATTAGAACCGACATGGCCCGCTGTTGGGCAATACCCATTCGAGGTAGCTATACACTTAGCTCAGGTTCGGGTACCATTGTCAATGAGCATTCTGCCAGTCAGTTGGGCGAACCGAATGAAGGAGAAATTAATCTCGTTGACAATGTTAGGTCTCCCGCCGTCGTTACACGATGCTAGAAGAACGAATACTAACGAGGGCTGGTGAACCAGGCCCACTGGCGCGTTTCATGGGACATTTGGACCTGACCGTAGTGCATCATGATGAACAAGAGATGCGATTCAGTGAGGGAAGCCCATCCACAGCATCATAGCGGGCTCTTGATTGTCGCGGATGGTAAGCCGATGGTGTGAACCCGCTCGGACTTATCGCGGGGGAGAGCAATGAGGGCCTGGAGCTTGCTGCCTTGGTGTCCGACAGGGACTGTTCGGCATCGTGTACGTTTGAATTCCGATTTCGGGGGAGACTATTACGTCCGACGGCGGTGTGCGAGGTGGCAGCGTTACAGCAGGGCAATGACCAACCCATGCAACATTTTTTATGGGACTTGTTCCCAGAAAAGTTCCTCCGAGACCTCATTGCAAAGTGCCATCGGTTACCACACGTTCCCGGCGCACACCTGGACGAGGCCGCACCAAAACACGCATGTCGTGAGGATGAAGGTTCAGAGCACTGAGGTATATCCAGACAATAAGTCCACAGAACAATTGGCCACGAAGAGGTAAAGGATGAAAACAAATCAAGGAACGGGCATTTTACCGCACGGACGAAAACACGCATTCTCACGCTCTTTCACTCCACATCTGTCCGTATATGGCAGTCTCGGGGTGAGAACGCGCGGTCATGATTTCATTGACGGAAGATCAATATACTCTTGCTTCCGTCCAGATTGTGGTCGAAGCTAATGCTGGCTTGTCTACACTGTCTATAGTCTCCTGTACGCGATGGCTGGTTTCCTTCGCAAAAAGAAACACGACCCTCCTCCAATTCGTTCTCCTTCGCCCCCTCTCAACCACGGGAATGCCTCGCCAATTTTCGCCCGGTTTGCGACTACGACTGTCGATCCACCCGCCCAGCGCGTCGTATCTTCGCCAATGGCCCTCGGTAGTGCATCCAGGAACGTCCAGCCTCCGAGAGGCCTAAATGCAGGGGCTGGAAGGACCGCGATCCAGCAATGGGAAGACATCAAGCAGATGCGGCAGCCTGCGGGCGCATCTTACGTCCCGAAGACCGCCCCTAGCTCTTCCAGCTCGTCTTCGGCTTCTAACTCTCTTTCGAGCGGCCCCTCGTATGGTTCACCCGTTCAAAATCGCATCTCCTCTCCACCCACCCGGATACAGACCTTGCCCCCTCCTGCGGCCGTGAATATCCCAACAACGACACAGAATCGACGTTTTTCGCAGGCCGCAGCCGCCGACAAGCCTTTGCCGGCGATACATCCTGCGCAGGATAATTACTCTGATCCGCTAGGAAGTCCACCCCCGCAATCTGCTCTTCCGGCAAACCGTCGTGCTTCTCGAGGCGGAGCCCCACCCCAGGTCCAGAATCTACCAAATGGACGCGTAATGCATGACCCTACTCAGCAACAGCGCATGACCAGATCCCCCAGTAATCCTACTGTGAAACCAGGCACTCGCGCCATCGTACCTCCACTAAACAATATCGGCGACTCCTCCCGTTATCCCAACGAGTTTGCGCGACAGGATCTACGAGCGAAGCTACCTGAGCCAAATGCCGCTTCTGGGGCTTCGCCGCCAAGACACGTCGCACCCGCTCAATGGGCGTCTCCTACGAGTGCCCGAGCGCCTTACCAGGTAAATCTCTTACCGTCTCTCAATTGTACGCGCGGCTATACACGGCTCCGCAATTGCATCTACTCGTCAATTGTGAATACCGGGGTCTTGCCCTCCGAAACGCGTGCACTCACCTGACCCTCGGGGGGATCGGCGCTTCCTTCTTCGATTCGTCGCATTCCCTTTCACGCATACTTTATTAACGCGGTGATATATAGGTTCCCGACGACACGTCCTTGAACTCAAACCCGAGAGGGGTGAGTCCATTCGACGTCATCCGACTTGCTATTTAATCGTGCTACCAGGCAGACATAAATTCAGCCGCAGGTCCATCAGAATCAGGTCCAGGACACAACATGGGTGCAACGATCAGCTCGTTTGAAGTGCAGAGCTTCCATCCCGACAATTCGTTCAAGATCAACACCGGCGTGCTTCCACATCACATCACGCCTGGTAATCCCAACAAGCCTGCGAGGGCGCCGAAACGGACGCCATCCGCACTCGTGAAGGGCAAGCCATTGATATTCTCGGCTATGGGGATGGACGATTCGCCTCCGCCCAACGAGAAGCCCGCATTTGACCCTTACGCGAATGGGTTCTCAACGCCCACAAAGACGTCCCCACCGCCTCACCCCCTTCCCGTGGATCCAGTCGAAGCGCCGCCCCACATGCCTCCTCAGTTTGTGGCTGAGGAAAATGAAGGCGTGTTCGACTTCGGCTTCACCAAGACAGGATTCGACGGGTGGGACCCGCAGGAACAACTGCAACAACAGCCCCCACCCCCACAACCGCAAACACCCAAAGTCAAGCCGAATATCCTTCCGCCCCCCACAGTCATCGACCAAGTGCAGACTCCGCGGAGTATAGATAGTGGGCACACACCATTGCCACCGCGATCCCCGCCACCCCCACCTCAAATTGTTCCTTTACAACAGCAGCAGCCCCAACCGCAGACGCCGCAGCGCATACTGACGAAGAAAGAGAGCAAGAGTCAGTTGAAGGCGGCCGCCGCTTCCCTTGCCCCGCTGACGCTCATGTCGCCTCCTTCGCGTTCCGCACAGCTGCCCTCTGATCCACCAACTCCCCATACCCCTCATACCCCACGTACGCTCACAAAGCTACGGCCGACGACGCCACAGCGGAAGCTGAGCAGCGCGGCACTTCAGCAGCCGAGCCCTTCGCTCTCTGCTCGTGATGAGCGGGCGGCGTCAAGGGCTTCCACGCTCATGCTGGATGACGATCCGTTTGCCAAGGTTGACCCAATACGGATGCTCAAACCGATGTCTTCTGTTGCGTCGTTTTCATCGACCTCTGTTACCGATCTGACCGCCCCATCGCCCGCTATGTCTCATAGAGAGTTGGACGGTATCTCGGAACCGGCTACCCCGCGACAGGAGGCGTTCAATAATGGAGACAACACGGAAGATGTGATTGCGACCCCGCCACGAAAGATGCAGGGTCCGCCATCGGTCAATACCCCGTCCTCGCCAGTGACCCCTGAAGAGTATCGTACCGCGCGTACGCGTCGGCGTGGGGACGTACTTGAGAAGTCTCCACCGCATGTGGTACGGGGTATCGAGGTGCGGGAGACACGCATTCCGGCGCCGTTCCCACTCGTCGACTTTGTTACGAACCCGCCGCTGCTCTCAGCGCTCCTTGCGTACCTGTCGTTCTATGATTGGTGCTTACTGTCGGCGGTGACGAAGGATCTGAGGATGCGGTTGGTAGGGACGCATGAGCTGCGTGAGGTGGCGTTGGAGCGGTATCTGAAGACGGTGGGGTACGCGAGGTGGGCGTGGTCTGATGAGGACCCGTTGGAACTTACGCTGCTTGTGCGCATATTTTTGTTGTCGTTTGTTCTGTCGACAATGCTGATAACCGATAGGATTTGCATGATTATATGCGGGGCGTGAGCCTCCCGACGCACGAGTACGCTCGGGTCGCGGAGACGTACGTGCAGTCATTTAGCATACCGCCGGCAGCTAGGGACCCGTCGCATCTTGCCTCTGCGCGCAATCTGACTATGTCTACGCGAGCCTATACGCGTGTGGTTCTGCGACTGCGGGCTCAGGCAGAGCGAGAGGCAGCTGATGTTGCTGCGGCGAAGGCTGCTGGACCGCCCGTGCCGCCTAAGAAGCAGCGCATCAGCAACGGGTATGCGTCGAATCGGTCGAGTCCGTCTCGGACTTCGAGTCGCGCGCCGTCACCGACTTCTGGGCATGGACATCAAGCTTCAACGACCTTCCGATCGCCGCTATTCCGCCTGAAGCGAGCACCGCTGTTGAGGGTCTTTGTGCCTTCACCAGATGGAGACTGGTTGTCGGATAAGAGTGTGCTGGAGTGCGAAGCAGAGTTGAAGCGTGCGAATGTACTGGGGTTGCTTCGTGTAGGTGATGTGGTATGGGACATTGCCGTCGGCGATGAGGGGAATGTTGGAAGGCTGATATGGGATGGGAGCTACCTCATCGTACGTGTTGGGTTTTCCCAAAACCCACTTCGTTCACCGTTTTCGATAGGATTTGGATTACAAGTACTCCACTGTTGGGGATCTGCCGCAGTATCTCCCTACTTTGGCTTTCCCGCCGTCTTATTTCCATCGCGTTGTGCGGACGGGGCCATCGTCGTCGAATCCTGTTGTCCATATCGATATCGCGCCCTGGGGTCAGGAGATCGCTACCAATCTCCAGCTCTTGCAGGACCGGATTCGGACCGAGACGTGTGTTCTGCAATATTTCTCCTTAATTCTTCCATCTCACCTTCGTTACAGGCCGCAAGGCAACGTCCACAATGTCGTTCGTTGGGTGCACCGTTCTTCCTTCATCATCCGCGCACCGCCAAAGCAACGCCAGTCAATGTCGTCCAGTGGCAGTCGCCGACCTCCGTCGCCTGCGCGCATCCCTATACCCGACTCTACCAACCTATATGTTGACTCTGGCTGGTATGGGACGATCGTTGTTGAGACGGAGGGCACGAATGAGGCGCTGGCGGATCTTCAGGATCGCTGTCCGGGAGCTTTCCCGCCTCGCGCTGGTGGACCTCAGACTCTGACGAAGGAGATGAAGGATGCCAGAAGGGTATTCAAGATTCTCCGGGAGAAGAGGTGTGTGTTTTATACTCGGGGCTGTTCCCGTGGTTGACGGTGCTTACTTGCTTTCCAGTCGTCCAGGCGAGATCTGGATAAGAGCTGTTGGCCCCAAGGAAAAACTCTTTTGACGACACTTGACACTGAACCGCGACTGAACTGAATGAACTCTTGCCCTTCTTCTGAATTGTATCGCTAAGTATTCTGTTATCACTTATTGCCGGAACTACCTCTACCTCTTGATTCGCCGTCTACTTACCATTATTCATGCTCAGTACATACACCATTGTGTTATATCTCGTACCATCATCTCTGTGTCACGTTAGATTGTATTACAGACACCAGACGACCCATTGACGTCTACATAATGAGCATGTTCTCTTTGTTATCGAGTAGTGGTTGAACACCCTATCACAGTTTGGCCTACTCGGCATTTTTGCGGTGACTGATCCGAAATCAAACTTACCCTTAACCTCATAAACTCAACTGGCCTGAGCTTCCAGGGACTTACAGTGCTTAATCTAAGCATCGAGCTTCATCCGACACTCGCCATTCTAAGCATGTCCAATTGGCGATGATGAACACGGCCCATGCCGCCCGCGTACATATTTAACCCAGGCTTTTTCGATCACCAGTCATGGGCGCTCCGAGTTTTTGAACACACCATCTGACACGCCTGAACAACGCTCAATATACGTACTCTTCTGGTGGACCCACATCCTGGCGCTTGCTTGCTTTCCGACTTGCTTTGAGCTTTAATTCGGCAGTCATTGCCAGGGAAGATGGGTCAGCTCTTGTCTTGGTTGAGAATACCGACGCGGCGGCATGGGCTCGTGAGTAAAGATTTGGAGGGTGTCGCGGAGTATATCGCGTCTGGAAAGTGTAAGAATGTGGTTATCATGTGCGGCGCCGGTCCGTTTTCCTGCTGTTCGTCTTTGGTAATAGGACACTCAACTGCTTTTCCCATGTCGTTCAAGGAATTAGCAGAGCAGCAGGAATTCCTGATTTTCGTTCGGAGGGAGGTAAGCGAGATTCAAGTATCCTTGGCATCGCCAGACGGCTCATGGTTTGAATGAGGTCTGTATGTAAGTTGCGGCCCTTCGAGTCCGGTTCCTCTGGGTCTCAGCAAGCCCTCTTGACTCTCGCAGAACCTCATCCGAGAATCCAATATCGACATTTCTCGCCCTCAAGATCTATTCATCCTCTCTTATTTCAAGAAGAACCCAAGACCTTGTAAGCTATGTTGTTCCTCGCAATGAGTACATTCTGGACCGACGCCTGCCAAGTCTACCAAATAGTCACTCAGCTCTACGGCGGCACTTACCGCCCGACACTCACACACTCCTTCATCCGTCTCCTAGAAACCAAAGGGATTCTCAACGCATGTTGGACGCAGAACGTTGACGATCTCGAGCGGCTAGCGGGAGTTTCGTCGTGGCGCCTCATCCAGGCGCATGGGTCGCTGGATTCCCAGCGTTGCACGACGTGTAATGCGAAGCTGGACGATAGGAAGATGAAGCAGGCTGTGGTGTCGGGTGAGGTGCCTCTTTGCGAGAAACGCGGGTGTAAAGGATTCGTGAAGCCTGATGTGGTGTTTTTCGGCGAAACGGTTTGTAGCTGCATTTTGTTATTTGAATCGAGTTGACCGTGATTTGTTCAGCTCCCCCTCAAGTTCTGGCTCAACCTCCCGTTCATCAAGCGCGCTGATCTACTCATCATTTTGGGTACGAGTCTTGCCGTTCCGCCTTTCGCTTTCCTGGCGGATCGGGTATCCAAATCGTGCCCGCGTGTCGTTATCAATAAAGAGACGGTTTGGGGTATTGGGCGCCGCGATAACGACGTACAGTGTCTTGGGGATTGCGATGAGACGCTGCGGCGACTGGTTCAGCTCATAGGTGGGAATTGGGAAGAGCAGCTTGATGAGCTATGGAAGCATACCGAGGACAAGGTTTTCAGATATAAGGACAATGTGATTTTGTAAATCAATTGTTGTAAATCTATTCTGCTTGTGTATGTATAAGTATGTATTATGGGTTTCCTGTATGCAGTTAAGTATCATAGTTACATCGAATTGCCTCCCCCATTTTTACAGGCCGTCTTTCAGGTCCGCCCAGGGAGGAAGATCGAAGAACGTCGGTAAATTTTGCCACATCTTTTCCCGCGCATCTTTCATAATTCGCAAGTGATGCGGCTGACACACAGTGCACAGTATGTTGTATCCAACTAGAAGAAAGGGCGGAAGCATCATCCCATTGTGAACCACTGCTTCGTAAATGACCCCTAGTCGTCGCGTGCAAAACTCCGGACGCTTGCAGCCCGCCGCGGGGGTTGAAGAACGAATCCAAGAAGCGAATGGCTCGTGTTCCCATTGGGCTTGTTGAAGCTTTTGTCTTCCGAGAATACAAGCACGTTGGTCTTGGAACGAGAGCGTCACTTTACTTCCATCGTCTTTAGTAACGCCGTCTAGTATCCAGGCCTTGTCATCGAATGTTCAGTTGCGCATCGCGAGCATACTAGGCAGTCAGAAACCCACCAGATCGCAGAACAAGACTACGCGAAGATAAGCACATGGTAAGAGAGTTAACAAATTGTTCGCTCGAGCCAACGTCACGATGTCGAATATGAGACCCTCATAATGCGAGACCTGGTTCGAAGTCCAGGAAATCGTGTGCCGGTGCACCTGGGTCGTGGCCTCGTAGTTTTCGAAAGTTGTGGGATGTTCGCGAGCGAGTCGTTGTACAACCGGCTTCAGCAGATTTTGAACATCGTATTTGCGCCCGATACGAACGATAGCCCCAATGAAGTCTAGCGTCATAATCTCTTCACTTAAACGATGCCTGCATAACTTCGTCAGCAACATGGAATTACGATTGATAAAGAGAGTTTTCTGACGGGTTATAGAGCGCTGTCAGAAAGAGTGTTATGTCCTGTGTATCATCGTGTAGCTCAACGACGGGGCATCCTTCAATTTGGGGTTCCTCCGGAGGTTGAGGAATACCGCGTAAGTCGCGAAATACTGATGAATGTAGACAGAGCACGGTCCAATGAACGCGGAAAAGGGTTCTTTCGACGCGTAGAACAACGCTACCATCGTCGTGCCATATGTCTGAGCGCGTCAATCCTTCTTCTTCGTCATCTACCCGCTGCCGCTTTGCAGGGCGTGCTTCAGGCGCTGCAGAGGGTTGAGACATGGAACAAATTGAAATTGGGTGGTCAGATGGCGTTGGTGGACAGATGTAAACAAGCTGGGTTGATCTTCTCCTCGTTGCTACCAACTCTCACGATCCACTCGCGTCCCGCTAGACCAGCGCCTCTTGGCTACTTCTTGGTCCCGACGCCGCCATGGACGACGAGCAGCGACAGCACGACGAAAGTCGAGCCAACCGGCTCCCATCCTTCACAGAGGTTTTATCGCGTAGAACACGACCCCCCGTCGACTTGTTCATGTTCTAGTGCGTTCTATTCGCCTTATTTTCGAGCTATGCTCATCGTCTTAGTCTTTTCCTCCAACGCGAGGGAGCAGAAGATATACTCGACTTCTGGTTAGATGTCCAGCAACACGAAAATCTTTGTCGAGCGTATTTCAAGGACGTTCGTAAATCCGGGCGTACGATCAAGGAGGATTGGCCACAGTACTGGGACTACGCGCGCCGTCGCGGCTCTATCTACGGGACGGTCGTCGGTATGAACCCGGAGGGCGGCGCTGCTACGAAGCGGAGTACGGCGAGCACGAACGAGCTGTTGAACGAGCAGGATAAGCGGAATCTTGCTGAAATGGATGAAAAGTATGGCGGCATGTCGACTTCCCCGCGTCCGCTACCCTCAGAACACACCCGTGTCAACTCGACGTCTCCTGACCCATACTCCGGCACTCGATCTATCTCGCCGTTTGGTGTCAGCGGTGTTGGCCGGACGCCCACGCTCTTCACGATGAAGCGTGCGTCGAGGGCACCCACCATCATCCCTCGTTCTGCTGCAATCACCCGGATGAACCTCGTTGCGTCCGCCGAACGCATCTACTACCGCTATCTATCCCCCGCCCACAACACCGTCAACTCGACAGAAAACCACGAGATATACCTCCCTCCGTCTCTCCGCATCCACTCGTTCCCGCTCACCTCGACGCAGGAGCCCAAGAGCGCCGCGGAGCTCAACGTGATGGCTCAAATCCCCGATATCTTCCATGCGCAGAAGGAGTATTGCTTCCGCGCCATGGAGCAGGATGCGTTCCCGCGCTTTTTGCGGTCAAAGGCGTTCGGGAATCTCACCCCCGTCTCCGCCCTCGTGCGCCTCATCGTCGGTCTGCTGGCCCTGTGGATCGGCCTAGCTGCCGCTTTCTCGCTCATCTTCCTTGACGTCCACCCGAAGTCGAAGCGATTTTTCGTGAGTCGTTCTATTCTTCGTATCTAAACCCAAAACTTAGACCCGCACAGCTCTTCATACCCTTCACCATCGCCGTCCTCTGTCTCGTCTCCCACCAATACGAGCTCGACCCCATCCTCGTTTTCTTCGGCCAGTCAGAGACGACGCCGTTCCGGACGCTCCGCATCCGCGAGCCGTACGTCAAGAAGCTGCTTCTTGGCCGCGCGATCTGGGTCTCCATCCTCGTCGCTGCCTTCGTCGCCGCGCTCACCCTGATTTTCTGGGCTGTGCCTGGCCATAGGCTGTAGCGCATCTTCGCCTTCATCGACACCTTTACGACCCGTCACGACGGCCTACTACAATACCCATTGCGCTCGTCCTCTCCTTTTTTGCATCAAATCCATCTTCGTTGTGTACATACATCGCATCATACCTCATACCTCTCACGGCTGCATCCATTTTCTCTTCTCTTACCTCCATGGTCTGCCTAACACACCCTTTAATCTTTTCCTTGCTTATCATTAGTGAGAGAGGTACATATGTTGTATATGTACGAACGTATGGCAAGAGGAAGAGGAGGGGTAGTAGTTTACATAGTATCTTTATGACACGCTTTCATCTAAAAAAAAAGGTATTCACTCGAAATTCATAAGTAGCTTGATGTGGAGACGCTGCCAACCAGCGGGACTGGCCTGCGGGAGCTCAAGAAATCGCCGCGAGTGAGGTCAGAAATAGATGAAATTCTAACTGTGCGACGTCCTATTATCGGTCGGGTTCCCGCAATTTTTATACGTAGCCATAAAAGGGAAAAGGGCGAAAACAGTTTTCAATGGACGAATTGCGAGAGGATCGGGGAGAGAGGCCGGTAGGATCGTACAAGTTCGGGTTTGAGGTGTAGAGGTGTAGAGGTAGGAAACCGAGCTCCACTTGCAGCGATTTTTTCGGCGAACGAATGCATTCTCTCGAGAGGTTTGAATAAGCTGCGAAAATTGATTCAGTTTGTTATGTGAAGGCATGTGCAGCGGCGACGGCCTTCTGAGGCTTGGAAGCGAGGGTACTGTGAGCTGGGACGTTTGACTGAGAACACCAATTCGAATGAAGTAAGTTTTTTCGATTTGAGACGCTGGATCCATAGTCGTCGTTGCTGTTTCTGCCGTCAATTGAATGTATTGGTCGGCCGGCATGAGTTACGAGCAACGAATGCAATTTTCGGTCTCTCGCGGGCTCAGAGGCGCCCAGCTCCAAGCGAGTGAATTTTGAAAGACCGGTTGAGCACTATAAAAGACCGCAAAGGCAGACAGACAAACTCCATCGACAAGCAACCAAGCATGTTCAGCATTAAATCCCTCCTCTTCTTCACCACAGCTGCCCTATTCTCTTCCGCCGCTGCCCAAGGATGGGAAGTTATGGTCTATGAGCCGAGCGCTGGCGGTAGCAGCTCGTGCACAGGCGGCGGCACCACCATCTCCGGGTCAGACGTTGGCGACTGCCATGTCGTTGGCTTGGGCAACAACGCAGCGAGCTTCAATATCCTCGTGGACCAGGGCCCTCCTGGAGCTGAATTCGTTTGTGAGTGACAGCCTTGTTGACATAGATTTGAGACACTGAAAGAGGGATTGGATTGATAGTCAACCTGTTCACTGACAAGTTCGTCCTTTGAGCTCCAACCGACGATGTTAGATTTAGCGAGCTTACCTTGAAACTCTTTAGTTCGTGCCAGACCAGCACCGGTACCCAGCTCGGGCCTGGAGCTTGCTTCCACGGCTCTGTTGGTAAGTCTCTCGTCGAGTCCACTGTAAAGAGTCGGGTCCTCATCGTTGTCGAATTCCAGGGTCGTTCAAGGCCCAAACTGTTCCCACTTGAAATGTCTTCGCGTATTATCAGGGCGATAAGATGGTAGACAGGATGTAGCCCATGATTTTGAATTACTAGCCCGAATCTCAAGCCTCTGAGGCACGAGTCTCTCAGTTGATGGCAAGGCAATCGTTCAAGAGGCAAAGGAAGGTTTGATTGAGCCACGAAACGAAAGAGAAACCGAATTCTTTGAAGAACCAAAGAATCTCAAAGAATGTGACAACCGCCAGCATATACACCAGTAAGTAGGCGACAAGGAAGTTCGACCGCTTGCTGAATGTGCGCGGGCGCCGGAAGAGCTGCCTGGACTCTCTGACCGAACATACCGTAGCAATTGACGAAGAACCCAGCGCAATAGCATCAACAAAGCTACGAGTCCACAGATACAGTGCCGACTCGGACGCGAGGTCCCATTGTGGTGAAGTAGAGCAGCAAAGGTCGTAGCGCGTAAGCAGCAAAACTCTGCATGCATCTCGGGCGAAGAATTCGAAGAATTGCCCTCGAGGTCCCAAACTAGCGCTGCCTGTACAAACGAAAGCCTTGAAGCACTGTGAACAAATTCAACGAGCGGCGAGGAGTACTTTCTGGGCCAAAAAATCGGTGTCACCCGTCACCAACTTCAAAAAGTTCAGTTCACGACGGGCCGTCACACATAAAGTGAACAACCGGTCGAATTAGTACAGTATTCGGACTCGGACGACGGAAAGCGGCATAGTATGGGCTCAAAGGAATTTCCAGATTTTTGCCGTTTCTGTACGTTGGAATTCGCTCATTAGGATTGGACGCGGCAGACTTTTCACAAAATTACCAAATGAGGGTGATATCTCCCAAAATGCTCTGCCGCCATTTGCCGAGGTGAGTTTCTGTCGATTTCCGTGCACACTACGTCTGCTTATAGGGAGTCTCAACTTGCCAACTTGCCAAGTTCCAACCAAGTTCCAACACAAGCAATCTCTGTCGTTAATCTGGATCGGACGTCGAGCTCGGACGCATTTGTATCGAACGTGGAGGTTTTTCAAGTTATTCGCTCGTTAGGATCGGCCCGGGATCTTTGGGCACATAAGCCGTTCTCCTGTTGCGCTACTCCACTTCACCATCATGTCCGCCCACTGGCAAGTCTACAAACCCAAACGCAGCCTTCAAGACACCCCAGTGAATCTCACCTTCATGCAACAGGCACGAGAGTGTCTCGTCGCTCTACAGGAGGAGCTCTATACGGCGTCGAAGAAACAACTGAAGAGATAACGGCCATTATGTCCCAGTTCAACGCACTCCAGAGAATTCTCGCCACAGCGAAATAACGGGTGCGGAATTCGGTCCCTACTACCGCCTGACATATATTTTTCGCCTAGAAGATCGAATTTTCCTCTGTGACCGAGGCAGATTTGGCCAACGTTGGGATTGAGCGAAAGTTCCTTGTATTCAACGCCACAGAGCTCGAAAGGCTTCTGACAGATAAACGTTCTGCGTCTGAAAAACCTATTTCCCAAATTTGCGTCCGTCTCTCGCGAATCTACCGACACGTCAGCATGCGTGTAACAGTTCTACTCGGTTTTCGTGTTTATCTCACTGATGCTCTCAAAAGTACGAGCCTGGAATACGGATGATTCTGGATGCTGTACTGCTCACCGTCGCCGAGATATGCTTCGACGGTGGTCATAAAATTCCTGTCGCCATTCTTCCTGGAATGCAAATTGCATCTGGCGAAGGGATTTTATTGAAGAACCCCGTTACCTCCTTTGAAATGTGGTTCACCGGGGCCGTCAACTATGACATGTGCACATATGAAGATGAAGAAGATCTAAGGGGTGAGATCTCTGTGAAAATACCTCCATATGATTCCATTCTCAATATTCGCAAGACCGTGTTCTGAACGCCGATCTTGATCGTCTTCGACGGCTGGCAAAGTCCCACATTTTTCTCATTGCCGACAAACGACTTGAAGATAAAACGTTATTTGATTTCATGCCCGAGGCAATTGCCCAAGCCGCCAGCTTGTGCGAAGTCACTGGGACTTGCAACCCGCACCGGAAAGTGTGACGTCACGGTCACACTCTCTCAATGCCTTTCTGGGGGGAACGGTGCTCCCCCCAGACCCATTTTCGCTAGCGCTGCCTTTTCGCTGGCGCTGGCCTCTTCGCTGCGCTGGCCTTCTCCGCTGGCGCGGGGCCTTTTTTTGTTTTTACTTGTGTTTTTTTTGGTGGTCAAACTTTCATGTACAACTATAAACATACAAAATAAATCAAAAGTTGAAAGAAAGATGCAAGAAAGATGACATTGGGTTTGCGGGCGCCGGCCCGGACGGCTGGGGTTTTCCACCCCAGACCCCGACCGCTGCGCGGGGCTTACCGCTCGCCGCGGAGGCCCACTGCGTGGTGCTATCGCTCGCCGCGAAGGCCCACTGCGTGGTGCCAGCGCTCGCCGCGTGGCCCGCTGCGCGGAGCCGTCTTACTCCAGGTTTCTTGATTGAATTTACATGCGGTGGGGGTAAAGCCGACGATGTCCGAATATGTCCGAACCGGAAAGCGCGATGACAGTCACTTGTCACGTCACACTTTCCGGTGTGAGTTGTAATTCCAAGTCACTGAGTGCGTGTTGTCCCACCTTCCCACATTTTCCTTAGTCAATATAACCAGTGTAGCGCGCTTCGCGGCAGAGCCCACTAACTCGTATACTGTACAGAAATATGTATTTGCCTGTCAGTGAGAGTCAATAGCCCAAGATCGGCTTGAAAGTAGGAATCATCGAGGTCAACTGAGTCCCTGCCCAAAGCTCGCTCGGCTGATGCTTCGCATCAACCAGCTCTCATTGGGCAGGAGAGGCCGGTTGCAGCCGGCCAGCTACGATTGATTCACATCACCCTTCCGAATGCCGCCTCAGCAGGTGCCAGGCCTCAGCCTGTGCCGATCTTCTTCCCGAAGAAATAAGTCCGGCAGGAGAAATTGGCATTTTTTGATTT
The DNA here is from genome assembly GCA_037176885.1 of Favolaschia claudopus. Lineage (NCBI taxonomy): Eukaryota > Fungi > Basidiomycota > Agaricomycetes > Agaricales > Mycenaceae > Favolaschia > Favolaschia claudopus. Next base: position 1,605,959 of record JAWWNJ010000007.1, read on the forward strand.
CCAAGTACACCGCGGAGCGGCATGGAAACGGCATCCGCTATCAAATCAATCACGTCAGTAAGACTGACTCAGCGTCGAAACGGTGGGGTGAACAGAACTAACGGGGGAACGAGAATAAAAACCAGGAAAAGTGATAGAAACATGGAGAGACATTTGAGAACTGTACCTGGTGATTGCACACCGCTCAGCTGCCAAAGGGATGGAGATATTGAACATGACAAATATGATACATGTAACACCATCTGATGATCATCAGCGTCGTCGCTTTCTCTGCCAAAAATCGAGTGGTTTTAATCGCGTTTTCAAAGCCCCCCAAGACCCACTAACAAGTTAGTGGGCATTTCTCAGTGCCCTGGCGGTCAGGTTCTGTCTTACTGACGGCCGCAAGTGGATTTTTTCAGTCTTTGTGAAGAATGCCACCAACCATAGGGTTTGTTACGAAGGTAGTATTTCTACGATTTTAGAACCCAGATTCGATTCAGAAGGCAGAGATTCTGCGTGGGAGCAGAGTGTGCACCGGATTGTTGAACTCGTTACCCACTGGGTGCGTGGTTTCACTCAGACCTTTGACGCTCACAGATTTTGTTCTAGCTCGTTGCTGAGTGTGACCCACTGACGGACGCTCTTTATCGGCTCAGGGATTGACACGGCCGTACGAGGCTGTCGCGAATGTCAGTGCGTGATTACAGAAGGAGCGCGACGATAATATTTCGCAGCTACGGCCCGACCGAAAGCGGTGGTGGACAGCGGGGCTTCGGAAGTTGTGTCAGCGAAATCCTTGACACTGGACAAGATGGAGGCTTTGTGAAGAAACTTGCGAGCTGATGATTTTGTATCGCATACTTGATATCTTTGTGTGTAAACGAGTGTATTGTGAGGAGTTTGAAGAATCTTACTCTTGACGATGTTTCTTCTCATGTAAAAAGGTCCCAGGGATTTGAATCTTGCGGTCTTAAGGTCATCAATTCCACAGTACCTAATCTTGAGGGGCCCTGATCCTTGAGGATTTACTGGGCTTGCGGTTGAACGTGTTGATAAATTGCTCAACAAGACGGCTGTCCAAACCGCCGAGGACAAGTACCGGCATCACGCCGGGTCTTCCAAGATGCGATAACTCGAAGACAGCAAACTGAAGGCTCATGTACTATGTCTGTGGTTGGGAGGGAATAAATCGCGTTTTTTCAAAACGAAAAGAGAGAAAAAGAGGGGAAAAGAGAGGGATATTCAGGGAATTACTGGGAGCTCTCGTACCTCATTTTTTAGCTCAAAGCTTGCTTCAACGTTGAAAACGACGTGTTTTTCTGTTTGATTGGACTATCGAAGCCGCCCGTTCCGGGGAAAATCCTCTGATTTCAAACCTATGTCTTTCGGAGATAAAGACATAGGACCAGCGAATGGTTTTCAAGATCCTTGTCCTTTCTCTCACGTCAACGCCGGCAACTCGGCGAAGGCGCTGCAAACTGAACCAAATGACGCGAGCGCGTCGCGTCTCTCTCGTTCTGATTCTCTTTTCTCTCATCTGCTGAGCATCATGACATCCAATTAACATCCCTGTGAATGTCTGCAATCTGCAATACAACTACTTGTATCAAGTAAGTGATATACATTTCTAGCTCTTTATGCTGCAAATCTCTCACTAGTTAGGCTGTCACCGTCGAGTTAGCGGTTGAACCTCTTCACTCCATGGATCTGGGGGCCAGAACAACTGATTCCGACGAATATATGAGGCTAAATTTTCATTTTTCGCGCTGGAGCTGACAAAAAGACAATTCTCACCAGTTTTCTAGCCAATTTTGTGAGCCAAGTTTTCCCGATGCCAGTTCAGCTGGTGCTTCCACACCTCGAGTTTGGGCTGAAAATTACCCCGAGACCAGGTTCCATTTCAAAAAAATTCCGCGCTGCGCGCGAATGACTCTATTGCTGACCGAGATAGCAAAACACATCCAGATTTATTGTTCTCCTTCAGTACAGAGGTCAGAAATACTACAGGGTATCATTTATGCTTTCAAACATAATGTCTCAGGTGTGATAAAGCTTTGCAGTTGGCCCCAGCAGCGGGATTCAGCTTTTTCAACATTCGCTGAACTGTTCGGGACTATCGGCTTTAATCGGCGTTGCCTATGCCAGGATCAAACGGGCCCCGCGGCCATCTGTCAATCAGCACGGGTGCAGACCTATGTACATAGGTAACCACAGACATGGTTAATGAGCCAAACTGAAAGCCGAGACTCGGAACACAGAAACATGAAGCAGGCGATAACTCTGAAGGATGCCGCCGCGGCAACGAAGTTGCATTGTTCTCACACGCTTACTGGAGTGAAAACTAGTGAACACTGAAAACCACACACGCGTGAACCTACGAACTCCACCAGAAGAAATATGCATTCGCTCTAAGTTTCAGGCTAAAATGTGCATACCATCCTGAGCATTTCCAGGCTTCGAAGATCGAAAGAAACTAGGCGTACTATCTGATAGCCCGGCGTGCGTCGCGGCCACTGTTCATTGGCGTTCTTCCACCTCCACTGGTTGCAGCGCTACAACGATGGTGCTAAGAATGCAGACAAAAATAAGTCGCAATCGTTGAAAATAAGCCGTGGTCGTGAAAACTCCGAAAGCCCAGTCGGATCGCCGCTCTGATCCAAGCTAAATCTGCGACTGCTCAATAACGAGTACATACTCAAGAGGTTGCCGTGGCCGCAAAGTGTACTCGATTGATTGGCTGGTCTCCCCGAGATTCGCAGCTGCAATTGAAATGTGATGTCCGTCAATGCTGTTTCAACACTTTCGTCCGTACATGCAAAGATGCTCACCCCGAACGAAGCGCCAGTAAAAATAATTGGGAACAAGCCCGTCGTCGGTAGCTGACTTGTCCGGCTCTCTGTCGGCCTCATTCGGGCTTTTTGCCACCCGAATATTCCTTGTGAAGGCGTAGATTCTGAAAACCGAGCGAATGATAAAAAGGTGCAGCGAGAGTCTGTGCTTCAACTCAAGCAACACCATGTTCAGCGCCAGATGTCTCCTCTTCATCGCCACAGCCGCCACTCTGCTCTCTTCTGTGGCAGGCCAGTTCTGGGAAGTCAACCCACCGCGGGTGGAACCAACCAGTGCACTGGCGGCGGCACGACCATTTCCGGGTCGGACTCCGCCGACTGTCATGTTGTGGGTATAGGCAGCGACGAAGTGGGTTTCAAGGTGATCCAGGACCAGGGGCCGCCCTTCGCTGAATTTGCTTGTGAGTGTACATTGCCTACGTCGGCTATTGAACTGACAAGACAACGATTATCAGTCGACCTGTTCTCCGATACGTTCGTCGATCGTATTGCTTTGCGGTATCCAATAACTTACCTCGAATGATACAGTAACTGCCAAGAAAGCACCGGTGTGCAGCTGGGACCAAACACCTGTTTCGCTGGGGATGTTGGTAAGTCGCCCAAAGCAAGTCCGGACGCATCACATTCAAACCAAATTACAGGATCATTCAGGCCAGTCACAGTTCCCACTTGAAAGGCTTGGGATATCGCTCGTTTTTGTACACGCTGCCGTGTTGACCCAGTAGAGACCTGTACATAGGAACACAAAGGCTCAAGAGGAGTATGATCTAGTATGATGTTCAAGAGCCCATTTCAGAATTTACTTGAGCCCAGTTTGATTTGTTGTAGACTGAACCAAGACTGGACCGAAAACTCTCGTAGCATCAACTCCTAGCGAATTCAAGTTTTTACCCCGACGATTGTGTTGAGCAACCGAGATGTGAACGGTAGCGGCGAGCTGGGAGATATTCCCGTACAACAGTTCGTCCTGCCATGAAAATCTGTATTCCAGTTGAGGGAGGCATCTACGCATCACCGAAAGACAGATTTGGAGCACTGATAGCACCATAGTACATCTGGAATACTTACAGTCAAAGAGCAGCAAATGCAGCCAAGTCATGAAGCTGCTGTGGCCATAAGCGCTTGATGAGCGCACCAGACAAGTTTGCGTTGCGGCGTGACGGTTGACCATATTCGGCAACTGTCACGGCCGTGACACCTGTGAAGACGACGCGTTCTGTCAACATCGCGACAACTTGTTGTCACCTACCAGAGCTGTTCGGTCGAGCAACCTCGGCGAAATAACGCGTCTATCCTCTTCTCACCACCATGGCTGATTTACCTGCTGAACTCTGGACCCAAATCTTCGACCTCGCCGCCGACGAGGACGTCATCTTCCACCCCGCCCTCCCAACAACCATGGCAGAATCCGTCTGGTTCAAAAACTTTTTCGGCGACTGGACCCTCCGGTCGCCCCAGGACGCAATCGAGCTCGTTCAACGGAGGAGTTACGCCACTAAGAAGGTTTGTGCGCATTGTACTTGAAATTCACAGCACTTGCTAAATCTGCCCAACAAATGCTAGTCCATCGTACTGACTTGCAAACGCTGGCGCGACATCGGCGCGGAACTCCTCTTCCGCTGTCTCTTCTTCACCAGCGCGACACGACTATCCGCCCTCTGCGCCCTCCTCGACTCGACACCTGTAAGCTCGAGTTCCACCGCCTCGCACTCCCTCGGGTGGTGGACCCGCCGCATCCACCTCACGCGCTTCAACATCAATAACACGAATTCCAACGTAATCGACGCGCTGACGACTCTCATCCGCCACTGCCCCAACCTCGAGATATTCATCCTCGACTCATTCATCTCACTCGACGCGTTCAGTGCCATTGCAGACACCCTCACGACATACAATCGCAAATCCCTCCGCACCATCCACTTTAAACTCCCCCACGCGGCTTTGCGGAAGGCTATCTTGGCTCTCGAGGGATTACCGCACATCTTCGCCGCGCAGCTCGAATTCACCGATGACGACGACGCTTCCACCGACGACCTCGACTCCTCGACTTCCGACGCAGGAGACCTCGACTCAATCGCCGCCACACCCCACCTAGGGTCCACCTCCTCCCTCCCCCTCACCCTCCCCTCCCTCCACCAACTCCACCTCCACGGGCACACTCACGCCTTCCTCGCCCAAGCAACCCACTGGTCCCTCCCCGCCCTCCGCCACCTCGCCATCAACTGCGGCACCCACCGCACCCTCCTTCCCGACGTCCCCGCGTTCCTCGTTGCGCATAACCACGGCACGGGACTGCGGTTTTTGGATTTATATTCGATCCCGGCGATGCCTGTGCAAAGTATTTTGTCGGTGTGTCCGGGGTTGAGGGGTCTGGCGTTTAATGCGGATTGGCGGTTGGGGTTGGAGGGGGATGGTGAGTCTTTCTTCCTCCTTTAAACTTTATTTCTCTGCATCTACTAATATTCCTTCCTTCCAGACGACACCACCCCACCCCTCACCCACGACCACATAACGCACATCGGCCTCCACGGCCTCGCATACGCCTTCGGTGTCGGCCTCGCCGCCGCACACGCCGAAGGCGACCCGCTCCCCGCATTGCTCGTCGGGCGCGCGAACGACCTCGTCGTAAATGCCGTGTGCGATAAGGCGCGGTTCCCGAAGTTGGAGAGGGTGCGGGTGGTGAGTGGGGGGGTGTTGAGGGAATTGGAAAGGGCGGGGGGGCCGGAGGGGGCGGATGTTGTCGATGATCGAGGTCGGGGATATGAATATAGAGGAGGTGTAATGGGTGGAGCGGCGGGGAGCGGGATGGAGAGGTGGGAGCGGTGGTGGGAGGCGTGTAGTCGTGTTGGGGTGAGGTTGGAGGATTGTACGGGGGGGTTGTTGGGGGTTTTGCCGGGGGAGGGGGAGATGGGGAGTGATGAGGACGACGACGACGAGAACGACGACGGCAGCGAGGAGGAATATGAGGAAGAGGAATACGATGAAGAAGAATATGAAGAAGGGGATACGACAAATCGCGAATGGAAGATATCCATCCCCCCGATGGAAGACGATGAGGCGCAGCCTGGTGGGGGACATCTGACTGAGTTGAGGAAGCTGTTGGAGGAGTGTCGGGCGATGGCGGAGGGGAGGGAGGTGGAGGGCGGGTATTTGCATGAGAGCGAGGAGACGAGGATGATGTTTCCTGAGATCAGGGTGGTGGATGTTGATGCAGGGGAGGATGTATGAATTCATATGTTACAGTTTATTGAATTTACACACTAATAACACGGCGCGTCCTTTAACACCTCTGCGCACCTCTCCAACCTCTCCACCGCCCATCGCGTCTTATCGTCCCGCACGCCGCGCCGTTCGCTGAGCACCACCAACGCGAGAAACACGTCGTACCACAGCCTTTTTGTGCGCTGTCGAGGGAATACCAGCAGACTGCCGTCCTCCGCGCCACGGGTCTCGCGATAGCCCTCCCAGAACGCGTCGCTCGCGCCGTCGGGGCCGGCGAAGAAGGTCTCGAGGAGGGGGTCGCCCCACAGCGCGTGTGCGACGGAGGGGAGGATGGCGAAGGCGGTGAAGGCGCCGGCGGGGGAGAATGCGAGGAAGATGGAGGAGGGGGAGCCGGTGAGCCAGATGAGGGAGGGGACGGGGATGTCGGCGAAGAGGAAGGAGGAGATGGCGCGTGCGAGGGGCGGGCGGAGGGCGTCGAGGATTGGGGTTAGGGTGGAAGTGAGGGTCGGGTGGTGAGTGGGGACGGAGGAGAGGAGGGACTCGAGGAGGAGGGTGAAGGTTGTTTGCCAGTCGTATGACGGGTCGAGGGGATCTGAGAGGGAGGGGAGGCCAAACCAGTCGTTTTGCGCGCCGGAGTGAAGCGCACCGAGCATCTGGCCGAGTTGTAGGTCGATGAACGATTCTTGTTTCGGGGAGAGGGCGCCGGAGGCGCGCGCGTCGGCGAGGGAGACGAGGCGCGTGGAGGTGAGGGGGTAGATTGGGGTGACGAGATATGGGTGGGGGAGGAGGGAGAGGGTGGTGTCGAGGATGGGGTCGGGGATCGGGATGGGGGTCGTGGTGCGGATGAGGGAGATGAGTTTGGGGAAGAGCGGAAGGGTGTTCGGGTGGTATGAGTCTTCTTCTGAGGCGGGGGATGGAGGGGATAAGGTGGAGACGACGAGGAAGGAGGAGTGGGTGGGTTCGGCGTTGGAGGAGATGGCGAGGTCCAGGAGATAGGTCGTCATTCCGGGCGTGTAGCTGCATCAAGGCTATAGAAAAGTAGAGAAATAGAAGATTTTGAAGTACCTGAAGCCCTGTGGGACCTCGTTAAAGTTGACGATAGTAGCCGACTCTCCATCTTTTGAAAGGTGCTTGTCGACGATGGCCTGTGCCTGCTCGATATTCACAGATGACTGCATTGAGGAGCACTACCGCCTGTCGCTGAAAAAGGAAGTTTGCGGCTGTGCCAGATATACTTGATGCTTCCGCTTCCACAAGAACTGATCGACGAAATCATCGACCACCTCGACTTCCATTCCCTCAAATCCTCTTCCCTCATCTCAACCACCTGGCTCCCCCGCTCTCGCGTCCATCTCTTCAAATCCATCTTCATCCGCCCCAGAAACATCCGCGCCTTCCGCGACCTCCTCCACTCCCCCAATGGCTGCATCTTCCTCCCCCTCGTCCACCGCGTCAAAGCATGGCGCCTAGAGGGACACCCAGACGACTCCTGTTTCGACCAAGTTGCTGCTGACCTCCACCACATAAACGCTTTAGACCTCGGCATCTTCATGCGAGACAACTCTGCAACAAATGCTTCTGCCTTCCGCCACGGCTTCGTCGCATCCTTCCCCCACATCACCCACCTCACCCTCACCTGTCGCTTTGGCCGCGGACTCTCTCAGCTCACCCACCTCATCGAGATGCTTTGTCTCTTTTCCGCGCTGCAGGATTTACAGCTCGCAGAGATCTCCACGTTCGTCGATGTGGATAGCGTGCCTGCGACGGGGGTTCCACCGCAGAATCTCTGTTCCCTCACCCTCGCTGCGGGCTCAGCCGGCCTAATCCTCGCTTGGCTGCGTCTCGTCGGACGCCCCCCCAATATGCGCTCTCTGACGTTATCCCTCCTCCGACACGACGACGCCGCCGCAGTAAAAGCCGCATTAGAAGACTTCGGCGATGCCCTGCACCACCTCGACATCACTGTCTCGTTTTCCCTCTCCCTATCCTCCGGCTTTTATTCGGACCCACTAAGAGTATTCAACCTCTCCCTCCTCTCCGCTCTCACCCTCCTCACCATCCGCGACCCCTCCGCCCCGCGCACCTGGGACCCCAACCTCCTCTCCCGCCTCCTCCTCGCCCTCCCCGCCCCCTCTCCGTCCCTCCGCTCCATCTCCCTCGAGCTCGCACTCTCCTCCTACCGAAACATCGAGTGGGATGTGCTGGACGCGTTCTTGTCCAGCGAGGCGAGGTTCCCGGTGTTGGAGACGGTGTTGCTGAGGCTGCATCATCCGATTTATTGTAAGCTTGTGGGTGGCGCGTTGCCGTTGTTGAATGCGAGGGGGGTGTTGAGGTCGGAGTGGCGGGGGTATTGATATCTGTTTTTGCGGTCGACGGAAATGGCTTGTCGTGTGCGGTAGATGACCCCAGAGGAGGTGTAACCATTGCCCGGCGCGGATGAATCCTCGACTCGATTGGCAACTAAAATTCCGCCCCCCCATAAAATCACGTTTTTGCCGATACATTGAGTGTCTGTATGATACAGTAGAGCTACAAAGCATCATGTCTGTGTAGAAAATCCAATAGCATCTTGTAATGACCATAAGGCAAAAGGTACGGGGTTGCGCCAGCCCCGACAGTATTCAAGCGCAATGCTGCTGTATATGCAGTCTGCTAGACGGTACTCATTCGAGTGATTTGTTGGTGCTTCGTTGGTCTCGAAAAGCACAGGTGCCGGACGCCTGCGTTAAGGGCGGCGGAAAGACCTGACGCCACGCGACGCGATGCGAGCAAAGTAAGTGTCGGCCGTCCGCTCAAAACATGTTGACGTCTATGAGCCCTGTACCCGATGGCGCAGTCTGCGTCGGCGTCGATGGCACAAACGCAGGAGAATCGGTGTTCATATTCCCATCAACCAGTTCCCCCTCCACCATATCCTCATCCTCATCGTCCCCACTACTCCCCTCTTCACTCTCCTCACCTGCGATATCGCCCGCCGCTGCACCGTCTCCACCCGCACCCCGCGGATCCCACGTCAACTCCTCCGGCTCCTCCACCTCCACCGCGACGCGCTGCCGCAAATCGAACTTGTCGCGCAGCATCGCGACGGCGCGGACGGCGCGCTCGACGCGCTGGTCGTGCGCCGCGCGGATCGCGTCGCATTCGTGGAGGACGTCGTCATATTCGGGTTTACTTTGCCCCATCATACTCACACCATGTACACCTGCGGAGGAGGGCGGGGGCGCGACGCCGAGGACGCCGAGCGAGCCGCGCGTGGCCATCGTCGCCGCAAGACGTCGCACGCATGCGGATTCCATGCGCAGGACGTCGGTGGTTTGTTGATTACGCAGCAGTGGAATCGCCTCCGTGTCGAGCTGGGCGTCGCTCATGCTTTTGTTGGGGTGCAAAGCGAGGGCTTCGTAGGGGTTTCCCGGGGGGCGGGCGAGGGTGGGGACGCCCGTGGCGGAGAGCGCTAGTTGGACGGGGGCGGGGGCGGCGAGGGCGGTGGAGAAGTTGTGGGTTTTGGGAGAGGAGCATGTTGTATTTGGAGAGGATGTCGGGCCAGGGGGGCATGTAGTTCGTGTTACCCGCTTCGAGGGTGCGTTGGAGGTTGTAGATGCTTTCGATTATCTGGTTGGCTTTGAAGCGGAGGGATTCGAGCTGGTCGATGGGGAGGGTGGACGTCGACACTGAGGAAGCCATTCTGTCAAGTCTCTGGCTCGTGCAGGACGTCGTCGACGTGAGGGAGGAGAAGAAGAGTATCACGCCCACGTGACCAATCGATCTTCACCTCAACCGCGACACTCACCATGGCCGAATCCTCCTACGCTGCTCTCTCCGCCCTCGGCGTACCTCTCACCCTCGAAGAATATAAAACGATCTTCAACGGCCCACTCGCCGAGCTCCTCACCTTCCTCAGTCAACATCTGGTCGGTCGACAAGCGGCTGCGAACGTTAGAACGACTCTGCTACTGTATCTATATTGATAACCCTCGGCTTCACTCTACTAGTAATGATTTATGCAATGACAGTGCTCAAGAGGCTCAAGCCAAATCCCGACTCAAACAGCCCGCCACGACACGTTCGCGTGCCGATAAGGCGGTCGCGCGTCTCAGTGCCGCGAAAACCTCGTTTGAAGTATTCTCGAAAGAGCTTGAGGAGATTCAGAAGAAGACCCAGACAGCCAGTATGGACTCTGCATTCTCAACTACACGATACGCAGCATATTAATGATGTTTTTAATTTCTTTCTAGCAACGCGCCTAACAACCTTGCAACGCGAACTCGACACCAAACGCAAGACTCTCCTTCTTCTGAACGTCCTCAAAGCCAAACATCAAATAAGTGTCCTGCGCATCGAGGCTCTGACGCGCGATACCAAAGCTCTGAAGTGCGTTGTCTTCATTTGCATTAATGCCACCTCGAAATTCTCTTACTATCACGTTACCCTCCATTCAGGCCTCCAACGCCACCCCAGCCCCTTCCAACGCTCCCATTCCCAAATTCAAACACCTTTATCACTGTGCCCCGCACATCACATACACGCGACAAACTAGCAGTACGTCTAAATCCCTTCCGCTAAATAATCCTGTCAGCGGGATTCGAGTATTCATTTTGCATATTCAGGACCTCCACCGCCTCTTCCTCCCACCCAAACCCATTCACGAACCCCAAGAACGACTCAAGCGCGCAATCGCCCGTCTTTTGGACACCGATGTCAACCATCCAGACACAAAACGAGTTCTGTGAATGTCCTCTGGGTGTCTCCCCCATGTAATAGCGTAACTGATGCACGGGAAAGAGAGCACTGTTTAGAATACCTCCGGAATCACTCTGCAGATACAGGGGACGCCGGAAAGCGCTTGGATCCTCGTACGCTCGATGCAAAGGCACAGTCAAATGTGCGTGGGTATACTCTATTTGTCTGTCAGTTCTCTATGCTAATTCTTTCGTCTCATAGAGAGATAAAGCTCTGAAACTACAATCCCTGATTGACCGCTACACTGCCCTCCGACTTGTATGCGTGGATGATTTGGCAAAGGTCAGAACCTCAACTACGTTAAATCATTTTTGAATTTATATGTGGTGCGGTCAATAGCTATCGCACAAAAGCACCACCGCTCTCCCCGCACTGCGCCAATCTCTCATCGAAGCGGCTCAGGCGGCAAAGGGACACATCGATGTACTTCGCAAGTGTATCGCCGTCGCCGCACCCGACAAACCCCAAGAGAAATTTGGTTCGACGTCATTCGCGAGTAGAATCAAGGAGGCGTGCGGTATGCACGAAAGCGCTGTACGTCGTCCGATATCCGTTTCTTCCACACGACTTATTTCGTAATCCATAGACTACAGCCACGGTGCTCGAGCATATCGAGAGAGCTATCCGTCAATGTGAGCGGCCAAGTGAATCTTCCTTCCCCCTTGCTGACGTCCGGACAGCGCATTGCCGAGAAGACCTCCTACGTGCAAGCACGACTGCGCTCGTTATCCCTCCGCCGCCTTCTCTAGACATTGGTATGTACTGTAGCTCTCTTCGTCGACGAAGAATAGCTGACGATAGCCACGCTTCTTGCCACAAAAGCGGCCCACCTGCGCACCACACAAGCCGCGCATGAGCGCGAGGTCGACCTCCTCACGCGCAAGGCCGCAAAGGCCGACGCAGGGTTGGCGCGGGCGGCCGACGTGGACGCGGTGATAGCGAACTGGCGAAAGGTTGTGGGGGTGAAGAGTCGGGATTGAATGGGCGGATGAACGACCAGTGCGATTCGGATGCCTGACAAGGCCCAGGACATTCACTTTGGCCATTGGTTTGTACGATATCGATTTAGCGGTATGTATTAGTAACCGCGCCATTCCGCCCGCAAGAGTCCCAACGAATCAAGAAGCGGGAACATGCGGACAGCCCGTCTACACTCGCTCGGGTGCGCGACTTGAATCGTCACTTGTTTCAGAAGCGGGAATCGTTCACGGGATAAAAATACGTCCATGGTTTCCCAGTCTTCCCTCTGGGCGGACGAGATGTCTATTTCGCAGGATAGGCGCTCGAGGGTCGGCGCAGTGAGTCTGTTTAAGAGTGTGACGAATCCCTCGCTTTCAGGACGTGGCCTCAAGTCGCGCATCGTCAATGTTTTGATGTTGGGGACCGAGAAAAGATTGGAGAGGGATAGCATGTCAACTACACCAAGTGAAATGTGGATATAGTGAGAATCCAACCAATGCAGATATTACATAGCGAGATGCGCACCGTGCCATAGACAGTCAAGATGACGAAGCATATGCCCGTAACGCTGTAGCGTTTGGCTCACCGCTAAGTCATCTGTTGGCCCCAAAGCAGACAAAGTTAGGGAGTCGAGAAGGGGTGGGATCCCTGCCTCAATGAACCAAGTCAAGATTAATTCTGCAACTCCAGCGCCGAGAATGACAGAACGCAGTTTTTGTGGAGGTTTCACCGGCTCGGGGATCTCGACCCTGACACCCCCGAATACGTCTCTGAGCTGCAGCACCTCAAGAGCGGGGAACAAGCATATCATGTCGATGACTGCGTCAGTATGCAGAGGGCCGTTGCCGAACCCGCAGATTAGATCGAGCGAGGTGAGTTGTGGGAAAGCAGTGACGAAGCCCGTGCGGAAGGCCTTGTCTGCGAGGAGCGCTGTGCCGTGTACATTCATGAAGAGGTTGTATTCAAGGGTGTGTATGTGTGTCAGAGTACGGAGGTCGTTTGCGATTGCGTCGAAATATACGTCAAGTGGGTCACCGATGAGTCGATGGGCGTTTATTCGACGGATTAGAGGGAGGGTGGAGCACTCATTAGGCGAGCATAGGAGGTCGCCGAAGGCAATAATATTGTTCGTGTGTAAAGCAATCGTTTTGAAGAGATAGGGTCGGATACGGGATAGTCAAGCATGGCAGACAAGTGAACCAGCTTTGAGGGAGCCAGGATGTAGTTCAGCTAGACAGTCTATAATTTCGTAGACCAATTCAGGAGGCAGCAACGCCCCAGTCATTGACGCTCTATCGGCCAGAAACAAGCCCTCGTTCGGTGAGTGCAAGAAAAGAAGAAGACTTGTTCAACACAGCCACGAACTGCCTTTCTAGAACTCACAAAACTGCTCATATTGCAAGTGTCCACTTATTTCAAGGCAAAAAAATATGAGAAGTGCTACAGTACATTATTGTTATACGAGGGTAGTGTATACGATCAGCCGTATATATCCACCACCTCCATGGCGGCCAATTCCATCACCTCCTGGTAGAGCGCAGGGCATCTGTCCTTCAAGTTCGCCACGTCGACACCAGCAGGGATCCGGCCAGCAATGTCCACCAATCCATCGAGTTGGGCAGACGTATTGCATCGGAAGAGAACAGGCTTCGTGTCAGTTTTCCCGTGGGGAAGTTCAAACTGGAGAATATGCATCTCGTGACGGCCCGTAGCACTGCGCTCCCCGTAGTGGTGCTTGCCAAGAACAAACCCCCAGCTGCCCGTCTCAGCGACGTGGGCATGACGAAGGACGTCATCCGGACCGAAGTCCAGCACAACGCAGAGGTCGGTGTTCTTCTTCCGGTGGATGTGGGCGAGCTTTTTGAGGAAGAGGTCGGGTTTGCGGATTCGATACTCGTGTAGGTAGACAGCGAGACGAAATCTGTTGCCCGGCTTGTCAACTCCTGTGTGAATGAAGAGAGGCTGGGTCAGTTCTCCACTGCATTTCAGGAAAAATATGACGTACCGTCGGACGCCCTTTCAACATGAGAGCAAGCAGATCGGTGCATTTGCCGTCCCCAGGATGCCTTCTGGCAGGCTTTCGAGCAATAGTAGTACACACGGCAACCACCGCAGCGGTGCAATTGTTCCTTTTCGGAGATCAACTCGTTGCACTGCGAAAGACCATCTTCAACAATCTCAGCGGAAAATTACGGAGGAAAGAATCTTACATGGAAGTTAGCGCACGACCGAGTGTTCCTAAGTCTTGACCGAAAATCTACCAATACCTCCAGACGTTCGTTGGCCAGCCGCACGAAACCATACCACAAATCGAGGTGCCGGGATGCGCCGACCTTCCCAGCAGAGACGAGGGCCTGCACCTCAGGGAGCGCCTTCTTTAGGGCACGCATGACATGGTATTCGCTCGTCAACTGCCGGAGCCGGTTATATAGAATCGGGATGGCGGAGGATGTGCCGGGAAATGCTGCACCGCATAAGAGGCTCGCCTGCAGCAGACCAGCTTTGACGCCAGCGGCTGCCGCTTCTTCGGAGGCGTATGAGACGTAGAACGCAGAGAGATAGAGAAAGGTTGCTGATGCCACATGGTCCCTGTGCACGACAGGGGCGTATTGCGATGTACAGAGAGTGAGTGCAATCTGTGTCAGAAGTGGGACGATCCCAGCAGCGAGGAGCTTGGTTGGGCTGAGTATGGGTTTGCCTTTCTGGAACACGGCGCACATGAACGTGCCCAGCGTAAGGAGAGAAAAGGTCCTGACTTGGTGTGGACATGATTTGTAAAGCGTGTAGAGGAGAGTAATGCATCGGACGAAGAGATGGACCACAGGGTCATCGCCACCTGCGGCGTCGATCAGGTTTGCGAGTGATCCCTGCGGCGCGCAGTACAAAACAAACTTGGAGACATAGAAAATGGCCCTAAGGGATTTATGGTCGTAGGCAGACGACGCAGCAGCGAGATTGTCCGAGCTTCGCCCTTCCCAGAACTCGATGAAGTTCTTCCACACGCACAGAACGAACGCCCACACATCGGGGGTGTCTTTCGGACCTTCGAAAATGGCGATGTACGAGCTCATCGTGGTGAAGCGGTCGACTTTGATCTCGGCCAGGGAAGAGTGTTTGGGTGGCTGAGGGAAGTAGTCGTGGTTGTGCATGAACTCAATCCATGCCCACAAACGAGGCCACAGGTCGACCACATCGAGCCCGGTCAAATTTGTCGGCTCTTCCTCGCACATGGCATCCAAGAGTTGAATTGCGGCGATGGCACAGAGTGTGCGTTGGCGAAAGGAAGATTCGGCGGTGGTTTCGGTGTTCGGAATGAAAGAGGGGTCCAGGTGTGCGTGGATGACTGGATAGAGGGCCGCAAGGAGCTTCCCGCGCTGGGGAGGTGAGATTCTCTGGACGTGGTTGTGAATGCGGGAGAGTGAGGTAAGGAGTTTTTCAGGGGAATCTGAAGTGCGAAAGGCTGCCTTTGCCACTTGCTATGGTAGGAGAGGCATTAGTGGGACGATGCCACCCGGGAGAGAAAGACGACGTACGCGAAGGGCGTACGGAAGTTCGGAGAAAGTGGGAGAGGGCATTTGGCCAGCCAAGGATCGAAAGGAGAGTGAAGTTTGGGAAGATAGAGAGATGCAGAATTGAAGGAGGGGGGCTTTCGGTACCAGTACCAGGGAATGAGTGAGAGGCTCAAGATGAGTGTTTGGAACCAAACCAGACAGTCGGACAATATTTATACTTGTGCCGGAAAACCTGAGCCATCTTTTGCCAAATCAGGACAATGGGTGGGCGCATTGTTGGTCATCGTCGCAAATAATGGGTGGCTTCCGTCACCTGGAGTTCAGGTTCCTGATTCGGAAACCAAAGCGTTGGGCATCAAGTACTGAATCCGGGATTTGCCAGTAGAGAGTTGGCGCCCGAATCGAAAAAATAGTATTCAGCAACTGGCCTCGGCAGAGCGATTGCCAGTCAGATGATTCCTATATAACTTCAGTTTCAAGATCTTCAGAGTTTGATTGTTATTCTTCGTATAGCTTGAGAAATGCGGGGAGAAGTGCATCATTGACGCGATTGGTAACCTGAACGCTGACCCAGATCTTGAACCACTTCGTGTGACTTCGTCATGGACTTGGAGGGACTGCATTTTTTGCTGGCCCGTTTGGGGAATCTTGGATGATATAGTCAAAAAACAGACGAATTACAGGTGTTGGCAACATAGTTCAGTGACGTCAAGGATTGAATGGTAGATTTGAAAACAGGTAGCGGCGGGGCCACGACCTTCGCCGCGCTTCAGCCGAAGGGAAAAAGTTGAAATATTTTGCTTTTTTTCAATTATTGATTTCCTCACTGCTCGTTAGCGTGCTTTCAGACAACCAAGACTTGGTGAAGAGGAGCAATCTGTCGCTGACAGACTCGCGCGCTTGGCATGACAGTAAACATTGACCTGCAGACCACTAGATGCCAAAGCTTCAGCGTACAAGCACAGTCTACCGGCAAATCAATATGACCTTTGGCGACCACCGGCGACCTGCAGACCACCGCCGAGTCATAAGCCGTAACTGCGGAGGTCGTTGTTCCTTATCTCGGTTGCTGTGGGAGCAGGTCTCCGTCTCTGATATGAAGGCTGGGGACGAATTTGTCGTTTTCTGGCTGCAAGCGCAAACGCGAAGCAGCATGATACATAAGACTTGAATATCTTTCTCGTTATGAGCTTTCTGGGGGAGAAAGCAAGCAGCCTGCAGACCGACCTGCAGACCTTCGGTGATTGATGGGTAACGTCGGCCATCGGGACAACGATAGGCCATCGACCTGCAGACCACCGGAAATGGCGGAGATGTCGCCTTCGAGCACAATCTATACCCGCATCCATATGGTATTTTGTGGCCTGCAGACCGCCAATGTCGCGAAGGGGAAACTGCTTGTCGTCATCGCGCCGCCGAGCTGTACATTGCTTGAAGAGCTTGAATTTATTACACGAAACTATTGCTGAGCTTTCGCCTTGAAATTTGGTTTCATTGTTGGCCGGAGTACAATAGAATGAATGAGATTTTAGATGGAATTTTGGGAGAGGGATATGGGGAGAAGGTAAAGAAAGGAACGTGATTGGCTGGCGGACTGGACCGGGAGGATTTCACGGGATAAAATGCCAGCGTGACCCGGCCGTTTCGTCAAGTTTTTCTCTTCCACCGCCATTGCGCGCGATGCTCAACCTTTCGAACCGCACCGCAGGCGCGATACGCGCCCTGCAGCGTATGGCCGCAGGTATGGCCACGGCAGCCCCGAGAATAGGCGACACCAAAGTCCCTATGTCCCTACTCGAAAAGGGCGCATACATAAATTACCAGCGCATTGAGGACAATCTTGTTATTGTTCGCGAGAGGTTTGCAGTTACTTCTCTATTGTATACGTTCTTTGGAGGCTTACATTGGGCGCGTAGGCTGCGTCGCCCTTTGACCCTGTCCGAGAAGATTCTCTACGGGCATCTCGACGACGCACACGGGCAGGATATCGAACGCGGCGTCAGTTACTTGAAGCTTCGTCCAGATGTACGTCTCTATCTCATTTCTTCAAATGCGCGGCGGTCCGACGCAATAAAGTTATTTCTTGCGAATTGTGTCGCCCTGTTGACCAAAACGCAATTCTTAACTTTTATTTGACCGTCCATTACATCTGTATCCTAACTGTCAGCTCTTTCTGACCATTCTCTCCCTCAGCGTGTCGCTTGCCAGGATGCTACGGCCCAGGTGCGTTGCGATAACGGCGAGCGTCAGAACGGCGTACTCATTGACGTCACATAGATGGCATTGCTACAATTCATGTCGGCGGGCATGCCCACAGCGGCGGTCCCAACTACCGTCCACTGTGATCACCTTATCGAGGCCCAAATCGGTGGTGTCAAGGATTTGGCCCGCGCCATCGACATCAACAAGGAGGTTTATGACTTCCTTGCTACCGCTACCGCTAAGGTTTGCGTCTATTTTTCCACCTTGAAAGCGGATTAATGAACAGCCTCAATAGTACGGACTGGGCTTCTGGAAACCTGGCTCTGGTATCATTCACCAAATCATCCTCGAAAACTACGCCTTCCCTGGTGGACTTATGATCGGTACCGACTCGCACACTCCCAATGCTGGTGGTTTGGGAATGATCGCTTGCGGTGTTGGTGGTGCCGATGCGGTCGACGTTATGGCGGACATTCCTTGGGAACTCAAATGCCCCAAAGTCATCGGTGTTAACCTGACAGGCAAAATCAGCGGATGGACAACTCCCAAAGGTGCGTTTGTCCGTTTGTATCGTTTGTATCGTCGCTTGTTGACCCGACTCACATTTCCTAGATGTTATACTGAAGGTTGCTGGAATTCTCACCGTCAAGGGCGGCACTGGCGCTATCGTCGAGTACAAGGGACCTGGTGTCGAGTCGCTGTCTTGCACGGGTATGGCCACTATTTGCAACATGGGTGCCGAAATTGGAGCCACGACGTCTATGTTCCCCTTCAACAACCGCATGGTCGACTACTTGAATGCAACGAAGCGCCCGGACATCGCCAACTACGCCAAGCAGTTCGCTCACAACCTCAAGGCCGACGAGAACGCCGAATACGACCAGGTCGTCGAGATCGTGCGTTTGCAATTCACATTTATTCTGAGGATATAGTGAATCGACCATCTGTGCAGAACCTCTCGGAGCTTGAGCCCCATATCAACGGTCCCTTCACCCCCGATCTTGCTACTCCCATCTCTCAGTTTGCTGCCGAGGCCAAGAAGAACGGATGGCCAGAGGAGCTCAAGGTCGCTCTCATCGGCTCGTGCACCAACTCTTCATACGAGGACATGTCCCGCTCTGCTTCGATCGCGAAGGAGGCCTCTGATCACGGTCTCGACGTGAAGAGCAAGTTCACCATCACCCCCGGCTCAGAGCAGGTCCGCGCTACTATTGATCGCGACGGACAGATCGGTGTCTTCGAGAAGGTCGGCGGTCTTGTTCTCGCGAACGCTTGCGGTCCTTGCATTGGTCAATGGGATCGTAAGGACGTTGCCAAGGGCGAGGCCAACTCCAGTACGTTTGACTTCATCAGGTTTCCTCGATGCGATATGTTTACTGACTTGCGAATCTAGTCATTACTTCGTACAACCGCAACTTCACTGGTCGTAACGACGCCAACCCCGCAACACACGCATTCGTCGCGTCCCCGGATGTTGTCACTGCCATGGCATTTGCAGGCACTCTCTCTTTCAACCCCCTCACCGACTCTCTCACCGGCTCTGACGGCAAACAATTCAAGTTCTCCGAGCCCACTGGCAACGAGCTCCCCCCGCGCGGCTACGACCCTGGCGAGAACACCTTCCAGCCCCCTCCTGAGGACCGCGCGAGCGTTCAAGTTGCGGTCGACCCCAAGAGTGACCGATTACAGCTGTTGCAGCCCTTCAAGCCATGGGACGGTGAGCCCAAGGATCTGCCCATCCTTATCAAGGTTAAGGGCAAGTGCAGTGAGTACTATTCGCTGACTTGTATTGACTGAGCGGCTGTTGCTCACGAAAATTCTAACCAGCAACTGACCATATCAGCGCCGGTGGTCCATGGCTCAAGTACCGCGGACATTTGGAGAACATCTCTCGTTCGTGCTCCTCTCCTTTCTGTTGGGCATTTTCGTGCTAATTCACTCTTCTATCCAGAGAACTGCCTGATTGGAGCAATCAATGCGGAGAACGGCGAAGCCAACAAAGTGAAGAACCAGCTGACGGGCGAGTGGGGCGGAGTTCCCAAAGTCGCTGCGGACTACCGAGAGAAGGGAATCAAGTGGGTCGTAATCGGAGACTCCAACTACGGAGAGGGTTCTTCCCGCGAGCACGCAGCCCTTGAGCCGCGCTTCCTCGGCGGGCTCGCTATCATTGTCCGCTCATTTGCGCGTATCCACGAGACGAACTTGAAGAAGCAGGGCATGCTCGCGCTCACGTTTGCAGACCCTGCGGACTACGATAAGATTCAGCCGAGCGACCGTGTCGACATTGAGGGCCTCGAGAGCTTTGCGCCTGGCAAGAACTTGACCCTTGTGGTCAAACATGCTGATGGAAGCAAGGATGTGGGTCGATTTATTCTGTTTGGGTTTAGTCTCGAATTGCTGATCGCCATGCGTAGGAGGTATCCCTTGCCCACTCTTTCAACGAGGGCCAGATTGCCTGGTACAAGGCGGGATCTGCGCTTAACTTGGTGGGTCCTTGATGACACGTCTTTCGCGGCGCTTAATTAACGAATCTTTCTATGTAGATGGCCGCCAAAGCCAAGGGACAGTAGAGAGTTGTTGTCGTATGGACGATTGCTATCATACAATATGTACTCTCACCCCGTTCCGAAGCTACGTAAAACATTCGTCCTTTTTTATTTGCTTTTCCTCCTTCACAAAATTCATGTACATAGCCAAAATAATGACTGGAATGATTTTACAAAACTTGCGACACGAACGACTTCCTCACGACGTGAAGAGGCTTGGACTGGTCGCAATTTCGGCTAGAAAGATTTTCGTTTCGGCCATGATGACTAGCCGACCTTTGCCTGCGAAGGCCTGCGAAAGAATCAACGGCTGAAGATAATGGCAGGCAGCTGTACATGTATGTAGGCGCACCATGTTTGCCGATGTCGTGCCAAGGAAGAATTTTCCGATAAGTGTGCCTTCGTCGTTCCAAACCTATGTTTAAGAACCCAGCGAACCCGATCAGTTTCAATTCTGATTATCTCAAGAAGACATACATGCACGCCGTCCCCACACCCAGCGTAGACGTTCCCCTTGGTATCGACTTGTACTCCATCCGGTACACCTGCGTACATACGGAAATGAACGGACATTTTCTCCGAGCCTCCAAGAATGAGGTGCAACATACCGGCATCGGAATACGCGAAAACACGACGGTTCGTAAACGCTTGCGTTTTTGGATCAACGTCAAAGGCATAGCTGAAAGTGGTATGTATTAGCTTGGCCTGGATATATGGTCCAGATGGCGCACTGACATCGTGGCGGGCTCTGTCTGATTATTACCGAGGAAGCCGCTCGTTGCACCCGTGTCGGCTCTGTGAGGGGACGAGCAGCAGTTAGCGACCTTGAAGGCAATCCAGATGCAGAAACTAACATGTATGCGGTTTTTCCGTCTCCTGTGAACGCGATGCCATTACACTTGTCAAAGTCTGCCGCAACCACACGCACTGCTCCCGTTTCCGGGTCCAGGCGGTATACCTACTCAAAAAAGGTAGAAAACAGCGGGCTGCGGGATTTTCTTTACAGCGAACCTGGTTGGGCATCAGAGGTTCCGAACGGAAGTGATTTAGGAAGCCATAACTGAAGGGAAGAATGTGAGCATGAGAAAAAATCTGCTGGATTACCCGTGAAACTACGCACATAGTGTCAGTGAAGAAAATCTTCCCGCTCGGGTGGATTTTGATATCATTCAACGAATTGAATTGTCTGCCAAAGAAATTGTCCAAAAGCACCGTTGCATTATGCGGCGGATTGGGGTTAACCAGAGCAATAGAAGGCGGCAAAGGACCTCGGCCAGAATTGATGAGGAGTAGATTTCCGTGGAACGGGCCCGTGCCCCCGTTTGTCATTTGAATCGTCTTTAAAAATAAAAAGGTTATGAGACCGGAAGACAAGGAAAACAGAGCGTCAATGTGTACTTCAGGGAGATCGAGCTGCAATAGATATTGCATGAGACCGGAAGGCACGGAAACACAGCGTCAACGTACTTCGGTTACAGGGATATTAACGGGAGTCCCATTTAGATTTGCAGGGACGTCCTTGAGATTAATTTTGCCAACCTTGTTGTTATGATCGATGTCGCTCATCCCAAGCGCTCCTCCATCGTTGCTCGCGAAAAAGACAGAGTCTAACGCGGGAACATAAATCGGGGCTTCATGGGCAAACGCAAACGTGCTGTTCGACGCAATCTCGGTAATGCTTGGTGCCTTACCGAGAACGTCGAGGAAAGCTGGATCAAAGATTTGGAAAAACGGGGGCTCGGTACCAGTAGGGTTGAACCCCGAGTCAAAGGAAGACTGGCGGAAAGTGCCGTTTGCACCCAGGACTGCGAAGGTGCGAGGATCGACAGACTGGATAGGTTAAGTCAATCATTCATATCGCGGACGCGAAAAAATGCAAAAAGCTTCGTACCACCGACTGCGGGGGTAGAGAGGATGCAACGTTGTCTCTGTACCAAGTGGAGTCTTTTCCAAGGGTGAATACGGCATATGCCAATGCACAGACCAAAATGGGGATTCTCATGTTGGACGCGAGTGAAGGGGGGGTTTCTTGCGAATTGGACATTTCAACAGTTCGCACCCTTTAAGAACGAGGTCATAGGCACCAGCTTCTCTGAATTCGTCAGATTACAGACCTGAGAACCTCAGACAAGGACTTCCAAAATGACGTGCAGAAAGCACTGTGAGAGTCGAGGGATAAGTTCGGTAACGATGGGTCATTTGCTTCTGGTGGTTTTTCGCTGACCTTGCCCTCGAAATTTCAAGGGCGAAACGGCGCTGCCACCTTCGTTTCAAACTCTGATGTGGATCCTGGCTTGACTCGAATGCCAGTGTCCACTTGACGCCTTGAGGTACCGCTTCGTTGTAGTTGGTACGGACGAAAGGTAAGGGCCGGAACGCGTTGCCTTTTTGAGAACTTCTTCCTGGCCTCTGTGTTTCTCCAAATCCACACCGACCGTCATACGACCTGATCAACTTCGTCCCGCCCCCTCCCACACGAGGCTGGCCGCCAATTTAATCGGTCAAGCGAAGACGCGTGTCTTCCTTCCGGCATCGTTTTTCCAGGAATAATCGCAATCGATAATTCTCATTCTTGCAACGAGTCTGATGGAATTTCGACGGAAAATCCAACACGAAGCAGTAATTCACTTTTTTAAGCTCATTCTGCGTATGCGGTCTCGGGTTCGGAGCAACTAAAATCTGGACGGGCCGATTGAACTCCGTTTTGGGGTTCAACGCCGCTTCTCTCACTGCACACGGCGGGATCGTGGTTCAGCTCCGAAATCCATTTAAGCAGATGAGCGTCCCAGAAGTAAGAGATCCGCTGCGAATCGGTCCAACGTAACGCTCTCTGCCTTGTATTTAATTGCATCGCGCCTTTGACAAAACATTCAACTTATGACCCTCCCCCCAACTACTCCGATGGCTCCTGGCGCTCACAAGTTTCCGCAAGTCACAGGAATCCGGTGGTTCAACGTCGCTATCCTTGTTTTGACACCACTTATTGCTGTCTATGGTCTTGCATTCGTCCCATTGGTTACAAAAACAACTGTTTTCGCCTGCGGATATTATCTGTTCTCGATGCTAGGTAAGATTCGATTCGTGCAGTGTCCCCGAAACTGATCACTTTATTCAGGTATTACAGCGGGTGAAAACATTCCTTATCGCTCCCAGCATTAAGAAATTTTACCTCCGTTAAGGGTATCACCGGTTGTGGTCGCATCGTTCTTACAATGCGTGCCTTCCCCTCCAAATATTTCTTATGCTTGGTGGTATCAGCTCCGTGCAAGGTTCATGCTACTTCTGGGCGCGCTCTCACCGCTCGCATCACAGATGGTGAGCTTTGTGTTTCTTCCTGGCACCAATTACGAAGTGGATTCAGGACGGACACTGAAAAGGATCCATACGACTCCTCGGTATGTATTGGGCGAGTTATGGGGGCCTGGGATCACGAATCAACGATATTTTGTAGCGCGGCCTCTTTTGGACCCATCTGGGGTGGATCATTTTCAAGACTAAACTGCGATCCGGGCCCGTGGATTCGTCTGACCTAGGCACGGACCCCTTGGTTCAATGGACGCACTATAATTATTTCCCTCTTGCGGCTGTTTTCGGATACGCTCTACCTGCGCTCATTCCCGCTTTATGGAACGATTTTTGGGTACGCGCTCAAATTGCGATTCGTCCATGATATTCAAAACCGGAACCAGGGCGGATTTTGCTTTTCTGGGGCGCTGAGGCTTACAATAGCCCATCATGTAAGCTGGCCTAAGTGTACCGTTTCCTCTCTCAATCGGGCTCTATAGTGCACTTTCGCTATCAACTCGTTGGCGCATTACCTAGGGTCAACACCCTATGATGATAGATTGAGCCCTCGCGATCATTTGCTGTCGGGTTAGTTACTCCCGATCTTCATTCAGTTTTGAAGTTGAACATGTTTCGTAGCCATTTTGACGATGGGCGAGGGCTATCACAATTTTCACCATCAATTTCCCATGGATTATCGGAACGCGTATCTGTGGTACCAATACGATCCTACGAAATGGTTAGCGAAACCTATGACATTTCCACAGCTCTAAACGATGCGATTAACAGGTTCATCGCTGTTTGCAAGCTGCTGGGCTTGGCCAGCAATCTCCGCGTATTTCCGAGCAACGAAATTGCCAAGGGTGCATTGACCATGCAGCTCAAGCATCTCAAAAAAGTTCAGGATTCCATCATTTGGCCGCGAGAAGTCGAGCAACTGCCAATCGTGACTTGGGACAACTGTATGTCTCCTGCATATCCAATTTTTTCCCGAGGAATCCAATCTCGTTCAGTCCAGGAAGAATCAAAATCGCGCCCTCTGATCCTGGTATGTGTAGTGCTATCTCGAAGGCGATTCCTCATGGACTTTTGTAGGTGTCCGGTTTTATTCACGACGTTTCGACATTCCTGGACCAGCATCCAGGTGGAGCGGCGTGCTTGACGAAAAATACAGGGAAAGACATGACAGCAGCTTTCTTCGGCGGCGTGTATAGACATTCGAATGCCGCTCACAACGTGCGTCTATCTGCGATATGGTGTATCATTGACGCTGAACAGACGTAGTTGATGTCCATGATGCGTGTTGGAATCCTCGCGGGTGGGGTCTGTCCACCCAACCAGAGCATACCCCCATCCCAGGTTCTCTTCGTTGCAAGACGACAGCAGCCCGATACCCAGCCTGATACCCCGACGCAGTGAATGCTAAACTTACCGCGCCGCGACCAGAAATAGTTTGTCGGAATCGAAGACGACTGGCATGTAGATCTGTAATGATCGAAGATGACCTTCAATGATGTTTCTCCCACTCCGTTGTTGGCGGTTTCCGAGCATGAAACCAAAGATGGTGCGAATTATGTTCCGAACATATACGAACCTGATACAAGAAAACGACAACCCGCTCATCTCGCAATGGCCGGAGTGAGGCCGAATTCGGAATTTGTACGCTTTCGCTGTAGTAGGATCTCTTCTGACTCTCGTCTCCGTGCACCGTTTTGGTCGACGGTACAAGTACGACAACAGCGACAGCGACGCGGTACGGGTAAATCAAAAGAAAGGGAGTGTCCAAGCATATAGGATACGGTAAGTATCAAAGAATGCAGTAAAAAAAGGCGAAGAAGGGTCCATTATGATGAGTTCTAATGATGGATAAACCCCGATGGATGCGAAGAACAAGGTGCAGGATGATCACTCGTTGAGGCGCTGGAACGCCTTGATAGCGATTGGGTTTTGCGACAAGAGCATGGAAATGCTGCTGCGGAGAGGCGGGCCACCGCATCCACATTGCTCGACGGCGTCCAGCACAGTGTTATAGACGCTAGGTAGCTGCTCAAGAAGGCTGATCAGCTTGTCGGCAGTTCCGCTGCATCCACAATCCGAGCTCTGGCGGGCTTTGTGCGTCAGACTGAGAGTATTGTCTATCAGCTTCTTCAGTGCGTCTGGGCTCAGCGGTATCTTCCCGCCCAGACTGTCGGCCACAGCACCGCCTAACATCCCAGAGTCATCGGGCTGAAGAAGGAGGGGACCCACAAGGGCAAGGAGCAGCGGGTTCATGCCAGCCGCGTTAAGCTCCTTGACAATATCTTTCGTGAAGGGCATGTTTCCGGCCTCCATATTGATCTTGAGACAAAGGATGAGGAGATCATTCACGGGATCGATTATGTTGCTGGAGTTCGAGGAAACGACAGCAGGGACAGTGGAAGTGGGTGGAGATGCAGGGGAACGGCGATAGGGAATCAGAGTACGAGCGGGTGCTAGAGCTTCATTGCGGACAAAGTATCCACTTCGTGTGCGGAACGCAACCCTGTTGGTATGTCCAAAAGAAGAGACACTGGAGCGAGACGCTAACGAGGCATCGTGTTCTTCAGACCGGCTCACATCGATGGGTAACCCAAAACTGATCCCACCATTCGAAGCAGAGCCAACACCACCGGTGCCAGACCCTGAGGAGGAAGAACCTCCGTTGCCATAAGTATGCCCAGGATCGATGACGGGAGGAGCAGAGGGAGGGGCCTTAAGACAATACTTCGATCCTGAAAGACCCAAACCCAACCCATCAATCAGGGGCTGGAGAAGAATGTGCAATGTCGTTCCCAACTCTCCGCAAACGAAGATGGGGTCAATGAAGACTTCATGAAAGAGCGAGCACAGGAGTTTAGCAGGGTCCACGTTGAGACAACTGGCGGAGGGCTTGCCGGGTACCATAGGGAGGACATCACTGGGACAATGTTGGAGCAGATCGCCGAGGCCACCCAAAAGTCCGCCTAGAAGACCACGCAGCAAAACTCCCATTGAGCTTGATCCACTGCTGCGGCTGCTGCTCCCAACACTGCCATCGCCACCAGCACCCGGATCACAGTCGCTGGACCCTCCACAGCTACCATCGGGCACGGCACAGCCGCATGCCTCCACCGTCTTCTGCAGTGCCATGACTTTTGCCAGCGCAGTCTTCGCATTAGAGACAAGTGAAGTCGAATCCGATCCCAGCACGGTGTAAACGCTGTTCAGAGCGTCCGAGACAGCCAAGGGCCGCACGCAACCCGTAGAAGGCAGCTGCGGAAGTACACCAGTTAACCCGTGCGTGTTGTTGATGATAGCGACTATCGGGTCGGCAAGAGCGGGGGAGAGGACTTCGGAGGGGGGAGTTGAAGGGGATGAAGCCGAATCAGAGTCGGAGAGAAGGCTGCTGCCGTGCAGACCGCTGACAAGGTCGCGACGCGCGTCTGGGCCGGCAGAACCGACGCATTTGCCGTTCTGACATTTCATGTCGTCCGAAATAGCACGACAATCCACACCGCGCGACGCAGGCGAGACTGACGAAAAAGGATGAGGGTAGAAACACCCACCGCCTAAAAGTAGACAAACGGCGTGAGAGTGAGATTGAGTGAATGCAAACAGGTAAGACTCACAGCTATCGGGAGAGCTCGTTACATCGAGGCATTCCCAGCCGTTGGGGTTGCCATAGACACCACAAACCTCAGACTTCCCGCAATGCAATTTAGCGCGTTCGTAAGTCGAGATCTCAGCCCTGCGCGATCTCAAAGAACGGGCGTATTGAGATGCACCGCAACCTGCGACCTGGGAAGAAATCGATGAGCATGATTGAGAGAAAGAAAAGTTGTAGAATGAATGGCGCTGGAAGAAGGGAATAGGAGAGAACGTCGCGACTCACTGGAGGACCACAAACGCCGTTGCAAAGGGCATAAGGTGGGAGACACTTGCAGTTGCCATATTCGAGGGTATAATATTTGTCACATTGAATTCCGCAGGGATTGGCGGTGCCGCAAATACGAGTTGCGTGAGGTGGAAGGGTTTCGCATTGATTGTTTGGATTTGCACGGGAATTGATCTGACATTCACAAGTCAGAAAGGTGGAAAGCGAGAGGAATGCAAGCAAGTACCAAGGCGTTGATGTCTGCCAATTGCTCAGAGCTCAGAGTTACATTGACATTGGCTTTGAGGTAGAGGTCGAGATCCTACAAGAACGTAAAAATCTTCAACGACTGAAGCAAGATGACAGAGCTGACGTGTAGACACAAGCAGGCATTGACTCCGAGGCCAAGAAGACCGTTAAGGGTTGTACCAATGCCACCAATATTGAGCAATCCTTTAGGACCAAGAAGATCGACTATGAGATCGGGAATGTTGAGGCAGATATCAATGAGCCGGGGTCTGGGCTGATATTGTAGACCAGCGAGGCTACGTGCAGACGAAGATCTGGAGGATCCGCCGGGACGAGCGTGGGCGGAGACGAGAGGAGAAGAAACGAGGATGGCGGCGAGGAAGGGGATAATGAGTGTCGGTGTAAATCGCATTGTGGTTCAAAGGGAAGGACGGTGGGTGTTGCGCAAGTTCACACAACTGCCTCGCGTTAGACTCGCTCGAGCTAATTTATACCGCCTCGAAGGGTAGAGTTCGGTTAACCAGTGGGGCCAATTAAGTTTGTCTCGGCCGAGCGGTCGCGGATGCAAGAGCCCAAGATGTCAAGTAGCTTGCTACATTTGATTGCGGCAATCCTCTCGATTCACCGGCGAAAACGGTGTCCTGTCGGAGGCTGTCTCGAGGAAAATGTATTCCATTCGCCTTGTCACAGGGGAGCAAATGAGGGTTTGTTTTCAACCGAGCGTCAGGATCCACAGCAGAGATAGGTCCAGCACTTGGTGGCCACAAGCAATGGCGTCAGGCGAAATTGACGCATTGACCCAGAGTTACGAGTACTTATGTAGTCGTTCCTTTAAAATTTCCCCGCCACCAGAATTCCGTGACCTCTGTTATTACTTGTCCGGTCTATTCGTTGAACACTTTTGATGGTGGCTGTGCCCTTTTTCCTTACCTTTTGTTAAACCCAATACAAACCGTTGTAATGGCCTTTGAGTTTGTGACCGTGAGAATATTTTGACTCGGTGAAAAATCCAAACCCCAACAACCACCACGCCCTATCATTTTGAGGTTCTTAGCGCTTGCAATAGGGATGTGTTTGCTAGTCGACGTCGTCTGAGCAGGTATTGGGTATCACGTTCAAGTTGTTCAACTAGAAACAAATAATCGACAGGCCGCGGCCCGTGCGAACTGCCGCCGCGAGTGCGCTTTTGCGTGCTTGGGTTAGCCTGGCAGTGCGCCGCTGGATTGTCATAAGTACGAGTACCTGCCGCGCTTCGCGACGGCCCATTCCCCCAAGTACATGAAGCGAATACGGGCTCGTATTTGGGTCCGCGTCAACGCATCCACCGTTAGGCGGCTGCCTTAGCTGAGTTCTGAGACGATGAAATCGCATTCAAAAAATCTACGGACAACGATTAGCTACAAACTTCCGGCGAAACGAGTATCGAGATGATCGAACCAGTCGTCTTGTTCATCGCTGACTCAGGCAGGCAGGGTTGAGTTCGGCACCTTGTTGAGATGCGCGCCATTGATTGGTTGAGCTATACTTTAGGCTCCAACGCCGCTGACGAAGCAATCCGAGTTGCGAGTGATAGAGTCGAGGGCAATGGATTTAGAATTATTTCGCCAGGTCAGCTCCGAGTTAGAGTCGTCCTCGGTCGTCCGCGTAACCGCTCTTGTCGGTAGAGGAGGTTCAGATTGAGATTGACACAAGGGCGGTCGAAAGGAGCGGGCCAATACTAGGATGCAGGCAAGCGCCAAGGAGCAATCAAGGGCGTGACTCTCGCTAGCTCTCGCTTTGACGCAGTACAACTTTCACACATTGCCTCCTCCTGGCTTTCTTCCTCTTTCTATGCACCGGCTAGGAAAAGAACACCACCGATACGCTCGAGACTTACCAGCACCGTCGACTGCCTCTATGGTTGCCTTCAGAAGCCAATACTCGACCATCATGATCCCTTTACGTCCCTTG
Source organism: Favolaschia claudopus (assembly GCA_037176885.1). Classification (NCBI taxonomy): domain Eukaryota; kingdom Fungi; phylum Basidiomycota; class Agaricomycetes; order Agaricales; family Mycenaceae; genus Favolaschia; species Favolaschia claudopus. The sequence goes on from JAWWNJ010000007.1 coordinate 1,635,324, forward strand.
TTCTTTTGTTCTCTGCTTCTGCTTGTTCTGTTCACAATATAAATAAGCCTCCCCCTCACCACACTTTTTCAACCTGCCAACGTCGCCTCCTACTCCTCAAACTCTCTCACCAAAACCTTGGTTAAGGATGCCACAAGAAATCCTAGACATGGTAATCGACGCAGTGGCGGGTTCGGAGAGATACAAATCCTCGCTCTCCGCATGCTCCTTGGTGTGCAGATTGTGGACTCCTCGCACACGACACCATCTTTTTCGCAACGTCACTCTCAGCTCTCTGGGCCCTAACGTCTCCCCCATCGAGATCTTGATGAACGAACGCGACGGAATTGACACCAATGAGTCTACTAACGAAGACGAGGACTCGGAGGTGTCCCGGCTGGCCATTTTTGCGTCCATGCTTCGCTCCGCATACTGCACATTTGGCCCACACATCCGCTCGATGCTCATATTCCGCACTCGTAACTGCCGCAATGACCTTCATTACGACGCAATGGGCAAAGATCTCAAACGGCGCTGCCCCAACATCAAGGAGCTGAGGCTGGATGGATTGTTTAGTGCATCCAAACCATACGACGGCCTCATGTGCGGATTCCCAAATGTTACCCACTTTTCGATTGGGTTCCACCTCAGCGGCAAATCCAACTCCACCCTAGGCATGATTCACTCACTCCCTTCCCTTCGCCGGCTCCTAGTTCGACCTCAGATTGCCACCCCATTGGTGTTCTGTGGCCTTCACGGTCAAGGGCCGCCATATTCACCTCACGAGCTCCTTCCGCCACGCCACCTGCACGATATAGAGACCGGAAGGGAAAACACAGCCCATTTGTTCTCTTGGCTACGAACCTTCAAGTGGCTCGAGAAGATAGACACGCTGAAACTATCTCCCGGTCCTGCAGATCATTCGCAGTACGTCGTCGAGTGTATGAATCTCATGGGTCCCACCCTCCGACACCTCAAACTCGACCGTGAAGTCACCCTTTCGGGTCGGCCTACCCGGTACAGTGAGTATCCAACATTTGTTTCCCTTGTACATACATGTGCTTATTCTTATGCCAGCCAGCCTACTCCATGTCGTCGACCTTTCCAAGCTCACCAACCTTCAAACCCTCACACTTGCCGACATACACGTCAGTCACCAAAATCCCGAGACTTACGTCAAATACCTAGAGTTCCTACTCCGCATCTCTGTGCCATCGAAACTCGAGACACTCGTCATTGAATGCCCCGCATGCGCGGTCGAACAGTTGGACCTCATAAACTGGGCTGCGATTGACAAATTCTTTGCTAACGGAACTCACTTTCCGAAACTACGCTCGGTGGCAGTACAGTTGCGGGGAGCGTCGTCCAAGGAGTACTTCGAGAAGAAACTTCCATTGCTGTGCGACTGGGACTTGTTAGGATTCCCTTGAACCTCTGCTTCAGCAGGGGATGCTCCATCGGCCAATACGGCGCTGTTGTCTCGAGATCTGCAAAACATGTTCTTTCACATTCATACAGTACAAAAATAATACAAATCGAATTCTCTCGCGTTCAGTCTCGCATCGCACGTTCCCGCCCTCCTACCGGTCGTTACATGGATTTACCGCAGTAAGCGCATGTGGTGGAATCTTTGACGTTGTCCTTGCCACAACTGCCACATACGCTGACATTGGAGCCCACACCATGGTTGACGGGACCATTAAGGTCACCCTTGTCTGCCCCGCTAGTCAGTCATTGACATTGGCTGGCGCTGGAGGAAGGGCACTCACTAGTATCGCACACGATGTGGGCAGTCTGTTCGAACATCATTGTTAAGGCTTTCGTTGCACTGATTTTCAGTACGAGGGCAAAACTCTTGTCGCTTTCGAAACTCACCAAATTCAAGGGGAGATGGTGGGTAAGAACAAAAGGTCTGAACAGCTTTTCTGTGATTCTTCGTCGTTATATAGCGGGCCTCACGGGCGTCTACGCGGGCCGCGGCCATTGACCTTAGTTGAATTTATCTTTGCTTTCAGTCTGTAGGCGCCGTTCTGCATATTTATCTGCGTATCTTGGTCAGTTGACAATAGCGTCACGGGCGCTTCCAAAAATTTTGGGCTCAACTGTCCCGAAGCATATTCTTGTGAATTTCAAGGGCCGTTCTGACGTTGCTGTTTCCCACCTCCAAGGTCCTGATGAGGCGTGTTCAGTTGCAATCTAAGTTTCAGGTACGTATCGTACGCTTGGGCCGATTACAGCACCAAGAAAGGTTTTGGCCTCAACTTCACTGAAAACATGACATCATTGATTATGCGAGTGGTGGTCCTCATAGGCTTGTATGTTCAGAGAAGGCGCTCACATGTACTCACAGCCTTGCAAAAATAAGAGATGGAGCGTTTGTGGCGACTCGGCTTGGGGTGAGAGAGACTGAGCACCAAGAGAACGCCAGTAATATAAGTGAGCCTCAGCTGCATGGCATGTTCTCCAGAACCAAACCCATGCCCCACTCCATCCATAATTAACTCATCCTCTTCTCAAACCCATTGACATGCTCACGAAAAACCACATCCACCCCCCACCCACAACCGCCAAGGCGAGCCACGACACGGACCGAACATTATTCAGCGGTAGCAGCATGCACAGGGACTACAACCATGCGCCACTGAACCCCCGAAAGAACCTCCAACGCGCCGACAGCCAAAACACGCGTTACATGAACATGCTCCTCGCCCTCGACGGCATCCCGCGGGTGTACAACATGCTCGCAGCGTTCTTCACTTGGATACTCCTCGCAGGCTTCGTGCTCCTCCCGGGAACGTTCACGAATCTGCAGAATGCTGGGAGTACTGAGAACGAGAAGGCATTTGTGGATGCGATTCAGCGGGTACCTCTGTACGTCGTATTCCACGCCAGGGTGCACCACCGGATATCAATAAAGACGCGCACAGATTCGTTATAGCGTTCGTGTGCTCTGGGATAGGCGTCCTGGGTATGTTGTGGCTTTGGTGGCGGTGGAGCAGGAACTATATCTGGCTGAATAACCGTATCTGTCTGTGAGTGAAACGCTTCCATACTGTGTCCAACCGACCATCGTGCAGTCCCGGGACGCTTAACTCCATCGCTGGCATCATCTCGACACTAGTGAATGTTTACAGCGCGCAGCATGGAGAATTTGTCGCAACGTCGAAAATCACGATAATAGTGACGGTCGTAGCGGCTGTTATCTGCGGAGGTTTGACGTTGTTGTATGGTGCGGTAAAGCTCAAGAAAGTGAGGCATGCGCACAACTTGCAGGTAGGACGTGAACGGGCAGGAAGGCACGGCGAAGGGATTCTGGAGGAGATCAAGCGGAAGGCCAACGAGATAGAACCTGAAGCAGGGATAGTTTGAGATCAGTAAGGTCAAGCAGGAACACAATGTTAGGGTAAATGACGGACCTGACTGATAGCCTGCGGAAGGACGAACAAGGTCATTGTGAACAGAATGTCTAGATGAAAGCGATGGAATTATTTGTGTTCCTGTACATTTGAAAGCGATATAGAGTCCAGGGCGGGAGCGACTGCTATGACCCGAGAAGTGATGCAACCTTCGATTCTACGTCCTTGGCCGAGAGATTGTCCAGCTCAACATGCCTCTCTTCTCCCATCTCTGCCGAAATCGCCGACTGTCAGCCAAATCCACCTTTTACAAGCAAGAAACGCACCAAATCGTGCAAACACGCGCGCGGGCGTCCCACTAGCCTCTCTTATGAGCACCGGCAGGTCGGGGTTATGTTGCTTGATTGTAGGGTATTTGGATAGAATGAATTGGCTGTCCAGCGCGTCTATCAGGGAACACAGTGCAATTGGGACCTCCAAGAGTATTCACCGGGTCCCCGCAGATGCTGCGCCGGTCTGCGAGCATAGTATCCGTATTTCCCGCAGAGCAGGTGAAAAGGCTTTGGAGAACGACATGAACGTCGCCTTCACAGGTGTCACGACCGTGACACTTGCCGATTATGGGCAACGCGAACTTGTGTGTTGCGTTCATCGCATAACTTGGCTGCGGCGGCTGCCCTTCGACTATGCTTGTGTTCTATGGCTTGCCTATGGTGCTATGAGTGCTCCAAATCTTTCTTTAGGTTATGCGTCAATGCAATGCCTCATCTCAACTCGAATATAGAACCATGGCGGGACGGGCTATTGTAGTACGGGAGGGGAGTATCTCCCAACTCGCCCAAAACTCGCCGCTACTGTTCACATCTCGGTTGCTCAACAATATTGTCGGTGCAAATACTTGAATGCGCCAGGAGTTGATACTATGAGAGCTTTCGGTTCAGCCTCCAAGAAATCAAATTGGGCTCAAGTAAATTCTGAATTGGGCTCTTGAACATCATCCTCCTTTTCGCGTGTTCCTATGTACAGATTTCTACTGGGTCAACACGGCAGCGTGTACAAAAACGACCGGTTCAACTTCAAGCCTTTCGAGTGGGAACTGTGACAGGCTCGAACGATCCTGTAATTTTCTATCAATGACAATCACCAGGACTTTTCCGGGCGACCTACCAACATCCCCAGAGAAACATGTGTTTGGTCCCAGTATCACCCCGAGGCTTTCTTGGCAGTTACTAAATCATTCGAGGTAAGTTATTCGATACCCCAAAGCAATACGATCGACGAACGTATCGGAGAACAGGTCGACTGACAATCGTTGTCTTGTCAGTTCAGTACCCGACGTGGGCAATGTACACTCACAAGCAAATTCAGCAAAGGGCGGCCCCTGGTCCTGGATGACCTTGAAACCCACTTCGTCGCTGCCTATACCCACAACATGACAGTCGGCGGTGTCCGACCCGGAAATGGTCGTGCCGCCGCCAGTGCACTGGTTGGTTCCACCCGCGGTGGGTTCGTAAACCATAACTTCCCAGAACTGGCCTGCCACAGAAGAGAGCAGAGTGGCGGCCGTGGCGATGAAGAGGAGAGACTTGGCGCTGAACATGGTGTTGCTTGAGTTGAAACACAGACTCTCGCTGAACCTTCTTATCATTCGCTCGGTTTTCAGAATCTACGCCTTCACAAGGAATATTCGGGTGGCAAAAAGCCCGAATGAGGCCGACAGAGAGCAGTACAAGTCAGCTAACGATGACGGGCTTGTTCCCAATTATTTTTACTGGCGCTTCGTTCGGGGTGAGCATTTTTGCCTATACGGACGAAAGTGTTGAAACAGCATTGACGGACATCACATTTCAATTGCAGCTGCGAAACTCAGGGAGACCAGCCAATCAATCTAGTACACTTTGCGGCCACGGCAACCTCTTGAGTACTCATTATGGAGCAGTCGCAGATTTAGCTTGGATCAGAGCGGCGATCCGACTGGGCTTTCGGAGTTTTCACGACCACGGCTTATTTTTAACGATTGCGACTTATATTTGTCTGCATTCCTAGCACCATCCTTCTAGCGCTTCAACCAGTGGAGGTGGAAGAACGCCAATAAACAGTGGCCGCGAAGCACGCCGGGCTATCAGATAGTACGCCTAGTTTCTTTCGATCTTCGAAGCCTGGAAATGCTCAGAATGGTATGCACATTTTAGCGAAACTGCAAGTGAATGCATATTTCTTCTGGTGGAGTTCGTAGGTTCACGCGTGTGTGGTTTTCACTAGTTTTCACTCCACTAAGCGCGTGAGAACAATGCGTCCAACTTCGTTGTCGCGGCAGCATTCTTCAGTGGACCTTGCCTGTCACCACTTGTGTTATCGCCTGCTTCATGCTTCTGTGTTCCGAGTATCGGCTTTCAGTTTGCTGTCTTCGAGTTATCGCATCTTGGAAGACCCGGCGTGATGCCGGTACTTGTCCTCGGCGGTTCGGACAGCCGTCTTGTTGAGCAATTTATCAACACGTTTCCCTCTCTTTCTCAACCATGTCTACTCAAAGCGAAGAGGGTATCTCGCTGCCTCTGTTGGATGTGAGAGGGTCTGAAAACGATGCAAATCCGGACCCATTCGCGTCAGCGGCGGCAATGGAAGAAGGCCACGCGTCACCCAGCAAAACCAACACAACAAATGGTTCGGAAACTATAACTCTAGAATCGCTATCCCGGCGTATTGATGAGCTCGAGAGCGGCTTGAATGCAGCTCGTCTTGAACTTGAAATTGGCCCCCGGGTCAAAGTCACACCCTGGAGACTGCTAAACACCTTTCTTGTTCTTGGGCTCGGTGTATACAAATCAGTCTCTACCTATCGGGGGCAAGACACTGCTCCGACAACGATAGATTGGATTCTCGGCGTGCTTTGGGCTTTGATGTATGCATCATGTATCACAATCCTTGCCGCATATTTAATCCTTCTTAACAGTGCTTATTGGATCTCTTTTCTGGAAAACGCAGACCTGGGACCGCGGGGACAATTTTTTTTCGCTTCAGATGTGTCCGGGGCTCTGTTACCCCTCCTGCTCTGCTTGATCGCGGCCTCTATTGGCGGTCTCGTCATCTGGGGATTCATTGGTTAGTCATCTTAGCTGTTTTCTGCTACTCATCCAACTAATCACTACATGCTTTAGCCCTCATGATCTTCCGTGCAGATCCAGGAAGCGCTATCGAACAAATTCAGTTGATCATAAAAGGTATTGGTGCCATGGTGGTATATGTGTTCGTCGCCGGATTCATTTGTGTCGCATGCTATCACGGCTGTGGATGTGAACCAATAAGGGTTCGTCGACCATGGAGACGTTGACGACAATTTTCGGTTCTTGTATATTAAGACTATAATCGTTCATTTACTAGTCGTCCATTAAGGGATTGCCGGACACTTCATGGTGGCGACACAATCCCTCGCGCTCTCATTTGCGGGTCTGTCAGTTAGCCCCCATCTAACCCATGTTTTCCCACCAAATAAGATGCCACCATGTTGCTACCAACGCTACAGCACACTGTGTTTGTGCTTCAAGTTCGCGCCACCCGGGTCAAGTTTGCGGTGCCCTCATCCAGGCAGCAGTATGTTGTCGCGGGGCCCGGAAGTTAGGCTGCGATTCGATCCTGCAACCTATGGTGGTCTTCAAATATACCAGTTGGAATCAGAGATGTCGCGCTCAGACGATGCCAACGCCTTCCAAGTGTATATCGGGCCTTACAGCTTGACGCTTGACCGCGCCGGATGCATGTTGGATTTACAATGTATTTCTCTTCTTCCGAAGTGTTTATTTACAAAGTTTCCGAGTCGTAGGTTATAATGCACAAAGCGATATATATTGACGATTCCTTTTTGACAGCTGATTTTCTTTCTTCGTAAATTGACTACAGACTCAGGCTCAACTTTATCTGGCTTCCTTGAATAGCTTAGCCAGTGCGAATTAAAAAAGGTTGGAACGATCCTGCCATTGGGTATTCAGGTACTGAACAAGTGAATAGATTTCACTGTACATACCAACAGAGTCCGAAAAGCAGACTCCTGGTCCCAAAGCCGCCGCGCCAAGGTCATTCTGACATGAGCTGAAATCATTGTCAGTAAGTAGCACCCCTTAGGTTGAAAGAAGCGAACTTGTCCGAAAAGACGTGAACTATATATATAGTATTAAAGTGTGTCAACCGTCATAAGTAATGCAATGCGCGTCGGGTCATGCACACTCACAGGCGACGTTGAATCCGACTGGGTTAGTGACACGAAGCACTTGGAAACTCGCAACATTGCTACCGAGACCTATTGTATGGCAAATGAAGTCGGAACCAGAGATGGTTGACCCGCCGCCGGTGCAATGACCCGTGTCACCAGCGCTGCGCTCGTAGAACTCCACTTCCCAGGCATCTGACTGACCCGCTGCAGAGGAAAGCAGACCAGCCACCGCGGCAACTAGGAGGAAGATTTTAGTGTTGAACATGGGCCTTGCCAGTATAGTTTGTGCGAGACCGTCAGCTTTTTATAATGCGCTCGGCTGTCAGAACTTCAAGCGCGCCGAGAATTTCGCCTTGAAGGAGGTCGACTGACTGCATATCCAACGGAATTGAAGCTGAAAGACGGCCTCAAAGTGAGACTAAACGCCCGAAATGCCGAGCTTTCAGCCCGTGTAGCCATTATCTTGTTTCCGAAATCCTTTTGAAGCAGTATTATATGACCGTCCAGCCCAGTGTCGAGCCTCCTTTTCTAATAATCTAGACCATGATTTAGATGTAACCACCTCTCAGGTTATAAGAAGTCACTGTACATGTATAAGCAAGTTCGCCGTTGGTAACTTCGTCTCGAGTCGACATGACCGTACTGAGGCTGATGGAGGTCGCAAGGAAAGCACCTACCTACCCATCTTAGCATCAGGAGTTGTGCACTCTCCTCTCAATGTCTCTCTAAGCATTCATCCGAGCTAGGTATGGCAGGTCGAGAAGATGGCGTGAACATGCGTTCTCACGCTTCGTGTCTACTGAGATTGGCCGCGGCGGAGCAGTGTTTGTGCTTTGTTTTCCAACCCTTCGTCTTGTTCTTTGTCCTTGTCCTCTGTTTCTGCCCTGGATTTCAAGAGAATGTCAATCATTCTAGATGGCCTTCAGAACTCTACAATTCACCGAGTCCGTCGTCTATTGCAACAACCATGTCCAGCCACAGCCAAGCTACAGACCGTCTCACCCTGGTCGGCGACGTCCGAGCTCGAGCTCCTTCGTCTCGGCCTCTACCCTGGAGGAAGGCCACTCGTCGTCTACACGTATAGCAAGCGATGAAGATGTCATGACTCTTGAATCTCTCTCCGGTCGCATCGACGAGCTTGAGAGAGTCATCAACCAAGTCCAACCCAGACCTGCCACTGCCAGTCGGACTGCGTCCAAGGTCAAAGTCACTCCTTGGAGACTGCTCAACACCTTTCTTGTTGTATTGCTCGGTATATACAAGGCAGTATCGACCTATCTCGACCAACACACTGCTCCAACAACGTTAGAATGGATCTTGGGTGTGCTTTGGGCTACTGTGTGCGTGCCATGCCATTGAATTGTTTTCTAATGTTGAATACCTTCCCAGCGCTTATTGGTTGTAGTTTCTGGAAGACAGTACCGATTTGGGAACTCGAGAGCGATTTTTCTTCACCCAAGATGTATTCAGAATTTTGCGGCCCCTCACTCTCTACTTCATCGCCCCCTCCGTTGTTGTGCTTGTTATCTGTGGATTCATAGGTACGTTGATGCCATTGTTCTCTGTCCATCAACTAGTTGCTACAATATACTCCCAGCACTCATGAACTCACCATCGGACCCAGGCAGCTCTCTAGCGCACATTCAGCAAGCCGTCGAAGTCGTAGGCTACCTGTTGGTGTATCTGGCGTTTGCCGCATTCTTTGGTTCCGCGTGTATTGGTTTCAACGGACTGAAACTTCGACGAGGACGATGGAATTCTTAAGGAATTTGGTCTCTTTTTCTTCTCGTGGTCCAATCAAGACTACCTATTCACCTCCAATAATCGTATCCTTTTAGCTGAAGGTCTTGCAGGAAGCTCGGACTCAATAATAGCGTTAACAATTCACAACCATGGGCTACATCCCTGTCTACTATCATACTGTCCATACGTTATACGCGAAGACATTTCAATGGGGAAAAGTTTGAGCCTTGAACGATCCTGAAATCCGACAACGATGAGGACCCGATTCTTACCAGTGGAATCGACGGGAGACTTACCAACAGAGCCGGAGAAGCAAGATCCAGGTCCGATGATTTCACCGGTGCTGGTCTGGCACGAACTAAAGGATTTCAAGGTAAATTCGTTAGGTATAATCTGGTCGGCTCAAGGAACGAACTTGTCAGTGAACAGGTTGACTATCATTCCCTCTTTCAGCGTCTCAAATCTGCGCCAATAAGATTGCCACTCACAAACCCATTGAGACCCCGGAGGGTCCTGGTGCACCAGAATATTGAAGCTCGCTGCGTTGCTGCCCAAGCCGACGACATGGCAAGGGCCAGCATCCGACCCGGAGATAGTGGTGCCGCCGCCAGTGCACGAGCTGGTGCCGCCAGCGCTCGTCTCATAAACCATAACTTCCCATCCTTGTGCAGCGGCGCAAGAGAATAGGGCAGCTGTGGTGAAGAAGAGAAGGGATTTGATGCTGAACATTGGTTGCTTGTCGATGGAGTTTGTCCGTTTGCCTTGTACTCCTTTATAGGGCTCGCCGGTCTTCAAAATTCACTCGCTCTTGGGGAGCGGGGCGCCTTCAACCCCGAGAGAGCCCGACAACTGTATTCATTGCTCGCAAGTCGCAACTCATGCCGCCCGACCGATACCTCTGACGGCAGAACCAGTAACGACGACCATGGATTCAGCTCAGCGTTCTAAATTGAAGATGAAAGCTCCATTCAAATTGGTTTTTTCAGTCAAACTCCCCAGCCCAGAGTACTCTCGCTTACAAGCCTCAAAAGTCTGTCGCCGCTGCATAGTTTTTCCAGACCTCCCGAGAGACTGCATTCGCTTGCCGAAAAACTGCTGGAAGTGGGGCTCGGTTTTCTACCTCTACGTTTCAGACCTGAACTTGTACGATCCTACCGGCCTGTCTCCCCAATCCTCTCGCAGTTCGTCCACTGGAAAATCGTTTCCGCCCTTTCTCCTTTTGCAGATGGGTATAAGTAATAATTGCATAGCAAATGCGGGGACCTCATAATAGGATGCCGCAAAGTTAGAACATCTATTTCTGGGCCTCACATGCGGCGGTTCCCACTTGCGGCGGTTTCTTGAGTTTTCTTGAGTTTCCGTAACCCTCACGCCCAACCAACTTCGTTGCGAGAGCAGCGTGAACTCCGAGTGAATACCTTTTTCTTGACACTTTGCGCTCATCGTCTCGCCCTCATTTTAAGCAAGGTTGTAGGGCAGTTAGCCCCCGTCAATTTACCAAATGTAACGCTCGAGTGACTCAACTGCCGGTGGTTAGTGCGCCCAACAAAACACCAACCGATCGCGAGCACTGGTTCGATCCCCGCAAGACCAAGTTAAATCCTCAAGAATCAAGACCCCTCAAGATTAAGTACCGTAGTACCGAAGACCTCGAGACCGCAAGATCCAAATCCTCAAGACCTTTTTGCATGAGACTACTTAATCATCGTCAAGAGACAGATTTCTTGCCGCCGTTTCGCTCCTTCCGATCCATTGGAAAGATGAGCTGACGGGACATTATACCCACAGGTACATTGAGGCGTACAAGAACCCGAACCTGACGACGGGGGTGGACGGTTTGAAGGTCATACACGAGAACAAGTTGGTGGATACCTGTTAGATGTGAGGCGTGTGCATTGCAGTTTTGTCGCTGGCGTGTTGCAGAAGGTCGTGTCCGAGAAAAACAGGACGAGCGTTGCTGTAGTGGATGGCGCTGGGCTGCCGTATTTTCATAAAGGAATATATTCTCGAGCCTGCATGCACAAGAGGACATAACTCCTACGAAGACCCCATTGCATGACTTTTACTCAACCCTATAGAACCAGCGTTGCTCCAGACTCCCTGTTATCTTACTGAAGACGACCTGATAATAGTGAACAATAAGCCGCCACACTCAGAATTCGCCAACGAGCTAGCTTACCTCAGAAAACTCCGTCATAGCTCCGTGGAAAATCGGTTGAGCGACTTGATCGGTGGTGAGTTCTTCAATCTAGCACCCCGGGATACTAACCTCAGCTGTGCGCTATGAGAATCAGGATTTACTTACGAAAAATCCGCCATCTGCGCCAGGTACCACAGAGAATAACCCCGCCTCATCAGCAGAGGTGATAAGGCGATCCTGTTAAATACGAGGCAAATATTGAGTTGTAAAGCGCCATGGCAAGAGCATCAATCTCACGTTGTTCTTGTTGATGGTGAGGTATTGTTTTGTATCGCGATTTTGAAACGCCCAGGATTTGCTGCTAGCCTTGAATCTGTCCCACTGAAAACTCATTACGGCGAGCCTTATGAGGAGCCCTCATAGACAACTGACGATATAGTGCTGGTCCTTCCTACCCTCTTGCACCGGAAGAAGGACCTCGACGGTGGAGGCGCCATCGGCAGCGAAGGTGAAAATTGTTTGGTTGCTGCTGAAGCTAACGATGGAGACCCCCTTAGATTCAGCAGCCTGTGATTCGGGTGATGAGACACTTTGCATATGGATCACGATAAAGACAGCGTACGAGGCGGCCGAGTTCTTGTGGCTGCACGGTCTGACGAATGTGTCAGAGGCACCTCAAAGAACAACGACAATAAATTACTTGTGAGCGAGATGTTGAGCCCGCCAAAGCCGTCGACACGAAGAGCGCCAAGAAAACAGTATTGAAGTACATGCTCCTGAATTGTGGGGGATGCGGTGGTTACGCTGGCGAGAAGTATTTATACAACTCCACGAAATCCATAGTTTCCAGAAGGCACCGACAAGCTGGCTTGATTTCCGCTAAACTCAAGGCTAAACTACAACATTTTGTAGTCAGCGACCTCTTCTTCGAGTAATGCGGACGTACTTTGCAATGGAGATTATGCGAATCGTACGATATCTGGCTCTTCTCTGCATGGCGTTAATCTAGCCCCTCAGAGTTTCTTCAGGTGTTCCTCGAACTCCATTTCGACCGACATCTCACAGCCTGCCGCCTGAGGCTCCTTGTGCGAAGACGTTCAAGAAATCATCTACGGCAAATCAATCGACAACTAACATTCATGCTTTGGGAACATGAACGGTGGCGAGAAGAGGATAGACGCGTTCTTTCGCTGAGGATGTTTGTGACTTTGGAGCTCCCCTAGCTCACCCCCTCCCCGAACACATCACGTGATTATATGATGGCTGAGGGTTCAATTCCGGGAGGTGGTCTGCACTTTTTTGAAGTGCTTTTTCGACTTTATGCCCAGCATCGCCCAGTATTATGCGGGGTGAGACGGAATAATGTACCATATTGACCTTGAAGCATTTTGAGAGGTTCAAGCCTCCAACATCACCAATTAAGGGTGTCTCCAGTGAATTGTAGTTTTTATTGTTTTCTGCCTCCCAAAATTTCACCATATTTATGGACTAACCCAGAGCAGGGGTTTCACATTCCATATATTGATAACTAGATATAAGGCTATGAACTTTCAAGGACTATAAGAGACACAATTTATTTCCTTGGCATGCAATTGAAACCCTCCCTACCTCCTCAATTGGGTTGGAAATACAGAGTGGAAAGCAAAAAGGCACAAGAAAGACCTGTCAATCGGCAACTGTCAATAACTTTCAGAAAAAGCAAGATGGTTGGAAAAAGAGAATTCCATAAAAGGAAATTTTGCTACGCCGAAGCAAAATCGAACGCGTGACCTTGCAATGCGCCTTCCGGTCGAGATGAAGGAGCGGTAACCATTACACTAAAGCTTCCACACTGGCTGTTAAAATGAAAGAAATATATCGAGTGTGTAAACCGCACTGGGTCCCAATTTCCGTCATATTTACGCAGTTACACTGTTGAATTTGTCGATTTGGTGCTCTCAAAGCATCTTTCACACCCTTCCGACTCTCCAACGAGGTGCTTATGCATTTTTCTGCCCCCAATGAGTGGCCGGCGCAAACGCGTTCCCAAAAAGGAAATTCACGTGACGTGTTCGGGGAGGGGGTGAGCTGGGGCAGCTGACTTTGGAGAGACACGCGACGCGTGGGAAAGACGATTGTTGAAAGTTGGCCGCGGCAAATTCTTACTTCCCCAACCCTCTGCCCCGAACCTTGAGCATCCCTGTATCGTTGGTATATAGGCCCCTTTTTGCCAGAGGAATATATGAGCCGACTGTTGCTGTACCCAAGTTGCTGTGTCCAAAGCTTCGTTGGTCACTCACTCAGTCTCGTCGTAGCTCGTCGTTTGCTCGTTGTCTCTTCCAATGACTGACCAGGTATCGCGGCAATCTTCGGACCCTCTACACGGCCCCCGGTAGATCTGGGATAACCCCAAATCCATTTCACTCCGGGCCTTTTGCATCGGCTGCCGCAGCAGAGGAAGGGCGCTCCCCATTCGACCACACTCCAGGTAACACAACTACAACCTACTTCTCAGATCTCTGGACTCCCTCGACCGTCGCCGTATCGAACTGCTCGAAGCGCAATGAATGTCGTCGCTAATTTCCCCGGTACCAAGCTCTTAGAAGCACTTCCCGGATACTGCTAAGCACGGTCCTCGTTCGCGACAAGTCTGAGTCTTGGCACTGCTCCGACGACATTGGGTTGGATTCTGAGCGTGCTTCGGGCTATGCCCGCGAGGTTGGTGAACTGGATTGAACCCCCTGCGCATCTCCATTCAATCTCTTTGGCCGGTGGCTGTCTGTCATGGAAGACACTTACCTAGAACCGCGAGGGCCCTCCAGGACGTATAGGGAATATTGCTCCCACTCTTACCGGATGCAACGCCCGAGTGGCTCAAGTGGCCAACGGCCAAACAAGACACCAGCCGATCGTGAGCGCGTGAGCACCAGTTCGATTCCCGCAAGACCAAATTAAATCCTCAAGAATCAAGACCCCTCAAAGCAGGTATCGAAGCTACTGAAGACATCAAGACCGCAAGATCAAAACCCTCGAGACCTTTTTTACATGAGAAGAAACATCGTCAAGAGCGAGATTCTCAAAACGCCTGATGAGCAAGAATCTTAAACAGGTCAAATAGGCCTGAGGCCTCAGGCAGCAATTCCTCAAAATCCCAGCGCTTTAAATCGTCATGGCCGCTGTAAAACTTGAGCGGAATGAAGTGGTCTGACAATACATACGCTCATGTCCATACACTATTCGATACAGAATCATAATATCCCTCGTCTCATCAACTCGCCACTTTCCTTCATGAGGTTTCGATCTTGCCTAATGCCAATGGTTTCACCGACAGGACTTCCGAAGCCCCGCTGTCCACCACCTCTTGCGGTGGCGCCGTGGCTGCCATATCCACCGCCCCCTTCTTCTCTTTGGCATCCCTTGCAACCTTCTCGTCGCGCTCCTTCTGCAACCACGCGCTGACATTCGCGACAGCCGCATACGGCCGCGTCTTATAAGTCATCAGATATCCCTGATTCGTCGAGGCAGTCATTAGCTTAGGCAGAAAGCTACGAAAATGTGCATTTAAGACACACCTGCAAACTCGCCATCGAAATCTCCCTTTCGGGAATAGCCTCCGCAAAACGGACAGCCAGCTTGGCGATCTGCGTCCGCTTGAGCTGCGGTATGCGAGATTGGTGAGAGGTTCCTCTGTACGTAGGCTTCTCGCTCGGAGTCGTATTGAAAGCACTTTCCGTACTCGAGACTGTCGACTCGACCGGCGAAGGCGGCATCTTCTCGTCACCGTCACGTCCTGCCGAATCATATCCCGAGTCTACTGAATTATCTTCGGCTTCGTCATCGTCGTTATCTTGTTCATCCTCTTTCGTTGAAGCCAGACTCTGCGACGGCAGATAAAACCGAGTGAAAAGCTGCTGGGCTTGGAACTTGCTCGCAAGCTTGAACTCGATGTGAAGATCCAGGCGGCCTGGACGAATAAGTGCGCTGTCAAGCGCCGCATATGCGTTTGTCGTCGCGAATAGAATACGTCCTTCCTGCGCACCTACGCCATCCAGCGCATTCAGAAGCCCACTCAAACTCAGTCTGCCCGCATTTTTAATGACGTGAAAAGATCAAACCGAAGATGAGGATCTTACCTGCTCGTTGTGGGTGCGGGAGGAGCGCCCGGCACCGACTTGCCGGCGTTCATATCTTGCGACTCGACCGCAGCTATAGTGTCACGCGTGATGCCGGTGGTGAAGGCCGCATCGATGTCCTCCATGAGAGCCACACAACGCTCTGGAAGCGCATTGACGAGTTCACCTAGGGCCGAGTCGTCCAATCCGAGACGCGAGAGGGTGATGATGTACACGTCTAGCCCAAGCTCACCGGCGACGGAGTGGATGAAGGAAGTCTTTCCAGATCCGGGTGCCCCATAAAGAAGGTACCCTCGTCGGTGGGGGATCCCGCGCTCAGCATACCACTGTTTGCTCTGCAAGAAATCTTTGGCGTCTTCGACCAACACCTCTTTCACTCCTGAATCCAATATGATGGAATTCATCGACCGCTTATCTCGGTATGCAACTTGGCGCCAATTATTGGATCTGGGTTAATGGATCGGTTCACTTGGAGGATTCGTGGACGAATGGAATCTGTATACATACGTGTCCGAAACGTACACACCCATCTTGTGTTCCTGAGCCGCAAGATAATCTTTGCGTGCTTCTTGCAAAAGGGAGACTAGAATGGAATGGTCGCGTGTCATGATACTATATCGCCCGAGTTCATTAATTTACTTGTAGACAAGTGCAAACGATACCCACGTGACGTACAGGGTCTGTTCCTTTGACCCATACCAGCCCGTTTGTTGCTGCACTCGGGTGATGGTCATCCACCGGCGTTTATACCAGAGATTGTACGTCGTCAGCAACGATGGAAGATACGCCAACTTGCGGGACGACCTGAATCTCGCAGTCCCTTCGTCTGCGCCGTCGAGCATTATCGCTGCGTTATTGATTATGCTGTTCGTACAGACTTGCACGTCACGAGCTTTACCTGAGGAGGTTAATTGACAATCAGTGGAAGATAACGAGCAAGCTGGGATTAGGAATACCCCAAGACGGCTGATTTGAGAGCCAAACCATCATCCAGGCTAAAAATGGGTGAGAGAGAGGACCCACGATACACGATGCGGGACCCACTGTAGCTGGCGTCTTGTTCTTCAAACGACGCAGTGATAAAGAACGAATTGACGAGCTTGGTGTATCCGCCGAAGACGAATCGCCTACACATTTCGATGAAGCCACCGACCATGACGAGCCTGAGCCAATCGCGTAGGGCAGAGAAAGGGAGAAGCAGCGTAAAAAGCGACATGAAATCTGTGGGTATATCAAGCGCCGTCGTCGACGCGGCGGCTGCGGTGCCAGAGGTTACTGCTGTGGCATTAGCAGAGATATTGCTCATGCAGTCGGACTGCGAGTTCAGGCCCAGTAGAATCTGCTGCACTAGAGGAAGGAATGTAGTCATGAGGGAAGAGAGTTGGTGGCGGCGGTCAAATGATGAAGACTTCTCGAAGAGCTGCAGCCTTTTAAACCCAGCGGTTGATGTCTCAAAGCAGGTTGCATGAGATATCGCGAGTCAACACCATTGTCAAGGTGTTCGTCCCTTGTCTGTCGTATCATAGTCTCCAGCCCGCCGTGAAGCTGTGACAAGGCAGCGTCGAAGACGAAGAGCTGTATGCAGAGCTCCCGACATACTTAAATCCTTTATTAGTCCAGGAAACGCGCTTAGTGGGCTCTGCAAGGATTACTATGGAGAAGAAGACAATAGACAACGCTGTAGCCAATCAGCGACACCAGGAGAGAATTGCAGTACAAAGACCAAATGATTTGTCTTTGAGGCAATTGTTGCGCTGGACCCGGACACTCACTCTTGTCCGTGAGTCCAGACGGCGACTCAAGCTGTATTTGTACGGCGAATCCAACGACGAAGCAAAGAAGAGCCTTTCGAAGACATGGTCGTCCATGTTGAAGAAACTAGACGCAGAGAAACATAGGCCGTGACCGCAATCTGCCGGGATCAATTGGTTCGTAGCTTTCTCACGGCCACCACCTCGCCGCACTCACCCGAATCTCGAATGGCCACAGATTCTGTAAAAGTGAAGAAAAACATGCGGCGTTGTACCAATTCAACTACAAGGCTTACTTATCTACAGGCTGGGCCAACTGTCACCGCCAGCGAGTTTCTCTGAATTATTGCTCTGAAGCCTGCCAGTGGTTCACCGGATTCGGGAGACAATCCCAGAATAAGCGCCATATTTTTGTCCTGTGGACGCCACTAGGAAATTCGAGGCAGCAAATTGCGAAAATAGTGAGCGCTCCGGGCTGTCTCCGGGACCCTTGGCGTTTGCGAGGTATCTTCAGTACTTGCGATGGACTCTTAAGGAAGTAGCCTTGTTCTTCAAAACGCCGCCGAAAGGCAAATTCAGCGAACTTGAATTCCGGCGGCCGAATTAAACTTCTGGTGAGTGAAATAACGAGAGAGTGTACCAGATATACCGACGACCTCATATAGCTTCACTGGCACGAATCGGCCTCTGAACGGCCAATGTGTCAAAAACACTTGAAATCGGAAACTTGGTTTGGAATTTGAAGGGTCCGAGAGGTAGCCTCAGACTCTCACTCCGAAACTCCGGAAGGTTTGACGGCCTCTCGATTTCTCCCAGTGAAAGTATCGAATTTTCTCACCCTAGGCTACCCCCTCCCGTAGTGGCTACGTCCTTTTTGCTCCTCGATTACAGGTCGTCACAACGGACAATTTGGCGTTGATTTCAAGAAGACAAGCTAATTTGTTATGCCCGCGCATCTGAACTTGGCGGATTGTAAAAACTTACCGACCAACGCTTTAGTGCTGTCTTAGTAGCCCCAGAGTCCGTTCCTTCAAGATGAGTGAAGAAACCCCGGAAATTCTGACTCTAGATAAATGGTTGAAAGAGGTTCAACCGTGGGAGCTCCCGGGAAATCCCGTGTTCAGCCTTTCACTTCGACCTTCTCTTTCCTTTGTACATATCCTTTCACCCGAAGCCAACCACTATAGTCTAGGCTTTGTCCTATTCGTTATCTGCTGTTTCCTCGTGAAAAGTACCCATGGATGCTCTCGACGCGTATCAAAAACACCAACGACGTCATCGGCGCTGAAAAAAAGTGTGGCCCCGCTCTCCCTTGGCGCGTTGGGCCTTAAATACGCCACCTCCCATGGGACCTTTTCCCAACCCCTCATGCCTCTCATAATGACTCTAACGACGCTCTCTCTGTTATTATTTCTCTCTTTTACTGCCGTCTCGGCTCGCCCTTCATCGAGGACGGTTTCTGTAACCAGTTCCTCCAAGGCTGGGATCGCCGGTGGAGGCGACGGCGAAACCGACATGAAACAGTTCACTACAACAGGAAAGGTCTCCTGGTACTACACCTGGAGTCTTTTCTCGATCGACAATACGGATCTCGAATTCGTGCCGATGCTCTGGGGCGAAAAAGATATATCCCAGTGGACCGACGCTTCCGACGGAATAAACGCGACTATATCGAAGACCAAGCCAGCCGCCATTCTTGCTATGAATGAGTATGTGGTGTTCATCGTTTGACGCGATTTCAAGAGCTGATAAGCCGTTTGACGATAGGCCGCAAGAGAAAGGACAATCGAATCTCACACCGCAACAAGGAGCCGACATGTGGAAGACTTATCTCGAGCCCCTACGTGCGCACGGGATACGTCTTGGCAGTCCAGCACCCTCCAGCGCCCCGTCAGGGAAAACCTGGATCCAAGATTTTCTCACCGCATGTAACGGAGGATGCACAGTGGATTTTATCGCCCTTCGTACGTCGAACGCACCGCATATCTTGATTCTAAATGACTCAAACTCTCCTACTCCAGACTGGTACGACGTCAACGCCACCAAATTCATCAACTACCTCAACGACTTCCACGATACCTTCCAGCGCCCCATCTGGGTCACTGAATGGGCATGCCAGAATTTCAACAACGGCCCGCAATGTACTGCGCCCCAGGTTGCACAACTGCTGGAACAGACCCAGGGATTCATGGATTCCACGGACTGGGTCGAGCGGTATTCGTGGTTCGGTATCATGCGCGACCTCCAAGGAGTGAATACCTTGGACGCCATGATGACCACGAAGGGCGATATCACGGATCTTGGAAAGCAGTATATCGGCGCTGAGCCAGCCAAGACGAGCGGTGCGCCTCCTAGTGGCACGGGAGGAAGCGACCCTGGGCTGCCTGGTTTGCCTACCGGCGCTGCGACGTCGCTCATGACGCCAAGATGGTGGGCTCTGCCGTGGGGCATGGTACCAATTCTTCTCTTCGCGTTGCTACTGTGATTTGACGGACCCAACTTGTATACCCTGATGGACTCAGATAGAGCTATAACCTTGTATCAATAGCAAGAAATGAATGTTTGTGTATAGGCGTCGTAATCAAATCGCAATGATTCGCAATTACGCATCATCGACTGGAGATAACCAACCACGTTTTGACCACGTTCGCCGAAATAGCGAATCCATTTTGCCTTAACCCCAGCGCTTGCCGCGCCACATATCCATTTTCTGCCTCCTCTGAGATTTGTTCTCGTCCTGGCTAAAGGGGTCGAATTCAATTCCTTCTCCCTTTGCATCCTTTACCAGCGACTCGTCACTCCACACCTTCAACAGACACGCAAAGAAACTCACCATAGGTGCATGCAGCTCAGTCCGATACTCCGCCGCCTCATCAATAGGAAGTACCAGATGAACCGGGGTGACGAGCCTTGCCCATTTGTACAACACCCTCAGCTCCGCTTCCGTCGCGAACGTCTCCAGACCCCGCTGTAATAACTGGCGAGCAACCCGGGCCGTGCACGGCAGCACTGGAGATCGAAGGAGCGGTGTGGATGTGGAAGTAATTTCCGGCGACGCGAAGACAATCTGGTCGTCGACCGTTGCCCTGGGGGGACTAGAGCTAGTGACAGTGGCCGTAGCGGAGAAGCTGACGAAGGCGGCGGAAGTGGAGGTGTCGAGAACCGCATTGCCAGAAGGCGAGACCGAAAGATTGATGCTCGAAGGAGGAGTTTCTGCTTGAAGAGCGTCAAGAGACTGCAACGAGGTATAGCTCTGTGCCGATACATAGTCTCCAGATGTGTCCAGTAGCAGCGAATCTTGATGTTGAATATTGCAGGACGAAGAGGCGCTGGCGCCTAGCCCCGCTTTTCGGTTTACATCGGGGAAGACCAGGGGTGCTTCGCCGCGTGCCACTTCAGCCAGCGAGAGTGGAGGTTGTAAATGTAGATCATCGCATACGCCGCGCTGAGCGCGGCTCCGTCGAGCGGCCCGCCGCAGCAGTCTCCAAGCGAATAAAACGAGCAACACAGAGAGCATGATTTCGCTGAAACCTGGCTGTGGAGAATCGCCGAATTGAGCGACGTTTCCAGTATTCGTCACGTCTTGCGCGAGTTCTGAACCGGCAGTTGAAGTCGAATGGGTAGATAGACGCCCGGCGTCTTTCGAGAGAATGGGGTCATCATGATCGCCAGCGGTGGAACATATGTCTTGGAAAGTCAACGTCGTTCTTGGAGAACAGCTGATTGCGAGCGAGATCTTCGACGGGTGTGAAGTTGTTTCCGCCCAGACGATCCAGGGACTGAATTGAAGAATGCATTTGACGATCCCTGAGAGGCGCATTGAACACGGTACGGTGGCACACCAGATGGAGGTGAGTCGAGGAAGAGGAAGAGAACAACCTCCACGACTTGCCTAATTTGCCTGATCACACAAAACCGTCTCCGATCCGGGACCTGGCGCCGGCAACTATCCTATCCTATCCTGTCAACAACCACGTTCTTCAAAATCTCGTCCATATCTCAACTCCCGTCATGCCGAGCGTTGCAGCGGATCGGGCGCGTCTGCTCGAGCTCGAGAGTCATATACGTGGCCTAGAGCACACTCTCGCCACCCTCAAACTCGAGCACTCGACGGTGAAGACGCGACTCGACGCAGTCAAGTACCCCGTCTTAACGCTTCCCAATGAAATAGTCGCCGAGATTCTCGTCCATTGCCTCCCACCCTACCCCAACCAGCCGCCACTCGTTGGTCCATCGTCGCCTATTCCTCTGACACATATTTGTTCGAGGTGGCGAGAGATTGCTCTAAAAACTCCTCTGCTGTGGCGCGCAGTATATCTCGCAGTACCTGCTTGCGTCCCCTCCGATCTTCAAAACATCTGGCTCAGCAGATCCGGCCATTGCCCGATCTCGGTTGGGGTTGACGATCAGCTTACACGCTATAAAGTCGGAGGGGATGAGCTCATTGCTGCGGTCCTTCCTTACTGCGCTCGCTGGGAATATGTCTCTCTTTCCATTGACATGGTCGATGATCTGACCCTCGAAGGTTCCATGCCACTTCTCCGCAAGCTGACCGTCGTTGCGGGTTTCTGGAACTGGAAGGGTTGCCTAGATTTCAGCGATGCCCCTCTACTTCGCTCAGTGGATCTCGATGTTTGCGCTGCTCGCGTGATAGTTCTTCCTTGGACGCAGTTGACTTCAATGCGTCTGCATGACATCCTATATCAAGGCTGCTTCCATTTCTTGCGCATGACGACCAATCTCGTTCACTGTGAACTGAGTCTATCCAATATGCTAGGGGATGAAGACGATGTGAGGGAGCAACCAGTCACATTGCCCTCGCTCGAATCACTCACGATACGCCATGAAGACAAGAAAATCAACGACTGCCTTGCCTACTTAATCCTCCCAAAACTTTCCCGCCTGATAGTTGATACGGACGTCTTATTGCCCGACCCCATCGTCTCGCTCACGTCGTTCATATCGAACGCTGGTTGCCAGCTTGAACATCTTTGCATTGAAGGCGCCTTGGCCGACGACTCCTACCGCACAGCGCTTCCTTCGATCAAGAACTTGGTTTTTGCCAAAATGGACGAGGGCGAGGAAGCGTTGGGCATCGAGTCTGAATGGAAATAGAGTCATCTTGCTGATCTCTTGTACGGAGTCCGGGTCGAGGAGGATAATTGTTGGGAAAGATAGGCTGTTTGACTTGGGTCTAGAGCCTAATGCTCGTTATTTGGACCCTCCTCGCCCTTGGAAGGGCAGGGCTTGCTCTTGAGAAACGGTGCAGCTGATTTTATGAGTCGAAATGGTGATTTGTACTAATGCGCTCTATAGGCTGATAGTGTTAACTAGAGACCCTGTTGGTGCATCATTCCATGAATCTCGAAATCGAGTTTTATATTTCACGCTCCGCAACCACGGGAAACGACCTTCAATGGCATTGGACATCAATGAAATTTCTTAACCCGAGAAACTGCAAGTACGTACAGTTCCATCTTCAGCGACAGATCGTTGACACTGTTCAACTGGACTAAGCGCAAAGCTCAGCTATGTGCGTGGCGAGAGGTCAGTACGGCAGCATGCAAGGAACATAAAATCGGCGCGTACATCGTCTTCGGCTTCAGCGGAACGGCGAGCCCCGCATCCTCGAGAAACGACCTACAGCAGCGTCGGGAAGAGTCATAAACATCAGGATCCGAGAGAACAAGTGCGTACGGTGCCATCCTCAGCAATGGATCGCTGACACTGTTCTACTGGACTAAGGGCAAAGCTCAACTATTCGCCATAGGAGATCAGCAGAGCAATATGCAAGGAACATAAAGGCAGGGCGTACATCGTCTTCGGCTTCAGGGGAACGGCGGGCCCCGCATCCTCGGGAAATGACCTACAGCGGCATGCGAGAGTTACAATAGTCAGGAGTCGCAAAAAAATGCTTACACTGCCATCCTCAGCCACGGATCGCTGGCACTGTTCCACTGGACTAAGGGCAAAGCTCAACTGTTCGACAAGAGGTCAGCCCAGGAGCATGCAGGATGAAAGAAGGCGGCGCGCACGTCGTCCTCTGCTTCAGCGACGCGGCGAGCAGGCGCAGGCTACAGTGTGGATGATAAGCGCCGTCACCGAATCAAATGGAGGGAATCATAGTTACAAGGTAAATTGCCTGGACAACTGCAAGGAAGAGGGGGAGAAAAGTGAGTTGAATCCCGAAGCGCATGGCGAGTGTGTAGTCTCGAAAAGGTTTGGCGTTTGCCTACCTACCCACTTTCGTCGAAGTGGTATCTATACTCCGGAATCCACTGTGCGTTCCGCCACGCGGTCGGACGGCACAGACCACAACTCTTTGAAATTACCGACGGTTCCGAATTCAATTCCTTGAAAATTTTTGACAATCGCGTAACAAGAACCCTGAAGTTTCGCTTGCCATATGGAAACGGAAGATGATCCTGGCGATCCTTGCAGATATTGGACGGCACAGACCACAGTTCCTTGAATTTTCCGACAATTCCGACCACAGTTCCTTCAAGAAGCCTTGCCGTGGTAAAAACGGAGGATGATCCTGGCGATCTTTGCAATTTTTTCTTGCTTGGTCAGTCTCTTTCTCAACGCCAAACGGCAAAAAAGGCCTCTAAAGAGCCGTTCAGTGGGAGAGGATGCCAACAAGCGGCATATCCATGCGGGGTATGTACCCCGCATGATGATGGGATTCTGTACCAAGACACCGTTTCGTCTACTTTCGTCCCGTTGACGATTGGCTTTCAATTCAAGATCTTCGGTCAGACAGCAAAATATATATCTTCCGTCTTCCTTGAAGCTCGCTACATTTGTGACTCGCTGGTGAGTCGCTGCAGATCTGTGAAAATTTCGATTGCTAACGTTATTCTACCAGAACGCACCGGATGTATGAATAGGGGAAATAATCAGCATCACGAAGATCTACAAACCATGTTACTAGAATTTATTTGTGCTGCTACTCCTCGACTTGCTCTGTCTCTTTTTGCACCCCGTTCTTAGAGTGTTTCGTTCGCTCCCATGCCGTTGGATTCATACCACCTCCTCCCCAAGGACGAACTCGACTCTGAACAGTCTGTACCATTTCTGCCAGAGCAACAAGCAAAGCCCTCAGCAGCCCGAACTTGGATCACTCGGATTTCACTTAGCCTCAATGTTCTATTCGTCGCGGTCTCACTAGTGCTCTTGTCCCGGCGCTCTATTCGATCGCCGCCACACTCTGTGAGCGCGATCCCGGAATGTAGGTCTTTGATACCCAGACCATGCTCAACAAGATGCTGAACGCCACCAGTTGCTCCTGAAAAAGCTTTCGGATACTCTCGTCAACTGTTCAAGCACCCACTATCAGCTTCCCCTACGAAGTATCAAGGTTATGGCTTACAAGTTGATAAGGCCTGGCACGAGCTCTATGCTTGTTAGTCGCATTGTGCTCCTCCTGGGTACCTCTCATTCATCCACGGCAGCCATCAGCCCCACGATCCTCACCGAGAACGAGGCCAAGCAGCTCCCGAACTGGACCCAACCTCTGAACGTTGATGGGGAAATGCAGTACTCGGTCGAAGTGAGTTTCGACATCCTGCTGCCTGACACGTCCGCTAAATCGATATCCGTGTTGAATAGTTTGCCGTCTTTCATGATCTTCATTGCTTGGTCTGTGCTAGGTCTCTCTTGTTCTATCCCCCCATTTCTAAAAGCTATACCAGAATCTGGCACGGATGTCGTTGTATCCGGACCATTACAACAGTCCTGCGATCAAGCGAAGCACCACAGTGGGACACCTCTCCCATTGCTTCGACATGCTCAGGCAGGCGATACAGTGTGCGGCGGACATGACTCCCACCCCTCTGCGGTACGGGCATTGGGAAGGCGACTATTTGGTGAACAATGCTGCGAACGTTGAGCACGTCTGTCGCGATTGGGATATGGTGGTGGAATGGGTTTCGAAGCCCGAGAGACGTGTCAGTCCGGGATATGTCAAGGCCTTGGAAGATGCACGCAAAGTAGGCGGACCTGAAGAAGCGGTGTGATTTGGGGTCGTCCCGGATGGTTTCCTCGTATTCTCGGCGCTGCATACCGTAGCCTACTAGAATCATGACGTTGACAACAAGCTGGGCTCGGACCAGCACTTTACTTTCAATATTACCTTCAGTAAAAATTCTTCCCCGTCAAAGTACCAGCGAGAGATTGGTTCGAGTCTAATAACAAGCAGGATGATCACTACTTGCGATCGCGACTGCAACGTCCGAGTCGCTGTCGTATTGTGACCAGCTCGCGTTAGCTAACGATATCCACGTCCCAAGATTTAGAAAGTACAAACTTACGTTGCTATTCTGATACAAGTAGGAATTCGATCTATCCTCTTTTCGCACTGTACACCTTAGGAATCTCTTCGCAAACCGCATCTGTCACCTCCGTAGTGCCACTCTTCCCTCCCAGATCTCTGGTCTTGACACCCTTCTCGGTCACATTCGAAATCGCCTGCATCAAGCAATCCGCCGCCGCCACCATATTCCCGACGCCCGATCCCTCCACCAATCCTTCATTATTACTGGCCCCATCCGCGCCTGCAAGCCATCTCACCATTTCCGCCGCGCTCCAAAACGCACCAATCGGGTTCGCGATGCCCTGTCCAGCGATATCCGGCGCGCTACCGTGGATCGGCTCGAACATACTCGGGAACGCGCGTGTAGGATCGAGATTGCTGCTCGGCGCAATACCGATACTACCCGAAAGCGCCGCCGCGAGGTCGCTCAGAATGTCGGCGTGCAAATTCGTCGCGACAATCGTATCGAGACTCTCCGGCCGGTTCACCATGCGCACCGTCATAGCGTCAACGAGCATCTTATCGTATTTGACGCGTCCCTCGTACTCGCGCGCTACCTCGTAGAAGATGGCGTCCCACAATACCATCCCGTGCCGCTGCGCGTTGCTCTTGGTGACCATCGTGAGCAGCTTGCGCGGGCGGTGCAGAGCGGTCTCGAAGGCGAAACGCATTATGCGTTCGATGCCGACGCGGGTGAAGATGCTGACTTCGGTGGCGACGGTGTGGGCTGCGTGGGCGGAGGAGGGGGTGGTTCCGCCGTGTCCGGAGTATTCGCCTTCGCTGTTCTCGCGCACGATGACCCAATCGAGGAGAGATGGGTCTGCGGCACAGGCGGAGAGCGGAGAGGTGGTGCCGGGAATAATGCGCGTTGGTCGAACGTTGGCGTATTGATTGAGAGTCGTGCGGATGGGGAGGATCATCTTTATGAGGTGTCAAGTGGAATTGGAGAGATATTACCAAATCTACATACTTGCCAGAGCGAAATGTGGTCTGGGACATCTGTATAACTGTCAGACTTGCATTATTGCACAAAGAAGTGTAGATCGACTGCAACATAATTTCGGGAAGACGGAAAAAACCCACCAGGCCATCCAACCGCACCAAAATAAATCGCATCGTATTTCTTCAAACCTTCAACGCCACCTTCCGGAGCATAGTATCCGCGTTGCTTATAATTCTTAGAGCTCCAATCCAGAGATTCAAATTTGAACTTGAAGGTGCCGAAAGTCTCAGCCAGTGTAGTCAGGACGCGAGTAGCTGCATCAGTAATGTCGAGTCCAATGCCATCGCCCGGGATGCAGACGATGTTGAAGGTGCGTGGATTATCGGTCATTCCGAAGTCTAGGCT
The DNA here is from genome assembly GCA_037176885.1 of Favolaschia claudopus. Taxonomy (NCBI): domain Eukaryota; kingdom Fungi; phylum Basidiomycota; class Agaricomycetes; order Agaricales; family Mycenaceae; genus Favolaschia; species Favolaschia claudopus. The sequence continues at coordinate 1,662,274 of JAWWNJ010000007.1, forward strand.
CGCAGAGAGAACTAGGACCACAGAGTAGAGGCAGAGATTTGAAAGGAGAACGGCTCCAAGATGTGAAGGCGCGTGCCCTATTTAGGATTTTTCTCTCTTGGGAATCGCCGGACCCCCGCTTCCGAGAGTAAGGGCGGAACCATATGCCACGGTACGGAAGACCTCTTGAGCTCGAGAAATTGCATGGAACATGACCATCGCGGAAAATTTGTTTGCAGGTGGTCGTCGTTGAGTTTCGGCAAACTCCGGACACGCAAGTGTTTCGAAAATATGATTATCTTTTCCAAATCTTTTCCGCTTTTTTCATGACTGCAGTGTACTTCCCGATGGTACGCAGAGCTAGAATACGCAAAGAGGCTAAGACATAAGCGCATAAGCTTTTCCCTTTCGCCAAAACTAGCCCTTTAATTTGTCACCGATTGTAAGCGCTCATTGCTCAGTTGTATCTCGTAGACGATTTCTGTCTTCTTGGTCGCCGGCGTCATAATCGCAACCGTAAGACTCATTTGGGGTCTTATTGGTGATGGTGCTGCGAGTGCTTTTAGCTGCGCAAGTTGGAGTACACTGGGCGAGTTTAGGCGAACTTCCGAACAATAGAATTCGCAGGCGAGCCTCTCTAGCATCACAGGATCTCTGTCTCGCCGGGCGCGCACCATGCCAACGAGACTCTGGTACTCTCCATCAACGGTACTGCCTCCGCCACGCAGATGGATGGTCTTAAGGTGCGGCAAAACGAGGTCGGGATTGAGAGTGGAGAATGTCCCCACGGGGAACTTGCTGTATTCATCCCTTCCTAAGAGCTCCAGTTCAAAAACGGAGGCTGGAGCGCAACGTAGACATTCAAGGAGGGTCTCGGGACTCATCTGTTCCTTGGCAACTACGGCCAAGGATTGGAGGGAGCAGGTGGAACGATGGATGAAGTCTTTGAAAATCGTGACATGGGATGTGTCAGAGAATGCTGCGACGCGCAGGTGGAGGAGGCGGGGCAGCGTAAGGTGCTCTAAAATAGAGTCGGAGCCTGATCGGCCAAAGTGGCAAGCCAACGTTACAAGAGAATGGAGAATGAGAGTGTCGGTGACCCCAGTGATGTTACCAGTGGTGGACACTTCAAAGTGTAGCAGATTGGTGCAGCCACCAAGGACCAAAAGACCATCCCGGATATCCACCCGAGCCAACGTGAGAGAAGTGAGTTGCACCCAGGGAGCATTGACCTTGACATCGGGGAAGGTGAATAGTTTCAGATCGCGCAGGGAGGGAGCCGGTATCAACTCGAGGGTACGAGAGACAGCATCATTTTGTAGCGAGTACAGCTGTCTCACAACCAAAGTACGAAGGTTCGGCATAGAGACCATACGCAGATCCAGATGTGCAAAAGATGTGAGGGGAAGGGCCAATTCGATGTCCCGCCAGCGAGAAGCAAAGGAGATACCCGCCACGATGGCAGAGCCAGCTCGCGATTCATCCCACCAGTGAAAATTTATATCCAAAGGGAGGGTTCCAGAACGTGATAACCACAATGACACAAGTTCGATGGATATCTCTTGATTCTCTTCATTGGTGATCTGCAAGGAGCTCCAAAGCCCCGGTGTATCGAGCGCTATTTGTCGCCATTGGCGGCAGATCTGCGTTAAGAGGAGCGGAGCAGCTGACAAGGACGGTTCTACACAGGTCCCAGAAGGAAGACAATGCAGAAAAATCTCTGCAGTAATTTCTGGAGGAAGAGACAGCACTGGGTAAATTCATCAGAAACAGCCTGAAGAGCTCGACGCTGTGAAGTTAATGAGGAGATAATGGCATCTAGCTCCGACAAGCGTCTGCGGAGGTCAATGTGGGACAGAGTCTGGGTTGCCCAATATTCGTCGAAGCCACACTTTGAGCAGACGGACATGGTGGTTCTTGTCAAGTTGTGATTGCCCGCCGATGGCCGGCGTGTATGATTTTGTTGAGATCCCTTGCTTTCCGCGTTCGTATTCCTTTGAATCCATCCACTCTTGCCATGCCCCTCCCCAAATCGCCGCTGTCGTACGTCTCCCGGACTGGTGCGATCCGATAGATAATAACGTTGCCCCGCAAAATTATCGCTTTCACCTCTTCCACCACCTTGGTCCCACTTCGACTCGGATGCGATGAATAGCCCTACCGCCCCCCTCATTCGCCCAATAGTCCAGACTCGTGGCATTCAAAGTGCGTATTGTCGTCGAACACGCGTGCAAAGGCTTACCAGCATCGTCAGCGACTAAACTCGTTTCCCCAATCAAAGATCAGAATTTGACTGTGTTGGAAAGATCTAAGCAACTGGCAGCTTGGACCGCTGTGGACCAGCATGTCAAGCCAGAGCACAGGGTGGGGAACATCATACTGCACTAGTCAAAGCTAACGGCGAAATTCAAGGTAATCGGCATTGGATCTGGTACTGGCGAATTTTTCCAATATGACGAAGCTCACACCATTCAGGATCCACGGTACCGTACGTCGTTGAACGTATCGTGCAACTAGGTGCGGAAGCCAACGAAGAACGTGTCTTCATACCGACTGGTACGCTGCGCCGGGCACTTTAAGGGGTCGCGCTCTGATAATTGCGCAAGGCTTCCAGTCTAAGCAGCTCATTGTTGAATCTGGTTTGAACCTCGGGGACGTGGACCAATTTCCCACCATTGACGTTACTCTGGACGGCGCAGACGAGTGAGTATATTTGTTTTTACAATTTCCTCAGTAGCTTATGGCCCACCCCCAAGGGTAGACCGTGAGCTCAACTGCATCAAGGGTGGAGGTGCATGCCATCTTCGCGAGAAAGTCCTCGCCGAAGCCGCCAATACGTATGTTTTCCCTGGCCTGCCGAAGATCCCCGGCTCATGTCCCACAGATTTATCCTAGTCGCGGATTACCGGAAAAATGTCGAGCACTTGGGCACCACCGTGCGTCTCATTGCAGATGATCATTCCCACCGTTTCCTCAACGTCGCGTCCTAGTTCAAGCAAGGAGTTCCTATTGAAGTTGTACCTTTCGCATACGCGAAAGTGCTGCAAAACCTCCACCACATTCTTGGCTCCCCGGAAGCATCCTTACGGATGGCTGTGAAGAAGGGTCAGCTTTCCGCTTTCTCTCTTGAGTTTGTTTACTAAACATCCACAGCCGGGCCCGTCGTTTCCGACAATGGCAACTTCATCATCGACGCGCCGTTTGATCAGGAGAAAATGAAGGATCCGTTTACGATCATGGCGCAAATCAAGATGCTCACCGGCGTCGTTGAAGTCGGAGTGTTCTGTCATATGGCAAAGGCAGCATACTTTGGCAATCAAGTGAGGAGATCCCGCATCTAAATTCACCTGGGTCTTGACAGTGTTTTCAGGATGGCAGTGTAACTATCAAATGGAATGACGGCCGTATTGAACAGGTTGTAGCTTCGCAATAGACGAGGCGCGGGATGAGACAGAACGAAAAGCCGAAGTGACTACAGTAACTATAGATGCTTGTATACTTTAGCTGTACAACACGGAATAGATGGCTACCCTTCCATCCACTACTTTTCCGACGAACGCGTTGACGCTCTGCCCAACGTTTCCTCCGTTTCCTACTCGGTGCATACATACTAAATCGGACGGCGTGATACTGATCCGCGTCCAAATTTTTGACTTGACCCACCTCAAAACCCTTGACCTTGCTGCTTTCTTTCAATACCTTCATGGCGGACACAGACGTCCTCAAAGTATCGATACTGGGGCGTGATTCCATACACTGTGGCTTTCACTTGGTTCCTTACATCGCCAGCACTGTCATTTCAACCCTTACTTCGTCCACCTATGTTCTCATCACCGATTCCAACATCGCAAGACACCATCTTGCAACATTCGAGGCCGAGTTCAACTCTGCGCTTTCCGCAAGCCAGTCTGTTGGAGGGACCCCGAAATCGCGATTCTTGAGCCTCGTTATTGCGCCGGGGGAGACTTCGAAGAGTCGAGAGGGCAAGGCTAGCATCGAGGACTTTCTGCTGCTCAATCGATGCACTCGGGATACCGTTATATTGGCTCTCGGCGGTGGTGTTGTCGGAGACCTAGTGGGATTCGTCGCCGCCACATTGTGCGTACAACTATCACCTTCCAGATCATGAGTAGTATTATATTTACACCAAATTTTTCATGCTAGCATGCGGGGTGTGCGCTTTGTGCAAATACCCACTACGCTTCTGGCGATGGTGGACTCCAGCGTCGGGGGAAAGACCGCCATTGACACCCCGCACGGAAAGAATCTCATCGGCGCGTTCTGGCAGCCAAAGTACATTTTTATTGATGCCGCTTTCCTCGAGACGCTCCCGTCCCGAGAATTTTCCAATGGAATGGCTGAAGTCGTCAAGGTCTGTCTGGGATACATTCCATTTTTCGGTTCATTGTTGGTTGACTGAAAACACTCAAGACTGCCGCGATCTGGAATGAAGACGAGTTCGCCGCACTGGAGTCGCGCGCTGCCGAGATATTTGCCGCCATCCAATCTCCATCCACAAACAACTCCGGTCGTACCAAAGCAACACGCTCTGCAGCGCAAGAGCTTCTCCTCTCTGTCATCGTAGGCTCCATCTCCGTCAAAGCTCACATCGTCACCATCGATGAGCTCGAAACCGGTCTCCGGAATTTAGTGAATTTTGGTCATACTATCGGGCACGCGATCGAGGCGGTCTTGACCCCGACTATCCTTCACGGCGAATGCGTCAGTATAGGCATGATTCTCGAAGCTGAAATTTCGCGTCAGATGGGCATTCTTTCGCAAGTTGCTGTGGGGCGTCTTACGCGTTGCTTGAAAGCATACAATCTCCCCATTTCTCTTACGGACCCGAGGATTGCGAACCTGCCCACTGCGAAGCTGCTTACCGTGGACCGGCTTCTCGACATCATGCGTATTGATAAAAAGAACAGCGGAGATGCTAAGAAGGTTGTCCTTCTCTCGAGAATTGGAGCTACATATGAGCCCAAGGCTACCGTTGTTCAAGACGCCATTATTGCGAAGACATTGTCGGACGCGGCGAAGGTTGTCGCTGGGGTGCCGACGCACCACCCCGTCAAGATGTCTACGCCTGGTTCTAAAAGCATCTCAAACCGCGCGCTCGTTCTCGCAGCCCTTGCTAAAGGGACATGCAGGCTGAAGAATCTTCTGCATTCGGATGATACAGCAGTTATGATGGCGGCTCTCGTCGAGCTCAAGGTAATTTATTCTCAACATTTTTCTGCATTGAATACAGACTGAAGTGTGTCACAAGGGCGCGAGTTTCTCTTGGGAAGATGGTGGGGATACTCTTGTTGTTCAGGGCGGAGGCGGCGGGCTCTCCGTTCCCCCCAAAGGGAAGGAAATTTATCTGGGCAACGCCGGCACAGCTGCGCGCTTCCTCACGACCGTTTGCACCCTCGTTCAGGGCTCCGGTGCCAGCGATGAGACGACGATCATAACTGGAAACGCTCGCATGAAGCAGCGCCCCATTGGACCCTTGGTCGATGCGCTACGGGCCAATGGAAACAACATCGATTTCCTCGAGTCTACGGGCTGTCTGCCGCTCTCAATTGCTCCACAAGGCCTGAAAGGTGGTCACATACGTCTCGCGGCGAGCGTATCGAGTCAATATGTGTCCTCAGTACTGCTTTGCGCACCATACGCAAGGGAGCCCATTACACTCGAGCTCACTGGTGGGCAGGTAATCTCCCAGCCATACATCGACATGACTATCGCCATGATGCGTACCTTTGGCGTCAGCGTTGCGCGTCGCATCGACGAAGCGGGCAAGGCGTTGGATATCTATGATATCCCTGTCGGCGTGTATGTCAACCCGGAAGAATACAGCATCGAGTCAGACGCAAGCAGCGCTACCTATCCGCTCGCTATTGCCGCCATCACGGGGACTACCTGTACCATCCAGAACATTGGGTCGAGCTCGCTGCAAGGCGATGCGCGATTTGCGAAGGAGGTATTGGAGACAATGGGTTGTACAGTGGTTCAGACGGAGACGGAGACAACAGTGACAGGTCCGCCTCAAGGGCAGCTGAAGGCGATTGAGGAGATTGATATGGAAGTCATGACGGACGCGTTCCTGACTGCCAGTGTTGTGGCGGCTGTCGCTAATGGGAAGACTCGAATTCTTGGTATTGCCAATCAGAGGGTTAAAGAGTGTAATAGGATTCGAGCTATGATGGACGAGCTTGGTAAGTGCTTTGTTTTGATGACAAGATATACTTCTTATTCTTTTGTAGCCAAATTCGGCGTTCAAACGATTGAACTGGATGATGGCCTCGAAGTCATCGGCAGACCCATCTCGGAGCTCACCAAAGGTGTCAGCGTCCACTGCTACGATGACCACCGTGTTGCGATGGCATTTAGTGTTTTAGGCACGGTGATCGATGGAACCATCCTTGAAGAAAAGAGATGTGTCGAAAAGACATGGCCGAATTGGTGGGACGATTTGGAGAACAAGGTTTGTGTTTTCGTTGTAAGAACATAGGTTTCGCTAACATCCTGGATAGATTGGGATCGATGTAAAAGGAATCGATCTTCACAGTGTCAACTCTGCATCGGCGAGCAACACCGTATCTCAGGAGGCTTCGGCCTCGATTATTCTTATTGGTATGCGCGGCTCTGGGAAAACGTTCACCGGACATCTCGTTGCCAGCAATCTGGACTGGCCGTGCATTGACGCCGACGCGCTCTTCGAGGAGAAGCACCAAATAGGCGTCCGCGAGTTCGTCCATCAAAATGGGTGGCCAGCATTCCGCGTTGCCGAAACCGCCCTTCTCCAGGAACTCCTGACAGCATACGACCAAAAACATGTCATCAGTCTTGGTGGTGGCATCGTCGAGACAGCTGAAGCCCGCCAGCTGCTGAAAGACTATCATCGAAACAAAGGCCCTGTGGTGCATATCATGCGACCGTTGGACGAGATACTTGCGTACCTCGGCGCGGAGGCAAGCAGACCTGCATACGGTGAACCTATTCCTGTTGTGTATGAACGACGAGCTCCTTGGTTCAAGGAGTGTGCTAGTCACGAATTCGTCAACCATGTTAGCATCGATGCTTCCATGTCTAACAAGAAGGGGACGCGACACGAGGTGATCCGTTTCTTCAAGCATATTACTGGGCAGCAACCCAATCTGGCATCGAATCTTGTCCCCGGCAAGCGTTCGTATTTCCTTGCCCTCACGTACCCCGACATCACTCATGCCCTTCACCGAATCGACGAGCTTACCCAGGGCGTCGACGCATTAGAACTGCGTGTCGATCTGCTCAGCGATATGACATCGTTCGGCGGCTCCATCCCTTCCAAATCTTATGTTCAAGACCAGATTGCCGCTCTCCGGCGCTCGACATCTTTGCCGTTCATCTTCACCATCCGAACTGTCTCGCAAGGCGGCGCTTTCCCCGACAGCGCAGAAAAAGAGGGTTTCGAGCTTCTGAAGCTTGCTCTGGCGCTAGGAATTGAATATCTGGACGTCGAGCTCTCGTTGCCGGAACCCATGATCCGAGAGCTCGTGTCGCGAAAAGGACATTCCAAGATCATCGCTTCCTGGCACGACTGGTCTGGGAACATGAAGTGGGATGGACCTGTCGTGAAAGAGAAGTACGCTGCTGCGGACGCCGTGGGGGATATCATCAAGATAGTCGGCAAGGCGAATTCATTGCGAGACAATTTCGCTCTCGCTGAGTTTGTTATGGAAGCCAATAGCAAGCCTAACGCCAAACCCATTCTCGCTATCAACATGGGCTCACAGGGTCAGATGTCCCGTATCCTGAACCCGACATTCAGTCCTGTTTCGCATCCGCTTCTGCCAACGAAGGCGGCGCCTGGGCAACTCTCCTTTGCAGAGATCCAAAGAGCTTTACATCTCATCGGCGAGCTCCCCCGTCAACGCTACGTCTTGTTCGGTAATCCCATATCTCACTCGATGTCGCCGACGTTGCACAACACGGGCTTTGAAGTTCTCGGACTGCCGCATTTCTATGAACTTCAGCAAACCACTGAGGTTGGACAAGACGTGAAGGCCACTATTACCGCGCCAGACTTCGGCGGAGCCTCCGTTACAATTCCATTCAAATTAGATGTCATCCCGCTACTCGACAAACTGTCTCCGGCCGCTGAGGCCATCGGGGCAGTCAACACCATCATCCCTACCCGGACTAATGGAACAGATCGTATCTTGTACGGCGACAACACTGACTGGCTCGGGATTCGCAAGTCGATCACCTTGCATGTGCACTCAGAGTCTGTGCATTCGGCGCTGGTTATCGGTGCAGGCGGTACCGCCCGTGCCGCCATCTATGCGCTCCAGTCGATCGGCGTGAAGCAGGTGTATCTCTTCAATCGTACGCGTCGGAGTGCTCAGGTACTTGCTGATGCTTTCCCTCACGCACACGTCGAGATACTCGACAGTATTAACGAGTGGCCGAGCGGAATCGTGCCTCCAAATGTGATCGTTTCGACGGTCCCTGCGGATGCGACTAGCACGACTGAAGCGTCTGGTGCTTTGACGCTGTCGCGCAATCTGTTCCTCTATAGGGATGGACCGGCAGTTGTGATTGATATGGCGTACAAGCCTGCGGTTACGCCTCTCCTCGCGCTCGCGAAGGAGGCGGGGGATAACTGGACATCTGTTCAGGGATTGGATGTCCTTCTTGAACAGGGATATGTGCAATTCGAGCTTTGGACGGGACGAGTGTGCCCAAAGAGCGTCGTGGCGGAACGTGTCAGGGCTCGGTACGCGGAGACGGTGGTATAGATTTCTTTGTATGATATTTTTGTAGATCTAGAGAGGTTATAGGTTGTATTCTGGAGTTACAGTAGGTTACAGTACGATGAAACGAATGCTTTGGCTAAATTAAGATCAGAGCCAATTTTGATGCCGGATGACGTCCCGGAAATAGTTTGCCAACTTTCGCTCTTGACCTCCACCATGTCCACCACACATCCACCTTTTGTCGCTCACGACCCGAAGCACATAGAACCACAGCGAGATGAGCCTCGACGCGCAGCTGTACACACCGTCCCCGACCTCCGCTTCGAATATGGCTTCTTGAAAAGCATTCGACCGCATTTTTCGCTTCAACGCCCAGATTTTAAAGGGAAAGGGAAAGGGAAAGGAAAGGAGAAAGAGACGGATACGGACGTGGCGACGGGGCCTGTCGATAGACTGGACATACAGTGGTTGAATGTCGTGTGGATAACGACGCGGGACCAGGTTCTCAGTCCTTTGGCGCAAGGAGCATTATGGTGCGTGCTACATTCCCTTGAATTTTGAACGCCGAATTCACATCGACGCAGGGCACTCGCGAGCTATTTCTTGACCCCCGTCGTTGGGCAAGTACGCTCCTTCGTCCCCTCACCACCAGAGGGAGGCGTAGTCAAATGGCTTCGTGGTTGGGTTCATTCTCTGGTTACACCTCAAACAACAACGACCAAGTTGTACGGGCGCCCATAATTATAAATTACATCTGTACAACAGGACGGGAGCATACACTACGCGACTTTCACCTCGTTCCATTCATTAACCCACATATACCGCGAAAATGAGACATAGAGCCATCGGAACCATACCAGTTGGCTCGGATGCGCACGCATGGCCTGCAGTGCGGTCCAGTAGTCTTTCGTCCCCGAAACGAATACCGGCATCACCTCAAGACTGGGAGGCGGCGTAGGCGGTGAAATTGATACATTCAGCAAGACCAGGAGGCTGGTAAGCTGAGCCTCTAGCCAATGTAGTAGGCCACCGGCATAAAGGTCGAATTTGGCCAGGGTTGGGGCCAATATGCTCGCATATTTCAAGGGTGTTGGTGTCGTTATGAGCGTGAAGAGTCGGACTTCCCGGAGAGAGGACATGAGGTGTTTAACGCCAACAGGGAGAGACTTGTGGTTTGGGTGCCCTGAAATTCCTTCGCGGTCGAAGGTCAGGATCTAAACCTTTTGGTAAGCCTCAGGACCGCGTGTATAGGGCATTGGTTTCACCGTGTTAATGCGGTTCTTGAGCACATACGGTCTGAGGACCGTGGCGATGGTATGCGCGTCCCAAGACGCGGTAAAGTTATCTTGCAGCTCTCTGCAATGCACCGTAAGACAAGAATGAACGACCAGCACCAATTGACACGTACGGATGGTCGAGTATGGACCGTTTGTCCGTGTCAACACCAAGAATGTCAAGACTACTTTCCAGCTCGTATTTTCGAATTGCGCCTAAGCCATCGGCGTTACCGACAGATAGGCACAAAGAATACAAGGAAGAGGTTGAAGTTGGGTCTCTGCTAGAGGCTGAAGGTCGCTGCAACGCGGCCAGAGCTAGGATTGTTGGAGCAAAGAACATGCATTCGTCGTCCGGGTGAGCAGTGAGAAGTAGAATATTCCCTGTGAACTTCGAGGGGCCTGTTCCGCTAAGCTGGTGGGTTATGCTGTTGTCAGATTGTGTAGAGTTGTGCAGAAAGGCGGCGAGGAGAGCGAGGAGCAAGGCATAGACGGGATTGAAAGATTTGAACATGGCAGATTTGGTTCAACAGCTTCTTGTTCTGAACCACGACATACACCTGCGATGCAGGTGTCAAAATTACCTCAGGAACTGCTGGAAGAGGTCGTCGATAACCTCGACGGAGACTATCGCTCTCTGCGCGCTTGTGCTCTTGCCTCTCGTTCCCTAGTTCCTCGCAGCAGAATTCACCTTTTCAGAACTTGTCGACTCTCTGCACGCAAGTTGATCGCGTTTCGCGACCTTCTGCGCTCCCCGAAATGCACCTTCATCTCATGCATCCAGAATATTGAGGCTTATAGGGCCTCTAGCGACCCTAATGACCATTATTTCAATGAGGTCGCGCCGGACCTACATTGCCTCACCTACGTCCGGTCTCTTGACGTGATTCTCAACGTTCTTCTGACGGAATCGAATATGGAGGACTATTTTCTGAGGGGCTTCTTCGCTGCTTTCCCTCGCATCAAGCGATTCAAACTACTTTGCGGCGCCAGTGAAACGCTGCCTGTGCCTCTTGTTAGGACGCTCTGCCTATTCCCTGCTCTAGAGGTTGTAAAGATTATCGATACGCGATATTTCGGGGTAGAGGATGCCCCCATTGACGCATCACCTCCCCAAGGACTTTTCGATCTGGACCTTGGCATGTCCACTACAGCCCCGATTCTGTCGTGGCTATACAAGTCTAAGCATCTTCCTGATGTCAGCACTCTCAAGCTGGGACTTGTGAAGTCTCATGAAGCGCAGATCGTGCGCAGATCGTTGCAGCAAGCTGGCGGTGCCCTGACCAGTCTCGTTCTCGAGTTGACCTGGACGCCCGAAACTTATTGGGGTACGTGTAAGCCCTTCTTATCTTTGACGAACTCTCAGGTGCACTCTTCTTGCAGCCTACACGTTTAGCGTCTTTGACCTTGCGCTACACCCAAATCTCACGACGCTCACCGTTTCGGACCATTCTAGTCTACTGGACTTTGATCCCAATCTGATGCTTCAGCTCATCAAGCAGCTGAATGCACCTAGGCTGAAGCAAATCTTCATCTCTCTACATTCAAAGCAGTATGGAAGCGACTTCGAGTGGGGGGCACTAGATGCGTTTCTGAGTGCTCCAGCGCAGTTTCCCCGTCTTCAGACGGTTGCTATCAAATGCAATCGTGGCTGTTTCTGCAATAAACTGTTCCGTAGTTACCTTCCCTTGCTGAATGCTGCCGGGGTGTTGCAGACCAAGTGGTAGTCGAATCGGCGTCTCGATATTTGTGTTCACTCTCGAGCAATTCGAGCTCCGTAATAAATCTGGTTTGATTGACAGAATCTACAGACTCTGAACTCCCTAGGACAGCACAAGAAGGTTGACTGTGATTTAATTGAAGGAGTTGCGAACGCGCACGGACTTCACCGTCACCGTGGCGGCCGGACCGGACCCTCCCACTGCCGAAAATGCTTCTAAGGCTTGAGCGCTCTTGCCCACTCCTTCTGGCGCACAATTGCTATGGACTCCGCCGTTTCCGCACAAACTCGTAACCTTGAAACTGAGCATCTCGAGGGGCTCCGGGTGAGGCGGCTCTCTCCCGTCGACGAGAGGAATCAGCGACAATCGTGTTCTGTTTTTCTAGCGGTTACAACTGCTGAAGCCTCATCCCCACATCCTCGGCGTCAATGACGGTGAAGATCCACAATCGCGCTCTCTACTGGACTACGTCATTTCCCATGGTCGACTTTCCGAACCCGTCGCACAGAGCTATGTACGACAACTGGCAAGCGCGCTGCAGTTCTTGCATGCAAACTGGATCGTCCATCGAGACCTGAAAATGGAGAACACGTCGATTTCTTCGACTACCGGTGACTTACGACTCACGAATTTTCGCTTTTGTACCGTCTTTGACCCGCTGGGGCGTCTTGACGCGGCTTGCGGGTCCTCCTACTTTCCTGCTCCGGAGATGCTCACTGGGAAATCTTACGTCGGCCCCGAAGTGGACGTATGGTGTCTTGGGATCATTCTCTACACCTTGGTTTGCAGCAAAGTCCCGTTCGACGGTCCTAATTTAAGCGTTATCCATGACAAGATCAGGCGAGGCGCGGTCGCTGAATATCCTCCTCATCTCAGTATACGTGCGTTTCGTTGAGACTGGTATTACGGCTGTTAATCAAATGCTCACCTACCCTGGCATCATTTAAGAGTGTAGGAGCCTACTTCAACCGATGCTTGCGACTGAGGGAGCTTCGAGAGCATCTTTGGCGGCGGTAATCCCTCATCCTTGGATGGTCGACGGTTTGGAGAGTGCATTCCAGGTAAAATTTCTCATTCAGAGATTGACTCGAGGGTTGAAGCTAACGTTGAAGGAAAGACACCGTATGTAGTACGAACAACAACAAGATATCTAGCAGGTACATGGTAAGACCGTAAAGCTTTGTCGGTTTTGCGAGGATACACATGTTGGTCGCGAGTCTGAACCCCAGGTCGAATGACTCTGAGGGCGCGATAGGACCATTCATGGCATCGAGTTAAGTTGAATAGAATAAAGTGGTGGAAGAGGTGAAAGTATGTACATAACTCCGGCCATCAATTGCAAGAGGCGGCATTATCACAGGGCTTTGACAAGAACCACCATGTCCGTCTGCTCAAATTGTGGCTTCGACGAATCCTGGGCAACTCAGACTCTGTCCCACGTTGACCTCCGCAAACGCTTGTCGGAACTAGACGCCATCATCTCCTCATTGACTCTTCAGCGTCGAGCTCTCCAGACTGTTTCCGACGCCATCATTTATCCAGTGCTGTCGCTGCCTCCAGAAATTATTTCAGAGATCTTTTTGCGCTGTCTTCCCTCCGCTAGCTATGCAGAATCGTCCCCCGAAGATGCTCCCCTTCTCTTAACGCAGATCTGCCGCCAGTGGCGCCAAGTAGCGCTTCAAACGCCGGGTCTCTGGACTTCTCTACGATTCGTTGATGGACAGAAATCCGTCGAACTTGTGTCATTATGGTTCTCTCGCTCCGGAGATCTCCCTTTGGATCTAAATCTTAACTGCTCGGATGAACTGCGAGCAGGAGCTTTGGTTCAGGCGAGCATGTCGGTTGCTTGTCGCTGGCGGGATGTCGAATTCTCGCTCCCACTCACATCCGTTGCACAATTGGATCTGCGCGCCTACTCTCTGCCAAACCTTCGCACATTCACTCTAGATGATCTGTCCTCAGGATTAGGCAGGATTGATATATCCGCTACCGTCACTCTACCTCCCGCCCCCTCGTTGCGCAGCGTCCACCTTTTGACCTTGCCAAACGTCAAGGCGGATGTCCCCTGGGCGCAGCTCACAACCCTTAATTTATATCGCATAGCCTTGCGTGGGGGTCTTTCGATCCTTGCAAATTGCACTAATCTCGTGGATCTTAAAATCACAACCTCTGGCGAGCCGTCCCCACCGTCTACCATCGATCTTCTCACTCTGAATTCTCTTACAAGTTTGACATGCGATTTCGAAACTTCAATATTAGAGCATCTCACCCTTCCCCATCTCCTTCACCTACGGGTCTCCACCACACTCGGGCCGCCAACCGTCACGATATTCAAAAACTTTTTCCTTCGGTCCTGTTCACTCCGATCCTTCGCCTTGTCGCCCATTTTCGATACAAGACAAGACACACTCCTCGAATGTTTACGCGCCGTCCCAGATTCTGTAACTGAACTGGAGCTGACATGCCCGTCCAATGAGGGCGAAATTGTTACGGGCGTATTCTCCGTTCTCAATCCGGACCTCGCTCTACCGCGTCTGAAAGCCATTCATTTGCGTGCCAGCGGCCATATATCTGACGAGGAGTATCAGAGTATTGCGGACGTGGTGCATGCACGGCGGAATTGCAGCCCTGTGACGCTGGAACTGTTCACATGCAAATTCCACACGAGTTGGAGTCGCCCTTGGGACAAGCCCCGTCTCAGCCGACTCGCGCAGCTCAAAGAGCTCGCAGCGCCGACACTGACCAGAGGCCCGATGAGTCTAACGTTTACGACTGTCACCAGGTTACGAACGAAAACTGACCATGTATCGCTAAATGGTACGAGCAACCCCATCGTACAAAGTAATTGAAGAGTTGTCAATGGAAGCACGATGATACCATTGTTGAATGCGATTTCCCCAGAGTGGCCCCTACGAACAACACACTCATTCAATGCCGTAGTTCAAAACTCTAGTGTCGATGGCGACGAAATTGCGATATGATTCGGTTCACAGTTGTTGCACATTAGTACATCGATAGCGCAAGTTTTGTTACAATTGCGATACAGTCCGTACGATACAGGACATCGGTAAATGCGTGCGGTGGATGCGGTAGACTAGACTGCACGAGCTTGAACTTATGAGCTGGGGCAAATCCGCGACACCGCGACACCAAAACTATCCCGGTTTCAGATCCGTACTACTAGGTACTAGATGGAACGAGAGCCGAACGCCAACGAGTGAGTACAAACGACTCGCTCCAAAACCGCACAAGATAGCCAGAGAATCTATGTCATTAGGATATACAATCGCGAGCCCTATCTAGCCTCCAGCTACGTGGTATACGAAAAATATGGTATTGTCTATTTGTTTCGTTCGAATTCGGAATAATCAATCCGCTGCCCAGATCGTTCGTATCTTCACATTATTCAATATTCTACGGTCCATGTTCGGTCGCCGGGGCGCATACATACATACAGACTTCACTCCCGGGCGACATCGCTGTAGGAAAACAGGTCAGAAGATGACACCGGGAAGCAGGGATAGAGAGAGGCATTACCGTCCGAAAATCTTCGTCCGAACCCAGTCAGTGGCAACGAGAGTGCGATTCCGCAGCGAGAAGAGTGTGCTGAGGTAGGCGCTACGCCAGAAGTAGAAAGTGAGGAAACCGCCCGATGCGAACTATATATGCGATGTGGTATGAGGCAACAGAAAACATGGTAGTGGGAAGAAAGTAAAGACGTACACTGCCGTTCAAGAACGGTAAATCCGCGATCGCCTTGTCCGAGCCGATGTACCTGCACCGAACCCCCGTCAACATCGAACCTGATTTAATCTTGAGTGAGAAAAAAACATACGCAAGAGTCCCCTGATGCGAATAAGTGAACGGCCGAATCTTGAACTTGGCAAGCTGGCGCTTAGCGCCCTCAAGTTCGTCCTGCGTCTTCTTGCGTTCGTCGTCGTGCAAAATCATCGCCACAGAGCGCTCAAGCTCCGTCACCTTTGCCTCGAGATCATCCCGCTTGACCCTCTGAGCGAACGCGCGCGCGAGGTAGGCACCCTGCTGCGAGGCGACCTGGGCGGTTGGGGCGTGCGAGGACGAGGTACAGTCACCGACGGCGAAGATGCTGCCGTTGGTGCCTTTCATTTCCATGTATTCTAGATGAAGAAAGAGCAGTCAGCGAAGGACTGGATGCAATGGCAGGGAAGCGCGTACCGTCGATGGTGATACCCCGCTTGTTGGTTTGCGCGCCGGGAAGTTGGGCCATCAAGTCCTGTGTAATGGCCCGGCCTCTGTTGCCCTGAGATGGTACGATTTAGCCATGATTGGATCCTCAGCGAGAAGTGAGATGCTCACAGCCGCCCATATGACCATTCCACAAGGCATGTCAATCACTGTCTTGTCCGGCAGGGCCAACTTCACGCTCTTATCCTTGACCTACCCAAGTGATTCAGTTTTCCCCAAATCGCAAATTGAGCTTTTGAAGGAGTCAGAAACATACCTCCTTGACCATAGTCTGTGTCAGGATATCAATCTTACTCTCCTTGAACGTCGACACGGTGTACTCGATGAGGCGCTTGCTGAACATGGGCAGGACAGACGGCAGAGCTTCTACGAGAGTGATCTTGATTTTGTCTGCCAGTTCAGGATACCATGATTTCAGATCTTCCTGCAAGGCTGGCTGTGAATGAAGAGTCAACGAGAATTTAGGTTCACAAGTACCTCAAGGAAGTCGTGCAGCTCTCCGCTCAGTTCAACACCAGTAGGACCACCACCGACGACAACGATATGAAGTAGTCGCTTGATCTCTTCCTCAGATTGTCCATGGAACGCGGCCGATTCGAGGCCTGGATAGATCATTGAGAACTTGAGCGGTTCGACTCGTAGAGCACTGACAGTCAAGGAAAAGACGCTGCATCTACAAGGAACGGTAAGGCTGATGAAAATACTATGATGCAATCCATACCTTCTCCGCGTCGTGCAGTTCCTTCATGAAGCATGCATGCTCCGTGACACCGGGAATTCCAAATGTCTGCACTTCGGCGCCGACAGCATATACGAGGTAGTCGTAAGGGATGGTGGTCGCAGATAATTCTCCCTGAATGGCGGAATTATCTGACCCCGAGATTCAGAAGAAGAATAAATTGATGACGTCATACACACCTATGAAGCTGACGGTTTTGTTGGCGACCTGCAGACCTTGAGCGACGTCGTTCAGCGTAGAGACAGTGTGCGTACATCGACGTGTTGGGCCTCCGCCTCGATGACTTCCACCGCACGCGTTTTGTGTCGCGTTACATACCGAGTGGACTGGATGATGGAGCGTGGACTTAACGTGCCAACAGCGACGCTAGGCAGTAGCGGGGTAAACAGGAAAAAGTTTTTCGGGCTGATCACAATCTACGGGCCAGGCTGAGCGAACGGACGCGAAAAAGATTGGAAAAGCACCCACCACATTGTAGTCAGTTGTATCCAAAGTATTCAAAAAACTCGTCGCTCCCCATCCGCTTCCCAGAACTACGATAGTTTTCTTTTGTGGATCGTGAGGTAGTTGCACACCCGGCGTGCGGTCTTTCTGTGTGGCTCGATCAATCGACTTTACACAATGTTTTCGAAAGCAAACGCCATGCCTTGGTGACGTAGTAGAACGACCCGATACCTGCGAGCAGCGACAGCCAGAATGTGCGGTTCGCGATTGTTACTGCCCGCTTGAACTTGGAAGGTCTCGGGGGCGGAGGTGGTGGTACATCCTTCTACAGATAAGAGAGCCTTTAGAGTCGATTCGCCGCCGAAATGGCATGCAAAATTCACAATTTCGGTTGAAGCTAAGGTGCGCCGTAGAGGGCGTTGAATGGGGAGTGGTCGGACGCGTGAGGCGAGAACCAAGGACCTAGACTGCGACGCGGTCCTCAGAACCGCTTCGAGAAGTAAGTCCAGAAACTTTACATAAAAATATATCGGTAGATACTCACCTTGACCTCGAGAAATTTGCATCGCAGCTCAACAGGCCAGTAGAAGGTCAGAGGTAAAGACCTTGGCCGATTATGTGGGCCCTTCACCAACGGCGACGGTGGCAAAACGAAAGCGATGAAGAAATGCCGGGCAATGTCGGTCGGCACCTCGATTGCGGGTTGATCGGCTCCGTTTCGGCCGAATGACCCGCCAAATGCTATTGGCTAAGCAGGCCTACAGCGGTCGGTCCTTGCACTCAACGAAATCATGGTCGTCGCGCTCGCCCCTCCCACCTATCTACCTCCAGCGAAGCCGGACCACGCATCGACCGCCAGACCAGACTCACCGTTCGCCGAGTTCTTATGGCGCCGCAGGCTGTGGTTTGAGTCCACCTTCGCCTTGTCAATGCTCGAGCCTTGGGAGAAGATTTTACTTCGTGTGTCCAGGATTTTGCACACCCAAAACTATCATTTATAACGATTCTAGTCACCATATTCGCTGCTTTGTTCATTCTCGTCGCCTCTGGGATCATCATGTACTTCCCCCAACATCTTGCGGTAATGCAGCGTCGTGCCATATACTATCTTTGGGGGCAGGAGGGCAGCGAGAGAACCGTATGGCAGTGGCTGGGATTGGGTGGGACCTTGCATAAGGAGTTGTAGAATTCATAGGTTGGCCTATGGTTCTGCTCCCGTGAACGCAATTGACAAACGAGCACAGACCTTTGTTTCACTCTACTCGACTAATCACACTTCGCTACGCTGGATCTCTGCAGCAAGCACGTTCAATATCAATCATGCCGTCAAATACTACCGTCAAAAGTCGAGTCGGAGAGAGTCTCTGCAAATCTACTCCTGTGCTCCTGTATTCGCAAACCTGAATCATAACGGCATGAAGTTCTCTTGTAAGAGGTCTGTGGTTGCAGTCTTCAATGAAAGAGGAGGCTCGAAGGACCGCAATCATTTCGCTATGGACTGGATGGCCGCAACAAATTCAATCTAGAGCGCCAATAGGTAACGAATCATCTAGGAACGAGCGTTCAGATAGCCAGAGAAATTCAGAAGAAGTGAAACAGGGAATTGCATATATCCAATCGCAATTTCGACAGCAATCTGAGTACAACTACGATGGTCAAGGACAAGAAACAACAAAAAAAAAGGAAAAGTTAACGTGCGTTTGGCTTCCGCGCGCAGATGGTGGATGAGACCAAATGCGCGCGTACTGAGCCCAGAGCCCACGGCAAGGGAGCACGAGGATGGAGCAGGAACTCGCACCCTTCTCTGGGAAAGGAAACGACATACCTCGGAACTTACCTGAAAGGCGCGTCGCGGCCCCAAGACCAAGAACCCGGCTCCCCAAACCTGACGACACAAGGTTCAACTTCGAGCACCCCAGGATCCGAAGCACAGTCGAGCGATGAGTCAAACTCCCAAGCCCGTGATACCGATGCAGGGTCAACTCGAAAAGTGCTGAAGGTCCCGAGTGAAGTCGAGTTTCGAGAACAAGGATCCCGAGACCGTGAACAACGAAGCTCAAGACGCCGCAAGGTTCAACTCCAAGCCAAGAAGGATCCGAGGCACGGCCGAGCGATGAGTGATTACCTCCAAAGCCCGTGATACCGAGCAGGTTCGACTTCAAGCACATTGGAGGTCCCGAGCAGAGTTGAGCCGTCGATGCAGAGGTCATCAGGTCGCCCAGATCTCCACCCACAAAGCTCAAGACGCCCGCAAGGTTCGACTCACAAGCGCAGAAGGATCCGAAGCGCGGTCGAGCAATGCTCCAAAGCTCATGACACGGCAGGTTCGACTTCAAACGCCCAAAGGTCCCGAGCAGGGTCGAGCCTTGAGGCAAAGGTCCGGACTCTTGGTGCGGGGCTCCTACCGACGAAGATCAAGACGCCCGCAAGAGTCGACTCCGAGCGGAGGAAGGATCCGAAGCGCGGTCGAGCAATGCTCCAAAGCTCATGACACGGCAGGTTCGACTTCAAACGCTGAAGGTCCCGAGCAGAGTCGTTCCCCGAAGGTAGAGGTCTCGCGTTCCCGAGGCTGCGTCGCGTCGTGCGTTTCCGGATGGCGTGGAATCGCAAAGCGCCTAGGGTCGAACTTCGAAGTGGCTTGAATCCAAGCCAGCGCAGAGATCCCAAGCATGACAAGTGTCAAGAGGGCTTGAAGGGGCGGAGTGGCGTTGGTGATATCTCTGTTCCACCACGATGCATATACCTTAGAACGCATTGCAGCGGCGAAAGGGAACTGCGGCAGGGGGGCCAGAAACAACGAGGTGAGCGCCAGAAGAGAAAATCACCTCGAGGCATGGTGGTGGTCGAGAGCCAAGAGCGAATAATGAATCCAAGTCGGTGGCTAACGCTTTTATACTGCCCCTCGGCAATTTCCGACGCTTTGACGAACGCTTTGGCAAAGTTAGCCGAACGCTTTGGTTGAGATCGAGGCTTCGTATTGTCCCTGAATGAGCCAATGAGATTCAAATGAAGTCAAATAACAAAATATGAATCGTTTTGGGTCGTCGAATTTTCATGAGGCGGAGTGTCGAAGGTAACTCGTACTTGTCAGAAGCACTGAAGCAGTAATCCCTGACTCGGGGAAACGTTCTTTGAATTCTCCTCTTGAGAGAGTCTGGGTAAACCTTCAAAACACAGTGAGCCAAGCGCGCGTTCTACAGAAAGCGAAGGAACTTAGGAAGACGGAAAGAAACAAATGGTCACGAGGTCGCGATTTCGACGGGATATGGCGCCGACGCCGAGCGGGATGGCTGCTGCGTTCGAGTCGAAGCAATATAATCTTCATATAATCCGCAAAACATCTGCTATACATCGTTAAGACGAAAGCTATTTCCACAATCGTAAGTATGTAAAGATAAGGTAATCATAAAAGAAAATTCCACTGAGCAATGCGAAAGCGAGGGGTGACGAATACAGCGTGAGTTCCGATAGAGAATAAGTATGCGTGTTGGATGGTGATGTGAAGATCGCCGAGCCAGATATCTCCTGGTCCTTTAACATCGTGCAAAGGTGTCGCATGATGGGAAATGAGCGGTCCCTCCGGATGAGGGCTACATGCAATCTCGGGGAGGAATAGGTATCGCATGGGCAAGGAGGCAGAGTCCCTGCAATCTTCATCCACCGCGTGAAGCGCTATGTGGGGCGCGGCGAGTGGGGAGGGGTTGTGAGAGAGAACTTGGACCCATTATGGTCGGAGTTCTCCGAATGCTGGAGCGCAATTGGTGAGATGGTGGGATATTGAAGTTAGGCAAAACCACTAACTGACATAGCTCAGCGGAGACTGCGGAGGTGTCGTGAGGGAAAACGTCTTGGAGTCGTCAGGATCGTCGTGTTCGGAGGGCTCCGAAGGTTGGGGAGATAGGATGGGGAAGATGGTGATGTGCGCAGATTGGGTGGGGGTAGGAGATACAGAGTCCATTTCGGATACTTCGTCCTCTTCCCATCCTTCATCATATATTGCTGGATCATAAATGGCATCGTCGTCCTCTGTTGCTGTCCCAGCACGCGTGTCCGTCTCGGACCACTCTGCACCTGGAAAGGTTCCGGGAACAGGCCGCTTTGGAGGGCGAGTTCGGAGAGGTGTAGATGACGAGGCAGCGGCAGATTCGGAGGCCATGGCCGTTGGACCCTGGGTGAACAAGACTCGTAGTGAACGAGAGAGATCGTGTCGGAAACGCCTCCATTGCCGTTTGGCGCCCGTCTCTGTCCATGCCGCGGGAGCTACATCCGCCAGAACCATGCCCATTGTCGTCCACAGCAGCACAACCACCAGCCGGAACACGTTCTCCGTTACAAAAAAGTCGACGAGAACTCGGATGGTGTACGCCACATAGACCGACCAGGAAAATCGCGTTCGGTTTTTGACGTAGTAGAGCAGAACGATGCCCTCGTATAGTCCGATGAGAGCTGGGCTGAGCTTCACGTTTTGGAACGTGGCGGCGTCAATTACAACGCGCAGAGCCAGACCAGTGACCATGGGTGAAAACAGATCGAAGAAACCCAAGGTAGGCGCTCTGTGTCGTGTGCGGGGGACATAGTATCTTGTAACGGAGGAAATCGAGGTGAGACTCATCGACTGTACAGTCGAGTCTGTGCAGCCTCGAGGGCAGCACGCTTCGGGATGGTGGCAAATCGTGGAAAACAAACGAAACTTTTGACATCTGATCTCGCTTGGCCGTCGGCCACCATCTTGTTGCTGCCCCGAGCTAGTGTTTCCTCCAAATCCATTCCGCCTCTCGCACCGATATTTTGACCTCAGATGCGGACCGACCAAGCAAGCTTCGAACGCGGCAAGACTTTCGCATGTGGGTTAGTTCTTCTGGATTAATATTATTGGCATCGTCAGCGAGGAGCCTCGAGGTATCAAACGGAGGCATCGGCGTTGACAACTGGGAGTCCGGGACCTCTGGGTCCCTAACACTGGCTCTAACGGCCACCAACTGCTCGTGCGGGACAACTATCACTGTTGGAGGATCCACCGGATTCAACGCTTGGGTGACTCAAGTGGATGGCTGCGTCCAAGAAAAACACGAACCGATCGTGAGCTTTCGGTTCGGCTCTTCCCACAAGACCACATTAGATCCTCAAGAATCAAGACCCCTCAAGATCAGGTACCGAAGTACTGAAGACCTCAAGACCCCAAGAACAAAATCCACAAACTCAAGTCTCCTTTTTTTTGTCGAGTATTCGATCAGTCTTGCGCCGAAATTGACTCTGCATCCAGTCGTCATGGCTGGATCTTGGTATCAAGAACTAACCTAGCCCGATGCAGGGAGACCATTGTCTGCGGAGAGAGACAGAGGATGCGCGCAGTCCACTGGACGAGTGAGTCGCGTGTATCTGAACAGCGCAACTAAGATTGATGTTCACACTCAAGCATGCTCTCGAATGATACTCTCTCTTCACGGTGCTCAAGAGTCTCAGCCTCGGTTAGGAAAGTAGTGTCGCAATGGCCAGCCTTTCGTTGTGCTTCTCCCATGATGTTTTCAATACTCATTGCCCAAGCCTTTTTCTCGAGAGTTGATCCTAGTGCTCTCGCAGGGGTTTTCCGATATTTGAAGGCTAAGTTGCTCAGTCTTTGGATGCACTTCCGGATCAGACCCTATTAGAACACTGAGTGAGCAAGACGAGCCCAAAACGAACGCGGCCACCTCAACGGTCTAAGTGTCGCAAGCAACGACTCTTTGATTCCTCCTCTCGCAACGATACAGGACTCAGATGCGGACGCACTATACAGCTTCGAACATGGCACGAAATCCCAGAACCATACTTAGCAATTTGGTGTGAAGACCTCCAGACCCACCCCCAAGATTCAAACCTCCTCACTTTCCTCAAGGACCGTTTATCTTCTTCAAAAGCTCTCAGTCAAGTTTGACGCTCAGCTCAGTATCAGGTACTAGTATTCCTCCTGAACAATTATGAGCTTGGCTTGAGTGGAGGGAAGGAAATTGACCTTTCATCCACCGCTCTCGCCGCAGCTCACTGGCATCTTCCTCCGAGTCTTCCTCCGAGTCAGAAATTCCAGCCTTCTCTTTTTTCGCTTTTTTCTTCGCAACACGAATAACAGCAGCTTGTAGCCTAGCATCCGACCACTGCTTCTTTGCATCCTTCTTCAACTGTTCAAAGTAGAGAACACGGTTTTGTGCAGTTTCGAGAACAGATTCTGCAGCCGCCAAATATGGTTGGGCTGATTCGAATTGTTTTGCATCCTTCTCCTTCTTCAACTGATCAAAGTAGAGAATACGGCGACGTGCAGTTTCGACGGCAGCTTCTGCAGCATCGCAAGATGCTTCAACCGATTTGAG
This sequence comes from Favolaschia claudopus, assembly GCA_037176885.1. NCBI lineage: Eukaryota > Fungi > Basidiomycota > Agaricomycetes > Agaricales > Mycenaceae > Favolaschia > Favolaschia claudopus. The sequence continues at coordinate 1,685,725 of JAWWNJ010000007.1, forward strand.
TTCATTTTCATAACCTTGAACGACACTGCCAACGATTCCAAGTTTGTGCGCGATGTCGGCCAGTTTATCGTCCAGGAAATTGGGGCCCTACAATTTGAATATTGGAAAAGGACGGAGATGTAGGTAATTCAAATCTTTTACGGTTTGGACACAATCCGGCAAATTGTGGCCAAAGAGGGATATCATGATACCGCGTGCATTCTCTGTGTCCGTCATGGTAAGAGTTGAAAAGAGACGGTCGAATAGATTTGGATGGAAGATGGAACTGTGAGTGAGGTTTCCCAGTAAGTGGGAAAACAAAGAGGTTCAACGTTCAACCTTCACGTGCCGTTCATTCCATCTTTCACTGCAATTCATGCCGAACGACGACCGGGGGAAAAAAAGCTCTACAGACGAGAAATCGCAAGGAAAAAACGCCGCCTTCAAGATTGGAGAGTGAAGACGCTTCATTCTCAAGGACACACTCGGAGTCGGAATCCTTCAAGATTCAAGGCTCGCATAAAATTTGGCAAGGTATCTAGACGACTCGCGATTCAAGACTGTACAATACAGGCGGCGACTACACACACATGATTTGCCAAACTGGATCAGATTCTTCCGCTCTGCAGTCTCGCCCACTCCAACAGCACCAACAAAAAGTAGCAGTCATTCTGCGCGTCCGTAACAACCCTCTCCACAAACTCCTTCCCCGCCCTCTGTATCCTCCGCGCCTCTCTATCATTCCCCCTCGCCCACTCCACCCTCTCCACCAAATCGCTCAAATCCGGACGCACCGGCACATAGTGCACATACGGCTGCAGCCACGCATCGAAATACTCCGCCCACACGGTGCTCTTGAACACGAGCGACCCGGACTTGAGCAGGCCGAGGTAGCGCCCGGAGAAGGAGTTGCCGTCGACGTCAAAGACGTACTTGTACTTGTACACGTCCTCGCGCGGCTCGTTGTGCGGGGTGATGGCGTACTCGGCTTTGATGTGCGCGGCGTCGGTGCAGCCGTGGTCGGCCTGGCAGAAGTGCTCGTAGAAGGCGGTGATGGCTACGTCTAGGAGGGAGGAGTGGTTGCGCGCGATGTCGAGGAGCTTGAAGCGCGGGAAGGAGTGGTAGTTGTCGCCGCTGATCCAGCCGCCTGTGGACTGTCCGCGCCAGTCTGTGTGGGGGATAAGATTTGTGGGTGGATTGGAGTGGAAGAGACGTACATAGAAGAGACTTTTTGTCCTCCCAGAGGACGTTGTCTGGGTATGCGTATTTTGGTGAGTTGCCCGCACGCTCGTAATGGAACTACAGGCAGTCGTCAGACTTGGAAAAATACCGCACGAAACACGCACCTCGCTAGGAAAGAGGATATCCGCAAAACACGGGTATATTTTTGTCTGACTCAGAACGGGGTATAGGTCCGTAGTGAAGTCGGCGCTAGCACTGTAAAGCAAGACTGCGCGCGTCTGTCAACGAGGAAGAGACCAAGTACGGGATGATGACGCCTTACAGGAATTCGCGTCGTTAGCGTACGTGAGGAACCCGTTCGGCGCGTTTGGCACAAGGCAGTGCTTTTCGTCGGTGTAGAATTTGGACGTTGGGGCGGGCTGATTCCGGAAGGGTGCGGCGTCGTCGACGGTAAGCGCTCCTCCGGCAGTATTCGGGACACGCGCATCGAAGGCGACGCGCGGCTCGTCTCTGTGATTGAAGACAAGGTTCATGTCGGGCAGGGATGCACTGAGCTGCCTCATTTGTTAGTGGATTTCAGAATCCAAGACTAGGGACGTACATTCTGCAGCAAAAACATCCAGCCCCCGTCATAGCTGCTCGAATGCCCGTCCGTACTCTTCACTATCTTGTTCGTCACATCGAATGTCCGGATACCAATGTTATCCTTGATCGCCTGCACACATCCATTGTTTCTTCAGCAGCTGCTCAAGGTAAAGCATAACCACACGCGCACACGCACCAACTCAATGCCCCGCCTCACCATTTTGCCAAAAAACTTCGGATCCTTCTTCGCCAACTGATAAAAGGGCTCAAAGTCGCGGTGGATCTGGTCATACTCGTCGATGAGGCATTGCCGCTCTTTCGCGTAGTTATACCACTTGTCGTAGTTCCTTGGCGGCTGTCGGCCAGTTCTGAGCACATAGCGCGACACCGCCTGCTCGAACGTGGTCGACTGTCGGTCAAAAAGCTGCTCTATCGGCGTCCTAGGACCAGTCGGCGCCGGTGCAGATTTGGGCGGCGCACTAGCCCCAGTATCTGGAGGACGTGAAGGAGGTTCATCTGTATACATTTCTTATCGACCAGAGTTCTTCATCCGAGTTGAAACAACAACCAACCAACCTTGCCTTCGACCAAGCCCAAAGAAAACCAGGACGAGGATACTGCATATTCCGCCCAGAACGACGGCCACAGTGAGAGGCGATACAATTTTCCGTGAATACCATTTGCGATGTCGGAAGCGCCCGGTGTTGGAGGGTAGCCTGGAGTATTCTGGGCTCATTTCGCTCGTGGCAAGTCCATAACAGCTCGAGTTTATGGCGGGAAGAACGCGGGAAAAAACCACCGGAGGCGCGGCTACAGCGCTAGTTACGATCACTACTATATTCGCTTGAGCGGGGCGGCCCGTCGTGGTCCTAGATTATCCTTAGCGTGTATGTATACGCGGAGGCGGAGTCCAACAAAGAGATTCAACCTTCACGTGCCGTTCATTTTCAACCTTAACTCTCGTCCTGAACGACGACAGCGAGTTTACAAAAAAAACAAAGCGTTTATCAATTGCGTTAAGAATCATACAAGTGAAGGCTACAATATGTTGTCTACATGTTTGAGTTCTAGCTCGAGTCAGAAATCCATATGCATGCTCGCTACATACGCAAGGGGGGGGGGCAATTCCAGCGCGGATCCGGCACGCGAATACTGTAACAATAAGTAACCCGCTTACTATACTTCCAAGAAGATTGTTGTGTTTTCTTTCATCGTTAGAATCCAAAGACCCTAGAACAAGCAACCAAGTCAGCATTGATATTGATACAAGGATGATTGTGGACCACGTACTCTTCGTGCACTTCTACACCACCAACCTGATCCCGACGAAGAGGCTCGAGCTCCGAGATAGCCTGCGCAACCCCATCCGCCAAACTCACAGGCCCACAAACACCCACCAGCATCCCCGTAATCCGCTCCTCGTCCTTATTCCCCGCCCCAAGCTTGACCGTCCGACTGATACTATTCTCCAGCATCATCGCAAGCCTTGGCCTCCCCGGCGACAACGACAAGCTCGAGCTCGGGAACGCCGCGTCCGCAAACGGGAACTTGCCAATCGGCGCGCGGGTGTAGAACACCGAGATGCGCATGCGCGTGAACGCCGACTGCGCGATCATGGTGTTGAAGAGCGGGTACAAGGGTAGGAGCGCGGCGGGGTCCTGCACCGTCCAGATGAGCTCGATGATCTTGACGCGTGATTGCCCGCGTAGATCTTTCTCGATCAAATCTTGGATCGCGGACATGGCGAAGGAGATGCCGGAGCCGCCGACGATGAAGACGGCTGCGGAGTAGCTGTGGAACATCGCGTGGCCTGGGCCGCCGTACGGACCTTCCAGGACGACCTTGACGTTACGCCCAACACCGGCTTCGGTGAGTCCGCCGGATTTGGCAAAGTCGAAGAGCTTGCTGGTCCAGTCGCCGCTCTTCTTAACCATGAGCACCAACCCTTCTGAACTACCGCTGACGCTCGCGATGGTGAATGGATGGCTTTCCGCCCATCCCGTGAGGCCGAGAGCGCCAGTGAGTACGCGAAGACGGACGTGTTGGCCTGCGCGCCATCCGCCGTTCAGGTACGGCACCTCGATACGGGTGGTGCCCATGTCCGGCAGAGGACGAATAGTGGCGTTATACATGCGCGTCTTGACAAGGCGCAGGATGTGGTCGAGGGCGTAGAATCCGAGGGCGACGTAAATGTATCCATGTGACGCGGATTTGTGAAACCACATCGCGGGGATGATGATGGCGAAGCCGAGGATGTGGCTGGTGACGAAGATGCGGTAGAACCTGGAGCGGAAAAAGGACGTCGAGAAGAAGAACATGAGGTTGACGGCGACCATGGCGAGTAGTCCGTATTGATTTCCATAAACCTTGATTCTGGACGTGAAGTCGCCCTCCTGAGCCCAGGTGAAGATGTAGCCCACGCTGTGGACGTTGCAGCAGAGAATAAAAAGCGTTGCGGCGAAACGATGAAAAAAGTTGAGCTGCAATTCGTCAGTACATAGCGATGAACGGAAAGATGCGCAATTCATGCATGATGAACTACACAACCCAGAGAAGAAGGAAAACGTTCGAGCGAGAGGAGTTACACGGGGGCGAAAACCAACACGCAGTTCATGTGCGTTAATTTTGCCCCCAGTGTTATTAAAACCGTGTTCTATTTTCTAACGCAGGCACCCACAGCAAGAAAATAGAACACAATTTTTAAACCCTCTCTTGAAGAACATTTTTCTTCCCCGGGTGTGTCATCACACATGAAAACTGCATCGGGTACTCACACTCTCGTATCCCATCCCCAGCATCATACCCAACAAATTGTTCTTGGATGCGAATAGAACGACAAGGGGCACTTGAGAGATGGCAATCCAGGCGGCACGGTCGAGATCGACGAAAGGGCCGGCGGTTGCGACGGAAAATGGATAGATGAGTACAGAAAGATAGGCCAGAAGCACTAGAGCTTGGCCAAGCGTGAATCCGGGAGAAATCCTGATGCTCAAGGGAGCAGCGAGGGGGCGTAAGAGAGGCATGCATTTAGCGACATGAGGGGGATAAGAGACGTGGACGGGTGCTCCGTTGGCTTCGACGCGGCGGGCATATCTCGCAGGTGAAGGATCCATATGCGAGATGTCGGACTGGCCCTTTCTGGTGCTTGCGCCACGCGAAAGAACGACGACCTTCGGAAGCGGAGGTGGGTGGGCAACATGGTGGAAGAAATGGCCGGTGGACCATTCCGCAAACTGCCAGAGCCGAGCAAAAGCGCGGGGGAGGACTAGGAGCAAAACGGTGGCCGCGAGAGCTAGGATAAAGATGTCTATGTGGTAGATGAACGCGGATGCGTCTACCGGGGGCCGTACGAAGGGGGCCGGGGCGGCCACAACCGAGGAAGGTTTGGGGAGACTGTGGCTGATCGAGGAGGACATCTTGCAGCAGAAACGACAGACAAGGACGGAGGGGGTGAGATAGATCCTGGGTGAGAGAAAAGAGTGAGCAGAACCAGGAGCAGAAGGAAAAGGACAGGAATCCTCGTGGATGAACAGACTCAACCCCCGTCTATTTGCGTCTTGTTATCCCCGCCCAAATTAGGAAATTTTTGGGCTTCTCGCTTCCTTTTTTCACCCGTTCATTGTTGGTCGCTTTCCATTTGATTTCCCCGCAAGAGACTGTGCCTTCCTCTGCTGATACACGCGCATATTGCCCCGGTATCTCTCAAATGCTCGGGGCTGGCGATTTTCGTGGGAGGGCAGGCACTGAAATGAAGTGACACCAGCTCTAGCATCTGACCTGTCTCATTTCATGCTACGCTTGCTTCGAACTGTATGATGGGCAGTCGACACATCGTACTGGCACACTACCTCCTTGCTACCTCCCGCGCTGAGCCGAGGTCGGAAACCATCTGTTACCGTCCCCGCCGAATCAGGCTATGCAATCGGACTCGAAACTCAGAGCAAATGCGAAGACTCAGGGTAAACGCAAGCCTTCCGAGTTAGTATTGGTTCAGAATCCATAGGGACCGGCCAACGTGGAAGAATCTTAATCTCAGAGGCTTTGACCCGCAGCAAATCGGTACTATCACGTCAGTCCATGTCCGAGTAGGCGCACTATGCCTCGTCCGACGACATGCGGCTGGTAGATTGACTTGTTCTCGGTCTAGGCGGGATAATTGTCATCTCTCTCCGCCCTCATCCTTGGAATTGGAGTCAGTTCTGTGAGATCTATCCGCCATCGTGACTGCCTTGCCGCATCTGGGCTGATCTTGCAAACGTTGAAACCGTTCTGACGTTCCGTTGTTGTAGAGACGATGGGGACGAGGCACATCCCGCTCAAGTCTTTCCGACTTGCTCTGATCAACTCGGCGACACCACCCAAGAAACCCTCTATGACACCTACGTATGCCCGAATTTGATATTAACCAAAGCGCCCTCTCCCCTCCTCCACCAGTAACTACTACAGCGTGTATATTATCGTGATCTATCAGTATCCGTATCATGACTCAGACTTCACCGCATTCTCAGCTCGTATCCTTAAAATATCCGTCCGTTGAAGATTAGCTTCGTCGCAAAGAGACCGGAAGATAGAGTCTCGTCTGTCATAAAGGTTGAGTACCGTGTCGAACTCCGCGACCTGTCCTTGGTCCATGACAAGGATACGGTCGTAGTAGGCTGGAGCATGAGCGTGAGTACGATATCATGATGTTGCTGTCGATGGAGACGCACCGATAGTGTTGAGCCGGTGGGCAATAGACACGACGGTAGCTAAAGCGAACTCCGTTCGAATGGTCCGCTGTAGCTTAGCATCGGTTTCTACATCGACACTCGAAGTCGCCTCGTCCTGTCGAATTTCGTCAGTGACAAGACGGCAATTCACCATTGAAGCACTCTGACCAAAACAATAATGGAACTGTTCTTGACAAGAGCTCGACACAGCGCTAGCAACTGCTTCTCCCCAGCACTATAATTCGACCCTGTACAACGCACAATTAGGCTTACATGTATGTCGTGTCAGATAGCAACAACTCGCCTTCATCCCCAATCGTCGAGTCTAAGCTGAATTTGGATTCAGCAACTGGATCTGCAGGCTCGCCTTCGCGCGGAAGAAGCCACGCTCTTTGCAGTACGGATATCAGCTCAGCATCCGTCCTCGTATTTTGCGGATCCCTGTCCAGTTGCCGCGTCAAGACAGAGCAAAGAATCCGTTACGAAACACACGCACAAATTCTCCCGCAATGTGCCCAAGAAGAGAACACTGTCCTGCGGGACAAGAGCAAGACCGCCTCGCAGGACATCGAGCCCGACTTCTCTGATGTTGTGGTTGTCAATGGTGATTGAGCCACTTTTGAGTTCGACCATCCTGAATAGAGCTTGTAGAAGGGAGCTTTTGCCTAGCACTGAGTCAGAAGTATTGCTAGCTTCGTGATGAACAGCACGCACCGGCGCCTGTCCTTCCAACAATCCCAACCTACAAAGCCAGTCAAGTCAACAACAGTGTTGGAATCGGACTGATCCACCACAAACCTTCTCGCCGGGCCTGACATTGAACGTAACGCCCTTCAATACCAACGGCAAGCCTTCACGATAAGACATCTCTACGTCCTTGAATGCAATTTCACCGTGTTCCGGCCATGAACTTGGCGGGTCATTGGGCGTTGTCGGTGCGCCTTCGGGTGGTAATTCGGCGTATGTGATGATTCGCTCCACCGAGTTCATGTTCTGTTCGTTCTGAGCGAATAGAGCAACCATTTGCGCTAGTTAATTCAATTTGAGCATCCGAACGATCTCGAGGCGGTAACAGACTTACAGAAGACCTGTGTTACTGTAGTGTCGTCAGCACAAACATCAATGTGAGCGCAATAATCTGACTTACTGCTTAGGGTGTAAGATAAAACCACTCCGACCTTCGAAGGATCCACAGTGTTGCGGCTGTACACTCAAAGTCAGGACGCTACGCCTGTAGTGAGAGCAAAAATCTTACAATCCTGCAGCGAACAAAGCGATACCAAAGATGAGTATGTTTCCGAACAAATCCAGGCGTAACCCCAGCCATAGTTGTAGCGTGATGGTCATGAAGTATGCTCTGTTTTCGAGGTCCAAACCGGATTCAGCAGACTTGATAGCATCGTCCTACTGCAATGTTAGCGTCGTGCGACGGTATACACTATGAGGAAAACGAACCTGTTCTCGGTATGCTCTTATTGTCGAGAGACCCGTAAGCGTTTCTGTGTATTACATAAGCACAAGGTGTCTCGTCGTGGCATTAAAGGACTTGCCGGTATAGGAAGCATACAAAGCCGAGCGCATAAGAGAATCCAGCCGTTTCGTCTCCACAGACGAGCGTCGGTAGTATATCGACACCAGATAGTAGAGAACCGCCATCGGAGCGAAGATAATTCCCAAGTAAGGGAACGTATAGAAAACCAAAGCGACAGTCCCGATGACGTTAGAGAAAGTGGAAAGAAGTTGCATGAGGGTCATCGACAACTGATTGTCCAATGTGTCTTGATCCTTCACCAGTCTCGACAAAATTCGTCCTGTACAACAGGGATGAATGAATTGATGAATTTTTTTCGCATAGCTGGCACATACCCATGGGCGTGGTATCGAAGAATGACGACGGGGAACGCAGTACATGCGCTAGAGCGGTCTTGAACAAATTCAAACTGGCCGCCAGACTCGCAAGGCTGCGCAAAAGGATGTAAGCATGATGACGTCAGCCTCGCAGGGGAAACACGCACGCAAACGCGAAACTGGTTAAAAAGGAGAAGAACGCCTGGGCGATACCCAAACCCGAATAGACAGCCATATAATCACCCTGCCGGAAGCCGTGGATACTGCGTGAAGTCCAAAACCCGAGGAACAGATTGTTGCCGACTGCAACATGTCGCGCTCAGCATACTGGCTCGAAACCATGTTAGCAAACAAACCTTGGGCTCCTTGGGAAAGCGTCAAGAGAAGGAGAATGATAGGGCCCCAAATGATGCCGCCCGCGCTTTTGAGGTATTTCGAATAAGTCTCGAAGCTGACTGCACCAGTGACTCGTTCCTCCGTCTGCATCAAAGCCGCCTGTCCCTTCTGCTCGGCCTGATCTTCCTCATTCAGGGCTTTGGCGGCTTTTTCGCTTTTTTCTTTGCGAGCTTCGTCTTCTTGGCCGAGGTTTCCGTATTCTTCCATGAGTTTAGAGAACACGACACCGGTTTTCATGAGTGCCTGATCACTGTTTGAGAGACGGTATGCAGTATATTGGTAGTAGAAAATACCTCGTATGTGCCTTGTTCCTTAATGTGTCCGTTATCCATGACCTATGGCCAATTAGGTGACTTCGCAGTTTGAGTGAATTTATTTACATATATGTAGTCAGCCTTGTCCAGTACTGGAGCAAGATATTGGTTAGTCTGATGCAATTCTCTACGAAGTGCAGCGCTCACCATGGAGGGCATGGGTGACAAGAATCCGAGTGCGATCCGCTAAAGGTCCGTGGAGAATACAGTCATCCAAAATCGCTTTGCCGACGAAAGAGTCCACCGCGCTCAGGGGATCATCCAAGAGAACGATATCGCTTGAAGAGTAGGCAGCACGGGCGAGCGACACGCGGGCCTGAGTAAACAAATTTGTATTTGCGCGATGCATAGGGATAAGCTTCACTTGCCTTTTGTCCACCTGAGCCAAGCCGTTAACGACAAGACAGAAAAAAAAGCAAAACACAATTCGCACCTGAAAGATTGATTCCCTTTTCGCCGATCTAAGTGCGGGTGAGCACGACTGCAGTTTGAATAAAAATAGCATCTACTTCAGTTTCCTCTCCATGAGGCAGCACCTCAAGATCGTGCTCCAGATTACACGCCTGGATGATTTTGCGGAATCTAGAGCGCGTTCAATTCTACGTACAAGTCGAAAGAGAATGGTCAGCGCACTTGTCCTCATTGTCCTCTTGCCCGAAAACGACATTCTCGCGCAAAGACGCATTTCGAATCCATGCAGTCTGAGGTACGTACGACATCGTGCCGCCAAAATCTACCTTGATTGGGACCTTTCAGAGACGAAAAATGTATGCTAACAGGAGATTGAACCCACCTTGCCCGAGGTCCGACGCATCTCACCGATCAGAGCTTGAAGGATTGAGCTCTGTAACCAAGGTCATTACGCAAGAGAAGTAATATAGGGGCCAGAATCGCACCTTGCCAGACCCAACCTTCCCAACAATCGCCACAAACGCGCCTCTCGGCACGCTAAACTTCAAATTAGGTAGCTCAAAGGGTCGTTCCTCCTCTTTCGGTGTGACCGCGCCAGACGGAACGTCCTTCTCGTTGGCATTGGCAGTGGGGAGAACTTCGCCCTTGTTTTTCTTCTTCTTGGCATTCTCCTTCTTTGGACCGCCACCTGGACCACCCTTGCCTTTAACAAACTTCTCTTCGACCTTCCCTGCCGTCTCCCATGTGAAGCTGGCATCGACATCGACCGCGTTCTTCCGGTCGAAATCGATCAAATATGGGTCGGGGAGTTCTTCCGCGGTCAAGAACTTGCCAATACGGCCAAAGGCTACGATGGCGTCGGATAGTGCCGAGAGCACGAAGGGTATGAAGATCAGCGGTGCGCGGATGATCTAGATTGACGCTAGCGTCAGACAAGAAAACACAACAGATAGATGATGCCCAACATTGAAGAACTGCAAAGAACTGAAGATTATAGCGATGTTCAGATCATGTCCGCTCAGGGCGTAGGTGATCTGCGCGTGTCGAGTGAGTTTGGCTTTGGGAAAGAGAAAGAGAAACACGTACAAAGGATAGAATCGACGCGAGGACGGGTATTAGAGTCACCAATGCAATGAGCGCTGCACGAGCAATACTATTCTCGTAGACGTCAGGAAAGCCTCCGCGAAGTCAAACAAAATGCCATACGCAGTCTTGCGCACAGTAGCGATTTCACGCTCTCGCAAAGTCCCGATTTGATGTGTATAGAAACTTTCCCAAGCATAATACTTGATCAAACGAATTCCTTGCAACACCTGCGAATCAGGTTAGATTTAGAGAAGATTTTCAAGAAATCAAAAGATATCGACCTCGTTCGATAGCCGTACACGCGTGTCGGTGATCTTGACGCCTTTCTTGCGTTGGTTAAACATGATCCTCACGAGAACTATTTGTAGCGGGAAGCCGAGGATGAGGACGCCGAGACCAACAAGTGCTGAATAGCCAAGCTAAGTACAAATGAATTGTGGAGCAGGTATGAGGAAAAGAAGAGGAACTCACATTGTTGATTAGAAGGCCTACACCGATGATGATCTTCCAGGTTGAAGTCAATTTTGGTACAAAATTGGGATGGTGAATTATACTATACCTGAATGGGAGAAGTCCAGATGCTGGCGAGTTGAATGAGTTGAACCGAACGAAACGGACGTTTGAATAGACGTACTTGTGGCCGAACATGCAGAATCTGTCTAGTCGTACCGAATCTGTGGAGATGATCGTTGTGGTCTGACCCACAGTATGCTCAAGCCGAGCACGGGCAGATAGACGCATTGACTTGCGGAATACACTGCCAATGATGCCTGTGCGCACTGAAAGTCCGACGGTTTCCATTGCTGAGAGCAAAATATTCAGATGTCTGTACAGGCAACAATACCAGAGCTTGCGCACCTTGTTGCGAGTGGTTGGTCATTAAACTGGATACCTCTGAAGACGCGTCAGCAAACAAAAAATAAATGAGGATAGTGAGGTACCCTGCATAGCAAACAAAGCACTTGCAGAATGTGAGCAAAAAGTCAATAAAGAGGGACTGACGCGTACACGGCAAGACCTATCCCATAACCAATTCCTTGCGGCTTCGGGAGTTGTCCCGAAGCCTTCGCAGCGTCGGAGGCGTGATATACGATGTACGATTCGGTTAGCCATGTCAGTATGACCTTGGTAAGCAGCGGGGTCGTTGTTTTCAGAGTGTCTGGGTCACGATCAGAACTGTAGATAATCTGCAGGGGAAGAGTTCCGCACCTCCCCCGAGTTTGAGTATCCCACCGAACCATATCCGGTAAAAGAAGGTACGGTGAACGGCTTTGAATAGCGACGAATCATATTTTGGCTTGGGTTTCCGCTGCCAGAATTGTTTCGGTTTCTCCGGCGGAGACGTATCTTTCACCTTCGACTCTTTCGAATCTTCCCCCTCTAATGTGGCCGACGGAACGGATTCAGTTTCGACAGCGGAGTCGGAGGCCTCTCCGCGATACGTTTTCGGGCGGACTTCTGGCGGGCACCGGGGGTAGTAAAAGGCCTCAAGAGCGTCGGTGGTGTCCGCAGTTAATCGAGATTGTGGGAGTTGCCATAAATCTGAATCGCGTTCAACGAAAAATTCACGCGTAACCAGGGGCGGTCCCTACCATCCTTTTCCAACGGTCGCGAAAATCCAACCTCCAAAAACGGGCCGAGCCAAAGGCAGACTAATTGATTCAGATATCTGAAGAACACAAGTTCCAGTCAAGAAAAATTCAGGTATCTTGATTATTTCGACGAACGAAGCTTTCGGCTGAGGGACGGTCTTGCCAACCGCAAACCCTTGAGGCGCTGGGGGCGGGTGAAAGGGATTGGTGAAGCGCATGGCCTAGAGCAACCACAACTCGAGATAGCTGCATGACGCGGTTTTATAGAGTGAGCCATAAAAATAGTAGACGGGAAGTAGCCGGCTCGGCTGACATGAACGCGTCCTCAGCCAATCACAGAACGCTTATTATGCGTTCCCCACTCGAAGTCCACGATGTTACGATGTGGTCCGACGCGCAGTCGTTGCACTCCGAGTCCATACCTGGACAGTCGGAGCCATACCCCTCCATACCCGGCTTGGTATCTCAAAATAGCGAGCTATTCAGGGCCAAACTCCTCTCTGATATTGCTCTGACCCCCTCTTGGCTCCGCTGTTGTTCAACTGTTCAGAACACGAGTGCAACACTGTTCAGGTCTGTTCAGGTCCACATTGTGAGTCCACACGCGGTGACATGCCGCCGTTCTCGAAATCAGGATGACAAGCGGGCCGACGCGGTTACGCTGCATTATAGTGCATTATTCACTGAAAAGCCGCCGTTAACGCGTTGGACTTCAAAACAGGTCTCGACTCAGAGTATTCGGCAAGCTATGTTGCGTGCTTGCGGCATGTCTACTCTTCGCAACAACCCCAGGAAACGGTAAGATATGAATATACAAATATATGATTTTACAAGAATTCGAAAATTTGAGGGGTGTAGCTTCGGCAGCTACGCTGATTCGTCCAATCATCCTACAAATTGCTTTGCAGAACTGGAGTGACAATGTGAGTTGGGTGTAACTAGAAGTACGTTGAGACGCGGAAGTGCTTGAGCCGATCAGCGCTGAATGTGATGGCCGCGGCGTTCTGAATCATCCCGCGAGCCTACAACGCGCACTGTCGACGAGATTCGACCTACCGTCTCCACACTCCATGGCAGCCGATAGACTGTCCGAAATCGACGGGCATAAACCCAAAGTCTTGCTCCGCGATGGAGAGACCCGCGAAGTCAAGCCATCCAACAGGTATCGTCCCTTTTCTAACCCTCAGAGTCAAGACCTGAACCGTGTTCCTCGTTCAACTAGTCATGGATACACGTACAAAATCAAACGCTCCAACGACCTGTATTATTGTCACTGCCCTGTATGAGCACTTTCGTTACATCCCACTCACTACCGCAAGGCTCATCAACTCATAGGCATGGCGCAATCAAGTGCGTATACTAGTGAGCTGCCGGCTGAACAACTAATGTGATCTCGTAATCTAGACCGGCGTACCTGTGAATGCACGGACCTGCAAGCATCTCAAGACAGTCCTCGGGGACGAGTACGAAACTGCGCGAATTGATTTAAACAATCCGAACAGCAAGTCAAGTTCGTCGAAGGGCAAACGTAAACGGAACGATGATGATGATGAAGACGAAGATGAAGAGGAGGAGGAAGATATTGAAGAGAGCGAGTTCAACCAGGCCAGTGAAGATGAGGACGATGAGCCGCCGCAGAAAAAGCGAAAGCCGGTCTCAAAGTCTAGTAAACCGATTCCCAAGGGCAAGGGAAAGAAGAAGGCGCCAGACAGCGACAACGAGTCCGAATCGGATGCTCCCCGCAAGAAAAAAACGGTTTCGAAAGGAAAGGGGAAGAAGAAGGCGGTAGACAGCGATGAGGAACCCGACTCAGACGCTCCCCGCAAGAAGAAATCAGTTTACAGAGGCAATGCAAAGAAGAAAGCTGCCGACAGTGACGATGACTCTGCACCAGAACCTCCTCAAAAGAGAAAGCCAATCTCTCTCACCAAAGGAAAGGCAAAGGTCGCACAATCATCCAAACGCGCATCGAAAAAGGTAACATACGCCAGCATTCTTCCAGCACCGTATGAGTGGTCCTGATACCACACTCAGGATGACTCAGATGACGGGGAAGACTTTTCTGATGAAATCAATGCTGTGGAAGGTAGCGATAGCGAAGAGGAAAAACCGAAGAAGAAAGCCAAAGCGAACGCGTCGCCAAAGAAGCCGGCGACGAAGAAAAAAACCAAGGTATACATTTCATTTCACGCGTCCTTTCAACCTGAGCTCATTACTCGCTAGGGGTCGGATGATGAGGCTGACAGTGAGGAAGAAGCGACCAGCAAAAAGCGCAAGGTACTTTTAGTCTTCTGCTCTCGGAAGACAAGGTAACTAATATCGACCTCTTGCAGAAGCCTGCTTCGACAAGCGCGAAAAAGCCCCCAGCTAAGAAAGCCAAGGTCAAACCTGACTCCGACGACGATGTAACAGCGGAAGACTCCGCTGACGACCTCCTGCCGAACCCCAAGAAAAACGCCGGCGGGAGAGCGCCCGTATCTAAAGGAAAGGGGAAGAAAACGCCAAAGGTGGAAAGCGACGCAGAGGAAGATGATGAGGATGAGGATGCGAAGCCCCAGAAAAAGTCCGCCAAGCCCAAGAGCAAGGCGAAGAAGGAAGAAAGTGATGCAGAGGATGACGATGAGGACGACAAGAAAGCTTCTCCTGCATCTGGACCGTCGTCGTCTTCGTCCGACCCACTGGCAGAAATTTCTGGCAAGAAACCCAAGGTGCTTCTTGCCGATGGAGAGGAACGCATGGTCAAGTCGATGTCGAGCAATTCGGAATACAAGGTCAAGCGTACATGGGACCATTATTATTGCCAGTGTCCTGTACGTACTTCCTCTCCCGTCCACTGTTTCTTATATTTAACTCGCATAATCGCTGCAGGCATGGCGCAATCAGGTGCGGTCTGAACCCCACCATCCAGTCCGGATCAGCTTTAAATTGACTTTACCCTTTTCTTATTGTTGCGGAAACATAGGCAGGCGCCCCTACCAATGCTCGAACTTGCAAGCACCTCCGCCAGCTCCTAGGAGACGCGTACGAAACTGCGCGTCTGATGTGGCAGAATCCCAATGGTCCTGTGCCCAAGCCCGCATCCAAACCGAAATCCAAGTCGAAGAAAAAGAAGGCGGGTGATGATGATGATGACGACGACGATAACGGAGGAGGGGGGAAGAGTGTGCCTGAATTGCTTTTGGCTAACAAGTGGGATATCGATACAGGGCCTGACCCCACTGGGTGGTGGATTTCGGAGAAGTTGGATGGTGTACGGTACGGCAACAATCACTTCTGCGTTGATTTGTTGTAACCCGCGCTCAGAACATTCTATGACGGGAAAGGAATGGTCAGCCGCCTCGGAAATCCGTTCACCCCGCCGCAGTGGTTTTTGGATAGTCAGTGTCGTCAACGGCATCTGGAGTTCGATGTGTTGAATGCCCCTTTGATCAGAGCTCCCTAAAGATTGTACACTCGATGGCGAGTTGTTCGGCGGACGTGGAAACTTCCAGGACACGGTCTCCATCGTCAAGACTATGAATTCGCCCCATTGGAAGAACATCACCTTCCAGGTATAATATGTTTTCGCACTTCACATCTTCGTTTGACTGACATTTTGTCTTGCAGATATTCGACGTTCCCTCAGAGAAAACTGCTTTTGAAGATCGGGTCAAGTTCCTCCAGAAGCTGTTTGGACCTGGAGGAAAGTACGAGTGTGACGAAGTTGTCCTCGTGGAGCATGAAAAGGCGAAGAACCGCAAACATGTCCTCGACAAACTTAAAGAGATTGAAGAGCTTGGCGGTGAAGGTTTGATGCTGCGGAAGGCTGGATCGTACGTCGAGATTATAATTGCATGAAAATGTTTGGCTTACTCTCTCTTCCAGAAAATATGAAGGCCGTCGTTCATCAACGCTCCTCAAAATCAAAGTTCGTCTCCGTTCTTACTGTACCGACCCCGGCTTGATTGCTTATAAACGCAATTACACAGACATTCTACGACGCCGAGGCCGAGGTGACGGGGTATACTGATGGCAAGGGGAAGCATGCTGGCTTGACCGGCGCCTTGAAATGCAAGATGGCCTCTGGCAAGGTACGGCGCCACTTCAGATCGGTTCAGGTGTTATCTTGTTTTCTGATCATCCTGCGCAAAGACCTTTAACGTCGGAACGGGGCTCTCAGACAAACAGCGCAGGAATCCGCCCAAGATTGGGAGCATTATCACATATCGGTTCCAGGAGCTGACGAGGGACGGTGTGCCACGGTATGTTCTGACATTCGCGGATGCGCATCTCCCTCTCTGGATTCTGATAGGCCACCTCCTGTCACAGATTCCCTTCTTATATCGGTGAAGCTATAGATAAGAAGAAGGCGAAGGACGCTAAACTGCCTGCGCATCGGAAGGCCGGTGGAAGTAAGGACGACTGAGGTTAAGCTGTTAAAGATCTTGGTTTTGATTTATGGCCAATTGGCTGAGTGGGTTATTATTGAACTGTATCTTCAGAGTCAGTTGGCTCATCCTGTTGTATTTCTGGGGGATTTCTCCCGCATAGCATACGACCAGTTGGTCAATGTACTTAATTCCACTTGGTGGCCACTGAGCAGTGAGAATTTTACTTCAGGTGCGTATTCAAACGGACGTAAGAGTTGAGAAATTCAGGCTCCATATATAATAGAACCCAGATTGAGTATTCCACAGATGCAAGGTCTGAGTTCGGGCACAACAGTTACGCCTCCGGCTTTTCCGCCTTCACAGCTTCAGCCATCTCTCCCAATGTCTCGAAACTCTTGAGCCACTTGGGACTTTCACCCAGAGTCTCTAAGCCCATGCAAGCGCCCTGTCGATTGATCCACACGCTGTGGACATCAAGCTTACTGGACGGCTCGACGTCGTGATACAGACTCTGCGCGACAACCAACACCTGCTCCTTCCCGATACCGAACTGCTTTTGAATGATGTCCAATGCGAAAAGCATTCCGCGAGGATCAGGCTTGTACGCGCCGGTATCTTGCGCAGTCAGAATGAGTGAGAACGGCGAGCGAGAATCTGGTGTATTTTGCGGAAGCCATTGAGCGTTCGCATCCAGGAGTGGACGAGCATAGAGTGAGGGATGAGAAGTATCCTGCGAAAGCTTTGCGTGCGTGGATGCAAAAGAGTTGTGATCCACGTTGGAGAGAATGACGAGCTTGTAGTGTTTCTGCAAGTCGCGCAACGCATCACAGGTATCTGGGAAGATCGGCCAGTCCTTTATCGACTGCCCAAAATCCGTGTGGTTATCGAGGGACTTTAGGGACGCCGCTGGGACGTCATTGTCGCGCAATCCCTCTGCAAGGACAGCATGCGCGTTGGAGAGCAGATCGCAATACAGCATCCCTGGATCTTTTCGCTGCAGATCTTTCTCGATTTCGGTGAACGCCAGCAGGGCTTCCTTGCGGGACCATTGAGCTGAAGAAGGGAAACGGGCAAGTAGAGGCTGGAGAGCATTGAATATCCCTGTTTCCCAGTCCTGGAATGCATTTGAGATTCGATTCAAGGAAGCTTGAGGAGATAGATACAGCAAGGGTTCCGTAGCAATCGAATATTATGACTTTGAAGTCGGTCAAGGCGGGCTCGCTCATGGTTGGGAGGAGGCGGTTTTGAATGTTGGATTCTTGGAAGCCATCACCATCGGAGTCCATGACGAGGTGGCAAACGCGACCTCGTGACCATTTGCTTCTTTCCCTTTCCCTTCACTTGCCTTCCTGCGCTGAGTGGTGCTGCGCGTTTGGCTCACTGTGCACTGAATATTTCCTACGAATGCCTGAGACCTGAGGGATTGACTAGAAACTGATGAACATCTTCATATAACTAGGTTCAGTGTGTCCAAGTTTTCCGCTGCTTCGAAGTTCAGACCACCTCACGAAGAATCGAGGTCGAAAATGAATCACAATCCCTGGTTAAGTTTGAGTGCATCCCATTGGCTCATTCACAGACAATGCAGCTTCGAAGTTCGATCCCAACCAACGCGTTCGGCTAATTAGTAACGTTTGCCAAAGCGTTCGTCAAAGCGTCGGAAATAGCCGACGAGCAGTATAAAGGTGCGAGCCACCGACTTGAATTCACTATTCCCTCTTGCCTCTGGACCATCACCATTCCTCGAGTTGACTCTCTCTCTCCTGGCGCTCACTTCGTTGTTTCTGCCCCCCCCCCCCCCCCCCTGCCGCCGTTCCCTTTGGCCGCTGCGACGTGTAGTAAGGTATGTGCATTGTGGTGGCACATTCTCTAGTGGACTCGCACAATGTCACTGACATCGTCTCGCAAAGATATTACCAACGCCACTCCGACCCTTCAAGCTTCAAGCCCTCTTGACACTTGTCGTGCTTTGTATCTCTGCGCTGGCTTGGATTCAAGCCACTTCGAAGTTCGACCCTAGGCACTTTGCGATTCCACGCCATCCGGAAACGCACGACGCGACGCAGCCTCGGGAACGCGAGACCTCTACCTTCGGGGAACGACTCTGCTCGGGACCTTCAGCGTTTGAAGTCGAACCTGCCGTGTCATGAGCTTTGGAGCATTGCTCGACCGCGCTTTGGATCCTTCCCCCGCTTGAAGTTGACTCTTGCGGGCGTCTTGATCTTCGTCGGGAGGAGCCCCGCACCAAGAGTCCGGATCTTTGCCTCAAGGATCGACCCTGCTCGGGACCTTTGGGCGTTTGAAGTCGAACCTGCCGTGTCATGAGCTTTGGAGCATTGCTCGACCGCGCTTCGGATCCTTCTGCGCTTGTAAGTCGAACCTTGCGGGCGTCTTGAGCTTTGTGGGTGAAGGTTTGGGTGACCTGACGACCTCTGCATCGACGGCTCGACTCTGCTCGGGACCTCCAATGTGCTTGAAGTCGAACCTGCTCGGTATCACGGGCTTTGGAGGTAATCACTCATCGCTCGGCCGTGCCTCGGATCCTTCTTGGCTTGGAGTTGAACCTTGCGGCGTCTTGAGCTTCGTTGTTAGGGATCTCAGGACCCTTGTTCTCAAAACTCGACTTCACTCGGGACCTTCAGCACTTTTCGAGTTGACCCTGCATCGGTATCACGGGCTTTGTAGTTTGACTCATCGCTTGACTGTGCTTCGGATCCTGGGGTGCTTGAAGTTGAACCTTGTGTCGTCAGGTTGGGGGATCAGGGTTCTTGGTCTTGGGGCCGCGACGCGCCTTTCAGGTAAGTCCCAAGTCACGTCGTTTCCTTTCCCAGAGAAGGGTGCGAGTTCCTGCTTCATCCTCGTGCTCCCTTGCCGTGGGCTCTGGGCTCAGTACGCGCGCATTTGGTCTCCTCCACCATCTGCGCGCGGAAGCCAAATGCACGTTATGTAACTTTTTTTCCTTTCCTTTGTTGTATCGTGTTCAACTCGGCGTCAACTGTAGCACCTAAACAGTCATCCGTCGCTACCTTGTCCGACGTCAACTCAACCATAACATTCCTACCCACTCCAGTCACCTCGAGTCAAAGGGCAGACGCGTGAAAGATAAGATCTATAAGATTAGATTGCGTCACAACCAAAACAAAACGATGTGTTCCTTACCTCAACCAGCTAACTCGCTCTGCTTTCGCCGTCTTGCACGTATTCAAACCAATAGCCACCCACCACTACGTTCGCCGTGTGGCCGCGACCGATCAGAGTCAACTGGTCCTAATCTGACTTGTGCTGCATCGATTTCGAGTCATTATCATCTTCGACGACCCATATAACACCCCACCAAGTTGAACCCTATCACTTTCAAAGAAATCTATCATGGCCGCGCGCCCTGTTGTCCCCGAAGACTCTGCTCTCATCGCAAAGCTTCATTCAGTCTCGGCCGCAAAGCCTAAACTGATCAAGTCTTCTGTCTATGACGCCCCCGCAGATCCAGAACTCAAGGTGCGCAGTTGGAAGATGGACGAGTTCAAATACTACGACGTCCCCTCGCCGTTCCCAACTCTTGCCCGTGGAATCTTCACCGTCGAGCTCCCAAAAACCAATGGCACACAGGAGTACCGCATCGTCGCGCGCGGTTACGACAAGTTTTTCAACATAGGCGAGGTTCCTTGGACAACCGTGCGTTTTTCTTTCAAGCAGAGTAGCTTCTGTCTCAGGTTCGACAGTGGGATGCTCTGGAAGCGCACACCGCTCCACCCTATACCCTTTCTCTCAAATCTAATGGTTGCATCATCTTCATCGCGGCGCTCACTCCCACCAAAATCTTGGTCACGTCAAAACATTCTATCGGCCCTACACCCGGTGCGAATCCCAGCCACGCACAAGCCGGTGAAGCATGGCTCCGTAAATACTTTGCGAAGAAGGGAAAGACAGAGGCAGATTTCGCGGCACGTCTATGGGAGAACAACTGGACTGCTATTGCGGAGGTAAAGTTCATATTTGTGAATCACGATCTATATACTAACCCTCAGAGTAGCTCTGCGACGACTCGTTCGAGGAACACGTCCTCGGATACCCCCCAGAAAAAACCGGTCTCCACCTTCACGGGCTGAACGAATCCACCAAAGCCTTCCACACCCTCCCCCAAGCAGACGTCGACGCATTCGCCGCCGAGTGGGGATTCATCCAAACCGCATCATTAGAGCTGAACAGCATCGCCGAGGTCCGCGCCTTCACTGACGAATGCGGCACCACCGGCTCCTGGAACGACGAACCCGTCGAGGGCTTCGTCGTCCGCACCCACGTCGCCAGCACTCCCGGCAAAGCGCCCTACACCCCCGGCTCCACATTCTTCTTCAAAGTCAAATTCGATGAGCCCTACATGATGTACCGCGACTGGCGCGAAGTCACCAAGACCCTCCTCCGCTTGGCGGAACAGGGCCGCACGGGCAAAGGGCCCGGGATGTCGGAGAAGAGCGTGCATAAGGGCAAGATGCGCCGTGCGGAGACGAAAGTGTATGTTCGGTGGGTGATTGGTGAAATTGCGAGGGATCCGACGGCTTTCGAGGAGTATGGGAAGAATAAGGGGATTATTGCGACGAGGGATAGGTTTCTTGCATATCTTGCTACTCCTGAGGGGCAGGAGTTGCTTGCGGCGGCGAAGAAGGGGAATATGCCGCCTCCACCAAACCTGAACGATTCTACGGTTCCTTTCGGCAAGACAATCATCGTCCCTGTCGCAATTCCGGGTTGTGGTGCGCTCTCTTCCATCTTTACCTCTGCAAGGTCCGCCATTCATCACGTTCTCAGGAAAAACTGCTGTGGCAGTTGCGCTTGCCCACATATTCGGCTTCGGCCACACGCAAAGCGATGATGTGAAGTCGAAAAAGCCCGCCCCCATATTTATCAAAAACGTTACGGATTTGTTGAAAAATCACGACGTTGTTATCGCCGACAAGTTCGTTCATTCGCGTCGTTGCCACAGGGTCTTGGTGCTGAGAAAAAACACTCTTTTTCACAGAAACAACCACCTTACCCAACACCGCGCCGCCCTTCGCACTGCCGTCGCCGGCCGAACCCCACCCGTCCGCCTCCTCGCCCTAAACTGGTCTCTCGACGGACTCGCTCCCGCCGACGTCCACCGCATCTGCAACACCCGCATCTCCTCCCGCGGCGAAAACCACCAATCCCTCCGCCCCGCCGCCTCCCGCGAACACGAGCAGGTGATCTGGATGTTCATCAACAAGACCGAGCCTTTAGCCCCTTCTGAAGTCGACGACGTGGTGGATATGGAGGTGAGCGAAGAGGAGGGGTTGGAGGAGGCTGTGAGGAGGGCGGTTGAGGGTGTTGTGGGTGTGTTGGGGCTGGAGGAGCCTAGTGAGGAGAAGATTGAGGAGGGGCTGGATAAGGCGATGGAGTATGCGGTCCCAGCTGCGGATGCAGGGGGCAATGCCAAAGGGAAGGGGAAAGGTAAAGCGCAGGACAAGAAAAAGCAAGATGTGCAGGAGGAGAAGAACAAGAAAAAGACCAAGCCCCCGAGATACTTTGGGTTCCTCCCTGACGTTGACCTGGAAGCCCTGCTCTCCGGGGTGGTGCCTCAAGAAAAAAGCGCTGCTGCACTATACGAGCACCTACGGAAAGAAAAACGAATCGCAACTCGACCGCACATTACCATTGTCCACAGCAAGGCTTTGCAAGAGGCGGGCGCGCAGGATCTGTGGGACAGGTGTATGACGCTCGATTCGCGCGGCGATGCGAAGAGCGCCGCGGTGTTTGAATGTACCTTTGGACATGTTGTGTGGAATAGCAGGGTGATGGCGGTGACGGTGGAGGATGTCAAGTTGGTTAAGGAGCAGGAAGGTGAGGGTGACAACCAGCAGGCGGGGGCGGAGTTCGTTTCGAAGATGCCCGAGGAGCTGAGAAAGAGGCTGCACATTACAGTGGGGACGGGGAATTCTGGTATCGCTGCGGTGGAGGCGAAGAGTCTCGTGGAGGGTTGGAGAGCGGGGAGAAATGTGCAGTCACTGCCGCTCGAAGGGGCAAGTGCGAAGGCGAGGATCCACGGTTTGTTCTCGTAATATCTGGAATGAATCGTTGTTTGTACTCTCATAAATCTCTCTTAATTGCTCTTTGAAAGCTAAGCAGAAGAACAAATCAATTACTAAATTCTACTTGGGGTCCATCCCCTCCCTCCTCAAATCAAGACTGAATCAAACTCTCATAACAGACCAAACCAACCTCCCAGTGTCCCCCACCTGCGCCCCATCCCTTCTCCTCTTCAACTCAGCCCTCACCTCAATCGTCCCAGGCGCAAAAATCCCCTCCCACATCTCCCGCCACGACTCTGGCGAATGACAGAACATATGATGGCCGCCGCTGCAATACCCCTTCTCGTTGAACCCCTTGGTGACCTTGCCGCCGTGCGCGCCGAGGATGACGGAGCCCGGGGCGGGGGAGATCAGGCCGGCGAGCGCGCGCGCGAGGAGGAGCTGTTGGGGTTCGAAGAAGAGGTGGAAGAGGGAGGAGATGTGGATTGCGGAGATGTGGCCGATGAGTGGGGTGAGGGATGTTAGGGAGGAGGAGGGTGGGAGTGAAGAGGATGAGGTTGGGAGCGGGGAGGAGGGTTGGAGGAAGTTGGGATCGAGGGCGTCGCCTGCGAGGAAGGTGACGGGGAAGGTTTCGGGGGTGGTATTGAAGAGTTCGTGGCCGAGATCCCAAAATACTGGGAGTAAGTAGGAATGAGGAACAGCATGGGGATATATTATGTGGTCGGAACAGAACTGTACCTGGACGCAGATCGCTTGCTATCAAATTCTGCACAGGCACTCCATCGCTGGCGCATTTTCTGATGTCAGTTCCAACTAGAGACAAATCAGAGGCTGGTTCACGAGAGCTGAATGAGACTAGGACGGGCGTACAGCAACACCCAAGATCGAGAATTAATCCGCCTTTCCTCCCTAGATCAAGGACATGTTCATACATAGGGAACGTCGAAATCTTGGGCCTAGACGGAGCTGAATACCGGAAAGAAACAAAGCTATTCGTCGGGGAGACACGGATGCATACCTTGTAAACGAAAATCGTCGAATGCACATATGACCATAGAGCTAAAAAGAATGATCGGTTGATTGAGGAACACAAAAATTCCTTCTTTGTGGATGCGCTCACATGGTATGCTTTATTCTGCACGGCCATTATATGTTTCTTCAGCGTCTCTGGATCCGTGATACCGCTTTGCGCTTTGATGAAGTCGAGGTCGGAGTCGTCCATCTGCGAAATGGGAGCCGTAGAACACGGATAGTCTAATGAATAACTCACAGTATAGAGGCTCTCATCGAGCGGAGGTTTGTACACCTCGAGAGGAGGCTTGGTGAATTCGGCCATGATGGTCGATAGTCGAGGACAAATATAGAAACTTGCCGGATATCGATGTCGGCGAGAGATAAGATGAGATTATCGACATTGAAATAGCTTGCGTATGTCATGGGTCAGGCGCGTAACGGTACAGACCCGGGACGTGGGACGAAGTGCTACAACCTTAAAGACCCGGCCCACGAATTTATTGTAATTTGTAAATCGAACCAACCATGGCGGCCGTGCACCCAACAGCGGAACTCGGTTTCGGGAAGGGGACGAACGAGCTGTATAACAAGTGAGCTGAAGGATTTTGATCAGCGTTGTTGGAATTGAAGTATGCGTAAACGATGCATACTTATTGCTGACTTGAAAATTTGAAGAGCTCGGGGCGAATACCAGCCGCAAGTGCTATCGCACCTCCGCAAAGCCGTCAAGTCGTCGGATCCGCTCACCATCGTCGAGTACGTACCTCCCGAACTTGAGTCAACTGCATTCGTTGGATGAGCTGAGCGAGCAAAACAGAATTGGCTGCGGCACAGGCCTGTTTACGCGCGCCTTGCTCGCTCACGAAGAGTGGAAGAATGATATCCACAGCTACAGGGCGATCGATCCGAGCGAGGGGATGCGCGAGACGTTCGCAAAGTACACGACCATGGATGATCGTGTGGTGCTGACTGCGGGGACGTTTGCGGATACGAGTGTCGAGAGCGGGTTGGCGGACCTTGTTGTGATTGCACAGGTGTGTGGGTACGCGAGACTTGACGAATCATGCTGCTGACAAGCAGCTAGGCGTTGCATTGGTGTTTGGACCATGAATCGGCGGCGGCGGAATTTGCGAGGATATTGAAGCCCGGAGGTGTGCTTGCGATAGTCTGGGTACATGAGGGAAGGTGAGCAGGTCGATTTTTCAATAACGACTTTATGTATGCGTGAAAGCTCAGAGCGCTTTAGAGACAAGGCCCCTTGGCTTGACCAATTCCGTATGCGCGTCGAACGCGACGAAGGTGACGCGCCACATACGCGCTCTGGACTGTGGCGCCAGCTGTACAAAACACCGGCGTATACCCAAGCGTTTACACCGCCGGAGGAAACGGTCCTCCCGTATATCGTCCCTAACACGCAAGAAGGGGTGATCGAGCGGGGGCTTAGCAGCAGTCGCGTGGCGGTTCTCAGCGACGAGCAGAAACAGTCAGTGTCTTCAGTTGTCGACTTTGAGGTTACTTCACACTTTGACCATTTATGAAGAGAGTTCGTGCGGGACGCCGAGGCCATTTTGAAGCGAGGGGAAGGAAGAGTATGGATTGAGGAGGAGAAGGGAATATTTGAACATCCACATAGAGCTGAGATTATAGTTTCATCGCGTCTGTAGAAATCAAATGGTTGTGTTTGTTTGCGCCACCGCTAATTTACACCTTGTCCTTCTATTACTTACTTGTACAACGATGGGAGAAGTGATCAACGTCGTCGTCGCCTTTGCAGTCATCGTCTTTGTTTTCCGATGGATAACCACAAGCACGTCCCAACCATCCAAACCCGCACTCACTCCATCTCACACAAATTCATCAATCACAGGTAGCGACTCACCCTCCCAGCGCAGCGCTGCAGATACCCTCGGCTTCAGACCGAAGAATGTTACCCAAGACATGGTATTGTCTGCCTCATTTCTATGGGCAACTCCTACTTGACTTTTGGTGTAGATTGACACGATATCCAATATGTTTCCTGACATACCTCCGTGCGTGAACCCTGGCTTGACTTTCCGTCGACTCAATCCAAATCCAAATCTCCAGTGACAACATCCGCTACGACTTGCTCCGCACGGGAAGTGTCGAGCTTTCGTCGAACAAAATTCTGGAACGCGGCTTCCTTGAGTCGGTGCGTTCGCCATATCGGTTTGTTTACTTCCGATGAATCGGCTGACGTCCTCGAAGCCACCGCCCGCTTACTTTACGCTGTACCCCAGAGACGCCAACGCCGAACAAGCCGCACGACCTGCCCAAGCAAGAAGCGGCGCCACATCCACCGCAATTAAAGTGCAGAAACAAACTCTCATAGACCGATACAACCTCAAAGACCGCGTCGCTGCCGCTGAGCCAAGTACGCTGGGTCCGGAAGACTTGACGACTGGCAAGGCTGCATGGGAAGACAGCGCAGAGAAACGAGAAGCCAGTCTAAAGGAGCGCAAGGCTCAGATGATATTGGCTGCGCGGCAGTATGTTTTCTCTCTCTCTCTCTCAACCTCGTTACCGAAACTTACAATCGGCTGCCAGACGAATGCTCGCCCAACAACAAAAGGCTTCATGACCCTCTTCATGCAGTTCTCTGGCTCCCAGTGGATTTATTCTATCATAACGGTCCTAATGGTCTCGCCTACAGCATCGCCTGTATTTATACACCAATTGTATATTTGTCCCCCACTCGAAGCGCGGTCTCCGGTCGAGCGAGATTGAGGTTTAGATACAATCCGGTTTTGTTTGACTGCAGATCTTGGATGTCGACGATCCATATCGTGCTTTGACTAAGAGTACATACGTAGAGGTCTCGCAAGTCTACCAAATCGTCGAAAAAAAATTTCATTCGTGAAGAACAGTACGCACCCATAGACACTGACTACTACGAAGCCATATCCAACTCCCCCCTTGTCCCCTCCGCAGGTAACGACGGATCCGTAAAACTATGATTGCACTTGGCGCAGACATAGAACAGAATCATCCGCGTCTCCTTCCTTTTTGACTGGTCTTGGTAGAACACCGCACTACAATGCGTAAATCAATATTGATTTCAGGATGATCGAGGCCTAATTGTGAGGCAAGGGGGAGCGGAACGTACTCCTCGTGTCCGCACTGGGGACATGGGATGTTGGAGTGTGCCTTGAGTTGAACGCAGGCGTTAGTTGGGGTATCTCGGATTGGATTGTTGAATGAAGGAAGGAAAGGACTCACCAATGTGGGATCCGACCCCAAGTCAGTCGTCACACCGACCTGCTCCCTACATACGCAGGCGCCGTCAGCAAGCCATCCTGAATACCCAACGCAAGCATGCCCCAATCCACATCGCAAACAAGCAAATCAAGAAAGCAAGCAAGAAAACAAACAAACAAGGAAGGAAGGAACAAAACGCACTTCGTAACCGTCAACAAATCATTCCGATACACACACTTATTCTCCACGAGCTCGTCGTACGTGCAGATGCGGCAGGCGTACACCATGATGCGGCGCTGTTGGTCGGCTTTGGGGTAGAGGAGGTTGTTGCATTCGGAGCAGAAGTGGAGAGAGGCCTTCGCATTGGATGAGTATAAGATATCCGTTCATTGTTGAAGAGGTGAAGAGGGGCGAGAGGGAGCGGGACGCACCATTGCAGCCTCAAGATGGGTGTGGGAAGAAGAGCAGGCTTGAATGACTAAGCAAATATTGGCCGGATTTGGGTTCTTAACGCCGGAATTGATGATGTTGTTCCAAGGTCGTTCCGCCGTGTTTTTGAATTTGGGACGATGGGGCGTATAGGGGGGAGGAAAATACTCTTCTGGGTACTGCTTGCAATATTTTCATCGACCAAATTTACCGATCCTATTCAGTCAAGGCAACCCTCAGTAAGTTGAAGTTGAACGAAAGAAAAATTGGTTTGTAGATCCAACTCAACACGATCTCACATGGAAGTTTTAGGTTGGTTTTAGGGGTAGCTGAAACTAATCCGGACGATATATCACAGCGAAATTCGATCTACGAAGAGACAAAAGTGGTTCCAGACCAATAATTATAAACAGCTCGAGCTTTGACCCAGATGTACGTATACGTGGGTGGACAATGGCCGTTTCGTTTTTCCGCAAATGGCAATCCTCAATCCAAAGCGCCCGACATATAAAAGCCGAGAGCGATTTGGTGTACGCGGCGACTCGGATATCTCTCCAACAACTGCCACTCAGTTTTGGCCTGGAAATCAATTGCAACTACTCAGTCGCATTAGCCTAGAGAACACCGGTGGCATCGAACCACTCCTCCATTTATCACTCAACTTCGGATTTGTTTTACGAGACCAACATGTCGTCGCACAACGGGTGAGCCTCCAGCCCTACTCATCCCGTCTTCCCCCAGCCCGTTCTCACACACAACACGTTGGCAGAGACCACCCTCAAAGTGGTTGGAACACCCCGACCCATAGCCAACACCGAAACCGCCACGGAACGGAGACCTACGTCCCTCAATACTTCTACCACCCGAACGTGCAGCCGGTGGCAGACACACAACTCGGCGCCTCTCCCAGCCACCGAGCTGCCCCAAACCCAAACACAAACCCCGACCCGTACAACGTCTTCTCTACGGGAAGCATGATCGAAGCCCTCGAAGCCGGACCCTCCAGCCCCTCGCGAGGCAGCCCCGCCCGGCCGCCCATCCACGGCCAGCGCAAAGCCACCCACGGCCACGGCCGCACGCGCTCCGGCTCGGGATCCACTGGCGGCTATAGACACCCTGCCTCGCCTACTAGACAGCAAGCCGCCGCACGCGCAGCGCGCGTTCGTGCGGTGAGTCCGGATGAAATGTACCGCGCGCTGTATACGGAGGATGGGTGGGCTGGGAATGCGCAGTCGCATGAGACGCCGAGGGCGAGGCCAAGGGCGCCTTTGGGGGTGGCGAGGCAGCCGACGGTGAGTCGGCGTGCGGCTGCGCCTTCTCGCCCGGAGCAGTTGCAGGCTGCGTTGGGTCGGCGGGCGGTGCCGCAGGCGGGGACGCGGAGGGTTGGTGGGATGTATACGGGAGCAGGACAAGGACAGCGGGCGCAGGGAGGCGGTCGGGATGCGTATGATTTTGGATATGGGCACAACTAGATTCGGGGGACGCAAGAGAAATTAATGTTGCCGTTTTGAGGAGGAGAACGTGAACTGCGATGGACATTGGAAGTGATATGGTTGTAGGAGTTTAATATTGGTTTGTCAATCGAGCCAACGATTTGGGAAAACCCAGCGCCGTGCATTTCGCTCTTTTGAAAAAAAATAAGGTGTATCTGACGCGAATCGTTGGATTTTGGATCAGGCCAAGGCTTGAACCAGTTGAACCAGTCGCTCGAGTCGGCTTGAGATAAGTACCATTCACTATAACTGTTCTGCGAAGCTGACTTTGACTCCGAAAACGAAGTGCTGGGCGACCCGGCGCGCTCTTGTGATAGTATGTAAGTTGAACGACGCGCATTCAATTCGGAATATTGAGAAGTTTGTTTCGAATTTGGGCTATAGCGGAGGACACTGCTAGCGGTGGAGCCGCCAGTGTCACCAACCCAGTCCTCAGAAGCCCTTCACGAGGATCGCAGTTATCGCAAGCAGAGAGATGAACACCATGCCAAGATTATTGACTTGGATTTTTTCGAGTTCCGATTCTCGAGAGATTTGGATCCCGTTCAACGCTGTTGGATTCCTCGTATTCCGCTACCAAGAGCGCACCACCAGCCAGGAAGATTCTGGATATCAATAGTTCGCCTCAGAAGCCAGTCTCGCTATTTTTGCGGTGGAAGCGATAGGAGTTGAGTTCAACCAAGGATTTTTGACCTCTTGACCTTGTCTCGGGTGGGGTTTGGGGAGGGCACGGGCAATTGGAGCACTGTTGGAGCAGAACGAGGCGGGCGTCCGTGAAGATGACGGACGTGCGATTGTGGTGGTATGAGAATAGGATGCAACCCAGCGGCTAAACTTTGACCAGCGCCATGACCTTCGAACAACGCCTCCAAATAGCTCTTTCTGTTCTTTTTCCAGCCACCGAACCTCTCAAGTTGACAAAATCGGGACCGACGGATAGCCCTGCTTATCGTCATTCTTCTGCCTCCATCTTTCTCTCATGTCTCCCCCGACCTAGTCTGTATTTTGCCACGGGGTCGATGCACGGAGGTGGGCATAATGCCGTAATGTACGAATTGGGAAATAGTTCCCGCCCGCTATTCACCGTATACCACCACTGTGCGCCCGTCAACTGCTTATATCTTGGGACATGGGGCTCAAATCAACAAAGTCTAACAGGTCTATGAAGTTTGAGTAAGTGATTTCACTCACTGCGACAGGAATTAGCAATACCGCGGGTGGCCGGCGGCCAACCCACCAAATTCTAAACTCACTCAATTTGGAGCCATTTTCTTCCATTCAAGTGAGCAACATCATCAAATTGAGTCGTCAAAGGTACCCCGCACAGCAGAATAACTAAAAACACGTAGCAGAATGCACAACGACGCGATTGATTCAAATTAATTCCAATCATTACGGCATTAGCCTCACCTCCAATCACGGATGTCAGCAAGTTGACAGACTACATACACCGCAGGTACGAGGACCATTGTATGTAGCGTCTGTTTACAAGAGACTACCCCCGACCATGTGTTCGCTGCATCAATCCGACTTTGGTGGTTTTTGGAGCTCGGAACTGCCTTTGGTCGTCGGCTCTGTATCGTTAGAAGCCTGCGCGCAACGTTCCGTGCGCCGACTGTGCTCGCAATCGCCGCTTTCGCCCCAATCGGCTCGAGTTATCATGTTCCAGAAAGGCGGAAGGACTCGCAGAAACGATGCGACCCTCCCTTTTGAATATATATCCCTGGAGATGAACCGATAATCGAAAAGAGCTTGCGAGGCGCACGACACTTTCCCATGCCGACATCAAAAATCGTGTTCTTCAACGCGTGTAACAATGTTCGCAGATGGGACGCGGTATCACAAGACGCGCTGAGACGCGGCGATCCCCTCATCTATGGTGACGCGCTCTCGAAACCGTTGGTCCGTTCTGCGTAACCGCGTGCGGCCATATGCTTCCGATAGCTTCCAATTCACCGGCGAAGCATAGTGTCTGATTGGTATTTAATGGTGCGTAAAAGTACGGAGTGCCTCCGACGCACTATGGCCCACCTTTTCCTCCTGTCCGCAGCAGGACTCCTGCTCTCTGTGAGCGCTCAGCCCGCTCCGTCTGTGCAGGCAGACATCAGTGCTGCGATTAAGAATGCCGCCAACGCGACAACCCTGGACTATACCGCGTTTGTCAAGTAACTATCATTACCCATGTTAAGAGCACCGTTGACCTTTCGAATAGTCCCTTCATCGGAACTGGTACGCGCGCACATCTCATCGTTTGGGCATTCTGACTGACTTCTGTGTACCCAGACAACTTTGGGGATGTCTGGTATGCATGTTAAGCTCTTAAGTCAAGAAAATATCTAAGTAGGCTTTTTATAGTCCCGGGGCCTCTATTCCCTTTGGCATGGTACGTGTCTGCGACCACGAATCGCCTTCTCCCAACGCCTTCCCAGGTCAAATTCTCGACCGACCTCACGGGCTACGCGCCTGCAGGATACATCACCGACCCCACCCAATTCATTCGCGGTCTGAGTCCCTTGCATGACAGCGGGACCGGGTCCTCCCTCGGTACCTACGGAAACTTTGAGATCATGCCCTTGCTATGCCCCAATGGATTCGACACCTGCACCACCAGCCTCGCAAGGCGTCAACGGCTTCGCAAGCTCAACACTGACCGTACGTCTATTAACATCTGCTTAATTTAGCTGTTTTCATCCCCTCCATATAGTTGCCTCCCCGGGATACTTCGCTCAGACATTGAACAACAACATTAAAATGGAGGCTACAGCCACGCGACGTGCCGGTTTAGAGCGCTTCACGTTCCCACAGGGCTCCAAGCCATATTTCGTCCTCGATCTTGCGAATGACCTTCCAAATTCCTTTGCTGGGGGTTCTATGGACATTGACGCCGAAAAAGGGCGGATCACCATCGGAGGAAGATGGGGCTCCAGGTCCGTTCCCGTTCCGTGACCGAAGGGCAGCTATCTAATTCGCGCCGAAAAGCTTTGGGCCTGGGAGATTCAGCTACCAAGCATTTGCCTGCTACGATTTGCTTGATGGCGGGAAGCAAAAGCTGAGCGAGTATGGTGTTTGGACTGCCGACAAGTGCGTTCGCGTTGTCCGTCAGACTTTCGTCTTGCTGAGATGAGATTTGTAGCTTTGGACTCGATGCCAAGGGTCTCGGCCAAACGCATTTGAATCTGACTCTCAACCTCATCGGAGGAGTGTATCAAAGTGGCGCACTATTTTCGTTCGACAATACTCCGGCGCAGGTGAACCTTCGTGTCGGCGTTTCTTTCGTATCCACCGATCAGGCCTGTGCAAATGCCGAGTCTGAAGTGGGCAGTTCATCGTTCGAGGATATTCACGAGGCGGCGAAAGCGCTTTGGAATGAGAAACTTTCGAAGATTGAGATCGATGTTCCCAACACCCCGGAGAATGTGACGGAGATGTTGTACAGCTCACTTTATCGCGCCGCCCTCACTCCGGTTCGCTCGCCACTGTTGATCCCGGTTTCGATATTGACGACTTGTTCCTGCAGAATAACGCCACAGGTGAAACGCAAGGACTGTTTGCAGACACTTCTTCCTTCTATTTTGATTCCTTGTACTGCAGCTGGGACACTGTGCGTCATCTCTTTCTCTTCCGGCCAGTTTCGCTGACAATGTTTGATTACAGTTCCGCACATTCTATCCTCTCATGTCCTTACATTCGCCGGTCGAATTCGCTCAGATTGTCGACAGCTATATTGATGGCTGGCGGAAGAACGGTTGGATGCCTGAGTGCCGTGCCAACAACTTGCCCGGATGGACACAAGGAGGATCCAGTGCTGACGTTATTGTTGGTCATTTTGCAACTCACTACCACAACGAAGCTGCGGCTTTGGGGATCGATCTTCAAGAGCTCTACTCCGCCGCCTGGACGGATGCCGAAGTCAATCCCCCGGAGTGGAACATCCAGGGTCGGCAGTCGAATGTTTACAAGTAGGCTCGCCAATTTACTTTCTTGGCCAGGATTTATTTATTTTGGTTTTAGTCAATATGGCTATGTGCCCTTCGCCGTTTTGGATGTGTCGAGCACTGGGAGACAAACTCGTGAAGGAAGCCGAACTCTCGAGGTGCGTGCATCGTGTCTAAAGTTGTGCTTCTTCTCCTCATTTCTACCGTAGTACGCTTTCGAAGACTTTGCCATTCGCCAGATTGCGCAGTTACTGGGTAAGACCGATGATGTTGAGCTCTTCACCAACCGTTCCTTGGTACGTGGCGGCTTGTGGCCTCGTTTTCACACCTCATTGTTATTACAGAACTATCGTAATGTTTGGTAACTCTATGAGCTTCGCCTGTGTATTGAAGTTTAATGCCCCGACAGGGATCCAAGTGTTGTCTCCGATGACTTCCATGGTACGAGTAGATCATTGCTGTCGTTTCTGCCTCCTAACCTGGGCGTGCAGGCTTTTCCCAAAAGCGATATGCAAACGGCAAATTCAACTTCACCGACCCCAAGCATTGCTCGCCTGTCGATACCAAAACCACCGAATGTTCGCTGCAGGGCGACAACACCAACGGAGTAAGGAGATAATGGTCTGCTAGTCTTGAAACACTACTCAACCATTTATCTCAGTTCTACGAATCGTCGTCTTGGGAATACAGCTGGTACGCCGGTCCTCCATTTCGGAATATTATGCTGATTCAACTGTTAATTAACTGATAGGTTCGCTCCCCATGACACGGCTCACCTCATTGAACTCATGGGAGGGAATGCAAGTGATATCCTGCTAGTCGCAAGCTCGCCCTGACTCTGCGCATAGGACACGTTTATCAAACGTCTTGACCACTTCTTCTCTGCTGGCTTCTACCAAGCCGGGAATGAGCCTTCTTTCCAAGTTAGCGTCTTGTCCAGACTGCGCTTGTACACTGAGGTCTAATCGATTCTCTCAGACCCCGGTCGGTTACCACTACGCCAATCGTCCTGCCCAGAGTGTGGACCGCGTTCGCCGTGTCGTTTTTGAGAACTTCGACATAAGTGAGTAGTCGTTTGTGTTCACGGTCAGTCTTCTGATTCCCCGCAGCTGCCGCTGGACTGCCAGGAAATGACGATCAAGCTGCCATGGCGTCTCTTCTCTCTTTCCATCTTTTGGGTCTCTATCCGGGTTTGCTTCCTTTTTCTTCTCTCCATCTCCATCCACTGAAATCTTGTATAGTCCCTTCGACGACGCAATACCTCGTCCTCTCCCCCTTCACACCCAAGTACACCATTCACAACTCCTACCTCGGCACTTCAACGACCGTCACCACCGTCGGTTTCGATGGAAAGTCCGTCCAGAAAGTCATCCCTGCTGGCACCAAAGCATACGTTGCGAATGTGACTGTGAACGGTGTCCCCACTGCGTCGCGGTGTCACTTTGATTTCTTCGATGTGTTCAGGCTCGGCGGAAATGTTACCATCACATTGACGTCGGACAAGACAGAGGCGAACGACTGTTTGGGTGCGCTGCCGGAGAGTTTGTCGACCGGTGGCTTCGCTAGCGCGAGATAACTTGACGAGGAATTACATACGTCTGTGGAAGGCAGGTAGTTTAGGTGTGTAACTAAAATGACATAAAATTCAGTCATACATTGAACTCGGGATGTTGTGGATTTAGTTTGATCGTTAGCTTTCGCGTTGGGGCTAGCTGTGACTGCCTTGCGGCGGAGACATATTATATAAGTCGAAGTTGGGAAATTTCAAAGCAAAAGAGAATCTACTCAGACGAGAATCATTCAAGCGTCTACCAGATAGTTTGTCGACTGGTGGCTTTGCTAAAGCACGTCGAAGGCTTAGAGGCGGACATGATCTGTTTTGCAGGCAAGATGGAAGGTTCGCATGGGGAGCTTCATGGGTCAATGCGGGGGAAGGGCCCAAAGAGTTCCATCGATTCTCGCGCAACCCACGCGAGATCTTCGATGATTCTGAACTTTTCATGCAGGTCCGTCGTTGGTACGTGCGTGACTAGCTTGACTCTTTGTGGACTTGGTAGTACTGTACTGTACACTGGTAGTGTGTACTGTTTCGTCTGCAGTTTCATGTCTCCACAACCTTGCACCAGATCTTCTGACTCAACTGGATTTGGAGCAGTAGATAGCTTGTAAACACTGAGGAGAAGGCCAAAGGAGGTGAATGGCCACCTTGGCGATGTCCAAGCGCGGTATTTCGCGGGTGAGTCGGCGGGTTTCGGCGGGGTGATGAGACCGCCTGGTCGCAACGTGATCGCGCCAATCAAAGCTGTGCCGCCAAATTTAGCAGACCCATTCTTCTCTCCCACCACACCCTCCGTTTTACGGTGCCCAACATGCCTAGCCTCTTCCTCGTCACTCTTTTAGCTCTATTCACCGCACCTACCGCTCTTGCTAGCAGCTCATGTATCGCCTTCGACGCCAATTGGAATCTCTTAGCCTTTGGCTTCAATGGCAAGGATTATAACGCTGGCGGCTCCGACCAATGGGCCTCAGGTATGGCTTCACGGGAAATCGAGGCCTCCCTTCGTCTCACATAGTCCCTACCAGGCAAACCTACCGACATCACTGCCTCAGGGAGACCGTAAGTCCATCCCTCACCCTTTCCTCAAGCTAGTATTCAAGTTTGCTTGCCTTTTTGCAAAGGCCATTTGACGGCAAAAACACCAAATGCTACCTCTCTCAGTTCTTCAACGCTGTTTACGTTCTCGGTGCAGACTCGTCCAAAGCCGGTGACATCTACATCTACAACGCAGGGCAGAAAAGCTGGTCCACTCAGTCAGTCACCACCGGCGGCTTCGACCCAACATCATTTGAGGCCATCCTCGATCACGATACCAATGTCTTTTGTGAGTGGAATCATGTTTTGTGTGAAGAGTACGACCTCTGGCTTTGCCAAGTGTAAACGTCTGGAGGGGGAGCTTGGCATCGCCCATCCCACTCACCACGAATTTTCCACCTGCTGACTGCGGTGGATAATTTCGCTTCATCTCATTTCCCACTCCAAATAGTCACAGGGTTGCTCATTCGTCGTCTATGTAGATGCCCTCTCGAAAGGCGAACTGTGGTCTCTTGACATGAAAGAGCTTGCTGCTGCCCAGTCCGGGGCCGTTTCATGGGTGGATGGCGGCAAAGCCGAAATCAACACCGACAACTACGACCCCGTCATGGGCATTGCGCAAAACCACATCTTCTTCTTTGGCGTTCCCGGTGTCAAACCAGGCAATGCCCCCATCTTCGTAATTCACTGTAAGTCTTGGCAGCCTTCGTCCCTCGTCGACACCATCCCTCCTTCATGAGCTACACCTGCTCACCACTGCCATTCCTTGTAGTTGCATTCTGGCAGGCGGGTGCTCAGGACTTCGCTTCCGACTTCCCGGACAGCCCCGG
Organism: Favolaschia claudopus; assembly: GCA_037176885.1. Taxonomy (NCBI): domain Eukaryota; kingdom Fungi; phylum Basidiomycota; class Agaricomycetes; order Agaricales; family Mycenaceae; genus Favolaschia; species Favolaschia claudopus. Next base: position 1,721,748 of record JAWWNJ010000007.1, read on the forward strand.
TAAAGCCACCTCTTTCTTCCTCGACTCCGGCGTAGGTTTATTTAGCTTGAATCCGGTGGAAGTATATCTCAAGGATTTTTCAGGTCCAGCAACAGATTGCCTTCATCCCCGATGACGGCTCGCACACTTACATTGTCAACGTTGAGGTGCTATTTCTTGATTGCTCTACCATTTACTTTCTCGCTCACAACAGGCGCAGACCAACACGACGCAAACTGTCGCCGGACCCTCGACCGTCGACGCCGGCGCATTCTACTTCGGTTCCACCACCGCGCTCGTCCAACTCGCCTCGAACGGAGCCCTTACATTCCTCCCCTACAGTGCTTCTGATAAAACCGCCAACTCGAACGCCAAGTGGGCCCCCATCGCCGCATTGAACTCCGTCACCGGTTCTACTCCCGGTGGCTCTTCTAACAACGCCCCCAGCGGCGGATCTTCCGGCAGCGCTGGTCCGTCAAAGACTGGTGGTGGTGGTGGTGGCGGTTCTCCTGCTACTGGATCGCCTTCGGGCTCGGCTCCTGCACCGTCGGGCAGCAGCGGCGCGTCGAGGAGTGTTGTTTGGGGTTCGAGTACAGTGCTTGGTCTTGTAGCTGCTGCTTTCGCGTTGCTCTAGGGATGTTTCTTGGATTTTGTGTGGATGGATGATTGATTGTAGTTGGACATACCTACAGACAGCATGGACCTTGCCTATATACACCGCTATCGATACCTCTATATTATACATTTCGAACTCGATTATGGCGAATGAATGATTCAATGGTGTTGAGATGAGCAGAAAGGCAGATCGAGACTCTGCTCGCCCTGGGGTGTTTGTTGGGAAGTTACGATGTCCATCCGACTGTACTACATTCAAATACACTACTATACACTGGCACGCATACAAAAACATAATTGTCCTGATTAATGGTGACTCTAAACTGCACCGTCCGTTGCCGGGAGTATCCCAGCCTCCCCCACTTCGCCCTCTCTATATGGATCATACGCCGAACACCCCACAACGGCCAACCAGTCCCCCCGCTGCTTCTCCTTATGACACAAAACGCTATTCTTCGAGCCCGCGCATTTCCCGCCCGCACATCCACCGCCGGGCGACATCGTATTAGCATTGAAACCAAACGGCATGCTTGCGGGGTCGAGGACGCAGGTGCGGGAGTTGCTGGATAAGGAGGGGAGACAGAGGCCGAGACGCGGGAGTGTGGAGGGGGAGGAGGCGAAGTTGTATATTCGGCTGCGTTGGGCGGGGGAGAGGGATGGGGCGAGGAAGGAGAGGGTGTAGAGTTGGAGTTCGGTGGGGAGGGCGTGGAAGGGGAAGATGCCTTCTACGGGTGGAGAATTAGACGCGGGGGTGTCGGGCCCGCGCTCGGGGGCATTGGGTGAAGGTATTTCGGAGCAAGAACAATCGGTGCATCGTGTGGTCGTACTGGGGGCGGGCGCGTTTGCGTGTTTGGAGCTGCAGAGAAGGAGGGGACGAGCGTATCGGAATAGCCGGATGGCTTCCTTCTCCGTCTCTCGCTTGAGATGAGAATTCCGGAATAAGACGCGTCTGATCTGTGTCTCGCTGGCCTTCCACGCGTCCGGGCTCGCTGGCCCACTCATATCCTCATCTCCGTCTTCCTCTGAGGTGTTATCGCTGCTCACGGGCCCGACTAGATGGTTGGCATGTAATTCGACCGTCAGCAGCGAGAAATTGTGTCGCTCGATGGCGCGGATGATGGATTTGACGGCGCGGAAGCCGAGAGAGTTGCCGTTGCATTTGAGCGTGTGCAGGCGGCAGCGGGGGGAGGATATGTACGCGACGAGGGGGGAGCCAGATTGGGGGGTGAGGTCTATTGCTGAGAGGTGGAGTTCGCGGAGGTGTGGGGCTTCGAGTAAGGGAAGGAATGTCTCCGCGAAGGGGTCGGAGAGATTCCGGTTGGTGGTGAGAGAGAGGACTTCGAGGTGGGACGCGTTGAGAGCGCGGGTGAATGTGGTGAACACTTGTGGGTCCTCGCTGAAGTTGTTCTGTGGAGGGAGATATGTCAGGGAATGTAGGAATACGAACCGTAGCACAACAACTTACATCTTGCAAGAAAAGTTCCTTCAATATGGTGTTTCCCTTTAAGTAGTCTGATATCGCCAAAAGACCTCGGTTCCCGATGGAATTGGAGTTCAGACTGATTTCTGTTATTTGATACTTGCGGCCAATGGCAGAACCAAGAAACTTGAACAAGACGATGCAGCCGTTGTCGGATAGCTCGTTATGACCCAGGATAAGCTTCGTTACTACTCGGCGCGACGAGATCATGGAGATTATTTCCTGGGCGCCTGGATATCGTTAAAAATAGCGGGAATGACATGGATTGGAATGAGCAATACTTGCCTGCTACGGAGGTGAGGCCGGCATCCATTCTGTCGATATAAGCTCGACTAGAGAGCGGGACACTCGCGGGAAAGGGCTTGGTGACGCCCATGGCGGAGACGAGCTAAGTCTTGTCGTGCGCGACGACGAGAAGAGTGGAGGTGAAGAGCAAGCTTATTCGCGGCGGCCTTATTAGCAGCCGCCGGCCGGCCGAGAAAACGGGAAGTCTCGGCATTTGCCATTCCTCTTTACCCTAAACCTCATTACTCCTTTTTATCCGTTCACCTTCAAATTGCTTCAATCATGCCCAAAACACCAAAGAACAATGCTTCTCTCAAACAGTCGACTCTCTCCTTCTCCGCCTCCAAACGCACCGCGTCCGGCACTCAGAAAGTCCCTCAACGCGGTCCTTCCATTTCGCGTCGCACAATCGACATAGACCGCGATGAAATCGAGGTGGACGATGTCGAGCTGTCGTCCGACGACGAGGACGAGATTGAGTTTGTTGATTCCGACCGCGAGGAGCCTCCTGAGAAGAAATCACGGACGATGAAATCGAAATCCACCGTGACGCTCATCAAAGCTGTTCGTCCTCGAGAGGAGGCTACTAGTACTGTTCGCGCGCCTCTCGACCAGCTGAATCAGAAAGACAAACGGTGGTCGAATTTGTTCTCCGATGCCGATTCTAAACGAGGCAAAGTCGTCAAACCAAGTACGTCTCTCTTTGCCCGCTGTGTCTGCCAGAGTATTCAACCATGTTGCAGTCCATGGCGAAAATCAGGACAAGTTCCACAATGCGCTTCGTTTGTTTGACCTGTCTGTCTCTTTTGTCTCGACCCGTTTCTTGTTCTAATTTATTGCTACACAGGTCTTACGAATATGGACCCTGCGTCGGGGTGACACGCCTCCAGCGCTGGGAACGAGCAGAGAAAATGGGTCTCAATCCCCCCCTTGAGGTATGTACTTCCTATTTCACCTCTTTCATCGCAAACATTGTCTAACAAAATATGTAACAGATTCATGACATCCTCACTTCCGCGCCCGGCCAAAAGGAAATATCGTACACCATGTCTGTGTTTCATGATCAAGTTTGAGACCTTGCTTTTGTCGTTGCTTTGAAACTTTGGACTCCTTGCGGCCGTTGGTGAGTACACTTCTCCTTCCCACTTCTACTCTCACCTCACACCGTTCTCAGCTTGTTCTCTTCTTCTTTGTATGAATACTGCCCTCCCCCTCCCAGTGCTCGCGCGTATCCCCCATCCCTACCCTTCCGTCACGACTGATTACTTTACCACCAAGTAGATTACCCTGTATGCTGAAATCCAATGCAATCAAATCTGTATCCGAATCACTCGCGCGTCGTCATAACGCGTAACGCGTCTTCATTTCTTCCCTCTTCTTTAAGTTTCTCAGCAGAGCTGGGGCGTCCCGTGAGCCCATCGCACCCCGCGCAAATTTCCTCATTTGGAAATGTCGCGCACACACGCACCCACAGTACGCGCTAGTATAAGTACGATGCAGTCGTCCTGGAGAACATCCCCGTTCTTTCTTCTATTTCTTTACATTGACGATGCCGACTAGCCTGGTACGCGAAACGGAGGTGGATGTGTTGGTCATTGGCGCTGGACCAGCAGGTGTGTTCAATCTCAGATGCAAAATAGGGGCTCATGTTTTCGCTAGGTCTGATGTGCGCGAACGCACTGGCGAAAGCGGGGGTGAATGTACGGATTATTGATAAGAGGTCAGTTTTTCGATTGAATGAATGAATGAATGAGGAAATATCTCTAATCTCACTCTCTATGTCATTAGACCAAATAAAGTCGCAGCGGGCCAGGCCGACGGCGTACAGGTCAGTATCTTCGTGATAATGCAGTCGCCGAGATTGACGAACAGCTTCATTAGCCGCGTACGATCGAAGTCTTTCAGGTGGGTAATACCAAATCAAGTTCACATCGGTGTGCTTTTGGGTGCTAGTTATGCTAATCGTGTACGGTAACCCAATCAGAGCTATGGCCTGGCAGACCGCCTTCTGCGGGAAGGCAATCAGATGCATGTTGCGGTAAACAGCTTTTTAAAGTGTTCTTGCAGATCACCTCCCGTCTGACTAGAATATCTTTCCAAGGCGTTCTACAATCCCGGCGTGAATGGTATCGAGGTACGTTCGTCGAGCGTCTCTCTGCAAGTTATATATATAATACTGTATCCCTCCATCCAACCAAGTAACTAACTCGTCGCCGTCGCAGTTGACAGATCGTGTCCCGGACGTCACGGCGCCCACCGCGCGCTATCCTTTCGAGGTGAGCATATTGCTGCGATTTCATACAATCATTACGCACACTGAATACCGAATGCCGACGAATGAACGAACAGGTAACTCTCCACCAAGGCGCCATCGAAGCCATCTTCTTGGACTCCATGCGAGAGATGGGGGTGGAGGTGTCCCGGCCTATGGCGCCGACGCAGTTGGATCTGGATACGGATCCTGCCAAGATGGCGGATCCGGAGGCGTATGCTATTAGGGTGAGTGGTTTGTCGGAAAAAACAATAACAGGCAGAAGTGATGATACGTGGAATTGAATGTCGATTGAGTAACTGACGAGTGAGTGAGTGTATAGGTTGTGTTGAAGCATTTGGAACCGCTTGAGGATGGGCCGACTACGGAGATTGTTAGGGCGAAGTTTGTTGTTGGGACGGACGGTAGGCATTTGCGTCACTTTGATCAGGTCCAGAGTAAGTAACTCTGACTATGATAACAGGCGCGCATTCCTGGGTCCGAAAACGATTCGATATCCCCATGGAAGGCTCACAAACGGATTATGTCTGGGGCGTAGGTTCGTTTTCGTCTCCTCATTCCAACCAAATCCGCCTTCAATTTAGAATATCTCGGCTGAAATCGCTTCTTTTACCAGTCGACATGGTCCCACAAACCGACTTCCCCGACATCCGGCACAAAACGGCCATACATTCCGAGAACGGGTCGTGCATGATCATCCCGAGGGAGGGCGACAAGGTTCGGTTGTACATCCAGCTCGAGGGGAAGGACGCCGTGGATGCTGTCAGTGGGAGGATTGATAAGAAAAGGTTGGGGCCGTATCAGTTGTTAGAGGTTTGTAGCTTTCGATTCATTCCATTCGTGGAATGTGTTGTGCTGATGATGTGTTTTTTGGTTGGCGGATTGGATAGCACGCGAGCAAGTCCCTGCGTCCGTTTGTTTTCAAGCCTCCGAAGGAGTTTGATTGGTGGACGGTTTATATCAGTAAGTTTGGATCTATATTTCGCCTCAAAAAAAGAGCTAGTTTGACATGCGACATGAACTTCAGTTGGCCAACGTGTGGCTTCGCGATTTTCTGTAGACGAGCGGGTTTTTATAGCTGGTGATGGGGTACATACACATTCCCCGAAAGCAGGTCGGGCATTATTGGTCAACAATAATTGTAGATGTTGACAATTTTGGTAGGCCAAGGGATGAACGCCAGTATGAATGATTCTCACAATCTTGGTGAGTATGCTGGCTCTCTATCTTCTCAACTGATTTGCCATGGGACAGCCTGGAAACTGGTGTACGTCCTACGCGGCTGGGCCGGCCTCTCGCTTCTCAAAACGGTAAGAGATCTTCTACCTCCTCACACGGCGACTCTCATCCATAACACAGTACGAATTCGAGCGCCGCAAATACGCACAAGACCTCATCAACTTTGACGTCAAATTCTCTAAGCTGTTCTCCGGCAAACCCCGCACAGAGCTCTACCAAGACGGTGTCTCGCACGAGGAATTTCTCAAGGCGTTCCAGACGTTCGGCGGCTTCACGAGCGGGATCGGAATTCGGTATCAGGAGTCCGAGATTGTCAGGTATCCGCCCCAGCAGAAGGAGTGCGCTGCGAGGAATGTGGTTGTTGGGCAGCGGATGCCGCCGCAGAGGCTTGTGAGGGTCGCAGATGGGAGGGTGGTGGATTTGCATGATCTGCTCCCTTCGAACACGATGTTCAAGCTGTTTGTGTTCATGGGCGATATGGTGACGAGGCCGGCGGCGCTTGAGGTCCTTGCGGCGCGTGTGGGGGAAGTTGTTCATGAGGTGGAGGGGAAGGTGGAGGTGTTTTCTGTTTTGTCCGCGGCGTCGACGCCGAGGGACTTCTGTTTCATGAATATGCCGTCGGTGTTTAGGCCGCATTGGTCTAAGTGATTCCAACTGCTTGGCTCGCGTTGACTTGTTTTTGATTGTGATGCTGTTTTTGTAGGGTGCTTTCGGACGAGGAAGATGTGAGGGGAATTCCGATTGGAGACGCGTATGTAGAGTATGGTATTGATCCCAATGCTGGGGCGGTTGTTTGCGTACGGCCGGATGGTTATGTTGGGATGGTGGTTCCGTTGGAGGGTGTCCGTAGTCTCACGGGCTACTTTGCGTCGTTTTTAGCATGAAGGTAATATCTCGAGCTTCCAGGATCTGGGAATTAATCACATACCGTCCTTTGGTCTTTTTACCTCAACAAGCATAACGCAGTTCAACTCAGTGCCCATATTACCTCCACCCATTAGATTGTAAAGTTTTTTTGCTTGTACAGCCGATATGTACGCAGCAACATGCAGCATTAGATCGAAATGTTTTCTTTTAGGTATTCGACGCGCTGTCTATTTTGTTTTGTCGGCATTGCTAGCTGCAAGCGCCTTGCCGACGATGCTATGGAGGCGCAGGGCCATGTCCACAGTCATGAGCAGTGGCAGAAGGCAGAACGGCACGTAACTAGAGAGTAACATGGCGCGCTGTTCAAAGGTCAGTGTAGCTATTCCGCTTGCAAGAGCGGCCGGTGAGGGTCCGGGAATTGCGAGGAGGGTCCAAAGGCATGGCCAGACCGTTGTTGTTGTAGAAGCGCCGTACACCAGCATAAGAACGTAGTTTTTTCTGGAATCTGGACAAGGGGATTACAACGTTGAACTTGACGGAGAGGGTGAAGTGCACAGCGAACCATTCAAGAGTCCACGGGCAGCAATGAAGAATGTGGGGAACTGGAAGAACCTGGTAGGCTGTTGTGAGGTTTCCGACGCGACAGAGATCGACACACGTACACTTCGAGAAAGAGGAAGCTCTTGAACCAGATGAGAGGATCGTTGTCCCGGCCAAACATGACGTTCAAGAAGGGGTCATTGGACATTTCCAGGTACCAATTGGCAAAGACTCGCAGAAAGGAAGGAACGAGGGCGGGAGGATAGAGGGCCTGGAAATCGATGCATAAGGACGCGAAAATGTGCGACTGTTTCAAGATTTTTATTCAAGCTTTGGTAGACTGGATATGGAAGACAGGCGCACCACAAAGAAGCCAAAGTAGACTAAATCTAGAGGGCGAGAGGTGAGTGGTCTGGGGGCCATGCCGAACTTGCGAGTGAATTTTTTGACAATGAAAGTGGTTGGTTTCGTTCAAATTCGTTGGCGGCCCGGGCCGAATATTCACGGTCAGGTGATTTTGATGTGCTTCCTCCAAATTCCATCTCCTCGACAAAGCCAGAGTTCCTTAACGTTCATTAATATTCATTGGCCAGGAATCTCGCTCAAACCGTTCTTGAAAACTATAGATTGGCACATCTTCGAAGCTTCCAATAAGGTTTGGCGCGACCGATCGATTCCAGATTTCAATTTAAGTCGACTTGTGTTTTTCGGTCTGTTCTCATTCAAAAGTCTCGGTTGCTCCGTTGAGAATCCCTCAAAACAGGCACAGGAGGACTCTAAGACCTGTGCTTGGTCCGGAAATTGCCGCGCAGAGTATGAATTGGGAGCCACCTCCGAGTCGCCCAGAGTGGAACTGCGTCCGATGTCCTTTTACACCTCGTTAATCCTCTACAAACTCGCAAAGTTCGATGTTTTTGTTGGGTATGTTTTGTCTTGGTCGATCGATTTAAAGTTAAGCTGATGATGTGGGATACACCACTGTGGCATCCAAAAATCGTGTACCTCGGTACCTACTCGGTACCCCGATTTTCATGGGGCAGCGGGGTCAGGCTAGGTGTTTCTTTCCCAGAGAAGGGCGCGACTTTGTGTCTACCCTCGTGCTCCCTTGTTGTGGGCTGTAGGGTCAGTACGCCTGCACTGGCATTCGGTAGGCTTGTCCTCCCCTTTTAATTGCGCGCGGATGCCAAATGCACTTTCAAAATATTTTATTTCTCATTTTTATTGCTCCCTTCAACCGTAGGTATTCTTCAGTGCTATTTCATATTTCGCCCAATACGAGCTTTATGGGTCCCAGTTTGCATGTTTTCAAACGTGAGAAAATTCGCGTGCTCAGTTCAAGTCAAGTCCAAGTTGTGATTATGGTGCAAACTGTTGACGCGTTGACGCTCTACAGATCTCCAATTCGGATTCCACCAAGAATCCCAAGAGCTATCACGGGTATCGTTCGCGTCATTTGACTCTTCACACTGCCGTCCGCAGCACTGCCTACAGGAATATGTGTACTTCCGATGTTAGTCGCGGCCAAGTCCGCGTGTGTTGCCAAGGGGCGGTTAGAATCTGCTAGAATGACGCCTGCCGTATAAATACGAGCTGGAGCTGTTGAACCATTCGTGACCTCTCGCGATTGAACTTACCTCGCGTTCACGATTTCCCAATTTGGCAATCGTTCGATAGCGTTGGTGCCATTATGTCTTCGTCTGTCGTTCTGTTGGCGGAACGCAAGTATTACTGACTCTCCATATGATAGCGAGGACGCTGGCATAACGATATCTGTCCGTGCGCCGAACGGAAAGTCTGTCGAATGCTTTTTGTCGCCAGATGGAGATTTCGATGAAGCTTTCAAGTTGAGGTTGTCGAACAACCTAAAGCCATGCATCGGTCAGAAACGGGGGAGGTCTGTCCCACCGGAAAGTCCCCAAGAATCGGGGAAGAGAGCACGGAGGAGCAGATGAAATATTAGATTCCGGATTCTGGGATTTTGAACAGAAAGGTTCGGGCATATCAGGGCCGCATTGCTTACTATTCTTCAATTTCTTGTACATGTACAACCACAAACACGCCAAAGATTGGACACCCAAGCTCTCAGTTACAGCTTTCAGCTCCGAGCGTCATTGGTCACATCCCCGGCGCGGCGCGTAAAACGAGATGAGAGCATTGCTGCAACACACGCCCGAATGATGACAGAACCAACCAAAAACCCGTGATGCACGCCACAACAGTCGAACTGAGTTCACGGACAAGACAAAAACACTGCCTTGTCACCGAGTCCCTCGGACTCGCACATATAAATATCAGACGGGCCACACACCGCCCCCCCCAAAGCCATATACCCATCCACTCCCCTGTAATTGTTATGTCGAAACAGTGCGTTCATTTTATCCTGTTACACAAATGACATTTTCGCTGACTCGAAGAACCAGCGATGGTACTTCATCGAGCTCTCGGCCAGAGCTGCCTCAGAGAACATCATCCTCCGGAAGCGTGTCATTCCTGATGCCTACACAGCCCGAGCCACTACCGCGTCAGAAGAAAGCGAAACGGAAGATGAGCGGTATGCCAGAGGGTGTAACGGTGCACGAGCGCCCAAGCGATCGAAATATGGAAGGAATGAAGGAGGAAGAGGAAGTACATGCCGACGGAAACGCAGGTTCGACCTTGAAGGAGGAAATGCGGAGATCACCCACTGAGGACCGAATTCCGGAAAGTGATACCTAGAAAGCGGGATAACAAATTCTGCTTCGGACGATATGTATTTTTGTCCACTTACGGTTGTAATTATCAGTTCTGCATAGAATAGCCACTCTTAATATCTGACCGTTGCAGACGATTCATCATGTTAACAGCGAGATAACGCGAGGGACCATCACCATCGCAAACATAGAAAAGATAGCATTGGCTTAATCAATTCCGAAGAATGTCCTAATTCAGTCAAAAGCGAGGCCACCATTCACATTGAGCTACAAGATAAATGTCAGAAACAGACTCGCATAATTCGAGCCACCAGCTCACACTTTGTCCTGGTTGTTATGATACGAATAGAATCAGCTCAGATGAACAAGATCCTCCAATAATCCGCACCAGTGATGAACGACGACTCCTTGGATGCAAGGAAAGACACAAGTGAAGCGATATCGGCGAAGGTCCTGGTACAAAGGCGCTTTAGAATCAATGTTAGAAAATAAGAAACCAGTTACCCCAATCTTCCCAGAACGGTAGTGGCCTTTATCTGTGGAAATTCATTAGTATGAACTCATTGACAATAAGTGAACAGGTGAGAGACGTGTGTAGTCAAGGTCCCAGGATCTGCACCAGTTATATTAGCATTATCGGCGTCAATGTTGTTCCCTGTACAAGCCATCAGTATGTATTGGTTTGTCTTTTCGATTCTGCTGGAACGCCTACACATTTCTGATTCAAGCGGGCCAGGTGCATAGGCGTTGACCGTGATACCATGATGTCCGTACTCCAGAGCTAATGTACTGTTAGCGGGAGGTCAAGAAAACGTCAAAGAGATGCTGTACCTGCAGCTTGCGTTAATCCACGAATGGCATATTTCGAAGCCGAGTAAGCACTCAGGCCAGCAGCGCCTACCAGGTGCTGTTAGATACCAAAATAATGAAAGAGTGAAATGACGGACCTCGTTTGGCTACCATCGAGGCAGCGCCGATAATCCTGCCTCCTTGTCCTTGCTCGACCATCTGGACCGCAGCGTGTTTGTAGCACAGAAAAGTCCCGCGACAGTTGACCGTCATGATTTTGTCCCATTCGCTGGCGGACGCTGTTTCAAAAGTAAACTCAATGACCCAAGGGACGGTATATGGAACACCTACTATCCACGATCATATTATATTTCGCGACACCAGCATTCGCGACCATCTACAGAGGATCGGATTCAATATTGCAATATATGCTGGAGATCCAACCAGCAACGAACATACCACATTAATTGCACCATAAACTTGCGCAACTTCGGTGACCATTGCCTTGACCTGTTCCTCATTCGTTACGTCCGCAAGATGCGCCGAGCTCGACCGCCCCTTCGCCTTGATCTCTGCGACGACTTCGTTAAGAGCATCGACATTCCCTGGCAAATCGTTCACTGCAACATCAAACCCGTCGTCTGCAAGCCGCAAAGCGATGGTTTTGCCAAGATTTTGGGCTAAAAATGAAACGGATCTAAGTTCACGGACTTGGGTACTTGGATTTGAGATAAAATCGAAGTACTTACCAGCGCCAGTGACTATAGCGGTTCCTTTAGACATCGGGAAAGTCGAGACAGTGAAGGAGACACGCAGAGAGATTGGGTGGGGGGAAACTACAATCGCCGAGCGATGGACCAATGGTCATGTCGCCAAAGCAGTTCTGAGTTATTATAAATGGGAGTGGATGAGAGCACGGGTTCAGGAACGACAGCCGGCTACATCCGTCACGGCGTGCGACGTTATCGTAGCCGGCGAGTACAGAGCGGAAAAGGTTCAGCTGCCCTGCCACCTGGTTATCGGTTGAAATTTAAGATTCCGAAACAGAGTGCTTGTCGAAAAGATTCGAACTAGAATTTGTTGAGAAATTCGACTAGAATCGCTTGAGCTCGGATCCGCTCCGGTCGAGGCAAAGTCGAGGAATTGAAGTTATTGAACTGTGAACAAGATCCAGCAAGATCCATCTCACTTACTTACAGCTGAATTTGCCTTATCTTTATCTTCCAACGTAAGTATCTTGAATCACACAACGAGATAGTGGGATGGGATGTACAAATTGAAATTCAATTGCTTTGCTTTGCTATTCTATGTAGGTATGTGGTAGTAGTATGCGGCCAGGATGCGTGGTAGTATGGAAACAAAAGAGATACTGAGATGAGAGTGTGCATCGGAGAGACGGCGTAACTAAGAATCGGTGGATGAAAAGAGACAGATTACTTCAATACGTACAACTACTTGCTTGCTTGACTTTGGCTTGAAAAAGACGTGCGTGCATGGAACTCGTTTGTTTTTGTAAGGAGATAGAGATGAATGAAGGGAAGAGAATGATCTGCTAGCAATAAATATCGACGACCTCGAAACAATACCAAGAAAGGCCTCACCAAAACAAAGAAAAAACCATTGTCTGAATCAATGCTTTCTCTCCTCTACCTCGCAAGCCACTCAGCCTGCGCCACCGTCCCATCCGCCCTGCAAACACTACACACAACCTCAACCTCCGCATCCTCCTCCCCCTCCACAATCACAGGCTCCCGCCACCCCAACCTCGCCCGCTGCGCCGACACCAAACACGGCACATGGAACGTATGCGCGCACGCAAAACCGCGTTCCTCGCCTTCACCCCCTTTCTCCCCGTTAGCCAAACCCAAATCCTTACCCTTACCCCTCAACGCCCTTATCCCAACCACCCTCCCCCCCTCCTCCCCCACCTCAACAAACGGATCCTCATCCGACGGCCCCACCTCACAGCTCTTATCCCAGCACCTCAACCCCGCCTCGCGCTCCCTCCGCTCCACGCGGTCGCGCAGCGTCGGCCCCGGGGCAGGAGGCGGCGCCCAGTCTTGCTGTGGTGGAGGGGGAGGGGGAGGCGTCTGAGCGTCTTGCGGTGGCGGTGGCATCCCAGAACGCGGAAACGCGCGGAGTCCAGGTGGAAGTGGCATCGGACCCCCCGCGATATGTTGAACGTGAATCGTGGGCGGAGGCGGCGGGTTCGCGGCATTGTTGTTGTCGTTTCCATTTCCGGTGACATTCTGCGCGCCCGCGTTACCTGCAGGAGGGGCAGCAGCAGGAGCCCCCCGTCCAAAAGGGAACTCAAAAACCATCCCAGGAGGCATCTGCATCCCCGTCCCATTATTCGCAGCAGCTCCCGTCTCCGCATTCGCATTCCCAGGCTGTGGCGGCCTCAACCACGGCGGCACCCCCGTCCCAATCTCCACCCTAAAATCATCCAAATTCAACCCAAACATCTGCTGTCCCCCTACCCCCGCCTGCTGGTCTCCTCCTGCCCCATCTCCCGCCTCGTTGCCGGCTGCACCACCCTCAAAACCAGCCGGCAAAATCCCGCCAAGCCCAAGCGCACGAAGCACCGCCGCAGCCTGCGCGCGTTGCTGTTGCTGTGCTTGTCCTTGTTGCTGCTCTCCCGCCCCTGCAGGCATTCCCGGATCCTGTGGCTGCTGTTGTTGCTGTTGCGCAGGCTCACCAAACACAAACGGCGGCACCGTAAGCGGTATCTGTATCCCGTGGAAAGTCGTTGTCCCTCCTCCTCCTCCTCCAGCCGCAGGCGCAGGCGCAGGGGCGGCGCCACCAGCCGGCGCGCCAGCCCCAAACCCACGGAACAACTGCGCAAAACCAGGCAACGCTCCCACCCCGCCCGCACCCAACCCAACCCCCCCACGCAGCGGCCCAAACGTGAACTGCGGAGGCGGTGGAGGCTGTGCGTTGGCAGGCTGCGAAGGTGTGGCTGCACCGGGTGCCGGAGGAGCTTGCTGTTGCGTCACTGCAGGATTCGGCGGCAGTCCATTCGTCACGCCGCCCAAATCCGCAGGAGGCGGAATCGGCCCGAGCGTGCTGAACACGATATCGAGTCCGAAGGTGAAGGTGTTCGAGGGTGGTGCGGGTGGGGGTGCAGGGTGTGGAGTAAGATTGGGATTGGAGTTCGGATTAGTTGTTGTTGTTGTAACAGGGGCAGGGTTGACAAGGGGAGGAGGCGGAGGAAGAGCATTGTTGTTGTTGTTTTCGGAGTTCGACGATGTAGCTCGGACCGAGATGGGTTCAAGGGGCGGAAGATCGTCGTCGTCGTTCTGAGTTTGTTGATGAGCTGGCCCTGGTGCGCGACCAGGAATTGGCTCCAAAGGTGGCGGAAGGTCGTCGCCATCGTCATCGTCCCCGTTGTTGGGAGGAGGTCCTGGGTGGAAGGCTGGAAGATGAAGAGGGTTCAGCATACGTCCATCGACAGGGAAAACAGAGGAAACAATGGGCGAATCTGGATCGAAAAGGGATGAGAACGACTCACCCAATCCCTGCCCATCACCCCACGTAGCAAATGCCTCAATCTCGTCCGCCAGCATATCTTCCTCTTCCAGGAGGTTGAAGATATCACCATCCCTTGGACCAAAGAAGCCCTCCGGCATTAATCCTCCCTCTGCAGCATTCTGAGGTCCTCCCCCGGGATTGCCATTTTGTGGAACAGGGAACGGGAACCGACCCCTCGCAAACGCCGCCCAGTCCGCACCAGGCCCACCCAGCCCGCCGAACAATCCACCTCGCTCGCGATCCTGTTTACGTCCGCCGTACCAGATGATGCCTTTGGGATCAACGTCAAAGCGGCAGGTGGGACATGTAGTTTGACCGGGGCGGGAGAACCACGGGAGAAGACATGCGGAGTGGAAGACGTGTGCGCAAGGGAGGGCGGTGATGCCTTCGGGAGGAGAGTCTGAAGGCGAAGTCGTCGCAGGAGCAGCGGTGGTGGTGGTCGTGGATGATGAAGCGAACTCGGCGCCATCGCCATCGAGCAGTTTGTCCCAGCAGATGGCACAGCCGCTATCGCCTCCAGCAGCGCCTAATTCTTCTGATTCGTCGGTTGATTTCCCGAGCTTGCTGACACGCTCCAGTCTCCGCACCAAACCCTCGGGAACGCGTTCGAGGCCAGCGATGATACGTGCTGCGTTCTCTGGAGAGTCCTTGGGTGGTGGAGGGGGCGGGCCGCCGCCAAACACGAAGTGACCCATATTAGGGGGCAGGTCGCCAGCGCCGAATACACCGCCGTTGGGGCCTGCAGCGCCAATACGAGCGAGGAAGGTGAATAGTTGGGCGAGTTGAGGAGGTGCGCCAGGGAACGGCATGTTCGGATTATTGCCACCATTATTATTGGTGTTGCCGGTGTTCGTGTTATTATTAACATTCGCGTTTGGAGTAGGAATATTCGGGGGGCCATTCACGCGCTGAGAAGGGTGGCGACGATCGCGGTCTCTATCTTGTTCAGTGTCGTCGCCTGTTCGACGTCGTCTCCTGCCAGAATTGGCTGCTGTTTCTGGGGCATTGATGGGCTCCAGCGCGGGCATCTCGTCGTCCTCGTCCTCGACGTCTGTCCAGGCGTTGTCGTCATCGTCATCTACGACAGGCTGGGACGCACGGCTACGGCGATTAGTCTGCCTTTGAGGTGGAGAGTAGTCATCATCGTCGCCCTCGGAATCGCTCGAGTTTGAAACGGACTGGAGGGCGGGCATGTCGTCGTCTGAATCATAGTTTGTGTTGTGGTCGATGTCCATGGTGGTCAAGACCAAGAGAGGTGGATTGCCGTGTTTGGAAGCTCAAAGAATAACGCAGAACCTGTGCACCGCCGCAACTCCGCCGCGGCTGACTCATGCACTGCTCTCATCCCGTCATACCACTTAGTGTTGACGCTATGGACTCAGAGGACTGTGGACAACAATGGTCTCCGATATTTACTACGGAAAATCTACTGCATCCGGTTGAATCTCAATCGATTCTTGGAGGTCAATTCAGCGCAAATTCAGCGTAGCCGCTGGGGTCATTCAAGGCGCTCTTTCTCATTCTCATCAAGTTCTTAGGCGTCTGTCTCTCGATATAACCCTTAATTCCTATGCATCGTGTTCCTTGAATTTACAGCTATCCTCTGTTTTACGCTCTATTGTTGCCACCGTACTCGGAAATCGAACTTACAGTGCCCTACATTCTTCTGCTTCAGCGCTTCATTGTTCAATACGACACTGTCTGCTACCTACAGTTCTTGATATCTTCGGCACCCGTAGGCGCTGTCGGTAAAGGAACAAATGCTGAGATTGCCATTGGCGCCACTCGCCGCGCTCGTCGCTCATTTCAAGCGCCTCGTCAGCTGCAGTCACTCCATCATTCAACCTGCCGGCCTCTTTTCGATCCTTTTGATTTTAAACTTTCACTCGCGGGCCAACGCTCAAGCTTCCCAAGCGTTCGATCTTTAGTGTTTCGGCATGTCCTCAAGTATGACTGGATACATACTCATGGTGTACACCTTGCAACAATAGTTGTACACCACACGTGTCCTATTCTAATAACTATTCCCTCGCATATGCCCCCATCACTATCGAATTCGGGACTGTGCCGCTATTTATGGCGGTACATTCGATGCGTTAGTCCCTCCGCTATCCAAGACTATAATCTTCATTCCCTTCATGTGGTTTCGTCACGTCGTTCTTCCCCCCTTTTTGTGTGAGTGCCTCTTGTTTGTAACATGTTCCGACTCATCCTCGTCGAGTACCACCAACTCCGTATCACTTGGCCCCAGGGACCGAACTGTTCCGTTGTCCCTGGTCGACATGCTCTGAATGTACACAGGTGATCATGAATACAACATCCAGTTCTCGTCCTAGGGAGAACGCGCACCTGAACCGGCCTCATCTTGGTTTCTGGCTTATCTTCACCCTCAGTCGTATTTCCTTCGTTTGCGGCATCGAGCCTCTTCTCGGCGGGAGCTTCCGACACACTGTTCACGGTTTCGTTACCGTTACCGTTGTCGTTGGCCTTTCGTTTATTCGGATCGAGGCTAAAGATAATTCCGGGTCTGAAATTCTTTGGGACCACGTCAACATTCTTAGTCGTGGACATGTCAACTCTGAATGACTGTCAGCCAATAATCGCAAAATACACACATGAGAGTGCTCGCAACTGACACAGTGTCTTCCATTGAGTATGTATGCTCCAGTCAATATGGATGATCGCAAAATTCAGTGTGCTTGTGAAAGTGCCTAAAGCTGACAGCTTGAGTGTGTTGCATTAGATTGGACCATGCTGTGTATAATATATCACTATCACTATCACCCCTTCGTCTCACTATTTAAGCAATTTCCAGAGTTGCCACAAGCCCACAAGAGGAAGTCACATCAGCCCACTGTATCAAATATGATTATTGTGTCTATTGTTTGAACGCTACACAAGAGCACTCTCGTTATGGTGCTTCTGTAGCGAGTCAATACTTGAGATGAGATGACTTCGTGATTTCTAGAATCATGCAAACGCCGCGACTCAGCATCCTGCACGACGCCACAAACTAGTCAGCTCAGCAACCTATATAGTGGTTCAGTCTACTTAGTGCAATGGAGTTTGTCGAGCGGGTCAAGGCAATACACGCTTATTTGGTTCTTCTACTTAAGCCTTGCCGCATACCGAGGCTTCGCTTTCTTCAAACTCTCGGTTCGGGAAAGCGGCTTACGTAAATTCAACGCCCACAGCCCGGATAGGAAGGTGGTTGAAATAATTGATCTCGGCAAAATGGCAAAATTGCGAAAAGAAAGTCGAACGTTGAAACAACATAATTTACATGAAGGTATACTAGAAAGTGTAGAAACCAGTATCCAAATTATCTCCACTCCCTACATTCACGAACCCTGAATCCAATATCCCACACACCCATTATCTCGATGTCGCCTCAGCGCATCAGCCCGACTCAAAACGTTCCCACAAACAGGGCATTGCAATTTACTAAGCAGCTTTATGCAATCGGCTCGGGTTAGAGTGCCGTATTTACAGTGCCCGCCTTCGACGTGGCGCAGCGCATCGGGGCGCCGAGTAAACGTCAAGTCGCAGCCTTGGCTAGTGTTCGGGCATCTGACCCTTCGTCTGCGGGAATATGGTGCGTAGCTGAGTGCTTCCTTAGGTTCACATGCTTGTAAGGCGGCGTCAGAGGTGGTAGTCTCAATTGTAGTTCGCGAGGCTCCGGGAGTTTCTATGCAATTTCGTTCAGATGCTGATTCCAATAGATTTCATCGTCAGTTTTATTTTGGATCTCAGAGATAAGAGTTCAGATGTTACCTATGGTTGGCTCCTGCCAATGCTGGACACTGGTAGCCTGCGCAGTTTCGTTCTCGCTTTGTCTCCAAGTCACATCAGAAGGCGGAGGAGACCTGGTGTTGGAGCATGAGCTCGAAGATGGGCTGTCCATGCTTTCCATGAGTTGATCAATCTCTTCCTCCTTGATCTCTGGCTCCGCTGACAGCATGTCCGGTGTATCATCCTCCCAGTCTGCATCTGACATTGGAGCCAATATCGAAATGGACGGAGAGACCGAGCGAGAAATTGTCATGGGCGATGATGGAGCTTCCGGGTAGGCCATTTGATGCGGCGGCGAAAATTGACGTTCTCCAGAGGATTGACCGATCGTTCGAAGAGAATAGATCTCATCTATCGCGACGTTATAGTCGCGAGCCAGATCCAGTAATGTCGAGGGGCGGCTGCACAGAGCTGAGGTGCAATCCTCCAATGTTACATATGGGCCGGAGCCAGGGGTTTTGTGCCTTTTCAGAGGTGAATACACGTGAAGTGCAGGTGTAAAGGATGCACGAACTCTTTCACAGGCGCAGGTGCTGGAAGGAGGGTTTGCTTGTTGACGTTGCAATGAGCGGCTGGAAGCACGGTGAATTAGTAAAGCTGATTCGAGTGAGGGTCCCCACAAGAATGAGACACTAACAACAGGTGGAAAACTTGAGTTGGAGTGTGATGCAAGTTCCGGGAGGGGATGTTATGGACAGATCCAGTTGACGCCCCTTCGTGTGTAGTATTGTATCGTTGCAGCACATCGGATTCAGAAGGTAGCTCGAGTTGTGGTGAATGGGATCAAAATTCGTGCGGGAGGTTTGAAATTCTGGGGAAACGAATATGGGTCACGGTAAATGGGCGGGGGGAGAGCCCGAAGTAGAGAACAACCGGTTAAAGTAGAATGGAAAGAATACCCACAGTCATATTCAAGACAATAAGATGTGGGCAGAGAACAACAACACGGCTGGCCACGGATACACAATTGGTTCGACGTTTGGTAACCGTCGCCGCACTGTTGTGACACTATTCGTCTGTGGGCGCTTACAATACAACAACATAGCGGCGGTATGTACAAGCCACACAATTGTGTGGGTACGGAAGAAAATTGGAAGATCATTGCCATCAAACTTCGCGTGATGGGGCCTCCGTCGAAAGACTGGGAACTGACTGGGAACCTCCACAGTATACACGCTGTAAATGTAGGACATCGGTAACATCTAACTTCACAGACTCTACCCCTCGATTTCTGGGAGGGGTTCCCGCAAATTATAATCGTGTTAGTTCTTGGTGGGAAGTGTATTACGTAAATTCAACGCCCACAGCCCGAAAAGGAAGGCGTGGTTGAGGTGCTGCTTCGAAGCAACACAATACGATTGGTGGAGGAGAAATATTACAGATACATTGAGAAAGAAAACATACAATAGAGAGACGAAGAGTCCCGCACAATTCCAAATTATTATGGCCTCCCTTTTCCTTGTAATGATACAATCCCTCTTGAATCCCTTGGGCATGCTCCGGAGTCTGGGTTAGTATGGCGCTGAAGAGAGTCTTTGCGACTTAACAGCTTTCCACATTTGGGGCACCGCACCTGAGGCTCAGTTCGACCACTATAACGACAACAACCAATCTTTATGTGACGGACAGCGTCGGCCTTTCGACTGAACGTTCTGATGCACCCCTGCGAGCCGTCACTGAGCACGGCATTTAGGCAGGGGACCAGCAACTGGCAGCTTTTGTCGGCTTTCCGGGTCAGGCCTGATTCAATTTTGTCTTTTGAGTGGTCCTGTTCATCGCCGGTTCCAACTTGCACACCGGACTGGCAAACGGAAGGACCAGCAGGTGAGTCCTGCGGGGGAGTGTTGGCTCTCCTGAGTTTGCGGCGACCGGTACCAGGCGGGAAGTATTCATCATCGTCATCGTTGGATTTGCGGGTTGCCTTCCTCTTCGACCCTTGTCCAACGCAAGCTTGGAAACGGCTATGAACCGCCCCAATGCCATCAAGATTTTCCTCAACCTTTGAAGCCGCTGACCGTGATCGCAGGGTCATTCGCCGGGCAGGTAACGGCGTGATCGTTTTGGGGATTTTTTCCCCGCAAGACGAAGGGGCAAGGCCCTCCAGATCATCGTTTTCGATGACGGTCTTGGAGATTCCCGGCCTTGCCTCGCTGCAGTCTTCAAATTTGGTTCGACAATCGTCGGGGAGTGGATAGTTTTCAGTAGACTCCTCTATGGCCTTGTATGCGAGCGGAGTGTTCTCAACTACCGGCTCGGGGGCAGTTGTTTCGGGCTCACTGAGATCTCGAAACCGAGGCAATGACGGCTGAGCGCCATCATCGCTTGGGTCCGGGACAGAACCCAAGGCGTCTGAAACCGGTGGTAGAGAAAGTGGATGATCGCAATGGGCTACAGGGCCGCCATAGTCCATCCTCATCGCATTTTCGTCGAGAGAATTGTCTGGTGGAAGAATCTCCGGCGTGTACGAGTCTGGAGGGAATGATTCAGCATATCCGGTTTGGATTATCGAAAACGGCGTAAGACATGGATCGAGCTGTGGCTCATCGGTGGGAACCGGTGGGAACGGTCTATCGCTAGAGGCATGCGACAGTTCGTCGCCCACAGAAAAGGTGTGAGGTGCTGACACTGCGGGGCCTCCCGTCTCTGCAAAGATGGTACCCCGCTCGAAGTCGGGCCAAAATTGTGAGGGTACGTCCGGCAGACTCACGTACTGACACGGCTCAGACTGAGATTCGTTTGTATAAGTCGGATAATTTTCCATGTTCGAGAATCGATGCTGTTACCAGTAAATCCATCAGCAAATGCGATGTATAATACAGTCATAAAACACTTACAAAGAAGAGCGCGGACCGCGATCGAGGTTGTGTATATGTTGTGTGTGGCATCCTACTTTTATACCTTGTGTAGCCGTAACGCATCGAGTTGCACCTGTTGACAATGACCCCCATCTGCGATTCTAATGACTCGTTGAGAAAAATGCACTAGCCATGGAAAGAAATGTCGAGATGCCCGTGGACACGAAAGGAAAAAAGGCACCAATCGGCCGTTTCAATCAGAGTTGCGTGCGCTGCGAGTCAGAGGAGCTGGGAAAAACCGATGTGTCTGGGTAATCATAAAGCACATTTGCGAGAGAAGCTGTTTTATACATTCAGAAGAGTCAACGCTAGCACTGCCAACTCCCAAAACAATAAGCCTTAGAACAACAACGGCTGGTCGCACTCACAATTAGCTCCCTATTTGGTGATTGTTGTTATTGCCATGGTTGTTGTCGAGGTTCCTGTTTGTTCAGGTTCGTTGTCTGGTCAAGAATTTCGAGAAATTTTGACAACACTTACGATCTGGTCGAAAACTTGAAATATAAGCTTCCGAGATTGAGATTGAAAGGATTGCAATTCTCGACCAAAGATTCGAACACCTCGTTCCATTGGACCCACAATATACATACGCAGGTCGATCTCGAAGATTCTACCCACGGCATGCCGTGGGTATGCCAGATTTTCAAGCCAACGTTACCATTGGAGAACGAGGGTCCAACAGGATGCTGTTCAGATCACCAACAATCCACGTCCCACTCTCAGAGCGCCCCGGCGACCCCGTATAGAAGTCTTCCTTGCGGAGAGTGTCAAGAAGAGATGTCGGGTCAATTCCAAGATCAATAGCAGGAGTCATTGCGAGGTGCCACAGGGTACGAGAGCTTAAATCGATTGCAAGTCACCCAAAAGTCACCGAATTCCGAGTCCGACTTCAACCAACCAGAAATCCCAGTGACTTGATGACAGGTTGCCCAAAAAAATCGATGTGGTACAAGTTAGGCTTTGCCTGGTCCCAGATCGAGTCCTAGGTTTCGTCGATGTAGCCTTCACTGCTACTTTCTAAGCAGCCTGTTTCTCAACACCTATGATTCGTGTGAACGTTAACGACAAGGAACAATCGGGCCGAAACTACCGAAGCTAACAACTCGCAACAAAACTTGCTCAACAACTGCGACCATGTCTTTGGCGAAACTCACCTCAATATCCACGCAAACACTCTCCCTTCTACTGGAACGCCAGCGTATACAGACGCTGCCATCCTACACCACTGATGCCACTCCCTCCCAACCTTCCAACCTACATCTCACTCAAATTACTCAAAATCTAAACGCGCTGCGGTCGGGTATACTCGCGCTTGAGGCAAAAGAGGGTCGGTCGGACGCAGTGGGTCTCTTGAGGAATCAGCATGAGCGGATGCGCGCTATGCTGGGAGCAGGCGAGGACAACGGTGTCGAGACGTTAGTGAATTTCATTTACAAGGCGCGTCGCAGTTGGCTAACTACGCCGCAGTCTGGAGCCCGAGCGACCGCCAACAAAAGCCCAACTCATTCCCGCTACGCCTGCCGAACCGGTATATACACCATACACGGACGACCCGGACGCGGCACCCGAAGACATGCTGCAGACGCAAAGGCTGTTAATGGACCGTGCGTGCCCTTTGCTTTGCAGGTTGTTTCCTGTCACTCAGGTTATACTTCTCGTTCTACAGAACAAGATAGCCAACTGGACATGCTGTCGCATTCTATAAACCGACAGCGGGATATCTCGTTGCAGATAAACGACGAGTTGGAAGTGCACACCGGGTTGCTTGACGAATTGGACACAGATCTCGGGCACACTGATACCCTCCTCAGTGGAGCACGGCGGCGACTCGACAGAGTCGCCAAGGGAGCAAAGAACAATGGTGCGTGTTCTACATTCCCTTGCATGCACAATTCCACTCATCCCTCTACCTAGGCTCCGCCGTGATTATTGGCGCGCTGATATTGCTGCTTTTGATCCTCATTATCGTCTTCAAAACATGACTTCTTTCTCGTCACGTCTGTTTCTTCGGTCATGGAGTGTACATTAGCAGCATCCGCGCATGTCTGTCTCAGGTCGTGTGCATACACGTTGATCTGTATCCTTATTCTTTCCATTCTCTCGCGACCAATCCCACCAGACTATCTGCCCTACGAGTCCTCAAATTACTCCGTAAACTCCCAATATTGCTTTACCCACAACCCCTACGCCGTCGTTCTGCCAATACGCGCGTTCCGTGGCATCAGCAGCAGTCGCAGCGTCTATGATGCCCTGTGCTTTTCGAGCCGCAACAAGCTTCGTCACTATAGGTTCATTGAACTCCGGGTGCCCTTGCACAGTGAAAATATGAATATTCGAGAGGGCGACGGGTGACTGAGATTCGCGCGGTGAATCGAAGCGGACCATGCCCTGGTTCACGGAAACCACCGTCGATCCCAGAAGGTGGAATGTTGGGGGAACTTCAGGGACGTGGTCTTGGTGCATTTCTTCGATGTACTGCGGGGTTTCCAAAGTCGAAGCCGTCAGAACCGACTACTGGTCGAAGAAATTGAGCTCATTACCAATGTGTCGACGCCGAAGACCTCCTTCCCGAGTGCGGTCAGAGCAACGGCCGTAGGTCCGACCTCCCACTTGCCGCCGTTTTTGACGCATCGGCCGCCCAGCGCTCGCGCGACGATTTGATGTCCGAAGCAGATCCCTGTTTTGTTATATTATTGTGTCGGTGACAGGTAAAATACAAGGATTTATTGGTTATATTCCTACCTACAATCTTCAATTTGGGTTTTGTCGTTGCGACGCGCGCCGTGAACTCAACCAGCTTGTTTATCCACTCGATATCTTCATACGCAGAAGCCTCTATTGGTTTGATCATCAATGACCGCGCTCTTTGCCTTGCGCGACATACAGCGCTCACTCACTAGACCCCGTAATTAATATCCCATCATAGGTATCTAGCTGCTCGTCGGTGGGGTACTCCATCTTCTTCACGACATCGTAATAATCCAACTTGCACTTGCTCGCGATGTCGTCGATTCCGAGTTGCTTCCCCGCGGAGTGAAGCAAAATGGGGAAGAGTACGTCGTAGTCGCCGTGCTCCTCGACTACGGAGGGCATTAGCGTGTCGCAGGCGAGGAGGGCTATGGATTTCGACATCGCGATCGGTGCGGGAAGACCAAGGTGAATTGGATAATCTTATCTAAGCACAGCCATTGATGCGATTCATGATGGGTTGGGAAAAAACGTCCTAAAACGACCCGATAAATTCTGAGCGCTTTCCAAGGCACAATCGATGAGCTGCCTGTTCCGATATCGCTGCATATGCATGGCAAGCAAATAACCTCACTTGTTTTTGCTTCACAGTATATCACGGCAGTAGAATTAGAAGACGTTTTATTGCTGCTGTAAAGATGTGATACAGTGTGATACACGAGCGTACTTATAGACCAACCAAGCACCCCTTGTGTGGGTCCCAGACGGCGAATGGAGCAAGTCCTCTCGATCGAGAAACACATACAGTAAAGACCACCGATGACACTGGACATCTGTTCATCACAGCGCGTTTGCGCAATACCGCGGATCCACGAAAGCGGTCAAATGGGATGGTGGTGAATAGAAGAAGAAAAGATGAGAAGAGAAGATGGAGAAGCGCCTCTAGGTGGTGCCATGTAGGCTTCCGAGCGTTTTCGGGGCTGCCCCACTTACCATTGTGGGTGTCGAAAAACCCGAGGGCGGAAGATGAATGAAACGACTGTCTCAGTCATTTCAAGCACCGCGTACACAAGGACCACGCGCGAGAGACGCTGCCGTGCAGCCACGGCAGCATGTCTCGCGCTAAGTCCTTGTGTGTTGAGTACCTCCTGCTGCTAAAAAAGAAGAGAATTTGAACTATAAACAACTCTTAATGTTATGAGATAGAGGTTCCGCTTTTTGCTGTACACAACGCAGCGTGTTGGTGCAAGCGTCGGAGACTGGATTGGCAGTCTCCGACGCTTGCACCCGCCGCATCTCCCTTATCCGCCGCGCATAAGCCCGCACAAAGCAAGAGCCGCTTTCATCGTATCGTCGTCCGGTTCGTCACGAGTCGCCATCGCCATCGGCCTCGACGGCTGCTCCTCTTTTTTACCCGCCTCTCTGCCCGTGTTGACAGTATTCCACCGAGCGTCGCTTTCGCCCCAGGTGCTCTGTGGTGTGACCGCCTCTTCGGGCTCCACATCCGTGTCCTCGTCGTCGCGAATGAGTCCGGGACGCGCGAGACTGCGTTCGGCCTTATCCTTGAGCCGGCGGCGCGCGCAGGCCCACTCGAGGGTGCGGGTGCGATGCTCCTGACCGAATTCGACGTACTCGTGGGCAGGGGGACTGAAGTGAGGGCCGACGGGGGAGGAGGGCATGTTTTCCCAGAGAGGCGCGTGCGCGTTGTGGCGACGGGAGGGGGTACGTGGGGCAGGGGCACGAAGCTCGGATCTCGACGCGACGGAGTCCAATGAGGGACGTCTAGAAGCCGAGGTGGAAGTCGAGGCTGATGACGCGCTGCTTGCCATAGAAGGAGAGCGCATGGGGGAAGGGGGGTGTGGATAGGTGTTATTGCCGTTGTTGATAATTACTGTGGGCATTACGCGCCCACTGGCAAGGGTCGTCCTGCGCTCAGTCTGGCGCTTGTTCTGAAACCAAATGGTCACCGACTTCAACTCCCTGCAATAAAACACAAGGAGATGAGTGAAACGCGACACAAAACGAGAAACACGACACGAACATGTTGGCTGAACGCGCGATTGACTCGCGTTGTTCCCGCGACGGGTGCGAGTGTCGGTGGAAAAGATCTTCGAGCATGGTGAGCTGCACGTTTGTGAAGCGTTTGCGAGTGCGTCGCGTGATAGCGTCGGTGGACTCGTTGATAAATGTCGCGTAGAGGTCGTCGGAGGACGTGTTGGTGGCCGTGCTCGTCATGGACGACGTTCGGGAGAGGGAGGAGGCACGTGAGGCAGGCATCGCTAGCATGCAAGTCGAGTGGTCGCGATACAGACACTCTACCGGTGCTGGTTGGGCGTCTGCTCGTGGATGGGTGAGGAAGAGGGAAAAATGAGGTTTTTGTTTGGCTTAATGTACGCGAAGTGTCACGTGGTTTGGTTCGTCTCCGTCGCGTTTCGCTTCGCGACATGTCAAAGTGTACTACTACAGATTACGTGTCGACTCAGGCCCGAAAAGTTTGAGACGGGTTGACTCGGTATTCAGCAAGAGATTTTTCTTCATACGAAAAGAGAGCAAAAAAGTTTGATTCCGCGGATTGAAAATGGAGCCTGTTTTTTTTCAAGGAATTCTTCCACGGAAGTAGATCTCCGAAAAAGGATGCAGCTAGGCTAGGGATATTGCTAGACCTTGGCTAGACCCGTCTAGCAGAGAGGGTAAGCTATCGATCCTATTCTATGGAACATGTACACCCGAGCGTCGAAGGGAGCGCCAAATATTGCCATTTGCATGCTAACCCAACTCATCAATACATACAACCCGAAGAGAAACGAAGAAGATCCGACTGATTCCGAGTCGATGATGAGTGGTACATACTCGAATACTTAACTTGAATTGAGCATAAGGCGCCTACAAACAGCGAGCTCGACAGGGCATGTCGACGAGAGACTTGGTGCACATACAATATGCTTGAATCCACGAGTTGGCGCCGGCATCACGATGGGAAGGGCAGCACAGTGTAGCAGCAGAAGCGGTTGGTTTGGATATGGTATGGTAAGACGCATGCCAGCGTCAGAAGATCCAGACGGAGCTCGAGCTTGATGTCAAAGTCAAGTAGCACGCATATATTTCGGACAAGTGCAGAGGCGGAGTAGAAGGCATGAGTTCCAAGAAGCGAAGGCAGCAGTGTTAAGGCTTTGAAACCGAGAATTGAAAGTCATGCACCCGCGAAAGCAATGCCAGTGATCTGTGTAAGTAGTCCGCTAGAATCCGCTGGCGGGCGGAGTCTGAGTAAACTTGTCGAAGTGAAGCTTGATTGAAGAGGTCTCAATGGTCGAGCGCCGTGGACGGCATGCCCAAGCAATCGCAGGTGAGGGACGAGACCAAGATGTTGGAGGCTTGCGCCAAATACGACCAAGCAACTTTGGAGGTTTGACCTTGACCACGATGATCGCTGCAGCATTCTGCTATATTCCTGCTATGTAAAGCCCTTTCGTGCTCATCATCAGGAACTCGCATGCATACGACCTGCGACCGCGATTGCTCGTCTCAGGGTGGGGTATAAGTAGTACAGACTCTGAATCCTTCCAGTCTACTCAGGGCCGTGTCTTCAAATTCACACTGTCCACCTATATCGCTATATGCGTTCCGGATTCTCGTCACTATTAACCTACACTCTCCTCTCAATCTACTCAAGTCCTCTTTCGTACTCGGCGTTCCGTTTCTGCTTCAACCTCCACCTGCCAGATATCTGCTCTTCCAGGACTCACTGATCGCAAGTTAGGTCAGCGGCCCGCTTGTTTATATGCTGCACAATTGCGCCCGGGGAACAGCGCGCAAGACGAAGCCCGTCAACATGTAGACGAGCCTTTCTGGGTGGATGGGTTGTACTTACAGGTCAGCAGGTTCCTTCTGCTCAGGCCCATGTCTTCAACTTCATACTGTCACCTCGGTACGAGTGCGCAGTCGCCAACTGTATCGCTATATGTGTTGCGGATTCTCGTCCCTATCAACCTACACTGTCCCCTCAATCTACTCAAGTCCTCTTTCGTACTCGGTGTTGCAGCTTCAAGCCTCTGCAGGCTAGATATCTGCTCTTCCAAGGTTCACTGAATTCAAGTTAGGCCAGCGGCCCGCTTGGCTATATGTTGCCTCACCCCGCCCGGGTAATAGCGCTCCCAAACGAAGCCCGTCAAATGCTGTATGGACTCTGTGTAGACTGCGCTTTCCTCGCCAACCGATAATAGATTATTTTCCCAGCCGCGTTGAAAAAAAGTGTGCCGTTCGAGATGCAGAAGAGCCCTGCTTTCTACGCGTTGCTCAAGTATTCGATGCATTCAAAGCCAATTCACTGCCCAGAATCGTCTTGAATGTACTGGAGTGATCGAGAAATTTTGCTCCCGCGGCCGCCCTTGACTTCCACTGGTTCGACATAGACTTTTGCGGCAATGCCCCTTCCGGCCATTCGTTTGTGACCTTGAACAGAAGACGACTCGTCATCCCCTACTGGCGCTCTCGACGACTTGGTATACCTTCCTAATCCGGAAATCTCACCCCAAAAAGGCAACTCATCATGAACGACTTGTGAATTTTCTCAATTACCCACATGCGGAACAACGTCAATGCCAGATTGTTGCTACGAAATCTCACTAGCGAGAACAAAGCGATGGCCAAAAAGGGCGAGTTGCTTGTTGCTCGCCATTTCTGGGACTGCGTTTGTGCCATGTCGTTTTATAAGGACTCGGGTCTCTTATTGTTCTATCCCAAAGCAGCCTGCCCGTCTCTTTTGTTCTCGACAAACGATCGAAATCCCCCTCCCCTGCCCAGCCATCTTCATCATCATGCAGTGCAAACTCCTTGTTGCTTTCGTGGTCGCGTGCTGTTAGTCCTCGCAGTTCCTCCAATCTCGGCATTTGGGACTTACTTGTTTCCGTTTTAGTCGCTATGACCGTCTCTGCTGCACCAGTCGGTGCTAATGAAGCTGCAATTGCCCGGGAACCTGTGAGTATCTCCTTTTTACGATGTCGAAACTTGCACTAAATTTTGAGCAGGAGGCTTTGAACCTCAGACTGCCTCGCATCGAGGTGGCCCGCGAGCCTGAACCCGTCGTTGAGGAGGCTCGTGAGCCCAAGCCTGAGCCTGGATGCACACTCTACACTTGCATCTGGTATGTTTTCCCCCTTCTTTCCTGCTCTTCGACGACTAATTCATCTTCACAGAGGACAGACAACCCTACTCCCTCTCTCCCCTCCGACCAAAATCTCCGCCGTGGCTGCGATATCATTTCCTTCCCTTTGACCGACACACACACTCTGGACCGCTTTCGCTCGGGTTGTTGCCGCTGTTCATCCTGAGCTATACCCTCGCTCGATATAATCTCGTCTCTCCTTCGACCACCGCTGCGCGCCCGAGAGCGCCGCTTTTCGCCTCGTGCCGTTGATACCGCTCATCTCATGCTCGTCCCTGCTGGCAAAGTAGGACGACGTAGACTTCGCTTCGTACAGTCGCCGCCGGCTGTACAGGACTTTGGATCATCTTGTATATAGTTCGCAACTTCGCATATAGCACGCCAAAATGTATTACCAGCTCGCTATCCTTATATGTACTGCAATTCATGTTTTCGAGGACCAAGTTTTGCGGGATCGTATTTTTTATTATCAGTGACTAGTTTCGATACCCAACTCTTGAACAGGCAAGCCAGAATTCAGTCCCGCCTTCTTTACACCATCCAAGAGGCCCCAGATCGCATTCTGCACATGACAAAAGTTTCATTTTCTCTCCTGAGGGTCGGTCAACTTGTGAGCAAGCTGAAGCGGCAAACTTGGAAGCAACGCATACCGAGCGATTCGACAGGACGAGAGAAACCTATATTCTCAAACTCCATAGCCGATGGTGTCACTAGCCACCATTGTGCGCGAGCTGGTGGTTGGGGGAGAGCCGGCAAAAGAGGGTTGCTTGGAAGGTCGGCTGGCTCCAACTAGACGCGAAACAGTCAGCGTTTGACTGGGGCATATCAATCATGGACGGAGCTCATACCCGCACGCTCTCCGCCTCTACAAACTTCGCCACGCCTGACTTGAGTATGATGCTGCCACAAGCGCTGCGGGGACACAGAAGGTCGAATTTATTGACGACAGCATCTGACTCGGTGGAAGTCACTTCTGTTATACCACCAGGAAATGAAGAGAAAGGTTTGGGTGTCGGATTACGGCTCGAGGATTGCTGGAGGGCCTCAAAAACGCCTGGCGGAATAGACTCAGGCTGACGGGTCTGCACCGAAGACGAACCCAGAACGATCCGCATCTCATACCACGGCTTTGCACCATGTACAACATGACTCGGTCCGACCCATTCAAACCCGGCTTTCTCGTAAAACGCTCGTAGATTTTCGTGCGTGATTAAGAGGACGCGCTCGTATGGAACAGATTTTTCTTCATAGGCTTTCTGGAGGCGCGAAATATATTCCCGCATGAGCTTCAAGCCGATCCCTTGCCCTTGATGGGCAGAGGACACACAGATGGAGTGGATGCAGACGGAAGAAGAGCCGGGTACATGCTTTGACATTGATTCATGCGTTAACGAGGTATCCGGAGAAAGTGTCGAGCAGACATAGCCAACGAGCTGATCGTTGATGTACGCGCCGAGGAAGAGGTCGCCGGCTACGCTCTGGCGAAGTCTTTCGGAGTTTTGATTATGAACATGAGCGGTACACGAGCATATACACGCGAATGAGCACACCGGAAAGCTTCCAAAGTAGCTGCCTCGTCTTCGGGGAAGCCTACGATGAAGGATGAGGTTTCCGTACTAGGCATCGATAACGAATAATAGAGAAATAGACAAGGTTGCACACACCTTGTGTTTCTATCTCGATCGCTTGCTCCAAATCGTCAGCGGGCACAAGCTTGAAAACCAAAGTCGACATGGCGGTACGAATCAGAGATCGCTGCAGTGCCACATGTCACCAAGTTTATCCTTTCGATGTTGAGATGACGACTTGTGGGTCCAGAAATTCAACCTTCAAAAGTACGAGGATCCTCAGAATCAAGGATCCTCCCATCAGAGAATCCAAGCAATGGAGGACTTGAAATCCGGGTCACTATTTTTGAAATTGCCATACTTAGGCCTCAGGCTGAATAATTTTACCTCGGCCGCGATCGCTGATATAGAGCATCAGAAATTTTGCTTGTCGGCGTCGAAACGCGGATTACTGAACTTGATATCGATACTGCCAGGACCAAATTTGAAGTTGCGGTGAATTAAATGATACGGATGAAAACCAGTGGTGACCGTCTGACCGGTCCACCGCATTTCCGACCAATCGGCAGACTGATGTAGAATACTGTAGTATTATGTTCAATTCGTAGGGTCACAGGTCACAGACCCCAAATCCTACGAAAATTTTCGTAAGTCACAGCGTCACAAAGGGGTCCTACGAAAGGTTTCCCGCTGTGACACGAAATTTGGTGCGATTTCGGGCCTAAAAAGGGGGTAAAAACGAAAAATTTTCGTAAGTCACAGTGTCCCAAGGCCCCCTTACGAAAGGGCAAATTCGTAAGGGGTGTCACACCCAAAACCGCCTTACGAATTGAACATAATACTACAGTATACCAAGGCCCTCCGGGCACGCCTGGTACCTCGGTGTCAGCTTATCTCAGCTCACCTTTTCCCCTCTTAACTCACCTCGCCTTGGTGTTTCCCCTCTTGACTCATCTGTTGACACATTGTATTAGACACATAGTTGTAATTGTCTAACTATTACACATCTTGCTGCACAGTGCACACTGTCACTTAATTTTTACCAGAACAACTTGAATAATTGCCCTTTTACTCATATACAGGATTGCGGTAGTTAGATAGACGTCCCAAAATTCGCTCGGCGAACGCGCTACGCGCGTTCGCCAGCTCAAATTGGGACTTGCAACACCTCAGGCTATAGTCAAGAATGAACAAATAAAATTTACCGCTACTTACCGCCAACTAAGTACTACACCAACCGTCAATTGCTCAGTGATATGATATCCTGGATTCCTCTTGGGATTCCTGCGGTTGAATGGTGACCAGTTTCTCAAGATCGTCAGAATCTATCTCATTGCACCCGTTCGGTCCATCTGACTCTGAAGAGATTTTCACTCACCACTTGCTCACTGAATATAAGGCCTTTGTTCAAACGCATTGTGAGAGAGGACCAACGCGCAACCAACGGGAGAGGAGAATCCACCCAGGAATCAATGGCAGTTGACAGGCGGCAATCGCCGTCAACTGATGATGGTAGCCAGTGGCGGCTGACAGTTGCTATGGTATGATCGAGCAAATGTTTAATTTCGACTTTCAGACCTGGTCCCTTGACGGTACCAGGAATTCACCTGCAATCAACCTGCAATGCGGAGTTTCGGTGTTTCAAACTTACATTCGCCTACATTTGATTCAGACGAATGCGTTGGAGCGGGAGCCAAACGCTCACTCACCATAAATCGCAGGAACAGCAGTGATTATCATTAAGCTCGAATCCTTCAATACCCCATGTGCAAGTTGCGACGGAAAGGCGGATAGAGCCTGTCCTAGTGTCCTTCGACTTGCCCGGGTGAGGTGCATAGCGACACCCTGAAAATAGTTAAGTACGTAGTAAGGTACGGCGGAGAAGTTGATCCAGGCGTGGGTCGACTTGTAGCTATATGGGCCATGCTGGGCCATGCGGCGCCCGATATCGACCCCGTCATCGACGTGTTCAGCCCGCAGACCTGGTGAAGGTTCGAGTCTTTTCAAGTGCGTACATGATTTCTGCTTGAACCACCAGCTTGCGTTTTTGACAACGGCAATTCGATTCGTATTGTGCTCAAGATGCTGTGAGAGGCTTTTATTCATTGCATTTTCCAGAATACATATGCGGTTTTGGAGTTTAACACGAGCAAGGCCCCGTCGAAATCAAAGTTCTGAAATGAAGCACTGGTTGATTCAAGGTGGCCGCGTGAAAGAAGATGGATTTCGTTCCTGCCCAGAGGTTCAACCAGATACGTCGGCGGTGCAAGTAGTACCTGTGCGGTGATGCAGTGGGTTTCTCCCAAGTTTCTCCATGGACCATGTAAATCCTTACATACACCTAATTGCCAAGTACTTCCAGATTGCCGACGACAAGATCTAGACGTCCAAACGAATATGGCTGCAGAGTCCGCGACCAGTTTTTGAACCCAAACCGCCGCCTCCCAGGTGCCCATAGGGGTGGTAGTGTACCTGATACCGGTAGTTTCTCTCGCCTTGAACCAGGTCAAATCGACGTTTCCCTTCAACTGCGCCGCGGTGGTGTGGATTCAGAGTGTCACAGCTGAATCTGTCTGTCCTATGTAGAGTGAAATCAATTGGCTAATGCCGAAAGGGCTGCTGCGGAAGCGAAGGCCGCCAGAAAATGTTCCTCGTTGGTGGCAATGGTTCGCTCTCAGCTCTGTGCTGGACAGAAAGTGGATGGGACAAGCTTCGACAAATGGATTGAGTTAAGGTTTTTTGACTACTAGTTCCAGAATGCTGGGAAAGAGCGGCCTTTGCGCCGATATCGAGTCGAAAGCCAAGTGACGGTACGTGTTCAAGGTTACTGAACCGTGGGAACCTAATAAATCTGAGAAACGCCGTTCTGCGGCAATCACTGTTGCTATCACACCCTGCGAGCGGTTCCTCTCATTTCTCCATCCACAACCGTCCACAAGCGAAAGCCCGGACGCGTCTCCGTACCTATCCATGTCCTACGACCAGCCTGTAAGTACGTAGAACGAATACTACTGACTTTCATGAGGGTTTGCCAAAAAAAAAACCAAACCTACCCCTCGACCCGGCGGATCTGCGGTCGACATCGTTCAAAATAGCCACAGCAATTCAGGCGAGGGCTAAGTGACTAAGTCTGGCCCAGCCGTCGCTAAAGTTAGCTTGCCAACACATTCCCACTGTTCGCCGTTTGGTCATCGGAGATGCTCAAAATTATCTCATCGCTCCCTGAGCTTCCAGCACATAACCTTATACCCTTTCTTCCACCTCCAACTGTCGCCAAACAAGCCTGTCTGTGCTTACCACCACTCATTTCATCTATTAGTCGTCTTTACGATGTCGCGATACTCTCGCCAGAGAGAAACTTCAAATCTGCTGGCCAAGTCAGATAAATGGGTCAGGCTTCTGTGGTGTACGACCTCTGCCAGTGTTAAGCTGCTTCCAGGACGCTATTCCCGGTTCACCCTCGAGCGGGATAACGGACAAGGCTTGTCATTAGTTTCACATCGTTTCCTCTTGCTCATTGGCTTGTGCAGTTCTCTCTCGCGCCTGATCCCTCTGCCTGGGGATCCACCGTCTCCCCGAATCAGCCTGAGCCAGACGATTATCTACACAACCCCGAGGTCAGGAATGGCAAAGTCATTGACCGCGCAACGTCAGGAATATTCTCCGGCCGTGGACTGGCCAATCTCGGTTGTCTGGCGATCCTTGGGTTCGGAACGATAGCCCTTTTGTGAGCCAGTCCTTCCAAGTGACGGTGTTCTGCTAACCATACTTAGTGGCGGGTACCCTGTGGCTTCATTCATCAATCGAAAGCTCATTGCACCTATCAACCTGAGTACCACACGACCGGTTAACGGGACAGGACAGATAGCCTCCATAGGCAATTTCGGCCTCATCGATCTCGATACACCCCAAGACGCGTACACCATCACCTCGCTCACAACAGGAAAACCAATGAAATTGATCTTTTCGGTTTGCGGTCTTGATCCACTCGTTCGGGACCTTCTTACTGACATGCTCTGTTGATTCAATTCACAGGACGAGTTCAACGTCGACGGACGTACTTTCTATCCTGGAGATGATCCTTACTGGGAAGCAGTCGATCTCCACTATTGGTCGGTATGTGGGGTTTCCTATCCGCAGAGGACTTGCGCTCAATTGGATTGTCAGACAAATAATATGGAATGGTACTGTATCGTTGAATTCGAATTAAATCAACTCCATAACTCTGCTCTTTCAGGTATGACCCTCGAGCTGTAAAGACGGGCAACGGATCTATGCAGATTACTTTGGATGCAATCCCAAACCACGGCTTGGACTACACCGGAGGTGAGTACTTTTCTTGACTGACAGCACCGCATGCTCAAAGTCAGTACAGGAATGGTTGCAACATGGTGAGTGCATCTATCACCGCGCTAGCTATGCTGGCCGCGCACTCACTTGATCGCAATCATAGGAACAAATTCTGCTACACGGTATGCATATCATGCTTCTCTTCTCAATGCCGAGCTCCTGATTCGATTGCAGGGTGGACTTGCATTAGCGTCAGTTCGATTGCCAGGAGCTAACAACGTCCTCGGCCTTTGGCCAGCCTTTTGGACCATGTTCGTCTCAATTTTCCAACGGCTTTTCCATTATTATTCCTAATCCGATCTGTTCAGGGGCAATCTAGGCCGCGCAGGATTCGGTGTACGACTTGCCCAATTCCGTTCTCCGTTCGGTTCAGCTGATCAGTTCCCTACAGGCCAGTCTTGAGGGCATGTGGGTAAGTACGCTCGTACTCACTACATTCACCGCAACGAATCTGACCAACACTGACGCAGCCTTACACCTACGATGCATGCGATGTCGGCGCTGCGCCGAATCAGACTGTCAATGGACTTCCCGAAATTGCAACAACTAGTGGGGACAAAAACCTCCCCTACAATGGAGAGTTGTCATACCTGAACGGACAAAGACTGTCTCGGTGTACATGTCCCGGAGAGGTATGTACCAACCTTATTATTTTGCTGCGGCTGTCTCATTTCTTGGTACTTAGTCACATCCGGGCCCTATGCATGAGGATGGGAGTTACGTAGGCCGAGCTGCACCGGAGATTGATGTTTTCGGTGAGGTCGAGCTTCGTTTCACTCTACGATAATTTCTGATTCTCTCACCTTCGTAGAGGCCCAGGTTTGCCATGCACAACTCGTGTATACAAGGTTCAGTTTTGACTCTCCTCCGTAGATCGAAGATGGGCAGGGCGCCGTTTCTCAGTCAGGTCAATGGGCGGTAAGAGCTTTCTTTCTATCAGCCGTATGTGTCGTTGGACTGAGAGTGGATTCAGCCTTTCAACGCCGCCTACGTCTGGTTCAATACATCCGACAATCTCATCATCCCTGATCCTTCGATATCTGCGCTGAACTCGTATACCGGTGGTGCCTATCAACAGGCAACCTCAGGTATGCATGCACCTACTTGTCATTCGCGGCGCTGTCAATCTTGACATGCATCTCAGTGGTCACCAAGACTAACCAGGGCTGTTACGAGTTGGGCGGCGACGGTTGTTTCGCCGTGTATGCCATGGAGGTAATGCATTTTACAGGATGAGGAGTCGAAGATACTGACAATCGTCTCTTTTGCAGTACAAACCTGGTTTGTGTTATTGATTATATATATTTCGAAGAATCTGAATAGCTTTCAATAGGATTCGACAACGCTGTGAGTCAGACATCACTATGATATTTCTCGTTTTCATCTCGTCTGATCGTTCGACCAGTATATTTCGTGGTGGTCAGATAATAAATTGGCGTGGACGATCCGGTCCGAAGGGCTAGCCAAGGATCCTGTAGCTGAGATCGCCGCACGTCCTGTACCACAAGAACCCATGGTTTGTTTTTCCCTTTGAGCGTCACATGCCAAATCATTCATTCAAGTACATAACTCCCAGTATCTCTTGGCCAATTTGGGAATGAGTTCCAATTTCGGATTTGTGGATCTAGAACATCTTGTTTTTCCGACGACGCTGAGCATAGACTATGTCCGAGTATATCAATATCCAGACCAGATCAATATTGGCTGCGACCCGCCGGATTTCCCTACCGCGGTGAGATTGTTTTTCGTTGCTGTTGAGATGAAAGAAAGCTGAACATGTACCTACCTCAACAGGCCTATATCGATGCGTGAGTGTATCGATTGTCTTTTCTTCGGCCGCTGACCTTGCTTTCGTTTGTAGGTATCTCGAGGTATGATTTTACTGATTTCTTCCGTCTCTCTCACCTGAATTGTGCAATCTCTCGCTTCACAGGCGTATTCAAGTGAGCTTCCAGAACCTACTGCTTGGTCGCGTTCTGATACACTACACTTCTGTCCAGATCCCAATCTCACTACCTGGGTAGACGGTACGCCCCGTCTCCGCTGGTCGCGGTGCTGCTAAGTGGACTGTCCACTGACTCGTTGTCCAGACTATAAACAGAAAATCCCAAGAAATAAATTGGTAGATGGCTGCTGAAGGGGATATCGGCGAGCGCAAGCAGCGCTGTGCCCAACTTGAACATTCTGACGATGAGCTCTGCTTAGAACATACCCCGCATTCAGTATCATACCGACAAGTTGATTCCGTGATTGTCCTGCATTGAATACAATAGAACCAAATGATAGCGCATCAACAACTAGTGCGAATCGCGCCCAAACGTGAACTGAGTTTCGTATTAACATATTAGAGCATATTAGCAGCTGGTGAAATGTATTTTGCACCAGACGCTGATTGGCTGCTCCACGCTTTTTACGGCCGCTGATTGGTCGAGAGCCAAGTGTAAAATACTTTTCACCAGTTGCTAATATGCTCTATTGCGCGGTATCAAAACTTGCGAGCGGGAGTCTGGCCAGGAGTATCGAAACAAGCATCAACGAATGAGAGTCATTATTGAAATCAACTTAGTAAAGTACAATAAGTAGCACACGATAAAAGAGCACTCTCCTTCCGCCAGTCGCTGCGATGCTGATATCTATCCCCTCGTGCGAGTTGTTATTTCAAGTAGCGTTTCATTCTTCTCATTTGTGTTTTCAATTTGAGACCAGCCTTATAGAATTAGCAACGAGTCTTTGACGAGTCTACTTAGGTTTGTCATCAGAGTCTCGACTCCGATGACCTACGAGATAATTTGTATCTTTCGGCGGTGGAGGCGGGGGGTTATTCCAAAACATACTGAATCTGCCCTTGCCCTTATCCTGCATGAACTCGTCGTATGCGGCAACGACACGAGAAGAAAGTAAACCTTGTTCCATAGACAAAAGCCATTTTCCCTCTTCGTGCGTGGCATTCGAGATCCATTTGCCAGAGTTACCCTGCCCAAGCGATTTGAATGTCTTGTAAAAGCCTTGGACTGGATAGGCTGCGCCTGCGACAGTAGCAGAAGTCGTTTTCACAAACGAGCCCACGGTTCCTTTTGCAAACCCTTTCACGAATCCCGTAGCTCCCTCTGCCTTGGCGCCTTTATACGGCTGCAGGACAATATCGGCCAACCCATCCGAAAAGCCTAACACGAGCGCCTTCCCCCCAACAACGATGCCACTCTTCCAGTCTTTGACTGGGCCGTAATCCCGCACTTCCTCGCCGTACAGCTTGGGAATGTTGCGCATGCCTTCTGCGAAAGCGATAGGAATATCAATCGAAGCCCCTCGTATGGTTGTCGTGACGACACTGGCAATACTCTTGCTGGAAGCAACGGCCATCGCTCCAGCAGTCGCCATCCCACTTCCAGACGCAGAACTCTCGCCGCCTGTTTTGGCGGAGGGGATCTTTTTCAAGCGTGTTGGTCTGTGACTTGTTCCCTTCCCTTTATCTTTACTCGGCGCCTTCTTTCTCAATCGACCTGGCGCTCGAGCTTTGTTGGTACCGGTGTCGTCTCCGTGCTCCTTATCCAAAACCTCGCTGTCGTCGTCCTCAAAATCGCCTTCATCAGTGTCAGCAACCATGGTGACGGTGTCGACATCGCTGATGGAGCTTTGGGGAGAAGGCGGAAGGCCCTTTATAGAGGCGAGCGACTCGGTTTCCGGTGAAGATACCGTCGGAGCGTAGGTGATCGAGCTTCGCTTCGAAGTCTTGCCGGGATCAAGCTTAGAAGTTGAAGCGACAGGAGAAGCAGGAGCACTAGAGTTCGCGCGTTTATACTCCTGATACGGTTTCACAACGATACCCGCCGTGGCATCGAGTATATCGGTGAGCGTGGCGGTAACAGCGGAAGAGCTGCCAGTCACTGGATCCCAGCGGCGATTTTCAATGCGGATTTTCTTTGTCCGGTGACTGCAACATTCGGTCAATTCACGGCATTATTTCGTACAAAGGGAAAGCACGCACATTTCCAGAGCTTTCCGCTTAAATTCTGAGTTGGTGATGAGTACTTCAGCGGCAAGCTTCGATAACCGAAGTTTCCTTCCGCGTATCTTGATTTTCCAGCAGGCAGGACGGTCCGACAGCAGGAAGCACCTGAGGCGTTCCAGAGGAAGGTTGGCATGAAAAGCTGCGACCGCAGCTTGAACTCCGGACTCGGACTTCATCTTCTCTGCAATGACTTGAGCCGCTGCGAGTCGAGCAGGGGCTAGGCAGAATGCAATGGCGTCCGCGAGTTTCTTAACATCGAGCTCTTTGTGAGGGATAGGTCTTGGTCCAACACCGGCAGTAGCGACCATGCGGCCCCAAAACGGTTGGCTAAATGCACGGTCATTGGGGGAAGAGCCAGGCGAAGAAGAGTACGTTTACACTCACTCGGCAAAGAAGGGTATAATCGTGGTGGGTTTTCCGTTCATCAACCCACATGCCGTGGTACCCGCACCTCCATGATGTACAACAGCGGCAACGCGCTGAAACAACCACTCATGCGGGCAATCCCCAATGAAGAGAACATTGTCCGAAGGCGGACCATCGAGTTTACTCCATCCCCGAGATATAATTGCACGAACTCCTGCTGTCTGTACCGCTTGGAGAATGAGGGTACTCATGCGCTCCGGATCGTCGATTACGATGCTTCCAAAGCCGATGTATACAGGCGGAGGCCCAGATCGAAGAAAAGCATCCAATTCCGGAGGAGGCGCATAATCTGAAGGCTCGCGGAAGAAAAATCCGCAAACATCTGGAAGGGCATGATGAAATGTCGAATTTTAATGAATAAGAATGCAATTTACCTATGTGAGCGGGCCAATCGATAGGTTTGGGTACCAAGGCCGGCGACCAGCAATACGTGAAAGGAACTTTGAGAGTTTCCGCGAGATAAGGGCCCTCCGTGAGTGGCACAGGTTCCAAATCAAGTGTGAGGCGGAATTTGTTGATGACGTCCCCTAGCCTGGATGTATATTATTCGTGTCGGTTCCCGAGTCGAGACGGTTTAGTTGTGCGCTCACCCTTGCCATGTCATAAATTCCACGATTCCGTATGAAACATAATTTGCGATTCCTGGTTCCGTGCGTGTGTATTTGAGATTGGCCAGCGGGTGCGGAAACGCTCGAGTGCTCGTCCACGGCATAGTGAACATGAGATGAACAGGAATACCGAGCGCTTGTGCACAATGAATATGCGCAAAGCTTGGTGGGTTGGCGATAATCGCCTCCGCGACGAAGGGGGCGCCCGAGACGGTGTCCGGTTCTATGCAGCTCCGCCAGCATCCTTCGAGCATCTCTGCTACCATCGCGCGTTTACGCCCGATATCTCCAGCTCGCAGGCTTCGTATTCCAGGAATGAGGCCAGGGTTTTTGACCATGTACGCCATCAACTGAGCTGGGTCGCCTCCAATAGGATAGAATTCGAGTCCAGACGCCCTCACAAAGCTTTCGAATGTGTCGTGTGTGGCTAGGCGGACGCGATGACCGTGTTTCTGCAGCTCGTTTCCCAGGGCGATGAATGGCTGGACATCTCCTCGACTGCCCACGACTTGTATGACGATATTCATTTTGATATGCCATTCTCGTCGTCTGGGAACTGTGTCGGTGGGTATATATGGCGGTGGACCAGGAACAAGATTCGCAAGAGCTCTCCCAAGCTTAGAGTCGAAATCGAGGTCAATGCGTCCATCCTCTGATGAGTTGGAACTTGTCAGTCAGGCAACAACGGTGAATTCTAAACGCCCACTAACCTCCTACAGCTGCATTTTTGTCGATGAAGTCTCTGTCCAGCTGGAAACTGCCCCTCTCATACGCTGGCGGAATGTCTTCGAGCTCCGAGTCTGCGTGCATGGCCGACTTTGAAGAATTTGGATACAGTATCATAGCGCGTGGTAGCCTTATACGCAGCTAGTACGCAGCTCTTGAGAAGATGGAGGGAAGATTTATTCAATCTGGATTCCATATGGCAGCACCCAAGTGCGCAGTCCGCGCAGTCGATCGGTGCTTCTTCTCCTAAGTATTGGCCCGGCCTTACGTGCGCGACGACTACCTGCCACATACGCAGCGCGTGGTGAAATTGAGTCTGTACTTGCCAGTCGAAACTTTGAGTTGACGCGGTTTGGACGCGGTTAGAGTGCAAGAAAACAAGATGGGATCGACGTCAATGATACGGAAGCGTGGACTCCCTCACAGCTCGATAGCAAATAAACGTCGCATTATATCTACTACTACTACGCTCCGACCTTCACCCCTCCCCACGCAACTTTCGGTTGCCCTGTTCTGATTGGTTTGACGTCCGTCTGGACTGGCGCTACAGGCGCTCCAGCACCGTTGGCACCATGCCCAGCACTTTTAGATGGAGGAGGCAAAGGTTGATTCTTCAGATCATCATACAACTTTTGCGTGCGCTCCGTGTTCTTGATGAACCACCCAGCATACCGCCGTCCCACAGTAGACTCTGCAATATGTACCATATTCTGCAAGCCATCGTGATCAACCTCAAAAAATTAAAATTTGACAAGAAACAAAACGAACCTCGTCGATGACAAAATTCAGATCGCTCGTTGACGCAGTCTGCCCATCCAACAACCCCTTGCCGCCAGGAACATGGGTTACACTCCGGCTAGCTTGCTTCATGACCATCAACTGCTGCACCATCTCCTCCTCGTCCGCGTCCAAGAAGTTGGCGAGTTTCTTTGCACCTAGGCTTGTGTACAGCTTCAGGAAGCTGCGAAGCGTAGGGACGGGCGTATACGCCACGACATCCGACAGAAGGAGGCTCAGATGCCTTTGTGCGGGATCTGAGAGGGCGGACGAATCAAAGTCGGGCGAAGACGTGTCAGGGGAGGATTGGAGAAGGGTGTTGAGCGCAACGGGATCATCGTACGGCGGAGCATTGGCATTAATGAATTTCGGGCATGCGTACAAGAAAAGTTCCTTGAACGCAGGAATGGCGTCCTCCCTGAACGCATGATCAATGACCTACCCACTGCGCAGATAAAGAGCCTGAAAAACTTACTGCCCCTTGGCCATCTTGGCAAACTGCTCACCATATCGCTCTTTCGATATATTGGCGATATTATCGTCCAGCCTACTCGGCGAAAGAGCATTGCAGATAGCAAACAGCGCATACATTCGATCCGCAGTTTTACTGATCTAGAAACGAGGTGAATATTGGAACACGAAAATTCAGGACAACTCGAGACACACCTGATCATACTGGTAACTCCTCGTATGATACTGCCTCATCCGCATTATCCAGTTTAATATTGAAACGAAAGTTCTAATCGCATCAGGGTACCGTCGCAGCATGATGTAGCAGAAGCCAACATAGTAGTATGTGGCGACTGTGCACGCCGTCACGCGTGTGTAGGGTGACTGCACATGGGATGAGAAACGGGGATGAGACAGATATTTTTCTCGCTGACTTTTTGGTTTAGCTCGACATTCTCCATGACTTTGAGCGCGAGCGTGAAGTCCCCAAGGAGGACGTGCACCCGCAGAAGACCAATGATACTGAAATAACCAAGATGACGGTATAGAGGTCGCACCCCATATTCGCCGACGATCTCTCTGTTTACATGGATAAGTGTTGAATTTCATCGTACAAAACCCAACATACGCGATTTCTTCCGGCGTCTTCCCTGCCTGGTGTGCGGCGATATACTCGTTTATTTTAGATTTTTGAATGAGGGAGTAGAGGACGTTGAGGACGCTGTATGAGCTCCAGACCTTTATATTTCGTTCGTCGACTGCGTGCAGGATTCGGGATTACAACTCACCGGACCACCCTCAGCAAGCATAAGAAGCTCATCGTCCGTCTTGGATTTTACTTTTGACCGCCAGGTGCAGAACACCTGGAACTGGTAGATGAATTCGTCGATGATGTCCCATAACCATTGTTCGGGGAGCTCGAGCTTCACGGGTCCCTCCGAGTCTATGCGAGAGGTAAATAACGGTCCAAGATATATTCCAACGAAGTAGCTCACTGAGCAGATAGTTAAACAACTCGCAGCTGTTCTCGTATGAGTGGAAACGGTCATCGATGTTGGGCTGCAGCCGTGAGTATACGTGGCGGTAGTATAACTCTCGGTACAGAATCAGGAAGATGGGGTCTGTAAGTTCGCAACATTTGTTGGTCGGAACGAGGAGATAGATTGTAGCCACTAGTGCACTCACCGTCGTTCACCAGAGGCGCAATAATCTCCGCCTCAGGCCACTCCGTTCTTGAATAAAACTTTTCCGTGTATTTGTTCCATCCGCTCTCATAGGCTATCGTGATCTCGGGCAAGTTGTTCTCCAGCACGGCTTGGTGGAAGTGGACGATGAACTAAGGAAAGTAAAGCAAATCGTTGAGTACTGGGTGCTCGAAGACGTGCAACTCAACGCACGCCTTTAACCACGTCCGGAATCTGCGCAAAAGCAGCCTGCTGCGCCATATGCTGCTGCATCGCCATGAGCGTCGCCTCATCGATTTGCGGCTGCTGGAAGAATGCTGCCAGGGAGAACAGACAGCGAGATACATGTTAACGCCGTCGATGATCGCCACGAAAGAAAAAAAAACAGACTGTCGTCGTAGTGTCCATTTTGCCCGTAGTTCCCCAGAGACATGTCTTGGAGGTCGTCATCCATGTCGTCGGCTTCTGCGGCCCATAATGCGACGCGGGGCTGAGCCATTTTGTGGACGCGGTGAGTAGTGTCGGGAGGCGGAGAGAAATTTCCGAGTCTGTTTGGCGGAAGCGTCTGATTCAAAATACCGACTACCAGACTTATAATTTTTCGCGTTCATAGTATACCGCTCACACACAAATAGTCAAACACCCCGTCTGCGCAGGGAAAAACAACGGGTATACATTCAAAATTTTTCAAAAGACGGAGTAGTCGTGAACTGCCCCAGAAGGGAAGAGAAAATTGCATCATCAAGGGGACCAGCCAGCCAGCAGATTTCAATCCCTTCAGAATCGTAAATCGCAACACTATATTCCAGCTTCAGGTCCAGGCCATCATGACATTGACAACTCAGTACGAGTTCTTCTCGTAGTACTCGTTATTGCCGAATGGGTAGTTGTTGACGTTGGTGGTGATGTTGTGTTGGCCACGAGAGGGCTCGTAGCGGGAGAGGGGGCCATCAAAGACGTGCTTGTTGCCGCTGTTGCTCTGCGAGAGGGTGTATTGCAGAGTGACTAATGCGGTCAAAAGGACTGAAAGGGTGTAAGCACTGTTGAGGCTGGATAAGAAAAGAGGGCGCACTGATGATCCACTCGACCCAGACAAATATGCGGAGAGCGGCAAGCTCTTGACACCATTGGAGTGTGTCGGGGAAGTCTGAAGGCATATGTGAGACGAGGTATATCAATCAATGTCCTGCGGCACGCACCACTGGGGATTTCGCTGGCGCAGTTGAAGGGGACACCATTCCAGCGGGAGCTTGAGAAAGCATTGAAAGCTGAGAGGGAAAGTATTATAATCGACTGTATTTGAAGGGAAGTCAATCAAGCGCACCCAACCAGAAAATACCCAGCACAGAGAAGACACCGAGCTCGAATTGGGGACGACCGGTG
Source organism: Favolaschia claudopus (assembly GCA_037176885.1). Taxonomy (NCBI): domain Eukaryota; kingdom Fungi; phylum Basidiomycota; class Agaricomycetes; order Agaricales; family Mycenaceae; genus Favolaschia; species Favolaschia claudopus. Next base: position 1,766,012 of record JAWWNJ010000007.1, read on the forward strand.
TACGAGCTGTTCGTGACAAAATCGACGAGTGTCCTGCATGAAATGAGATACATAGTTTTTCGAGACATGACCAGAGATACGAACATCAATCCAAGGACGGCGAAGGTAATGATGGAGAGGATGAAGGGGAAGCGATCGGCGATGACTGCGAGAATATGAGCACCCAGTCAAGTGCACAAGGAACGAGGGCTAACAGAAGAACTCTTGGAATTGGTTGACCCTGGTTGAGAGGGCGAGCACGACGATATTTATGAGGAGGAGAAAAACTAGAGAAATTTTGAGAATTCAAGTTCCGTGAACTTTTCCGAGCAGAACACACGGTGAACGGCAACTTTCTTCCGGCCTACAGAGGAGAATGCCATCGCGCTATGAACAAAGGAGTGGAAGGTAAGAGATGGTAGAGGCACAAGCTTGAAGAGAGGATGTCCATCATCGTGTGCTTTGATCCCTTACCTTGACGACATCAATCACTTGGTAGAGTCACTCAAAACACCCCATCTGGCCCGCCAGCGTACATACCACTGGTTACTACCACATCGAAACCAATGGAGAGCAAAGATAGCCTGGGCGCTGCAAGGCACGGAGCAAAGTGTCGATCCAACTTGGGTGATGGCAGTAAAAACGAGAAGCTAAAAATAGTTTGCAGTGCTCGTCATATAAATATCGATATTTGCGCTGGACTAATTCGAGGATGCCAATGCTCCGAATCTGCTCTCGAGGGTACATTCAATCCTCAGCGCTCAGCCCTCAGGCCGTATGAATTTCAGAATCAATCTGGGATAAAATCGAGAGAAAATTGCGCAACAGCGTCAACTGCGACTAGACGGGTCTCGACCGAACTTTGAAAGTGATTCGAATGAAAGGTCAGCGCTGCAGCTGGCACGAACGCGACAACAGACGTTGATCACATTATTGTCAGAGGATATTACTGGACCTGAATCATTCAGAGAATCAGAGAGTGGTTTTGTCCTGTAAACGAAAGAAGAAGGAATCAAATTTCGACGGCGGCATGTTCAAATTTTCTGGGTCACGTTGAAAAAGCAGAGGCTTAGCACCGATTAGCGTAATAGAGAGAGACGCAGATAAAGACCACTATCCAATTTGAGCAAGAACTTCAACATTCCCACTCAAACTCGTTGTAGCGTCGTTAATCACAATATTAATCACAGACGAGAGCCAAGGTTGGTGAGCCCTGGTTGACCACTCTGAAAGTGGGACACTGGGACAGCAGCTGAACAACCGTTTGGTAATCAGAGATTGCGGTGCAATTCGCAGCCAGCATCAAGCCACCGTCAGACGCGCCTGGCGCTGCAAGAGAGTAGAAAACGCGGCCAGGATCGTTCAAAGACAGAGCAATCCGCCTAGAGTGTCTGCGGGACGCAACTACTAACCAATTAGCCTGCACAAGCGCACCACGTCCACGATCATATCGGTTTGGCACCTGAACTTGAACGAGCTTGAACGTTCAAGTCTGTTCAAGTTGTTGAATTTTAAGCAGCAAATCAGGCTTGCCCGGAGAGATGATTGGCGGAGAAGCCCCATTCCAAAAGAATGACAGATATTCAGGGCATTTTCATAGAGCAGAGGCTCGCAAGGACATTTTTGAGCGGTTTTCTGTGGTTTGGATCGCTTCAAGTTCAGGCGAGTGCGATCGTCACGGTTCGGAAGCTGCACCGGGCAATTGTAGGGGTGTGTTGTGATTGCCCGGGGTTAGCAAACAAGTCGGCAGATCTTCAGCTTTGACGCGCCCAAGCGGCTCGCGCTTTGGACGCGTCAAAGCGCGTCTCTTTCTACGCTTTGGACTCGCTCACATATATATAGGCCTCGCGAGCGTAGTGAAGACCCATCGTCTCACACTGCGCTCGCAGGTAAGCCACTCATAGTTACATCTAACTTATCATCGTCTCACACTGCGCTCGCAGAATTCTTAGCTCGTCTCGCGTCCTCACTTACATTTTTCATCCCCACCCTCCGTCCCTATTCCACTCCGCTACATTCTACATTTCATTACTCGGTATCTACATTACATGTCCCTCGTAGCTAGGCTTGAGTCTGATCCATCGGATCAGCTCGAGAGCTTCGGACCCAAAATCAATCCATTTTGCGCCCAAACCACACCTTCGTCTGATCCCTCCTTTTCCACCGTCTCCCTCTCTCTCTCGACATCTCGCGCAGGAGGTTAAAGGACTTGGATAGCTGTCACACATCACATCACGTGATACTATCACGTGCTCGCGTCTCGTTTTCGTCCCTCGCCTGAACTTCAACTTGAGTTGAACTACTTGAAGTGGTTTTAGGTGGCCTTGAGGTGGCCGCGAGCAGGGTTTAAGACCTCGCCTCAGCGAGGACTCAACACTACTAGTGCTATCTGATTCGGGACTCGATTTCGTGCGGGAGGGTCCCGGAAATCAATGCAGCCTGCCCGCCCATTCTATACTTCTCAATGCCGCGCACGTCAGGCTCTTTTCGAACTCAATGGACCGAGGAAAGTGAACTGTGACAAGAAGAAACCATCACTCTATCGGACAAAGGCTGCTAGGACCGCACATCGACACAGCAAGTTGACTGGATCGGTGGGCTTTATATCTCGGTGTGCCGTGGCGTATCCTGAGCTTGTGCAGCTCTTTGGTTGCGAACCTCATGCGATTCATCAACAACGGGCACAGAATGCCGAGTGTATCACAAATTCGTTGGCAAAATTGCAGGATCCCGCCTCATTCCAAGTCAAGGATCTAACCTTGGACACCATCATGGTTCACAACCAAATCAGCTATCCCACCGAGCTCGTATTGGTTGTGAGAATGCTACTCTATTCGCCGCCTCCATTGTCCTCCGCATGGAGGCCGACCCAAGGGTTGCTCAGGCGATATATGCACACATCTCCCGTTCTGCTGAAAAAGAAAAAGGCCACCCCTGTTCGTGTTTTGCTGGATTTGTCTGTCAGTCGATTGCTGACGTGCATTCAAATTAACTCAGCCCATCGCACCTCCAGAACCTGTTTTGCCTCAAGAGCAGCAAGATGAAAGTGACGTCGTGTGTTGCTCTATGTGCGATACGAGACGTCGAGGCTAACAGATTCCGCAGTGGGGTCTCAGTTCCCCCTCCCCCGCGACCTCTGTGAGCGATCTTCCTTGTGTGTGTTTGGCATCAGTCCAACTTGTTCAAAGTTCTGGCGCCCAGGACATTTGCGAGAACCGCTTACACTACCAGAAAACTCAGGATCCACCCACTCACTCGCAATGCCTTCCCTGGCAACAAACTCAGTTCGCCCCGTGCGAAAAACCAGAGCAGGGATCGCGTACAAAACCGGCTCAAGAGGATATCAGAGTCTAGTCGACCCTCCCAGGAACAAACCCCCGGATCCCAGCTCCATCGAATTGGACGCAAGTAGTTTTCCTCTATGTTTTTCCTTCTCTTTCCAATTATCTTCACACCCAACAGCCCGCTGTGATAGCCACAAGAAAGCAAACGCTGGATGCCGTCGAGGAGGCGATTCAAGCCGCTTGGGGTCCGGAATATACAGTCGAACTCTTTGGCAGCACGCGCTATGGAATCTCCAAGGCGAACAGCGACCTTGATATGGTCATACTTGTATGTTGTCTATCTGTTGATTCCCTCCAAAATACCAAAAAAAAAATGATGGTCAATCTCGCAGGACCCCAACTATCCTTATGGAGTCGTCGCCCCGGGATATGAGTGGAATCCTAGGGATTTGCCTCGTAGGTGTATTCGTTCCTTGGCAATGTCCAGCTTGATTGACTACATATATCTAGCTATTCATAGCGTCAGGTAATACATACATCGATGCTCGCAATTCATTCACTCATTTGCGATGACGTGCAATGTAATAGAAACATCGCCAAAGTCCTTCGCAAAGCGGGATTTCACATTGCCGACACAGTTACAGATGCCAATGTACCCATTGGTTAGCTAGTTGCTTCTCCTGGAGCGTACACTCAATTCCCTTCGTCAGTCAAGTTTGCGGACAAAAAGACTCACCATTTTGTGGATTTGAATGTCAACGACCGTCTTGGCGTCATGAACTCGGAGCTCATCAAGCGATACTGTGAACTGAACCCAGTTCTCCGTCCAATGATTCAATACATCAAACAATGGGCGAAGCCGCTTGGTTTAAACCGTTCCTCGTTTAATTTAAAACATCCCTCAAATAATTTCCTCGCCAAACCCATAACATTCAGCAGCTATGCGTTGGTTATGATGACGATAGGGTTTCTGCAAGTTCGTCCGTGCCAACTACTCCCTTGCGATCCAGAGATTGATTGTGGCGGATCTGGTTTATTAGAGTCGAGGACTTTTACCCAATTTACAAGAAGGCCTGCCGCCTATGGAGCCTGGTACATTGAAGGGCACTTTTTGGCTACGAAAACCAAGGATTACATGTTGTGATGTGCGCTATAATATGGCTGAAGGATGGACGCCCCCGGAAGATGTCCCGGTTTCTCAGTTGATCCAGGACTGGTTTCGGTGAGTGAGCAAGCAACTCGCGGAATGTTGTATTGAATGAAGCCGATCGTAGACTGTGGGGTCATGAGTTCAAGTTCGAAGAGCAGATGGTCAGTGTTCGGGACGGTGGCATTCTTCCACGACCAACCTTGGCTGATGGGGTTGCGCCTTACAACGGGGTACTATGGAACCTTGACCCTTTCATCCGACGCAAGGTGAGAGCGTATGTCCTCGACCTTGGCGGTGTTAAATGACTCTTCGTAGAATATCACTGGCATCATTAGTCATCCCAGTTTGGCTCGCTTCAAGTTTATGTGTAGCGAGTATGCGGAAAACACGGCGTTTGAGGAGGGGAGATTGCCCCCTCCATTGACACGCACACGTGAAGAGCCTCCTCACATCGCGCTAAAAGAGAAACAGCCTGAGCCGCCTCATACGCCGGATCCCGAATGGCATCCGGTCGACTCCAACGAGCTCCCCTTTACCTGGCGCAGATAGACCATTAAACCGCATCCCACATCCCACTTCTAAGTTGCCAACGCCGTCTCCGGATACTGTCACTGATAACCAACGACTTGACATTCATTGACAGGAATCCCCGCATAATCTTTCTCTGCTCGAAAGCAATCACCACTGACAAATTGCGTGGAAGGAACCACACGACCGAACAGGCAGGGACTTTGGTGCTTAGAAGGATTTGGCGATTTCGGGCGCCAAAAGAGATGCAACTGTATCCATAACGCGACACAATCTGTACATTAATCACTACTTTATCGTATCTTCTGCAATCTATTATTCACAGGGCACCAACTTGCTTCGCTGTTTGGAAGGATAAATTGAGGTCGAATGATGCGAACAAAAGCGGTAACATACAAGCTCAGGCCGATCCCGGCGCTCACACTTACTCTCAACACCCTCGTCGCGGGCGGCACTTCTTGGCCTTTCCCTCTGTACCAACACAACCCATAGAAAACTGACAATGTTCTCCTCCAAACTGGGCGCTTCCAAAAGTGTGTCCCAGCCTTACTAAGGCAGCCCTTGTATTCATTACCTGCTCAGAGACGAAGGACACCAAAGAAAATGGTGTTATTTCGAGATCGGTTACCCCAATTCCGTCGCGTCCATCCACGCCCAAGGCAAATGGCGATCAGTTCAGGAGCGGTATGCTCACAATCCGAATCTTTTCTGGTTAGTCTACAGCACCTATCGCATCTGGCTACTTCTCAAGCTATTTGCTCCAGGACGTGGTCTATCCCTCCCACCCGATGTGCCAGTTCCGGAAGCTATCCAGAAGTCCCTCAACAACCCAGCGCCGAGAAAACCGGTCAACAACCGCGAGAGTATGCAGCGCAAACGATATCTCCCCTACGTCGTTCTGGAATTTGACAAGAACGAAATTCTCATCGATGCAATGGACGGCGATCTGTCGAGCCCAGTGTGGAACTATCGGGCTCACTTGTCCGTCTTTCATTCGTTAACCCCGGGTTGAACTCCACTCATTCCCTGACACAGCGATGTTTCCCGTACATCTAACGTATCCGTTTCTGCATATCTGAGAACAGATGCCGCTGTACAGGGCCAGGATGATATGGGTAACGATATACTCATGGCTCGGGTGGATTTGACGCCGAGCTTAGAGGGACATGTAAAGGTTTTCCTCCATGCTACTATGCACCTACTAATTCACATTACAGCATGCCTCGGACCAATGGTATAATGCTACGAATGGCGCAGGCTCCTTCCACCTCAAGATCGATTTCCGCCCGACACGCGACGAAACGCCATTGACCATAGAGGCGTTTGATCTTCTCAAAGTCATCGGCAAGGGCAGTTTCGGCAAGGTGATGCAGGTCCGCAAGAAGGATACGCAACGGATATACGCTTTGAAGACTATCCGCAAGGCGCACATTGCGCAGCGTCCCGGAGAAATCACACATATCTTGGCGGAGCGCACCGTGCTTGCACTCGTCAACAACCCCTTCATCGTCCCCCTCAAGTTTTCCTTCCAAAACCCCGACAAACTCTACCTTGTGATGTCGTTCGTTAACGGCGGAGAGCTTTTCTATCACCTTCAACGCGAAGGCAAATTCGACCAAGATCGGAGTCGCTTCTATGCGGCAGAGCTTCTTTGTGCCCTTGAGCATCTGCACAGCTTCAACGTCGTGTATCGGTGAGTTCTTCTGCTCCGCTTTGTTGACCCCCGGCTGATCATTGCTTACCAGTGACCTCAAACCTGAGAATATTTTATTGGACTATACTGGACACATTGCGCTCTGCGATTTCGGTACGTTTTTTTGTTCGTTAAAGGTCCGTTTCTCATCATCGTCTCTCATCAGGATTGTGCAAATTAAACATGTCGGAAACGGAAAAAACCAACAGTAAGTTTCTTGTCAGTGTAGCTCGGTTGCGAACGGGTGCTGACTTGCCCCGATCAGCATTTTGTGGCACACCGGAATACATTGCACCCGAGCTTCTCGAGAGCCAGGGATATACGAAGACTGTGGACTGGTGGACGCTCGGTGTCCTTCTTTACGAGATGATGGTAGGGCTCTTTCCATGAGGTGATTGTTACACCGGATACTCAACGATACCATGCAGACAGGTCTCCCACCCTTCTACGACGAGAACGTCAACACAATGTATCAGCGGATTCTGACAGACCCGCTGAACTTCCCCCTTGATATGCCCTCAGAGGCCAGGAGTGTCATGACGGGACTGCTACAGCGCGATCCTTCCAAACGTCTCGGTGCTCATGGGAGCGAGGACATCAAGAAGCACCCTTTCTTCGCAAAGTATATAAACTGGGACAGGTTCGAGTTTAGTTGATCGCTTCAGACAAATGATGTTGATTTGTTTCAGACTGCTCGCGAAGAAGTATCCTACGCCTTTCAAGCCAAGCGTCGTATGTTCCTTACCGTTTGAAAGGTATCATTTACTAAAAGATTGCGACTCGATGTAGGAATCTGTGCTGGACGTTGCAAACTTCGACCCAGACTTCACAAACGAGCTTCCTCAGGACTCTGTTGTCGCTGACTCTGCTTTATCCGAGACGGTACAAGACCAATTCAGAGGCTTTACCTATAACCCCGCGAACGAGCACCTTGGTGAGAGCGTTAGCTACCCCAGTGGTTTGGCGGCGTAGGTGGTGGTGATGGATTCGGATGGCATACCTCTTCTTTCGTTTTCATTTCTTCTCTATACCTTTCGCAACTGGCACTCGGATCCTGTATATGTTCGTTCGCAATTCCGTTGTTGTACGTATCCGCCGCAAACCTCGATGCTGTGATACCCAGAAACTTGCTAGCCTCTCGCTCTGACTTTGTTGAATTAAATAATAGGTGTTGTATTATCCGGATGGTTCCATTGATTTGCATTTGCTATGTTATCGCGCAGAAAGTGAGCTCTTCCTTGGTAGTACCAGGTCGAGCAGGGCTAAGCACTCAGCGCTCAGCGCTCAGGCCCAAGGTGTTACCGGGCGTGCACTTCCGATCAATCATCGTCGGCGATACCCGAGCACTACTTGTTCTCTTTCGTTGAGGTTCAACGTTCAACGTTCAACGTTCAAGCGTTCACCGGTCTCCGACTGTGCGACGTCCAATTCCAAATACTTATCTGCGGTTACACGACTTGTGAAAAGCTCAGCTCCCTCAGCTTCACAAATCCGAACACTCCGTTCCGTTGCAACTCCCCGGTCCGCGTCCAAGCACATGAGCCCGCAGACGTACCGTATAAGCTCTCAGTTGACGCGTCAACCGCCTGTAAATTATGCCTTCGCGCCTTCTTATTTCCGAGGAACTTCCGCAGGTGGCATGGCACGATGATTTTATTCCTAGCTCGTCGATTTTCTGCTGGACCTCGTCAGTCGTGGACCTCCTCTGCTCTTTTCTAATGTGGAGCAAAAGCATTCTGTTCAACGCGTTCTTGGCTTCTGCTGTCATCAGTGCACCTTCTGGCTTCCCGTCGAGCGGCAATGGATTGTGGTATACTAAGCCTGGAGTGATTTGGTCGAGGGATTGGCTTCCTGTTGGAAATGGTTTTCTTGCTGGTATGTTATAGGGAATTAGGATGAATCCTCTTTCTCACATACGTTCTTGGGGATAGCCATGACGCCGGGCGGATCCGTGCAGGAGACATTGCAGTTGAATATTGAGTCGTTGTGGTCTGGAGGGCCGTTCCAGGATCCTGTCTGTATGCGACATTCATCCCAACTTTTCGATCTCATACAAGTTGCTTAGACATATAATGGTGGGAACAAGCAGCCTAACGAGCAAATGGCAATGGCCACTGCAATGCAGCAGTATCGCTCGGGCATTTTCACGAGTCCAACGGGGAATATTGACAGTAGGTTCAGAATGCTGGTCCGAAGTGAATGTCCGTCTTAACTTTTCACAGACGTCGAAACGCTCGCCACAGATCCGGGAGCCTATGGTTTGTTTTCGTCGCTTAAACATCCTTCTTCTATCGTTCAATGGAATATACAGGCTCATATATCGGCGCTGGGTATCTTGTAGCAACCCTCAACGTCACGGGCACAGTATCTAACTATGCGCGATGGCTGGATTTGGACCAGAGCATCGCCCGTGTGACGTGGAATCAGGCTGGTTCTGCGTTCACTCGGTATGCGTCGATTGATCTACCTACATTTCGGCATTGATTGAGCTCTCAGTGAAACCTTCTGCTCGCATCCAACTGAGGCTTGCACCCATCATGTTTCCGCTTCCAAGGGCACGCTTCCTCCACTGACTTTCGCCTTCTCATCTGCACTCGAAAACGGGCTCCCCACACCAAACATTACCTGCCTGGACTCGGACACTATTCGCATTCGGGGAACAGCCAGCACGCCAGGCATGCTGTACGAGATCCTCGGTCGCGTGCGAATCAAGGGAGGAAAGGTTGCGTGTTTATCCTTACCCGTTCCGACTGGCTTTCCGCCCAATGCGACGGCCGTTGTCACGGGCGCATCAGAGGCATGGATCTCATGGGTGGGCGGGACGGAGTTCAATCAGGACGCAGGCGACGTAGCACATGGGTTTTTCTTCAAAGGTCCGGATCCCCATGCCGCCGTTCTTGCTCTTCTCTCTGGCAGCTTGTCGACGGCGAGCTATACTACGCTCAGAAACCAGCATTTTGCCGATGTTCAGAAGGCGTTTGGGGCATTCAAGCTTGATCTGGGGCAGCAGCCTGATCTTTCAACGAGTACGGATGCGCTCATTGAGGCTTATCAGATAGACACCGGCAACCCTTACCTGGAGGTATGCTTCACCGGGAGACTGCGAACTTCTGTTGGCAGGATTTGGGCAGGATACTGATTCATGAGTAAGCTTCTTATGTTCAATTATGGTCGTTATCTACTGGGGTCGAGTGCTCGTGGCACCTTGCCGGCGAATCTGCAGGGAAAATGGGCTTTGGATACTGGGACGCCGTGGTCTGGAGGTACTCCTTTTACATCACACCATTACAACTGATTTTTTTTTTTTGATTTGAAACCCACAGATTATCGTAAGCCAAGATCTTCTCCACACGCCTTGTCGTTAATGAACTACTCAGACTCCAATATCAACATTCAGATGAACTACTGGAGCGCTGAAATGAGCAATCTAGATGTCATGAAGCCGCTGTTCACTTACTTCGAGGTGCGCATTTACCACGACTAATCTCATCGCCATTTGTTCACTCTATGACTCCAGAAAAATTGGGCACCCCGAGGAGCGTATACAGCCCAAGTCCTGTACAACATCTCGAGAGGATGGGTTACTCATAACGAGGTAGGCGCTCAGGTGTTACCTTGGTAACATCACTGATCTTGCTATAGATGAATGTTCGCTCTTTGCAATCTTTGCGAGATTGAGCTGAGCTTGCACAGATTTTCGGCCATACCGGGATGAAAGCATTCGGCAACAGCGCTGAATGGGCGAACTATCCCGGTAAGCCCTTTTACTGTGCTATCGCCAATGCCTCATCCCGTTTATGCAGAGTCCGCTGTCTGGATGGTATGAATCGTTTCATTGGCTTCATTCAAAACCTGATCATTCAGATGCTTCACGTTTGGGACCACTTCGATTACACAAACGATGTTGCGTGGTGGAAGGCGCAAGGCTGGCCATTGCTCAAGGCGATCCTCCTGGCGACATACATTGACCTATCTATTAATCTGCTTTTTTGATTCCTTAGGGTGTTGCAAGTTTCCACCTCGATAAACTAATCCCCGACCGCCGCTTCAACGACGGGACCTTAATCGTTAGTCCGTGCAACTCTCCCGAGCAAGCGCCTATCACTCTCGGTGCGTTGAAAAGATCGAGAGTGACCGGTTGCTGAAAGAGACCAATTCAGGATGTGCTCATGCGCAGCAACTCATCTGGCAACTTTTCAACGCAGTCGAGAAGGGATTTTCGGCGTCTGGTGACGAGGACACGGCGTTCCTCGAAGGTTCGTTGGCCGCATTCATGCGTCGAATGAGTGCATTGAGCTTGATGTAGAAGTACGAGCGAAACGAAACGCTATGGACAAAGGCCTGCGAATCGGGTCCTGGGGTCAACTGCAAGGTCTTTATCCTATATCATGCCTTGCACAGTTCTGATAGATCTGTAGAATGGAAGGTCGACCAAGATGCTCCCAATGATACACATCGTCACCTCTCGCACCTCATTGGATTATACCCCGGCTACGCTATCGCAAACTATGAAGCCAACCTTCAGGGCGACCTGACACTGGTGAACGGCAGCCGGGCTACGTATACGAAGGCACAAGTTATCGATGCCACCACGGTCAGTCTGATTCACCGCGGGAATGGAACCGGACCTGATGCAGACTCGGGATGGGAGAAAATGTGTACGTCTGAACTCTCTCTTGTCGGTAGTTGACCTATATGCTTGTAGGGCGGGCGGCCTGCTGGGCACAACTCAAGAATTCCTCCAAATTTTATCACGAGCTGACAGTGGGTTCCTTCATTGCTCGCTGCAGTCACTGCCTAAATCACGATTGTGAAAACAGTTCGGCATTTTCGAAAACTTTGGCGCCAATCTTTTCAGTTTATACGATCCATTCGATGTTGTGCCTATCATCCAAATCGATGCAAATCTGGGGCTCCCCGGTGCCGTTTTGGTATGGTTCTTTCGCCCACAATAACTCCCTCAACTCATTGGATTGATTCCAGAATGCTATTCTTCAAGCGCCTGACGTCCCTACACTCGCAGCACCTCTCGTTATCACCTTGCTGCCTGCCCTTCCAACTCAATGGGCCACTGGTTCCATGAAGGGTGCACGGACGCGGGGAGGAATAACGATAGATTTGCAATGGGCGGGCGGAAAGCCCACTCGTGCTCTAATGCGCGTCGATCCCAGTGTCGTTCCCCGACCAGTGCAGATTGTTTTTGGGGACACAGTCGTGGCGTCGTTTACGACGAAAGCTGGTCTGACGAAAACTCTCACCAGTTTTTGATGAAGACCGTGATTTTTGTATCATACACTCGAGATAACGTCGGCCTGCTGTACATATAACGTTATCGGCCCAAGCACCTCCCAGGTTCCAGAAGGGGAAAATAAGCTTGAATCGCGGTCAGGTGATCTGAACTTGCTTTCCCATTTTGTTGTTTCGCGCCTACACATTTTTTTCGTATGTGCTACCGCTGTCGTCTTCAGCAATAACCGCCAGAGTTGAACGTGGCCGTGGAGAGCTCACTTGGTACCACCCAGCTCATTTCTGTGTAAGCCGTATTTCTCGATATCTCCCAGTTTGAGGCCCAACAGGGTCCAACATACTAGTGTACTCGACTATCTATCCTTTCTCGTGGACTCAGATCTGCCTTCAACCCATTGGACTCTCAAAATCGGGCCCGGAAATTGCCGCACGAGTATAAAATGTGAGCCAGCTGTGACACTCAGGCTAGTCACTCTCTTCTCTACTCTCATCGTCTCCGAACCGGATTATCTCTTCCTGACATCAAGCATCTTCATCTCCGGCCTCTTTCTGTGTCTTGAGTCTCGTATCTTTGCTGGGCACTGTAGCGTTCATCGTTTAGGCTTCCCTGGTGCGTAAACTTCATCCTCCTAATCGCGTCGAAACTGACTTTCCTTGTCTCGCTTAGGCTGGACTCGCTTCTACTGTTGGCTCTAAATTTCTCGCCTTCCACTCGACCATCACGTCTAGCTCGGTTCACTTCCTCGTCGAATCTGCTTGTCGTCGCCGTCCTCCTTTCATCATCGTCTATGTTGAAGTTCTCTCTCCCTCGCCATTGCTGTTCAAGGCCCCAAGGCTTCAAGGCTCCTCAATATATTGAGACTACCGGCCCCCAAGACCTCAAGTTCCCAAGACGTCAAGCCCTCAAGTCGCCCTTGAGACTCAAGTTGAAGACCTCAGTGGGAGACTGCCAGTGCGCAAGGCCTCAAGTCACGTTCAATATTCTGCATGTCAAGGCGTCAACTTCAAGACCTCAAGCCGAGTCTCAAGATCTCAAGACCCGCCTGTCGACGCTTCTACAACTTCAGGACCTCAATTTCAAGACTCGGGGCGTCAAAGCTTCAACCTCAAAAGGCCGAACCGCGCCACAGAGCTCGCGCGTCAAGGCCACAACCTCAAGGCTTCAAGTCTCGCTTCAAGTTTCGACGCATCCAAGGATCGAGCTGCGCTTCAAGACTCGGCGCGTCAAGACCTCAAGCCGCGCTGCAAAACCCGCGTGTCAAGGCCTCAACCTCACGACCTCAAACGGCGTCTCAAAATCCGACGGCGCGTCAAGGCATCAACCTCAAGACTGGGACCTCAAGCCGCGCCTCCGAAGACCTGCGCGTCAAGGTTTCAAGACACTGGGCTTCAAGGTCAGTCGTCGGGTCCAAGGTGAGTGTTTCCTTCCCAGAGAAGGGTGCGAACTTGTCTCCATCCTCGTGCTCCCTTGCCGTGGGCTCTGGGCTCAGTACGCGCGCATCTGGCCTGATCCACCATCTGCGCGCGGAAGCCAAACGCACGTTAAATTCTTTTTTTTCTGCCTTTCTTGCCTTGACTTGTGGTATATAGCTTCTATTATTTTCAATGCAACCAATTTCTCTCGTTCACTTGAGCTTCTGGTCGGCATTTATCGTCTTCGAGCCCTCGACGCGAAGTTCAAAGTTGGACCGTCGTGTTGACTCGGCTCCGCTCGCAATATCCGTCTTTTCTCGTTTAGTTTCTGGTGCGACTTTCGGGTAAGGTTTCCACATGAGCAGTCGGATGTCTCTCCAAGTAGTTCCGGTTGAGTGAATATTATACAACCCTAATTCCACGGCCCCAACTGGATTATCCATTCCCTCATCTGATGCGAACGATTCTACACCGCCAGAGCATTGATGATAGCCTCCAAACCCTTGTTACCGCCTAGTCTCGCGACTTCATCCCGTATCTGCTGTTCCAGATTCTTCAAAACAGACCGGGTGTAGGCAAACGATTGTGTGTGTTTGTCGAGGTATGAGATAGTATGCGTCTTCAGTGTGGGCGTTCTTGGCCGTTTCTGAAGGGTGTCTAGAGAAGAGTATTGAGGCGCGGTCGATGCAAAGCCTTTGCCACGAACGTACTTAGCACCTGCCGATTCGTTTTATCGGCGTTGATCCCATGAACGATAGGGAATGAGAATTTGCCCTCCGTTAGGTCTTCTGCGAAACCTTTGTTGGAGGTGTACTAGAACATTTACCATGAGATTCGGGCAGTGGTTTGGATAAGGAAGCAAAGCGTACCTCTCCGCTCTGAAGATTCATATAATCGTCCCTGATCTGGAAATGTACACCGATGAGATTAACCAATGGCACGTAGTCGCTGCGTTTGAGCTCAGAGGTGATCTCGGGCTCAGAATCGGGGATCCACTCACATGCCAAGGTTCGTTGTCCCACAAGCCATGAGAAGCTTGATTCCGATTCTGAGCAGACCACCGGTTTCTGGGCCGGGAAATCAAGCTGGAATGCCAGCGTCGGCTGGTCGAGAGAACGCACTGTCGTTGACCATTCCAACATATTGGTCCTCTGTCGGGCACGTCAGGGAGTCGCGCCAAAGTAATTCCAGGCCCTGGCCCCGGTGTAATGATATGAGTTCAGCTGGGAATTGGTTAGCTCGCGCAACAACTGTTGAGTAAATGCAAAGAAACTGACATGTGATGATTGAAACAAGTTGTGTCTGCGAGGTCGTGGCGTCAGGGCCGGACAGCGCGAGGAGCTCTTGGTAGGCGAGGAAGTATACGTAGTTTGCGCTATTGATGGTTTGTGGGATGCCATAGATTTTGTGCGCCACTGGGAGCCGGATGAGTCTGTCTTGAAGAGAACGTTCGATGTAGTGAATTATATTACCTGGCTCTCCGCGCCGCAACTGGGAGTCGTCCTCTATATCATCTATCCTGCAGAACCGCTAGATCAGCCCGGGGGATCCACAAAGAGCGAATGTTGTTTAAATGCGCACATGAGACTCGCATTATGCAGCATGCTGACGACCTTGCATTGCAATGGACATGGTCACCACATTGTCCACACTCGCAAGACATCGCGCACCTTTGAAATAACCCTGAGCTTGCCCTCTGGCACGTTTATCCAGGTATTAAAAGCCGCCATGAGCTGCGACCGGATATCCTTGCCCGGGTTCGAGGTGATATACGAGAAGGGTTCCAGAACCGACAGTTCGTCTTGGGACGACCAGGTGTCTGTGCGAGACAGGCGGGCGAGAAGGTTGTCATAGGATGGGGTCGACATGCTGAGGTCGACTTCAAGCTGTTGAGCTGTTTGGATGGGCGATGGACGAGTTATATATGTATCGCGGCCGAGTAGAGGGACGGGACTGCGGGCGCGTCCATAAGAGATGGTCAGATTGACGCCCGAAGAGATAGATGGCTTTCACGATAGCTGTAGACCTCAGCAAAGCAGATTTGGCCGATTTGGTGGACGAGAAGGATTTCATCACATCGCCACCACTCAAGACCATTCCGCAGACACACAAAACAAGACACAAATTTTTCGGTCTATTGTACGAGTTCATTCATTGACTCTGTCTGCATATAAAATCCGAAACCGACGATGGGGGGAGTAAAATACAACGGGGATGGATAAGATGGACGATGACGAGTTTAGCTTTAGCGTGGGTGTGCGACAACGACGACGACGAGATGAGATGAGTGAAGAAAAGAGAAAATGCAGCAAACGGAAAGCGACAACAAGGCGACGAGAAAATAGTAATATTGCGTATTGCGGGTTGGATATCGATATGAAAAGGTATGCCGGTGTGAATTAAGGAGAGGGGTAGGGTGGGTGGGTGCAGGTAAAGTACAGTGTGTAACGGAAGGCCTTGGAACGGAACGGGGGACGTGTAACGGAGAACCAATGATGGGTGGAGGGAGGGGGGAATGGACGACGCCGAACGAAGGATATAGTGATTTCATAAATTGGTAGCAGTTTTCGTTTATTTCTTCGCAAGGCGCAGCAGTCCGATTGGGTAGAAATTGGCTTTTGCTTTCCAAAGAAGAAGCAACAACTGTCTTGGTGCTCTAAGGTAGCAGTAGCAAGGGGGGATGCATGCAATTTTTGAACAACGTCCACACGTTTTTTTCCACATTCAGACGGCGGCGATCCGAGAGGCGTTGGCCGACAGAGGTGTTACAACAGAGCACACGCCGAGGCGGAGCACTATTCCCACAAAACGGGCAGACAACCTTGCGGCGGTGGGTGATGTGATGAATAGGAGCGTGTTACACGACGCGGTGACGCTACACACCTAGATCTTTTCATCCTCCTACCCCTACCCCGCGCGCAAATCTCAGCCCTGATCCGCCTTTCCGCAACACGCGTACACCGACGCTATACGTCGACGTATATTAGCACCGGCTCTCCAACGCCTTCGATCTCTGGTATGACGCATTTGAGGTCGAAGGCTTTGGCAAGGACGATCTTGAATATCTTCTGCACGTTTATTGACGCTGACGTTGAGCAAAATATCAGCGACGCGTGCATTGCTCGTGCAAATCGTTTAGCCTGCAAGCGTGTTGGGGTCGCAATCACGTCATCATAGTCGTGTCGGCCACGCACCTGCTTTGTTATCTCTTCTTGTTCGTCTCGCGGAAAGGTGGCAAACTGATCGAATTTCGTTCCAATTAGAAAAGGGATGGCGGTCTGTGGGACCGAGTGAGAAGGGGATCGATGGAATAGTGGCGCATAGCACACCTTATTAAAGCCCCTGGCCTGCCGATACCACTCTTTGACGGAGTTGAGTGTCGACTTTCGTGAAAGGTCGAACATGAACAATATGGCGACGGCATCATTGCAGACGAGGGGCAACATATTGACAAACTCGCGTTGACCCCCGAGATCCCATATTGAAAACGTTATGGTTGTCCGTCGGACGGAGATGGTCTTTTCCATGAAGTTGACGCCTGCGTGGGACTGGATGAGTTGGAATGGTCGATGAGGAGCCGGTTGACGTACCCAGCGTTTGGATATAATCCTCGTCGAAACTGCCCTCGACGTATTTGACCATCAGACTTGTCTTCCCTATCTGCGAATCGCCAACCATGCCGACTTTGATGACAACGCTGTATATATCAATGAGCAAAGGAATGGTTTGGAAATTAGGAGCGATGGTAAGATGCGTCGGATTGGTGCGTTGGCGCGCGGAAATTTCTCCGACCCTCAATCAACGTTCCCGGAGTAGCAACCAGGTCCCCTGAGTATTGCAAAGCGGCGAACGCGTTCTCCGGTGTCCCACCTAAGGAGGTTGATGCGTGGTCGAACGGATGACGAACAACACGCGCCGAGTTTGCCAGCAACTCCACAAATCTCGCAGATGCAGAGGTCCTCGTCGAATTGCAACCTCGCGCCACCGAAGCCATTCCACCATGGTAAGACGAAAGAACTCACCTGTTCTTCTCATCGTTGTTGTCAAGAGACAGGCCGGTACTCTGACCGCTGGGACCTGCAGCCGGCGCCGATGTTGATGCAGTTGCAGCCGCTGCCGAGGGGGAAGCCATGATGAGGGCGATCGAGAGCAATTGGACCGATTATACGCCAGAAGGGTATGTGGTACCGTTAGAGAGCGTGGAGGGAGAGGCGTCGTGTGTCGTCAGCGATAGACGCCTGATAGACGCAGGGAGAAGGCGGAGAGAGAAAGGAAAAGAGGGGGAACCAAGGAGGAAGAAAAGAGAGAATGAGGGTGACGGGTGCCGAGGTGTGCTACGGCGTGGATGGGCTGGCGGTGGTCACGAGCGTCGTCGATGTTGCCCGCCGCGACGAGCCAATCGTTCCTCGTCGTGAGTCCTGCGTAATAACAAACTGCCCAAGCTAATGCCATACACGAATCAATATCACCAAAGACGCCAAATCAACGTTATGTAATCAACCTTTGTTGGACTCTTTCTTCACCATTCCACACCACGACCGTCGTCCACAGCTCTGGCGGTGGAGAGTGAAAATATACAGACTTTCGACCTATTCTAATCGTTGGATTCTCCATGGGGGGACTTGAACATAATTATCTCAATTCACCGGCACCGCAATTAGCTTTTGTGCTCTTGTGCACTTTCTTATCAACCAGACACACCACATGTCTCGTATTTTTGACGCCAATACGTCTCACCTAACAGGATTGCTAAAAAAGATCCCGTTCTGGTCACTGTCTCGACTTATTCAATGATCAGCGCTCGAATTCTTGGTCATGCATGTTTGGCGCACAACCTACTCTCCGCACAGAAGTTATTGACGCGTTTTCTACGCGTTCCCGATGTCCTGGAGCTTCCACTTTCTCCTTCATATACTGTTTGAACTGTACGATAACTGAAAGCGGAAATAGGTCGGTACTTTCTCGCAAAGCCCGACTACCCCCTCTCTCCTGATACCCCAGCGCTTCCGTCAGTTGATGGCGGTTTCAATATAATGCCAGCACGAATCTACCCAATTTTTCCGTGACCACATGTGTTCAACCCCTCCTCTCCCCCTCCGACTTGTATCCGTTCAGCGTCTTCGTGTACCAATTATGTCCTCGGATAGGCGACAGGTACATCGTGATACAACTCAGTCTCAACAATACCGTTCACCTCCGGAGCTTCTTCGCATCGCACCGAGACGCTTAAAACTGCAATGTAATGAAACAACCACTGAACTCCTTCGTTGCCTGCCCCTCCCGTCGCCATGCTTCTGCGCCTGGCCTTAGGCGTTCTTCCCTTTGTCGGTTCCGGTACGTCGAGGCATCGTCGCTGGTGCGAATATCCCATCTCATGCTTGCTGTCTCGTGCAGCGCTCGCCCAAGCCGCCGCGCAGTTCACCGACCCCGACAACGGCATCACCTTCTGGGGTATCACGGATGCGGCTCACCAAGTGACCTAGTAAGCTTCCTGAGACAGACTCGACCATGGTAGGCCAGAGATTTATTCATCTTCCTCGTAGCGGATATGTGTTCCCACCACTAGCAACATCCGGCGCCCAATCGACCGAATACATCGGCACTATCGTTTCTCCCATCGACAACAAATGGAGCGGGTACGCGCTGTCCGGTTCCATGATCAGCAGTCTGCTCGTTGCGGCGTGGCCGAACAATGGGAAGATCGTCTTCACGACCAGATATGCTACGTGCGTTCTAGATTAATCTCTCAAGTCCAGCTCTTGTCCTGACATATGTACTTCTTCAGTACCAACGTTTTGCCCGAGTGCGTAACAATCCTCCCGGTGCTGAAGTGATAAAATCGACATATGATTCAGCGTGTATACGGGTCCTGTTATCACGACTCTATCTACTGGCACCTACGTCAACTCGACGCACTGGAAGTGGGTCTTCCGGTGCCAGAACTGCACAAGTAATTTGTCTTTTCTATCCTATCCTCACGGAGGACTTGCGCTGAACTTTGTCGGCAGCTTGGACCGGCGGAAGCATCGACGTCAACTCGCAATCCTCCGTCCCAGCTTGGTCGGTCGTTCCTCAAGGATCTGCAACTCGTGCGCCTGACACGCATTTCTCATAGGTGTTCCTCGACGATCGCTGTCGACAACCCAGCGGATCCCGGTACCAGCATGGTCCAGCACACCGATTGTCAGTTCCATCCCTCTTCCCTCTACTACTGTGCTCGCCAGTTGATAATGACGATTCAACTCTATAGTCGGTTTTTACTTCTTCCCATTCGCCGAAGCACACGTCACGGCGTCTGTCTACAACAACTGGGCTTCTGGGGGAACTGGCGGAGGTACGTAGCTACGCCGTCATTAACAGCATTGCCAGCGTCCTCAAACTCAGCCTCCCAGGCACGACTGTTAGTACAACCAAATCCTCAACAACCACCTCCGCACAACCCACTGGAACCGTACGTTTCTAGCCCGAACCCTGTACTACCCCGAGTTAATTTATTTCTTCACTTTACCCAGGCAACGCCGTAAGACAATCCATCTCCGCTTCTACTGTGTTTTGACATGCAAATCCCAATTAGAGTCGACTATATCGTCGTGGGCTCTGGACCCGGTGGTATAATCACTGCCGATCGTCTCTCGCAGGCAGGCAAATCCGTGTTACTGCTCGAACGTGGTGGCCCCAGTACCGCGCAGACGGGAGGCACATACCAACCAGCGTAAGCACCTTTTCCGTATGGCAACGAAGGCAGCTCAGACTCATGATTATCTTCGACAGGTGGTTGAAAGGAACGAATGTATGTTTCTCCGCGTAAAGGTCTTGATATCCGACGCTGACATACATGCCTCGCTCCAAGTTCACCAAATTCGACGTACCCGGACTCTTCGAATCCATGTTCACCGACTCCAACGAATTCTGGTGGTGCAAAGACATCACCGTCTTTGCTGGATGCCTGGTCGGTGGCGGAGGGGCCGTCAACGGCGCGTGCGTCAAGCCAATCATACCCCATAGAAAATAATTATTCTGACATGAAACCACTGCCACTGCATAGTCTCTACTGGCTCCCCGCAGACCAAGACTTCTCCACCTCCGCTGGCTGGCCGCAAGAATGGACGAATCATCAGCCATACACCGCCGCGCTGAAGGCTCGACTCCCACCGACCGACGCCCCGTCGACGGACGGCAAGCGATACCTGGAACAAGTGTCGGATGTGGTCGGACAGCTCCTGAATCCGCAGGGCTTCAGGAATGTGACGATCAACAACAGTCCCAACGATAAGGATCATATTTATGGTGATTTCTTTTCGGAATATCACAAGTAACGAGTTTTAACTGTTTCTCCAGGTTACAGTGCTTACGACGTGCGTACAGCACCGATACGCGCTTCTTAGTGTTTCTGAAACACTGCTCTCTAGTTCCTCAAGGGCAAGCGAGCCGGCCCAGTGGCCACCTACCTGCAAACCTCCCTGCCGCGCAAGAACTTCCAGCTCAAACTCAACACCTACGTCTGGAACGTCATCCGCAACGGCTCGACCATCACAGGCGTCCAAACCAACGACACCGGTGTCCCCGGCGGGATCTACCCTTTGAAACCCGGAGGCCGCGTCATCCTGTCTGCTGGTACTTTTGGAAGCGCGCGTATCTTGTTCCGCAGTGGTATTGGTCCCACCGTACGTTGCTTGTGGTTGTCGATTCATTCATTCTCTTGACGAGGGATGGATGATGATTGTAGGACATGATCAACCTCGTCAAGGGCGACCCAGTTGCGGGCCCGCTTCTTCCCCCCCAGTCCCAGTGGATTAATCTCCCCGTTGGATACAACGTGCGTGATATTTTTCGTCACCGGATCCGCAACTTATTTCAACGATCCAGGTGTCGGATAACCCATCCATAAATGTATGCAGAGCACCAAACACTATTCTGTGCGTATGTTGACAGCTTTGCTAGTTGGTGTTCACGCACCCGTCAGTGTGCGTATCGTTTTGTTCTTCTTCGTGAATGAAGGGTCCCAGTCTAATATTATGAAGTAACAACTACGATAACTGGGCGAACGTAATGACCCCGGGACCCCCTGCGGCTGACGCTTCGCAATACATCGCAAGCCAGTCCGGAATCATGGCACAAGCTTCACCAAGGTATCACTCATTTTATGTAATATATCTCGTACAATATCCTAACACCTGATGATAGACTGAACTTCTGGCAAGCTCTGGGTGCAACAGACGGTGTTACGCGATGGGTAAGCACATCTTTCAAGCTCTTTGATCAGTAGTTCATTCACGTCCAATCCAACGAAGCTCCAAGGCACGGCTCGTCCCGGTGCTGCCTCATGGAACACGACTTACGCATTCAATCAAACGTATGTGTTGTCTGTGTTTTTCGTCTGCCTTGAACCAATGTTTCTGTAGCCAAATGTTCACTATAACAGCTTATTTGTGCGTATCAAAAATAGACACCATTTTGCAAGAGCTCATTTGGGAGCAACAGGTCCACGGGTATCAAATCTCGCGGCCGAATCGGCATCAATGCTGCCCTCAACGCGCTGCCGCTCGTTAATCCCTGGCTGGTAGACCCAGCCGACAAGTCATCGCTCGTTGCTGGGCTCAAGAGCATTGTCTCTAGCATGCCGGCAGGTACCTGCTAAAATCGTTCCACTGCGGGACTGTTCGCTTATTTTGCGTTTAGTCCCAAACATGGTCATGATTACTCCCGATAACAAGACAACTATCGACGCTTATGGTGAGCCCTTCCATGATTCTGTGCAACTCTCCAACTGATATTCGCATTAGTCAACGCCTACGATCCTGTCAGTTCTCTTCATATCTAACTTGAACTCCATGCTCATCGAGATTCGATTTTGTAGTCCACCATGAACTCCAACCATTGGGTAGGGTCCAATATCATTGGCCCAGCAGGAAAGGCCGTCGTGGACGTAAACACAAAGGTATACAACACGAACAATCTCTTCGTTGTTGATGCCTCCATCGTGCCCACATTACCGTTCGGAAACCCTCACGGTCTTGTTATGTCAGTTGCTGAACAGGCGGCGGCGAAAATATTGGCGCTAGCGGGCGGGAACTGATTGCTAGTGCATGTGTATATACTGTAATATATAGCCTTGGGGTACTTTTCTGCGTGTCGACAAAAGTGCAAATGAATTTTTGCTCAAAGTTGAACTTACGGCAGCGTGAACAGTCCCACGGTTGAATTTTGAGGTTTTTTTAACTTACGTATGGGGCTGGCTATATTTCGACAAGTATATGCAATCGTTTTCTGTTGTCGTAGGTTTTGGTAAATATGGACCCGGAAAAACAGGAAACGTTCACGGGAGTAGGTGGTCACAACATTTGAACTCGGCAGCGGCGGCACTCGTGGATGTGAATTCAATTCCATACAAGCATTCCTTCATGAGCCGGAAATTAGACCGAGGTCAGAGACGAGGTTGTATGATTCGAAATAAACTGCTAGAACTTGGAGTCGTCTAAAGCCGAGGGACGAACACTTGGCAATGCGACAACTTTACTCAGCTTCGAAGTTGGAACCTTGAGGCGACGCAAAGGCGACGAGTTACGACGCGCAACTTGAGCTTGAGCTCTTGAAGTTGACGCCTTGGCGCGTGGAATCTTAGAACGTGGCATAAGACCTTCAAGGAAGCGCCTTGAGCAGTCTCCCACTGAGGTCTTGAACGTAAAACTTTAGAGGCGACTTATGGCCTTGACAATGACGTCTTGAGGAAGCTTGAAGGCTTGAGGGAACTTGATGGCTGGAGCTCGAGCCTGAGGCGGATTGAGGAAAGTTGAGGGAGCCTGAAGTCTTGAGCAAGGGTACTGTACTATTCCGACCGCTGTCGCGTGACATCCGATTTTAACGAAGACAAGCTTAAGCACCCCGCCTTCGGCAGGGCCGGCTCGCTGCGCTCGCGTCCCTCCCTACGGCTGGTGCACAGCTTGTCGGGGCTCCGCCCCAAACCCCGCGTGTTTTTTTTTTTGCTGGATTCCGTGCCCATGGCGTGCACTCGCCGGCGCGCGGCGCCGGGGACCCGTGATTTTCTTGTGCTTTTCCGATTTTTAACGAAGACTCGGAACTGGCTTTCCAAATCAGGAATGCACAAGTCCCAGTTACAACAGCTTTGAGCGCTATAGGACTTGTCAATGCAGCAGATCAACGCAGCCACAGTGCTTCTTGATTAATTTCATTGATTTTGAGTGACCTATTGTGGCCCAATTTTGAATTCTTATCACAGCACACAGTTTCCAACAAGTATATAAGGTAGCACTTGGTGTGGCCGCAGCTTTCTAACAAGTACTCCTCAGACTCGGAGTCGGACTACAAATTTAAACCAGGAAACAGTATGCGCGTCTCTCCCTATAATGCTTGCCTAGTATCACTCAGCACCGCCGAATAGGGCGTACAATTTCGCGGGTACAGTACAGAGTATGGCAAACATCATACCCCCTCAGGATTACGAATCACATTCCATCTCGTCTATCTCGGCACTAGCTAGCTTTTTCCCTAGCTCCAATCCTTATCAGCTCTCCCTTGTCTTTGTCGCATCTGCGATTTTTGTTGGGTTACTCAGCCGTTGTCTCCCCTCTTGCCTCATGAAGTCATTGGACGAGCAAGTACAACAAGCTACTGGGCTTTACAATCAAGCCGTGGGCGGTCACTTTCTTTCATTCCCCGAAGAAACTGAGCTCTCTGAAAAGCTCCTGAAGTAGGCTAAATCATATTTGCCGTTCGATTATTGAATATTGCGAATATAGGTTAGATACTCAGGCGCGCCAGTTACGAAAGAAAACTCTAGTCTTTACTCCTCGCATATTGCCCAGCAGTTTTCAGCAAATTTATGCCCTTCTCAACGGTCATTCATTCGCAATCTGGATGTGCATTCGTCAAACAAAGGCTCTCAGAAATAAGATGCAGGTCAGTTGGATGTGTATGCTCAGCGAAATCATTTTTAAACCGTCTCGGGGTTTATAGCTTCTCATTGAATGCAAGAAAGAAGATTTCAACTCCGCCATGCCAGATGGTATACCTCCTTCTAGACAGTTGTGGCTTCGCCATCGATTCGGGGATTCTATCGGTGTTTGAATTCTATCTGCAGAGTATGCTTGATAGTGTTCTCGCTATTTCTCTTCTGGGATCAATTTTTTTTCAGCTTGTACAGCGCGAACTTTCAATTTCCATAAATAGACCCATAGACGTTGAATAATTTCCTTTTGCGACCTGATATCTGATGTGCCTGAGGCCTGATGGCCGAAGGTCGAAAATATATTTTCAAGATTCTCATGAGCACGTGTGGTTGTGACTTGTATCTTCGAGTTCTCCAGCCGCCTCGCTCGAGCTCAGATTGAACCAAATGACAAATGGATTTTTTTTCACCAGATTTTGAATTCAAGATCGATAGATTCGGATAGGGTACAAGTCGACACGCTTTCGTCTAGCTACGACCGCACTTATATACATAACGTTAAACAAACTGCCCAGGATCAGACGAACAGCGACCAAACCTCATAACCCTAGCGCTCGAACTTCAGCTTCAGCCTCTACTCAGAGCGGTCAAAAATCGCAGGCGGCATCACAAATTATACCCCAAAATGTAGTTCCAACACAACCCCAATACAGAGGTTACGACGGGTGAGGCTGATCTGTACCATGCGAAGAATCCTCCGCCAACAAGTCGACGAATGGTTTCCCCTTCGCTCGATGTAGCGCTTGCCGATAATCGGAAACAATCCGAGGAGGAAGCGGCCCATGACGCTCCGTTTCCAAGAGCCACTTGGCCTCATCGCGTCGTGCCTTTGAAATCGACTTTGGCGTCTTCTCGTGAACGGCCGCTCGGAGGCTCTTGTAGATCCCCTGACTCGGATACGTGACTATACCCAGCACCGCCGAACTCGTCTTGAACAGCGAATCCACCGCGCCCCTACCCACACCTTTCACCAGTCCGATAGCGCCTTCTTCTTTGGCCCCCTTGTACGGTTGTACGACCAAATCGGCGAGCCCCTCCGGAAACGCATGCACGAAAGTCTTGCCCGCGACACGCGCACCACTCTTCCAGTCTTTTACCTGGCCGTAGTCCTTCAGCTCTTCGCCGTATAGCTCTGGGACCCCACGCAGGCCCTCGGTGACAGCAAGAGGGATGTCGACGAGCGTGCCGCGGACAAATCCAGTGACAAGTCGACCGACACTCTTGCCCGAGGCAGCTGTCATCGCACCTGCGATAGCCATCCCACTCCGCCCTGATCCACTGCTCGAACCTTGCTGGAATTCACTGGAATGAGAACTCGAAGCATCGTCGAAAGTAGTGGGCAGGGGAGGAGGTGAAGTCGGAGTTGGCGTCGATAGGTTCACATGAGAGCGACTAAACTCTTGATAGGGCTTTACAAAAATTCCAGCAGTGGAATCGACCATGTCCGTTGCAGTGGCTACCATAGCGGATGCTGCTCCCGTGAAGGGATCCCAACGCCGATTTTCGATGTGAATTCTACTTGTGTCGTTCCTGATTTATCATTAGGATTTGCATATTCAATGCAAGGGAACGAGAACGAACACTTTCAAATTCTTGCTTTCGAAATAATGGTTCTGGATCAACACCTCGGCCACCAGCTTCGACAATCGTAGCTTAACTTTGTTTTTGCCTATCTGAACCTTCCATGTGGCGGGGCGATCGGGTAGGATATCGCACTGAAGCCGTTCAAGAGGAAGATTAGCATGAAACGATTCGACTGCTGTTTTAACCCCAGACTCCGACTTCATCTTCTCGGCAATGACTCTCGCTGCGGCTGCTGCTTCAGGTGTTAAGCAGAAGGTGATGGCTTCCGCGAGGGTCTTGACATCCAAGTTGTTGGACGGAATAGGTTTAGGTCCAGCGCCCGCAACGGCGACCATTTTACCCCAGAATGGTTGGCTGTTGACTCCAGTTAATCAAGGCTGCGGCAGAAAATATATCATAGTCGACATACTCTCCAAAAAACGGCACGATCGTCGTCGGTTTTCCGTTCAACAACCCGCACGCTGTCGTACCAGCACCACCATGATGCACCACGGCCGCGACGTGCTGGAATAGCCACTCGTGCGGACAGTCGCCGAGGTACAGCACATTGTCCAATGGCGGCCCATCCAGCTTACTCCAGCCACGAGAGATGATTGCACGAACTCCTGCTGTTTGTACCGCTTGGAGAATGAGGGTACTCATGCGCTCCGGATCGTCAATCACGATGCTTCCAAAGCCGATGTATACAGGCGGAGGACCAGCACGAAGGAAGGCGTCCAGTTCAGGTGGGGGTGTATAATTGGGAGGTTCTCGGAAGAAGAATCCACAAACGTCTAGAAAGATATCGGTCGACGTCACAAACCGGAAGGATTTCTTTAAGCTTACCGATATGAGCTGGCCAGTCCAGCGGCTTGGGAACCAATGCCGGAGACCAACAGTACGTGAATGGTATTTTGAGGGTTTCTGCAAGAGCTGGGCCTTCCGTGAGCGGAACAGGCTGTAAATCAAGGGAAGACCGCCATTTGTTGATGACATCTCCGAGGCTACAGTCCACTTCAGTCAGAGTATCTTCAATATTTTGCTACACTCACCCTTGCCACGTCAGGAATTCTACCACTCCATAAGATATATAATTCGCGATGCCCGGATCCGTGCTGGTATACTTGAGATTGGCTAGTGGATGCGAAAACGCTCGAGTACTCGTCCACGGCATAGTGAACATGAGATGAACAGGAATGCCCAGTGCCTGCGCACAGTGGACGTGCGCAAAACTCGGTGGATTGGCAATAATTGCCTCAGCGACAAACGGAGTGCCAGATACCTTGTCTGGAGCGATACAACTTTGCCAGCATCCCTCAAGCATCTCCGCCACCATCGCCCGTTTGCGCTGGATATCTCCAGCCCGCAAACTTCGCATTCCCGGAATTAGGCCAGGATTCTTGACCATGTATGCCATGAGCTCGGCAGGATCGCCTCCAATCGGATAGAACTCGAGCCCCGACGACCTCACAAAATCTTCGAATGTATCATGCGTAGCGAGGCGGACGCGATGACCATGTTTCTGCAGCTCATTTCCTAATGCAATGAATGGCTGGACATCTCCACGACTGCCGACGACTTGTATAACGATATTGAGTTTGATATGCCATTCTCGTCGTTCCCGGTGATCGTCTGTCGCGATATAGGGCGGTGGGAGAGGAACGATGTTCGCGAGTGCGCGTCCGAGTTTGGAGTCGAGGTCGAGAAAAATACGGCCGTCCTCTGCTCTCGAGTTAAGAATTCGAATCTAACGAGAAAAGCACATTGAAACACACCTCCTACAGCGTCAGCTGCGTTTCTGTGAAGATAATACTGGCTTGCTCTATCCGTTGGGAGTTGGAACGTCCCTCGTTCGTATGCGGGCGGGGCATCCTCCAGGGAACGTGTTCGAAGTAAAGGGCCGCTCAGTTTCAGAGAATCCTGGTCAGACTGCTGGTCCAGAATCATGCTGGTCTACCGTTTTCGAGCAAAACTGGTAGAGAGAAGAGATAAAAGGAAACGGGTTTGTTATTACACCATTTCCAACGGTCAGTTTTGAAGGGCTGGAGGCGATACATCGCGTTTTGACGGTTGTGGTCGTTGAGCTTGTCCAAGTTCGCTTGACTGACAAGGTGGTGCGCAGTCATCCTGCCTTTGCAGATCCGAATGTGGGACTGAATGGCAGAAGGAGGACAAGTCAAACAGTTCCGTATCCAGCTCGTGCTGCGTTTAGTCAGACTTGGTGACAAAGTTACCCAAAAGTTACCCTCGGTTCGGCTACTTACCATAACGGGTAATGTTGGTTGAGAAATTTGTGAAGAACATGACCACATGCGCATTCTAAAATCGCGTGCCGTCTCCCAGTGAAAGAAATTGAATTCAGGTAGAGGGAAAACCGCCTCGCGTACCATTTGTTGAGACCACATTGCTTGAAGTTCAAATCGGAAAGCGAAACTATTCGTGTTGCACTACTAGCTGAATTCCACTCGATAACTTGAACTCGTTACGAACAGCGAGAGAGAAATATATTCAGCAGCAAATCTCACCAGAACAGTTGGATACAATCAAGGCTAATCACATAAAACACGAGAGGAAAAAGGCGAAAGAGAGAGAAAAGTTTTTGACGTGCGTTTGGCTTCCGCGCGCAAATGGTGGATGAGGCCAGATGCGCGCGTACTGAGCCCAGAGCCCACAGCAAGGGAGCACGAGGATGGAGCCAAGCTCGCACCCTTCTCTGGGAAAGGAAACACTCACCTTGGTCCCGACGACTGACCTTGAATCCTTGACGCGCAGGTCTTCGGAGACGCAACTTGCAATCTTGACACGTCGAAACTTGAACGCGAATTGAGGCTTCATGAAGCCTCGAAATTGAGGCCTTGGTGCACAGGTTTTGCGGCGCGGCTTGAGGTCTTGACGCTCCGAGTCTGGAAGCGCGGCGCGAGTACTTGGACGCGTCAAATCTTGGAGCGCAACTTGCAGCATCGAGGTTGAGGCCTTGACGCGCAAGCACGGTTCGAAGTCTTGAAGTTGAAGCTTTGACGTGCGTCTTGAGGTCTTGAGGCTGAAGAAGCGTTGACGAGCGGGTCCTGGGACTCGGCTTGACGTCGTGAAGTCGAAAACTTGAGACGGCGAGGATTAAAGCGCGACCTGAGGTCTTGAAGTTGACGCCTTGATACGTAGAGTCTTGAAGGGTGGCTTGAGGCCTTGAAGCGCCTTGAGCAGTCTCCTGCTGAGGTCTTGAGCTTGAGGTTTGAGAGGCGACTTGAGGAAACTTGAGGGAGTTTGAAGTCTTGAGGTCTTGAACAGCAACGACGAGGGCCCGACAGAATACAGACGATGTTGGTTGAAGGCAGGACGGCGACGAGGAAGCTAAACAAGCTAATCATGATGGTCGAGTGGAAGACAGGTAACGTAGAGCCAACAGCACAAGGGAGACCAGCCTAGGCGAGATCGAAGA
Source organism: Favolaschia claudopus (assembly GCA_037176885.1). Classification (NCBI taxonomy): domain Eukaryota; kingdom Fungi; phylum Basidiomycota; class Agaricomycetes; order Agaricales; family Mycenaceae; genus Favolaschia; species Favolaschia claudopus. The sequence continues at coordinate 1,795,271 of JAWWNJ010000007.1, forward strand.
AAGTCAGTTTCGATGCGATGGGAGGATGAAGGTTACGCACCAAAGACGCTCAGATGATCGTGCAGTGCCCAACCAGAATACAAGCCTTTCAGTACGTGTAAAAGCCCAAGCTGAAGTGCTTGAAGCCAGGAAACGATGATTGAAGTGCAAAATGATTATGAGAGTAGAGGAGAGGGAGTGAGGGTGACCAGTGTCACATGTAGCTCACAATTTATACTCGTGCGGCAATTCCCGGGCCCGATTTCGAGAGTCGAATAGGTTGGAGGTAGGTCTAAGTTCACGGGAAAAATAAGGAAGAGTTGAGGATATATCCAGCGCGTTCCGAGTCAAAGCCGGCGGGGAGAAGTTGAGATTCGAAATACTTAAGTAAGTCCGGGTTCGATTTTTGTGGAGAAATGAGTTGGTTACCAAGTGAGCGAGAGACTTAGTTGAGCACAGTGCACAGGAACGAGATCAGAACGTCGTTTCTCGCTGAGTCTGCAGTTGGTGTTGAGTTGGTGGAAGGAGAGGTGCCGTCGGCTCACCTGACCGCGATGTGTCCGAGTCGGAGTCCCACGATGCCAATTGCCGATACATGCGGGTTTCAATTTGCGCGTTACAATCGTTACAATTGAACTTGGGCACTTGTGCCCTCTAGTTCCTAAGAAGCATTCCGCTGCAAGCTTTCACGGCCTCCGGAGAAGAAAATTGAAGCCCTAACGACAAATGAGAACAGGATTTTACCCACTAACTGACGCGAGAGCACAAAATCATCGATACTCGAGGACGAAAGACGACTCGGAGTACTTACTCGGTATACCACCCTGCTTGTGTTCCCTTTCTTTCTCTCTTTGGCTTGTACATGCAACCTTGCAATTCTCCCATCTCCAAAACTTGCCCCGGCCAGCACTGGGTCAACTGATCCCGAAATCTTCTCTACAAGGTTTTCTTCAGCCTTCTCTATGCTTATACAGATGCTCTCCGTATTTTCTGGGGATTATCTACCGAGTGACAAAGCTCTTTCTCTTCAAACTTTATCCGGTGGGTATGTCAGTCAAGCACGCCAGCAGCAATAACAAATGGCGTGCGACCGTGGATTGCCCTTTATATATTCCGGACTCTCAAGCGCTCTCATTTGTCAAGTGCACTTTACACCATCCAGAACCATGGGCGCCCCTGGCACACCCTCCAGCACAACCGGCGTCCTCAACTTCTCTGTGCCCCCCAAAGACGGTGTCCGCGCATACGTCAACATCAACGATCCAAAGGACTTCAACTATTCCCGCGAAGCCCATGAAGTCAAGATCCATAATCTGCGGGGGAGCGAGTCCACTGTGACACTCGATACCGCCGGGTTTCAACTATACAACCATCCCGCGCAACACACCGCATTCACGAATGACGCCGACGTCCAGAATGAATATTATCCGGAAAGCGTTGAGCTTATAAAGAAGCTCACTGGCGCCAGCCGTGTGGTTATATTCGACCACAGTGCGTATTTCAAATAATTTGTGGGCTCGATAATTCAATTTCCTTTCGCAGCCATCCGCCGCCGCAGACCCGACCAGGTCGACGATTCCCCCGACAGACGCCAGCCCGTCCCTCAGACCCACGTCGACCAAACAAACAAAGCCGCCGTCGCCCGCGTCCACAGACATCTCCCCGCGTCGGATGTCCCCAACCTCCTCACCAATCGCTTCCAGATCCTCAACCTCTGGCGTCCCATCTCGCATCCCGCGGTCGACTGGCCGCTGTCGCTTTGCGACTTCCGCACCGTCGACCCCAAAACCGACGTCTTCCCTGTCGCTCTGCGATACCCCGACCGCGAGGGTGAGACCGCCGGGGTGGTGTTCAATGCGAATCAGAAGTGGACGTATTTCACGGGTGTTACTCCTGAGGAGGTGATTCTGATAAAATGGTATGTACTTCCCCAGACTTCCCCCGTGTGTTGGACTTGGTTGGCTGAGGAAATGATAAATCCAAGTTTCGATTCCCTTCAGGATGGGAGCGTATCGCTGTATACCCCGCATACCGCATTCGCTGACCCTGCGACGCCGGAAGGTGCTCCACTGCGTGAGTCTATAGAGCTGCGTGCCCTGGTTTTCTACGATTAGGGTGAAGACGAAGATGTGTACAGTAGTAACGTATTACCTATATGTAAGCTTGAAGTTATGCGACGGGTCTGAATCTTGAATTTATGCCACGATCAGCTCAACTCGCAAACTCGCACCAGTCGAATCTTGGTGAGGTTCTGGTGAGGTTAATACTGTAATCCATAATCTCGACGTGTCTATGAACATACTTGTAAGCACTGTCCCGGTTCTTTAATCTATTTCATTTTCTGGGGAAGCAGAGTACAGAATAGCGGGCGATTTCATCTTAGTTCATCCAACCGATGGTTGAAATTCGATGAATTCTATGGTGCCAACTTCACTCAGTGCAAGTATGGTTTGCAGTATGTACGCGTCGACTCAAATTGTTTGGCCACTTGCCATGAGAACCCTCAAATGCACTCGGCTTTCCAAGGTCCTCGACGAAAATCGAAGCTTCACCGATTCCCGAATAAAAACAAGATTTTCAGTTCGCAGCAAAATTGCGAAAGCGTACTACGGATTCGAAATCAAGTACTGCCTCTAGATCTTCGCAGTCGGATTTCACTTATAACTACGTTCAGTATGTTATGTGCTACTTACAAAGTCGTGAATCTCATTCAAGCCTGTTCAGAAGAACGGATTTGTTCGATTACCCCAAGTATGTATAAACTGCAGGGTAACGTTAATGAGCAGTGTACTGCCTACACCGGCGACGATCCGGACTTTCGAAAGCGCCTTCACATCCCGAGGAACCTGGTGTTGCGAAGAGCGGATTTGGGAAAGCCAAGTTTTTGTGAGCAGATCTAGAGGCAAAGCGTAGATTATGACATTAACAGGGCTCTGTCGAAGTCCCCTTAAGCCCAGCGGTTCAAAGAAGATGAGAAAACGTTTGGAAAAGACCCAGGAGTCTCAGTAGGTTATAGGATCGAATCGTTCTGCAGCGCACCAGAGCGCCTATACGCGTCGATATGTGAAGTGAAATCAATGGTTAATGGGTACAGAACTGAGCGAATCGACGGACGGAGACGCGGCGGTCTGCTCCATTATTTTGAATTCGAGTTTTAGGCCGGGCTGCCAGCAGCGTGATTGAGGCAAGTAGTTAGAGTCGAAACGGAAACGGGTAAAATGTGTTGACCCCGGGCCAAAGGTCGTACAGCCAACTCCACAAGTTCCCTACCGCAATCCTTCGCGTCCCAGATCCGGGTATCGATTCTTGGGACGGATGCCGCACGAGTGTACATTCAGTTTCTTTGACGCGGTGGGATGGTGCGGGATGCGACGGGTGCGGGATGCTTGGAAGGAGGTTTCATGAGGCTAGCTCAGGCTGCTCAGCGAGTGTCGTCTACAAGACGATCAAATTCCGAAGCGAGTGTGACACAGTGTGACCCGGCGCGTCACCCTCGTACTGACTTTCTCGTTTCCCTCTAGCCCACCGTCTCTGCCATGGTGAGTTGTCCTCTCAACGAGTGTATGTGACCCCCAGACGGCCCAATCATGCATCCCAACGTCGATTGCATCGAAAAGAAGGGCATTTTGGCTGGATTCACAGACTCGTCTCCGGATGTCGTGTAATCGCTAATTTTTTGTCCGATTCGATTTCCAGCCGCCGAAGAAAGCCAAAGCACCGAAAGAAGAGGTCGTCCAGCTCGGCCCTAACGTCCCCGTTCGTCCTCCCCTCCCCCACACCCTCTCCCCATATCAACTAATCAACTCGAATTTCGTTTTTTAAAATTTATTAGGAAGGCACCCTCGTCTTCGGCGTCGCCCACATCTTCGCCTCGTTCAACGACACCTTCGTCCACATCACCGATCTCTCCGGCAAAGAAACCATCTCCCGCGTCACCGGCGGCATGAAAGTCAAAGCCGACCGCGACGAGTCCTCTCCCTACGCCGCATGCTGGCCGCCCAGGACGTCGCCGCGCGGTGCAAGGAGGTCGGCATCACCGCCCTACACATCAAGATCCGCGCCACCGGTGGCACCGGCACCAAGACTCCTGGTCCGGGTGGACAGAGTGCGCTCCGTGCTTTGGCCCGTGCGGGGATGAGCATTGGTCGTATTGAGGATGTGACCCCCGTGCCGACGGATTGCACGCGCAGGAAGGTGTGTTGTAGTGTGGCTTTTTTTGTGTTCGACGATACTGAAACAGATTCGTAGGGTGGTCGCCGTGGTCGTCGTCTTTGATTGCCTACAAAAAAATTACTTGTTGTTCGTTTGCATGTATTAGAACTACTGCCAACAACATCTGTCGCCGCTCGACGCGCAGCAGGTTCTTCTTGGGCCTGTCCCGCGGTCGTTCTTTCCAAATGTTACTGCTGCGTCTCCTGTATCGTCCCCAATCAGCCGTCGATTGATTACTGTACAAGCTCAAAACATCTTTCAGAATCAACTCGGAAAACAACGCTCAAAACCAACTCAAAAAGACACAAGCCCAAAACAAATCTCGAGAGCTCGAGTTCGCACACACGAAGAGCATAAAACATAATTGATTGCATAAGTCATAGGGAGAACAAAGCAAAGCCTAAGATACAACCCGTCTATAGGATCTACAAATTAACACATCTACGCTACAAGTCAAGACCGAGTCAAACCAATACAGGTGCAATCGTAATCGCTTTTGTTGTTTTCATGCAATTTCTACCATCTGAAAAAGAAACAAATCAGCCTCAACGTCGCAAAACCACGAACGAAAGAGAACTCACCAATGACTCAAGCCGCCACAGGTATAGTAAGAGGCTTCATCTGCCTCGGGTGAATGCGTACACGGCTGACATTCACCGGCGTGGCGCGAGGTGCGACAACAGCCCGCTCAGCTTTGGCATCGCCTGCAGCCGAAGGCTGCGCAGCTGCAGCTGCTGGTGCTGCATCCCCGCCGCCGCTTCCACCGCCTGAGTTGTTTTGGGAGGCTCCGCCTCCGCTGGACCCACCAGAATTGGCGTTGGCATTGGCGTTTGCGTTGGAGTTGGAGTTGGAGTTATCGGAACTGGAACCACCGCCCGAGTTATTGTTGATGTTCGAGCTAGAACCACCACCCGAATTGTTGTTGTTATTCGAGTCGTTGCTCCCGCCCGAGCTGTTGTTACCACCCGAATTGTTATTGTTGTTGTTATTCGTGTCGTTACTACCACCCGAATTGTTGTTATTGTTGTTGGAATTGGAGTTATTGTTGTTGTTCGAACCACCCGAATTATTGTTATTGTTGTTGTTGGAATTATTGTTATCGTTATTGGCGGTGGGAGTGGGCTCGGGTGTAGTGGTGGTGGACGAAGTAGTAGTAGTGGTCGTGGGCGTCTCAGGCGTCTCCGTCGTGGTAGGAGTCGTGGTAGTGGGCGTCTCCGTCGTCGTGGGAGTAGTGGTAGTGGGCGTCTCCGTCATAGTCGAAGTCGTGGTAGTGGTGGGAGTGGTGGTAGTGGTAGGCGTCTCCTCAACCGTCGACGTGTGAGAAGTAGTGGGCTCCGTATGATCAGTCGTCGACGTCTGAGCAGTAGTCAGTACCGTTGTCCAAGTGCGAATAGTAGTATTTACCTCAATTGTTAATGAAGTCGTCGCCTCGGTCGTGGACGTAGTCGTTGGCGTGCGAGACGTCGTCGGCTCGGTAGACGAAGGCGTCTCAGTTGTCGACGTAGTGGTGGACGTTCGGACCTCCGTGGTTGACGAAGTAGTAGGCGCCGCCTCCGACGAAATAGTGGGCGTCGACGAGGTTGTAGGCGTTGTCGACGTCGTGGAAGTCGTAGACGAAGTCTGGGGTGTTGTCGAACTCACAGCAGTTGTAGATGAAGTCTGCGGCGTTGTCGTGCTGGTGGCAGTCGACGAGGCAGCTGCTGGAGCTGCGGACGACGAGGTGACGATGTTGGAGCTGGTCGTACTTGAACGCGCCGGTGCGGGCGCTGCGAAAGGTGCAAAGGCAGGACGAGCAGATGACGATGCCGCTGCGGCCGACGCACGAGGCGCGCTGGATGAGGCAGCGGGAGCGGAGCTGCTCGGGGCGGCTGGTGCGGAGGAGCTGGCACGAGGAGCATTAGAAGAAGCTGCGGGGACTGAAGAGCTGGCGCGAGGTGCGCTGGAAGAGGCGGCCGGCGCGGAGGAGCTGGCACGCGGCGCACTGGATGAGGCAACGGGAGCGGAGCTGCTCGAGACGACTGGTGCGGAAGAGCTGGCACGAGGTGCGCTAGAGGAAGCTGCGGGAGCTGAAAAACTGGAACGAACGGCGCTACTGGATTGAGGAGCGAATGACGAAGCTGCGGCCACTGAAGAACTCGACCGAACTGCGGATGAAGAAGGGGCTATGACTGAGGAGCTGGACCGGCCAGCGCTCGATGACGGGACTGCGCTGCTGGACGGAATGGCGGAGGAAGACGGCTGAGACGCGCTGCTCGATCGAACCGCAGACGAAGAAGCTGCGGGGGCCGAGGAACTGGAGCGGGCGGCGGCGCTGGAGGATGGCGCAGAGGATGAGGCGGCTGCACTGCTCGAACGAGCCGCGGATGAAGATGCTGCGGGGACGGACGAACTGGATCGGGAAGCGCTGGAAGATGCGGCGGCGCTGCTAGAAGAAGGAGCAGCCGAAGGAGGGGAACTGGAGCGAGCGGCACTGGACGATGCCACTAAGCTACTTGAACGAGCGGAAGACGAAGAGGCCGCGGGAACTGAAGAACTGGAACGACCAGCACTGGAAGACACGACTATACTGCTGGAGTGGGGAATGGAAGACGAAGCAGCACTACTGGCACGCGCTGAAGAGGAGGAAGCTGCGCTGCTCGAGCGAACAACGCTGGACGACGCTGCGTTGCTGAACTGCACAACCGACGAAGAAGCAGAGCTGCTTAGGCGCACAGATGAGGACGGGCTGAAGCTGCTACTGGGACGAGCCGAAGACGATTGCACGGCGCTGCTGGATCGTGCAGCAGACGACGATGAGCTGCTAGACCGTGCCGACGAAGACGGCACAGAACTGCTTGACGGAGCGACGGAGCTGCTGGGGCGCATGGATGACGATGGTGCAGCGCTGCTCGAACGAATTGATGACGAAGCAATAGAGCTACTTACCCGTGCCGAGGATGAGGGCGTGGAGCTGCTGGAGACAACGGAGGCGCTGCTGAGGTGGGCAGAAGAAGAAAGGGCGGAGCTACTGCCAGAGCGAATCGAAGAAGATGCTGAGACACTGCTTGACCGAGCTGCAGATGAGGATGCAGAACTAGCCCGTGCCGAAGACGATGCGGGGGCACTGCTCGAGCGCAGTGATGACGAGATAGCGGAGCTGCTAGCCCGTACCGAGGAAGATGGGATAGAAGAGCTGCTGAAGCGGGCGGACGAGGAGGGCGCACCACTGCTGGAACGAACAGAGGAAGAAACTGCGGCACTGCTTGATCGTATAGCAGACGAAGACGCGGAGCTTGCCCGTGCCGAAGACGATACGGCAATGCTGCTCGAGCGAATGGAAGATGCAGAGCTGCTGGGACGCGCTGAAGACGACACGACGCTGCTGACCCGGTTCGAAGAAGATTGAGCGGCGCTGCTCGAACGAATCGATGAAACAGAGCTGCTGGGCCGCACGGAAGATGACTGGGCGCTGCTAGAACCCGCTGCAGATGAAGAAACTGCGCTGCTGGAACGCGCGGCTGAGGATGAAGAACTGCCGCGAGCTGAAGAAGAAACGACGCTGCTGGAGCGTGCACTCGACGAGCTCAAACGCGCCGAGGAAGACTGAGCAGAAGTTGAAGAGCTGGGGCGCATGGAAGATGCCGAACTGCTGGCCCGTGCAGAAGAAGATGGAACGACGCTGCTAGACCGCATACTTGAAGAGCTCGGGCGGATAGATGATGATACAGCGGAGGAGCCGGGCCTTGCTGACGAAGAGCTGACACGCGCAGAGGATGACGGCGCGCTGCTGGACCGGGCAACGGAAGAACCAACAACCGAAGACGAGCGGGCTGATACAGAACTGCTGGGCCGAGCACTGGCAGAACTACTGAGGCGGAGGCTCGAACTCGACCGGACCGCCGAAGACGATGCTGCGCTGCTGGAGCGGGCAGCAGATGAGGCGCTGCTGGACCGAGCCGCGGATGAGGAGCGAACGGAAGACGAAGAAGAAGCGCGAGTCGACGAAGATGAGCTGGCACTCGAAAGCGACACTACAACACTATTGTAAGAAAAAGCCGTCATAAGGATTCATGTTAACGTACCGCTTGAGCAATCAATTCCGACGTCATTGAAAAGAGTCTTGCAGCACTTCATAGGCTTCTTGGATCCAGGGCTGTGATAAGAATGAGTTTAGTAAAACTAGAATCAGTCAGAATATAAATGACTGACCACGACTGGGCACCGTTAACACCTGTAGTGGCCGGAACACAGTGGGTACCAATGTTGTCCCCGACGTGGAGCGATGAAGAAACACCAGCGTCTTGGAGACAACTGCCGCCATAGGGGCTATGGGGCGACTCGGAAGAATCACAACAGAAAGTCGCCTGGCCGTTGCAAGAGATGGTGCCGGATGCTGAAGCAGAGGCAGCACTTGAACTAGTGCGAGAGGCAGCTGAAGAACTGCCACGGATACTGACGGTAGACGAGCTCAGGTGCAAACTTGAAGAGGTCCGGGCGGCAGACGATGATGTCGAGCGAGCCCGAGAGCTGGAAGCGCCGTGGGAAGACGACATCGGAGCACTGCTCGAGGATGCAGCACGGGACGAGGCAGAGCTACTTGGACGCAAACTCGAAGAGACCACGCTGCTTGAGCGAGCCGAGGAGCTGCTGGATCGAACGGCCGATGACGAGACAGTGCTGCTGGAACGAACGGCGGAAGAAGATGCGCGGCTGGAAGATTGAGCGACACTGCTCGAACGTGCAGCCGAGGAAGATGCAGAACTGCTGAAACGGCCACTGGAAGAGCTTGAGCGAGCCACGGATGAGGAAGCTGCGCTGCTCGAACGGGCGATACTGGAAGAGGAGCTAGGACGTGCAGAAGACGAAGCAACGCTGCTTGAACGCGCGGATGAAGAGGAGGCACGGCTCGAAGATGGAGCTACACTGCTGGAACGAGGGGCTGAGGATGACGCGGAGCTACTCAGGCGGGCACTGGAAGAGCTTGAACGCGCCGCAGACGAAGAAACTGCACTGCTGGACCGTGCGACGCTGGATGAAGAGCTAGGACGAGCTGAAGGAGATGCGCTGCTAGAACGAGCCGCAGAAGAGGAGGATGGGCGTGTTGAAGATGATACTGACCTGCTGGAACGCGCCGCGGAGGACAATGCTGAGCTGCTCGGCCGGGCGCTCGATGAGCTCGAGCGCGTCGCTGACGAAGAAACCACGCTGCTTGATCGTGCGGAACTGAACGAAGAACTCAAACGTGCGGAAGAAGAGGCAATACTGCTCGACCGTGCTGCTGAAGATATAACGCTACTTGAGCGAGCGGCAGACGACGATGATGCACGAATGGATGAGGACGGTAAAATGCTGCTAGAACGAGCGGAAGAGGCGGAACTGCTGGCTCTAATACTGGAAGAACTCGACCGTGCGACGGAAGATGACAGCGCGCTGCTGGAGCGAGCGGACGAGGAAACACGGCTAGAGGATTGGACTGAGCTGCTAGAGCGGACCGCAGATGAAGAAGCTACACTGCTCGAACGAGCGACGCTGGAAGAGGAACTAAGACGCGCTGATGAAGAGATAACACTGCTGGAGCGTGCGGCAGATGAGGAGGAGGCACGGCTCGATGACTGGGCCCCACTGCTGGAACGAGCAGCTGAAGAGGATGCCGAACTGCTGGGGCGGCCACTGGAAGAGCTTGAGCGAGCCCCTGATGAGGAAGGTGCGCTGCTGGACCGTGCGGCGCTAGAAGAACTAGGACGAACGGACGAAGATAACACACTGCTGGAACGAGCGACCGAAGAGACCGAACTGCTTTGTCGGATAGCCGATGAACTAGATCGTAGTGAAGAAGCAGAACTGCTGGGACGGTTGCTGGAGGCACTGGAACGTGCCGAAGATGGAATTGAGCTGCTGGAATGGGCAGCAGACGATGAGACGCGGCTAGATGATCGCGCTGCGCTGCTTGAGCGAACACTGGCACTCGATGACGAAGCTCGCAGCGAAGATGATGGCACCGCACTGCTGCTGGAACGAATAGCCGACGAACTGCTTGGCCGACCACTCGATGAGCTAGGCCGCGCCGAAGAGGAAATCATGCTGCTTGAGCGAGCAGAGGATGCACTACTCGACCGAACGCTGGATGAGCTGCTTGGCCGTGCACTGGATGAGCTGGACCGTGCCGAAGATGACGGTACACTGCTGGAACGGACAGATGACCCCGCACTACTCGACCGAGCGCTGGACGTGCTACTGAGACGGACGTTGGAAGAGCTGACCCGAGCTGAGGAGGAAAGTACGCTACTGGAGCGAACACTCGAAGAGCTGGGCCGAACCGAAGAGCCGCTGCTCGAGCGGGCCATGGAGGAGCTCGACCGATATGACGAAGATGCAGAGGTGCGTGACGCCGAAGAACTGGAAGACCGGGTGGAAGATCTAGAAGAGCTAACACTTGAAAGCGAAACTGTGGATTTGACTTAGGAAAAACGTATAATATATCATCCCTAATTGCTTACCAGGCGAGCAATCAATTCCGACACCATTGAAAAGAGTCTTGCAGCATTTCATGGGTTTCTTCGAACCAGGGCTGAAAAGCACTTAGTACCATGCTGAAATGACCAACAAAGCTCAAACGTACCAAGTCTGAACACCGCTGACTGTGGTTGTTGCTGGTACACAGTGTACGCCTATGTTATTTCCAACATGAAGTGATGACGAAACGCCGGCATTATGGAGGCAATCACCACCGTAGGGGCTGTGGGGGGATTCCGAAGAGTCACAACAGAAAGTTGCTTGGCCGCTGCAGGAAACAGTGCCTGACGAGGACGCCGAAGCAGCACTCGAGCTGGCAGTACGCGAGGCAGAACTAGACAGTCCAATACGCGAGCTGGAACTGCCCCGGGTGCTGGAAGAACTGGGCCGAATGCTTGACGACACCGTGCGCGAGGCAGATGAAGACGAAAAAACTCGGGAGGAAGATGCAGGAACAGAGCTGATTCGTGCACTACTGGAGGACGCAGGGCGCGAAGAAATGAAGCTGCTTGACCGGACTGATGAACTTGAACGAGCTGCCGACGACGACACAACGCTGCTGGAACGAGCTGCAGATGACGAAACCCGGCTAGAGGATTGTACGACGCTGCTAGAGCGAATAGCAGATGAAGAGGCACGGCTGGAAGATTGAATTACGCTGCTGGAACGAGCTGCGGAGGAGGAGGAAGCACGGCTAGAAGATTGTGCGATGCTGCTGGAACGGGCAGCAGATGACGACGATGAGGCACGACTGGAAGATGATGCTGCGCTGCTTGAGCGCGCGAGTGAGGAGGAAGAGACACGGCTGGAGGACTGAGCAACGCTACTGGAGCGTACTGCGGACGAGGACGAGCTACTCGAGCGGGCACTGGAAGAGCTAGGGCGCGCTGCCGAAGACGAGACAACGCTGCTGGAGCGAGCAGCATACGATGAAGAAGAGGCGCGGCTGGATGATTGCGCGATGCTGCTTGAACGTGCAGGCGAAGATGACGCCGAACTGCTGTTCTGGCGAACACTGGAACTTGAGCGCACTGAAGACGATGGCGCTGGCGACGAGCTGCGAGCACTGGAGAAGGTAGAGCTGCTTGAGCGCAGGGAAGAAGAAATCAGGCTACTTGACCGTGCTGACGAGAAGCTGCGGGAGGCAGACGAAGAACTTGCAGATGCAGATGACGAACGACGGGATGCAGAAGATGACACCGAGCTACTGGGGCGAGAAGCTGAGGTCGAGGATGAGGATCTGGGGACAGAAGAGGACGCCGACGATGATAGCCGGGAACTGGACGACGAGCTAGCGCGAACTGAGCTGCTGAACGAGGACCGAGAAGCCGAAGATGTCGGTGCGGAGGCCGATGATGAACGGAATGCCGAAGAGGATGCCGAGCTGACGCGCGATGATGAGCTAACATTACTGCTCGAGCGTGGCACAAACGCCGAGCTTGCCGAACTCGAACGAGCCGCAGATGAACTTGCAACCGACGATGAGCTGCGTGCGGTGGAAGATGATGGACCGGAACTGCTAGAGCGTGACGCTGGCGACGAGCTGCGCGCTGAGGAAGAAACGCTGGCTGAAGATCGGGGGGATGAGACAGAGCTGCTGACTCGGGACGCCGAGCTACTCGAGCGGACGGCTGACGAAGAGACGGGGGCGCTAGACGAGCTAAGGCGTGACGCGCTAGAAGAAGAACGAGCCCCGGAAGAAGAAAATGTACTGGAATGTGACGTAGAAGCTGAAAGGAGAATTAGGGTGCTGCGGAGGAACATTATCTAACAAACGTACCCGCAGAACTGCTGAATGCAGAGGACGAGCGACGCGAAGAGCTGACACCGATAGACGATGAAGCACGTGAGACTGACGATGACGACGACGAGCGAACGATTGAGGGTGATGTTGAGCTGCTGACACGCGAGGCAGACGAAATTTGAGAGCTGCGTGCCCGAGAAGAGCTCACGACACTCGAAGAGGGCCGAGACGCGGAACTCGATGCAGAACTGCTGCGTGCAACTGAAGAACTAATGGCCGAGGATGAGCGCAAGGCCGAAGAAGCTGAACTGCTGACACTCGCTGAGCGAGAGGAAGACGCTAAAGGCAAAGGTTAATGGCAACATTTAAAAAATGCAAAAGATGAGACTTACCTGCAGACGATGAGCCCTGGGCGCTGCTACTCAGACGTGATACAGAGCTTTGCAAGACGGAGGAAGAGCTGGCGCGTGCAGACGACGAAGCACCTATCGATGAGGAGCTACGTCCAGCTGACGACGAACTTGCGCGGGAGGATGGAGCAGACGAGCTCACACGAGAGGCGGAGCCTGAACTACTAACTCGAGAAGAAGAGATAACACTCGAGCTGCGAATGACAGACGAACTGGCCCGGGAACTCGATGGAGAGGATGATGCCGCAGAACTGCTTGCGCGAGCACTGGACGACAGTGGTGAACTGCTAGCTCTCGACGAAGAGACAACACTGGAGCTTCTGGCGCTCGACGAAGAACTGATACGGATAGAGGACGAGGGCACCGAACTGCTGGCACGCGAGGATGAAGCGCCACTGGAGCTGCGAACACCAGACGAAGGGGCGGAACTGCTTGCACGGGACGACGACGCAACACTTGAACTCCTTGCGCTGGACGAAGAGATGCGAATGGAGGACGAAGGCACCGAGCTGCTGGCCCGCGAGGAGGAGCCAGCGCTCGAGCTGCGAGCACTGCTTGTTGATGCAGAACTACTTGCCCGCGAGGAAGAGACAGCACTGGAGCTTCTCGCTGAAGAGGAGGAGCTTATCCGGATGGAGGAAGATTGAGCTGAGGTGCTGACGCGCGAGGAAGAAACATTCGAGACGCGGGCGCTGGACGAGGGGACGGAGCTGCTTGCACGGGACGACGACGCAGCGCTTGAGCTCCTTGCAACGGATGAAGAGATGCGAACGGACGATGAAGGAACCGAGCTGCTCGCGCGCGAGGAGGAGGCAGCGCTCGAGCTGCGGACGCTGGATGATGCTGAGGAACTGCTGGCGCGCGATTGAGATGCGGAGCTGGAACTACGAGCGCTGGATGACAGCGCCGAACTACTAACTCTCGACGAAGAGACGACGCTGGAGCTTCTTGAGCTAGAAGAGCTGATCCGCAAGGAGGATGAAGACGCAGAGCTGCTAGCACGCGAGGACGATGCTGCGCTGGAGCTACGGGCGCTTGATGATGACCCGGAACTGCTTGCCCGCGATGAAAAAACAGCGCTGGAGCTACGAACGCTGGAGGAGCTGGTACGAGACGCCGACGCAGAAGATGGCACAGAGCTGCTTGCTCGCGAAGACGAGGCTACGCTGGAACTACGTAAGCCCGACGAGCTGGAGCGGAAAACTGGAGGAATGGTCATGGATAAGTAAGGCTCATGGAGAGATAAGCGCCGCGAACATACCTGAAGATGAAGACACCCTCCCACTGCTGGAGAACATGGACGCAGAACTGCTCGCACGTCCCGAGGATGACGCGGACGAGCGGGAAGACGAAGCAGGTGCACTGGACGAGCTGCGTGCAGCAGATGACGAGCTCGAGCGGAAAGCGGACGCCGAGCTGCTTGGACGCGAGGAAGATGCAGCGCTTGAGCTGCGTGCGCTGGATGACAATGCGGAGCTGCTGGCACGGGAGGAGGATGCGCCGCTGGAGCTACGTGCGCTGGATGAAGGAACAGAGCTGCTGGCGCGCGACGAAGACATGATACTAGAGCTGCGAATGCTAGAGGAGCTTGCCCGGGAGACAGACGCAGAGGAAGATGGTGCAGAGCTGCTTGCTCGTGAGGACGACACTGCGCTTGAACTCCGCGCGCTGGACGATGGTGCAGAGCTACTAAAGTGAGAGGAGGAGGCGGCGCTAGAGCTGCGCACACTCGAAGAGCTGGCACGAGACGACGACATAACGCTCGAGCTGCGCGCAATGGATGAAGAACTGGCGCGAGAGGCGGACGCAGATGACGAGGGCAATGAGCTACTTGCACGCGAGGAGGAAGGCGTGCTCGAAGAGCTTGCACGGGCAGAGGAAGAAATGGCAGAGCTGCTGACACGAGATGAGGAGAAGACGCTTGAGCTACGCGACGAAGACACTGCACTGGAGCTGCGAACGCCTGAAGAGCTAGGGCGGGAAACCGACGCAGAGGAGGAAAATGCGGAGCTGCTCGCACGCGAAGACGATACACCGCTCGAGCTTCGGGCGCTGGACGACATGGAACTGCTGGCCCTCGACGAAGAGACAGTACTCGAACTCCTGACGCTAGATGACGAGCTGATGCGTGCGGAGGAAGGAGGTATCGAGCTACTGGCCCTTGAGGAGACAGCACTGGAGCTACGGACGCTGGAAGACAGCACAGAACTACTGACCCTCGAGGAAGACGCAATGCTGGAACTTCTGGCGCTCGATGAAGAAGCGCGAATGGAGGATGAAGGCACCGAACTGCTTGCACGCGACGAAGAAACAGCGCTCGAACTACGAACACTAGAGGATGGTGCGGAACTGCTGAGGCGCGAGGAGGACGCAGCACTGGAGCTACGGGCGCTGGAAGATGGCGCAGAGCTACTGGCCCTCGACGAGGAGACCGTGCTGGAACTCTTTGCGCTGGACGATGAGCTGATCCGCGAAGACGAAAAAGCACTCGAACTGCGAGCACTGGATGAAGGCAAGGAGCTACTAGCCCTCGACGAAGAAACTGTGCTGGAACTCCTTGCGCTGGACGAGGAGCTAATCCGCGAAGATGATACAGCACTGGAGCTGCGAGCACTGGATGACGGCACCGAACTACTAACCCTCGACGAAGAGGCAGCACTCGAGCTACGAACGCTCGAGGAGGAGCTGACGCGCATCGAAGATGAAGGCATCGAGCTGCTAGAGCGCGAAGACGAGACTGCACTCGAACTACGGACGCTGGATGCCGGCACAGAGCTGCTAACACGGGAGGAGGAAGCAACGCTTGAGCTGCGTACACTCGAAGAGCTCGAGCGCGAGACCGACGCGGAAGACGAAGCTACGGAACTTGCCCGAGATGACGACGGGGCGCTTGAGCTGCGAGCACTAGACGAGCTGGCACGCGAAGAGGACATGACGCTTGAGCTTCGTGCGCTAGATGATGGGACCGAGCTGCTTGCACGAGAAGAGGACACAACGCTCGAGCTGCGAGCGCTGGATGATGGGGCAGAGCTGCTGGCGCGGGAAGAAGACGCAGCGCTAGAGCTGCGTGCACTGGACGATGCAGCGCTGCTGGAACGAGAGACGGAGGCCGAAGACGACGCGGAGCTACTCAGACGCGAAGCCGACGACGATGCGGCGCTGCTTGGACGCGAAGAGGACGCATTGCTGGAAGCTGAGCTGCGTATGCTCGGCGATGAGCTAGCACGAGAAGCTGACGAGGAAGGCGGCACGGAACTGCTAGCGCGGGATGACGAGACAGCGCTCGAGCTGCGACTACTCGACGCAGAGCTGGCACGGGAAGCCGATGCCGAAGAGGATGCTGCGCTACTGAGCCGTGAAGAAGAAGCAGCACTTGAGCTGCGCACAGCAGACGACGAGCTGGCGCGAGAGGCCGACGAAGAAGGTGCGGCAGAACTGCTTGCCCGGGACGAGGAGGCGGCACTCGAATTGCGAACGCTCGAAGAAGAGCTGAAACGAGAAGCCGATGCCGATGATGATGCCGCAGAGCTGCTGGCGCGGGATGATGACGCGATACTCGAGCTGGCTCGAGAAACAGAAGCAGACCACGAGGCAGCACTAGAGCTGATGCGGGAAGACGACGCTGCGGAGCTGCTTGCGCGGGAAGAAGATGCCGCAGAGCTCGAGCTACGTGCACTGGATGCCGACGCGGATGAAGACGCCCTGCTGGAGCTGCGAGCGCTCGCGGAAGAGCTCAGACGAGACGATGATGCCGCAGAGCTACTAGCGCGAGATGAGGACGCAGCACTCGAACTGGATCGAGAAAACGATGCAGACGACGAGGCGGCGCTGCTGCTTGCCCGCGAGGAGGAGGCGGCGCGGCTCGAAGCAGAGCTGCGTGCGCCAGACGATGACGACGCCGCCGAACTGCTGGCACGCGAAGACGAAACAGGAATGCTGGAAGCCGAGCTAGCGCGAGACGCTGATGAAGACGACCGGAAAGCGCTGGCAGAGCTGCTCAAACGTGAAGCCGAAGAAGACACAACAGCTGAGGACGAGGAGCGAGAAATCGACGCGGAGCTACTGGGAGCGGAAGACGAGGCGCGCGACGAAGAAGACGCGATACGGGAAGACGACGAAGGTGTCACTGAAAGAGTGTTTAAGCATGCAAGAGAAGTGGTAGAGAGATTTTCCTTACCGGCCTTGCAGTCGATACCGACCGAACCTACAAGGTTGCCGCAACATTGGACCAATGTGCCAGAGGAGCTATTCTGGTATGAGGAGGAGTTTCAAAGACGTTCAACGCTCAACGCACCAGGAATTGCCAGAAGCAGCCGTGCATCCTGTTCCGATTCTCTCCCCGCAACTGCTTTGAGGGATGCCGAGATCATGGAGAGTACTCTGAGAGGCCGGGCTGCTGGCGGCCTGAACACTGGAACAACAGAAATTCTTCTTGGGTTCACAATGGAAAGGAGTGGGTGAAGTCTTTGGCCGTTTAGCTTCTGTATTGAATGAGTACATGATATCAATTCGAGATAACACATCGAAAACCCACCTGTACCAAAGTCGCGTCGTTGAGGCAGAGGCGGAAGACCACGAGCAAAACGCTGGGCGTTAGTGTCGTGGGGCGCGGCTTCCACGGCAGCGATAACGAAAGGCAAAGCGTACAAGAGGATAGAGGTCCTCATGTCGGAAGGAGATTGTCGATAGACGAGCAACACTGAATCCGAGATTCATAGCTAGACTTTATATGTTTTCGTGAAACAGTCCAGATGGAAAATGGAGGCGGAAAACAGTGAGACCGATCTAACACAGGGCGATCGGTGTGCAGATTGCTTCCGCGGGTGCATTTGGCGAACACTTGTGAGTCCACGAACAAGCAGTGCACTGGTGGCTGGGTAGAATAGGAGGATGAACGTGGCTTTTTCAGAAAAGAAAAGGACCCAGAGGATGTCGAGAAAAACGCACATTGAGCAAAAATAATAAGTGAGACATGGCTCGGAAAGTTTTCGACAGTGAAACCGGTCTATCCAGACAAGCCTAGTCCTCGGGTGCGTCGGGCAATGCGGCGAAACACTGGGACTGAAGTCAGTTTTTTTCCTGAAAAGGAGGGGGTGTTTTGCCACAGCGGATGAAGACGACTCAGTGAGTGGAACGGGAAGGGAAGAGGCGGTACGAGCCGATGATTCAGACAAAGAGAAGTCCAAGCAAAAGGACATTTCGCAGTGTACAAGCCCAACAACGCGCTTTTCAGTCGAGTTGGATTTCTCCAACCGATTCGCTGCTTTTGTCGGCGAAGACAGACACAAACGGCATGGAATGGAACAGAGACCTCACCTTATGCGAGAGATTGAATGTAAGTTGAAGCAGGATTGACTCCATGGCAGGACTCTCAACAGAAAACAGATACTGAGGAATCGTATAATTCGGTAGCGTCGACGCGTATGTTGAAAGGCAAGGGTTGTGCCAAACAACCGCTTTCGTCCGTAAAAGGAAATTTTTCAACCGGGAATGAGAAACTTCACATTATATGTACTTGGAGGACGCCGGGATGTACTACAGCAAAGAAGCACTGGTATTTTGGCTGCTATGCATTTTTGAGCCTGCATAGCCGAGTCATACGTAACATTTTAATTTTTCATTTGACCCCTAACTCGAACAAAAGGGTGAAATATCTCAGAACAACGAAAGAATTAGGAGAACTGGGTCTCCTCTAGTTAGTACAGGAGTAAGTGTTAACCCATTCGAGTACTACTAGTATTCGCTGTGAATATACATTGAATGCATTGGACCATCAGGACACACTGGCAGGGAAGCTATCCGCTCCGAGTTTCCTGTTCCTTCGGCATAACGGTACCAAGAAAACTGAGGATAGTCTCAAGAACTGGACAGGGAGTGGCGCCCCCAGCATGATGAGAGAGTGATTCCACCAACCTGAAAAAATTCCTCCCGATCTGCCAAACCCCTTGGCAAAGCAGACGAGTTCGGGGTGAAGACGCGAAGGCAGGGTAAATTTAAGCAGCTTAGCTGGACTCCATCTTCAGAAGGTGGGTCAGAACGGTGCGCGCAACCTTGTATATCAAGTTTTTCGAGGCTTGGAACCGACCTTGTGCTTTGCAAGTTACTGTAAATAACTTCAAATCAATGCATCTAACGAAATCCGTAGCAAATTATCCTATCCTACCCTATCGTATCAGAAGTAATCACTTAAGACAATGGAAGATATTCTAGATTGAAGCCATCAGCACATACAGAAGCTAGCTGCTGCTTGAATCGTGTTTCTTCCTCAGCATTGCAGCGGTAAAACGGAAGACGGATGGTTCCAAGAACAGGGCATGGAGTCGCGCTACCCCCAGCGTAATGCGATAGTGATTCTACCAGCTTCAAGACATTACTCGGACAGTCACCTGAGTCCACACTAAGCGGATCGAGAATGAAGGTGCGCAGGCGAGGAAAGCGAAGGAGAGGCAAGCCATCCTCGGAACACGGGTAAGTGAAGCACTTCTCAATCAGCTCATCGTAGGCATCGCAGTGCTCGATGCTGAGCGTCTCGAGACTGGGGATTTCCATGAGAATGGAACAGAGCTCGTCAATGGCGAGATCATCCAGTTGACAGAGATTGAGATGAAGGAGATGGAATCTCGAGTTCCGTACCAAATCAAGAACGATGGGGAAGACGTCAAGGGAGGTGTCCAAATCCAGAGTGAGCGACTCTAGCTTGGGGAATGACATCCTTTCGAGAAGGTCGCAACAATGGATGCTAGACCCTGATGTGAGGGAAAGTCGGCGCAGACTGGAGAGTGTGCAGATGTCAGGAAAGAAGATGCGACCTCTCCTTTCTTCCAGCTCTTCTTCAGATTGATCTGCAAGTTCCGAGAAGGTAGCGATTTCTAGGCCCGTACATAGGCAAAGAATGTCGCGGGCCTCGAGTGCGGGAACACCCATATTGATTGTCAAAGTGGTTAATTGGTGCCAGGCGAAGTTGGAGCAGAAGACGGAGGACACATCGGTGTGGTCTTCAACATGAAGAGGCGCTACGTCCCCCTTAATGGCCAACCTCCGCAAGGACGGAGCGAAACGGAAGTATTCGAGAAAGCTTTCGAAATCGAATGCCTTCGAGTCGACCACCGAGATGCTGAGCTCTGAAAGCGTGCAAAACTCCATGACGCCAAAGACAAAATGGGAAAAAGAAGAGTCTTCGGCTGTGACAACCATCGTCAGAGTTTCTAATTTGTCCACCACTGTTCTCAAGGTCCACAGAAGTGGGAGACCCATCACTATCTCTTGGACCTCCTCAACCGTGAGAGAAGTCAACGGAAGGCCACGAAACCTCTGCAGGGGAGCCATACAGTCGACCGCATCCTCTCCAGTCGGAGTAGAAATGCGGAGGGAGAGAGGTCTATTCCTGGAAAGGCCGAGTAGATGCTGGGTGACAGCAGCATTGCGGGTCATCATCGCCGGCGTGCTGAAATGTAGGTCGCTCCAGAGTTCGGGCATGCTACGCAAGACGGCGCGCCAGCGCGAACACACATTACCGAGAACCATGAGAGCATGTTGCTCATCGCAGACGGTATGATTGGCGGCAAGAGAGTTGTCGCGACAAAAAGCAAAGATGTGGCCTAGCATTTCGGGAGGGAAGCGCCGCAATGGAGAAAAGAAGCCCTTCAGATGTCCAAG
Source organism: Favolaschia claudopus (assembly GCA_037176885.1). Classification (NCBI taxonomy): domain Eukaryota; kingdom Fungi; phylum Basidiomycota; class Agaricomycetes; order Agaricales; family Mycenaceae; genus Favolaschia; species Favolaschia claudopus. The sequence goes on from JAWWNJ010000007.1 coordinate 1,815,764, forward strand.
GAGCGATGCTCGTCGCTCTATGAACTCGGAGAGCTCGTTGGAGGATGCAAGCTCGTGCAACTCCGTGTTGCTTGGCACCGAAAAGTCGAGATAATGGAGAAATGAACGGCGCCCATAGGCAAGTAGCGGTGGAGCGGGTGGAGCGTTGCTGCGAATTAACAGTTCGAAAAACTGTTCTTGAATGTTCGTGGAGCTCTGAAATGCCAAGAAGAATTATTAGCATAGGTATCTCGTTCAAATTCAAGGAGCCTTCGCACCGAATCAAGGCCAACGTGTGGCTGGAGTGAGTCGGTGTCAGTGTCCATAGCCTCTGCAGTGAACGAATGAAGGAGACTCGGCGCAAGAGACAACTTGGTGAAGAGACAGAGCGAGAAGCGTTATGGCACATAGAACCCCCGGTTATATAGTGCAGAGAACAAAGGAGCTCGGGAAAAGTACAAGGAACGGCGAGTCCCAGCGGGTCTCTTTGTTTTCGGGTGCGGCCATAATGGCTGTGGAATGCCAGTGAACGTACAAACAAAGAGACTTTTGCTCATCAGGGACGTTCAATTTGATTACGGAAACAAAAGTCGTTCGTCGGAGCGCGACGCGTCCGTGACGAACTATGTGACCGTAACGTTCCCACGCCCATTTATTTTTGAAATTTCCCGCTTCGTCGACAATTGTCAATGGTAGATTTCTGCTATCTCTTCAAACTCAAGCTGATCTTGGCCACCATTCTGTGTAGAAAATCCGGATACTCCAACATGATCCTGCGGTTCACCTCCCCCAACGACCAGGCGATCCGACACCGACGTCGAGAAACTTAGACCCTCTTATGCACCCGTTTGCTCGAGCTCGAGAACGTACTCGCGCTCTAAATGCTGCAAAAATGGACCGCTTGTTTGCGAAACCTTTTGTTGCCAGTCTGGAAGGTCATGTAGATGCGGTGGAAGTGTTAGCAAAACAGCCTGGCTCCCTTACAACTGTAGCCAGTGGAAGTTGGGATGGCGGCGAGTAATTCTACGCTTTTCTCGCGTTCGAATCTGATTAATACTTTCATGCAGGGCTCATCGTACACCACCTTGCTCGACGAAGTCGATTACTACATGCCCCACAAGCTCACAAGGGCAAAGTATCTGGCGTGTGTTTTTCTCGAGCCGGTCGCTTGTTCAGCTGCGGCGTCGATCGCACTATCAAGCTATGGAGCCTAGAAGACGAACAGACAGATAATCCAGAGCCTCTTTCCATTTTCAATGGCAAATCTCCGTTCAAGTACGCTCGACCTTCACTTGCTGTAATCATAATCCATGAATAACCTTCCTTCAGCTCCATAGACCACCACTACTCCGACCCTCAGTTTGCAACTGCTTCAAATCTTGTCCAAGTATGGGACGAGACAAAGTATGCAACTAAAAAACATCCTCTTGATGCAAAATGAATTTTAACAAATCTAACAGGAGTCTTCCCATATCGAACCTCACATTCCCAACCTCAACCGAAACTATCACCTCCGTCCGATTTAACCTCAGCGAAACCTCTGTCCTCGCCAGCGTCGGCTCCGATCGCACCTTCACACTATACGACATACGGACAGGTAAAGCCGAGCGTCGCGTTGTAATGCAGGTACATTTCTTCACCTTGTCGTCCACCCGACCGACTCTCATTCACCTCACCTTGTATGTACAGATGAGCAGTAACGCCCTCTCATGGTCGCCCACCTTTCCAACAACCGTACTCCTCGCATCCGAAGACCACAACCTGTACACTTTCGACATCCGCAATTTCACCAACCCCACGCAAATATACAAAGGCCACGTCGCCGCCGTCATGTCGTGCGACTGGGCACCCACCGGGCTCGATTTCGTCAGCGGTGGATGGGACCGAACCGTACGCATATGGTCCGAAGGGCGAGGACATAATCCAGAAGTCTATCATACCAAACGTATGCAGCGGTACGTTCTACCTCTATCTGCTTGCAAATTAGCATAAGTTGATCATGGCATGTTGTTTTGTGCTTTCAGTGTTTCTTCTGCCCTTTTCACGCACGACGCACGATTCGTCCTTTCCGGCTCGGACGACGGCAATGTGCGTATCTGGAAAGCCAAAGCATCCGAGCGGCTCGGCGTCGTCACCTCCCGCGAACGCGCCGCCATCGAATACCGAGAGAGTCTCAAGGACAGGTGGAAGCACGATGCTGCTGTGGGGAGAATTGTTCGGTATGCATCCGCTCTCTTCTTCTATTTCTTTCCCCGTGGTATTAATGGATTAATGTAATTTTAGGAACCGACATGTCCCCAAGCCAGTCCACCAGGCTGCAAAACTCAAGAGGGAGATGCTGGACGCGCGTCGGGTCAAGGAGGAGCGGAGAAGGAAACATACTCGTGCGGGAGACAGCAAACCAAAAGCAGATCGGAAAAAGTTGGTCGTTGTGGAGCAGACGTAGTATTGTTGCTGGCGTTCGTTTTTGTATTATCATACGGAACAGGGCGTTCTGTTTGGCACCATGTCTCGAGTCAGAGCTGCTCGATAACTGTGGCTACGGTGAAACGGCCCACAAAGAAGTTCAAAGCAAGCTGATTATAATATCTGGATTCAACTGCATTTTGTGTGAACGAAAATTAGGGCCAGCCTGAGATCCAGGATCATCCTGGGTAACTCGAAGGCGAAGGTTGAGAGGTCCAGGGAATCTGGAGGCTCAGGGAAGCTAGGGTAAGTGGGAATGATATTCGCCGCCACCGACGGCAGATCTGGCTCAAGAGAAAATTCAGAGGAGCAGCTGAGGGGATCGTTGGGGTAGCTGCACGGGCAGGCAATAAAAAGATCTCTGAAGTGATTTCTGGAGAAATTGAGAAAATTGAGCAACTCATGGCGTCGAAAGCTGCCTGGATAGCTCAGCGTTTGAAATTTCGAGATCAATCACTTGAACAAATTGACCGCGTTATAGAGATGTCAATAGCTCTACCAACCTCTAGAAGGAAAGAAAAAGATTCCTCGTGAAACGGCCGGATTTGCTCAAAGTATCTTGAATTTAGTTCCAGCGTTTTCTGACGTTTTTTCTGCTCCGGCAAACGATCCAGATGTGTATGTGTATGATCAGTCAGGTAGGACAGAACCACACTTATGCAAATCTATCAAGAGCGGAGGGTTTACGCGTTTCACCACCCTGGTCCTTCGCCCTGGCCTTTCTCTCCTCCCGCTGCTTCTCCAGCTTCGCCCGAATGGCCACCGTCGCAGGATCAATCACATTCTTCCTATGCTTCCTCAAATACCTCTTCAAACTCTTATTCTTCCCGCGCATCTTCTTCTTCTCTTTCTCGTCCTTCGTCAACTTGCGTCCGTCAGGAGCCGTATCGTCCGGATCCACCACCTCAGATTCGTCCGCCTTGCCCTGAACGCGAAGGCGCTCGATTCGCGGGAGACGCGCGAAGGGTGTTTCGGCTCCACGGGGGGGTTTGCCGTCGAATGTCGTTGTGACGGAGAGTTTTTGCTCAGATGCCATGGAGCCGATGAGCTCTGGGTCGAGGGTGATCATGTCCGGTTGGATCTGTAATGGTATGTTAGCTGATTAGTTTCTGAAACGAAAGCAGTCTACTGATACAGACCTTGTCAAGTAGTGCCTTGACCTCCTTCTCGCGGCGAGCCTTGCGATTTTCGAATGGATCGGCTTCGGAAGAATCAAAGTTGGGCTCTCCGACACCTGGGACAAGAATGCTTGATAACCCAGCGGCATGCCCGATAGTCAATACATCCTGGAACGGTGTGAATCGTACGGAAGTTAACGGTCGATGAGGTATCGGGTGGGTCAAATATAGTGGCGGCTGCGTGCTCCCATGCATGGGCTGTTGTATCGTCGGGGATGTATATACATTGACGGTGCCACCGCTAGCAACAGCCAATGCACCTCGTTGACTCCACTCAACTTCCGCTGGCCCCCCGCGAGCGGACCACTCGCGCACGGCACCCTTCCAATTGCGACAGTCCCATACTTTGACTGTGCTGTCTTTGCCCGCGGTGGCCATGTATCGTCCGCCCGAGCTGGGGTCGACGGACACGCTGGAGACGGGACCGAGGTGCGCGAGGAGTTGGACAGCAGGATGCGGGAGATTCGGTGTCCAGAGGGTTATGCAGCCGTTTTGGTGTCCTAAATGTATGACAGCGTTGTGCAGGTTTTGGGTCATGGCACTGCAAGCCCCGAATTTCGTACGGTGCTCGACGAGCAGCTGGCCGGTGGAAGTGTCTTGATATTTTAGGTAGCCTGCATTTCCCTGCGTTTGATTGGAAAGTAGATTGAATTGAAGCGGAGGAAACGTACAATACTGGCAAGCAGCCAGTGATAAGGTAGGAACTCTAATCGGGTTGGCTCGATGTGAGCCTTGAGACAATGCAGTTCGACGCCGTCGCGGTCATATATGAAGACATATTTTTTCTGAGCGACTGCGAAATGAGAATGGTCGTGCAGAAATCTATTCGGCCACTAAGAATGAATGCAATGGGAGAATTAGGACGAGCTCACGTTATATCGCGACAAGTCTCCTGCAATTGCAGCTCTGCATGAAGCGTACCGGTCAGCCAGTCGAACGTCGCTGCATGACCCATGCTTCCAACAATTGCTAAATGTCTTCATCCAGTGTGAGCAGCTAGATCGAGGATTGCTTGACACCACCCACCTTCCGTTTCTCGTATAACGCGACCTGTAGGTTCCACCGTCAAGTTTCCACTCTCTTCGACCTCGTGCAGCGTCCTGCCCTGCCTCTTCTAAGATTTCAGGTTGCGAAACCCGCCATGTTCGCTCCAGTTCACCCTCCGCCTGCATAAGGCCCGCGTCTTCTGCGAGCAGCATCTCCGCATCGTCGATTAGTGCTTTTGCGCGCGCCGTTTGGGTTGCATTCCGAACGAGCTCTGAGCGCAATTTTTTGTTCGCAATGTGATTATGGGAGGGCACATTCAAGTCCCGTCCTTTATCCTGTAGCGACTTTGGGACCGATGTTCTTGCTTTTACTGAATTTTCTGTGGCATTGTGGAATATTTTGCGCTTTTTCTGGCGATGTCCCTGCGCATCTGCCTTTGCAATGAGAGCGTCCATTAAAAGATTGGTTGTTGATTGTTGTTTACCATCAGCTTCACACTTTTTGCTCGCTGTGCTCGACGTCGACGACGATGGCAGAATTCGACCTCACCAAAAGGGTAATGCCCTACCTCGACCGCCATCTGTCTTTCCCGCTCCTCGTACATCTCTCAGAAACAAACCTGTTCTCGGTCCGCGACGTCCAAATCGCACAGTATGAGCTTGCAAAGGGCACAAACATGCCCGACTACGCCGCCAACCTCTTCACCCAGATATATCCTGATCAGGAGGTCCCTCAAGGTACCCAAATCGTAATTCTGGCTTTTGGCCTGGCTTACGCGTTTCAGAATTCGAGGAAAAGCGGCGGAACACGCTGTTAACACATCAACGCCTACAGGATGAAGCACAAGCCGTTCTGGATGTCATCGAAAACCCAGAAGTTGCCCAATCCCTGCGTCAGGATAAGGAGCAGAATCTGCAATACCTGAAGGATAACTACAACGTCAGTCAATAGCTGTTCTATCTTCGCGCTTGTCTTATTTATTTTTTCGCGCAGCTTACTCTCGACCAAATAACCGCCCTGTATCACTTCGGGCAGTTTCAGTATTCGTACGGGTTGGTATATCTGCGAAACTGCTGCTCTATCATGGAATTCATCTTCTTTGCAGCAATTACAGCGGCGCTGCCGACTATCTGTACCACTTCCGCGTTCTCTCCACCGACAACGACCTCAACACCTCTGCCCAGTGGGGTAAACTCGCCTCCGACATCCTCTCCGGAAAATGGGACGCCGCTCTTCAGGAACTCGACACCCTCCGGGAGTCCATCGACTCACGATCATTACCCGGACCCGCCTTGAACCAGCTGCACTCGCGAACATGGCTCTTACATTGGTCTCTCTTCGTGTATTTCAACCACGAGCAAGGGCGCACCCTCCTCCTCGAGACATTTTTGTCACCCGTCTACCTCAACACCATCCAAACATCCTGCCCATGGATCCTGCGCTACCTAGCTGCTGCAGCCGTCCTCACGCGGTCACCTCCCCCTGGTGCTTCCTCCCGCGTGCGCAATGCCATCCGCGAAGTCATCAAGGTCGTTCAGATGGAGGAGTACCAGTACCAAGATCCCGTCACGGCCTTCTTGAAGGAGCTTTACGTCGAGTTCGACTTCGAGGCCGCCCAAAGAGAGCTTGGCCGTGCCGAGCATGTCTTGAGTGACGATTTCTTCCTCGGCGAGTTTTGCGCAGACTTTTTAGACAACGCGCGCTATCTGATTAGCGAGGCGTTCTGCCGGACGCACCAGAAGATTGACATTCGGTACGCATCTTCACTATTCGACGCCATCTACATCCATATTCATATGAATCAACATTGTATCTTTGCAGAGATCTCTCCGAACGGCTGAACCTCTCGCCTGACGAGGGTGAGAAGTGGATCGTCAATCTCATTCGAGAGTCTCGCATGGGCGCCGATGCCAAGATCGACCTCGACAAGGTGCGTACCCTGCTTTACTATAGCTGTAGAGGAGAAAGCTAAACCGCCATAGAACATCATCGAGATTTTCCGGCCCGCAGTGCCCGTGTACCAAACCGTCATCGACAAAACGCGTGGTCTGCACCTCCGGACGTCCGGACTCGGGACAGCGATCTCGCGGATGGGTGCGGCGCCTGCAGCGCAGGGCGGCGAGGCCGTCGCTGTTCGGTAAGCTTAAAGTAGGCTTGCGGTTTGTCTGTGCCGTTAGATGCGCGCGGCAGTGGGATTGAGCTCGCTGCGAAGGTGCCAGTGGTGACGATGGATATATATTCAACAAAAGTATAGTTTTGCTCCAATCTAATGGCATAGCAGCATTGTAAGCTACGACTGCGACTGTACTGCTTTCTGGTTGTTCTTAGAATTGGGCCCAAAAAGATTGAATATGTTTTTGCAAACGCATTGTACTGACATCATTCGACAAAGTTCGAGACTGTATCTGCTCCTAGCTATACGATCCCATTATAACAGGGTAAGGAACGGTACAGTCATTCAATCAACAGAAAAGTTGCCAGTTTTCGGAAAGCAAGAAACTCGTGAAAGCGACAATCGCTTTCGAGCATCCACCGCACTGAAACAGCGGCAAGAGATCGGTCTCCCCAATGGTGAGGCGGCACCGCCGTTGACATGACCGCGTATGCGGACAGCCAATTAGAGAATCATTCGACTTTGACTGAGCGTGTCAACGTTGCAGAAGTCCAGACTGACTGCTCAACATTTTCATACGCAGAAAATTCCGCTTTCAGTATGGCGACGACGACGAGATCTGTCAAGTTCATATTCAAACGCCAGTGAACAAAGACCACACTCCCTTTGCATACGATACAATCTCGTCCGCACCAAGCTTGCTTTCCCCGAATATGCGGTCCACAAATGTGATGGGCACCTCCCCCACAGTATATCCCAGCGCCCGCGCTCTGACCATCATCTCCATCTGGAAGACGTACCCCTTCGACACCGTCTCGGCTATGATATGGCGGAGAACGGGAAGCCGGTATAATCTGCGTAAGAACGTCCGTTGGATATACAGAGCAAAAATAATGAGCAGTGTTCGAATCCATACCGAAAGCTACCTGTGAGATCGCTCACACCGGGACTGAGCATCGTATCCGCGAGGAAGTTGGCGCCCCGAGAAACAAGTTTCCGCTTCAAATCCCACCCATGTACGCCCCCCGGCGTGGCCTCACGGAGGAATGGTTTAGAGCTCGAACGATACCGCGTTCCAGTCACGATGTCGAGGTTGTGCGTCTTTTGCAGGCTGTGCTCTCCGTTCAGTGAAATGAAGTGTGCAAAGCGCAAGACCTCGAGACACACCTTATGAATTGCGGAATGAATTTCGGCTATATCATCAAGACGCGTTAGCGTATACCCTGCCGCCCAACCGAGCGCCGCACATGATGGGAGAAATCCGCATCCATGATAATTACAAAATCTCCAGTCACGAAGTTGAGACCATGGATATACGCGGTTCTGTGCCAGGCGCGTGAGCGAGGGAAGAAGGAAACAGACTGCATTTGTGGATTACCCTAGGCCGAGTTTTCCTGCACGCGGTTTGAGAACCTGGGAGGATGAATGACTGCGAATAGTCGCAGTGCCAAAAGGCCTACGAGTTTGTCCTCTCCGTAGACGTTTGCCAGCTGCTTCGCGACCTCTTGCGTTCCATCCGGGCTTGCGTCGTCGACGACAATGATTTCCCAGGCTAGCTGACTGACCAAACGTCTTGAGCCTGGTGTTGGCCTACCTAACTAATCCACGACCTACTGTTTTTCAAAAACATTCGCGAGAAGCCAGACGATTATGGGCAAGTTTTTGCGCTCATTGTAGGTTGGTAAGATGACGGAGTACTTGTGGGTATCTGCAGCAGTGAAGGGGCCTTGCATTTTTCGGGTGGTGGTGGTTGAGAACTCGTGTCACGGAGCGTGTCACAGCGCGTCTTCGTACCTCTTCGTACTGTCCTCGTCTTATAATTACCACCAGCTCAGCCCACTCTGCAGGGCTCCATGCCTTCTTCTGCTGTCCACCGTCTCGATGGCCTCCTTTGCCAGAATCTGCGCGTAACCGTCAAGGACGGTCGCATCTTCATCGGCTCGTTTGCGGGGACTGACCAGCCTCTCAACATCCTTCTTCTCAACGCCGACGAATTTCGATTAGGACCAGACGAGGATCCCGACGGCCGCTATGTCGGCCAGGTTCTCATTCCTTGGAAGCTCGTTGTCAAAGTCGAAGCGCAAAATAGTAGTGCAACACACATTGCTTTGAGCGACTATATCTGAGGCATGCACACTTCCAAGCCTCCCCAGGATTCTGTCTTATGCGCGCCAAAGATTTTGTCGGGGGAGCCACGTATACTTATGCTCCTAGTGGCACTCGATAATTGAAGACATGTGGCAAGTTCTCTAGGACAACAAATGGGCGTTCGGATTCGCATATCCCAAAGGCGGGAAGGGCGCCCTCCCTTCTTGCTCGCTGTTCCGCAGTTTCGAATCCATTTCGGTGGCACAGAAACACAGTCCCATACTCTACCGCTCTCACTTTGGCAAGATAAGCCTCGGGGCTGGTGCAACCCATTCCGAATCGAATCCCCGTATTTTGGTCTGAGGATCTGAACAATATATCGCAAACACGTTACGACGGATGGCCTATAATCTAGCTTCCAGCTTCACCTGCATGCGGCAGGCTCCAGCGTTTCCTTTTCCGTCTTCGGACTCTGCGCTCCCGGCGTCCCTGGCGTGCTCCCAGTTGCAAGAGCCCAGAGGCGGGTCGGGCCTCGTAAGAACCTCATCTCAGATCTCTATTTTCCACGCGCTTCAAATTCGCTCGACTGCTCCTTGATCCAGAGGACATCACACCCGGTCCTGACACCCTGCGCATTCATTCGAGGATTCCGCAGCAACCTTCTTGGCTGCCCAACCATGGGTTGATCCCAACTGGCACTTCCGAGGTGATGGCGAGGGTGGAAGAGAGCGCCTTGGTGACCTGGTCGATCGTCGCCCTGCTGGAACACGGCTCACTCCGTGTCCCCGTCGGAGACCGGAGTCCAGAATGAATTCAGTGCTAGTGGTGGTCGGGACTCGGGACGAGGATCGACAGTGCAAAGACGGAGTGACGCCATGGCTGAATTGAAAGGTGGTCAGAAGGGATTTTCGTTTACGTCACGGCCCGATGGTTTCCTTCGGTCGCTCGACGGGTGCTACTACGCGTAGTGGGCAGGTGAGCTCGAAGCTCAAAGTCGCTCATGTTCTCCACAGCGCCTGACTGCCCTTGGCTTGATCCTACCACTCGCTCCATAAGGGAAACCTTCGGGAAGATGACCGTGGCCGTCTATACCGATAAATATAAAAACATGAACGCGACGATTCTACTGCTCCAAAATCAGAATGCGTTTGTCTGCTCTCTTCGCTCTCCTCCCGGCGGTGGCCTTCGCCGCGGGTTCCAATTTTGAGGAAGATTTCTTTGACCTCGAAACCTTCGACAACGCACAAGTCTCGTCGCTTTCACACTGGCAGAACATTGCCAACCAGCACCGCCGTCACCTCTGCCTCATCCTACCCAAGTCAAACGGCGGTGACGATGCTGCCAACATTGCTGACCATCTCAATGGCCCGTGTCGGCGCGACTCCCTCGTCGTCCTCCCCGGTCAGACCTATAACATGTCCACCAACATCAACACCACCAACCTCGACAACGTCCAGATTCACCTCTTTGGCCGCCTTCTCTGGACGCCCGACGTCGACTACTGGCTCTCCGTGTCCATGCCCATTGACTTCCAGAACCAGAGCACTGTCTGGTACTTCGGCGGCAACAACGTCCACTGGGATGGCCACGGCGTTGGCACGCTCGATGGCAATGGCCAGGTGTGGTATGATTGGGCGAATGGCCGAGGCAATCTTCCCCACCGTCCCATGATGATCAACTGGCGCGGTCTGAATAACAGCGTCGTCCGCCGCCAGCGCTTCGTACAGAGTCAGATGTGGACCATGGCCACGACGTACTCGAACAATATCCTCTTCGAGGACTTTTACATCAACAACACGGCCAACAATGGACAGAGCACGCTTAATACGGATGGTATCGATACCATTTGGTCTAACAACGTCACGCTCAGGCGATGGGATGTAACATGTGGTGATGACCATGTTGCGCTGAAGCGCAATTCTACCAATATCTACGTGTACGACGCTGTCTTCCGTCGCGGCCAGGGCTTTGCCATTGGCTCGCTTGCGCAGTATAACGGCGAGACGGACATCGTAGATACTTTCTACGCCCGTAATATCACCCTCTCCGACACGACCTACGCCATCTACTTCAAGACTTGGGGTGGTCGCCAGCAGGGCTTCCCGCCGAACGGCGGCGGAGGAGGGCTCGGCTACGCCACCAACATCACTATCGAGGACATCGTTCTTGATCGTGGACGCAACACACCCATCTGGGTTTGGCAGTACGTTTGATTCATTTCATATCTTTTTCTTGCCTTGAGCTCACAACAACAACTCAGGTGCGAGAACTACGAAGGCCAAGCCGGAAAGGACTGCGACTCGTCCCAGTTCAGCTTCAACAACCTGAATTTCCGGCGGCTATCTGGTACGATGAACGACGGTGTGGTCGCTGCGGCGAAGTTGCGGTGCAGCTCTGCTGCGGGCGGGTGCAGCGGTCTTACGGTGGAGGATTTCTCGGTGACGAATGTGAGCAATGATACGGTGCTTTCGGACTGGTGGTGCCATAATGTTAATGGGGAGGAGGGCTTTGCGTGTGAGGATTTCCCGCCGGGCGAGTTGTAAGCCCGAGGCCACTTGGGACGGGAACAAAATCGTGAAGTTGAATTTGATCTGCTGTGAAGTCGACGAGTTGACAATTTGCTTTGAATGCATCATGCGGACTCTTGACTATTCACGAACGAGCACAGTGGTCAACCCCGTTCAAATACCTGGAATCAGTTACGGCGATGAAGCGGTAAGGGAGGTTTCTGAGATACATCAAGTGTTGTCGTACAAACGCCTCGTACCGAGTGAGGCAGCGTATTCGAACAACTATAATCCTGACGGCGTCCACGGTCCCCGAACCTCAAAGATTCCGCGCTCACTGGCCGCTGGCCAGGATCGCCGCGTTCCCAGCCTGAATGTGGTTTGGAATATATAGAATGCGCGGCTCTGCCAGTTTTTGAAGTACAACACACGAGGATATTTTTTGAAAAAATAGAAGAGGGATACAGAGACGGAGTCAATGGCGACACGGTGAGTGGGGCCACAAAAAATGTGCTGTCGGCGAGAATGGGGGTATTGAAATGAAAGTGCTTCAAGATTGTTGTTGCAAACGCACTTAGCACCTTGCGAGATCCTTGAGAATCAATCACAGCATGAGACAAGTAATCAACTCGAAGATGGCCAGATCAAGGAAGAATTGGTGAAGAGATGTCGGCGGAGTGAATTGATGAATCGGGCTAAGTCGACGTCGAATTCGGATTGCAATTTACTGGGATCTCGAGGTTTTTTTTTTACCAGTGCTGGAAGGATAGCATCTCACAGAGAATTGGTTGGCATATTTCAAGCTGAAGAGAACATCGATTGGCGCGATGGTTGATCACCACATTTGCGCGATTCTCGCTGATGCCCTGAGAGACGGCGTCCTTACGCTGGCAGCAGTCTGACGATGTGCGACTAGATCGCGTTCATGCTGAGCATTTACCAGTCCCCGTCGATGTTCCAAGCAATCCAGATTCCACACCATGACGGCTGCGCATTTCAACTTGACTTGGCGGTAAAGGCTTGTCGCGATGATACCTCGAGCAATTCAGAGTTTTTTGGTGTGATTCGTCGTTGAATATCGCAGTATATTGCGCCAAAGACGATGGATTACACCAATATATGGTAGAAGAGAGTAGAAAGGGATGGAAGATGGTGGAACGCGGTAGAAGGGTGTGCTTCCATTTTTGGACACGTCAAGAGATCAAAAATTGGCAAACTTTTTCATCGGCGCCTCGTGCATAGACCTCTCTCACTCTTTCCCTCTTCCACTAATGGCCGTCGTCGGTATCGATTTTGGATCCCTCCACAGCAAAGTACGCTCGCCACCTTTCAATTATAGCCCTTCTAATAGCATTCTAGATCGGTGTCGCAAGACATCGAGGTATCGATATCATCACTAACGAAGTCTCCAACCGCGCTACACCGTGCGTCTCCATGTTTTTTCTTCAAAATTTGTTTCCAATATTTTTCCAGTTCATTGGTCGCTTTTGGACCCAAACAACGGTCCATCGGCGAGTCTGCAAAGACCCAAGAGACCTCAAACTTCCGGAATACCATCGGTTCATTGAAGCGACTACTTGGACGAACTTTGAACGACCCCGAGGTCCAGGATGTCGAAAAGAAGTTCATCAATGCAACTCTTGTCGATGTACAAGGAGGTGTCGGAGTCGAGGTCCGTCTTGATGGCTGTTTCTTGACTTCTTGTCCGTTTTATGAATATTCCGTCAGGTGAACTATGTTGGGGAAAGGCAGCAGTTCTCTGCCACCCAGCTCACAGCCATGTATCTCGGCAAGCTGCGCGACATCGCCGCCAAAGAACTCAAAAATGGCGTTACAGATGTTGTCATCGCTGTTCCCGGCTGGTACTCAGATATTCAGCGCAGGGCTCTTCTCGATGCTGCCGCAATCGCTGGCCTGAACCCTCTCCGCCTCATCAACGACACGACCGCAGTCGCTCTCGGGTACGGAATCACAAAATCCGATTTGCCAGAACCCGAAAATCCTAAACACGTCATTTTCGTGGATGTGGGCCACTCGAGTTTATCGGCTGCTGTCGTCGCCTTCTCCAAGGGGCAGCTCGCCATCAAGAGCGCCGCCTATGATCGCAACCTCGGCGGTCGGGACATTGACTATGCCCTCGTTCAGCATTTCTCTGAAGAGTTCAAGGGCAAATACAAAATCGATGTCTTGTCCAATCCCAAGGCGACATTCCGACTTGCCGCCGGCTGTGAAAAACTCAAAAAAGTGCTCTCTGCCAATGCTGAGGCCCCACTAAATGTCGAGTCCATCATGAACGACGTCGACGCGTCGTCTAAACTCACTAGGGAACAACTGGAAGGGCTCGTTACCGGCGTTTTCGACCGCATCGTTGCCCCCCTCCAACGTCTTCTCGCAGACTCTGGTCTCACTCTGGACGAGATCGACGCGATCGAGCTTGTCGGAGGCTCAACGCGTGTTCCCGCCGTACGTGCCCGCATTCAAGAAGCCTTCCCAGGTAAAGTCCTGTCCACCACCCTCAACCAGGATGAAGCCATCGCCCGCGGTGCCACCTTCTGCTGCGCCATGCTCTCCCCCGTCTTCCGTGTCCGCGACTTCCACATGCAGGACATCATACACTACCCGATCAAGGTTCAATGGGAGCAGGCGCCGACCGACCCCGATGAGGACACGGAGCTCACTGTTTTCCAGCAGGGCGATAAGCTCCCGTCGACCAAGGTGCTTTCGTTCTACCGCCGCGAAACCTTCGATATCGAAGCCCGGTACGCCGACCCCGCTGGGCTGCCGGGTGCGATCAACCCTTGGTTGGGCCGTCTTACCGTCAAGGAGGTCCCTGCGGACCCCAAAGGCGACTCCACCTGCGTCCGGGTCAAGACCCGGATCAACGTCCACGGTGTTATGTCTTTCGAGGGTGCGTATGTTGAAGAGGTTGAGGAGAGGGAGGAGCCTGCGCCGATGGACGTGGACCCTGCTGCCGATGGCGCCGCGCCGCCTGCCCCTAAGAAGAAGCGGGTAAAGAAGAGGGATGTGGCTTTCATTGCGTCAACGTCGTCCATGGAGAAGTCCGCCGTCGAGGCCCTGCGGGAAGCGGAGAATGCCATGCACGCTGCTGATAAGCTCGTCATGGACACCGAGGCAAGTTGATATGCATTGCTGTCTCCATCCCTGATACTCATTCACGTTTTAGGACCGCAAAAATGCTCTCGAGGAGTATGTCTACGACATGCGGGGCAAGCTGGACGAGCGCTACATGGCCTTCGTTCAGGCGGACGAAAAGTCCAAACTCCTAGTTGCGCTGCAAGAGGCCGAAGATTGGCTGTACACTGAGGAGGGTGAGGACGCGACCAAATCCGCCTACGTCTCGCGCCTCGACGCGCTCAAAGTCCTTGGTGACCCCATCACCTTCCGCTACCAAGAGTCGGAGAAACGCCAATCCGCCATCGCCCAACTCCGCGAGACACTCGACAACTACATGTCGCAGGCCACCTCGGGCGACGAGAAGTTTGCGCACATCGACGAGAAGGACAAGCAGGGCGTCGTCGAGAAGGTGGCGACGGTGCAGAAGTGGCTTGAGGACCAGATCGTGAGGCAGGCGGAGGCGCCGAAGAACGTCGAGCCGATTTTGAAGAGCGCAGAGATTGCGAAGAAGAGGGATGAGGTGATTTACTTTGCGACCCCGATTCTCACGAGGCCCAAGCCCAAGCCGCCGGTCGCTCCGGGGAGCACACCGGGTGGGACGCCTGGTACGCAGACTCCGAAGACGGAGAAGGAGACGCCGGAGCCTGCGGCTGATGGCAAGGCGGACACTGAGGCCCCTGGACCCTCTGAGATGGATATAGATTAGATGTCGAGGTTAGGTTATAGCCCACCACGTCGTACCATGGTCGCGATATGTTGTTTAGATCGAAATAATTCAGGTTTTGTTGTATTTTTTTCGTTGGCGTTAGCTCAGGTAACTTGAAATAGCCGAGGTGGTTCATATGAATTTGCTTGGATGGAGTGGGCAAGCCAGATTCAGTACTAGGAGTAATACCGTCAACAACTTGGTATATGCTCCAAATTTCGCCAAGTTCAGCGCCCGAAGTGGGTAAAGATGCTGAAAAGCGTATTTCATTGGAAGAGCGCATTCCATTGCGTTCCGAGTCTTCAACTACCTACTAATACAATCTAGCGAAGTCATCAGTCTTCCAAGTCTTGGAGGACCCTTTCCAGTTCCGCAATCACACGAGCAGAGTCGCGCTGCACATCAACGCGCCATGTACTAACCGCAATCCTGACTGCCGGTGCACCCTCCCACTGAGTTCCAGAAACATACATCACTCTTGAAGCATTGATCTTCGAGACCAGCTCCTTGTTCAGTGCAGTCGACCTGGCCCGGAACAGCACTATCATGTAAACATCCCTCAGGTCCGTATTTCGTGGAAGCAATTCGAATGATTCGGAACCCTGGATGTAGGCCGCGATGCTGCGTGCAAGCTCAATCTGGCGCTCGAGAAGCTCGCGGTGCCAGACGCGTCCGTATGCTAGGAGAGAGGAATAGAGAGGAAGGGCACGGAGACGGCGGCTGTTTTCTATGCCGAGATTATGTGCGGACGGAATGACGCTGGTATCTGGGATGACTGAGGCGTTATTCTGGAAAACGGCCTGCTGTAGTGCGAGGTGTTTAGTGAAGAAAAAGCCGCAGTCATAGGGAACGTTCAGCAGTTTGTGCGCGTCGCCCGTCAGAGAGTCAGCTAAGTGAATAGCTTGGATTCCGTCCACAATGGATTTATGGGCTGGGTCTGGGTTAAGGACGCGAGCTTGAAGCCCAAAGGCTAAAAGAAAGTTGAGACCATGTGTGCTCGTGTGAGAGATCATATGCACCTCCATCTACGTGAATCCAAGCACCGTATTTATCGGCAAGCGCTCGAATTCGCACCACCTCTTCTTGTGAAGCAGCAAATCTCCCTGTATTGACTTCGCCCGCACTAATGGAGATGATATGGGCCAATCCAGGGAGCTTGAGGTGGCGTTCAAGGGCATCGAGATCAAATCTCCAGGGTTCCTCGTCGCTCAGCGGAAGTGTAACAAATGAATTGCGTCCCAGACCAACCACAGAAGCAGCTTTGTATAGTGATGAATGCGGTAGAGTTGTGAGTATCTGGACTTTACGGACACCAGCCTCTGCGCAGGCCTTGAACACTCCAAGCTGAGCGACACTAGGACTTGACGGGGGGACTTTTCTACGACCCGCCTCCGCTATGGCAAACTCGCGGCCCAATGCCAGCCCAAGGATATTACTGGATGTTGCACCAGTGGTGATGATTTTGCCCAGAAATTCGGACTCCTCGATACTGAGAAGTTGCTGAAGCAGTCTATTGCAGAATTCAAGCAATTTACAAGAAAGGCGGTATGACGATACCGCAACGCCGCATCCTCTATTGCACCGGCGACTGTCTCTTGCGGCATATACGTTTGCACATTCTGGTCGAATCCGCTGACTAGATAGTCTGCAAACAACGCGGCCTCTGTGGTGCCTCCTATGATAAAACCGTAGTAGTTCCCGCTGAGATTGGGCTTGTTGAACCCAGGAAGAAGATCATCGAGAATATGCTTTTTGATAGAATCCAACCCCATCCCTATTTCTGGGAGCGACCTAGGCAGAGAAGCCTCAGCATGAGCGATGGCTGGGATGGGAGGAAGTGCAGTTTGGGAGTCGAGTTCGTTCCTACGTGACTCGATGGTGGAGATGAACTCGTTCAAGCTGAGTGGCATGAGAATCCTCCTTGACGTTGGCGAGTCGATCGTGGTGAAGTTCGTGCTCAAGAAAACAAGAGGCTTGCCGCGGCCGAGGATCAACCATAGATACGCCGCGGCGAGCGTGCGTTCCGTTCGACTCTCTCCAGCTTTGCTTCTGCTCATCCTGGATCTTGGCTCGTATACCCTTCTACTCTAGAGAAGTCGAATCACGTCGTCGAGGCAACTTCTATAGCAGAAAAATCTCCCATTTTTCCATGAGCTTCAACGAAGAACAATATCTCAAAGATTTCACCAACACTACGGTCTCTTACTCGGTGCCAACTCAGGAATCTCTTCAGCACGCCACAGACTCGCTCATAGTCTCACTCCCCGAGGATGGCCTGGGGATCAGCCGCATTAAAGACCACATCCTAAACGATCTTGCTCCCGGATTCACAGGTTCGAAGTGAGCTTCGTATGAAGCCATTGACCATAGCGTGGTGTAGGATCTAGTCGGTGTCCAACCTACTATGCGTTTACGACTGGGGCTGTTACCGACGCTGCGCTCTTTGCGGATTGGGTCGTGTCGACTGTTGACCAAAATGTGCATGTACACCTTCCTCAAGATACGGTCGCCACAGCCGTAGAAGACAGTGCATTACGGTTAGCTCTCAATTTTCTATGGTCAGCGAATTCGTCTGACGTCTCCCCAGTCTTCTTCAGCAGCTTCTGAACCTGGACGAGTCTCGTCATCCCAGCCGACTATTTACGACCGGAGCAACTGCATCCAATGTAATCGGCATTGCTCTCGGGCGAGAATTCGTAATCGCAGAAGCTGGGCGTCGCAAAACTCCGGCGATAAACACTAGTGTGGCCGAACTTGGTGTTCTAGAGGCCTGCTTCCAAGCAGGGGTCACTGATATCCAAATATTGGCCACGATGCCGCATTCTTCAATATACAAAGCAGCGTCGGCAGCGGGAATCGGTCGAGACTCCGTCGCTCTTCTGCCCCTGAGCGACGACGAACCCTGGAGATTCAACCTGGATGCCCTTGCCGAGCGTATGTCTGGCAAGCACAGTATTGTTTGGATCAGCGCCGGGGAACTTTGCACTGGGAGGTTTGCCACGACTGGGCCGGAGATGACCCGGATCCGGTCTCTGGCTGATCAACATGGTGCTTGGGTTCATGTCGATGGGGCATTCGGTCTCCAGGCATTTGTTCTTCCACAAACCGAGGAATACAAAGCCCTCAACAATGGCGTTCGCTCCCTCGAACTAGCCGACTCAATCACCGGTGATGCGCATAAACTGCTCAACGTACCCTACGACTGCGGCTTCTTCTTTGCTCGGGACGTCGCCCTGCAGCAAACTGTATTCGGGAATCCCGGTGCAGCATATCTCTCCGCGGCTACGCTCTCCATTCCTTCGCCTCTAAACCTCGGTCTGGAAAACAGCCGCCGTTTCCGTGCGTTGCCGGTGTACGCCTCGCTGCTCGCCTATGGTCGAGTTTGGCACTCCGATTTACTACAGCGCCAAATTGCCCTCGCTCGCTGTGTTGCATCCTACATCGTCGACTCGACAGCCTACGAGTTGCTTCCGAATGACGACCTCTCTCAGATCTATATGGTTGTGCTGTTTCGCGCCCGTTTGGAGTCTCTGAATGAACGGCTGGTGTCCTTGCTCAACGGATCTAGGGAAATACATGTTTCTGCGCTGCCATGGAAAGGGAGGACAGCTGCGAGAATCGCTGTGGGGACTTGGCGTGTGGAGGTTGAACGGGATCTCGGGTTGATTGTAAAAGCTTTAGAGGCTGCCGTTGATGATCCTGCATAATACGACGTTTGCCCAGCCAAAGAAGAGATGCCCGAGTAAGTTTGAGGAGGGTTCGACCAAGGCCACTTCGGCCTTACGATGCAATGGTATTGCCCGTTTCTCGAGTAGGTATGTGCTCCCATTTCATCCCAATCATCGCACTGCTGTACCCTTGTTCCCTCGATGTGATTTCATGCATGCGATGAGATGAAGTACGGGAAAGACAGTTCTTGCAAGGGCAACGGCTTGAAGATCAACAACGCACAAGAAATTTCAAGAACCCGACAAAATCATCATGTTTCGGTTTATAATCAAGCGAAATTCTAGCCGTACAACATGTTGAACAAAATGAGATGAGGAAGAAAATCGAAAGAGAGAGAAAAGTTTAACGTGTGTTTGGCTTCCGCGCGCAAATGGTGGACGAGACCAGATGTGCGCGTACTGAGCCCAGAGCCCACGGCAAGGGAACACGAGGATGGAGATAAACTCGCACCCTTCTCTGGGAAAGGAAAGACTCACCTTGGACTCGACGACTGACCTTGAACTCCAAAGCATCTTGAGCCCTGACGCGCATTTTGAAATGCGGCTTGAGGTGCGAGTTTTGAGGTTGTTACGTTGACGCGCCGTCGAATTTTGTAACGCGGTTTGAAGCCTTGTGGTTGCGGCCTTGACGCGCAGACTTTGTGGCGCGACTTCAGGTCTTGAAGCTTGAAGCGCAGCCTGAGACCTTAGACGCGTCGAAACTTGAAACGCGACTTGAAGCCTTGAGGTTGAGGGCTTGACGCGCAAGCTTTGCGGCGCGGTTTGACGAAGTCTTGTCAATGAAGTCGAAGCTTTGACGCGCCGAGTCTTGAAAGCTTGAAACGCGACTTGAGGCGTTGAAGTTGAAGAAGTGTCGATGAGCGGGTTTTGAGACTCGGCTTGACGTCTTGGAGTTGGAGTCTTGGAGACACGAGTATTGAAGCACGACCTGAGATCTTAAAGTTGACGCCTTGACGCATAGAATCTCAAAGGGTGGCTTGCGGCCTTGAATCGCCTTGACCGGTCTCCCACTGAGGTCTTGAACTTGAGTTTTGAGGGGCGACTTGAGGAAACTTGAGGGTTTGAAGCGTCTTGAGGGAGCTTGAGGTCCCGAAAGCCGCAGTCTTGACATGTTGTGGCGCCTTGAAGCCTTGAGGTCTTGAACAGCAACGACGAGGGAGAGAAAACATGGACGATGTTGGAAGGCAAGACGGCGACGACGAGGCAGATTCGGCGAGAAAGCGAACCGAGCTAGTCGTGATGGTCGAGTGAAAGGAGAGTAGCGTAGAGCCAACAGTAGAAATGAATCCAGTCTAGGCGAGATCGGAAAAGGTCAGTTTCGAGTCTTGACGCGATGGAAGAGGATAAAAGTTACGCACCAGAGACGCTCAAATGATTATGATGAACGGTGCACTGCCCACCCAAAATACAGGACTTGCAATACGTATAAAATTCGAAGTTGAAGAGCTTGAAGCCAGGAAAGGGATGATTGAAGTGCGGGATGATGAAAGTAAAGGAAAGAGAGCGAGGGTGACCAGTGTCACAGGTGGCTCACATTTTATACCCAGTGCGGCAATTCCCGGGCTCGATTTTGAGAGTCGAATGGGGGAGGGAGGTATGTCTAAGTCCACGACAACGGAGAAAGAGATGAAAACTTGAAAATACTAGCATATTGCGCTTCAAGTTCGGAAATACAGGTCGACTTACGGAGAAATGAGTTGGGTGCTAGCATCAGCAAGAGACTTCGTTGAGCAGTGCGCTTGCTGAGAGAAGGGCGCGCACAGGAACGAGATTAGGTCGTTCGCGCAGTTTGTGGAAGGAGAGGAAGAAGTTTGGCGCCGGCTCACCTGACCGTGATTGACAGGTCCCACGATGCCAACACTTTATCAACTCACTGACTCAAGCCTAAGGCTGACAGTGAGGACTCGAGTTCGATTGTCTTGCCACCTGTTCCCCAGAACCCTCAAACTCAATTAGCTAAGCTTCTACTAGGGCCCACCGCGACGAAAATTGAGACTTCGTGACGAATAAGAACCGGATTTTCTTTTGCTTGTTTCGCAGCAAAATTGCCGCTTGCGACTCGGAGAGCGTACATACGAATTCGAAAAGTACCGCCTCTTGCAGACGAAAGAGTCGGTAAGCTAGCCGCAGTAATCCTCCTTTCGCCTCGAAGCATTCTGCACCGTCGCATCCCCAACCCATCGCGTCAAAAAATGTACCCACCGTGCGGTATCCGTCCGAAGAATCGGTTTCCGGATCTGGGACAGGAAGGATTGACGTAGTGAACCAGGGTCGCATGGCCGAGCTTTGTGTCGGCATGTTTCGCATGTTATTTTCTGCTTCACCTTCTGTCCCCGAAGACCATGGTCTTACACTGATTTTGTTTTGTTTCCTCCTCAGAACACGCCACGGAAAACTCCGGCATTCTCTCTATGATTCACCATGAAGTCTACCATTTACTTTCAAAAGATATCTGGCGCAATTGAATCTCATTCTGCGTCTTCTATCTCGGACGGACAACAGGCGAATCTCTCCTCCAGGAACGCGGATTCTGGTGGCAACGGACAACTTAGCAGCCTAAGTTCTGCGTTCCTCGCGTTATGTACTGTCGACGATACTTGCCTCAACGACGCCGCCGGCAGCTCATTTAGGCCTGGAAACAATGGACTAGACTGCCGTATCTCTATCTGTCTAATCGGTCGACTTAAATTCCAACCTCAACCGTGCAACTTCACAGATCGAAGAAAGACCGTTTATGACGTTCAAACACCGTTTTGCAACAGTCTAGTCCACATTCCGAATTGCCTTCTGTTATCAGATTCCCTCTCGTTTACTCGTTTTCACCGTTGCGGTCACTCTGTTGCTTATGGCCGGTGGATCAGTTTAGCTGGATCGGAGTAGAAGAATCAAACCACTTTCTTTTGACTTCGTCTCTGAGATACAATTGATGAGTTGAGAGGTGAGCCTAAATTCGCTCCATCTAGAGACTGTCTGTTGATCTGTTTCTTACCTGAGTTGAAGTTCGAGCCCCACCGTGCATGGAGTCATACAATGAATGGTGTCTGATGGAAGGACATAGAATGATTTTAATATGCGACGGGGTAGGTACTTATACCCTTACAGAGTAGGAGGCAGCGTTGTCAACATCGCGACATCCACGCAATATTCCATATCATCCCGGACTTTTTTTCCAAGAACAAAATCAATGACTTCCCACTATGAACACCACGACAGGTCCTGGATTGACCAGCTTGTCGCGATATTGAGTTGTGGGTGATTCAAATTTGACCTCCGTATGTGATTCTCGTTTTTTTTTGCTTCCATTCGCTTCCGTTCCAACGCTGAGATGGGATTGGCCAAAGGCTAATCGCGGGAACGCAAATCTTGATCTCGCTCTCGGATCATCCGCCCAGCGTGGTCGCGTCTGGTCGCGTCGCGTCTGACCGATGACCGGTACTTACTACTTACCATTGGATGTCGAGTTCACTGAGTTCGTAACACAAATCCAGCCAACTGGATTTGCATCCCACACCACTTGGCCCACGTTTTCTACTCCGAGACCGCGTCGTGGCCGCTTGCGCGGTACCTGGACTCTTCTCTAAATTACTAGTACATCTCTCAATGTGCCGGCTATCATGACCCATTCGGGTTTGGATTCGATGGAGCTATTTTACGCGTACGGTCAGCGAAGAGTCTAAAAAGGACCTCGCGTCGAGCCGTTCGAGCGGACCGACCCCGAATGTCTGCGGGGCTGTTCGCAGATGGGCTGCCGCAACTCATAGCAGACCTCGAAAAGACTCGCTTTGTTAGCGGTGCGTTCATACTGGTAGTCCCATCTTTCGTCCGGCAGCTGATTATCATGCAGCGGCTGGATTTGTGGTGCGCTTTGACTCCTTGTTACCTGTTCGTTTCGTCGTCTCAGGCCGAAAAGATTCTGGTGTACGACCATCTTCTGTCGTTCTCTGATGAGGTCCGCTTCATCTGGTCCGCAAGCTGGACTTCGAGCAAGATACTCTTTCTCGGACTGCGCTATTCTGTGCCAATACTCATGACGGGGCATACTGTCCAGTTGTCTGGGTTGTCCAATACTTCCCTATCTGACGAGGTGAGTGATCTTGCTGCTCGTGTACTCGGCCGCTATACACCTTTTACATCAGTTGTGAGTCGTGCCGTTCCAAAATATCATTATTTTGTTCATATACTGTAATCGCCAACCAGCTGCAAAGTGTGGGATGTGATTGGAGTGCGTTCCTTTTGTGTTTGCGGAACTGGGACTAACGAGCGCGGCAGCTGGTTTTGGGTTGGATCACTATCGCTGCCAATGACTGTGAAGCTTGTTTCATCGCCTGGTCTGAATGTTTTTGATTTGTCATAGGGCTTGTTCTTCTTCGGCTATGGGTTCTATGGGGTATGCTTCGACTTTTTGTTTTTGTTCGCGTGCTGACTCGCGTGAAGACCGCAATCGTATGCTGGTCATGAGCACATTTTTAATCTTTGTCCTCTGCACCGTAGGCACCATGGTTGCGACAGTTATCGCCATCACCGACCTCGTGTGTATGTGGGCTGTATTCACCATCTTCCGACCTGACTCAGGTATTGCAGCGGGTATTCAGTTTGAGCCTTTACTTGGAATCTGCTCGTTCAGAACTCAATTCACCAACGGGCCTTCGAAAGCACTTCGCGTGCTATGGATACCTGGGGTAAATTCTTCCTGTATATCATAAAAACTCATTCAAACCACAGCCTACAGATTACCTTTGAGTTCGTGATGATCCTGGCCATTGGATGGAAGATCTGCAAGCAACCCAAAACCCTCGCAGACCTTATCCGCGAAGGCTACCTGTTCTTTTTCGTATGTCGCCAACTCTTCTTGGAGTCAAGCTGCTGATACATGAGCAACAGTTTTTATTCGGTAAACGAAACTCTCATAGCAAATGAAGTATAGCTCAAGACTTGAACCAGGTATCAACCTTCTCAACGTGGTGGTCGTCTCGACAGCAAGAGTGAGTACGCATGAGGTCGCAGGTCTTCAGACTCATTCAGTTTCACAGCCCTCACTCTTATTCGTCACCGTTTTGTGCGTGCCTTGTGTCCGTCGTCTACTCAATTTACGCATTCTGAATTTTGTGGGTTCACAGTTTTACATGGTGCTTTACAACTACCGCCACATGCCGCATGATCCTCAGGCTTCGACGTTATGGCTCAAGTTATGCAAGTCCGTCAAAACCTTCCGACTCGTATATAACCGAACCTTTGCATGAGAGACAATTGTCTGTCGCGGACCTGGAGCTTGCATGGCTTCGTGAGCAGTCAATGTCGGCAACGCGAGACCAAACGCCGACATCTCCATTCTGACGAATCGAGGCAAATGTATTGTAATGGAAAAAACCCCGACAGATCGATGCTGTGGATTAATTGTAAAGTTATTCTTAATATGAGGGCATGTCGAGAACATTGTGAGGTACACGTTGAGCCAGAATTTACCGGCACCTTCAAGTTTGTGCATCGAAGGCCAGATCACCCCCAAGTACTCCGTCAAGTGAGAATGGGACTGCCTTAACATGTTTGCGGTGAGGAGCTTGAGGAGCTTCAGTTGCTCCGAGTCCAAGCGCATCTTTGTGAAACCTGCCGCGAGAACGGGTCCAAAGATGCGTCTAGTTGTCTCAACATTCTGGACGGTTCCAAAGGCGCCTCGTACAGCTCCGGAAGAACATAGTGGGAACAAATCGATTGAGAGGTGGTGGTGGTCCAGGTTAGGACGGCGCAGTCACACTGTGACACTCTCTTCCTCTTATTTAGCGTTGGGCTCAACATTGGCTCAACATGGACGACGAAACGGCGGAGATTGAACTGGTAGGTGCATGTCTATTGCGTACGATTTTATTATAATCCTTTCAGCTAGAGCAAAATCTCAATAAAACGCGCCAAATATCCCAACGAATGACCAGTATGTTTCTGTCGTCTAGGCTGATGTTTCTGGACTTGAGTTCTCCAGCAATCTTGAACAGTTTCGATACGAGACTTGCAAAGCTTGAGAAATCTATCCTCCCTCTGTATACTTCGACTCAAATTCTAAATCGACGGGCAAATAGTATGTCTCTCCTTGCTGTCTGTTGCACACGAGAGCTGATTGCCAGCTTCCCAGACATTGAGAAGGCTCTGCTGAAGATAGATGAAGTCGCGAGCAATCAAGAAGGAATTGCAGCTGAAGAAGCACTTATACTACGCGGGTAAGCTTCATAGATCTAACTCGACCTATGTCGGACTCAAAAAATCTCACAGCCCTCAGCCAGGCCAACTCCCTGTATATCAGGAAGCTCTCGAACGACTGAATGCTTCCATCGCTTTCCAATCATCGGACCGCGATATTTTAGATACCGCCCGCCTCGTGGAAACGGGAGCTAAAAAGCTCACTCAACTCTTCACGAAGCTTGTCGCTGAGGGTTCTACTGGCTCCACGCCTGCCCCAAACTCTGAAATATCTTCCGCGCCCTTTCCAGCTACCCTGTTGACCACACTGCGACTCTTGATAGCCTACATGCGCACTCTGCCTTTACCCGCATCGCACCCATCACATCCTGCGGCTCCAGCAATTATGTCGACGCTCAAGGATGCACAGAAGGGATACGCCGATATGAGGGGCACATGGAGCCGCAAGTGTCTCGAGGCCCAGGGAAAGCGGGTCATAGATCGTGCCGACACCGTCGATTCTATTGTTGCGGGCAAAGACTTTGGTCGCTGGGTTGAATCTCTATTGAGTGTTGCTGATGTGCGCTTTCACCCAGTTTCATGCACGCTACTGACCAGTCACAGGAAGAATACAAGTACATCAAGGAGCTGAGCCCATTAAGCAGCCCCAACGTCGTCGCCTCGTCATACAACTCGCTTCTCAACCCCATTCTTTCACTTTTCAGCACAACCCTCACCTCTCTCATCGCCTTTATCAAACCTGCCCTGCACAAATACGCCTTCTGCGCACTTGCAGCGTACGAAGCACTGCTAGCGCTTCAGCCACGGTGGGACGCCCTGCTTTCACGGCGCGGCTCTGAGAACGCCAAGGCTAATGAGCTCAAGGATGGACTCATCACGCTACGTGGTATCTGTCTCCGCTCCTTCCCTGAATTCCTCGCGGACATCAAGATGGCGTCTCTAGCCAAGAGCGTGCCCGGAACCGAGACAAGTGTCGGTGTCGCAGACTTTGTCAACAACGCCGTCAAGTATCTCGACCGTTTGCCGGAGGTACATGGTGCGGCGGGAGCAGCACTACTGCAGCTCGGTGATGGAAATTGGAAGATGGGTGAGGGTGTGACGGTCGGCAAGAGTTCGAAATTGGTTGATGGGGATGAGCAGCTCATCCTTGAGCATTTTATCTGTAAGCCCCTTTCGCTGTATCTTGAGTGCATCAGTAGTAAATTCGTGTTATCCAGTCGACGTAATATCGACAGCGATAAACAGCTTGACCACCATTTCGCGCTCACAACGGCGCCCAGCGCATGGCTCCATATTCCTCCTCAACAACATATCGTACCTTCGGCACAATATCGTGCTCGAACCCACTCACGAAGCACTCCTCGACTTCCTTTCCCGACAAAGCCAGGATGCCCTCAACAGCAATTTCCGCACTGCCAAGGCGGCGTACTTCGATGCCAACTTCTCCCCGCTCCTCCAGACCTTGACTGACGACCCCGCGGGAAAGAGCGGTCAAAAGTCGGCGGTGAAGGAGAAGTTCACCAGGTTTTACGAGCTGCTGGAGGAAGTGCTGGAACGGCATAAAGGCGCGAGGTTGTTGGAGGATGACCCTGATGGTCGGCAGTCTATTGGAGAGGATGTGGTGAAGCTTGTGGTACCGAGCCTGCAGCGGTTCACCAATAAGTACCGGGAGAAGGAGTTCAGCAAAAGTAGGTCAACGTTTCTATTGCGATGCTTGTATGCTAAACTTCGGCTTTTACCCCCGTTTTCAGACCCCCAGAAATGTGCGTAAATTGCTCTCCTTTCTTGTCACGTATTCATTCGATTTGTTGTAGATATCAAGCAGTCGCCGGACGATGTTGAGCGGCAACTCAAGGCAATGTATCGGTGACGCTTAGTTGCTGGTCAACACCTGTATCACTATTCTGTATTTGTTCAAGGTGTTCGTGTAAAACAGACCACTCCGGATTGCAAAACTGAGACGATGGATACATGAAAGCGGCTCAGCTACTTCCGGGACACAGTCGCAGTTATGAGCCCACTGCAAACGGAGATCAGTCAAGTAAATTCACTCTAGCGATCAAGCTGTTTACCTGGGAGCTGCGACGGGCATAAAAACCTCCGCTTGCGATCTGTGGAGCATTTCAGGACACATGGATTGAGACTGAATCACATGACGCACGGGACGAGGTTCTCGACACCAAGATAGCTCATGTCGACGGGGATGTAATGCTTGTTGGGCAGTGCGTATGAGACAGTTTGCACTCCCGGATTCTGGGTGAGGATGAGGCGCGCCATACGGTACAACGTCGCCTGTACGCTGGCGCTGTTGTCCGACGCGAAGGTCTCGAGCGTCACTTTGCGCGCAGAAGCGGCTACAGATGTGTCCCATACGCTGCCTGGGGCGATTTCGGACTGTGGAAAGCTGAGGGGGTGAAGTGGGAGAACGTAGGGCGAAACAGACGCACCGGAACGTCGAACTGCTCGACGTCTGCATCAGCAGGTTTTGGAATGTCGATGGGGGAGAATGTGTAGGTGAGGTCAATGGAGGTGGAGAGAATACGGTCGTCGACTTCCTTCAAGGTTGTGTATTTGTCGCGAACGAAACCCGAGAATGCAGATTCGGTGGTCTTGAGGACTAGATCGTTTTAGTTTCTGTTGGTAGAAAATGGAGATCTCATCGCACCAAGGAGATCTGAGATGCCTGAGGTTACTTTAGCAGTGATCTTGTCCTTGCCTTTTGACGCGTCGATCTAGGATGCCAGACTCAAATTGACTGCGACGAAGAACCGCTCATTCTGACCTCAACTTTGACGATCCGCTTCTCATCGCCATCCCGAATGAACGAATGCGGATGTTCTGTAGTTCCTTGATCCCCTGGGACAGGGATACGCGACCACCGCAGCTGCTCGACAGTCACAAATGCTTTGTGGATGTGAGAATATTTGGAAACGAGGTGTGTTCCAAGATGCAGAGCAAATCGTTCGGGATTGAGGACATGCGGCGAGACCTTTGCCATGTCTACCGCGGAGGTTAGTATTTCAAGCAGAGGTTCAAGTTGGACAGAGGTACAATAAGTGATATTCTTGACTGGAGGATGTAATCAGTAAACGTTCGGTTTCGTGCAATTCCTGGGCTGGTTCCGTGTCGCAAAGCCACCGGAGCAGATTGGGAGCCAGCTAACACGACCCAGAATCGCGAGGCCATGCATACGCACTTGAATCCGTTGCAACCACGACAGAATTGTCCGCCTCCGTATAACTGATATCCCAAGATTACACCTCCATCGTTCTCGCTCTCCTGGCAAGCAGCGTACCTCGTCTCGATATCCCCCTCAAGTAGAGCTTGAACGTTATACTCGACGATATGGTGCCATGTGCCCTCTCGGACGACGCGGAAGACCCTCACTTTGTCCTTACCATACCGCGCAGCGCTGAGATACGAGAGCTCGTCGGACATGGTGGTTAACTCGCAAGATAAGATTGAAGGTCTAGGTAGCTCTGGATGAGATGCCTCTGATGAGCGTAAGATAAGAATGAGCCGGAGGATATGCCGTAAATAATAATTTCGTATATCACACGCTTTGGCCGATTACATCACAACTCGGTTTTTTTTATTTTTGGAGACAAAATGTACATTCGAAGACGAAGAGTGATCCGGTAGGTATATTTGTTGTGTGTGCATATGTATCGTTTTTCCTCAAGATCCAGCGATTGACGGAGCATGTTTGGTGTCAATACTGGACGCTTCTTGAGGTGTCTCCTCCCGCGTCGCCTCCACTGTGACCTTCACAGCGACCGAACTATGGTCGAAAGTCTGAGCATTCTATCAGTGAAGGAGCGAGAATAACTTTGATAATCGAACTGACAGGAGGCCGGAATCTTCCCAAACGGTCGATGTTGAAAGAATCCTCAAAGCCGTAGGTGCCTTGCAGATCGTGGCGGAGGGACTCTCGGCCGTTGAGGGTCTGTTTAGGGTGAAAAACATATTAGACACACAGCTTGATGCGTGCAGGCGACATATACCGATAATAGGGTACTCCTGATCAAGCTGTCAGTGACACTATACGAAGCGGAGGACCGAGGAAACTAACGTGTAGATGCGGCCCATCGGTTGCGAAAACATGAGGTGGAAACCGGTGGTGGGCAATTTTGTCTGAGATTGATTCAAGCGGTTGCGGCGACGCATGAACAATAATGGAATGAATACTCACGAACATGATCAAGACCATGATCTACGAAGATGTCTATGAATACTCTGGATTTGAATGCGCGAAGACTGGGTTGCTTACCGAAAAGAAGCTGGCAAAAGCTGCGCTCTCCAATGCAGACTGGATTAGTCGACTGATAACACCATCGGTTTCTACTGAAGGTCAAAAAGTATACAAAATATAGATGAATTGACCACGAACTGCTATACCCTGTCCGACTGCGGGCCAGATAGAAGATGATAGTGAGCCTGAACATGAAGACTCATTGTTATTATTCAGGAGCGAATGGCATAAGAAAGTGCGCACGTGAGAGCCACATCGTTAACAGCGGCGAGCGCAAGCCAGCTGTCGGCGACGGGGGTTAGTTTGGATCCATCGTCGAACCTGGCGCGATACATATTAGACGGATATAACTGGGAGAGAGGAAGTTTGCTACTTCAATCCGAAAGCCAGGATGCTAGTTGCGAACGAGATCCCTCCCTGAAAAAGAATGAATCAAAAGTTAATCAAAAGGAAGAAAAGTAACGGCGTACATGGACGGTGGTAAGAAACACCAGAAGCCCAAATATGAAGCGAGATTTGGATAATTGTAATACTCGGCATGCCATGAATATCTGAACCGGGCAGGCCGATCTATGATAACCAAGAATATGAGTGGGGTTCGCACATACCGGATCGACCTCTTACAATCCTGAAAGCATCGGAACCGCGGTGAGAGGCCAGGGCGCGGAAGCCAAGAAAGCCGGGTTGAAATAGTTCTCGACCAGGTAGAGCCAGACGAAGTAGACTGATACGCCACTACAGAATATACTCAGGACAAACTCCCAAGCGACCAGTGCGCTGCAATACTCTGAGCTTCGGAAGGGACCAACATGTGAGACTACGAACCTGACGGCGAATGAATCTTGCAGTCGACGTTTGGAGGAATAGTATGTCGCAAACTGGCTTGCGCATACGCCGAACAGACAGGTACTGAGCTGTGCCACATCTTTGAGCGGAAAATAAGGAAGGTGTGAGGAACACGTACGATGGTCCCAACGTAAATCGGGCCAAGGAGCAGCTTCACGGACTCTGGAGTTGAAGTCATGAGTGAGTGCGGGGGGTTGAGACAAAGCTGAAAGATCACCGCGAGGGTTGAGGGTCATTTATATGAGACTCATTTAGCGACTGTCTACATCCAGCCAGTTGCGGGCGGGTGCATTGTGCGATCGAGAACTGGAGCACTAGTACGTGTATAGGGAGAGCGAGCGCCGCCGGAATGAGACCAGTAAGCGTCGCGTATGAGAACAAAAAGAACAAGAGGAGGTCTCAGATGAATATCATCATTTTACAGTTTTAGGGTTTCTCGGTGTGAGAGGTCTGATGAATCCTATCCTAACTGAGCCCCCAATTTCCGCCGGCCATTGAAAACAAACATAGAGGCAACGCGTAGAGGTAGGTAGAGGTCTTGAAAGGGATTTTTGAACGATGGTCCGCCGATGAGCGGGTACAAATTGGGCGTCGCAAATTCAAAGGGGAGCGAGGACTCATTCGTTCAGGAACAAGGAGTCGGTAAATCGTATGGTATGACTTGCAAGTCACTCCTGCTAAGGTCAACGTATTGAAGGCTGTCGAGCGCGGAGAGTGAGGAGGAGACTAAGACTAAGACTCGAGGAGTGGTCCAGTTCATTTTCTAGATTGTGTATTGTCCCGGAGAAACGTTAGATATATCGAGATGTTCCTTGGTGATTTCATTAGCTTGTTGCAGGGCATATTGTCCACCGGTAAAGTCGCGTCCAAGGTTGGTTCAACGGCGTATTGCCCGGCGATTATGGGAATTCACGGAAGGTGGTAATTGGCCGGGGCGGATGTGTCCCTTTGCAGCGGCGAGCTGGGGTTGTGTACTTGGACTCACACATTGGACTCACATTGGCCGAATCGTCGACGCGTAGTCAGAGACTGATGATATCCCTTGCAATCTTTCTCCCTGCAGTTTCGAGCATGATCCACTGCATGAGCAGCCAAAGCTATTTGCCTGCCGACTTTTCGCGTGCTGGTTCACATCGCTCTCGTACTGAGGGGGCGCTCTCAATTCGATACGGCCGCCGCACCCACAAATCTTCGAGCCACAACGTTAACTTGGCGGCCAATATATTGGGAGACTTGCCGCTAGCATCAGGGACCATCTTGTCACCGCAGACACAGCCTTTTGCGGGAGCGCCCGCCTGCTCAGCGCTCAGCGCTCAACGCCTACTTAATGGCAAATATATCGGAAGGAAGGAAGGCTGAAAGAGAGCTCCAATTTCTAATCAGACTTGCCGTCTACGAGCCTCACAGCAACTACTTATGTTCTACCCCGTTCTGCTCACCATTCCCATTGCCGGCTACGGTTTGCTACTACTAGGATGGCACCTTTTACGCCGCGTCCTTCTCAGCAAGAATTCTGGACTCCTTGAATTGCCCCTCTTGGCGAAAGGTCGCAGTTCAGCCCAGAAAATTCCTGGAACTGCAGTCATTTGCGGTGGGAGGTCATTATGCATTCTATTTTCTTGTGTGCAGGGAAATAAAGCGAAGGTTACAGTATCGCGGGTTTGTTGGCCGCACGGGTCTGCCATGACCATTTCGAACGCGTACTTGTCGTCGAAACTGAACCCTGGGTTTCGTCGGAGGATGGCTCTCGATTGGATGGGTGGAACCAGACTCGTCAGCGCTCGCGAGTCATGCAGTTCACCTCTCTGCATAGTACGTCTTTGGGATCGATATCTTGCCTCTCTATTTGCTGACCTTCGATCGCTATAGTGTCTCAAAGTTTCGTGTATGAGGCCATGAAATACATGTTTCCGAACCTCGAGGAAGAATGCCGACGTTCGGATATTTCGTTCGTATTCCGTTGCTTGTGCCTGCCTGTTCCAACAATGCCCGATGCTTAGAATCGCTCCGTACAATCCCCACATTGCCCTCTCAGGTGCTTGTGTACTCGGACCGCGCTCGTATCGCGATTTCCCGCGGGCAATATTTGCCAGTCGTATGGGTACCGGTGAGAATTCAGTTCGCTGAGTTCCGTCCAGTGATGCTGATAGTTGACAGAAACATTGCTTAGGTCGGGCACATCTCTTGGGTATCAATGGAAGACATCTTACAAGCCGTAAACAGACGGCTCGTTCTTGACAAGGCAGCATATCCCGATATCGAGTTTCTCACAGGCACTGTTAACGACGTCAAGCCTAATCCTACTGATCATTCACGCTTGAGTACGGTGGTCGTCAGAACTGAATCTGGGATTCAAGAAGTTGAGGCGGCTCTTGTAGCAGGTAGTAGCATATTTTCTTCTAATTCTTCGCCTGTTCATCGGCTTGACTGCGATGCTTAGACTGCACCGGACCAGCTCGCGCGGGACTGAAATGGCTCCAGCGTCACGGATATGGGCTGTCTAACTCTTCAACGTATCCCAGTGGAGCGTTGCCTTTGGATCAACTGAAAATCAGCATAGACCAAAAACTTCGCTATACCAGCATAACTTTCAATGACATCAGCCCTGAACGTTATGACAGTCTACCATGGCCACCTCACCTGCCTGGCTTGAAGCGGAGACTATACTCATTTTCGGAGGATGGGGGTGAAGAGAGCATTGCCAACGGCAGGAGAGTGTTTATGCTCTTACGAGGGGACGGGCAACATCGTAAGGATATCACAGGTTTTATCTTACCTTGTCTGACTGGTTCTTCTTAGTCTGTGTATTCGCCGGTCACTACGGTACCCGGCAGCCTCAGCCTAACAATATGGCCGAAATGAAGATGTATATTCGTGGGATGAACACTAGAAAACCCATGCCAGACTGGATATTCAAAATCCTTGATATGTTGGAGGAGCATGAGGTCAAAGCCTCGGTTTCAGCACTCAGAGTTGGTCAGTACTATGTTCGGCTTGCACAACGCACGGCCAACTGTCTACCAGGCCCCACCACATACGTCCAATATCATCGTGCGGTGAACCTACCATCCAATTACGTCGCTTTGGGCGACAGTGTTATGAATGGCATGTTCTACATCCCATCTACGCACGTTGAAGTAATGATCAGTACTCTCTTCCAGTGAACCCACTATTTGGGTGAGTTTTCTTGCCGTCTTCGCTTTACAGTTGTATTCATTTGATACAGCGAGGGCGCCGCAAAGGCGACTAGATGTGCGCTCAGTCTCCACAAAACACTCTATGGAGCTCTCAAGACTTCTAAAAACGCCCTACCGACGGACTTCTCCATCAAATTCTTTTCGGAATCCTATAACAAAACGGATTGGACATGGCAGAATACGCGCATCGCAGGTAGCGTCGATGTTTTCTTGGGTTTGGGGCTCTCGTGCTCATTACTCTTTGTGCTACCAGACTATGGTATGCCGACGACAGAACCGATTGCTGGCGAGAGTCTATCCTCTGGCGCCTTCATGCGTCGCTACGGGACACACATGCAACGTCTTTCGACTACAGTGAGTCAGAGCGGATCCTTGTTTTGGTGTTCACCGGAGATCTAATTTGGACCGTAGGACGAGCTCGTAGGCTGGGCCATGTACAATATTATTGTTGGGATGTCTTCTCCCATTGATGCGCTGCATCCTCATATTGTATTGAAGGTGTTGTGGTCAATGTTTTGGTCCCGGTAATGACCGACAGGCCAGGACGTTTCCCAGTCGGGACCCTTGATGGTTGAGTTGTGCAGTGGTTTGTCAATAGGAGCCGTTTGTACGAGTACCCATATGCAACCTTTTTAGCACGAAATGATTGCCAGCGTCAAGTGAATGTAATACTAATCCAACCATACAGCGTGACTAGCGCCTTCCATGTGCTCTTGCTCCAACTTATTCGCTGTCTCCGTATTGTAAAACCCTGGCTTGGGCCAAGCAGTGACTTCCCTCAGTCGCGTACCACCTCCACGCCAAAGCCATCCATCCCATTCCAGAACACGCACACCGGGGTGCGGGGGAGAATCATCAGTGAGAATGACCCACAATGCACCGTCAGGATCGTCGTCCGACTTGAGCCTGAGATCGAGCGCATGCGCCTTGCCCCCGCTTGTTTTCGTTTCGTATCGCTCGACCAGGTAGGGATTGGTTTCAATGTCACCAGCGAACATGCCTTCCGTATCGAGACGGAATACACTGACCCAGCCTTTAGTTTCCTCGTCGTCGCCGCCCCGGGTCGTTACAAATATGCTCTGGGGTGCGGGTTGAGATTGGGTAGAGGGAGCGAGTAGTAGGGTGTCGCCACGGTAGATGCGTTTGTTTGTTTTGTTGCTGGCGTTGTCTGGTCCATCGGAACGTAGATGAGGTGGAATGAGGGACCGCGAGGTAGCATATGTTAACACCGGCGTTCTCCCATTTGGTGGAGAAATCGTGTATACGTCCAAAAAGTTTGCTATATTGAGATAGGTAAATCATGGCACGCGGAGAACATTGGAAAGCATATCTCACAATGTTCAGTAACACAGTACAGAACACGGCCATTGGGATGTACCTTGACATGCCGAGGACCATCCTCTTGTTCTGTCGTCCCCGCTCGTTGCGGGGCAGGAGAAGAGTCACTGTGGATCAAGGACCCGTCATCGGCCCTAGTGTATACTTCAATCGTGGAGCCACCAAGAACGGGTATGAATGCCAAAGCTGGGGATCCAACGGGAAAGGCAAACTCGATACCGTGCGAGCCATAGCGCTGCAAGTCAGTGAGCATATTGGTATAAATATACAAAAGGGAGCGCACCAAGGCTTTACGTGTCTTGTCAGCCGTGTCCCATTCAGATCGAGGGACGAAATATATCTCTTGAACATGGGGACCGAAGCCAGTGGTGTTGTTGGGAAGTGTGTGGACCTGAGCAGAAGGTCCCCCAGCAGAGTAAACATGGGAGTGTGGCGAAGGGATACTAATGTAGGACGAAGTGGCAGCTGAGGGCATATATTGATGAGCCGCGCTGATTCAAATGATAAAAGCCGCACTGATATCTACGCTGTCGACAAAACGCACTCGCAGGCCGTCTTGCTGCTGTTCAATAGCCCAGCTTTGAAGCTGCGGGGGGAGAGCCCAGCTCGTTGTGTATGCAGAACGAGTAGTTCCAGTATGAGGGCCTAGAGCGATATACTGGTGAGGCCCAAACGCCGGGATTGTCTGTACAAGATCGAGGGTGAGTTGGGCCGGTGAAAAGGCAAGCAGGAACAGCGACAGGGATCGGAAGGAGCCTGAGAGAATATGGTGGGTCGGAACTGCGCTGGCGTTGAGCACCTGCTGCAACGGAACCTGTAGCGGTGGTTCGAGATCCATTTTGTCTTGTGAGTTCGAAAATTGCCTAATTGGGTTGCAAGCGGTTGCTTGGCACCAACTTCGATTCTATACAACGCGCTTTTGTCACGCTCCCCTGCATAGTATGGGATCGAGTTGGCTCAGGTCGGCTCTGACTCCGGTATGCGGTTCAGATCTACTGCTCACCGTGCACTTCTTCCTTTGGAACACGCGAATATGGTGTGAATTTACTCAGAGCCGGAATCGGGCCCCCTGGCATTCGATTGTCAACATCCCTCTCAACTTTTCACGAGAATGCTCAAAGTAGCCACCGGTCGTATCCTGGTTGCGAGAGCTTCTGAGTGTCTGTACAGATGGCGGATGATGGCGGATGATGGCGGAATGTGTTACAGTAAATTAACTGCAGTGAATGCGTGCAGGTAAATCGTTACAGTAATAAATTAACTGCAGTGAATGCGTGCAGGTAAATCTCTGTAGTGAATCTGCTGTAGGCTGCCAAGGAATCAAATAGAGGGAATTTACTGCACGGATATATTTAGACCTCATTTACTGCAGTACTTTACCTGGAGTCAGAATGCTGGAGGGACGCAAGAATGAATTCCATGCACGTAAATCTTTAGAAGTTATTTACTGGAGTCCTGTGCCTAGAGTCAGGTTGCTGGAAGGCAGAAAAACCTTACATTTGGTGTAGTACATTCACTACAGCGAAACCACTTCATGCAATGTTGTGTAAGAAGAAATGCGGGCCTTGCCTGTAGTGAACTTCTTACAGTACTTCCTCTGGACAGACTTTTTAACAGAATCCTGTACATGGAAATGAGGCTAACTATGTGCTATTTTGTTTCCATTCTGTTTTCTTTTCCGTGCAGCTTGATTCTTGCGTCGCTTCGCTGCTCGTTTCACAGCTGCGTCAGCAACTTTATTGGTGACAACCCGAGTAGCAGGTTTCACGTGGGGATTGCAGGGAGCGCATGGGCAGGAGCTGTGATACCACGTTGGACCATACGAGACGAGCAACTGCTCTCCAGCCCGAATGTCTCGATACGTACGTAGTATAACAGCGTGCGGATTGTCTTCAAACAGAAACTCGAACTACACGTGTAAGCTTGGACAGGAATTGGAGAAGGAATCTCACTCACAAAGACGTTTGGGTTGCAGTCATGATTAGCCAGACGGATGGGGCCGTACAGCACACGATCTACTCTATCTTGACCGGGCATTGTGGAGAGCCCAGAAGTGTTGGTATCTGTTCTGGGGTCTTCACTCAGCATACCCAGCGCTTCATACAAATAAGTATCTCGTGGTATGTCCACCTCCGCACGCAATCCCAACTGCCGTGAATTGCTGAGACGTGGTACACTGATTCTGATGCGAGACCAGGGTGCATTCAGCACACTGAATGCACCAAAGCTCCTAAGGTACAAAATTAGAGACTAGAAAACACTGATAGTAGAGCACCTCACCAGCAGAATGCTTTGAAGAAGTTCGGTCCCTGGCCAATGGCACGTGCACACCATTCTTCATGTGCCCCGACAAACCTCTGCACCTCCGTGTAGAGTTCATCAAAGGTTTGACCAGGGATGAAAAGACAGGAATGCGCCTTGTCAAAGTCACCCCGCAATTGCCAAGAATCCTGGTCAGAAAGACCCCAGGGAGCTGGAGACAACAAGGAGACTGAACGGCGCTGGTTGATTGGCTGAGGAGGAAGGTGTTCTCGGTGTGGGCCATAGAGAGATACTACAATTGCGTCATCTGCTCTGACAGCCCACTGAATGAGTCTACTATCTTCAGAAAGGAAGGCAGCCCAGTCAAAGCAGATTGTACTGTCATGAGGATGGCTAATGGTGCCAGGAGCTACCAGCAAGGCTCCTGTAAACTCGGCTTCACTGCGCTGCATGAAAAGAGGATGACTGGGAGAATCAGGCACAAAAAGTCACGCTCAAGTCACGTGATCACGTGATTCAGATCACGTGATCACGTGACCAACTGCCACATCATCGGTTGCCAGCTCATCTCTCTTTGTTTCTGCCACTACGGTGAAGGTGGCTGGGGTTGCGCAACCCCGCCGGCCATGCAGCATGGTGGCAGAAACAATGTCTTTACCTCTCTCTCTGCTTCCTCCAGCCCCCTACCTCAAGCAAGAAGTCTGAAAACTCCTTCAAAGCAGATCTTCCAAATTTTATATCAAAGACATACCTTGTCCTTTTCCCCCTTCAAAAGGCTGGGCCACTGGGAGGGAGGTTGTGTGTGGGGGGGGGCCTGCCAGGGCTAGCTGGCCATGGTGTGCTTTTTTCTTCTTTTTTTTTCTGTTCTGTCCTGCTCATCATACATCCCTGACATACCTTTTCCTTTTCCCCCTTCAAAAGGCTGGGCCACTGGGGAGGGAGGTTGTGTGGGGGGGCTGCCAGGGCTAGCTGGCCATGGTGCGCTTTTTTCTTCTTTTTTTTTTCTCTTCTGTCCTGCTCATCATACATCCCTTGCACCCTGGGCTCCTGACAACCCATTAGGGTTAGGGTCAGATTAGGGTTAGGGTTAACCGGTGCGTTTTCTTTCTTTCTTTTTCTTCTTTCTTTTCCTTTTTCTTTTGCTAACATTGTTATGTTCCGGCCACGCCGACGAACAAATGAACGCAACGCCGCCGCGTTTGAGCACCCGAACGTGGCGCGGCAACCCCGACTCCGTGCTTGGGCACGGCCACCGTGCGTGTTTGCCTTTTTCTTTCTTTGGCGTGTTTGAGCAACCTGAATGCTGCGTCGACGCGGTCTTAGCACCTGCATATCGCATCCAAACAAGTAAGTCAAAATACGTGTTCTTCTCTACGAAACTCTCTGCAGGGCAAATGCTGTAGTTGAATACCTCCAGTATTTACGTAGTAGTAAGTCCTTACAGCATATTCACTGCATGTATTTACGTAGTAGTAAATCCTTACAGCACATTCACTGTATGTATTTACAGTTTGAATATATATTGTATCTCGTTTGAATCTCAGATTGACAGCAATCAACGTGACAAAATGTGACGTCACATCGTCTCATCTCTCCTTTCTCCTTGACATTGCCTTGTTCTTTTGTAGGTGCATGACCCGCATCTACCAGGCTATGGCTAAACAAAAGAGCAAGCAAGAGGGGGGCCCCATGCCAGGACAGCCTCAAACAACTGGAGGCAAAACTGTGCCACCTCCACATACAGCAGGCAAGTCCATCCTTGTGGTGCAGGATGTGCAGGACAAACAGGAGGCCAAGAGGGCAAGGAGAAGAAAGTCCAAGCGTGCCAAAAAGGCTAGGGAGGCTGCAGAGAAGGCTCCACTTCCCTCTCCAGAGCCTGAGGAGGAGGATGAGCTTGACATTGGTGAGCGCTACATGTTCCCAACCAACATAACTAGCAGTTTTGTCTCATATCCTCCTAGAAAAGCCCCGGAAAAAGGCCAAGAAGGCTCCACCTTCCTCTCCAGAGTCCGATCAGCCCAGTTACGAAGTTAGTGAGTACACATTCCCAAGAAAACCCGTAGTCATGGTCTTAAACAAGTTCAGCCCAGGTTTCAAAAGCCAGGGTGACAAAGAAAGAACCTGGAAAGCCCCGGCATTTTGTATGTCATTTCTCTGTTGAACTAAGCTTCGTAAACTGAACGCTCTGGTAGGAGTTCTTGACTCATGTGAGTTGCTGTTTTTTTTTTTTTTTTCATTCCTTGCAACAACAACACCAACGCTGCTACAGTGGGCTGAACCGGGCTCTCACCCATCGTAGGTTTCTCAAGCACTCTTAACCTAGGCTCTCTCACAAGGCAATTGTCAGGTGGGAACCTGAGTGGAACCTCAACGGTGGTTATGCTGTGAAGTTGTTCTGGTCTATGGCCGACGTCGAACCACCACTTAGGAAGGGCGAGATCCCTAAGCCCAGGGACTTCGTCAATAACACCGTCATTGAACTGAATCCGAAACTGGTCGCAGCCCGCCAAGCTAGTAAGCATGAACTGCTCTGCCCAGCTCTTTGACAACAGTTTCGTAGTGCTCCAGGGTGACATCACGGGCACTCAAGTGTTTGCCCTGTGGGAGGAGACTGAGCAGTATTATCACGCCGTTGTGATGCAACGTGATGGCAAGCGCTTCGAGGTCCATTTTCTTGCTGACCAAATCGAAAAATGGGTCGACGTTAACGACATCCGGCGCGTGGAGGATATTCGACCTGGTGACCGCATTATCCTCCTTGACTATACCAGCACAGTTGGCTCTGTTGATAAGGGTATCATCACTCCCGCTTTGCCCATCGGTGTCGGCTACCTTCAAGCATACGCTCTTGCCAAGAAAGACGTAGAAGAGCAGTGGTCGGACCGTCTCGTCGACCCCGACCACCTTTTAATGCAGCTGAAGTGAAAATTCTTCTTGTCTTCAGTTTCGGTGGAGCATTAGTATTTGTCTTATAGAGAATGTAATGAGGTTCCGAGTCAATCCAATTCTGGGTTCTAGGCTACTTAGATGGAGAAATCCTATCTAACCCACAACCACAGCCTTACGTCTCTCTTTAGGAGGACCAAAAAGCGCCTTGGCAACCATGGCATTGTGAGAGAAGCACGTCAGCACCAGCCTCCCCTCACCGTGAACCTCCATACCGCAGTGGGCTAGTATCTTGGTTTGTGCTGCAATTGCCTGCCCCCCTCGTACCGGAATCCGTCCGCCGAGCTGCGGAGCAAAAAAATCACCGCCCATCCATTTACCGTCTTTGGATGAAATGACAACAATGAATGTCCACAGGGCCTGGAAGTCATTACCATCGAGATGGATGTACTGGCTTGATCCATGCTTCACAGCAACCGCAAAAAAAAGGGGCCCCAGCTTGAGGGCAGGTCTCTCCAAAAACTCGGCGGCAAACTGTGCCTCAATTTTCTCGTAAACCCTGGCCAGTCAAATGTGTGAGGAGTGAGCTGACCAAAAGAAAAGTAAAACCTACGGAGCCATAAATGCTATGTGCTGGGGAGCATAGTGGTTCACCAATAGCGAGAGCCGAGGGACAATGAGGGATATCACGAGGCTCAAGAACTTATCAAGGAGAGTAAGAACCTGAGCTCGATGAGGCTCTTTTAGCTTGAGCTGAAGGGAGTCCCGGGTGATGAACGCTGCAAGCTTGTAATGCGCCCAGAGACAAAAGTGATAAGCAGCTGTATCAGAACGATTCTTCCCCCGGTCTTCTGGTCGAGACGGGTTGGCTGCTAGAAACTCCTGGTATGCTTCATACAGCAGTGATTGCTCTTCAGCTGTCAGCACGTCAACAAACCGTGCCAGCAGGAAGGGAACCTGTCCTATCTCTTCAACCCAGGCATTGGCTTGCGGCGTGAATCCTGGCCGCGAAAGCAGAATGCGGGGCATCATAGCTGGCCCTACCAGCTTTTTCTGCTTGTCGGTGAGGGGCGGAACTGGCACAAGAAAGGTGGTGTTGTCGTCTTTGGGTAATACGACCCTTCTGAGCCTGGCAAGATTGTAGTTGGCTGCAATGGTTGTCTGAACTTCTGCTTGGTTATTCTTGCACCGCAAGAATTCCCCAGGGAAGCAGGAAAGGAGGTGATACTCTGGCAGGGATGTCAGAGGCCCATCACACGAGCAATAAGGTAAGTCACGCTTAGAAGCTTGTCGTTTTTCTAGTTGAGCATCTCGTGCAGCCTGATTTGCCGCTATCTTTGAGGGAGACCGTTTCCGCGGAGGTCGGTTTTTGGTGTTCCGTCCCATGTGAAGAAGCGGAAAGAGATCTGTGGATGACAGTGTGGGAAACTATGTAGGTCACAGCTCTGATCACATGACTGTGGGATCCAATCATGCTTCCAAACACTTCTCATTTGAAACTATGACCACCTCTCTGCGAAACATTGGGTTTGCAGCTTCCATGTTGCCTATCGAGGCTGCTGTCTTTCATCTCCCTTTTGGGGTGAGAGGGAGTGTCTGTTTCATTTGTGGATGCCTTTTTGGCTATTCAATTTTTGGCATTATGGAGTTCATTCTCCTTACACTTTTGGGCATCAGGGGGCTTCTTGGTGGTTGAAGGTCTGTGGAGACCTCCCGCCAAGGATTTTTGTTCTGGGGTTAAGGATTGGATGCTGGTCATTCTAGCAGACACTTCTTCCCTACAATATCCCCTGAGAGTGGACACCATTCACCCAGCGGAAACTC
The DNA here is from genome assembly GCA_037176885.1 of Favolaschia claudopus. Lineage (NCBI taxonomy): Eukaryota > Fungi > Basidiomycota > Agaricomycetes > Agaricales > Mycenaceae > Favolaschia > Favolaschia claudopus. Next base: position 1,857,445 of record JAWWNJ010000007.1, read on the forward strand.
TGTTTGTGGACGCCGGTATTTCGGCGGAATCTGTCTCTGTGGACACTGTTAATCCGGTGGAAACTCTTGACTGTGGACGCCTTTAATTCTGGTGGAAACTCTCTTTGTGGACGCTGGTGTTCCTGGCGGAAACTCTCTTTGTGGAGGCCGTTAATCCGGTCGAAACTTGTGACGTGGACACCTTTAATTCTGGTGGAAACGCTTCACTTTATCCAATTTTTCAAATTTTCTGGCAGCTGGATTGATTGCAATGCAGGTGCGTTCTCCCTTCTCTTCTTTTTTTTTCCAATGATTTCAAATCCAATCCTGATGTATTTATTCAGAGACACATTCCGATTCAACTGCTACAATGTCTATGTTGTGATTCTGTGCAGTTTATTCCAGGTGAACTCTTGATTCTCCACCCTGAGCAAAACTCATGTCGTCCAAAAGTTTTTTTCCCCCCCTGGCACCCTGTGATTATGTGGTTGTAAACAAAGAGAATGAATGTATTATCATTGCACCGTTTTAATTATGTTCTATATGTGAGGCGTGTTTTGACAAAGCTCATACGAACACAATGAAGTACAATTGACAATTCACGTCTACGCTTCCAACCATGCCTACTTTTCATCAATGTTCTCATTGTCCTCTCCCCTCTCTGCAGCTGCCTCGTCCTCTCCCCTCTCTGCACCTGCCATCTTCAATGCATATTCCTTGCTAAGCCAGTACTTTTCAGAAATGTGCTTCGCAAAGTCAGCCATGCTAGTTCGTACGGAATCGTTAGCAAAAAAAGCCTCGGCTTCGGGAGTCAGCTCGAAACTGCTATTTTGCAAAGCATTATAAGCAGCTTTTGCGTGAGTGAACCAAGTGACTCCATGACCCGCAACCTCTGCCCAGATCTGGTCATTGAATTTCTTATCGGGAATTCGGGGGGAATACCCCGGGATAGAACGAGTGCGCTGGTGGTCCTGCATGAGTTGTCCCAAGCACTTGACCCAGCGATGGGTCTGTTGAATGGAGCCTGCCTGGCGTGCACCAAGCGAAACCATGTCCTGCAGAGTGGCACCTTTCTTGGTTTCTTTAATTAGCAGTTCTCGCACTGCCTGGCCAATAGCCTTGTTCCCATCCTTCGAGCTACCAGAGATAGTCGGCTTGACGTCTTCGCGGGTCTCTACTTTGATCGCATTCCACAGAGCGCCGTCAAACAGTGGGAGGCAATTCTGCAATGCACTGACACTGTCGGTGTCTTGGAAGCCAGGCACGGAGTCCGAAGCATCCTGAATTCGGTGCAATCTTTTGAGTTGTACTGACTTGGGAACCTAAATAGACTTACGTGAGGGTGCCTGAAGAGAATCATAATTCGGAGGGCACTATCAGGACCATGTACAAGTCCGCGTCGGAGTTGTACTTTGGAATGATCAAACCCGATTTCACTGCCTGTGACTGAACGAGCGAAGGGGCCTATCATCCAGTTCCAGCCCGGAATCACCCAGAAGACGTCCCACGGAGCTTGAAATTGGTTATCAGATGTCTAAGGAGTAGAGATGCAGCGTACGAGGCGGCAGCAGATTATACTGCTGAAGAAAGTCGACCAGTTCTTGGGCTTGAACATAATAGCTGGCGGTTGTCAGTAAAAGTTTTCCGCAACACAAAGGATCACTCACGCAGCACTGCTGAGCTCTGAATCATTGCCATAATCAAGTGGATGGATTGCCAGCTCTGAAGCGCAGTACAAGTAGGTTGACATATTGCCGATCTCCTGGCTGCAATCTTTGATGAGGATACCGAGTTTCCATAGTTGATCAGGCAGCTCTATGCAGCAATGAGGACGCTAAGGCCAAACCACAAAGCTTTCATGACTCACGTGGCTCCAGAGCCTTCAACAGAGCGGTGCCTTTGAAGAGTAATCTTCTTTCGCGGAAGGCGTCGATCACCTTGCACTGTTGTCAGATCACAACAACAATAAAGGCAATGGAAGAAGCTTACCGGCTGCATATTGTACTTGTCTAGCGCATCACTGAGCTTTTGCAGTGCACCCGTAGTCAAGATGGTTTTAGGTGACTGTTCCTCTGGAGAGGGGGTCAGGGGCGAACTTGCTCCGGTGTTCTGCCCGTTGAGAGGTTTCTTGCAGCACGAACTGACACTAATAAGAGAGACTTACGGATGGGCGGGTTACATTTCCATCCTTCACATGCTTACGCAAAAGAGTCTCAAGCGCAGTATCCGATTCAGGAGTTTCGTCAACCAGTTTGTCCCAATTGACAAAGACGTTAAGAGAATCCACAGTTGAGCGGGCCTGAGCCAACCCCATGTTCGGTGCTGCCCGCAGATGCGGGACAACTGCTTTGATCAAAGCCTGGAACATTTTTTTAAAAAACTTTCGCTAGTCAACGATAGATCAACAAACCTTGAGTTGTGCCAGCGTCAAGTTGTTACTGGTCAAGGGCGAGTTTCAGAGAGGGAATGCTTTGCAATGACAAAAAATTGAAGCTCACAGGCATGAGGAGTTGAGTTTGGAGGGTTCCATGGTTGACGTGGCAGAAGTAAAAGAAAAATGTCACGCGATACAGCTCGCTCGGCAAATTTTTACGAGACCGTCTATTATGACAAAGACAACGAACTATTTAATTATTAGATCTACTTTTTTTGTAAGCTGTAACAATAGGCCCCCAGGCGCCTGCGGGTGTGTATGCTGCATTGATGGCAGATGAGAGTAGCTCATGCGACCCATACTTCCATGCACGAAAACTATCAGAGAAGGTGCTGGATTTGAATTCCAAACCAAGAGGTCCAAATATCGCCTTGAACTTCTGGGAAGCATTTCCTTCCGTAAGGCCATCATACTTTTTAAACAAGGCATTCATGTCACAGGCATAGGCAAGCGGAAAGCTTAGCGCCTCCGAGACTTGTACCCTGGGAAGGTTCAGAATAAGACCCGGGCTTCTTGAGGGTGTTGGACTGGGAGGAGGAGAGTATGGCTCGGGACTGGGAGAAGGAGAGTGTGGTCTGGATTGAGCAACTACATCTCTCTCATCCGCCCTTTGATTGTCTCAGTTGTCAAATATACGTAAGAGATAAAACAGCTCACAAACTTTGCGTCAACTCTCTTGAACTGGTGACTCGCAGCTTCTTTGCAGGAGAGGCAGTAGTAGAGCTAACATATGATACCATATGAGGTGTGTGCCATGGCGCCCACAAATGAGAAGCACAGACCTCTGTCCCTCGTTTGCGCGCTTTGCATCTCTGAGGCGAAGACAATGTCGTACTGATGGTAGGCGGATGTGGACCGTACTGTCTGCAGATACTTTGGTCGCAATACGCTTCACAACCCACTCATCCTCCTCTTCGGCGGTGTTGCTGAGCATATGGGTTGGAGTGCTCAAGATAGCATACATTTCTAGAGGATAACCAAGAGTTGTAGTGATTTCGTCAAAGTCTTTTGGATGGAACAAGGGAAAGACATCGGATGGGATGGAAAGCGAAAAGCACACAGCATTACTGGTGTCCTGGAACGGTTTCACTGAGCAGTTGGGCATGACAAGAGGATGACTACTAACATTCGTCCAGAGCTTTACATTGATGGTGGTTCGCAAAGCATGACGGTAAGCCACAGCATTAGAGGGAGATGGGGTTCTGACGAAATCCTTGGTTATAAGTTTCATAGCATAATCTGGCGTAATCATTCTGCCGTAGGGACCTGCAAAAATTGCTGACGGATCTGTACGAGCAGGGCTTGATGAGTTGTGGGCAGAAACACTGCAATGTTGCCCAGTGCCCAAACAGCATTCCCGACAAAAGTGCCAGGAGCACTGAGCATTTGCACTCCGCGGCCGTTTGCTAACCTGACAAGCAGGGCTTATGCACGCGGTTTGCTTGATGGGAGAGGCAGAAGGGGTGGAAAGCCGGGAGGAGGCTGCAGGGCTTCCAGACAGTGCCAAAGAAGGCCTGGCTTCCAGGTCAGGTCGCCATCTGAAGTACTTGCAGAGCGAGTCTTTCTCGAATGTATGGAGTTGACACTGGTATTGGAAGATCCAAAACTGCTCCGTAGAAAAGAATTGAAAGACACACATGCTGAAAGATTCTCTCCACATTTGCTTCAGTATAGTAGCCCTTGCAAATAGCAGGTTTTGTAAGTTGTGCAAGCCCGCATGAGGGACATAGAGGTTCCTCTTGTGCAGCATATGCATAGGACATGGTAGTGCAAGAGTCAGCATACAAAAAAAGCCGTAAATGCCAGCATGTGCAATTCCGTGTTGAGGAGAAACCGCGCCAAGATGTTGCGTAGAGGCAATTCAATCTAAGATATTCAGTGGAGGATATCTCTTTTCGTAGTTTGGTCCAGAGGAGATGCTGTAAAGATTTTGCTCTAGGCAATTGCCTACAGACCTTGCTGGAGCGAAAGCCTTCCAGTGAGCCAGAAATCATTGGCTGGGTTAGTCTATCGGAAATGCTGTAAGAAACTCACTCTAGGAAACTGCCTACAGTCGTTAGAAAAATGACATCTTTCGATGGCGTAAATCGCACAAGTGCATGTTTCTTGTAATTCTTTGTCCCATTCATTATGTGGGCGGAGCGGAGAAAACGACTCTTGTCATCCAACATCACCCTGAACCGACGAAATCCCAACAACAGGCCCATGGCTAGGAAACGCCGGCCCTCTTTACTTCCAGAGGACGTTCACAGCAAGTCTGAGAAACGCCTGAAAGGGTACGCAAAAAATAGTTACGCACTTCTGACTCAAGCTAATTTGGATGCAAAAAGGGGGGGTCATAGCTCACTGGGAGACACCAATGCAGATGTAGCAATGGAGGATGTTGCTGGTGTGTTCACATGCATAGCATATGTGTAGTTGTCTTTGCTGACGAGGTTCGCGAAGAAGCAATTCCAAACCTCTCATATCCTCCGGAGCTGTGCCCCTACTGTGATACTGACTTACCTATGGTGCCTTCCGAAACGTTTCTGGAGCTTCTCAAAAAGATTGCGCCTCTGTCTACTCAAGACCCACGGACTGACAATCCCTGGGGTCTGAAGGCCTCTGTAACTGTTTTTGCGGGGATATGCAGTAGACATGAGCTGGAGAACCGCTGGCTCCCTGAAGCAATACAGAAGGGATGGCCTCTGTCTATTGATTTTGGCGCTCTTCCCCACCGTGTAATGGGAATGCAAAATGAAATTGGACCGATCGTTGCCAACGCTGGCTTAGCTCGGCAAGAGTGCATTTATTGGGGACAAGCTGTTGCAGATGCTAGAGGCAAAAGTGGTGGTGCGCAGATGGCTAACCTCAAGCACCATCTGCCTGGGTAGTGAGTTTTGTCTAATGTATCTGAGACGTTAGTTGACCTTGTCTCAAGTTATGGAGAGCGTGGCTTGGCAATCATTGTGAAGGCGCTCAATAGAATGTTTGATTTGCGGGTGGTGGATTTGGGTCCACTGACAGTCACCGACTTTGTTTACAAGGTTCTAGTGCCTGCAGTCGCAGTGAGCCTCATCTCCTTAGACAGGGCGTGTACAGCTGAGGAGGCTGAAGTGATCCGTTATGAGAGTTCATCGTATGGTATCTCAATGTATTCCTCAGATTAGCTTGCAGCAGAATACAAGACATTGGGTGCTCGTAAAATATGTTCAGGCACCATATGTGGTCTGTTCCCTGTACGCTCTAATTCCTTGACCAAAAATTCATTGTGAATAGCAATCATTTCGTCAAGATAGAAGGTGAACCTGGTCCTCGAGTCAGTGACACATAAATGAGTTTGTTTAGCAATACTGCTTACCTGCTTGCAGCCATTTCTTGCACCACAGGTTGGAACTTGCCAAACCACGCGTTGCTCTGCTCTGCGGCAGATGAATTGAAGATCCAAGTTCTACCGTCCGGCCCGATTAATTCTCTGAATCGCGCGGGATTGCAATGTACTTGACAAAAGCTGTCATTCTCTGTGTGCTTGCACTCAAAATGCCAAACATCAACAGGGAGGCCAACTTTGTCAAAATAGTGGTCGTGTGAAGCAAGGAGATGTTTCTTGAAACTGCAATTGTTGTCGTAAAATATATAGGAGGGCATGGATCCAGGAAATTGTTCTGGGAATGTGGCCTTGAGAAACACCTGGAAATGCTCAGTGTAGGCAAATTTATGGTTAAGAGACACTGACAGAGACCCCTGTGATACCCTCCGAGCCAAAGAAAGTTGCACGAGAAATGATCACACCGCAACACCGAACAAATAATTGTTGGTTGTTTGTCCAACTCCTGGCACTCGTCCCTTTCACCTTTTCCTGAGGCAAGCTACTAACCTCCTCTGATCTAGCCACATCGGGGAGATCTGTTACGGGCCCAACATCTCCAACTTGGTCTATCCCAGCATTGACAAGACGGGATCGGAGCTGGAACATGGCTTGATTGCGAGTGTCTTGGACCATCTCATGACTCCGGTGTGATGGTTCTGTGCAGGTATTAAACCCTGCTTGGCGAAAAGAATTACAACTGTTGATATAACAAAAGTCGCTCTGCCGTGCATGAGAAGGGCAGAACCGAGCGCGTTGGGTAGCAAGGGGCTGTCGGCAGTTATGCACCTGACACCGGGTATGGCGAACAGCGGTACCATCGTGAACGCCAGCCGTTACTTGGTCTGTTGTAGAGTATGTAAGCAAGAATCGTCAGTAAAGCTAAAGAGCAAGAACATACAGAAATGTCCATCTTGTCCTTCATAAACTTGCATGCACCGATCACATAGATGACTCCACATGGGCTGGCCAGTTCCAACCATTCGCTGATTTCTCTCCTCAAGAGCATAATTGAGCCGAGTTTTGTTATCTCCACGGTGCGGAAGTCGTAGAGTTTCCTGTCTTCTGGTCTTGTCACGAAGGAGAGCATGGTAAAAGAAGGCGTTAAGGACTAATTCCCCGTCTAACAATTGCAGAAGGTAAGAAGAGTTAGGGACGGCAGAGTTGTTCAGCGCAAGATTATATATTCTGGCAATGTTCTCGGAAGATGTACTAACAAGAAGATAAGGGTTTTGAATACGTCAAAAGAGAGACAAAACATACTGTGACATTGCCATTTGTGTCTCAAAGTAGACGCAGAGCTGGTTTTCCAGAAAGCTGGCCTCTGAAACATGGATGAAGTGAGGTACAGCTGCTTCATAGTACTCTCTGAAGGGCTCGGCGGAGCTTGCGTCTTTGACATAGTAGTTCGGATGATAGCGAGTTTTGCATACTAAAAATCTAATCACTCAAGGAATTTGCCATGTCTTGTGCCAAACACAGACCTCGACAATAGGTAGACTCTGAAAAGACGGGAAGAATTCCACGATGAAGCGTATACAATCGTGCTTCTGCGCGACTGGTGTGCGACAAGGTTGATCCCTTACATCCGGGTTGAATGCAGCGCTGCACAGGAGGTTTCAGAACTTCTGCTCCTACCTTGTAAATTAGCACTATTATTGACGATAAATCCAAGCAATCACAAACCAATTTTGTATTGCGCCCCATGCTGTCGAAAAAGGTCATCGTCTGACAAAGCCGCTGAATCGTTTAGGTGGATGGGCTGTACAAGATCCCCAAATGCAAGCCAGCTAAGAAGAATTATGGTTGGGTCCACAGAAAGGACCGCAGATAAAAAGCCAGTTATATGCGAGGGGAGTTGTTCAGGGGGTATGCCTTTGTCGGCAATGATTTCTGGCCATAGCTTGCCTGTGAAGCGAAGGAACCGATTGATTTGGTCAAACTGCAGTGTGGCTTGGAGCTGTGGATGTTGAGCCAGCCGGTTGAGAACTGTCGAAGCCAAAATTGCCATCTTTGGGTCTGGGAGAAGAGTTGCGATAATGATTCTGAGATCCAAGATTGGAGACGTTGATTGCAGAAGATAATAGGAGAGAAGTTGCGCTGGTTTATTTCCTCACAGTGTATGCTACAGTGATTGCACTCCAGGGAAGACACTAGAGTGGAATTCAGGCAATTTAGCTGGAGTATAAATATTGTAATGCAATGCCTGCAAAGAGTTATGTAGAGGGAAAGGACTCGAGTGTGTTTACTGTAGTAAAAACTTGTGGAGTGGTGTGCGTCGAGGGAATTCACTAGAGTGACTGTGCTGTAGCAAAGCCATTGAAGCGAGGCCATTTGCAATCTACAGTGATATTGCTGCAGTGGAAATGCTCAAGTGACAGATTGGGAGTATTACACAGAGTTACCTCAAGGGATTTCCCTGGAGAGAAACTGCTGAAGGGACACCATCTTTACTAGAGGGAACTACCTGCACGCAGCTCACTGTAGCAATTTCCGCCATCATCCGCCATCATCCGCCACCATGAGGTAATCCGCCATCAGTACAGGCACTCCGACGATTTGCTGGTTGCTGCTCTACATGCTACTTCTACCTCAGAGCTCCGCTATTCTGCTACTGTACTCCCGGGGCCAAATTACGTTCGGGTCGGCCACCTCGGACGTTGAGCTGGACTCGTCGAACTTACACAAAAACTCCTAGTCTCGACGCATGCCCGAATTTACCGCATAGCCCGGGTCTGGCCATGGCTGTTCTGCTCTTGACTCGAATGTTTTGCGGTTGTCTGGGACTTTTGATCGAAGTGACTGCCAATGTCTTGCTCGTCTGTTCAGCCATTTTGCGTTTTTCTCGCCAACGCCGGCAGATATTTCGTCGCGAAAACTGCCCAGTGGTGCAGTTTTCTGTTCTAGTTCCGTCACCATATCGTTTTGGCTGCGAGGCAGCGAGAAAGTGGCAAAAACCAGCCGCGGAGGCAAAGTTCCACCCCGATCGTCGCATGGACGTCTCACTTTTTTTCTACCCCCTAACTCGGTCTGGACGGAGTTGCGAAAACGTATAAATACTCCCAGATTCGAGTAGTCAGACACTATTCAACTTCTCACTAATAAACTTACGCCAACCATGAGAACGGCAACTTTCCTCTGCGCTCTTGCCTTCGCCATTAATGCTGCTGAAGCAGCTCGTCAAGATACAAATGCCCAACGTTTCGCTCGCGGTCTCCCGCCTCTGCCTCAACGACGCGACTTTGGTACAGGTGGGCTTTCGATATGTTATATCGAATTGATGTCATGTACTCATTCAATACAGAAGCTAAACGGCCAAAGACTTCACCGACTCCGTTTCATTGTGAACCCAAGAAGAATTTCTGTTGTTCCAGTGTTCAGGCCGCCAGCAGCCCGGCCTCTCAGAGTACTCTTCATGATCTCGGCATCCCTCAAAGCAGTTGTGGGGAGAAAATTGGAACAGGATGTACGGCTGCATCTGGCAATTCCTGGTGCGTCGAGTGTGACACGTTTCTGAAACTTCTCCTCATACCAGAATAGCTCCTCTGGCACATTGACCCAATGTTGCGGCAACCTTGTAGGCTCGATTGGTATCGACTGCAAGCCTGGTAAGGAAAGTCTTTCTACCGCTTATTTTGCATGCTCAACCACTCTTTCAGTGACACCGTCGTCGTCTTCCCGTATCGCGTCTTCTTCTTCGTCTCGCGCCTCGTCTTCCGCTGCCAGTAGCTCTGCGCCGAATTCTCGCTCCTCGTCTTCAGCTGCTGTGTCTTCTTCGGCTTCGCGTTCGAGCAGCTCCGCCAGCGCTTTCCGGTCGTCTTCGTCAGTTTCTCGCGCCAGCTCGGCCTCCAGCATTCCTGTTTCGTCTTCGCGTGCCAGCAGTTCGGCTGCGTCGTCATCGTCTGGCGCACGCAGTTCTTCCTCGAGCCGCGCTTCCTCTTCCTCGCGGGCAAGCAGCAGCGCCGCCTCGTCGTCTGCGTCGTTTTCTCGACCCAGCTCGAGCGCCGCGTCATCATCTCGCGCTAGCAGCTCTGCGGTATCGTCTTCTCGTCCGAGCTCTTCCTCGAGCGCTCGTAGCTCCAGCGCCGCGTCTTCATCCGCGTCGGCATCCAGTGCACGTAGCTCGAGCTCTGCGGCATCTTCTTCCCGCGCAAGCAGCTCCGCAGCGTCGTCTTCCCGCATCAGCTCTAGTGCTGCCTCGTCGTCTGCTTCTGTTTCTCGAGCCAGCTCGAGTGTCGCGTCATCATCTCGCCCCAGCAGCTCTGCAGCATCATCATCGGCATCGGCTTCTCGTCTCAGCTCATCTTCGAGCGTTCGCAGTTCGAGTGCCGCCTCCTCGTCCCGGGCAAGCAGTTCTGCCGTACCTTCTTCGTCGGCCTCTCGCGCTAGCTCGTCGTCAGTTGTGCGCAGCTCAAGTGCTGCTTCTTCTTCACGGGTCAGTAGTGCAGCATCCTCTTCTGCCTCGGCTTCCCGTGCCAGCTCTGCGTCGAGTAGTCGCAGCTCGAGCGTTGTCTCGTCATCCCGCGCTACCAGTTCCGCGCCGCCTTCCTCGTCAGCTTCTCGTGCTAGCTCGTCGAGCGCACGCAGCTCAGCTTCCAGCAATGCGTCCTCTTCGCGCCAAAGCAGCGCTGCATCGTCGTCGGCTTCGCGTCTGAGTAGCTCCGCGTCGTCTTCGGCCTCCGTCTCTCGTTCCAGCAGCGCTGCATCGTCCAGTACACGCAGCTTTAGCGTTGCATCCTCTTCCCGAGCCAGTAGCTCTACGCCTTCATCTAGCGCTCGTAGCTCGAGCGTTGTGTCATCTTCTCGCGCAAGCAGCTCGGTCCCATCATCCAGCGCACGAAGCTCAAGCGCCATGTCCTCTTCGCGTGCCAGCTCGTCTAGTGCTCGCAGCTCAAGCGCCCCATCGTCATCTCGGGCAAGTTCCGTAACTTCGTCTTCCGCGTCGGTCTCGCGCTCGAGCTCTTCGAGTGTACGCAGCTCAAGCGTTGTCTCCTCCTCCCGTGTTAGTAGCTCTGTGCCGGCATCCAGCGTCCGTAGTTCGAGTGCAATCTCGTCTTCGCGCTCTAGCAGCACGATGCTTTCATCTTCTCTGCGCGTTAGCTCCTCTTCGAGCGCTCGTAGCTCGAGTGCTGCCTCTTCGTCGAGGGTTAGTAGTCCGGTGCCGTCATCCAGTGCTCGCAGCTCCAGTGCTGTATCATCTTCGCGGATCAGCTCCTCGTCCAGCGCAAGGAGTTCCAGCACGGTCTCCTCGTCGAGGGCCAGCAGCTCTGCGCCATCTTCCAGCGCCCGTAGCTCCAGTGCTGCGTCCTCCTCGCGCTTCAGCAGTTCCGCACCATCCTCTAGTGTTCGGAGTTCGAGCTCTGTTTCTTCGTCGCGTGCAAGCAGCTCGGTGCCTTCATCCTCCATTCGCGCTTCTTCATCGAGCGCCAGAAGCTCCAGCATTGCGTCTTCTTCAAGGGCTAGCAGCTCTGTACAGTCTTCCAGCGTTCGTAGCTCCAGCGCTGCCTCCTCAAGGGCCAGTAGCTCGATACCTTCTTCCTCCGCACGCATCAGCTCGTCGTCTAGCGTCAGGAGTTCGAGCACTGTCTCTTCGTCGAGGGCCAGTAGTTCCATGTCGTCCAGCGCCCGAAGCTCGAGCGGTGTATCGTCTTCGCGTGCGAGCAGCTCCGCACCTTCCTCCTCTGCGTCGGTTTCTCGCCCTAGCTCTTCAGGCGTTCGCAGTTCCAGTGCAGTGTCTTCGTCGCATAGCTCAAGTGTTGGCTCCTTATCTCGTGCCAGCAGCTCTGCCATTTCTTCCTCTGCCCGTGCAAGCTCCTCGAGCACGCCTTCCTCCTCGCGTGCAAGTAGCTCGTTGCCCTCCTCATCTGCGTCTGCCTCTCGCGCCAGTTCTTCATCCAGTGCGCGCAGCTCGAGCGTCGTACAATCCTCTAGCCGGGCTTCGTCATCTGCAGCTCGTTCCAGCAGCGTTGTGTCGTCATCGGCAGCTCGATCAAGTTCATCAGTCCGGTCAAGCAGCTTCATTTCTTCGCGTCCTGCGTCCTCCAGTAGTGCACTAATCAGCTCTGTTCCCGCATCATCCTCCCGAGCTTTTTCGTCTTCATCTGCCTCGCGCACGGTGTCGTCAAGCGTTCGACCCAGTTCTTCCAGCATCCGGGGCAGTTCCAGCTCACGTATCGGACTGTCTAGCTCCGCTTCGCGCACCGCCAGTTCGAGTGCTGCTTCGGCATCCTCGTCAGGCACTATTTCCTGCAACGGCCAAGCAACTTTCTGTTGCGACTCTTCGGAATCCCCCCATAGCCCCTACGGTGGCGATTGCCTCCATAATGCCGGCGTTTCGTCATCACTGCATGTCGGAAACAACATAGGTGTCCACTGTGTTCCGGCAACAATGGCAGCCAACGGTGCTCAGTCCTGGTATGTTTTGGGCTTTGCCGGCCACTTCGGCATTGTACTGACTGCTTTTCAGCCCCGGTTCGAAGCAGCCTATGAAATGCTGCAAGACTCTTTACAACGGTGTTGGAATCGATTGCTCGGCTGGTAAGCAACCAGAGATGATATTTTATACGTTTTTTCTAATCTAAACTCACAGTTTCGCTTTCGAGTGCTAGCTCATCTAGATCTTCGACCCGGTCTTCGAGTTCCTCGGCGTCACACACATCTGCATCTTCTTCAGATCGGTCGACCTCCTCCATGGCTCGCTCGAGCAGCGGCTCTTCGGTTCGGCCAAGCTCTGCGAGTGTTCGCTCCAGCAGCGTACTTTCCTCCTCAGCTCGGCACAGCTCTTCTAGCGTCCGTCTCAGTAGCTCGTCCAGCGCTCGGTCGAGCAGTGCGGGGTCATCTGCCCGTTCCAGCAGTGTACCGTCATCTTCGACACGGTCCAGTTTCTCCAGTGCACGGCCCAGCAGCTCATCCAGCGTTCGGTCGAGCAGTGCATCCTCTGCTCGCTCAAGCAGCATACTTTCCTCTTCGGCACGGCCTAGCTCATCTAGTATTCGGCCAAGCAGTTCGTCCGCTATTCGTTTTAGCAGCAGTGCGGTGCCATTCTCTTCGCTGCGGGCTTCGTCGTCAAGTGCTCGCTCAAGCAGCGCAGCGCAATCATCTAGCCGCGTCTTATCGTCTGCTGCCCGTTCCAGCAGCGCAATTTCATCTTCAGCACGTTCCAGTGCTTCCAGCATCCGTCCCAGCAGCTCTACTTCTTCACTACGATCTAGTTCATCGGCTATCGGACAAAGCAGTTCGGTTTCATCGGTCGCTCGTTCGAGCAGTGTGTTGTCATCGTCCGGCCGTCCTAGTTCTTCCAGCGCCGCACGGTCCAGCAGCGCACCTTCCTCATCAGCGGCCCGCTCAAGCTACTCCAGTGTCCGCCCCAGCAGTTCGGCATCCTCTTCAGCTGCTCGTTCTAGCAGTGGTGCTCAGTCATCGAGCCGTGCTTCCTCCTCATCTGCCGCACGTTCCAGCAGTGTTATCTCTTCATCAGCACGTCTCAGCCCCTCTTCCAGTGTCGCTCGTTCGAGCAGTGTAGCCTCCTCATCTGCGGTCCGTTCTAGCAGCTCAGCCCAGTCCTCGAGCCGAGTTTCCTCGTCCACTCGTTCCAGCAGCGCGCTGTCGTCTTCTGTAGCACGGCCGAGTTCTTCCAGCATCAGAGCCAGCAGTTCTGCCTCTTCCGCTCGTTCCAGCAGCGTTTTACCGTCCTCATCCATTCGTGCATCCTCGTCATCTGCCGCTCGTTCAAGCAGCGTTATATCTTCAGCAGCACTGTCGAGCAGCATCGCCTCTTCCTCCGCACGTGTGAGTTCTTCGTTCAGCTCCGCACGATCAAGCAGCGTGGTTTCTTCGTCAGCGGCGCGCTCGAGCTCATCGAGCACCCGGCCGAGCAGCTCAGCATCATTCTCCGCGGCGCGTTCCAGCAGTTCAGTATCATCCTCAAGCCGTCCATCCTCCTCTTCTGCGGCTCGTTCTAGCAGCGCATCTTCTTCAGCTCGTCCTAGCTCTTCATTCAGCGTCGCACGGTTCAGTAGTGCAGTTTCCTCGTCTGTGGCGCGCTCAAGTTCTAGTGTCCGCCTGAACAGCTCGGCATCATCCTCAGTTGTTCGTTCAAGTAGCGTGGCTTCGTCTTCTGCACGTCCTAGCTCCTCTTCCGGTATCGCTCGTTCGAGCAGCTCAGCTTCCACATCCGCGGCTCGCCCAAGCTCTAGTGGCCGCTCCAGCACTTCTGCATCTTCCTCGGCCGCCCATTCGAGCAGCGTCGCTCAATCTTCCAGCCGCGCATCGTCTTCCGCCGTTCGTTCCAGCAGCGCTGTCTCGTCTTCGGCCGTGCGATCCAGCATCTCCTCGGTTCGCTCGAGCAGCGTGGTCTCTTCGAGTTTGCGTCCAAGCAGCTCGGCCTCGTCCCGTGCTGCATCCTCGAGCAGTGCTACGATGTCGTCTTCTCGGGTCACTTCTAGCCCTCGCGTTAGCTCAACATCATCGTCTGCTGCGCGGACCTCTTCAAGTTCGCACCCGAGCTCGTCTACCGTCAGTATCCGTGGCAGCTCTTCGGCTGCCTCTCGCACTAGTTCGAGTGCTGCCTCTCCTTCAGCATCCGGCACTATCTCTTGCAACGGCCAGGCGACGTTCTGTTGTGACTCTTCTGAGTCGCCCCACAGCCCCTATGGCGGTAGCTGTCTCCAAGATGCTGGTGTTTCTTCATCACTTCACGTCGGCGATAACATTGGTACCCACTGTGTTCCAGCGACAATGGGTGTTAACGGTGCTCAGTCGTGGTCAGTCACTTATATTCTGACTGATTCTAGTTTCTCAACTCATTCTTCTTACAGCCCTGGATCCATGAAACCCATGAAGTGCTGCAAGACTCTTTTCAATGGCGTCGGAATTGATTGTTCAAGCGGTACGTCAACATGATTTTTTTTCCATGACAGCTTTTTCTTACAATAGTGTTGTAGTGTCGCTTTCGAGTGCCAGCTCATCTTCGTCGACTCGCGCTTTTTCTTCTTCATCTTCTGTCCGCTCCTCATCCGCGGTTCGGTCCAGCAGCGCCTCGTCTGCTGCCCGTTTTAGCAGCGCAGCATCGTCTTCGGCCGTCCGGTCGAGTTCGAGCGTCCGCCTGAGTAGCTCTTCCAGTGTCCAGCCCAGCAGCTCTGTATCAGCCCGCTCGTCTTCGGGTGTTGGTTCTTCTTCCGTTGCCCGGTCCAGCAGTGTACTGGCACGAGTCAGTTCTTCGTCAGCAAGGCTCAGCTCCTCCGCTGTATCATCATCTATCCGCCCGAGCTCTTCAAGTATGCGGTCCAGCAGCGTCGCTCCATCTTCTTCTGCACGGGCCAGCAGTTCAGTGTCATCCATCCGCCCCAGCTCTTCAACTGCTCAATCTTCCTCGGCGCGTTTGAGCTCGTCGAGTGCACACTCCAGCAGCGTCGTTT
Organism: Favolaschia claudopus; assembly: GCA_037176885.1. Lineage (NCBI taxonomy): Eukaryota > Fungi > Basidiomycota > Agaricomycetes > Agaricales > Mycenaceae > Favolaschia > Favolaschia claudopus. The sequence continues at coordinate 1,872,620 of JAWWNJ010000007.1, forward strand.
CTTCTTCAGCTCGCGGTAGCTCCTCATCCTCAGCCGCGCGTTCCAGCAGCGCAGTTTCTTCATCTGCTGTGCGTTCTAGCAGCGCCCAGTCTTCTTCTTCCATGCGGCCCAGCAGTTTTGTTTCATCGGTTCGCTCGAGCAGCACCGCTCAATCTTCTTCGATTCGGGTCAGCAGCGCCGTGTCGTCTTCAGCGCGTCCCAGCAGCTCTGCATCTTCGATTCGCTCGAGCAGCATGGCCGTATCGTCTTCGGCACGGGCAAGCTCCGCGTCTTCGTCTGCTGTACGATCAAGCAGTGCCGCACCTTCCTCCTCTGTTCGTTCCAGCAGCGGTGCGCCTTCCTCGTCCGCCCGCCTCAGCAGCTCTTCTACCCCATCTTCCTCAGCACGGGCTAGCAGCTCCGCTATCTCGTCATCACTTCGCTCGAGCAATGCCCCCGCATCGTCTTCGGCACGGGCCAGTTCTGCATCCTCGTCTGCAGCTCGGTCAAGCAGCGTCCCAGCATCTTCTTCGATTCGCTCTGGCAGTAGCTCCGCCCCTTCTTCTTCTGCCCACCCCAGCAGCTCCTCCATTGTCTCCAGCAGCGCGACGCCCTCATCCTCGGCACGGGCAAGTAGCTCTATTGCTTCGTCATCAATTCGTTCGAGCAGCGCTGCACCATCGTCATCCATGCGCCTAAGCAGCTCCGTCCCTCGTTCGAGCAGCGCAGTGCCTTCCTCTTCAGCGCGTTCCAGCAATGCTGCCTCGTCTTCCGTTCCCAACTCTAGCAGTATAGCCATGTCCTCCAGTGCTGCTCGTTCCAGTCCTTCAGTTCCCGCGGGCTCTTCATCCGCGGCTCGTTCAAGAAGCGCAATGGCATCTTCCAGTGCCGCTCGCTCCAGTTCTCCTCCTTCGTCGGCTGGTCTCTCTTCCAGCAATGCTGCCGCATCTTCCAACGCTTTCCGGTCCAGCTCGTCCGTCCCCGCAGCATCTTCATCAGCGGCTCGTTCGAGCAGTGCCGCCGCCCCCTCCTCTGCACCCAACTCGAGCAGCGTTGTGACATCATCTAGCGCCGTCGCCCGCTCTAGCTCTTCAGCTCCGCGTGCCAGCTCTTCCATAGTAGTCGCCTCATCCAGCGCACCTCGCTCTAGTTCTTCAATACCCGCAGCTTCCTCTAGTGCACCGCGTGCCAGCTCTTCCGCACCAGCCGCCCCAAGCAGTGCCGCTCCCGCTGCCTCATCCAGCGCGCCTCGTGCTAATTCTTCTGGCCCGGCCGCATCGGTATCGTCGTCTGCTCGTCCCGCTTTTGCACCTTTTGCAGCACCCGCACCGGCGCGTTCAAGTACGGTCAGCTCTAACACCGGCAACTCGCCGTCAGCTTCAGCTCCTGCCTCGTCGACTGCCACCAGCACGACATCGGCTCAGACTTCATCCACAACTGCTGTGACGTCGACACTTACAACATCGTCGACGCCCACTACTTCGTTGGAAGCGGAGCCTACTACTTCGTCAACCACGGAGTCTCGCACTTCCACTACTACGTTGACTACCGAGACACTTTCATCCACCGAGGCGACGACGACAGCCCGCACGTCAACGACTTCGTTCACCACCGAGGCGATGACGACCTCATCGACGACTGAGGAAACCACTACGCGCACGTCGACAACGGAGCCGACCACTGCTCAGACGCCTGAGCAAACGGAGCCTACCACTACTCACACGTCCACGGTGGAGACGATTATTACCACTAATGACATTCCCACCGCTACGTCGACCACTACCACGACTCCGATGACGACGGATACGCCCACCACGACTACTACCTCTACGTCCTCCACGACCACCACCGTCGAGACCACAACCATCGTCATCAACAATAACAATAACGACAATAATTCCAACAACTCTAACAACAACAACAATTCGGGTGGTAGTAACAACTCGTACAACACCCATAATGCGGACACTGGTTCCATCTCGGTCTCCAACCCGGGTGGTGGAGACAACAATAACAACTCGGTCAATAACAACAACTCGAATAATAACAACAATTCGGACGGTGGTTCCAGCTCCAACAACGATACTAAGTCGGGGAGCGGCTCCAGTTCCGATTCCAGCTCCAACGCCAATAACAATTCTGGCGGCGTCAGTGGAAGTGGAGACGGTAAAAACAACTCGGATGGCGGAAGCGGTGGGGATGCAGTAGCAGCTGCGCAGCCTTCAGCCGAGGGGAAGTTGGCTGTTGAACCTCGCGCGACTGCGGTGAATGTCAGTCGTGTACGAATTCACCCGAGGCAGATGAGACTCCTCACTGTTGCTGTGGCCGCCTGAGATGATCTCCTTGTTATGTGATATTTGTTTTGTTTCTTGCTTTCAGCTTCGCTACTTACATGCTCTATATCAATTGCTATTCCCTATATTACAACTGTTACTTAAACACCCGCAATAAACCATATGATTTCATGCATTTATGATCTCGTTTTGAACGCTTTTAATCCCTGTCTTCACATTGGTCCTTAAGTTCGAGTCGGCTCCATCTTTGGATCTCTGTTGGAAGAAGCTTGAGTTGCTTCTCTCCTTGAATCGACTCTCCAGGCCTTGCACTAGCACTGGGATTGATTGGGTAAAATCTAAGGAAAATAGCTCGTTCTGAGCAGTGTTTTGCGCAAGCAGGCCATATATATAGCATCACAGTCCAGCTCACGCATGGAAAAAAATTGACAGCAGGGTTTCAACGAGGAGTTAGCCCACCGATAGAGTTGCAGCCATATCAGATTTGAGGGTTGAAGATAACTCACCTCTCGCAAGCTGGAATTCTACTCGACAGAGGGGGTGATGATAATTCCGAGAGAGAGATGCTACAACGTTGGTGCTTTTGTTCATACAGCATACATACAACAATCATGTCTTTTCGTCTCAACTTACTAAGTAAGTTACTTATACTTACAACGACATTCACCACCGAAGGGAGCCTTCAACCCGAGCACGCAGCGTCCCCTACTTCTGGGCAAGATGCGCACCAACATTCGCGCGGAACTTGATGGCCTCGCTAGCGGACCTGACCTGGAGCGGTTTGACCGTCGGGTGGCCAACGGCCTTGGCGATGCGATCCGAGAGCGATTGGTCGACGGCGGCCCACACCGAGACTGAGGGGAGTATCGGTCAGAGAAAATACGAGGAAGAAAAGTGTGAAAAGACGACGTACGTTGACGAGCCTTGACCTCGTCGCTCTTGACACCGCCGAAGTGGCCGGCGACGTTCTGCACGTAGGCCTCCCGCTGCTGGTCGTTCCAGACCTTGGTCCACATCGCGCGGGGCTGCTCAAAGTCGACTGTCGTCGGGTTCTCGTTAGATATCTATATCAATGATAATTAAAGAAAAAGGCAGACGTACGCTCAGTGATGAAGCTGAGGTCGCGGAACGCCGCGCCCACAAACGTCTCGTGCTTCGCCTGGCGCTCGTAGTCGTTCGCGCCGCCCTCAATCGTGCCGGGGGCGCCCTTATACTGCAGCGGCGCAATCGAGCTCTGGTAGTTCGGACGCGCACCCTGCGAGACGAACGTCTGCGGGCCGTCGCGCTGGAAGTTCGCTACCGGGACGATCGGGGCGTTGACGGGCAGCTGCTGGTAGTTGGTGCCCAGACGGTGGCGGTGGGTGTCCGGGTACGAGAACAGCCGCGACTGCAGCACGGGGTCGGCGGACGCCTCAATGTAGGGCACGAGATGCGACGGGGAAAAGGCGGCCTGCTCGATCTCGGCGAAGTAGTTCTGCGGGTTCTCGTCGAGGACGAGTTTGCCTACGGGGCGGAGGGGGAATTCGGCGTGGGGCCAGACTTTGGTGAGGTCGAGGATGTTGTAGCGGAATTGCTCGGCCTGGGCGGGGGTCATGGTTTGGACGTAGACGTCCCAGGTGGGGAATTTGCCGGCCTCAATGGTGTTGAAGAGGTTCTCGGTGCCGTAGTCGGGGTTGGAGCCGGCCAGCTTACCTGCCTCTTCATTGTTGAGGGTCTTGAAGCCGCCCTGGACGCGGAGGTGGAGTTGGGTGTAGACGAAGGAGCCGTCTTTCTTGAACCACTTGAAGGTGTGGCCGGAATAGCCGTGCATCTGGTGGAAGCCATCGGGGGTACCGCGGTCGCTGAAAAGAATCATGATCTGGTGGATAGATTCTGGGTTCTGGCCTAGGTAGTCCTGGATTTTGAGATCGAAGGGTCAGTAGACGGATCTTGGGAAAGCGGGATGTGGATACTGACCCAGAACATGGTGGGATCTTTGAGATGGGTCTGAGGATCGCGTTTCTGGGTGTGGATGAAGTGGGGGAACTTTGCGGCATCGCGGATGAAGAAGACGGGGGTGTTGTTGAACACCCAGTCCCAGTTGCCCTCCTCGGTTCTCAGCTTGATGGCGAAACCACGGGGGTCGCGAGCAGTGTCGGCAGAACCGGATTCACCACCGACAGTGGAGAAACGGACGGTAGCCTTTACTTTCTTGCCCTTGCTAGCGAGGAGGGGGTTATCGGTGAGGTCGGTGAGGTCCTCAGTGACCTGGAAGTAACCGTGGGCACCTGCACCCTTGGCATGGACCTGGGAGAGATTAAGGACGCAATCAGGACTGGGAAACCAGTTAGGCGTACCACACGCTCCGGAATTCTCTCGCCTGAGAAAGAAAGCGATAAGGATGAGAAGAGATGGGAAATCGAAGGTGAAACTAACGGTCAAAGTGCGCTAGACTGTCGATGAGGTGAAAGTCTTGCAGCAAGAGTGGGCCAAGCAGCCCTACGCGCTGAGAGGCATAGGGCTCAGAGACGGCGGCACCGTTTGAGGTGGTGTAGTGCTGGGACTCGGCGCCGGAGTTGAAGACTTGTTGGGAGGGCATGGTGGAAGTAGAGAAAGAAGGATTTGAGAGCTGGAGCTTATATAGAGGACTAATTACCCCACATCACGCTATCCAATCCTTTCAAAATGAAGGCTTGTGATTGGCTGGACACGGATCCTGCTATTTCAAGCTCCCGTTCCCGAAAAGAGTCAGTTGACGCCCAGATTTTCGTCATCCCTTCCATTCCTTTCCGAATCCTAGTTGACCCCGTTGATCGTGAGTCCACTCAACAGTCCTTTCCCGAGTTCTTCCTCAAAGACTCGTGTGGTGACTATGGGTGGACCGGAGTGCGTGCAAAATAGTCCCAGAGTTCCAAGGAAAGCCGAGCATAACCGGAGCCGCGACGAGAGAGGTCTCATGCTGAGAAGGTCAGAACATCGATCGTGCACGGAATCGCATGAAAAAATACCCGTGTGGAGGGGTATCGAGCTCAAGATAGAAAGTGGATCTATAGCATTCAGGATATGTGCGTTACTGGGGAAACCCTAACACATCTCGACTAGTATATCGGTTGAGTACACGCGCCTGTCATGGTCCTGGGAGTTGAACCCACCAGACGTCGCGCGAAAGCTGGGTTCGACTCCCAGGTCGAGAGTTTCCTTTTGTGAGTTCCAACTTTTTTAAGATCGGCATAGCCAGAAGGAACGCTCCAGCGAGCAACATGTGTACCAGTTCTCTTTTATCGATCCACTCTAAGTTATATTTATTTTATTAGATCAGCTCTAACTAGACCAACACATTGACCACAGAACCCTGAACATGAGTCTGGGATGCATTGCGTCAATCGGAGTTCCTAGCCCAGCCAGCATGGTATACAAGACCCATGCTGCGAGTTCATTCTAGCCAACGCAGTCAATCATGTGAAAACAAATACCTTCTGCACTTACCTTGGGTGCAAGAGCCTGCATATGGTTCCCGTATCGGCGCCAAAACGCTCCAGATGACAAGGTCTCGCCCATTATGGGTTCCGTTGTCGGTAGTCCATAGTCTGCATAACATGGAGCGGGTTCAGCACCATGCCGAAAGACCAGTCGCAAGACAACATACCCGCCAATCGCGTACTCTGCCACATCCAGTCCGTTTTACCATGTGCTTCCGCGAAAGATTTCACTGAAAAATCAGGCGGGAGGGTGTCTTTGACTCCGCTTGATAGAGCCGAATGTAACATTTTGTGAAGACTGAGGACGCAGCGCAGCGCTTTCGCGGTGCCTTCGCTACGACAAATGAATATAGGTGTCGAAACAGCGATAAACCACTCCAATTCTTACCCATAAACCGGGTTCACTGGCACATCATCAGTATTTGTTCACGCAGGGAGGGAATAGAAAGCATACCCGTGATAACGCTATCACCCAAAGCGACGAAATTAGAGGGCAGATTCACCGCCCGGTGATACTGGATGTTTGTAGTAGGAGCTAGAAGTAATAAAAGGAGCCGGTTTGTCCCGTACGAGATATACGGCGACCCAACTACTCACGGATTTTGAGGGCAGACACGGAACCTTCATCTTGAATATCTTCCAGCATATCTAAAATCCCGAAAATCCACTCCGGAATCGGCTCCTTTGGCTTGAAACTCCGGACATAGTCCTTCATCTCGGTGATATTCGTAGGCTGAGACCGAACAGAGCCGTAGTGACCCGTAAAGGCACAGACTTTGAACGAACGAAATTCCAATCAGACCAAATGATAAAAAAACAGCAGGGAAGAGAAAATGAAGTGTCAGAAAACACACTCACGATGCCCCCCATCTCCCCTGACCAACACAAACATCCCCTTTCCCACCTTGAGGCTCTCCTCACTCCCATCATCAATATAGGTGCATATTTTTTTCAAGTTCTTCAGATGCGACGGCAAGGGCAAACTGTCGTGGAATTCAGGGCGGAGGCGGAAGAGGATGCTGGTGTAGCGCAGTTTCTGGTCGAGGCTGATTTTTAGTTGGTCTAGAGGTAGAGTACCGTGAGGGTATTTTTGAGAACCAGAAGAGGGCGCCGAGTTGAGGTAGCCGTATCCATGTCGTTGGAGCCATTTGAGTCCTACACGGGCAGGACCGGTGCAGTCTATGAAAAGTGTAATCGGCTGGTGAATATCTGAGCAACGAAAACAGAGATTGATATTACCTGCTACAAGAGCCGCCTCAAACTCTTGTATCCCCGATACCGTCCTGACGACCACTGTGCTTAAGCGTGAATGGTCTGTAGGGCTAGGCAAGACGTCCGTAACAGTGCCCGTAATGTACTCAATGTTCGGGTGCGCTGTTTTGTCGAGAACGAGGCGTCTAATCACAGTCCTCGTGAGTTCTGGTTAACACATAGTAAGGTGGAACGGCCAACCTAATCAAAGTTTCTGTGTAACTTTTAGCATTCATTTCTTTTACCGCGTCGGTTGGAAAAGTCTCACCGGTGCCCATGCGGCTCGCAAACATCGCTAAAGGGAACCCCGACTCGCGATATGGGCTGGGCATGGGGATGGGCACGCCCGAAACGACGAAGGCAGGATCGGCCGGCATGATTCTAAGTATCAAGGGTTAAGAATGAAGGAACGCGGCGGAGGCAAAATACGAACGAAATTTCCGACCGCCGACATTCTTCCTCGAGATCAGGGAACATGTATTTCATAGCCCTGTATACAAAGGCTTGCGACACTAGAATAATAATTGGTAGTCATTCAATGTCTTGCGAACTTGAAAGAAATGTGAGGGGAGCGCACTATGTAGAGAAGTGAACTGCATGACTCGGGAGCGTTGGTGAGTCTGCTTCCATCCGTCTACTCGACGGCCCTCCTCCGAAGCGACCCAGGGTTCAGCTTCGACGATGAGAACACGTTCAAAGTGATCATGGCAGACCCGTGCAGCGAATAGTCCCGCGATACTGTTGGTTCGAACTTCATTTTGTTGTTGGAGTAGCGTATAGTTGAGCTACCAACCTTCCGCCACAAATGACAGCAGTGCCTGGGATCTTTTGCGCCGAACTCCGACTTCTTGCGAGTAGGGGTAGCTCGAGAACGCCGGAAGTCTTGCTGAGGAGATGACGGCGGAGAAGGTGCCATCCGATCAGGAGCAAAAGATATACGCCAATCGGGATGGCGAGAAGAACACTGAGCCAGTAGAGCATGAAGAAAAAGAGGTCAAACACAACATCCCGGTGTGCGTCCAACCCGTTTATAAGGCCGCGAAACAGTTCGTAAATTACAGCAAATGTCGTTGTCTCCGGTGAGGATCCCCCGTCTAGAGCTGAGGTATGTAGGTCGGTAGTTCGGTAGGTAGCATGAGAAACATTTTCATGCTTGGCGGTCAATCGTCAGGTTGCATCTGTCAGCCAATGTCGGGGTGAGGCAGCGTTGAGGTGTAAGGCGTTGTAGTGTGGCGAAGCGTCTAGGTGACGCTCGTTTTCGGGCCCGGGGCTCTAACCCGTCCATTCCATCCATTTCCGGCCAAAAAACGCGAAAGCCGACACCCTGCCGTCCGTACCCGTCCGTCCACTGCACTGACCCACCCCATCGACGCCCAGACTGTCCATAACTTGAGAACGGCTCTTAGAAATTAGAATTTTCTTCTCATGTGCGTGGCGGAAAATCTGAGTAAGTAGTGAGGTTATGTGGCTGGAAGGAAGGAAATTCGTCTTCAGCCTCCTCGGACGCGATGTCGGAGAGTTCAGATCTTACGTGCCAATGCCAGCGAAAGGTTTGTAAGGCGTGACTTTTGCCAAATGCATCATGTGAGGTGACTGCTCGCGTCCGCGACAACTTGAAAGGAGCACAGGCCTGAGGCCAGGCACGGTCTAGCCAAGCTCTAACTAGTAGCTTTGACCAGAGACGGTTGCTGTGCGGCCGAAGCTTCAAATATCCCGGCGGATTTCGACTCCCAGGTCGAGAGTAATCCATAATTGCCTTCTTTTTTCCAAATAGGAACCCGAGCTCTCATTTTGTGGCGAGTTGGTATGTTCTGGCGATAAAGAAAATGCCTAGATTATGGGTTTTACGCCGGAGGTTCCCCCGACTGCAGACAAGTTCTATTTTATTAATTAACTCTAACTAGACCAACACATCGACCACAGTACCCTTAAAATAAGCCTGGGGTGGAGGGCATCAATCGGAGTACCCAGCCCAGCGATGATAGTATACAAAACCCATGCTGCGAGCTCGTTCTAGTTAACACAGTCAATTTCTTGTCAAATCAAGAGAAATGCCTTCTGCACTGACCTTAGGCGCAAGACTCTGCATATGGTTCCCGTATCGACGCAAAAACGCACCAGAGGACAAGCTCTCGCCCGCTATTGGTTCCGTCGTCGGTAGTCCGTAATCTACATACTTCAGCATCAAGACCAAATCGCAAGAGTAACAACATACCCGTCAACCGCGTATTCTGCCAAATCCAGTCCGTTTTATTGCACGCTTCCGCAAAGAAATTCACTGAAAAATCTGGCTGGAGGGTGTCTTTAGATCCGCTTGAGAGAGCCGAATGTAATGTTTTGTGAAGACTGAGAGCACATCGCAGCGCTTTAGCGGCGCCTTCGCTGCAACAAGTTATCAGGTGGCGAGACAGCGACGACCACTTCGAGTCTTACCCAAATACCGGGTTCACTGGCACATTATCAATATTTGATCGGGTGGGCAGAAGAAAACATACCCGTGATAACACTATCGCCCAAAGCGACGAAATTAGAGGGCAGATTCACCGCGCGGTGATACTGGACGTATGTCGTAGGAGCTGGGAGTCAAGAAAAAAAGTAACCGGTTTGTCCCGACGAAGATATACGGCGACCATAGAACTCACGGATTTTGAGGGCCGACACGGACCCTTCATCTTGAATATCCTCCAACATATCTAGAATCCCGAAGATCCAGTCCGGAATCGGCTTCTTTGGCTTGAAGCTGCGAACGTACGCCTTCATCTCGGTGATATTCGTGGGCTGCGATCGAGTGGAGCCGTAGTGACCCGTGAAGGCACAGACTTCCAACGGACAAGCATTTCAGTGAGACCGGAAGAGAAAAAGTAATAGGAAACAACATCAGAAGAACACACTCACAATGCCCCCCATCCGCCCTCACCAACACGAACATCCCCTTCCCCGCCTTAATGCTCTCCTCACTCCCATCATCCATGTACGTGCATATCTGTTTCACGTTCTTCAGGTGCGGCGGGAAGGGCAAACGGTCGTGGAATTCGGGGCGCAGGCGGAAGATGATGCTGGTGTAGCGCAGTTTCTGGTCGAGACTGATTTTTAATTGGTCTAGAGGTAGGGTACCGTTGGTGTAGTTTTGAGGATTTGAAGAGGGCGCGGAGTCGGGGAGGTAGCCGTATCCGTGTCGTTGGAGCCATTTGAGACCTACACGGGCGGTAGTCTCGTGACCAGCCTCTCACGACATCCCAAACTGGGAACCCTGTCGTGAGAGTCTGGAACTATCATCGGCCAGGTAACCGTACCCTTGCTCTATCACTTTTGATCTATTTTTCACACGCTAACAGGCCTCTTTCCGACTCTTCCGTGGCTCTTCGGACTTTTTCGGAGCCCTTCGGAAACCCTTCCCGCACATCCGGCGGAGGGTTCCCACGCTTTGCCTCACCTCTCGGGCGTGTTTCTCGCATGTTTGCGACGGAGTTTTAGCACTTGTCTCTTACCTTTGTACACTGTCTTTAGACTTTAGCTATCCCAAGTCTCTTGGCCTCCACATGAGCACCAATTCTCATTCAAACAGGCCACACCATGCCCGGTCTTCATCAGCATCAAGTACTTCTTCCTTTGCAACTACTCCACGCCGCCCAAGTGGTCTTCGGAATGCTTCTACAGATTTGACATCTCCTGGAAATCCTCTAGCTGTTACTCCATCTGAAAAACAGTATAGAAATGGCTATGAAATTCAACCTAAAGCTTTATCTTTCAGACCGTATTCCTTGAACAGTCCTGGTACTTCCCCTCGGGCTGCCTTTAATCTGTCACAGAATACTCCGCTGAACAAGACTGAAGCCCTTGATCCCTCTCAGTGGAATGATCTAGCAGTAGAGGCAGGACTTTTACCTGAAGGAGCAGAGCTTCGCTCTTTTCAAGTACAAGTTTGCAATCTCGTCTTGATGGGCAGAGGCGACTGTGTCTTGATATCAGCCACTGGATCTGGGAAATCTCTTACTTGGACCTTACCTTTGGTTGCACGTGGTGAAGGAATCTCTCTTGTCATTACCCCGTTCACGAGTCTCGGTTTGGAAGGCGAGATGCTGTATGTTATTCAATTTCAATCCTTGACAAGATTGTGTTGAACTAAATGAGTATCCAGGAGCAAGACAGGAAACATTTCCTCAAAATTTATATATGCAGAGCAACACAGCGAAGAAGATTATGAAGCTGTGGCCAGAGGCGAAATGACAGTTGTTTATGTCTGCCCAGAAACATTAGAGTCTCCTGGATTTGCCCGGCTTTTACACTCGCAGGCATGGAGAAAGAGATTATCAGCCATATATCTCGATGAAGCACATCTAGTACATCAGGCTCGTGGTTGGCGGCCTTCATATTCTCGTATCTACCAGCTTCGGAACGTCATTGGAAATGATGTTCCGCTAATTTGTCTTTCTGCCACTTGTCCTGAGGCTTTTCGTGCCTCACTCGTAACGTACGCAGGTCTTCACCCAGACTACACCCTCATCAATCTGGGCAATTTCCGCCCCGAATTGTCAACTATTATCATTCCTATGGAAAATGACATTCAAAGCTTTCTTGATATTGCATTCATACTTCCACTGGGCTGTAAACTTGCAGATCTCGTGAAAACTATCATTTTCTGTGATGATATTGATCGGCTGACAGAGATGTTCTGGTGGGTGTTTTATCGAGCAGCTTATCTTCAATTGCCTACCCATGTCATTGACATCATTCATTCCGGTCTTTCACCTCGTCATCAAGAGCTTGCTTTACAGGATTTTCGAGATGGAAAAACCCTCATACTGCTTGGTACCTCAAAGATCAGTGCTGGAATGAACTTTCCAGGAGTACAACGCATCCTACAATATGGATGTGAAGGTCTCACTGTCCCTGATGTTGGTCAGCGTCGAGGAAGGGGAGGGAGAAGGAAGGGTGAACGCTGTGTTTCGGTGCTCCTTGTTGAACCTAGCATGCTCAAAGACATAACTGTTGACAATCCCAAAAATCAAGATCCACAAATGGTTGAGCTTCTTCAATCAAAGGAATGTGCTGAAAAAATAATTCAACGACATCTGGGAAACACGAATAACTGGTATCGGAATGATTCAATGCCATGCTGCAATAGATGCAACCCTGAATACAAACCCCCCAGACAGTATAAATGGATTGATGTCAACCCCGCACCCAAATCAGACTATATTAGTGTGAAGATAACAAAAGATCAGGAGGAAGAAATATACAAAAGACTTGTAGAGTGGAGACTTGATTACTGGAAGAAGTGCTGGAAAGACGACTGGCCAAGTTATGGGCCAAAGTCACTTGTTTCTGATGCTGACTTCAAAGAAATTTCGACTCACACTGGAAAGATTATCACATTGGAAGATCTGAGAAGTTATACTCATATTCTTCATTGGGCTGCCCTATCAACTCCCCTTCTCAAAGAAATCCACAAGATCTGTGAAGATCTCAATGTCCTCCCTATTTTACAGGTTGTTGAAACAGCTGAGCTACCTATTGTTTCTGAACCAGTATCTACGCGTAAAAGGAAAAGGGCTCCAACAAAGCTAGAGGAAGGAGAGATGATTCTGATGGATTTGGCATGGTCTACAGATATTTGATTACAAATTGTAACTAAGTAGAACTACTCATACTCGTTCAGCGAATCACTTATGATTGCATCCAATTGTTCGATCAAGGAAAGTTGTGGCCGAATATTGTCTTGCTCGAGTTCCTTATCAAACTCTTCATCCAAATTATCCAATCCCAGCTGCTGCATATCAGATCCGGTGAGATTTTCATAGTAGCCAGGTGGCATCTCATTATCATGACGTTGGCGAGACCGGAGATCATGCCGCCGCAAATGCTTTGCATGACCACCTTTAGGGCCAGAAAGGCGATGTAAACCAGTCTGAAAGAGATCCACAACCAGATGGCTGGATGCTTTGTCTTTGGAAAAATCAAGGACATCGGCTTTGCAAAAATGCTCCAAGAGTAAAATGACATCCTCGTGCTGTTTGACATCAGTGTGACGTTGGTCTGCATCAAATACACCAAGCTCATCAAACATCTTCTCAGTTAACTCTTGAATATGTCCAATCGCTGGAGTAATCTTCTCCAATAAGCCTGGTCGGGCATTGCTTCCGTGGGCATGGGATTTGATAGATTTGTTGAATTGTTCAACCCGAATATCTGTTTCTTTGAAGGTTCTACGCTTTCCTTGGTTGTTCATAAACATGCCTGCACGAAGTATTTGAGCTGTCTCCGGTGGCCAGTCATGAACTAAGTTGTGTAAGAGCTCCATTAGCTCATTTGCATAGTTGTAGCTCCCTCCAGCATAAAAGATAGGTGTCCAATATTTCAACATACGCTCGACTCGATCAGGATGCCCAAACTTGATTGCGTCACGCATTTCCCTCATGGTCATAAGGTCATGCATCAGAAGAACTGCATTTCCGCACTCTGTACTCCCGAGCAAAGACTTTGTCCCCTCAGCTTCAAGTCGATCCACAGAAGGTATGATGTATCTAGAAGCCACCTCAGAACACAAGGACCGAAATGAAGCCTCGGTCATCCTTGTCGTCCTGAACTGTTCCAGACTAGCTATATCCAAGATCACCATTGCAGCTCGCATTACAAGTGCACGCAAAATAACATCAAAAAATCTTAGCCAAGCATAGAAATCAAGTTTTTTCAAGTTCAAGTTGGGGCTATTTGGAAGTTTCGATAACAAGGTTGCAAGACTGAGAGCATCGCGTGCACCTGCAGTTCCCCAGGTATTTCTGCCCATATTCTGAACTTGATTCATCGAAACATGCATGAGACCACTCAGAATTGAAATGCTGGCAAGATGGTCAAAGCGATGCTCAGATCGGTCAAGTGCCCTTTGATCTTGAGCTGCACGATCTCGAGCGGTTGTGAGTCTATCACCAAGTACAAAATAATTCTTGTTTTCAAAAACCTCATTGGGAACTTTGAGAACATCACGAAAGAAGTGGTCAAGCACAATCATGTTGCCTCGGGTTGAAGTCTGCTCTTGATCGAATGTGGGCAAGAAATATTCCTCAGTCTTCTTAGCTGGAAGCTCGTGTGTTTCGTGAAATGGACCAAGGACATTACGATATCCTGATAAGGTTCCTACTTCCTCAGCCAAAATATGAGAGACATGTATCGTTGAGTGGTGGAAAAAACAATTTTGATCATCTGCGTGGGGTAGTATTTGTTCCAGAGAAATATCAGGCTCAAGGTGATGTCTGGTGCCTTTGGTTTGTTCAAAGGTGAAAGGGTCAGATAGTCGAGCAGCGTCTGTACTATCAGATCCTGGAGGTAAATCAAGAACGACCAGAAGAGCAGACACTTGATCATGTACTGCATTTCCATGGGTAGCTGATGTCTCCCAAGCTTTCTCAACCCAGTTGAAATTATCATAGGGTAAAAGACACATTTTAGACAGATCATTGGCAACCCTGCTAGCTAATCGGGTAGCATCCTTGGAGATAGTTGGTACTGCCTTTGTCTGATAGTTGTATGATGTGCATATCCCATAATGGTTGAAAGTCTGTACCACACGTTTGGGAACTTTCCCATCCCAGAAGAGTAAGCAATTCATAGCTTGATGCAGGTTTGTTTCTCTGCTTCGCAAATTCAAAAGCATGGATGTAATCATTGTTCGGCCCTGCATGGTTAACATTAGACAAACATTTGGTTCGCAATAGTAACATTACCATGTCTGGGTTTCGTTGTTGCCTCTCCAAGTCTGAATCTGGGTTCTGTTTCTGAATCACTGCCTTGAGCAGGGTTTGCAGATTTGGGGTAACACGCTCGTATACTTGGAGGAGGCCACGAACCGAGAAAGACTTCAAGTGTTCAACTGTGACTGACTGTGATGGAAGACGTAGCGCAAGTGCCTCTGCATAGAATGGTCCTTTTCGAGCTGTGTCAGTCAAGCAAGTGGCCTCTTTGGCACAAATTTCTCCAGCCTTTGATATAATCCACCCAGTCAAAGTTGGATCATGGCAGGTTTTATCTGTGTATATCAAGTCAAGAAGATGGGTGTAGCCATTTTGACCTAGATATGTCTGGGTGAAATTGGTGATTGTACTGTCTTCCGAGGTAAATATCTCTTCAAGAAAGATTCGAAGGGAGTATCTGTTCAATTTTCGAATGGCAGATAGCACTTCCTGAGTTTTCTGTATGTTTGAAAGCTTAGCGGCCCGAGCATTAGCTCCATAATCTCCATCATCTGAATCATCTGAAGGCCAGTCCTCGAGAATTGCATTTGAAGGGATGTTCCTGTCCAGCAAACGAGGGTCAGGAGGACTAGAACGACCACCAATTGTAGAGACTCCGTCTTCTTCCCTGCTAAAATCATCGGACCCGAGCTCCTGGTATTTAAAGCGGAGATGAGAAGACATAGAGCTAAGAAAAGGAGACAAGAAGGTGGTGGGCAAAGAAAGATGTGTATATTGAGTATGTAAATACATGCACAGTGCGCGAGGATGCGAGAAACACGCCCGAGAGGTGAGGCAAAGCGTGGGAACCCTCCGCCGGATGTGCGGGAAGGGTTTCCGAAGGGCTCCGAAAAAGTCCGAAGAGCCACGGAAGAGTCGGAAAGAGGCCTGTTAGCGTGTGAAAAATAGATCAAAAGTGATAGAGCAAGGG
The DNA here is from genome assembly GCA_037176885.1 of Favolaschia claudopus. Lineage (NCBI taxonomy): Eukaryota > Fungi > Basidiomycota > Agaricomycetes > Agaricales > Mycenaceae > Favolaschia > Favolaschia claudopus. Next base: position 1,888,260 of record JAWWNJ010000007.1, read on the forward strand.
TACGGTTACCTGGCCGATGATAGTTCCAGACTCTCACGACAGGGTTCCCAGTTTGGGATGTCGTGAGAGGCTGGTCACGAGACTACACGGGCGGGACCGGTGCAGTCTGCGTTTGTGAGAAATATATCGGCTGATGAATATCCAAGCAACAGAAACGGAGATGTATACTACCTGCTACAAGAGCCGCCTCGAACTCTTGTATCCCCGACTCCGTCCTGACGACCACTGTGCTTAAGCGCGAATGGTCTGTCGGGTTGGGCAAGACGTCCGTAACAGTGCCGGTAATATACTCGATGTTCGGATGCGCTGTTTTGTCGAGGACGAGGCGTCTATCTCGGGTCTCGTGAATTGTGGTCGACATATAGTAAAGCTAAGATGGCCGACCTGATTAAAGTTTCTGTGTAGCTTTTAGTATTTATTTCTAATCGAGATATTATCGGTTGGACAAGTCTCACCGGTGCCCGCGCGCCCTGCAAAGATGGCGAGGGGGAACCCAGACTCGCGATATGGACTGGGCGTGGGTATGGGGACGCCTGCGATAACGAAGGCAGGATCGCCCGGCATGATTCTGGGTATCAGGGTTTAGGTACGAGTAAAGCAAGAGAACAACGCAGCGGAGGCAAAATACGAACGAAATGTCCGACCGCCGGCATTCTTCGTCGAGATCAGGGAACATGTATTTCATGCCCTTGTATACGAAGGGTTGCGACACTGGAGTAATAAATGGTAGTCATTCAATGCTTTGCGAATTTGGCTTAGAGATGTGAAGGGGGGCGCACTATGTAAAGAGGCGAACTGCATGACTCGGGAACGTTGGCGAGTCTGCTTCCATCCGTCGACTCGACGGCCCTCCTCCGAAGCGACCCAGGGTTCAGCTTCGACGATGAGAACGCGTTCAAAGTGATCATGGCAGACCCGCGCTGCAAAAAGTCCTGCGATACTGTTGGCTCGGGTTTCATTTCATTTTGTTGTTGGAGTAGCGTATAGTTGAGCTACCAACCTTCCGCCACAAATGACAGCAGTGCCTGGGATCTTTTGCGCCGAACTCCGACTTCTTGCGAGTAGGGGTAGCTCGAGAACGCCGGAAGTCTTGCTGAGGAGATGACGGCGGAGAAGGTGCCATCCGATCAGGAGCAAAAGATATACGCCAATCGGGATGGCGAGAAGAACACTGAGCCAGTAGAGCATGAAGAAAAAGAGGTCAAACACAACATCCCGGTGTGCGTCCAACCCGTTTATAAGGCCGCGAAACAGTTCGTAAATTACAGCAAATGTCGTTGTCTCCGGTGAGGATCCCCCGTCTAGAGCTGAGGTATGTAGGTCGGTAGTTCGGTAGGTAGCATGAGAAACATTTTCATGCTTGGCGGTCAATCGTCAGGTTGCATCTGTCAGCCAATGTCGGGGTGAGGCAGCGTTGAGGTGTAAGGCGTTGTAGTGTGGCGAAGCGTCTAGGTGACGCTCGTTTTCGGGCCCGGGGCTCTAACCCGTCCATTCCATCCATTTCCGGCCAAAAAACGCGAAAGCCGACACCCTGCCGTCCGTACCCGTCCGTCCACTGCACTGACCCACCCCATCGACGCCCAGACTGTCCATAACTTGAGAACGGCTCTTAGAAATTAGAATTTTCTTCTCATGTGCGTGGCGGAAAATCTGAGTAAGTAGTGAGGTTATGTGGCTGGAAGGAAGGAAATTCGTCTTCAGCCTCCTCGGACGCGATGTCGGAGAGTTCAGATCTTACGTGCCAATGCCAGCGAAAGGTTTGTAAGGCGTGACTTTTGCCAAATGCATCATGTGAGGTGACTGCTCGCGTCCGCGACAACTTGAAAGGAGCACAGGCCTGAGGCCAGGCACGGTCTAGCCAAGCTCTAACTAGTAGCTTTGACCAGAGACGGTTGCTGTGCGGCCGAAGCTTCAAATATCCCGGCGGATTTCGACTCCCAGGTCGAGAGTAATCCATAATTGCCTTCTTTTTTCCAAATAGGAACCCGAGCTCTCATTTTGTGGCGAGTTGGTATGTTCTGGCGATAAAGAAAATGCCTAGATTATGGGTTTTACGCCGGAGGTTCCCCCGACTGCAGACAAGTTCTATTTTATTAATTAACTCTAACTAGACCAACACATCGACCACAGTACCCTTAAAATAAGCCTGGGGTGGAGGGCATCAATCGGAGTACCCAGCCCAGCGATGATAGTATACAAAACCCATGCTGCGAGCTCGTTCTAGTTAACACAGTCAATTTCTTGTCAAATCAAGAGAAATGCCTTCTGCACTGACCTTAGGCGCAAGACTCTGCATATGGTTCCCGTATCGACGCAAAAACGCACCAGAGGACAAGCTCTCGCCCGCTATTGGTTCCGTCGTCGGTAGTCCGTAATCTACATACTTCAGCATCAAGACCAAATCGCAAGAGTAACAACATACCCGTCAACCGCGTATTCTGCCAAATCCAGTCCGTTTTATTGCACGCTTCCGCAAAGAAATTCACTGAAAAATCTGGCTGGAGGGTGTCTTTAGATCCGCTTGAGAGAGCCGAATGTAATGTTTTGTGAAGACTGAGAGCACATCGCAGCGCTTTAGCGGCGCCTTCGCTGCAACAAGTTATCAGGTGGCGAGACAGCGACGACCACTTCGAGTCTTACCCAAATACCGGGTTCACTGGCACATTATCAATATTTGATCGGGTGGGCAGAAGAAAACATACCCGTGATAACACTATCGCCCAAAGCGACGAAATTAGAGGGCAGATTCACCGCGCGGTGATACTGGACGTATGTCGTAGGAGCTGGGAGTCAAGAAAAAAAGTAACCGGTTTGTCCCGACGAAGATATACGGCGACCATAGAACTCACGGATTTTGAGGGCCGACACGGACCCTTCATCTTGAATATCCTCCAACATATCTAGAATCCCGAAGATCCAGTCCGGAATCGGCTTCTTTGGCTTGAAGCTGCGAACGTACGCCTTCATCTCGGTGATATTCGTGGGCTGCGATCGAGTGGAGCCGTAGTGACCCGTGAAGGCACAGACTTCCAACGGACAAGCATTTCAGTGAGACCGGAAGAGAAAAAGTAATAGGAAACAACATCAGAAGAACACACTCACAATGCCCCCCATCCGCCCTCACCAACACGAACATCCCCTTCCCCGCCTTAATGCTCTCCTCACTCCCATCATCCATGTACGTGCATATCTGTTTCACGTTCTTCAGGTGCGGCGGGAAGGGCAAACGGTCGTGGAATTCGGGGCGCAGGCGGAAGATGATGCTGGTGTAGCGCAGTTTCTGGTCGAGACTGATTTTTAATTGGTCTAGAGGTAGGGTACCGTTGGTGTAGTTTTGAGGATTTGAAGAGGGCGCGGAGTCGGGGAGGTAGCCGTATCCGTGTCGTTGGAGCCATTTGAGACCTACACGGGCGGTAGTCTCGTGACCAGCCTCTCACGACATCCCAAACTGGGAACCCTGTCGTGAGAGTCTGGAACTATCATCGGCCAGGTAACCGTACCCTTGCTCTATCACTTTTGATCTATTTTTCACACGCTAACAGGCCTCTTTCCGACTCTTCCGTGGCTCTTCGGACTTTTTCGGAGCCCTTCGGAAACCCTTCCCGCACATCCGGCGGAGGGTTCCCACGCTTTGCCTCACCTCTCGGGCGTGTTTCTCGCATGTTTGCGACGGAGTTTTAGCACTTGTCTCTTACCTTTGTACACTGTCTTTAGACTTTAGCTATCCCAAGTCTCTTGGCCTCCACATGAGCACCAATTCTCATTCAAACAGGCCACACCATGCCCGGTCTTCATCAGCATCAAGTACTTCTTCCTTTGCAACTACTCCACGCCGCCCAAGTGGTCTTCGGAATGCTTCTACAGATTTGACATCTCCTGGAAATCCTCTAGCTGTTACTCCATCTGAAAAACAGTATAGAAATGGCTATGAAATTCAACCTAAAGCTTTATCTTTCAGACCGTATTCCTTGAACAGTCCTGGTACTTCCCCTCGGGCTGCCTTTAATCTGTCACAGAATACTCCGCTGAACAAGACTGAAGCCCTTGATCCCTCTCAGTGGAATGATCTAGCAGTAGAGGCAGGACTTTTACCTGAAGGAGCAGAGCTTCGCTCTTTTCAAGTACAAGTTTGCAATCTCGTCTTGATGGGCAGAGGCGACTGTGTCTTGATATCAGCCACTGGATCTGGGAAATCTCTTACTTGGACCTTACCTTTGGTTGCACGTGGTGAAGGAATCTCTCTTGTCATTACCCCGTTCACGAGTCTCGGTTTGGAAGGCGAGATGCTGTATGTTATTCAATTTCAATCCTTGACAAGATTGTGTTGAACTAAATGAGTATCCAGGAGCAAGACAGGAAACATTTCCTCAAAATTTATATATGCAGAGCAACACAGCGAAGAAGATTATGAAGCTGTGGCCAGAGGCGAAATGACAGTTGTTTATGTCTGCCCAGAAACATTAGAGTCTCCTGGATTTGCCCGGCTTTTACACTCGCAGGCATGGAGAAAGAGATTATCAGCCATATATCTCGATGAAGCACATCTAGTACATCAGGCTCGTGGTTGGCGGCCTTCATATTCTCGTATCTACCAGCTTCGGAACGTCATTGGAAATGATGTTCCGCTAATTTGTCTTTCTGCCACTTGTCCTGAGGCTTTTCGTGCCTCACTCGTAACGTACGCAGGTCTTCACCCAGACTACACCCTCATCAATCTGGGCAATTTCCGCCCCGAATTGTCAACTATTATCATTCCTATGGAAAATGACATTCAAAGCTTTCTTGATATTGCATTCATACTTCCACTGGGCTGTAAACTTGCAGATCTCGTGAAAACTATCATTTTCTGTGATGATATTGATCGGCTGACAGAGATGTTCTGGTGGGTGTTTTATCGAGCAGCTTATCTTCAATTGCCTACCCATGTCATTGACATCATTCATTCCGGTCTTTCACCTCGTCATCAAGAGCTTGCTTTACAGGATTTTCGAGATGGAAAAACCCTCATACTGCTTGGTACCTCAAAGATCAGTGCTGGAATGAACTTTCCAGGAGTACAACGCATCCTACAATATGGATGTGAAGGTCTCACTGTCCCTGATGTTGGTCAGCGTCGAGGAAGGGGAGGGAGAAGGAAGGGTGAACGCTGTGTTTCGGTGCTCCTTGTTGAACCTAGCATGCTCAAAGACATAACTGTTGACAATCCCAAAAATCAAGATCCACAAATGGTTGAGCTTCTTCAATCAAAGGAATGTGCTGAAAAAATAATTCAACGACATCTGGGAAACACGAATAACTGGTATCGGAATGATTCAATGCCATGCTGCAATAGATGCAACCCTGAATACAAACCCCCCAGACAGTATAAATGGATTGATGTCAACCCCGCACCCAAATCAGACTATATTAGTGTGAAGATAACAAAAGATCAGGAGGAAGAAATATACAAAAGACTTGTAGAGTGGAGACTTGATTACTGGAAGAAGTGCTGGAAAGACGACTGGCCAAGTTATGGGCCAAAGTCACTTGTTTCTGATGCTGACTTCAAAGAAATTTCGACTCACACTGGAAAGATTATCACATTGGAAGATCTGAGAAGTTATACTCATATTCTTCATTGGGCTGCCCTATCAACTCCCCTTCTCAAAGAAATCCACAAGATCTGTGAAGATCTCAATGTCCTCCCTATTTTACAGGTTGTTGAAACAGCTGAGCTACCTATTGTTTCTGAACCAGTATCTACGCGTAAAAGGAAAAGGGCTCCAACAAAGCTAGAGGAAGGAGAGATGATTCTGATGGATTTGGCATGGTCTACAGATATTTGATTACAAATTGTAACTAAGTAGAACTACTCATACTCGTTCAGCGAATCACTTATGATTGCATCCAATTGTTCGATCAAGGAAAGTTGTGGCCGAATATTGTCTTGCTCGAGTTCCTTATCAAACTCTTCATCCAAATTATCCAATCCCAGCTGCTGCATATCAGATCCGGTGAGATTTTCATAGTAGCCAGGTGGCATCTCATTATCATGACGTTGGCGAGACCGGAGATCATGCCGCCGCAAATGCTTTGCATGACCACCTTTAGGGCCAGAAAGGCGATGTAAACCAGTCTGAAAGAGATCCACAACCAGATGGCTGGATGCTTTGTCTTTGGAAAAATCAAGGACATCGGCTTTGCAAAAATGCTCCAAGAGTAAAATGACATCCTCGTGCTGTTTGACATCAGTGTGACGTTGGTCTGCATCAAATACACCAAGCTCATCAAACATCTTCTCAGTTAACTCTTGAATATGTCCAATCGCTGGAGTAATCTTCTCCAATAAGCCTGGTCGGGCATTGCTTCCGTGGGCATGGGATTTGATAGATTTGTTGAATTGTTCAACCCGAATATCTGTTTCTTTGAAGGTTCTACGCTTTCCTTGGTTGTTCATAAACATGCCTGCACGAAGTATTTGAGCTGTCTCCGGTGGCCAGTCATGAACTAAGTTGTGTAAGAGCTCCATTAGCTCATTTGCATAGTTGTAGCTCCCTCCAGCATAAAAGATAGGTGTCCAATATTTCAACATACGCTCGACTCGATCAGGATGCCCAAACTTGATTGCGTCACGCATTTCCCTCATGGTCATAAGGTCATGCATCAGAAGAACTGCATTTCCGCACTCTGTACTCCCGAGCAAAGACTTTGTCCCCTCAGCTTCAAGTCGATCCACAGAAGGTATGATGTATCTAGAAGCCACCTCAGAACACAAGGACCGAAATGAAGCCTCGGTCATCCTTGTCGTCCTGAACTGTTCCAGACTAGCTATATCCAAGATCACCATTGCAGCTCGCATTACAAGTGCACGCAAAATAACATCAAAAAATCTTAGCCAAGCATAGAAATCAAGTTTTTTCAAGTTCAAGTTGGGGCTATTTGGAAGTTTCGATAACAAGGTTGCAAGACTGAGAGCATCGCGTGCACCTGCAGTTCCCCAGGTATTTCTGCCCATATTCTGAACTTGATTCATCGAAACATGCATGAGACCACTCAGAATTGAAATGCTGGCAAGATGGTCAAAGCGATGCTCAGATCGGTCAAGTGCCCTTTGATCTTGAGCTGCACGATCTCGAGCGGTTGTGAGTCTATCACCAAGTACAAAATAATTCTTGTTTTCAAAAACCTCATTGGGAACTTTGAGAACATCACGAAAGAAGTGGTCAAGCACAATCATGTTGCCTCGGGTTGAAGTCTGCTCTTGATCGAATGTGGGCAAGAAATATTCCTCAGTCTTCTTAGCTGGAAGCTCGTGTGTTTCGTGAAATGGACCAAGGACATTACGATATCCTGATAAGGTTCCTACTTCCTCAGCCAAAATATGAGAGACATGTATCGTTGAGTGGTGGAAAAAACAATTTTGATCATCTGCGTGGGGTAGTATTTGTTCCAGAGAAATATCAGGCTCAAGGTGATGTCTGGTGCCTTTGGTTTGTTCAAAGGTGAAAGGGTCAGATAGTCGAGCAGCGTCTGTACTATCAGATCCTGGAGGTAAATCAAGAACGACCAGAAGAGCAGACACTTGATCATGTACTGCATTTCCATGGGTAGCTGATGTCTCCCAAGCTTTCTCAACCCAGTTGAAATTATCATAGGGTAAAAGACACATTTTAGACAGATCATTGGCAACCCTGCTAGCTAATCGGGTAGCATCCTTGGAGATAGTTGGTACTGCCTTTGTCTGATAGTTGTATGATGTGCATATCCCATAATGGTTGAAAGTCTGTACCACACGTTTGGGAACTTTCCCATCCCAGAAGAGTAAGCAATTCATAGCTTGATGCAGGTTTGTTTCTCTGCTTCGCAAATTCAAAAGCATGGATGTAATCATTGTTCGGCCCTGCATGGTTAACATTAGACAAACATTTGGTTCGCAATAGTAACATTACCATGTCTGGGTTTCGTTGTTGCCTCTCCAAGTCTGAATCTGGGTTCTGTTTCTGAATCACTGCCTTGAGCAGGGTTTGCAGATTTGGGGTAACACGCTCGTATACTTGGAGGAGGCCACGAACCGAGAAAGACTTCAAGTGTTCAACTGTGACTGACTGTGATGGAAGACGTAGCGCAAGTGCCTCTGCATAGAATGGTCCTTTTCGAGCTGTGTCAGTCAAGCAAGTGGCCTCTTTGGCACAAATTTCTCCAGCCTTTGATATAATCCACCCAGTCAAAGTTGGATCATGGCAGGTTTTATCTGTGTATATCAAGTCAAGAAGATGGGTGTAGCCATTTTGACCTAGATATGTCTGGGTGAAATTGGTGATTGTACTGTCTTCCGAGGTAAATATCTCTTCAAGAAAGATTCGAAGGGAGTATCTGTTCAATTTTCGAATGGCAGATAGCACTTCCTGAGTTTTCTGTATGTTTGAAAGCTTAGCGGCCCGAGCATTAGCTCCATAATCTCCATCATCTGAATCATCTGAAGGCCAGTCCTCGAGAATTGCATTTGAAGGGATGTTCCTGTCCAGCAAACGAGGGTCAGGAGGACTAGAACGACCACCAATTGTAGAGACTCCGTCTTCTTCCCTGCTAAAATCATCGGACCCGAGCTCCTGGTATTTAAAGCGGAGATGAGAAGACATAGAGCTAAGAAAAGGAGACAAGAAGGTGGTGGGCAAAGAAAGATGTGTATATTGAGTATGTAAATACATGCACAGTGCGCGAGGATGCGAGAAACACGCCCGAGAGGTGAGGCAAAGCGTGGGAACCCTCCGCCGGATGTGCGGGAAGGGTTTCCGAAGGGCTCCGAAAAAGTCCGAAGAGCCACGGAAGAGTCGGAAAGAGGCCTGTTAGCGTGTGAAAAATAGATCAAAAGTGATAGAGCAAGGGTACGGTTACCTGGCCGATGATAGTTCCAGACTCTCACGACAGGGTTCCCAGTTTGGGATGTCGTGAGAGGCTGGTCACGAGACTACACGGGCGGGACCGGTGCAGTCTGCGTTTGTGAGAAATATATCGGCTGATGAATATCCAAGCAACAGAAACGGAGATGTATACTACCTGCTACAAGAGCCGCCTCGAACTCTTGTATCCCCGACTCCGTCCTGACGACCACTGTGCTTAAGCGCGAATGGTCTGTCGGGTTGGGCAAGACGTCCGTAACAGTGCCGGTAATATACTCGATGTTCGGATGCGCTGTTTTGTCGAGGACGAGGCGTCTATCTCGGGTCTCGTGAATTGTGGTCGACATATAGTAAAGCTAAGATGGCCGACCTGATTAAAGTTTCTGTGTAGCTTTTAGTATTTATTTCTAATCGAGATATTATCGGTTGGACAAGTCTCACCGGTGCCCGCGCGCCCTGCAAAGATGGCGAGGGGGAACCCAGACTCGCGATATGGACTGGGCGTGGGTATGGGGACGCCTGCGATAACGAAGGCAGGATCGCCCGGCATGATTCTGGGTATCAGGGTTTAGGTACGAGTAAAGCAAGAGAACAACGCAGCGGAGGCAAAATACGAACGAAATGTCCGACCGCCGGCATTCTTCGTCGAGATCAGGGAACATGTATTTCATGCCCTTGTATACGAAGGGTTGCGACACTGGAGTAATAAATGGTAGTCATTCAATGCTTTGCGAATTTGGCTTAGAGATGTGAAGGGGGGCGCACTATGTAAAGAGGCGAACTGCATGACTCGGGAACGTTGGCGAGTCTGCTTCCATCCGTCGACTCGACGGCCCTCCTCCGAAGCGACCCAGGGTTCAGCTTCGACGATGAGAACGCGTTCAAAGTGATCATGGCAGACCCGCGCTGCAAAAAGTCCTGCGATACTGTTGGCTCGGGTTTCATTTCATTTTGTCGTCGTCGGAGTTGCGTATAGTTTCAAAGAACCAAGATACTGACCTTCCACCGCAAATGACAGCAGTACCTGGGATCTTTTGCGCCGAGCTCCGACTTTTTGCGAGCAGGGGTAGCTCGAGAAGGCCGGAAGTCTTGCTGAGGAGGTGACGGCGGAGAAGGTGCCAGCCTATCAGGAGCAGAAAATATATGCCGATCGGGATGGCGAAAAGAACGGCGGCGGCGCTGAGCCAGGAGAGCATGAAGAAGAAGATTTTGAAGAAGAGGTCAAACTTGAAGAACATCCCCGTGTGCCGTCCAGCCCATTTATCAACCTATCATAGACGCATCGGGTCGTGAAGGCCGCGAAGCGGCGAAACGGTTCGTAAATTTGTCGTTGTCCCGGGTGACGATCCCGCGTCTGAGAAACACGTTCTTCATGCTTGGCGGTAAATCATAGGAGCTCGTTATATTTTTGTCGTTGTCGAGGTTGCCATCCAATGTCTGGCCTGGGGTGGTCTGAAGCTTGTGGTGGCCCTGAAACTGAATTGTTTTCATTCATATGTCGCAGAATCATATTCTCCTCATTTCCGTTATCCGATTGTGGGTCCTTTACTCCGACCGTCTAGGCGCGTCGCGTTTTTTAAAATTTCCGGAGCTTCTCCCGCGGCCGTTGTGCCCACTGCCAAGTTCCAACAGGCTGACAGCGGGAAGGAAGGCTCCTGACGTCGGAGTTTTCGCTAGAGGGAGAAAGGAAAGAAAGAAAAACGTCTCACGTGATGTGACACGCTCGCGTTTGTGACAAGCCTGCCAAGCTGGGCTAGCTTTGACCGCCCTGCTTTGCCTCCGGGTTCTCGACGATCCGACAAATTGCTGGGACTTGGACTGTATATTCATCTAGTGGTAGCACTCAACCTCCTTGGGTTTGCACTTGCCACAATCTGAAGCGACTGGATATCTGAAAGTGCCTCCTGAGATACTTAACGCGTTGTTAACGCGACTCGCTCGAATCATCCTAGGCCGGAATCCACTGAAAGGAAACCTCAGTAATGAATTTCTGACATCTTAGGACCCCAAAATGGCATTTATCCAATTTCTGGCCTAATTTGCTAATTTGTGCTCTATACAAAACAACTGAGACATACTATCTCTTGTTTGCGTCATCCGGACTTGACCGCTCTTTCCTCCGCCGCCGCCATCCAGCTCATAGCCTCGATCTCACCTTTTTGTTGTCGACCTAAACGATCGGTTCCTATTATCCCTGGAAGAGGATGCGTCCAATAAATCAACCCTGTAAAGGCGCTAGTTTAAAAAGCAAAAGCGCGCCGGGTTCCAGGTAGCGAAGTCCTCCACTGCCGACTCACTCTTTGCCCAGTAATGTCTACCACCCCCGAAGATGTGAAGCTACTGCTTGGCCCCATATACATTGGGACTATCGTGAGCACTTGTTCGCTAGGCTTTCTCGCATTCTATCTTATTTCTTCGAATCAGCTCAGCACCGGTCTATTCGGCATATGCGCTGCACAGTTCACAAACTACTTTATCTCCGCACGCAGACATTCGGATTCGCCGACCATCCAGTTCGTCGTTATCCACAAACTCCCGCTCGTAATACTACTAATCAGATGCAATCCCACAGCGCCCTCGTCTTATGGGAATTCTTCCTCAGTATCTTTTGCGCAATTGTTTCTGTATACTTCGTATGGCTCTACCTGGTCGAGAATTACTTCAACCCGGCTTTCCTGGCCTCCGCACCTTGGCCACTCACCGCAGTTCCCATGCTTTCTGGATTGTAAGATCATTGCCTTCTTCTGGACGTCCATCTTGTGTTTCCTTACCGCAACGTGCAGATCCGCGTGCCCCGTCCAGATATTCATGGCGTATCGAGTCCTGCGCCTGTCGAATTCCCGCTTTTTATTCGTTTTACTGCTGTCGCTCACGATAGCCAATGTTCGTCGCAAAATTCCATTCTCCCTGGCAGTGAGCTCAATCTAATTGTAGGGAGGCATTGCGTTCGCAACAAGCGTCCTCGCCTTTGGGCTGACGTACGAAATTCTATCTTCCTTCCTCCCTCATCAATTGAACGAACCCAGCTTCGATGAAGGCTCGCGCCTCACTCCAGTAGCCGATTCGTGGTTAGCCATCACTGTAACCAATGACTTGGCCGTCACGTATGTTTTCCCTGTGCAACTATCTTCTGCATTGGAGTAACCCGTATCATCTCAGCTTGCTTCTCATCTTCTACCTCCATAGAAGTCGAACTGGGTTCAACAGTCTGTATCTCTCTGTCTTTTTCAAGCTACCCCGGCTTACCCTTCGTTCAGAAACGGATACCGTGATCGCTCGTCTCATTCGGTCCGCACTTGAGAGCGCAGCGTTCGCGACGTTTTTTTCGGTGCGTCTACTGCTATTCTGTTCATTTACCCGTTTTTACCAAATAAATGCAGATCATGGTCCTGGTCATGTTTGTGAGCTATTTTTCCTTTGGTTCGGCCACACAATGGTGTTGTACTCAACGTTGTTGCAGACGGTATTCCCGCGAACAGGCTTCCATCTCATGTTTTCGCAACCCATGGGTCGTATATACACGTGAGTTTTGATATCTCGTCTGTCTGTAGTATACTTATGGTCTCATCCTCGCATAGGAGCACTCTATTATCGGTATGAACCCCATCCTTCACCGCGGAACTTTACACTCATCGCAACAGACTCTAAACGGACGAGAGGCTCTCCGCCACGACCTGCGCGGTACATACGACTTGGGGGAGACTGTGAATGTCGAGCGATTCAACCTAAGGCCCGTTCGTGTCTTCTTCCAAGCGCCTTCTACTACATTTTCCCTGATCAAATGTCCAGACAAACAACCGAGACACCGCCGTCGCCGTGAAAATCACCGTCGAGAATCAGACTGACGAGGGAAGTAATAGGTTCGAACACAAGTCCACTGGCAGTGGTTCGGCAGTGTAGAAACACGAATTACTTAAGTATTTTCGCGCATATACCTAATCACCGGAACGTTCACTACGCTATTGAACACAATAATGTGATATTACAAGTCAATATAAGTCCTCGTCATACATATCGATCAACCCAACCCAACTACAAAAAACTAGCTTCCATCCGCTTCAAGCACACCCTCAGTCAATCTCTCCCTCCACTTACTTCCCTTCCCCTTCATCACATCGCTCCCCCCGACCTTCCGCTGCACAACAACGCTCGGGACCACCGAAAACGCATTCAGCCGTTTACTCTGAACGAGCCACGCCAGCGCGTGGTCGATCGCGCGCGAATACGCGAAGGGTGGGTAGGTGAGATCGTGGAGGAGGCGCTGGGCGCCGGAGGGGGAGAGGGCGTAGGCGTGCGTGCAGAGCGGGGCGTGCGAGGGGTGGAGGGTGTTGAGCGGGGTTGGGGATGGTGTTGGCGAAGATCTAGATGATGCTGACGCTGGGGGCTCCAGAGCAGGAAAGTACGATTCGTTCGACCAGCAGTGTCCTGCAAAGCCAAGAAGATTATCATTCTTCTCTAGATGTTCTTCGATTCATCGTCAACCAACGCTCACCTAAAAACACGATATCCCAATCCACCGGAAGTAAACCCCAAACAGCCGCCAACCGCGCGTGGATATCCACCTCCATGTCGACGTCGTCTTCCAGGATGAGTGCCGCTTCGTCGGGCGTTTGTTGCGTTGACTCGGAGACAAGTCTTCGGATGACAGAGAGATGAGAGTGCCAACACGCGATCCGGCTAGGCGAGAGGATTTTGTAGGCGGGGAGGTGAGGCGAGTAGGGAATGAGGGTGAAGTTTTGTGTCGCGCATGTCAAGAGCTCCGACTCGGATTCGAAGTTAATACTAGAGGTTTCGTCGGAGGAGGGTTTGAATTCTTGACTGAGTTGCGTTGAATTGGTGTTGCGATTTGCATCTGGCCATTTGAATGGGAGCGTAACAGCCGCAGTGCCTGTCGAGTTGTCTTCCACTTGCACTTTATCCACTTCTTTGAGGTTCGCTTTCAATGCGTCTTGACGAATCAACCGGACTCCAGCCAAGATCTCCTCAACCCGCGAGCTATTCGAATCCTCAGCAGCAAAATACGTCCACTGGCTACGATTGAGGCCAAGGCGCGCACGCAGGACCTCCATATCGTCGAAGCGGTCCCTCCGGCGGGGGAGAGAGATGACGTAGGTTTGGGAGGGGATGGGTAGGATTGATTGCGATTGCGATATCTCTTGCGGAAGCCGAAGACTAGTACTTTGACTTTGAGAGAAAAGCGACTTTCGGTTTTTGAATTGATTGAGCAGTGGGATTGGACTATTGAACGCGTCGAGCTTGAGATTGAGATGGGAGAGGATGAAGAGAAGGGCGAGGAGGATGCATATGAGAGTACTAGTCGCGTAGAGCTGGGGCAGTATGGGCGACATGGACATTGAGAGCAAGAGGTTTTGATACGCATGCCAAAAGCCAAAAGCCAAAACTAACGCGAATTCAGATCGTTACAGGGTATCAAGATATTCATTACAGCGTAAGTATCATCCTCATCCCAGCCGTTCCGGAACCCAACAGCCTTTGCATCCTGCCCGCATATAAGTAGACAGTATCAACCCAAAGCCGAACGACGCAGGACATTTCCTTGCTTCCTAGGCGTCGACATGCACAGGAAAAATCGTCCTCGTCGGTTCTCATTACTCTCCGCAACGGCTGTAGGCGTAGAAATGTCATAAGTATCGATAAATAAATCCGTGTCCCTCCCACCAAAAGCCTATCTCCCCCCAGCCTTCACCTGCACATCCTTCCAGAAATCACCCCACCCGCCTGCCTTGTACTCCTCCCTTGGCGATCCAGGCATCGACCCGGGCATCCCATCCCTCGGGAACGCATCCTTCTGCGCCACCGCTATCCGGTCGAGCGCCTTGATGAGTGACGGCGTGGCGGGTACGGCGCCAAGAGGTGGGGATTTATTACTTGACGGGTTGACGGCAGTACGTTGGGACGCTGTCGACGAGACCGCTCGATCGCGATGCCGCTTCATGAACCCAGGACTCCATTCCTTGTCTTCGTCTTTACGATTTGGATGTGAAGGCTTAGCAGCGGTGACATCCTCCTCGAAATCAGAATACTCCGGCGCCTCATCCTTTCCCCACTTCGTCTTCTTCTTGATCCTCCCCATCTCCCTCTCAAAATCAAGCGGGTCTTTGGCGGACGCGTCGTCAACGAGCGTCTCATTCGTTGACGCCATGGACATCTTCTGCCTCAACCACGGTCTTGGAGCCTTCGTCGGGCTCAGCGGGCTAAGTGGATCATCTTCCTCGTCCTCAGAGGAAGTCAACCCCCCGTCCTCGCCAATGGGCCGGAACTTCACCGCCGCGCCGCGTTTCTTCCCACCCATCCGAGCCTGGAATCGCTCGTTCCGCACGGAGCGCCCTTTCTTGAGGAAGCCCGGGCTTTGCTGGAATTCGTATGAGTCGGAAGTAGGGCGGAGTTTAACGTCGTCGTCATTATCGCCGTGCTCGTCTGGAAAGAGCATGTCTTTCGGGCCTTTGGAGGCTGGGCGTGAGCCGAAGAGACGATCCCATGCTGAGGTGGCGGGTGTGAATATGCCTGCGCGATCGGCGGCGTTGGGGAGGCTTGAGGCGTAGTGCGCGAGGTAGCTGTCCCATTTCTGTTACAAGCAAACGTATTTAGCAGGGGTTTGGAATACATAAAGAAGAAGAAGAGAACAACGCACCTCGTCTGGACATTCCCCAAATTTGCGGCGCAGGAACCAATCGCAAGCGATCCCCGCGGCTAAGAACAAGCAGAAGCCCGCGCTGAGGCCTTTCTCGCGGCCGGTGCCCCAGATGTCGACGGAGCTGACGGGGAGCCAGAGGCGTTCCCAGGCGTTGGCCCACTCGGGGATGTGGGCGAGGAGCGCGATGGAGAGGACGAGGCCGAAGGCGCCTGTTGAAGCAGAGGAGAAGCGGACTGCCCAGTGTTGGACGGTGGGGATGGGGAGCAGAACGAGGAGGGTACTGGTGGCTCCGAAGATGGCGGTTACTATGACACGGGCCAGAACGGGCGGGTGGACGAAGACGGAGACGGCGAGCCCGAAGAGGGTGCTTGAGAAAGTCGTGAGTTGTGGTCAAAGCGATGATATATATAAAGCAGAGCACTCACCCGCCAGATATACCAACGAATGCGAGGGCACAGTAACGCCATCTTCCGGCGAGGAATGTGGTGATGAGGGAGGACAAGAGCCAGACGACGACGAAGGTCTTTGAGTTGAGTGGGGCGGAGGAAGACTTTGCGGGGATCATGAGGGAGAGGAATGTTGACAGGTGCACTATAGTAGGGCATTGGGATTTAGATTGTATGGTATGAGAAGATGATGTACGCACCGCCAAAAGCGTATCCTGCAGCAAGTCCCCCCACACCTCCTTCGAGCAGGAATAGAATGCGCTTCTTGTGCTCGAATGCGCCGGGTAGGACGCCATAGCGCTCGGCTGGGAATGAACGAGAGCGATCGAGGGTGAGGAATGCGCCGGCAAAGGTGAGAAGGATGGAAAGCAGAAGTAGTGGGAGAGAATATGCGAGGAGATAAGAGGTAGATGGGAGCAGAGTCGTTAGAGTCGTTAGTGTGTCGTTGGAGGCCATGGCAGTGAGCGGTGAGGTGTGAATGGACGACGGGAGTGCAGAACACACTGAGCAGTGAGCGCACTTTGGCTGATATGGCGCGAGTCCAAGTCCAATACTGATCCAATCAAGTAAACCATAAACAAACAACCGCTATGCACCCCGTTTAGGCAATTTCCTTTTGCGAGCGAAGATGCTGCCCTCAAAACACTGTATTCAGGCGCTGGGGATATGCGGGACACCTTTACAAGTCATTTTCGCTACAATGTCCCACTGCAAACATGGGCTATCTTGTATAGACTAGGTGTTGGAGAGATCTACGGTCAAGGCGGTGACGAATATGAAGTCTGAGTCAAAGAAGGGTGTATACGACATGGTCAAGGGAAGGACTGTATTCGCGTAATCTCACTGAGAGGGCGACAATGTGCGGTTATAGAGTTTGATTGCCCAAACCCAGACAAAAGCCCGCATCAGGTTTGAGCATTTGTCGAAAATGTTACTGACTTCAAGCAAGTCGCAGTAGAGTAGAGCGAGAGTGAGCACTGTTATCTGAAGCACCATTATCCGGGAACCTGGCCAACAAAATCGAGAGGGATTAGCCATAGATACTAGTACCTCCAATTGCCGAAGACGCGATAGACTCGAATCTGGGGAAGGAAGATGTGACCACCACGACGATCCGTCATAGTGGAATATGAGGGGGATTGAGAGAGGTGCAGAGCGGCCAAGCCAGGTTCTCAAGTCCTAATGAGTGCCGGCCGACTTGTGTGAATCCACGATTCCATAGTTGCGGCGTTCCATGAAGGCCCTGAGAGATTCTGAGTGCATCGAGGATATTGGTCTCGGCGTCAATTGCGAGTTCAAACATTTGGACGAGTAATTCGACTGGAACAGACTGCCGCCATGCGGCCATTGAGCCTCACAGAGATGACAGAAGCCAAGAGAGAGAACGGAGAAAAAATCGGCAAACCACGTGAGCGTCCACGTCCTTCTTCTCCGAGACTTCATGTACGCGCTCGCCGTTTATGCCAGTGTCGCCACTCACCGCTTTACAGGGCCGTCACCGTCGCCGTCGACTCCGCCGAGATCGCGCGCGCCAGTCTCCACGTCCGTCTCCCCTTCATCGCCCATCTCTACGCCGTTCCCTTCCTGTCCCTCTACCCGCTGCTCGCATACGCCTACTATGTCAAGTACGACCAATGGCTCGTCTCGGAAGAATGGACCTTCCTGGCCTGCGTCACCCTCGGTGCCAGCCACGCCCTCAGCTTCCTCGTAACCAAATGGAGCGGCTCCGCAAGAGCACTGATCACCACCAACTCTGCAAAAACTATCAAAGAGGCCGACTGCATTCGCATCATCCCCCACTTGCACCGCGGAAAAGGCGACATCGTTGCTATAGACAAAAAAGTCGAGTCCGACCCGTCTACGTATACTTTTAGCTATCAGCGCGACACGTACGTGATAAAAACGCTGAAACCGCTTGTCTTCCATCGGCTTCCGTACCCCTCCTCGACCCAACCGCCGCTCTCCACCTTCGTCGAGCCCACGGGGTTGCCCTCCGCCGACCTCGCGACCCAGCTCGCCCTCTTCGGTCCTAATGAATTCACCATCCCCATCCCCTCCTTCACCGAGCTCTTCAGCGAACACGCCACCGCGCCGTTCTTCGTCTTCCAAATATTCTGCGTCGCGCTCTGGTGTCTGGACGAGTACTGGTACTACAGCTTGTTCACGCTGTTCATGCTCGTCATGTTCGAATGCACGGTCGTGTGGCAGCGCGTGCGCACGCTCACGGAGTTCCGCACCATGTCGGTCGTGCCATACGCCATTCAGTGCTACCGGGACAGCAAGTGGGTTGAGGTGCAGACGGACAAGCTGTTGCCCGGCGACGTTGTGTCTGTGGCGCCCAAGCAAAATGAGCTCATCGTTCCGGCGGATGTGCTGTTGGTGCATGGGACGTGCATTGTCAATGAGGCTATGCTTTCCGGCGAGTCGACGCCGCTGCTCAAAGAGTCCATCCAGCTTCTAGAGGGCTCGGATAAACTCGACGTCGACGGCGCGCATAAAAACGCGGTTCTATTCAGTGGGACTAAGGTTCTCCAGGCTTCTTCCGTTTCGCAAAATGGGATTGCCGCGCCGTTGAAAACTCCCGACGGAGGCTGCCTCGGCGTCGTCCTCCGCACCGGATTCGGCACCGCCCAAGGCCAACTCGTGCGCACCATGATTTTCAGCACCGAGCGCGTCTCAGCAAACAACCTGGAGAGTTTCCTGTTCATCGGCTTCCTCCTCATTTTTGCTATCGCTGCAAGTTGGTATGTGTGGACTAAGGGTATCGAGCGGGAGTTGAAGAAGAGTAAGCTGTTGTTGGATTGCGTGTTAATTATCACGAGTGTGGTGCCGCCGGAGCTGCCTATGGAGCTGTCGTTGGCGGTGAATGCGTCGCTTGTGGCGCTGAGCAAGTTTGCGATATTCTGCACGGAGCCGTTTAGGATTCCGTTTGCGGGGAGGGTTGATGTGTGCTGTTTTGATAAGACGGGGACGATTACGGCGGAGAATTTGGTGTTGGAGGGGGTTGTGGGTGTCAAGTGCGTATTATTTCGGGTTGGCTTTTTGGTTGAATTGTGCTAATTGATTGGGTGGGCGCAGTCCGAAGGATCCGAGGAAGCTTGTGAATGTGAAGGAGACTTCAAGGGAGACGACTTTGTGTCTTGCGGCTGCACATGCGCTTGTGAGGTTGGATGATGGGACTATTGTTGGTGACCCGATGGAGAAAACTACGCTTGAGGCGTTGGATTGGAATCTTTCGAAAGGTGCGCAATGAAAACTCAACCGGACTTTGTGGCATCCTGAACTTCGTATAGGCGAACAAGTCTCACCCGCGAACGGCAACGCGCCGCACAAAACGCAGTTGTCCATCCGCAGGCGGTTCCAGTTTTCCTCGGCTCTCAAACGGATGTCGACGCTTTCGAATCTGCCCGGGGGCAAGACGATTGCGGCGGTCAAGGGCGCACCGGAGACGATTAAGGCTATGCTTGCGAGTGTTCCGGCGCACTATGATGATACGTACAAGTACTTCACGCGGAAGGGCAGTCGGGTGCTTGCTCTTGCGATGAAGGAGATGGAGGCGATGAACGTTGACAAGGTGGGTTGTTTGCCGTTTTCTGGTTTGTGGCAAGGAGGTTGAGGTGCTTGGATATATAGATTAACAAGGTCACCCGGGACGCGGTTGAGAGCCAGCTTGTCTTTGTTGGGTTTTTGGTGTTCCATTGCCCGCTGAAGGCGGATGCAGTTGAGACGCTGCAAATGTTGGCGGATTCGTCGCACCGTGTAAGTTTTTTGTTTAGCTGTTTTGAATCATGTTGATGTTTTTGTAGTGCATCATGATTACTGGAGACAACCCGCTGACTGCGGTGCATGTTGCGCGGGACGTCGAGATCGTCGACCGCGAGGCGCTGATTCTGGATCTGAAGGAGAACCCTGCGCATGAGGCTGACCTCACCTGGCGCACGGTCGATGAGACCAAGGTCATCCCCGTTGATCCGAACGAGCCGTTAGACCCCTCGCTCTTCAACCACTACGATATCTGCATCACGGGTGCCGCCATGAAGCAGTTTGCCCATCGGCCTGCATGGAAACAACTCGTTCAGAATACGTGGGTCTACGCGCGTGTGTCGCCGGCGCAAAAAGAGTACATCCTCACCACGCTGAAGGAGCTGGGGTACATCACGCTCATGGCAGGGGACGGGACGAATGATGTCGGGGCGCTGAAGCAGGCGCATATTGGGGTGGCGCTTTTGGATGGGACGGTGGAGGATTTGCAGAAGATTGCGGAGCGGCAGAGGTTGGAGAGGATTAAGAAGGTGTATGAGAGTCAGTTGTCGATTTCGGCGAGGTTTAATCAGCCGCCGCCGCCGGTGCCGCAGGCGATTGCGCATTTGTTGCCGGATGCGGTGGCGGCGCAGCAGAGGGCGGCGGCGGATTTGGCGACGGCGAGGAAGAAGAATCCGCTTGAGAAGGTGGGTTTTGCGTGTTTGAGTCTTGCGTTTTGGGCGATGCTGACATGGATTTGTGTGTTAGTTCAATCTCGAGGCGATTACGAGCAAAATGGCGGACCTTGATGATGAAGAGGAGGTTCCGAAAATCAAACTTGGTGATGCGTCCTGTGCTGCGCCGTTTACGTCCAAGCTTTCGCATGTTGCAGCTGGTTAGATCTTGTTTTCTGGCTGCTGAATTTTGTTTGACGGTTTTGCAGTAACACACGTTATTCGGCAAGGCCGGTGCACTCTTGTCGCCACGGTTCAGATGTACAAGATCTTAGCCCTGAATTGTCTGATCACGGCGTACTCGCTGAGTGTGCAGTATCTGGATGGAATCAAGTTTGGAGATTATCAGTATACTATTACTGGTGTCATGATGTCGGTTTGCTTCCTGTGTATATCCCGGGCTAAGGTGAGCAGCTTGATCTTCTCCAGTGGTGGCTTGACTAAAGGCTGTTTGATAGCCCGTAGAAAAGCTCTCGCGCGAACGACCGCTAGGCAATATCTTCAATTTCTACGTCTTCCTCTCCATTGTGTTGCAGTTTGCGCTGCATATTGTGACGCTGGTGTACATGACCGACTTGGCCCACGCGTATGAACCTCGCGAGGGCCTTATCGATCTGGAAGCCAAGTTTGAACCGAGTTTGCTGAATACGGCTATCTATTTGCTTGGGCTGTCGCAACAGGTGTCTACGTTTACGATTAACTTCCAGGTAAGCTTACGCAAAACAAGAAATTTTTTATTGTATTGACTTTGCCGGTTGATAGGGACGGCCGTTCCGCGAAGGTATTCGCGAGAACCAGTACTTGTTCTACGGTCTTCTTGGGGCTAGCGCTGTTGCGTTCTCTGGCGCGACCGACTTTATGCCGGAGATGAATAGGTGGCTGCAAATTGTCGAAATGGAGACAGCTGTGAGTCGAATAATTCCTTTGCCTCAGAGCATATGCTCATCTTTGTTATTCTAGTTCAAGGTCCGCTTGACGACTAGCATGATCATCGATTTTGCTGGGTGCTGGGTGATCGAGAAGGTGTGCAAGTACCTGTTTGCTGATCTGGAGCCCAAGGCGATGGTGACGCGTGGACGGGAACGGCGGGAGGCAAGGAGAGCTGAGCAGGAGCGGTTGAAGAAAGACGATTAGTAAGTAGATTATAAACTAATTCATGTGTGCGTAGTACTAGTAGAGTAGATGCGCGTCGCTTACAGCCTACCGGATTTCCTTTAATTACTGCTGTTTATAGTTGATCAAAGCTTTTTCTGAAGTGTCCGGACTCCATGAATGCTTGCGCGACGGCGGGGTGTGCTCGCCAATGTTCTAGCCAACGAACGATGTAACTGCTTTCTTTTGCGCTATCAGCACTCTGCGGCGGCGGCGGATGGCGCGCCTTTGCCTCTGGATGTGCTTCTGAACAGCTCGACGCCGGCGCCAGAAAGTGGACACTCTCCCGTCCTATGGCCACGGGTATCGCAACGCAAAGATTCGCTGACTTTGGCCCGCGAAATCCGTGCATGCGGCGATGTTGCTAGCCTCCTGCAAGTGCTCGGCAATGCGCCCGCACCGTACTCGCGTCTTGTCACACATACGATTGTACATGCCCTCCTCCGCGCTCAGCATCCCTCTCGTGCTGGCGCGTTCCTTGTGGAGGCTGCCACGCCGCGCCATGAAGCTGCTAAGCAGCCCCGCATTCATAGCGTCTCCCTTGCCAAAACAATCCAAGCACTCCTCAAAACGGTTCCCCGCATTCAAGGACGTCAGGACCGTATGCGCACCTCCCATGATCCTCGTCTGCTGGTACTCGAGCCGCATGCGATCTCGGACTCTGCGCTGCGCAACGCGTTGACGCTGTACATCCAGGCTCGGAAACTCTTCATTCGCCGCCAGGGGAATGTTGCCACAGAGCTCTGGAATGCACTGCTCAATCAGCGTGAATGGGTGACTGCGGCTCTTTTTTTCGAGCAGCAGGTTATGGACTATCAGCTGCGCCGCACGCTCCCGACACTCCTGCGCCCCGAGTCTTCAATCGAGCCGCACCGCCAAAATCAGCTGCGTCGCCGGCTTGCGGTCCTACGCCTCGAGGATATTTATCCTCCAAAAGGACAATTTGTAGACTTGTGTTACCGGCTCGCTGGTGTCCTCAGCGGCATTCTGAAATCTCCTGGAAGCGGGTCATTGTTTGTGGAAGCCGCGGGCGCTGTCCCTGAGAGGGCGCGGAAGGAGCCTGATCTGTTCGCTACTGAGTCCGACTCTCGACAGATCAGTCCGCGACCTCCGAAAACCCCTCTGACACCGCAGCGCGCTCGACACCACGTACGACTCGTTCTCCAGGCTCTCACTGTCCTCGGTCGCCTGGTGGATACGCGCCAGGTTCCTTTCGCAAATATCAGTGCGTGGGTCAACACTGTCGGAAGCGTGAGTCTTTTTCGTTTCGAGATATGCTTTGTTTCTATCCCGGTTCCCAATACATATACTAATCGGCTATCTAGCTTCCTCGCTCTCTAATGGACGTCGTGGTATACACTATGATCGACCAGCGCCCCGCAACGGTTTACGCTCGTAAGCATTTACGCGAAATCATAGACCGCTATGCTGCGTCTCCACCACGGACGCCGCATGTTTTCAGTCATGTCGTGATCGAAACGAACGGGAATACGTGGAGGGGTCTCGCGCACAGGTCTGTGGAGGCTCCCAAGGACACTTTGGGCCTATACAAAGCCCTACGCGCAACCTATGATGCGCCCGATGCGATGCCTGGTGGACTCACTGGACATAAGTCTCTCCAGCAACTGCGTAAAACGGACATCTTTCCTCTGCTTCGGAACGCAACTTACGTCCCCCCTGCAAACCCTACCGAGGCAGCGGATGATAGCTTCATGCCTCCGCCTTCGATGCCAACATACGAGGCATTGTTTGCTGTCCTGCTCAATACCCCCAATGGATGTGCACCTGGGGCCTTATATGACTCGGTTCCCGCCTTGATCTCCGCCTCACAGTCACCAAAAAAACTCAGACAGGCCAAGAAGGTTGCTGAACGCCTCAGAAAAGCTGAGCAAAGGGAGGAAAAGAATTATCATGCACCACGCAGTCCAAATAACCCAAACCCGTTACACTTGCGCTACCCAGAACATCCGCTGGACTTTGACAAATATCCAAACTTGGCTCCAGTTGCCTACCGCAAACAATTGGCGATAGAAAAGCTCGGATCCCGATCCATAGCTCTGGCGTTGGGACGGGTGCGGATGGTGGCGGGTTTGCTGGCGCATATGTTGCATGAGCGCAGTCCTCCTTTGCTGCCGTGGAAGAGCAAGTCGATTATGCAGCTGCTTGGGAGACGCGCAGATATTTTGCGGCCGTTGCTGGGTCAAGAAGGAGGACCGGAACAGGGAAATTTCTTGTTGGAGGACAAGTGGCAAGGGCTGTGGGAGGCGGTATGGGAAGGGGAAGCGCGTGCAAGGAGGGAAGGTGAGGTGAATGCGGCGGAGTCGAGGCGGCTTGTTGGAGAGGCGGAAATGGAGGCTGGTGTTACGAGTGAACGCATTTTGGTGAGGGTGCCGGTGGAGGACGAGGACGAGTGGGCGGTGGATCGGGATAGTGGGGTGTTGCGGCCGAAGTGGGATGAAGATGAGGAGGCAGATATGGGAGCGGAGGAGTTGGAGGAATTTAATCGGAGGCTGGGTTCGAGGGCGTCGGACAAGGAGGTCGAGATGTATCGCGAGGGATTGTCTACTTGAAGCTGGCGAAACTTTTGTCGTCCTCGTACCTGTGGGGTATTGTAGTAGGCAAAATATATGTAGACCGCTGTCTGGCATACGCCGTGATATCGATACTTTGCAGGCACCGCATCCAGCTGTTCTCGACTTCTTTCCACAGCTTATGTTAACAAGTGACCATGATACGCCCACACTGAGCCTGCGGAAGTAACTCTTTGTTCCCTCCACTATGTGCGCCTCTTTCTTCGAGGGATGCACGGATTTCAAGATCTCAGGTGGTACCTTCAACGAAGTTCGCGGCAACCTCAACAATCGCACCATTCACCACACTCGTGCTCAACAGAATACAGCCAATGTCCGCAGCCGATTCGATTCCCGCCCAGTTTACAGCTCCAATGATGCTCTCTCCCCCTCTACATCTTCCCCGCCCAGGAGCGGCGCTGCAGGTTCGCTGATTGCGGTCGATCCGCTCGCGTCTTTTACGTTTGTAACGAGATAATTGAGCAGGGGATTGTGCTGGAGCCAGAATAGACCCTTATGAGCCCTCCCGCCGCGGTTCAGATCCATTGCCTCAAAGTACGCTTGAAGCCCCATATGTCTTGCGGAATTTTCATTTACTGTGAACAGTCGCGGATCGCAGGAGTAGAACGGAGGGCTTTGCGCCTCGTTTCCCTTTTGAAGAGCCCGAATTCGAGCCGATTTCTAGTTCGGGGCAGGGGATAACAAGCAACGCCCAAAGCACGCCATATCGCGTGCATCAGACTTCCGAACCTCTTCCCAGCAACAGCCTCAACAATCGCAGACCTCCTGTGGATGAGAATCCCTGGGACGCGAATCGTAGACCGCCTGCGGTTGAGAGTCGCTGGCTCGGCTCGGGCAGAACCTCCTCGCTGCCCACATCCTCCTCCACCGAATGGCGCGGTCCTTCGGGTTCGTCTTCAGCTCGGTATGACTTGCGAGCAGGGGATATTATATTCTACGGCGATGAGGACTCTGAAGACGACTCTGACGATGACGACGTTGTGGGCTTTCCTGCGCGGTTACGGCCGCAGGTGCCTGTAACTCCTCAAGCACGGTGACCTCGTGCTGGATTGTGACTGTATTGACCAAACCGTGGCTCGCTCTGTTGACTCTCTGTGCTTTGTATAACTTCGCTCTGTGCTGCTCTGCTCTGCGTCTTGTTGTCTCTAGCTGTTTTATATGTTGATCGCAATCCAGCTCGCTGTCATCTCACAAACTTGTCTGACAAGTGGCAAGGCTCTCTGAGCCTCTGCCATCCTTCGCGGCTGTCTATCAGTGACCTTGTGCTGGTGCAGTGTCGCTGATCGCGAGTCAGAAGCTGGTCTTGTCACTTGAATTGACGTGCAACCCCAGTCTAAGATCGTAATTGTCGACAACCCGGGGCATGCACAGTGCAGTTTGGTATCGATCTCCTGTTGTGCTACTTTGATTGCGAACGCAACGGCTTTATCCTCTGAAATGTTCCTGTTTGCTTCAACCATACGTTGTAGCTCTGGATCTTCCTTCAAGACGGGATGCTCGCCCAGGAGTGTCTGCGGGGACTTTGTGTTCCTCCACATCTGGTCAAAGCAGTCAAATAAACGAGCAGCATAAAACAGAGGTAAGGATCAGCTACTAAGGAGGTTGCCAGGGGATGCGAAACTCGAAAGACAAGACCAGGTCATTCGGCAGGTGGCCAAACCGACATACACTGTACAGCACGAGCAGACGAAGCTGCCGAGTGTCCGTTCGTCGCCCGCGATTTCCGTGTCTCTGGTTTCCTCCTTACGGGCTGAATACCGAACTGCCAGTGGAAGTTCCGAACGACAAGCAACTGACAATACAGTTTGTTGTATGCGAGGTTATATCTAGTGAGTTGGGCGCCCCGAATGTTTTCATTCGTCGAAATCTGATTCGGAAAGGCTAATAGGTGGTGGACAGTGCGCCGCAATTAAAGAGCCGATACCACTTGGTCGCCGAATTGAATGAGAGCGCCCAGAGGCGCCCAAGGTTGACGTTGAACGTTCGCGAATCGCATGCAGATGCACAAGTGATGCACAACAATATTGGGTTTGAGACGCGTCGCTACGTCACCGTATGGTTCGTATGCGACAGAAAACTGCGCCGGCAATCATGAATTCCTCGGTTCGTTCTCAACTCGACTTTTTGTGCCAGCGAAAACGCAAAAGGTTCCCCACCAGCGCTCGAGTGATGGACGGCGCCGAAGGTTTCAATGGCCCAATTGGACAGAATTGGACGCGGGCGTACCGATCAAATGAAGTTGTCTGCCAATCCTTTTACCAGTCAAGATGTGCAAGTGATCAGCTGTGATGTGCGTTGCCCAGCGATGCCGAAACGAACAACTTTAACCGGGTCCTAATTTTAGGGATGCAAAATGTTCAGACTGATTTTGAGCGTTGCCCAGCGAGTCGAACTGGAAAGCATTTTGGTGTAACGAGTCTATCCAGCTGTGAACCTCTTTCTCTGTGGTGCCTGGTTCGTTCTTCTTCACTGCCGAAATACCAAGCAAAACCGCACTGGCACCCCGCTCCGTTGTCGGATCGCCATTGCTTCCGACGGTCGTGCATCTCGGCAGATCATTGATTGCCGCCCAGCTTTTTGCTATAAATTCTGAGGATGGTCTCAACTTACCGCAGCCAAAGTTTCTTGACTTAGCACCCTCTTCAACTTCTCAATCCCCCAATTCTATCTTTCCTTCCCTTACGATCCCTCACCATGATGTTCAACGTCGTCGCACTCTTCGCTCTCGTCAACGCCGCCCTCGTTTCTTCCACCGCCATCCGCGCTGACGCCGCCCCTGCTGTTGCGCACAAGGCTACCGGCCCCATCGCTAACGCTATCAGCCCCATCGCGAACGCCATCGTCGTACGTTTTCGTGTCTCGTAATTAAGCGGGTTAGCTTACAGTATATGGCACAGGTTTTCCAAACTTGCGTCGGTCAGTATCCTTCAAAGCTGTTCGACCATCTTCGTTCATTCGACCTTCTCAGATGAGAACCTGAAAAACTGCTTGATCTGGTCTGCCACCACTCTCCCCGTTGGGTGCTCGAACACTGCTTCCAGCGGCCAGGCCAACTCGATCAGCAGTGTGCAGACCGCTGCTGGTGTTGGGTGCACTCTCTTCACGTATGGTCTTCCGTGAGCATGCCCATTGCTTGAGAACTAATGTGGTCCACAGTTCCACGACGTGCTCGGGACAGTCACAGTTCATCAACGGAACTCTCAACGCCTTGACTGTTGTTGGCTTCGACAACAAAGCCAACTCCTTCACATGTGCTTCGCTCTAGGCACCTTGTGGCTCAGACGTTCACGGCTGTCTACAAAACGTGAGTTGCTGCTTGATCTTTCAGGCGCATCCGATTTAGTCACACTATTTTAGTCGCTATTATTCCCAGGTTTTGAACGGTTTTAATGTGTAGATGAGTCTACAAGTAATGCTATCGTTTTGCAAGATTTACAGGTGGACGGTGACCCTCCGCACCTCGCTATGTCGACTTTGAGAGTGCTTGCAAGTGCAATGCTTGTTGGGTCAGAGATCACCTCAGACTTCAGTTTTCGATGAAATGAGCAGCATGTCACACTCTGTCATGCCTGTCGCCTCTTGTTCTCAACCTGTACAAGACGTTCTCAACAACGGAGCCCCAGTTGCGGCTGCGAAAAGCTATAAACTATAGTTGGCCCATTTCGCGGAGTGGCAATCGCTTTCGAGCTGCTTCAGCCAAGCTCCCTATGTATAGGTTGAGACTGGGGTCCATTAGCATGAGTGCAAGACACTGCTGGGAATATAATCTCATTTGAAAGTAAATAAGGGCTCCTTCAATAAACCGCCCTCACTTGGATTCAGTGATGATCGCTTTGGGGATTAGAGGGTTTGCGAAGTATCTATCAGGATGCAAGGCCATCTTTGTCGACATCCTCTCTGAGTCTTTGAGTTGAAATTGCCAGAAGGCCTCTAGATCCTCGTGCTTCGTCGTCGCGACTCTCGGCCTTCTCATGCGCGTTTTACGCGTATCCGAACCAAATGCACGTCAGAAATTCCGCTTATATTATTCACGTCAACGTCTCAACCTCAAAGCTTCAAACCTCGACGCGTCAAGGCTTCAACCTCAAGACTCCAAGCCGCGCTGCAAGATATGCGCGTCAGCGCCTCGACCTCAAATCTCCAAACTGCACAGATGCAAGGAAGAGAAAGAAAGGAAGTTGGAAGCCGGAAATTGCCGGGGATGCCGCGTGCGGATCATGAGTTATACAGTCGCGGTTGGCTTCCCACGATACCTCACCCACCCGCCAAAAAGTTTCCTCTTCGTCGACGATGGTGCGTCGCGCTCAACACTCACCATTTCAGCGTCTTATGCCCCCGTCGTAGCCTAAGGAGATCCGCGACATCAAGCAATTCATTGAGATCGCCCGGAGAAAGGACGCTTCTCGTGCGTCTCGCTGTCTTTCTTACTAGGATACCCAATAATCAGTTCTTCAGAGGCGCGGATAAAGAAAATCGCGGCCAAGATTGCGGGCGGCAAGCAGCAAACAAAATTCAAGCTGCGGTGTTCGCGGTATCTCTACACTCTCTCCGTCGATGACCCAGAAAAGGCCGAGAAGCTGAAGCAAAGTCTTCCCCCGGGTGCGTCGTCTGCGCATATATCTTGCGTCCTTGCCCCTTACCCGACATATACAGGCCTGAACGTGGTTGAGGTCAAAAAGACACCAAAGAAGAAGTAAATATCGACTGCCTTGCGGTGCAGTTTCGCTCTTCTGGGTGTCGTATGCGGACACGTCCATATGCTAGGGTTCTCTATGCGCTATGCCCTAATCATATCATTTCATCGAATGTTCACCATTGTAAGCGCTGCAGAGAGTACAAAAACACTGGTCGTGGCTATCTGTATCCCCTTGTCCAACATCTCCTTCCACTGCGTCCGGCGTCTCCTCTGGGTTCCTGTGTGTGAGCTAGAAGCTTCCTCAAGGGCTTCAAGGTCGTATCCGTCAAAACCCGTGTCGGTTTGCAGGACGATGTCCAGTAAGGCCCCGACAAACTGCGACCCATCGAGGTGCGGAAGAGGGAGAAGGTTAAAGAGATATAACGACAACGTTGCCATCTTCAAATAACTGAGGGTCGGCAGATCAGCCAATTCGCCGCTTTCGGAGTATAGATTCACTCACCTCCAAAACAGTCTGACTAGGAGATATACCCACAGCGGCACCAGTCGAAACCGAGGTAAAAATCGACCAATCTCAACTGTCGACCATGGCCATTATTAATCATGCATGCGCCCAAAAGCACTCACCTTGCTCGTATACCTCTATTGGCGGCCCACTCCATATTACCACTCTGTCGTAAACAGTGAGCCGTAGAATTTGGGCCGACTTGTGCGGGCGAACGCATTGTGAGGCGTCGTCACAATTCGTGTCGGAACTACACCGTTGTGCTGGTTCGTTGGTGAGAATTGCAATCGCGTCGAGACAACCTTTCTCAGCAGACGAGACCGCAGCAAAGCACGAAAAGGGTGACGAGACGTGCGGCTCGCAACAGCCCTGAGGGCTCGCTGTCGTTTGTGTGAGCTAAAATATCGGATTAACCGTGTTGCGGTATCCCTACCGGTATATGTGGCTCGAGAAACACACCACCCCATACCTGAGCTAGGGTTATCAGGGGAAGTCAGATACGTTGTCCACATGTCATCCTTTGAGGCGAGCGGAGTGTCGTCCAGTTTTGTAATAAGAGAGCCAACGGGAAGGTGCCCGCGAAGTGCAGAATCCTGTATTTTCATCGCTAAGTCTGATTCATGAATTTCAGAACATGCAACAAACCCCATCCATGCCAATAATCACTCGTCCGATGTCAGAAACATCGCGATATAGAGTGCGAGTTAGAACTTCGCCTGTCCCCGAAAACTCGACGAGGGTCAGTAGGCCCCAGAAGACTAAATTGTGGAACGGTCCTGCCGCGATGATTCGTGATCGCGCAAAAGGACGCAGAGCTTCGAGGGCAGAGGAAGAGAACGAGACGAATGCGGCTGGTATGACGACGGTAAAAGACGCGCCAGCAGAAAGGATGGGTACGGCATCGCTATTCCGTGCATCAATAAGATGAACACAAGAAACAAGGATTCCGCCTAGGACTTACAGCGCAGCAGAAACCGCGTGCCCTAGCTCATGGACGATTTGAGAGACAAAAACTGCTAGGAAAATAACGGGGAGATGGTTGAGTGGAACAGTCCACCCGGGGATCTAAAGCCAGTTGAATACAGCCGTGACTCTGACAAGCTTCGAAGGTAGACACACGATAGGTTTGATTCCAACGCCGCCGGAAGCAACAACAGTCTTGTCGCCAACTTCTAGATCGCGTCTTAACAGAGGCATAGAGGCAGAAGGGGCAAGGGTAGTATGGAGCAAAGGCACAATTCCCTGTAGACAATTCCATGTCAATAGTCCCAGCGCGAGCATGGTGCCCAGAACGCCCATAAGGCAGCCAGCATTGTAGAAGTAGGTCAGTGCGGTGCGAAGACGCGATCCAGCCCGCGCCGACACAGTTTTCGTCAAGACATCGTGCTTAGCATTCCAGGCTGACGTCTGGACGCGCAGATGTAGGTTTTTGAGAATTATTTGAGTGGTTCGGCTATCCCACAAGTTGTCCCGCCGTCTTGCGAGTGAATGGGAACCGCGAGAGATAGGTAACAGAGCTTCAGCTTTTTGACGGTGAATCAAGTAATTGGCAATATGAATTATCGCCCAGAGCAGGACGAGGACCACAAGCAAGCTCATGCCCACGCATTCGTCGCGCGAAGAGAAAGAGAATGTCGCGATCACGTGAAAGGAACTTCGCGCTTCTGCTTGGTGCCCGTTTCGGGAACTCGTACTACTACTAATAGGCGCATGAAGTCAAACCTTGGCGATATACGCCTTTGAACAACAATCCCGGACTTAATATTATAACTCTACTGTACTGATATCATGAACATGTGGTTCCGCGATCCTCAAGCTTGGTACCCATGAGATTGGTTGGGCTGGGCGAAGGTATACGTCGTGACGGGGGGAACTGAGAGACAACCATATTATAATCATCCACGCGAGTTGGGAAGGATAGCTCACCGTATGGTCCATTAGGATCGTAGTGCGACATGGCATTCGGGTTCGTAGACGACATGGCTTGCGCCATTTCTTCTTCCTTGAGCTGCTTCACATAGCTGTTGACAATGAGGCAGCCCCCTTGAATTCGGAGATGTCAGCCGTGGTGTATGGCAGAGAACTCGACAATGAAGACGCACAAAGCTCTATCAACCAGGTCACCGAGTAACCGACGATGATTATGATTTTGAGAAGCTTGAGCCCATTGTTGCAGCTTTCAATTTCGCTCGGGTCAGTCGAGCCCTTGATACAGTCGAACAGCGCCTGTTCACTCGTGTTTTTGAAGACAGTGTAAATCGCGTAAATGCCGGTTGCAACACTGATTCCTAGGTGGACGGCAAGCAATGTACCTGCAGAAGCATATTCCAGCCTGAGTTCGGTTTGCGTTCTATAAAAAAATTAAAATTCACTGACCGAAGATCGTTACGAGGCCTTTTTGCTTGCTCAAAGCCCCAATGAAACCGAAAGCTCCAACAAGAGCAAGAAGGGAGACTGCCAATGTATGCCGCTTCAATGGCAATTCAGCAAGAATGAGAATGAGAAACTTACACATCGCGGAGTAGACATATAAAGCGCGTTCGACATCCTGAATAAGAGGATGCTGGGCTACATAGTCTTCAGACACCAACCAGAAATTGAGAATACCTGCTTCACTCACGAAGATCTTTGACTCTGATCCAACCAGCTACCGCGACGATACCTCCAACGGCCATTGCTCCGAAACTCATCACCTGGCGTACAATCCGTTCGCTCGACGCTGCGAAATCATGCAGAAGTACTTACAAGCACACCGAACCTCACAGGCAGGCAGCAGCAGAATGTATGGGACCGCACGGATGCCATTTTTGACACAGAGAGATTATAACAAAAGTTTCCGTCAAGGAGCCTCGGTGACTTTGCGCAGAAGAAGGAATCGAAAGCAAAGAAGAGGGCCGGGAGAAGGTGAAAAAATGGACAGGGTAGAAGAAAACGGGCACGGCCTGAATGAGGATATCGGGTTCATCGTCTGTGTTATATAGACTTGGCGCGGTGTTTTGATCAACGTCGGGCATCACAAATCAAACCTATTCCTCATGTTACTGACTCAGTGCCATGGCAGTGGAGATTCTGGACGCCTTCGTTCCTCGTTCAGCGGCTCGTATTGTTTTCTAATCGAACAGTTTGCGTATTATTATATACATACACGGAGCACTGCAACAAAATACAGATACAGATTTTATAAAGCTGCTACCAAAATCATGCCTCGTACTGTCCAAGCCGGTCACTGTCAGGAACGCCGCGATTTCGAGACGGAAAGACATACCTGGACGACAAGAGACTCCGGCCACGGAACCAAGTCTGAACGGGCATTGACGTACCACTGTTGTGGAACTCCATGTGTCGTTTCAACAAATCTGCATGATTGTGAGGACAGCAGCCGACGTTGTACAAAGATCGCACCTGTTGAAAAGACCAGATGTTCCTGGTGCACGTCGCAAGCCTTTGAGCCCCAAAATTTTGCCTAGGACTTGCGGTGCGGTCTGTAAAAGAGGACGAGGTCAAAAAAAAAATAGAATAAAAGATAGGTTTTATAGTGACGAACAGATTCAAAGAAGCTCGCAGAGAGAAGCCTGCACAACGTCAATAAATGAAAGACTCAAACGGAGACTGCTTTACCCAAACTCTCCGATACCCAAGATCGGACGTGAGGTATCGGCGCCAGTCTGCAAGTACGTCAGCCAACGGATAGCTGCATATACGAAGAAGTCAAGTACATTGGCTTGCTGAATGCTAGCGAATACTCGTGTGCCTTCAGGTATCTTAACCGAATCGACAACAAAGTCTGCCGCAGAGGCATTTCGATATACGCCCCATACCTGAGCAAGCTATTTGAGCACAAGATGCCATGAAGTAACGGGACTCTTTACAGGAGGATCTTGTGCTAAAGCCAAATTAGTACAGATCGCCGACAGAAAGCGAGGCGAGTGACTGACCTAGTGCAGCACGGACATGCACAGTGATCTGAGCATCCGCTTGTGCTGTCCGCAAACCAGCCAACTTGACGATTTCTTGTCGAATCTGTTCGCGGCTGGCGTCCAAATAGTGGTTGACGACGTGTGCAATGGCCTGAGACCAATGTGCAGCGGTCGGTACCACCTCAGTGAAGAGCGCAGTGGCCAGATTCGTCAGGTCGGGATATTTTGTGTATAACTCGTTGAGGAAGGGCATGCTGTCTGCTATCGAGGCGCGTTCCGCGTCCAGGTATCGAATCTAGACAAAGGTGAAATTGATTCCCAGAGACGAGAATAGTGATATACTCTGGAGCTGAGATGGTCTTTCACGATCCGTTCGAACTCTTGGTAGGTCTTTTGGGAGCTTTGCCGCAGACGCCAGTCATTGGAAGGCTCCGAGTTCAAGAAGACATAGCTAGGAATAGTCAGGATAGCTTCAGGCAAGTAGACAAGGAACACTTACCGACAAACGTCTGAGAACGCCTCGTACTGCCTCTGCTCGTCTTTCAAGTCACCGTCCTTCAGAGGTAAACCAGCCTGTCGCAAACAGTGAGTAAAGTGAAAGACGGTGGTCAAGATTGACCTACAAGCTCTTGACAGATCCAATGTACTGGCAAGACGTTGATGACATCCCTCACAATGTCGACATAGCGCAAATCCCCAGACTTGCCGATATGGTCCAGAGATCGTTGTTCGATCAGTCGCTGGGTCTCCGAGGCGAAATACTTGGCCCACTTGTCGGTTGCCTTTACAAGCAATGAATTCACCTGCAAAAATGTGAGGACACGTAGAAACCGCAGGACAGAAGACGAACGAAATCATGTTTGACAGCGTCATGCCCAGTTACTGTCTTCATGCGCTCGGAATATTTGTTCGGGAACACGACGGGGTTATCCAGAACCGCGCGTACACTCTCGACAGTCTTGAACACGATGGTGGTATCGGCGTTTGCGGGTAGCGTTGGCCGCGTCCAAATATACTCTTGAGCCAGAGCGGGGTTGTTTTCGCTCATGTAGTCCTTCATATAAGCGGGGTCGAGGAACGGGAAATGTGCGTAGGCGGAACGAGGCGGGTAATACGCCGGCAATGTGCGGAAAAGTAGTTTGGTCAGCATGCCTCCATAGGAACCGTCTTTGGTGTCGAATTGGCAGTCGCGGTAGCCCCAGGTAGTGAGATTGAATGCTGCCAACCACAGTAAATAAGGCAGGTCGCTGGAACCAGATCATCGACTTACGCGTGAATTCGACGGTGAGGAAGCGGTCTCCGCGTGTCAGACAGACTGCATCTGCGAGAATGGAACGGGAGATCGTGTAGCCAGGACAGAGTCCAGCGCCCGCCATTGGCACCTTGGGCTCTTCCGCCTGTAATCCAACGTAAAGCTCAAGGTTCTCAATGTCTTTATACAACGCAGCGGCGGCGGTCTGGAATGGGTTTGTTAGAATTACTTTTCAACATGCGCTGGTTCGGCACCTACATTGACGCGCTTGTCAGAATTCCATTCTTGGAAGCTGGCGTACGCTGTTCAGGCTTTGGTTAGCTCTCAACAGGATCCAGACAGCTCAAGCGTACGTTTCAACCCGAGAAAACGTCTGAAATCATTCATCTAGCCCAAATGATGAGCTTTCATTACACCGCATTTGGAGAAAGACTGACCGAGCAAACTCCCCACCGTCTGGCCTGCTCGATACCCAACACTTCGATGACACGAAGAACCTCGGGAATACCACGGGCCTTGTATGCTCCAGCACGCCAGGAGGTTGCGTTGTGTAATATCTCTGCCAGGTCGGAATCATGGAAACGTCCGTCGGCCCCACGTTCAAGTCTAATATCCGTTAGGACAGAATTATAGTGTTCGAGGCACAAAACGTACTCGTCAAAAGTCCATTTCCTTGGATCAGGGTTTGGCCTCATCTTCTGGTGCGCAACATTTCTAAAGTCTTCCACGGTGATCTGCGAGAGATACCGAGTGTCAGTCAAGAGTAAGTCGATCAGAGAACACTAGAACACACAGAATCGAAGTCTTTTCCGTCAAAGAGTTTGGTGAAGAGCTTTTCCGTCCATTCAGTATCCTCTTTGGACAGTGCTGCGTGCCATCTGTACAGGAGATTGAACTCGACGGAGACAACGTTGCCCTCGCCGCGCGGCGACAAATCGTGAGTAGGTTCGCGGGATTGCGACAAGGGATCCAAGCGCCAGGTGTACCCGTCACGAACAAGACCGAGGATAGCACCGACGTAATCTTTAAAATGCTCGGTTCAAATATGTGTGAACGACAAAACAAACGCATACCACCCAGGATGATCTGCATAAAATATCCGCAATTTACAAGCCGGGCGCGATTGAAAATTTCATCGTCCTGCGCAAGTTTCTCTGCGTCATTTTGGAACTGCATTTTGTATGAGCCATGTTCGTTTATTTCCAAGATTTTCTGCGCCGTGTACTTGAAACGCAGCGTCAGAATCAGGTCATAATGAAACAGAAAGGGAACAGACATTGTGATTCCGGCTCAGAAGCACCAGCAATGCACAGACGGACGGGGGCATGAACAGCAGACGACTGTCGGCAAATGTGTCTTCATACAGACGCCCCCTTCCATCCTTGTTCCTGACGGCGTCCTGCTCATTCTGCGCATTGCCGTACAGGATACTCAGATCGAGATAGCTGCTCGTGAGGTTGATGGTCTCGTCCCGAGCATTTGTGTTGAATATAGAGTGGATGATCAAATCCGCGAACGCGAAAAAGAGGGAAGAAATTCCGCCGGGGTGCGGCACGAACTTATCGCGGCTCATGAGCGTATCAAAGACGAGCTTGGCATCGGGGAGAGTGGCAGGAGGAGTGAAATTGGTTGTCGGGACTGAACGGGCGTAAGGCGCGTTGGCTTTACCGAGTCCAGGGAATAGTGGAACGTAGTTGGACGCGTCGGCGTTGCGGTAAGCATACTTTATGGGATTTGCCGCCGCCGTGGACGCGTTTTGTGGGAGGATACTGAGAAAACTGCTTGGTGGATGAGGAAGATCTTTGTAGACTGGTGAAATGATCGACACGCGTCATTTGGAAAATCTCAACGTCAAAAGGACTCTGTACTCACGAATGTCGATGAGAGACGACTGCAAGATTTTGGTGAGACCCTGGAGAGCAGGCACATTCACGGTGGATAGGCGAGACATTAAAGTCACAATATTTTCGAGCTGAACTCATCCGCAAGTAAGTATGCTTGATACGAAGACAATTCAAAGCTTCCGACTCGCCATAAACTTGCGGTCATCGATGGAATTAGAGTTCTTGATCAAGTCGGCATATCCTGGAATGTCTGCGAACTCGAGAGGGAGTGTACGGGTGTGGACATCGAGGGCATCAGGGAGAAGGTCGAGGAGAGACATAGTAGTTTTTGGAGATGAGAGTGGGGTACAACTTGAAGAATTTGGCTGGCATCGCTGGATATTTGTAGAGTCCGATAAATTAATCAGGTACCTCTATCAAGTCCGGTCTCGACGTCGGGTTGACAGAACTTCCGTTCCACGGAGGCTATGTGCAGATGCAAAGTGCAAACTTTAGGCGGTGCAACAACTCGGATCCCAACAATACGAACTCAGAAAATCAGATTCATTCCAATAAGTAGGCTGGAGGCAACGCAGACACCCAACAGAATTAGCAGAGAATGAGACTACAATGGTATAATAATCTGATTCGGTGCGGAGATTAATCCATACAATCCTAGTCCGATTCGTCATGTACAGCGGTATGAGCGGCATTAAATAAGATGTCGATGAGCAGTCTAACGGTCGAGAAGTAAACGGGTGGCCATGTTCGTACATCGCACTACATGATGACGCAACAACTGTTTTGCTAGGGAGGAAGTCAGCAATTGATTATGTCCGCAGCTAAAACAAAAGAGGTACCTTCTTCGCCGTCTTGTAGAACATCTTACTCTGCGCGGACAAGTGATTCGACCGATCCACAAGCGTGTCCAACTTCTCGCCTCGTTGTAGCACAGACTCAATTGTCTTGTGCTAAATTCAGGCACCCGCTCATCAGTACCGCAACTCACAAACGAAAGAATTCCGAACTAACCAAGACAATTTTCGTTTCGTCGAGCTCCGCCTGGACCCGCATAATGGTGTCCGCTTGCCGCGGGTCCTGGTACCGGGAGAGGTATGTTGCAAGCTCAGGGAACGAGATGTTGGCAGGATTATCCCATTTGTCTTGCGGTACCTGAGACTTGAAGTCATCCAATACCTTGGTCAGCAACGAGAATGCTGGCCGGACTGGATACTCTTGGTCTGTGATGATCACCGCTGGATAGCTGTAGCGTTAACTAGCTGCTGGCAAGTAGGGGGCTATAGCATCTTGCCTGATAGTTGTTCGGTTCCTCCGCGATTGTACACATGAGCGGTGTAGTTGTTTTCCTGGACACTCTGGCGCTGCCCCTGGGGCGTCCGCTCGGCAACGGTCTTGGAAAAGAAGGTCATAAACTCCCCCACAGAGCCCTTCTGGTAGAACGAGAATGAAGACAGATCATTGGCGTTGGCCAGCAGAGTGCTTGCGCCAGAAGAGGGCGTCTGGAGCACAGAAATCGAAAAGATCTTGACCATGGCGAGTGGTAGCTGCTGAAGTCGTGTGACACTATGTGATTTGTCACACTTTGAGGTCTCCGTCCCCACTCATCTCGTCTGCTGCGGCGGGACGTTGGCGATCTGCTACGTGTCTATTCCGTGTCTTTGGAACATTATAACGCTGTGATACATACTCTATTCTAATCCTCCCGGATCCAACGCGACATAAATCTAAGCGCCTCAGGCCTTGACATACGGAACAAATTCCTGAGCCTCTTTCGCGTCTCCAAACAAAGTCTTCAGGCCCTCCTTCGTCAAAAAGGCGTGATCCTCCCAGTGGAAGCTATGCAATTTCGTCATTTGAATCCCACCTCAGTCGACGACAATCCACTCACCCTGGCACCACAACCTCCGTAATCAAGCATCCCACTCGGTCACCCAACGCCTCATTCTTCAAGTCCGCATTCAACAGCCTCGACATCTTCCAGACCCCCGTCCCCACCAGCAACTGCCGTGTCTCCCCGTTCTCGGAGTTGGGGCCGATGATCCTGCGTTCCACCAACGGTGTCTGTCCCGGTCTGGGGGTAATCAGGGTGTACTCCGCGCGTCCTTGGTGGTGAACGTGGTATGTCTGCCGAACGCATATTGGTGAGCATATATTGTCCATGCAGCAGCAGAGTACGCACCACTGATTTGTTTGTGTGAAAGTATCCGTTGGGGCTGTCGCGCGACAGAAGATAATATATCGAGGTTCCCAGCGAACGTTGTGGTTTTCCGTCTAAACCATCGTCAGCCCTTGTCGCGCAGGTTCATGGGCACCTACCAACAAACGGTGTGCCCACCTCTTCTTTTTGCCTATCCGTCTCCACGAAGAATCCTGCATCGAGCGCTGAGCTGCAGACAAAAGACGGAGACGGAGTTCAGTCCGAGGCAACTCACCTCCTTCAGGGTGTCGCATTAGTCCTAGTTGCGTTACGAGCGCTTGCGCTGTTTCCTGCATGCACTCTACAGTCATTTTGCCGTTCGTCGTCGTTGTTGAGTGGTGAAAAGGTTTTCCGGGGATGCACGGAAATTGTTCCCTTTATACTTTACACATCTGCTGCAGATCTTCAAGCGCTTAGGTTATGCACCGTTTTGCCGCGATTGCTGACCGAGCGCTGTTTCATGGAAATTCGTCATGTCGGTAACAGGTCCGGTAGGTAGCGGATGTATCCGAAGGGTGGAAACAGTTTCGTATCTTTTTATCTCGAAATCACAAGTCCGACCGCGCGGTCGCTCAAGGGTGGGCTCGATTCAGGCTCGAAACTACCATAATTAACCATTGCATACCCTTGTATCAAAAAGAAATATAACTACTTGAAGGGTTTCTGGGTGACTCCGAGTCTCAGCAGTTTCCAACTAACTTCGATATAACATGGGGTGAACGCAGACGCGAAGGCTGTTTCCATCCACACTCTGCATCATCGATGCTCAAGGGAAAAACGAAAGGTTGGGACGCTGTTCCAGCTCGGGAGAAATGCTCTTGAGCCCATGTCCCAAGGCCTTGCACGCACTGGCATCGAGTTTGCGTTGCACGGCTGGCGTCCCGTTTTCCCGAGCGGCACGAAAGTACCCAAAGACCCGGTCGTTGATATAATAGTCGAAGGCCCTTCCACGGTCGTCTGGCAACATGTGGGGTCGAAGCTCATCTTCGCATGAATAGTAAAGACGTCGAAGAACTGCAACCACCATTCGGTCCAGGGTAAAGAAATCAATCGCCCAGAGACCCAATTCCTCTTCGTATTCGTTGACCCACTCTCGGGCTGAGGAGAGCGAGTGATTCTCGAGGGGAGAGGGCGGATGGATGTCGGTTTTGCAGCACAAGCTGCCTAGCGGCCCTTGGAACACGAATTTTCGTAGATGTTCTAGGATGCGAATTTTGCCCAAATTGGTGTGGGTTCGAACATGGCGATAGAGGGCCATCAGGGCGAAGATGCGATTGGGACTGGGGCTGAAAAGAAGCTCCTTTCCGACCTTCCAGGACTGCTCGAGCAGCTTGATTTCTTGTTGTCCTTGTTCGAGGGGATTCAGATCGGAAATGAATCTATTGCCAATGTCGAGAATCGTTGTTGCGTACGCTATGAGGTCGTGTGCTCGCAGCTCCAGCGTTGCGGATTGATCAGCATAGTGCGAAGGGCTATGGACATGTAACCATTGTTGGGCGGACGCAACGATAGATTCCACTATATGATGCAGACGGCGCGAGTAATATCCGTTTCTGCCCAACCACACAGCGTCGCTATGGAGTTGGTATTTGAAGACGGTATCGATGGTCAGAGGAAGTATGTGAGGGTTGAGAGACACGTCAAAATCAAGTTGGATGAACATTGGGTTGTCCTTCAAGAGCCGAAGGCACAATTGTGCCATCAGACATCGTTTGGCCGTCAGCCCGCAAGCTGTCATGGCCATAAGATACGAGCGCATCGCGCCTTCTGTCATGGAAAGGGAGGCGCGACAGACGGTGTATGTATCAATCATCAGATAGGACCGTAGAGTCTCGGGACCGCCCTGATGATCGACAAAGAAGGAGGTGAGAAGGGAGCCCGACGCTAGGTGATCATCCCCACCCGACGCGGCACGCAAGGGGCCGAGTTGGTCGTCACCGCCCAGAATTGCGTGCAAGACGGCGACATATTCGGCATTTTTCATTGAACTGTGAGCTGTGGCGAGCTTTGCAAGTAAGTCGGAAGCGAGCTCGAATAGGCGCCGAGTGACCAAGAATAATGCCAACGACGATGGGGGGTCTTGTTCTTGCTGCATGAGATCGCGAAGACAATTGCGATAAGTCTGCAGCTCCTGGAAACAGTCCACGAGCGCGAGTTGCAGGTCTTTCGGATCGGACGCAACGTCCTCATCATCGGCGAATATTTGGAATACAGACAGAGGAAGAGAGGAGAGATCTCCCTCTTCTTCCAGTTCCTCTTCCGAGTCCTGATCTGAATCCGAGTTTGCGTCGTCATCTTCCGTATCCACCGCGTCGAAGGCAAAGCTCATCGCGCCAACAAACAAGCTCTCTAAGGGCTCATCTGTGTCGCTATCCGCCGTATCGTATCCAACCGGGGTGGCAAACCAGAGGTGTCGAAGACGACGCATCTTCTCAATGAACGCGAAGTGGGTCCCATTGCAAGAGTGATTTGGGGATACCGTGCGGTACCATTTCCAGCATCTTGTCCGAAGTTTGATAATGGCGTTGAAATAGGACTTGTGCGCTCTGGGAGCCCGAACACGTCGTCGAATGCTGCGTCTTTCGTGAGTGGAAGGGCAGCATACACTAGGACAGGGGTTTACAGTGCCTGAGACAGTGACCAGTATTCCTTGAGCTGCAGGTCGTATCTCGAGTCGGGAGACCCGACGATTGTGAGATCGTGCGCTTCAGCCTGTCGAATGAGCCACCGGGTTATTTGAGCCCCATGTTTCTTGTAGCGATTGTGGGCTGACTCGATTTCAGGAGGACGGCGCTGTATCATGGGCAATGGCAAGAGGTAGCGAATTTAAAATTCCAAAATGATTGCATAATCGTGATTTCAATTTGATTCGCCTTCTTTCGCGTTCTCATTTTCAGCCAAATTTGAGGGATCTTGCAGGGCAGCAGGGGTGAGGTTGAATGAACGTATAGATACTAGGAACAGAGCAGAACTATGATTCTCACTGTGAATCGATCTTCGAAGGATGCAACAAAAAACCAACCACGCAGTGTAGTCAGGACAAGCTACTGCCATAGCGCCCTTTGACTATCGTCAGTATTTCGAATGAGGTATTCCTTGTGTCGCAGGAGGCGATTTCAGCAGCGTCGGTGTCGTGTTGAACGGTGTGAGTGATGTTGATGGCGAGCTCGGGGCATTGTTTATTTGTATCTTCCTCAACGCCGACCGCCACTTTCGTCGATGCCGGCGACACACACCATTCCCATACCTGTTGGCCTACCCTCGGGAATTGTCGTCAAGAATGGGACAGAACGTGCATTCATCACAAACGCGTGGTCTCGTCCCTCAAACTAACTTTTGACTTGACCAGAGCCCGCACAAATCATAAGTCGAGCGCCGGGTCAACTCTATGTTCACTACGTAAACCAGGATAAACGCATGGATGAATGGATTCCAGAAGACGAGTTCATGCCTTCTGCCACCGACGTTGGTCCGTCGCGCAAGCGAAAGCGCAGCCAGCAAGGAGAGTCGGACGATGAGGAGTCAATGCTCGATGGCGATCTTCTGGGCGAAGAAAACGGCGTGGAACGCACAATGGTTGTGACCGAAGAAGATTATGACTTTGAGCATCACAAGCAGATCACCGCCCAGCGCAATTTTGATAAAGTCCAGTTTGGAGACTGGCTCATCAGGACATGGTAAGTAGCAGCAGCCGCTATCGATAACATCTGTGTCTGCGGTGTTTTCTCCGTGCCTTCAACTCTGTAACTCGGCTCTTGAATTGTCACCTTTTGGAGGGAACTGCTATCGCGTCTTCACTGCCAAAAGCTCAATGACTGGTTTCCTCTCAAATGCGTGCTGATCTTGGTTAGGTACTTTTCTCCATATCCTTTGATGGAAAACGAAGACTCAGAGCTGGCTGTGAGTGCAGCCAACGCACTCGATGGACAGCCAAACGCGCGCAACGGCGCCGCTGGTCCCTCTGCCCCATCTCCCGTTCCCACCAGGATACCCGGTGTGCGACATACCACCGCCCGCTCACATGGCCGCGTTCTCGACTTGATGGCTGGCGGCCTCAACCGCACCGAGAAGGCCAAACTGTGGGTCTGCGAGTACTGCTTCAAGTATATGGTCGACCCAGCTCTGTACGAGTCGCATCGAATGAGATGCACTTTCACTCGACCCCCTGGTCGCAAAGTGTATCAGCGAGGGGCGCATTGCATCTGGGAGGTTGACGGTGCTGTACACAAGGTACGGTTTCCCCTTTTTTTTTCGACCACCAGTGGCTGATTACAAGGTAGCTCTATTGTCAAAACCTTTCATTATTCGGCAAGCTTTTCATTGATGTCAAGACATTATTCTTCGATTGCGACAATTGTCCGTTTTCTTTCCGTTATATCATCTCATATCCATCTAATCTCACCCGTATCAGTCATGTTCTACCTAGTGACTGACGCCGACTCTACAAAAGACCATGTGTATGGCTTCTTTTCAAAAGAGAAGGTCTCATACGACGACTACAACCTGGCTTGCATCATCACACTCCCACCTTGGCAGCGTCAAGGCTACGGCATGCTTATGATTGAGTTCAGCTACGAATTGTCTCGCCGTGCAGGAAAAGTAGGCACTCCTGAACGGCCACTGTCTGATCTTGGGCTACGTAGCTATCTTGCATATTGGGTTGGTACACTCATTCGTTTCTTCCGGTACGATCTCTTTTTGCTGTCTTGTTCTAGGCTGACTATATGCAGCCGCGTCCTGACGGTGATCCCAACAGGGGAGAAGACCACGTCGAGGAGTCCTTTGCCTGACTTGCGATCCCCATCGCGGGACATTGACGAAGAAGGCACCCCAAGTCTCATGAACGGGAGTTCCGCACTATCAATCAACGGCGCATCGCACAAGCGCAAGAAGCGCACGAAAGGGTGGGAAGGCGAACATGAAGACCTCTCTTTTGTCAACACGGCAGCGACGGACAGTAAGCCGTTCTTGATTCATCTGTTCTCTGTTGAGGCTCATGTCTCATAGCCGAATTCCTCGAACAGTTCCGTACGTTTGAGATCACCGCTAACCCCAACGGCAGCGCAACCGTCGACGTCGTTTTGCGGTGTACGCTGCGCGATATTGCCCGTGCGACTTATCTGCGGGTCGAGGACGCAGCGTTTGCACTCAACGAGATCGGGCTGCTTGCGATGCGTCTGGGTAGCGAAAATCCTGACGAGCTGAGGAAGGCTGCGAGGGCAGCAGCGGGCAATGGAGAAGAATCGGCGGCATCTTCGGACAACTCGTTTGTGTTCATTTCGAGGGCGATGGTGGAACGCGTTGCTGTTGACAGAAAAGTAAAAGTTCCTTGTATGGACGCGGCATATGTAATAGAGAAATATGAAATATGAATCGTCGCCACTTTTCAGCATGTTTCTAGCTGTTTCTAGTGTGTGACATGAGTATTTCGGAGTCACAGCAAAATTTAGGTTGAAGAGGCCCATCATGAGCGTCGATGTGCAGCTTCCTCAAGAGCTCGTCGCCACGGTCATTGACCACATCTCAACGAACCCGGAGTCTCTGAAAGCTTGTGCTTTAGTATGCCGATCGTGGCTGTCCCCTTCAAGATCCCATCTCTTTCACAAATTCTATCTGTCGGGACCACAAAACATCTTTGCCTTTCGGGACCTTATGAAATCCCCACACT
Organism: Favolaschia claudopus; assembly: GCA_037176885.1. Lineage (NCBI taxonomy): Eukaryota > Fungi > Basidiomycota > Agaricomycetes > Agaricales > Mycenaceae > Favolaschia > Favolaschia claudopus. The sequence continues at coordinate 1,932,477 of JAWWNJ010000007.1, forward strand.
GCACGTTTCTCGAGCATATCCGCGTCCTGGTGGCTCGTCGCTATACATTCTACCTAAATGACCGCTATTTCAACGAAATTGTGGCCGACCTCCTCCGCCTGACCGGTATCCGCGCCTTGGAAATCTCCCTCAGAACGGTATACCCTACCGACCCCGACGCAGCTGAACATAGCCCTTATCATCTTGGATTTGTGACTAGCGGGGTCTCTTCTGTCATGCATTCCGTCTTTTCGGCCTTTCCGCGCCTCACCAGACTTGACCTGTTCTGCTGGTTCGACGAGAGCGACACGCCGGTCATAGAGTTGATATGTTTGTCGCCTGCGCTCGAAGAGCTGTGCCTTTCCTCGTCCACAGGCTTCGATGCACCCAGTAGTAGCGAGAAGCCTTCCCGTTCGGAGGCTGCGCCGCCGCCGCCGCAAGGACTGCATCGAGTAGAGCTTCGCGGAGGACTGATGAATTTAATACTGGCATGGCTACAATCGGCGGAGCATCTAGGAAACGTGGACTCTCTTACTTTGTCTGGATTGGAATATGGGCATGAAAATATTGTTCGCTCGGCCTTGGAGCAGATTGGCGACAGTCTCCAACACCTCGATATCGTCCTGACAGAATCGCTTGGCCAAGGCATGTTCATTTCTTTGCTGGGGTTCGCTTTGCATTTCTCAATCTATAGCACATAGACGCATCCGTTGTGTATGACTTTTCGCGCCATCCCAGCCTCAGGACGCTCAGGATCTGTGACGATGGATGGGTCAACACCGACAACGTTCATCCTGACCAGATGCTCCAAATGATCACGAAGATCGTGGCGCCGACTCTCGAATGTGTATCCTTCGCGATCGATATCTCCCTTTACACCGAATTTGAATGGGCCACCTTGGACAATTTTCTTTCCGCCCCGCGATTTTCTTGCCTTGAAAAGGTTGATTTCACGTACCACAACTTTCGGTTTCGCGAGAGCCCGGATCACTTGTTTTTACGCCGCAATTTGCCCTCGCTGGAGGGTTCAGCTAAATTGCAAATCCCCGCGAAGGATTTGGGGCGCGATCAAACAGTCGCGGTGGCTTTGGCACGAGCCAGGGTGTCATTCTGACGAGAGAGCCAGTGAAAGTAACCTGCGCGCTATTGTCGGGCTTTTTGGCCGGTTTTGCAGTCTCAAGGAGGATAGATATATGATACATACTACCCTTAACCACATGCGTTGTCCGTCCTGCTCAAGGTGCAAGCGCAGTCCTTCGACAAATGTATGGCATCCACGGGAGTAATTTTGATTGCCACTGGGCTTGTGATGACGAGCTTCGCTTTCGAACAAATCAAAGATGTTGAGAGCCGAAAAAAAGACATGGAATGATATCGCATATGTGCATTGAGCGAGTACATGCGCATACAGTAGAATAAGGTGCAAACCACTACTTCAGCTTCTTCTTCCTGCAAAGCACATGAGAATGGCAAGTGAACGAAGAAATACGGCAATACACACGGCCGGAGCTGGCTCGAGTGCCCGCAGGAGCGCTTGCGGCAGTTGGTAGCACGAGGGGGAAGGCGAGCGTAGCACTTGCGGCAAATCTGCTTGTCGCAGTTGTACTTGCTGGCCAGCACCTTGAGAGACGGCTCGATGATTCCACCACGGAGACGGAGGACGAGGTGGAGAGTCGACTCCTTTTGAATGTTGTAGTCGCTCAGCGTGCGCCCGTCCTCGAGCTGCTTGCCGGCGAAGATGAGTCGTTGCTGGTCTGGGGGAATGCTACATAACAGATATTCCGTTGTGAGACAAGCATGCAGTGAGATCTGCTACCACCGACGCACCCCTCCTTGTCCTGGATCTTAGCCTTCACATTGTCGATGGTGTCGCTCGATTCGACCTCGAGCGTGATGGTCTTGCCCGTGAGGGTCCTAGAATTCAATATTTACATTGAGCGCCTGGTGTTTCTTTCGTGGCAATAGAAGAAAACTGACTTGACGAAGATCTGCATCTAGAAGAGGAACTTTGAGTTGGGAGCGGAGAGAAAAGAGCAAGGATTGAATACCTCGCGCCGCCGAGTTGCAAGTAATTGGTGAGAGGAATTTGGGTCTATTGATTGATCTGACTTTGGTCGCTATACAGCTCGGCACTTCGGCAAAGCCGGATACAACCCTAACCTCAGTCTCCCCACTTTATCTTATCGCTGTCGGAACATCTTCGCTAATAAATCCGTCTACAATATGTACCTCAAATACAAGTAAAATACTAGAACAAACCGGCCAAATCAGCAAACGGATCCTTCCCCTGAGGTGCCCCAATCGTCTGCGCTGGTGGCTGTTGGGCTACACCTACACCATTTGTATATCCGGGCTGTTGCGCGCCGTTCGGATAAGATGGCACTATACTGGTCCCACCGGGATACATCGGTTGCTGAGGCCGCATGGTACCCGCAGGGTTGAAGTATCCGGGAGGTCCAGATTGGTGCGGTATTGGTGTGTGAGCAGGACCAGGCGTCGGTGTAGCCGGTAGCACGATGGAACCGCCCAGTTGCGCCTGACTCGGCATGGGATGCGTGGCGCGATTCACTGGCGGTGGCGAATTGGCGGGAACCACAGGTGGTGCGGAACCTAATCCACCAAAGAGCGACTCCAAATCGTTCGTTGCGCCGGTTGCCGGAGGGGGATCGTCGAAGTCAATGAGTGAGCTGGCAGCTTGCGCTTGTGCAGCGTATTCAGAGGGAACAGGATTTCGTGCGGCCTCGAAATCACCGCGCTTGAAGGCATCGTAGCGCGAAAGTACGGTATTTAGCTGATCGTTCATTTGCAGGTAACTCGCTAATGAAAGGTCAAGTACAAGCATGATCTATGATTCTGGGAAACCTACCGAGAGCTTCAGAATCATCCTCGCTTGCCTCCGCATCCGATATCCACTTTTGTATCTTCGGACGTGACGCCGTAAGGATGGTAGCGACTTGCTAGGAGCCACCAGTTTGTGAATGATCATGTATGGGAAACAAAAACAAACCTCATAGACGTCGCCCGTCACTGTCCGCTCGCCTCCGGCCATGTTCGCATTATCCAACATTTCTCCGAGCAGAACCACCTTCGTCTCAAGGCGCTCCAGTTCCGATAATGCCTGGCTGCGATAGTCGACCTGATTCGTCGGGTCCGCACCGGCTAGGGACTTCATTATTTCTTGCGCAACCAACAAATCTTTCGGAGTGCCTCGACGAATCAGCTCCTGCAGCTTTGCACTTTGGGCTTCCCTATCCTCCGCTTCGAGTTCCGCGGCACTCTTCAGGTTGGCTGCGACAGCTGTGGCACTCGATGACGCAGTCGGCGCTGCTCGAGGAACATGTCGGAAGCGATAACCCTTATGCATCAGCAGCCGATGCATGTCGATGATATTAGTGAGATCCTCGCGCCATCGGGACTCGGTACAGATGGTCTCTTTCCAGCTTTGAATGGTCTCAAGAATGCGAGACATGACTGGTCCAGGAAATGGAGGGGGGCGGTCGGGAAAGCGGCGAACGAGTTCGTTTAGGAATTCTTTGGTGCTAATCTGGAGGTGGAAGGGATAACCGCAGGACTGTACAAGGGTGTCGAGGAGGGCGAGAGCAAGAAGGGCAACATGAGGGTTCCGGTTGCATGCAAGACGAGCAATCAGCATTGCAGCATCGCGGGGGTTATTTGCCTTTTTTTCGTTAATGAAGTTGGCCACCTCAAGATGGAGCGCGTAGTTTGGTTCATGAAGAGAAGCATCGCAAGCCCGCGAGACTAGGAGTTCGATAGGCGTCGTCGTCGTTGCCCACTGCGGGTTCAGCATCGCTGCGGTGGTCAGCGGTCGTGGCAGACCAGTCAAGGGTCACACATGTCACAAGCGAGTTATCCGCCAACCCGAGTTACAGCAAAACCAAGGTCTACAGGTACAACGATGAACAAAATATCACAGAGTTGGGCCTCTCAAGCATCTCCGACGCTTTCTCAAACTTCTCCTTCAATTCATTGTTACCAATCACTTTGGCCGCCTGCGCCATTTGTCGAAGTAATTCGCCAAGGCGCCTGAACACACGAATCACGCTGCCCTCGAACTGGTCTGTGAGCTGGAATAGAGATTAGAAGCTATTAGCTGAACAAGCACGAAGACTCACCTTGCAAATATCGGTGAACGAGGCACCACGACACCACTGCACGACGGCGTCCATGAGTTCCACCTTGAATGACGCGACATAATCGGTTTCGTCTATCTCAATCTTGGCCTCCTTCATGACCTTGGCAATGCGTTTAGCGAGCTCCTGCATGGAACGAAGAGGCGCCGCAAGTTCCTCCTTGAGTTTCGTTGTTTGTTCGCTCTGGAAGATAGAATGTTCAATGAGAGATCGTCATAGCTCATCCAGCTCTTTACCTTGTCTGCGAAAACGAAACAACTGAGGAGGGCAGCACATTGCTCGGGAGACAGTGTATTGAACGCTCCATTAAAAATGAGCTCAGTCAGAAGTAGTTCATCGCCAGAACTGATTTCGCAAGCGACTCGGCCCTTCATGTCAACAATATCCGACGAGTCAGTGAACCCAAGCCGCCGCAGAACACGTTTCCTGCACTTGAGTTCTTCCATTTGCAGTATGTCGCGGGTGGCCTGGATTCGTTTCTTGAGCGCGCGAATTCGCTCCTTAGCGGCTTCGCGCTGAGCATACATCTCGAATAGTTCTGGTAATCGCGGGTCCTTGTGCAGAGGACTGTGCAGCATTTTGTCTTCCATCAGTCGGATTTTCTACGAAAAATCGTCAATCCAATTCGAGCCGCAGAGAGTCACAACACGAACGGAAACTAGGGCAGTGAATTTGTCGTCGGTGATGCCTAGATTGTCGACAGGGTCCAACATGGCGATACCGTCTGGGAACCGCCTCTCGATTTCGAGAACACTCTTCCACACCGTTTCTCTTGGACCATCCGGACGCAGATCTTTGGGAAGGAATATCCGTAAGTGGCTTATCCCCTCAATCGTGGTCAACAACACTGGCACGATTAGCGGGACCCCCTTCTTCCCCTTCGGACAAGGTTGCACGCCGTTTGGTGCCGCCGTGACGATTTGTCTGTCCTTGGAAACGCTACCACCTGGCGCGCAATTAAGCAGAACATCAATGATGTACTGTTCGTGGGGCGGCAGTTCTTCAGGTTTTGGCATAGGCCGATTCTGCGTGAACAAGATTAAAAGGCTATCAAAACAACATCGAGAATGTAACGCACCTTGGGAGGGAGCCGTTTCTGATAGTTTATGATGACACCCCATCCAAAGTCCAGTTTTTGGTACTTGACCTTCACTAGGCGACCGGCCTGTAGGAATGGAAGGGAATAGGTTGGATGAGTGATGACTTCGCGGAAATCGGCCTTCATTTGATCCAGTTGCTGGCGATATTGGTAGTATTCCGCGACAAGAGCTTCATCCGGAATGACGGTCGTTCCCTTTGCTTCCTCTTCCCTCTTCAGTTCTGGCCAATATCAAGAAAGGCCTCTGCATTGAATGTCCAGGCTCACCTTCTTCTAGTTTGGGAACACCTGCATTGCTCTGGAACTGGAAAAAACACTTCTCGAGCATGAATTCGGGGCTGATACCCTCGACCTTCATCAAGTTCAAAACCATGTTATATCCCAGATGGAAAGCCGAGTCTAACCGGTCAGCCTCGCCCTTGACCATGTTAATCGCGGCACTCGGTTCCAGCTTCTCGTCGCACATCATGATGACCACACCTCGATCGTCCAAACCTCGACGACCCGCACGTCCAGACATCTGAATATACTCCCCGGACGTGAGATTCCGGAACTCTCGGCCGTCGAATTTCCGTGTCGTCGTAAAAACCACAGTTTTGGCGGGCATGTTGAGACCGATGGAGAACGTTTCCGTTGCGAACAGAACTTTGATCAGACCCTCTTGGAAAAGGATCTCGATGACTTCTTTCAGTATGGGTAACAGACCACCATGATGGATGCCGATGCCGCGCCGTAGTAATGGTAGGAGGTTGGAGATTTGAGGGAGTTCTCGGTCCGCAGCTGCAAGATTTTCGATGGCATTGGTGAAGATATTGCCCACGAGCTCCTGTTCCTCCGTCGAGTTGAACTCGAACTTGGAAAGCGTCAGTGCCAGTGCTTCGCACTCGCGCTTAGCAAATGCGAAAACGATGACCGGGTTATAATTTTTGAGCATGATCATTTTAATCAAGCGAGATATATCGGACGGGCCTTGTAACGGTTAGTCTACGAAAAGGTAGATTGACGCCGACCAACCTTTTGTGCCGCCCTTTTTTGACTTCCCCTTCTTTCCTTTACCGCTCCGGGAATCTGCTGGATCCTCCCCCTGCCCTTCTTGCAACTTCGCCATTGCCTTGCTGAAGTTATCCTCCCGAAACTCGCCTTTCTCGTTCACAACCAGGTAAATACCTTCGCCGCCGCACGGAAACATGTAATTTTGAAGGGGTGTTGGTCGAAAGTCAGTGTAGACGACGTGACATGGCTGCTCGTGAGACTTGGAGATCCATTCGGCGAATTGCATGGCGTTGGGAATCGTGGCGGACAAGAACACGTAGCGGACGGTGTGTGGTAGAAGGATGATGGTTTCCTCCCATACAACTCCACGCTCTTTGTCACGCATGTAGTGAATTTCATCGAAGATGACCCAAGCAACTTCACGCATGACTTCAGAGCCGCGATAAAGCATGGATCGTAGAATCTGAAGGACTGAGTTTCAACGCAATATGCGAGGCGCGCAAGAGCTCACTTCTGTTGTCATGACCAGGCACGAAGCTGAAGGATTAATGGTGACATCTCCAGTCATTAGACCGACGTCTCCAAACTCCGCTAACATGTCGCGATATTTTTGGTTGCTCAAGGCCTACGAGCGATGAATGAAATTGCTTTCGATATTGCCAACAAAACTACCTTGATAGGACTTGTATATATAACACGCTGTTTGTTATTAAGACACTGAGCTATCGCGTATTCCGCTACCACAGTCTTGCCCGCACTTGTATGCGCCGAGACCAGAACACTTTCGTTTCGCTGGATAGCATATATTGACACCCGTTGGAATGGATCGAGTTCGAATTTGTATTCTCGGTCAGGTTTTGCGGGAGGGACGTGTTGGGAGATGGGAATGTAGTTGTAACCGGGTGGAACTGCGACTTGGTGACGGACCTATAGACAAATGAGGAGGGCTTCGTGGTATGTCGAACGTGAGCCACGAACCTGGTGTCTGAGTTCAAGACGCGTCCCCGACTCGATAGACGAGCCAGTGAGACCTGCGCTTGCCGCTACTTCGCGTTTTGCCTCGGTCTCAAAGTCGTCCAGTACTACGGGATTCGGGGCGTCGACACGCGGTCGTTTTGGTGAGGAGGGACCCGCTTCAGGTTCGTTTTCGGATTTATGATCACCATTCGCGATAGTTTGCGGGGTAGCTGCTTTGCGTTTGCGTGGTTGGGGAGCATTAGCAGTTTCGATGGGCTCAGCATTTATGTCCTCCGGATTTCCATCGAGGAAAGAAAAGAGATCGTCCTGCATGTAGGACAACCGAGAAAAAGCAAGTTGGTCACACAGAGTCACACTCGTATTTTCCAGTCCTCCCTCAAAACTAGGATTCGTTCATCGAAAATTCGTTTATAATTCGTTTGTATTTCTACATTGACATTGAGGGTCTCCAGCCCTTCATCACCGAGATACGTGAAAGTTGTTCCGCGAAAAAATAAAGATACATCAGCGATTTCATCGCATTCGTTAAAAATGTGCAAAGCTAGCGCTGCTTATTAGCACGCGCCCTTGTCGACCCATACACCAACTGGGAACGTAAGAAATCAATACGGGATTTGTCGAGGACTAGTTGAATACGCTTACCTGAGCCGCCGGGTTGGTCCCCTTGGGTCCACCTGCAAGTGAAAGAGGTTAGACATCGCAACGAGATATTCTCAAGTCGAGCTACCATTGAGCGGTCCAGAGATGACCATTGTAAGTCGCCTGGAGTCCTCCGGTGTACACAGTCTGAAAGAAGGTTAGCGGAGGCCAGAGAGCCGATGTAACATAAACGCACCCCTGCACTCCAGGCCGCCACTCCAGCGCACTGCCCTCCGGGAGTACCAGTTTGTTGTCCGCCACCGGAAGTCGTCGTTCCAGTACCGCCAGTTCCCATATTGTTGCGGATGTTGTCCCATGAGCTGCTGGGATACCTGCGCAGACGTGTTAGCGGATTGATATGGGTAGAAGGATAGATCGGACTTGATATGATTCTGTGTTGAGTCTAAGGCACCGAGAACACCTGCGCTCGTGCCAACGAGGGACAGCGAGCCAACCCTAGGGGAAAATAGCAGTCAATAAATCGGCGCACACCGGCATGAGGGAATGGCTACTCACTTGTCGGTCGAGAGTTCCCAGAACATGCTGCCCGCGAGACCATTGGCATTCGTATATTGAGCCTTGAGCTTGACGATGTTGGGGGTGTCATACGAGACGAGTTCTTGCTTGGAAGAGTCATACGAGTAGCTCGTGACGTCTGTGGTGTTCTCGAATACTTGAGCACCAGCCACTGCAGGAAAATCAGAAACGATTGGGATGATAAAAGGCGTTACGCACGGGGAAGAGTCTTGTACGAGTAGATTCCTGCTTCAATGGTGCCAGGGCCGATCTGCAAAATGCTCAGCCTCAGCTCAGGGTGAATATATTCGTTGTGAACGTAGCGTACTCCATTGTAAGGCTGGCCAATACCCTTCGTCTGCTCAAATGCACGGCCGTAGAGAGGGATTCCTGGAATAGAAAGGGCGAGTGAGTCACCGTAAAGACTAGAAGAAAAGGGCCGAGTCCTGACCCATGACGATCTTGCTCTTCGTCGCGCCGCTGCTCGTAAAGTGTTTCACGGCCGCATCCGTGCTTACACCAGTTCTGATTCCTCCGTACAAGTTGGCTTGGTTATCGGCGTAAGTGAGCCAAGATCCGGCGTAATCGTAGGCCATGAGATTCCAGAAAGTCAGGGCTTTTTGGACGAAGGAAGTGAGTATGTGCAACTTGTGCAGACGCCAGAGTCGCACCTTTCTCCATCTGCGGAACAACGAGGTTGGCGTAGTTGGCTGGGCCAGCGGAGACAGCAGCGGTGATCTGGTAAGGGGTGGAATCGCCCTTCCGAGACGCCAAAGAGTCGAAGGCAGTTCTCAGCGCGGTGAGAAGGTCGGCGAAGCCTTGTCCTTGTGCCGCGTTAGCGGGATATTCGAAATCCAAGTCACTTGGAGGTTGTATCAATGCCAGCGAACAACAAAAGAAAGATGATACTCACATGCCGTCAAAGCCATAGTCTTCAACCATCTGAACAGCGCTGTTAACAAACGTCGCCCGCGCACCCGCGTCCGTAACGAAGTTGAAGTGCCCTGGTGTAGTGTTCAAGGCGGGATTCCACGAACGAAGAAAATGCTCATACCATTCTGAGAGTAGGTCCATCCTCCGATTGAAAGCAAGACTTTGAGGTTGCGGTTGGCCAGTTTCAACAGGTACCTTTCGGAAGATGAGAAAGTCCAATGGGAAGGAAATATGATCGTACAATTGCTTCAAGCATCCATAAATATTGTGGCCGGTTTCTGACCACGAGTCAGATGGAAAATGTTTCTTTTGGACAAGATAAGTCGATTGTGAGACGTGGGAGCGCGTTGAAAGCTTACCTCGACATCCGCAAACGAGTCGGTAAGTACGATGGTACCACTGCTGCTGACATCCGCAAAGGAGTAGAGGATATCTGATGAAAGGGTTCTCGTCAGGAAATTCAGAGGTGCAAGATGACCACTCACGCGTCAACGTAGATACGACGATATCAGTCGGCTCTGCCGGTATTGTAAGCCACTGTCCTGTTGCCGTTGGAGGAGAAATATCTTACGGAAATTGGCAGCATAGATGCCCCAGTTGGTGAAGTATGCTGTGAAGAGATTGAGTTATCCGAGTGTTCAGAACGGCGGAGGAACATACCCATGGAAACTTTGCCATTGGCACGCTTCTCCAAGTCTGAAGAACGCCTGTGGATTTGATGCACGATCGGATTTTCTTCCATCTTGAACTTGCGCAACGGTGCGGAGACGTTGGCCGGCCGATGCATAGCAGGAGTTGCATGGACAACCGTGAACATCGCCAGAGCTGTTAGGGAGATGAGCGCGCGCTTCAACCAAGAAGAGCTGGCCATTGTGGTAGCAGGGGATGAGCAAACCGACGAAAGTTGAATGACGGTCGGCCTTTTGAACCACTGGGCGCCGGGGCAACATAAACAGATGCAGAAAAAGAATATTGGCAAAGCATATGGTTGTAATTCACAAGATAACAACGAATTCAGCGTGTCCTCCTTGTACTGAATGTCAGAAGGGGCCGTGCCATGCTGGCAAGATGTTCCGATGGAATTATTTCCGGTGCTGTCGAGGGCTTAAGCAGAATCAGCGGTGCTACGGACTTGGCAGATATCTATGTTAGGCGTTATCTGCGGGGTGGACGTCGCGGACGACTTGGCAACGACGAAGAAGATCGGATAGAGACTGGGCACGCGAGTCAGCTGCAGCCGAGTCCAAGCATTCGAGGATGGGACCATGCAGCACAATGAATTGCCGGCGAGCAGGCGGGGAACCGAAAGATCAGTGATCGGCGAGATAGGGTGCGCCTTCCAGGTCGCGTTGATGAGGCTAACACGAAAATATCCTTTTTAGTCAGGCGGAGGAGTTGAGACTCTTTTGTTTGGCGTTGTGTATCCCACATCCAAACATCAACCCTGACCTCAATGCGGCCCTCGCAGACTGAGTCGCGGTCTCATTCCCTCGTTCAATCCAAATCTACGCTCTTCAAGTCCTGCTCTAACTACTGCTGCTAGTACTGGTCACATCTTTCACCGTACATCATGTGGTTATCCCTCCGCATTGGGTGCCATCAGCGAATCTTTCTCGACGCGGATCCTATTAGTCGCTGACTTCATGATCGTCGCCACCTCTCAATACGATTTGCGGTCGAAAAAATTGAGACCCAGGTTTCCGCAGCCTTAGTGCATGCAAAGCACCAGACGGAAGTGTTGTACCACACAGTTTGGTTCCTTATCTCAAGTTGTAGACGAGGAAGTTCAAACTCTTGATAAACGGTACGTCTCATGCGCTATAATCTCGGATAAGCACAAGATAAGCATCTCAATAAACTGACATCCAAAGCACACCGGGCGGTCGGACCGACGGTGGTTTCTCTTGCTGCGATTGTCTTGCACACACGGACTGCAGCTGGTTAGCGCAAGAGGTGAGCGATTATAAAGTCCATGACACAGGATTAATCTATTGGGAAACCACCTATATAGCCCAAATACACCCGCTAACTAGCCGGGGAGATACGTGGGGTCTCCCCGGCTAGTAGCGACCGATTTAGCCGATCACTCAGGGCGCGATAAAAGCGCGATAATTAGCTCTTTGAAGCGCTGCGTCTTAGCGATCAAGGCCGCTAAGTAGCGCTAACGGGTGGCGGGGGCGCGCCCTCCCCATCAAGTCGTCAGTGTCGCCATCAAACGCCGTCGTCCCCCGACGCTGTCATCAATGCCATCAAAAATCCCGCCCCGCACGCCGAACTCGCGTGTTTCGTCGCCAAAAATCAAGATAAATTCGCATAAAAACTACAGAGCAGCCATACTTACTTGCATATCATATTGTGCTAGGTGGTGGGCTATCTACTACCCAGATTCTCATGAAGATGTATCAAACAATAAGTACATGAAGAATGATGCATATTGTATTGCAACAAATCAGACTTGAGCCCCAGGGTTATACAAGGCATGTATAGAGATAACAAAAGCTACCGTGGAAGGCGCGCACTGCCAATGGAACCGATGGATCAGATCGTAAGTGCCTTGGGGAACCGATCCCGAGCGCGTATGGTGCGTAAGCGGCTCCTTAGTGGTGAAGCCAAAGCAGTAGCACATGGATATAGAGGGTCATGTCTGTTGTACAAGAAAATGTGGTGTGGAGGCAAGACAGATCCAAAGAGAAGGAAAAGGCAGACCATCGCTGGTTATGACACAAAGGTGGGCAGGTAATAGTTTGGTGATTGGCGCCCGGATTATGGTAAAGGAAGAATAAGAAGAGGGGAGAAGGAAAGCAGAGGAAGTAGGGAAGAGCAAGTGAAGAACAAAGAAAAACAAAAGGTAGACGACATACCACAATTGTCTGATTCCAGCCCATATTTGCCCCTTTACATCACCATTAACATTCCCCCACCAATACCCTTTACTCGAGAAGGCTCATCCCTCTTGTTACCCCCTGATGTTTCGGCCAATTTCGTGTGCCGTGTGGACGAGCGGATGGCGCGTCTAAGCGGCGGCGTCTTCGAGTGCATAATGGTGGAAGGTGAGTCATTCTTGCTATCTGCTATGGTCACAATGGTCGGGGTTGATGTTTTTCCGTCACCAGTGAGGTTGGTAGATGAGGCAAGGAGGAGTGGGAGGAGGCAAGAAGACAGAGACGTTGACGCGACGCATGAGTCACGCCCTCGGCATCGCTTCCGACTGGCTCGGAAATACCGGTGCGATCACCGATACTGAACGCCGCCGTCCAGATTTGGCAGTTTTCAAATCAGACACATCGAAATTTCAATTCTACGGTTCATCAACAGTATTGAACAGGTAGTAGATATACTAGCCAACTACCTGAAAGCTTAGGTCTCATTTTGGGATAGAAATAAAGCCGGATGAAATTTATTGAAAGAGCTTGATTCAATGGATGCTCCAGCTCAAAATACGCTCGACACAACTGTTAGAAAAGGATATTGCTCATCTGCATCATATATAAACTTCCTGTAGCCTACTGTATGGTATAGAGCCCTGAGATTGAGCATTGTATCTAGTATTTTCAGTGTTATTACATGACATACCTTGAGATCTCCAACCTCATTGTGAGCCCCACTGTCAATATTTCTGAACAGACAACAAAGAAAACACTATTTCAAGAGTATGGCTTACTGCCTGTTATAATATTTATGCTCTCTTTCAACTTTCAAAATCCGGCTCTTTTTCAACTTTTGGGTGTTTGAGGGGCATAGACTCACAAGGATGGTGAGTTTTTATTCAAAAGTGAACCGTATACATTGTATACACAATAAATGTTGAGAAAGTTTTGAGTATCCCGCTTCTAGGTGACACTAACACAAATCAACATTGAGAGAAAGACCAAGGTTCTAACGAAGTTTTTAGTCGCGAACTTCGTTCAAAGTAACGACTAATCAATAGTGAGAGATTGAGAAATAATTGGAGTGTAAATTTACAATATGTTGTTATATACATTGAGTAGAGCCTATAATGATATTTTGGCGACTTTCCATGGCCTGTAGGTGGTGCGCGAACAAAAAAAAATATTAGCTGCCGACGTTGAAGCATTAAGCGCCCGAATCGGCCTGATGTCCCAACCAATGAGACGGCGTTCCTGTAAGGTACCGTTTACCTATTTTAGTTACTCTTTAGCTACAAGTCACATGTACTCGAGTCACATGATCATTATCATCTTTACTTCAAACAACAACACCCAAATTAGCCTCCAGTGCCTCGTCGAGTTCCTCTGAGACCCTGATAGGGGCAAGGGTGCCTGTTTGTCTTGTATTTGCCTTGCCTGGGCCCTATTTGAGGCACTAGGCGCAAGGCATTATTTGTCTGATTTATACGAACTTTGCTACTGATCTTTACAGATCGACCCTCAGTTCACTCCAGCCTCTGCGAGTATTCGAGAGGTTGAGGAGACTACTATCCTGAGAGCACGAGTATTCGTTCTCTGCGAGTTGGACCGTCAATCAAGGGTCTTTCCACAATATAAGGCATTTTCCACTCCCCCCAGGGATCCCGTTCGACAGTGACCCTCGTAAGCGCTCCTGGAGCCTTACAAAGTGGACACATTGGGAACTGTCGTAACCCCCTGGCCGGATCTCCTCGGATCTCTCTCCGTCATGGTCAACCCCTACTTGGACTGGGTATGGTCCCAATATTCCATCTCACCTCATCCCGAGCAAGGCATGCTCTCCCTTAAAGAGACGTGCTCAGCTTTCATTAAACTCAACCTCCAATCCTCGGACATTGTTCTCTCACATGGTGGATACGTGCTACGAAGAGAATTGGCTACCCCTCTCTCGCATATGGTATCAGCCATGGATCACTACCTTAATCTTGCTGCTTTACATCTTAAACGGCGCAAGATTCCTTCCATTGGACTCAATGAACTGGATATCCTCGTTGGAGCACAAAAGCAATTGGCAACGCGAAATCAAGTTATATACAACTGGGTTATAATACTGGACCGCATCTGGGCAGGAAAGCGTCAGTTGAAAGCTTTGTGTTCAGGTGATGTAACTCACCGTTCGTTGTCCTCCTGGAACTCAAAAATTGGATACATTGCTTCATCTCTGCCTTTGGAACTTCGCTCGGTGCTGCCCCAGGACCTCATCGAACAATGCGACATCAAGGCTGGTCTGCCGAAGATGAAGGCAACATTCACGGACAACACTCTTTCCGTACCTGTAGCTCCGCGCTCCTCACTTGCTGATTTCTCTAATGCCCCGTCTTTGCCTCACTCTCCTTCATCAATTGCGTCGGACGAACTCGCGTCCCAATGGGCACGATTGATTGGTATGCGAATGGAGTCTTCCTGGGTTATCAGCTGTGGCAATGGTCAATACAATCTGCGCCCTGAATTACAGAGTGTTATCTTCGATGGCGTTGAACGGATGCAGACTGCACTCACCGACATCTTCCGACCTTCATTAACGCAACCCGTATGTTTTCAAGTGGATCCGCACGGTCGGCTTGGGCAGGTGATCGGTGGAATGGAGACTCTGGAGATGTTGGCAGTCGCATGGGACACCCTCACCGAAAGGATGCGCGAGGCGAGCGAGTCTTTCAAGGAATGTCAGCGGCAGAATCAAGAACAGCAGTCCAGTCGACACACCACGAGCGAAAGCCCGACACTCCCTTTGTCTTCTCTTCCATCCCGAGATCCGTCTCCCGCTCCCTCTTCCGCTAAACGCGAATTCATCCCGATTCTGTGGCCGGCGAGGACGACGAGGAGAAGAAGGCGAGACTGGCCGCAAGTTATGAGATCGCCACCCAATACTTTCGCACCAAGTACCGCGAGGCGCAAGACGCGGCCGAAGCCGCCGACCGTGCGGACGACGGCCCTTACACGTCAGTTGCTTGCCTGGTTTCGTCTGCGCTGCCACCACTGACCTCATCGACTTATAGCGACTCTTCCGACGAGGAAGGCTTCGTTCCGCCCCCGCCTGTTTTCTGGTTCGGCGGGCATCCATACAAGTCCGATGAAGAGGATCTCAGCGCCGCTGAGAGCGCTGCCGCGGTGGTCGAAATGATCGATCACAGCTTCGCCGACGACCTTGCCAAGGGCAACGAAGCCGTTAGGGACGCGTGGACGAGGTCAGTTTCGCTTTGCCTCCTGGTCTTCACGCTCCATTTACCTGCTTTCCCCAGCACCGGACTTCCTCCCTTGTTTAGTTTCATTGCGTCCTCCAGCAACATCGTCGCCGGTGAGCCGATTGAGCGCGCTTGGGCGGAGTCTGCGCCTGTTGTCGGCGCCGCGCCCTCCATGCCCGCGGCTCCTTCGAGCACTGGAACCATCGCGACTCCCGACGTCGCTGCGAACGGCGCTACTGGTCCGACTACTGCGACTACTGCGACCATCGCGACTCCCGACGCCGCTGCAACCGCCTCCCGTGCGCCGAAGACCAAGAAGACCGCGGCGGCCCCAGCCCCTGGCGCTCCCGGTCCCAGCTTCACGAGCGCGCCCCGCAGCCAACAACGGTCCTCATGGCCTGCGAGTAAGTCTTGCTTGGGATTGGAGGCTGTTTTTTGTTTTGACTCAATCCCAGCTTGTGAGCGTGTATGGGTGGCGCGACGTTCGCTGCGCTTGCACCGACGGCAAGCATCGCGAATACAGTCGAAAGGAACAGTGCGCGTTCCCTGCTCATGACGGGACCCTTGTAGTTAGAACAATGCTCACCGAGGTGATCCCGCTGAACTAGTCGGTATACTTTGTCTTCTTGTTAACGCGTCGTCGAATATGTGGGTAGAATATGTTGCTAGTCTTGAATACGTTGGTAGTCTTGTACTGTGGTCTTCCTTGTCAATGAGAATGAGGACTTGTAGTTTCGACCGTCATGTCTTTTGTCCCAAATAGGCAACACTGTGGCTGTACTCACCTCCTTCCTCTTACCTGTATATTATTCTCGTTTCTTATGGTTTGAAACCGCCCAGATCGTTTGGGGTGGGTGCTGGCCACCTTCTCGGATCAAATACTGGTTAGAGATCGCCCACAACTACACTCTGGATTGTCATCTCTTTTCGTCTGCTCCTTTGCTCGTCTTCTCGCTTTCGGGCTCTCCTGCTTGGTCTTCGTGTCCCCCTATGCTATGGCTAGCTTCAACCGGTCTCCTACGCGTGCCCCCAACACAAGAAAGCACATCAAATCTTACATCGAGTACGAAAGTCGTGCTGGAGACCTGACCAGTGATGCCGCATTCCACTCGTCTCAGGACGGCCGACGGAAACGAATCGACGCGATTAACGTGCAGTCGAAGAAACGCAAAGTCCTCCCTTCCGACCTGGACGACAGCCTGAGCGGCTGGGTGCCTCTTCGCGACGACAACACGGGCCTGAACGATGACTTCGATAACAGCGACGAGGGGGATGACAATGAGACTACAGGAGCTAAACGCAAGCGTTATGTCAGTTCGGTAAGCTATGTATTCGCGGCGGTGATCTTGAGCTGGATGCTGACCAAATGCAGGACGAGCCAATGAGGCTATGGCGCCCTCTCGCTGACCTGTTCCTGGATGAATTGCTCAGACACGAGGGTGCGCCTGCGGGGACGACGTGCGCCTGCTGCGCGAAGGACTGGACTTTGTCCCCGCGGAAGTTTCGTTGCCGAGACTGCGGTGTTTTTGTGCAGTGTCATGCCTGTGTGCTGGAGCGACACAAGCTTACGCCGCTGCATTCCTTGGAGGTAAGTGCTGCTGTGCTTGGTCACTAGAATGGATTTGATGATTGACATACTTGAAGGAGTGGACTGGGAAGTTTTGGTCTGGGACGGCCCTTTGCAAGTTAGATTACGTATTCCAGCTAGGCCATGGAGGCTTTGCTTGCCCCCGACCCGCCCCAGCAATCCGTGAAATGGTTGTAATGGATTTTCCGGTAATACACACCGTGAAATTTCGTTACTGCGCATGCGACCTATCTGACACCGCCAATAATCTCCAACAATTATTGCGGAACGGATGGTATCCCGCCACCACCATCGATCCTGGGACATGCGCGACGATTCAGACCTTGCGGACCTTTCGCCTTCAGAATGCTGTGGGGAATTTGACTGTACATGACTTGGTGCGAATTATGGAGCGCTGTACGGATGCTACTCGCGTGAATGCCATCCCGGTGCGTTACGCTTTGCTTTCACTACGCTCGAACTTTCTGATTTTCGGCCGCAGGATAGATACAAGGGCTTTGGCCGAATGAGCAGACAGTTCACTTTTTTGAAGAGATTGCAGCGGGCGGGGCGAGCGCACGACGAGCGTGGGGCTCTTGGAACAAAAGGCGGTGAATGCGCCGTTCTCTGTTGGGCGTGTCCTCAGGATGGCATGAATTTACCTGAGGGATGGCGGGATGTGTCGCCTGAATTTCAGTGGGTGTCAGCATCTACTCCTAATTGCTCTAACCTGAATTAACAGATTCCTGTACATGCTTATCGTCGCAATGGATGCGAACTTTCACATGCGACATCGCCTTCGTGCGAACGAACGCGAGGACCCGCCTCTTGGGGATGGTTGGGCCTACATGGTCGAGGAAGCTCCGTATCACGAGCACCTGCGATCGTACGTCGGCGAGGAGGATGTGAGTGTTGTTGTTTCCAATTAGGCGACGGGGTGGAGAGGCTAACAGAAAGATGATTGCCTCTAGGTATCGACATGCGTCGCTTTTCAGGCGTTGCTACAGAAGGACACCAGATCCACAACGGGATTGCGAAGCTCGGGCGTTGGAGGAGTAGTTTGCGCGCGGCACGAGTCCGTGCGCCCGCAAGGTGTGGGTGACCTTCAAAAAGGGGAAAGGTGTGCTTCTCTTTACCTTCGTGTTGCGGCTCCTTGTGAGGTACTGAAAAAATGCGAAATAGATATTCAAATATGGATTACATAGTGCTTAGCGCTCTCCTGGGGATCCTGGCGCTTTTCTTGGCCATATCCTACGACATAGCCTGCCAATGGCGAATATACTTCCCAACTCGCATGCAGAAAGTTCCGGAACGCCTACGACTTGACCTAACGAAGATGACATTGCTTTTCGCCCTGCCTGTATGGCATGCAGCTGCCCACGAACGCTCATGCCAGGCTCAAAACTCACTGACTTACACAAAGGGGGTGGGACGCACGGATGGGGAGGGTATTGAGCGGATGTGGTCCCGGTTCAATACTCTGGGCTGGGCGTCGAGGGAGATGTTGCGAGGGGGTCGTAGCGATGCTATTGATGATCGTCTGGACCACCATAACTGGGAAAAAAAAACATTACTTTGGGTACGCATTTCCTCATGGTGATACGCGACGGTGAAAGTTGATTTTGGGGCTAACAGGTACTTCTCTGCCTCACAAGCTGGTCGTTGCGATTGAGGAACGCGATCGGCAGATCGCCGGCTTCGAGCAAGTCGATGGGTCGTTGGACGAGGATTTGCGCAGTGAATGGCAGGCTATGGTCGATGCGTGGGTCGCGGATCGAGATCAGCCCAATCCGTATGTCGCGTCGAAGATTGAGAGTGAGTGCGGTGAATATGCAGCGAGAGACGACCACCACTAACAGTATTTGCATATTAGGTATGTCTGAGGCGACAATACGCAAGCAACTGGCCAAAGAGGAACTGGAGGAAGTGGCGGCGGAAACTAATGGAAAGAAGTTGCACAGCACCAGCATGAGTGCGTTCTTGGTGATGGGCATGCAGTTAGAGAACCAACAGTGAGTTTTGAAGTCTTTTATATCCGCTGTGGTATTCACCGCTGTTCCCACGAAAAGGTCTCGTATTCGTCGCGAACTGAAGCAGCGGCCGCTGCTACTTGTGGATCAGATGGAGCGCATTTCCCAGATGCGGCGGGCGTTGCTCGTGAAATTGGCCAAGTTCCGTCGTTTGCAGGCGGTTTATATGCCGGGAGCGGTGGAGGAAATGATGGAGGAGGATGATGCTCGTGATTCAGAGCTTCCTGCGCCCGAGGCGGAAGAGGTGCGCCTGTATCTACCGTCGGGACTTCCTGCGGGTCGGAGGGCAGGTTGCTCTGAACGTTTGCTCGAAAGGGAGGCGAGGCTGCGGGAGGGTCAGCTCAGCGACGGTATATCGAAACTGCGACGGGCGTTGCTTTCAAGAACTCATCTGTGGGATTGGAAGGATATGCGGGTTCGCGGTCAAAGGGCGGGAACGCGATCGGCGGTCCTGTCTCAACGCATTGAGAACAACATCCAAGATATCGCCAAGAAATATCGATCGAATAGAGAGGCGTTAATTGCACTGAGAGGGGCCGAGGATTGTTCTGAGTGGAAGGTGTCGCGGGACGAGGATATACGGGGCGACGAGATGGATGAGGTCGACATGGGCGCTCGGAGGAAATTGGGTCGCATAGGGTCGACCACGAGGGAGCGATATCGGTCGAAGGTCGCGGGGCGGAAGGAGGGAAGTGGTCGGCGTGGAAAAAAGCAGATGTCTTGGATTTGGACGAGTGGGGGGGGGCCTGGGGAGGATGAAGAGGATCTACGAGAGGGTACGTCATTTTCACTTCTTGTGGGGTGTGCCGGAGCTGAGCGACGCTTCAGCGGTGCGCATTGAGTGGTCTCGGGCGCAGGCCCGGCGGGATCGCTGGACGGAGGAAGTCATGTTGCTCCGCGAAGAAATGAAACGTGTTCTGCGTTTCCTGAATTCACGAGCTATTTGGTGGGAACAGCGGCTGGTTGTGGGACGAGAGGTGCGAGAGGATGTGCGGGCGGGGTTACGGGCATACGCTTCTCGTCAGGCCTCAATCGCACGCGCGATTGCTCGTCAGTTCCGCTCAATGTGGGATACGGCGGCTTCCGAGGTAGTGCGAGCGGCGCTCGAGGAGGAGGCCATGCTGGATATCACCGCGGGAGAAGAGGAGGGGAGGGAAATTCGCGAGGAGCCGGGGGATATAGAGTTTTTATGAGACGCTGGTAACGGTTATACTACTAAAGGTGTTGTGCGGGGTTTATGGTGCAATAATAACATTTGGTTGTGTCCTGAATTGCACGAACGGCGGAATTGAGTGCACTAAACGTGTACAGGGCGGAGGAAGGTCAACGCGCTGTAAATTTAATAATACCATTGCTAGTATTTTGAACTACATTGAGTACAAGTATTGCACCACATGAGTCCTGCAATGCGCGACAAAGCACCCTGACAAGGCTATGCAGGCTAGGTGATCATTTTAGCAAGGAATAAAAGAACGGGTGGACCTACAAGATTTGTTTGGGGGTGTTTGGTACGCCCTTCAGATAAGACGGTGAAGATATGATGGGCATCACTGCCGCCCGACCTGTCCATCATTATGGCTGCGTGCCGGATGCCACCGAATAGGCCAAAAACACCGCAAATTAGGCCAGTCAGGCGGTGGCTAGGCTCATCCATAGAGACAATCTACTTTATGGCTAGGGCCTGCAGGTAAGTGTTTATGTTACTTCTATTGTTGTGCATACAGCGTCATCATCCGCGACAAAGACACCACCCAGTTCACTATTCGTATGGAACCTCCGGACGAGGTTGCCGGATGAAGTGCTACTACGGATGGCCCGCCTTTCAGCACCGAAGGCATTCCACCCGAGTACCACGACTTCGCCGACGTCTTCTCCGAATCCGAGGCTTACAATCTACCGCCCCATCGAGACTACGATTTGAAGATCGAAACTATCAATGGCGCGGAGCCTCCGGTCGGTCCCATCTATTCCCTTTCTCCGGCCGAGCTTGCTGCGCTCCGGGAGTTCATCGACAAGAACCTAAAGTCGGATTTCATCTTTCCGGCTCGTTCCTCCCATGGCGCACCAATCCTCTTCGCTAAGAAGAAGGACGGAAGTCTCCGGCTCTGCGTTGACTACCGTGGCCTCAATCGAATCACCAAGAAGGACCGCTATCCGCTTCCTCTGATTGCGGACCTTCTCGACGCCCCGGGAAAGGCTCGAATTTATACGAAACTGGATCTCCGGCACGCATACCATTTGCTCCGGATTGCCGCGGGAGATGAGTACAAAACCGCTTTTCGCACCCGGTATGGCTCTTATAATTTCAGAGTCGTGCCGGAGGGACTTTCCAATGCTCCGGCCGCCTTTCAGCGCTTGCTTAATTCCCTCTTCGCCGATCTCTTGGACGTTTACGTCGTCGTCTACCTCGACGACATCTTGGTCTACTCCGACGACCCGTCCAACCATACTGAGCACGTTCGTGAAGTGCTCAGTCGCCTTCGTAAAGCTGGCTTGTACTGCAAGCTTCCGAAGTGCGAATTCGGTGTTACGACTTGCGAATACCTCGGCTACGTTCTGTCGCCGGACGGTTTCCGCATGTCGGAGGAGAAGATCTCCGCTATCACTGATTGGCCCGTTCCCCGGAAAGTGAAGGATGTTCAATCCTTCCTTGGTTTTTGCAATTTCTACCGTCGTTTCATCTATGGCTACTCTGGCATCACTGTTCCGCTCACCCGGGCTGCGGCCCGGTGGGATTGGAGTCCGGCCTGTCAGCAAGCGTTCGACACTCTCAAGGCTGCCTTCACATCGGCGCCAATACTAGCCCACTGGATCCCTGGTCGTGAATGCATGGTCGAGACAGACGCGTCCGACTATGCTCTCGCCGGCATCCTCTCTATTCAGGGAGAGGACGGCGAATGGCATCCTGTGGCATTCCGGAGCCGGACGTTCACTCCTCCGGAATTAAACTACGACACGCACGATAAGGAACTCCTTGCTATTTTTGATTGCTTTACTCATTGGCGTCATTATCTCGAGGGTACTGCACATCCTGTCGACGTTGTCACGGACCACAAGAATCTAGAATACTTTGCGACGACCAAGACTCTCACCCGTCGCCAAGTACGCTGGTCCGAATACCTTTGCCATTTTAATATGGTGATTCGCTTCCGTCCGGGACGACTAGGTGGCAAGCCGGACACGTTAACTAGACGATGGGACGTCTATCCGAAAGAGGGGGATACGGCCTTCAGTAAAGTCAATCCTCAGAATTTTCGGCCCATCTTTTCTACCGATCAGTTGACTGTGTCCCTTAATGCGACCTACCTAGAAGATGTCTGCCTTCGTGCTTCAGCTCTAATGGACACGGAACAACTTCATCGCGACATCAAATCCCATTATCCCGACGACCCCGCTGCAGCAGCCGGACTCGATATCGCATCGTCCGGTTCCTCCGGCACCACGCGCTGGACTCTTGACGCAACCGGTCTACTCTTACTCAACAACCGCGTCTATGTCCCGCAGGTTTCTGGTGATACTCCTGATATTTTACGCGTACGTGTTCTTCAGAACAAGCATGACCACATTCTCTCCGGCCATTTTGGACAGAACCGAACTTTGGCTCTTGTCCGGCGCGAATACGCCTGGCCCGGCATGCGAACGTTCGTCCGGGATTATTGTCGATCCTGTACTCAATGCAAGCGCAACAAGGCCCCGAGGCACAAGCCATATGGACTCCTCCGGCCTCTTCCCGTCCCTCTCCGTCCATGGCATTCTATTTCTATTGACTTCATTGAAAACCTTCCTTTTGCTGGCGAGTACAACTGTATTTGCATTATAGTTGATCGGGCGTCGAAACAGGTCATTCTCATTCCCTGCGACTTCCACATCACGTCCGTCCAACTCGCCCGGCTCTTTCTTATTCACGTCTTCTCGAAACATGGAGTTCCGTCCCACATCACATCCGACCGCGGGACGGAGTTTGTATCGGCATTCTTCCGCGCACTTGGCGAACTACTCAGCATGACTATGCACTTCACGTCCGGCCACCATCCGGAGGCGGACGGGCAGACGGAGCGCATGAACCAAACTGTTGAGCAGTATATTCGGATGTACTGTGTGTTTCACCAGGACGACTGGGACGAGCTACTGCCTCTTGGCGAGTTCGCTCTCAATAATGCTCCGAACACTTCCACCGGTATATCGCCATTCTTCGCCAACAAGGGCTATCATCCGGCTCTTACGTTCCACGAGACTTCCGTCGAAGGCAACAATGTCGACAAGGCTCGCGACTACGTTTATGAACTTCAATCCGTTCATGAATACCTTCGTACGCAGCTCACTATTGCTACGGAACGTTACAAAGAGATCGCTGACCGGAAACGTCTTCCCGACCCGGACATCAAGCCGGGCGACCAGGTCTTCATCTCTACGGAGTTCATTGCCACGACCCGTCCTACGGAGAAGTTCTCTGAGATGCACTTCGGTCCTTACGAAGTCCTCGAGAAGACCTCCGGCGCGTCGTACCGGATCAAACTTCCCAAAGCTCTTTCGCGCATTCACCCGGTCTTCCATGTTTCCTCACTTGAACCGCACGTTCCTAATCCATTCCCCGGTCGAAATGATATTCCGCCCGGTCCGGTCGAAGTGATCGATGGGGAAGAACATTACGAAGTGTCGGCTGTTCTCGACTCCAAAATCGATAGACAATTCCGACGTTGTCCTCTACGCTATCTTGGAGAGTGGAAGGGTTGGACTCACACTGGCGACAATTCGGAATGGGTTGCTGCTGATGACTTGGATTCGCCCGAGTTGTTAGCGCAATTCCATGTCAAATACCCCGACAAGCCAGGACCCGAGTGGTAGCCGGACGAACGCGTTCATCCGTCGTCCGGCTCCTCCGTCCTCCGGCTCACTCGTCACCCGGCTCATCCAACTTGGCTTACTTCACACCAAAAAGGACCAAGAAAACAATTCGGTTCGCTATTCGATTTTATTTACAAAAGTTCATTTTTTATTTACGAGTCCGCCTGGGACTGTTCACCACCCACATCCGGCTCTTCTTCATTTCCCCCGGCCTCTCCGGCCACGTCCGCCTCTTCTGTCTCTTCCGTCTCTTCTGCCTCTCCATCCTTCTCGTCGTCCGAGTCCATGAGGACGAGCACTACCTTCCCCTTCTCAACCATCCTCGTAAATCCCTCCGGCACTTCAGCCGGAGGTACGACTTGCTCCTCCGGCTTGGCCTTCACTTCCTCCATCGACACCTGGAGCGCCTGGATCTTCTCCTCCAGCTCCTTCTCCCTCTCCTGTTCCTCCGCCTTCCGCTTCTCCGCTTCTGCCTTCTCCGTCATCAACTTCCTCAATTCCTCTTTCTTCTTCTTCTCCGTCTCCTTCTCCGTCTTCCTCGCCAAACTATGCTCCATCGCCAGCGCGTTCAATGCCTTCTGCGCATCGTCCGGCTCCTGCTTAACCTCCGGCTCCTCCGGCGGCATCTGATACAACGCCGTGTATTTGTTGAGCATGAGGTAGGGGCCGGCAAACGTGCTCACCGATATTCCAGATTTCCTGGAGCGCCCAGAGGTAGGCGCGCGTGTACCACCGCGATTGCGAGGCGTGCGCGGAGTGCGGGGAGTGGTGGCTTGGCACGATGGGCCGGGGGTAGGTGGACGGGTCGGGGCCGGAGCCGGAACTTGTTCTCCTCCGTCCTCATCCATTCCCTCGTCCTCCTCCGGCTGACCCGGCGAAACGTTCTTCCGCCATTCATCCATCTCCTTCTTCTTCGTCGTCTTCTCCTTCTCATCGTCGCCCTTCACCTCATCCATATCCATCTTTCCCCTATTCTGCAAATACTCCACTATCTCGTTCGGGACGACTCCCCCAATATCCGACTCCCACTGGTTGCAGAACCGCTCCGCCATGAAGTCGCAAAGACTCTCCAATTGGGAGACGCGCGCCCTAACCCTCCTCAGCTCCAACGAGTGGGCAGCGGACGTTGGAGTAACGTCCGGCCCACCCGTCGCAGCCGGGGCACGCGTCCCCGCCTTGGCCTTGCTCTTCTTGACCTCCGGCTTCGTCCGGCCTTCCGACTTCGCCCTCGACGCCTGCTCCACCCGGTGTTTCTTGACGGTGGGTGGGCGAGCAGCGTTCTCCGGCAAGGCCGGGCACTTGATGTGGCCCGCGGCGCAATTCTTGCAGGCGTCCTGCTTCTTGTTCCTGGCGCGGAGGCACTTGGTGCCCTTCGTCACGAAGTTGTCGCAGGCTAATGGGAGTTAGTTGTCAATGAAAATATCTGAACGAATACTCACCCGGCTTCCTCTCCTCCCACTCGATCTCCTCCAGCTTCAACTTCTTGCGAGGACGTTCCTCCGCCACGTCCGTCTTCCGTCCCCGTTTTCCTCCCGCCTTCTTCACCTCCTCCTCGACCTCCTTCGCCTCCTCCTCGACCTCCTCCATTCCCTCCGGCACCGTACTGTGCTCACTGGAGTGCATCGACTCGTCCGGCACGTCCGCCTTGTCCGGAGTGACTCCGTGAACGACGTCGGCGGCCTGGATGCGGTCATTGTCGTCGGCCTCGCCAGCCTCCAGACGCTGGCGGAGCTTCTGGCGCTCCTTGACGAGCTTGCTCAGCTCCTTGATCTCGTCCAAATACTCCCGCTCTTGTGCATGGAGTTGATGGGCAAGTAGCCCATCCGCTTGCTTGTTGGCCTCTACCAAGAGAGGCTTGGGGATTTGTCGGCGGTGGTGGTCGTCGTCGACAGCGGCGGCGTCTTCGGGGTGTTCCTCTTCACTGTCCACCCGGCGACGTTGCACCAGGCGGCCCTTGGCTTTCTGCTTGGCGGTGAGACGGGGCGGATCAGAGGAGTTGGACGGGGCGGACGACATGGTGGTAGTAGAGGAAGAGAAGTTTTTTGCAAAGTTCAACTTCCCACGATCTCACGTGACTTTTTGATGCGCAGTCAACAATTATTCTATCGGACTCTTCGGCCTTCCCTTCGTCATCCCTACGACTCATTCTGATTCCACAGAACTCTTAGGTTCCTTAGGGTCAAGGAACCTTAAGAGGGGGATACTGTTACGCCCATGCAGTTTCACCCGGTCGTCCGGCCATCCGTCCCCCCGGCCTCCGGCCATCCGGCCCCCGGCCAACTTCTATTCGTCCGTCCTCTGTGCTCCGGTTCATCCGTCGAAGCATACACCCATCGGGTTTTCGCAATAAAGGTCTTCTGAGCGTTCCCGAATCAATCCCATGATCTATGCCTGTATGCTTCTCTCTTATTGTCTCTATTGTCTTTATTGTTCTTTCGCTTACAACTCTTATTGTCTTTACTTACTATTACCTTATATGGCCTTTCTCCGTAATACGTATATATACCTATCTACTTCGTCTTGTAACTTCAGTTGAAAATTACAGCAATTCCTGTAAATAATGGCAATCACCAAAATTTTTCGCGTGCTTTCCCAAAAAGGAAATTCGGGCTCTCCCTCTTCCTTTTGCTGCATTTTGCACCTCCTACTGCCTCTGCCACTCTCTGGCCGATATATTAGGGAATTGGCTACACTACTTGACCACATCTGAACTGTTTTGGTGCAAATTTTTGTGATTTCAGCTCTATGCTGGCCGACTCATACATCTGCGCTGCTGCTCTGTATACCTCGTCCAGGGCTTCCTCTCAGATCCATAGACAAAGCCGCAATGCTCAAATGATTTACTGCCTTCAGGAAGCTCGAAGTTGGCTTTTCTAGGGATGGCCCGGGAGTGAGACTCGAGTCACTGGTGCCATGCAGTATGATCGCTGGCAATAGATGCAGGATCCTGGAGTTTAGACTCTCGTGTGTGCTCCTTATGCTTCATTTCTTTCTCTTTCTGAAAGGAAGTAGCAATTATGTACAGATTCTGAAGCTTTGCATGGCGTCGCCCCCGCGCGGCTCTCGCTTCTGCGACTTTTCCTTCGTCTTACCTTGCAATTGACTGTTTTTCATGAAAAGAGGACCAAAATCGACAGCTCACAATCACTGGCATGACCCCAACGCATCACCGCTTCGTAATTTGGGCTCAGAGTTGCGCCCCTTCGCATTTTGGCCGTCTGCCAAACAGCGTAAGGTAGCACCTTTCCCCTTCAATCATCAGCATGCGCGGGCAGGCGCCGCTATCCACCAGTGATCACTTTTACTCTTACTCTGCCATACTTTTCCTGTTGTCTGTATCATCGATACAGTCTCTACCTCCCTTCAGACGTCGTGACACGCGGCGGCATCGTCTGTACACCTTTGTAACTGATACAAACATACAATGCACTTGATAATGTATCGGAATACCTTTCCAAATTGCTTGAAAGCAAGGCAAGAACAATCCCAACAGTCTCAGATGCTCTCCGTACCTCGCTGTAACGCCAAAAAACACGAGGAGTGTTGCAAGCCCGAATTTCCTTTTTGGGAAAGCGCGCGAAAAATTTTGGTGATTGCCATTATTTACAGGAATTGCTGTAACGTGCTTTGCCTCCGCATTGCTCCGTGGTCAGAATCCTCTATCTTCTTGGAAGTCTAGTTAGTGGCGTACCCTTAGCCCCCTGTGGTATCGCTTCACCCGTCCTCCGTATCCGTCCTCCGTCCTCCGTCTCTTCCGTCATCTCCGTCCTCCGGCCACCCGTCCTCCGTCCCTTTGTTCGACACGGATATAACAGTCACCACTTTGATCCTTTATGATCCTATCATCGATATCTGATCCTATTGATCCTATGCAATCCTTTATGATCCTATCACTGATACCTGATCCTTCTGATCCTATGTCCTTTGTTCTCTTTATGGTAATCCCCTTGTTCCCAATCCTTGTGCCCAATTAGGTCTTCCCCTTTATCTACCATATGTAGCATTCCCTTTGTTCCTCTACACAGAGTGCCTTGAGTCCTCAGTTCTCACTGTTGACTTCAGGCAAGTATTTACTTCACACTGCAATCTACAAGAGTTCTCACTGTTGACTTCAGACCTCTGTGCTTGCCTGTTCAACAAAAGAGCCTAACTCAAGTTCCACAGGAGCAACTGCATCTGACACATTGCGCTGCAAGCAGGCAATGTCAGATGGGGAGGACGCTGTTGGGCGTGGTCCTTTGGAGAGTGTGAGTCTGAGTGCAAGAAGGAAACTGATGCAGCTCTGCGAGTTATTGATGTGCACAGAGCGGAAGATGTGCATGAATATCAGTGTCACTTGCAGTGTTCAAACAGTGTAACAATCTCACCAGCTACAAGTATTGTGTACAGAAACGTGGGTTTGATGAGCAGGAGTGGTTGATTTCAGACGAGGTGATAGTGTAAGTTTGTTTGCTGTGATTGAGAGGAATGAGAGCAACAACGCTGACACGAGTTTCCTTGCGTTTGCGGATGCAAATGAGCTCACAATGTTCACTCATCTCTCAAGACTCTTGACTGCTGTGGACTCAATACCAGAGCTGCTCAGAGCACACGAGCAGATGGGCATCATATCACACATGGTACAATGGAACGTATACATGTGTGTCCTCCTCACAAAATGGTCCCAACGCAAGCACCGCTCGTGCCCTCCGTTAGTAACCCCGTTCCACATACCCCTTCACTGACACGTCAATCTCAGATAACCTACCACTCAACCGCCGACCTCCACATGTTCAAACCTGAGAAGAAGTCCAGGGCCAGATTCCGAGCCATAACAGCCAGAGGCAGATGGTTCATATGTGCAATGGTAGCAAGGGAGATCAAGGCACAAGAGATCACTTCAGAAGCACGAATGTTGATGGACTCGTTGAGTGACGAAATTTTCTTGGGATTGAGATAGTGAAAGAAAGCGGAAAGAAACACGTTGTGTTGAGATTTGGAGTCTTTTCTTTAGAGCTGATGCTGTTGAATATATTCCATGGCGTTGAGAGTTGAATTCTCTGTGCAAGCGAAACACTCGAAAATTTCTTCAGTTGAGAGCCATGGCTTGACACGCTGTATACGAGAAATGGGTTGTGCGAAAGACAAAGAGCGAGCTTCTAGTCGAAAAACAGATAAAAAAAACACAGCAATCACTGCCCTGCCACGTAGTGCACATACTGGGCCTGAAAGTATGTGCCCTCAGAGGCCCGTAAGCAGGTCCCAAAAAAATCCAACGGACTCTGAAAATATTCCATCTAACAGCAACTTTTCTGCCAGATAAGTAGTTGAGTTGAATGTCAAGTAGCTGTTGAAGTCTGGGGTTTAGTCCCATTCGCACTATCAGCAGAATAGCTCAGTTGGATGCCTTCGGGCCAGAGCATCTCACATGACATGCGAAGGTCGCAGGTTCGAATCCTGCTTCAGCCATTTTCCCAACAGTAACGGCCCAATTCAATCCAGGGAAATCCATGCCTGTGTGATTTGAGTTTGCCAGAAGATCCGCTTTCTTGGCAAGACCTCTGTAGGATGCGCAGCATGGCTTCCACATAGTCGTGTGAGCACCAAGCAGCCTCCTCCACTCGTCCCCGAGCACCACAAGTGGTCAAAAAAGAGCTGAACTCATCTAAAAAAAACATTGCAAAGATCTTTGAAGATCTTCGTTGAGTCCGTAAAGTTTCTGAGAGCACATCAGTTTCAAATTGACATCAACAGAAGAAATGCCAAATCTTTACCGTTTTTTATAGAAGATTTTGGAGGTCAGCATGGTTTGTCTCACTCTCTCTCACTATGTCAGCTCCTGTTTAACACAGGGGAATCGGACGACTCGCCTTGGTTGGGGCCACACAATATACCGCTGCCTTGGTCTGGAGCACAAGATCCGCAATCACCATTGACAGGTATGTCTTGTTTCTCAGTGTCTCTTCAACGTAGAATCTAAGCACCAGAACACATTTTCCCGTTGAACTCACATAAAATATATCTATATAGGTATACCTTTGCTTGTATAATTCAAGTCAATAATCAAGGTAAGGAAAGAAAATCAAACTCATCTGAGACGAGTGTATGCGTGGAACCTAAATTTCCATGGGATGGGCAGTGACTTTGGAATGAGATTGTAGCCTGGCTGTGGGGATGAAGCACGAGAAGAGTCTACGAGGAGACTGGGGACCAAGTCTGTGCTCGAGCGAGGACTTGTTATGAAAGCGAGGCAGTGGGATGTGGGGGTTGGGGACGAAACTGAGGAAGCTACCGAGGAAGCATATCTCAAGTATATGGAGACACAACATCCAATCTTGAAACAATTTCTGTCAATCGGGGATCGAGTTGAGAAGCCATCAAATCAAATTAAAGAATTCCCGACACTGTGGCTTATCTATCTATCTCCGATGTAGACGCCTTGGAAGAACATGAACAATACCCCAAATTCCCTCATGGCCTATGTCATTGACCTGTCATAGCTTATCCCGATTCAGTATTAGCCAAAATGTCTTTGCTGAAGAACAAAGTAAGCTTGTTCTTCTCTGAACCTTCAATTTGTTCAATTCAACTCAATGCATGTTCAAATCATGAAATTTCCTTACGTTATTCGTAAAGTGAAGCAATGTGAGAGCTCTGATCCTGATTTCGGGCTTCTATCAACTGCCAAGTCGATAAAGCCCAGAATCTGCCAAGTTTACATAGAAGTGCAATAGAAGCGTGACAGGATCTGGTGGACTTCCATGTGTTTTGTCCTTGGGTTTAGCCGAGCAAGTGTTCAACTAATTCCCTTCTTTCTTGTTTTTTTCCTTCCTTTGGTCTTTGCACTCTTGTTTTCTTTCCATTTGCTGGCTGTCTAAGGTTTTTTAGTGCCAACAGGTGGAGAAATGACTCCTGTCACCTGTCAAGATGCAGTAGTACGACAGAAGGCACTGCCTACGTCATCATAATTTATGATTAGCTAAAATTTCTATTGCACCTTAATCTTGCCTTCCACTACCATGATGAACAACAACTCCCCTCTGGATACTGAGACTCTGTTGGAACAGCAGTGAGTATGAAGACCTTTTGAGATATTCTCTTTATACTCACACCCGGCAACACAGTGAAAATGTTTCCAGTGAAAATGTTTCTCTTCGATGCAGGTCAACGTTGCTGCCGTGTTCGATTTGTGGGCTATTGACTTGGCCCTTTGGTACCGCCCACATTGACACTGCTGATGACATGTGCGTTGCTTCTTGCTCTTCTAATGGGTTGCCAATGCTGTTTTGTAACAGTGGTTTTCCGTTTTGGCATGGCCGACACCATCAGAAGCCGCGCAAACGAACTCTGTGCAAGCTGAGGGAAGGGATTCATTACATTACATGGTAGTCCCAGACGGCCCGCACGCAGGGAAGCACATTCGGCTTGGTGAGTGCATTTAGGTTGGCCCGAAAAATAGTTGTTTTTTGTTATACGCTTGAGATAATAGTCTCTGGATTTCTCCTGAAACGTCTGTGTTGTAATTGATGCACTTTCTGAGCTGTCTGTAGCTGTAAAAGGGTGATTCTTTGTCTTCCCAAAATGGAAATTGTTTCAAAGAGGATGACATGACAGGATTCCCATGCACCCCTTCTCTTTCTGCCACTGTCACTGCCCGTCTGCTCATCTTATAGACTGCAGAGAGACTGTGCGCATCACAATGGCTCGAACTGTTCCAGCGATGTCTGGGCTCATACCTCAAGTGGCATCGGCAGTGACACCGCCCAGCCTCCCGCACTGGGATCCCTCGCTGTATACACACGTCCATTGACGGTCGCTGGAGTATTCGGTGGTGCCACAGCTCCACCAGGCGAAGTTTCCATATCCTGCTTGGATGCCCACTGGATCGCTAGATTGCCTCCATCTTAACGTTCACATCAACGAATTCAGGCTTGAAGATAATCCAGCCGCCTTTGTGCGACACCCACCACATATAGCAAGGTGCACCATCGTTGTGTTGTATGTGAAGATCATCAAATCAGGTGACAAATGGGTTATGGCTGAATATGCTCCCGGAACGTTCAATACTGTGTGGAGCCCCACTTTACATTAGGGTTTTGATTTTTAACCCGCAGCCAATACGCTCTGCTGTCTGCTGGGGATTTGAATGCTGCTTCTTCAGTGGGGTAACCCGAAAAATGTGGCCATAAACGTGTAAACAAATTGGAGTTTGCTGAAAGAGTTGACAGCGTGACTGGGGACAGTCAGCAATCTCTCAATCTGGCACACAGCCTTTTCACTGGCAGCTTGTGAATGCAAGCATATATGTATCTAACAACGTACCTGGTCGACATGGAGGACATGGTGCGAGTCAAGACTGCGCACAGACCAGTTACAGTAGATGACAGTGTGACACTCCCACGCCCTGGGCTTTGTCTTTGAGTCGACAGCGCGTTCCCCTCAAATCCATTGAATCTCAGCTCACGGCCAGCAGAGGCGATTGGCAGTCATACAATATGCTGTTTAGAGGTGTCGGACTCAGTCACAGCTTTCGCAGAGACCCAATAAATATGCCACCTCACAATGTGTTCAACAGTTCTGGTCTTCTGTCCAATAACAACCACTATCAGCCACAGATTCAACTTCATGTCCGAGCCCGTCACCAACCTTTGCCTCACCTACCGGATTCTCGAGCGGAATGTCATCTACGCTTTACGCACACAACACGGAGACACGACCCAACTCAGCCACCGTGGAGCCCTTCATCTCCTTCAAGCAGCAGAACAGGCACATCCCTCACTATCCCATTGCACGCGTGTTTGATTCCTGCAATTAATCGCTTATTAGCATTGAGCCTCATTTGAACCAGTGGAATATGCAATTTAGATGCACGCTGAGCAGGAGACAACATTGGCACTCACGTAGCGACATCTGTTTGTGCTGCGCCAAAGCGGTGGGGATCTGA
Organism: Favolaschia claudopus; assembly: GCA_037176885.1. Lineage (NCBI taxonomy): Eukaryota > Fungi > Basidiomycota > Agaricomycetes > Agaricales > Mycenaceae > Favolaschia > Favolaschia claudopus. The sequence goes on from JAWWNJ010000007.1 coordinate 1,965,239, forward strand.
ATCATCACGCTGTTGTTCCCCAGTACCCTCAACGAGAGGAACTATATGTATAGACATACAGTTAGTTGTGTGCTGAACAGGAGACAATGTTGGTACTCACCTAGCAACATTTGTTTGGGCGTCCATGTGCATACACACTTTGAAGCTTGTGTGATCATGAACAAAGACAATACAATGCCTCCACCCCTCACGGGTGAACACTTTGTACAGTGGATCAATTCCGTGATTGTCTGCCATCATCCGAGAGCTTCTGAGTGTCTGTACAGATGGCAGATGATGACGGAATGTCTTACAGTACATTAAATGCAGTGATTGTGTGCAGGTAAATCTCTGCAGTGAATCTGCTGCAGGCTGCCGAGGAATCATGGAGGGAGTTTACTGCACTGAAATCTTTAGACATCATTTACTAGAGTATTGTACCTGGAGTCAGAATGCTGGAGGCACGCAAGAATGGATTTAGTGCACGAATCTTTAGAGGTTATTTACTGGACGGCAGGAGTGGAAAAGCCTTAGTTTGTGGTAAAGACCCTTTCTTGAACGGTCGAGCTGGCAGAAAACTACAAGGAGATGAATACTCGTGCTCTCAGACATATCGAAAACGAGAGGACTGGAGTCAATTGAGAGGGTGATCTGTAAAGATCAGTGGAAATAGTCGTATGAAATAGAGAGATATAGCCTCGTGCCTAGAGCCTCAAATAGAGCCTGGGCAAGGATGATTAGCCAGACAGATGGTGCCATACAGCACATGATCTACTCCATCTTGACCGGGCATTGTGGAGAGCCCAGAAGTATTGGTATGAGGTAGTCTTTGATCCACCAGGAAACAAACGGTAGTCAATCCTGTTGATTCTGGGGTTAGGGCCTAAGTGCCTTACAACTGGGTGTTCTTTAGCATCAGTTACATACCTACTTTAGTTTCCTCTCCACACACACACACACACTCCTGAGGGCGCCATCTGTTTGTGCAGGTGGTTTTAGCTTATCATCCATCTTTCCTGCGCATTTTCCATTCCCTATATCCCCCCATATTCTCTCCCTGCCATGACTCATGATGAGAGGCTTCCCATCCTTACCAAGGAGTCTATATTCTCCAACTGGTCCAGTGACTCCAAGGCTAAACTCAAAGCCAAGGGTGTCTGGTCTTACTGTCTGCCTGCAGCTTCTGATGCAGAGATTAACACAGAGGCTAGAGACAGATGCTCTGGTCTCTTGTGGCAGATGTTGGGTGATGATGTCAAGCCTCTTGTTAAGGAACATGAGGATGATCCTTGCTCTCTTTGGACAGCTTTGGAACAACACTTAGAAAGGCAGGCGCTCGTTTCACTGCCTACCGCACTCTCACCTCTATTCGTCTTGGTGAGGGTGAGAGCTTAATCTCTCTGGTTGGTCGCACTGCTACTGCCATGAGAGCGCTCAAAGAGTCTCGCACCAAGGACTTCACTCTAGACAACGCACATGCAGAGTTGCATGCTATGGTCCTCTTTATGGCTCTCCCTGGTGAAGGGCGCTTTGCTATCCTTAAAGCGCCCTTTGAGCAATCCCCTGATGATCTAGATGCCACTAAAGTCGAAGTTGCCTATCAGGCATTCAGATCTGCTAATCAGGGAAATCATCTGCCAACCAGAATCCTTGGCCATGGTTGCATCCACCTCTGCTCCTGCTGCCCTTTCATCTCCTGCTGTTGCTCTTGCTGCTGCACCACCTCCTGCACCTGCTGCGACTTCGGTCTGCCCAGGGTGTGGGAAGCCAGGCCATTATCTCAATCACTGCTTCAAGTTCCTTGAACTTATTGGCAAGAAGCAACCTGGTGGTGGTCCAAATGCAACGTCCCAAGTGGCCTCTAATGCAAGTCTTCTAACTACCTCCACTTCATCTTTTGCTGATAAACGATGGAACTCAGACTCAGGCGCCACATTGCACATGACCCATCAACGTGGGCTTCTGCTGAACGCCGTTCCGCACAGGGTTCCCATCCAAGTCGCAAATGGAGTTGTAGTGTACTCTGAATTAAAAGGAGAGATCTTGCTTAGGCCACTTATACACGGACATAGTAGCAAGCATGTTATTCTCACAAATGTCTTGTATGTTCCCAATCTATCTCATAACCTCGTCTCTACCACCTATCTATCTCGTGTTCATGGCTACTCTATTCTCATGGAGCAGAACACTATCTGTTTTGTTAAGGATGGTGAAACATTCTTTGAAGCGGATATTGACGAGGGGAACCAAGCATTTGTGAGAGAAGTGCCTTCTGATTCTGTTTCAGCTTTGGCTGCAGTTGGGACTTTGCCTCTTGATCTGGAACTGTTGCATCGTCGACTTGGGCATCATAATGACACCCAGAAGATCTTGAGCAAGAATCTGGTTACTGGTGCGAAGCTTACTTCAAATCAGAAGCCAGATCCCATCTGTGAGCCTTGCCTTGCTGGCAAGCTGAACGCGGCTCCATTTCCTTCCACTGGTCATCGTGCATCTGCACCTCTTGAATTAATACACTCTGATCTGAAGCAGTACAAAGTGTTCACCCGTGAGGGGTGGAGGCATCGTATTGTCTTTGTTGATGATCACACAAGCTTCAAAGTGTGTATGCACATGAAGCGCAAGAGTGGTGCGCTCAATGCATTCAAGGTGTTCAAAGCTTATGCTGAGAATCACTTTGGTTGCAAAATCAAAGAGTTTCAAGAGGATGAAGGTGGGGAGTACATGTCTCAAGAGTTTGAGGATTTCCTTGCCTCTTGTGGCATTGTGCGCCGTCATTCGACAAGGAATAGACCGCAGCAGAACGGGACAGCAGAGCGTGCTAATCGCACGATAGATGAGCACACTACGGCTATGCTACATGAAGCTAATCTGCCGCCTTCTTTTAAAGCGCTTGCAGTTGCGGCTTATGTTCATGTTAGCAATATGCATCCCTCAGCTCATATCCCCGGAGATACTACTCCGTTTGAGCTGTGGTTCAAGCGTAAGCCTGATGTGTCACACCTTAGGGTGTGGGGTTGTCTTGCCTATGTTCATGTGCAGAGAGATAAACGGGACAATTCCGGCATCCACTTTCAAAAGTGCGTCTTTGTGGGATATCCCACACAACACAAGGGATGGCTCTTCTACAATCCAGAGACACGCAAAACCGTTGTCTCTGAGCATGCAGTCTTTGACGAGCGCTATTACCCTGGGAACAAACCAACTCTTCTTAAACTCTGTCCTAATAGTCCATCCTCTGAATTTGTTGATCTTCCTCCAGTTGTGCAGGAGTTGCGCAATTATGGAGGAGACGATGATGAGGATGATGACTTTGGTGTTTATCATCCACCACCTCCTGCTCCACCTCCCAATCCCCCGAATCCAAATCCTCCTCCTTCCAATCACAGTTCTCGTTCGCCTTCACCTCCACCTCCTCATGACAATCTACCTCCTCCCAATGACCCTCCTCAGCAGCAATCACCACCTCCATCTCCTATTGGAATTGCTGCACGTCGGCGGTACCATGGTCAAACCACTGAACACAAGCCTGCTGCTGAGTGGTGGAAAGTCAACCAACCTCCTGGGCCAGTTGAGCCCGCTCCTGCTGATCCGCCTGTTGCACCAGCAGAGCCGGCTCCTGTTCACGAGGATGATGAGGAGAGTGATGATGAGTTGCTTCTCAAAGCGCTTATTGTTGCTCATGAAGGCGATCCTTTGAGCCCTTATCTCCAAGCGCTTAATGCTGCTCATGTGCATTCAGCAGAGTCTGCTCTGCATGCTGGCGAGCCGCGCTTAAGCGTGAGGATGCTCATTTGTGGAAGGAAGCAGCTCTTGCTGAGATTAATGCTCTGCTTGAGAACTGCACCTGGGAAGTCGTGGATGCACCCCTGGCATTAAGCCAGTTCGTTCCCATTGGGTCTTTGTTATAAAGCACAAGTCTGATGGCTCCATTGAGCGTTACAAGGCGAGACTCGTTGCAGATGGTCGCACCCAGAAATATGGTGTTGACTACAACGAGATTTTCTCCCCTACTGTAAAACCTGCCACACTCCGCATTGTCCTTGCACTGGCTGCACAGCACGACCTCAAACTTCGTTCCATTGACTTCTCATCTGCTTACCTGAATGGTCACTTGGAGGAGGACGTCTATATGACTCAGCCACCAGGTTTTCCTCAGGGACGGCATGACCAGCTCCTTAAGCTTCATCGCACCATTTATGGTCTGAGGCAAGCTGGCCGTGAATGGTACAAAGTCCTGTGTGCAAAGCTGGTTAAGATGGGCTTCACATGTCTCCAGTCTGACCGCTCTTGCTTCTTCTTCGCTAGAGGCTTGACGCGTGTCATCATTCCTATCTATGTTGATGACAGCACCATCGCTGCTAAAGATGCTGCTGAAATTGAAAAGGTCATTGAAGAGCTCTCTAAAGAGATCGAGCGTGACCCCCAGACTGGAGCCATTACCCTGTCTCAGCGCCAGTATGCTCTGGACATGCTTGAGGACTTCAACATGTCGGACTGTCATCCTGTTTCGACGCCGATGCTCCCTGGTCTAGTTTTGACCAAGGAGATGGGTGCCAAGTCGGATGAGGAAGCCAAGAAGTACCATGGCATCTACATCTCTGCCGTTGGTCGCCTCATCTATTTGGCTACTCAAACGCGTCCTGACTTGTCCTATGTTGTTGGAGTTCTTGCACGGTTCAATTCCAATCCTGGTGAACTCCACTGGAAGGCTGTCAAGCATGTGTTCCGTTGAATCAAAGGGACACTTGATTATGGCATTACCTATACAAAATCACCTCAGCCCGTTCCTCCTATCACTTATGCTGATGCCAATCATGGCGGTTGTCCAGACACTGGCAAAAGCACCGGAGGTTACGTGGTAATGAAGTGTGGTGGACCAGTGAGCTGGAGGAGCAAGTTGCAATCCACTGTCTCTCTTTCTACTACTGAGGCAGAATATCTTGCTGCCTTGGAAGCTGGGAAGGAGATCAAGTGGGTGCGCAATTTGCTTCATGAATTGGGCTATGGAGTGTCTGGCCCTTCCCTTCTCCTCATGGACAACCAGTCTGCAATCCAGGTTGCTAAAAATCCTGAGCACCATGGACGTATGAAGCACTTGGACTTGGCCTTTTACTGGCTCAGAGATCAAGTTGCCAAACGGTTCATCTATATTCCTACTGGAGATCAACTTGCAGATATCCTAACTAAGGCCCTTGCACGTCCTCTTGTGGAAAAGTTGCGTGGTCTGATAGGATTACGGGGGAGATGAGCGAGACTTGTCTCGTCACGGGGGAGTGTTGGAATGTGGGTTTTGCCCGATAAATGCGATAGCGAGTCCTCGTGTACCTACACGTTACTCGCTCGTGCAACCACGACACCCAGTCCTGACTTAACAGCCTCGACTGCTAATTAAGGACAATACACGTATCCGGACACGTAGATAGATACCCAATGTAGATATAAATATTTATTCGCGCATAGTATATAAGGCCTGTATTGATTAGGCCGCAGCGGGCCACTGTCATAACATAATGATCGGGATAAGGGAGTGGGACTCAATACACTTTTGATCCATTTCCTGTTCTGGCAACCAAGTGTTGGAATGTGGGTTTTGCCTCTGACATCTCTCACTCTGATGAGTGTCACCACTTTGATCCTTTATGATCCTATCATCAATATCTGATCCTACTGATCCTATCCATCCCTTTGATCCTTTATGATCCTATCATTGATACCTGAGATCCTACTGATCCTATGTCCTTTGTTCTCTTTATGGTAATCCCCTTGTTCCCAATTAGGTCTTCCCTTTCATCTACCATATGTAGCATTCCCTTTGTTCATCTACCTATATATACAGCCTAGCTAGTGCCTTGAGTCCTCAGTTCTCACTGTTGACTTCAGGCAAGTATTTACTTCACATTGCAATCTACTAGAGTTCTCACTGTTGACTTCAGACCTCTGTGCTTGCCTGTTCAACAGGTTATGGGCCCCGGCCTTTGAACATCTCCTGAGTTTATCATCCTGAGATCTCATCCCTCTGCGCTCTTCACTCTCTTTGCCCTTATAGTGTGTGTGTTTAAGTCCCTTTAAGTCTTGTAGTTAGGAACACCAACTGTTGGGACAAATCCTCTTTGAGAGGTAGTCTTTAATCCACCAGAAAACAAACGGTAGTCAATCCTGTTGATTCTGGGGTTAGGGCCTAAGTGCCTTACAACTGGGTGTTCTTTAGCATCAGTTACATACCTACTTTAGTTTCCTCTCCACACACACACACACACTCCTGAGGGCGCCATCTGTTTGTGCAGGTGGTTTTAGCTTATCATCCATCTTTCCTGCGCATTTTCCATTCCCTATATCCCCCCATATTCTCTCCCTGCCATGACTCATGATGAGAGGCTTCCCATCCTTACCAAGGAGTCTATATTCTCCAACTGGTCCAGTGACTCCAAGGCTAAACTCAAAGCCAAGGGTGTCTGGTCTTACTGTCTGCCTGCAGCTTCTGATGCAGAGATTAACACAGAGGCTAGAGACAGATGCTCTGGTCTCTTGTGGCAGATGTTGGGTGATGATGTCAAGCCTCTTGTTAAGGAACATGAGGATGATCCTTGCTCTCTTTGGACAGCTTTGGAACAACACTTAGAAAGGCAGGCGCTCGTTTCACTGCCTACCGCACTCTCACCTCTATTCGTCTTGGTGAGGGTGAGAGCTTAATCTCTCTGGTTGGTCGCACTGCTACTGCCATGAGAGCGCTCAAAGAGTCTCGCACCAAGGACTTCACTCTAGACAACGCACATGCAGAGTTGCATGCTATGGTCCTCTTTATGGCTCTCCCTGGTGAAGGGCGCTTTGCTATCCTTAAAGCGCCCTTTGAGCAATCCCCTGATGATCTAGATGCCACTAAAGTCGAAGTTGCCTATCAGGCATTCAGATCTGCTAATCAGGGAAATCATCTGCCAACCAGAATCCTTGGCCATGGTTGCATCCACCTCTGCTCCTGCTGCCCTTTCATCTCCTGCTGTTGCTCTTGCTGCTGCACCACCTCCTGCACCTGCTGCGACTTCGGTCTGCCCAGGGTGTGGGAAGCCAGGCCATTATCTCAATCACTGCTTCAAGTTCCTTGAACTTATTGGCAAGAAGCAACCTGGTGGTGGTCCAAATGCAACGTCCCAAGTGGCCTCTAATGCAAGTCTTCTAACTACCTCCACTTCATCTTTTGCTGATAAACGATGGAACTCAGACTCAGGCGCCACATTGCACATGACCCATCAACGTGGGCTTCTGCTGAACGCCGTTCCGCACAGGGTTCCCATCCAAGTCGCAAATGGAGTTGTAGTGTACTCTGAATTAAAAGGAGAGATCTTGCTTAGGCCACTTATACACGGACATAGTAGCAAGCATGTTATTCTCACAAATGTCTTGTATGTTCCCAATCTATCTCATAACCTCGTCTCTACCACCTATCTATCTCGTGTTCATGGCTACTCTATTCTCATGGAGCAGAACACTATCTGTTTTGTTAAGGATGGTGAAACATTCTTTGAAGCGGATATTGACGAGGGGAACCAAGCATTTGTGAGAGAAGTGCCTTCTGATTCTGTTTCAGCTTTGGCTGCAGTTGGGACTTTGCCTCTTGATCTGGAACTGTTGCATCGTCGACTTGGGCATCATAATGACACCCAGAAGATCTTGAGCAAGAATCTGGTTACTGGTGCGAAGCTTACTTCAAATCAGAAGCCAGATCCCATCTGTGAGCCTTGCCTTGCTGGCAAGCTGAACGCGGCTCCATTTCCTTCCACTGGTCATCGTGCATCTGCACCTCTTGAATTAATACACTCTGATCTGAAGCAGTACAAAGTGTTCACCCGTGAGGGGTGGAGGCATCGTATTGTCTTTGTTGATGATCACACAAGCTTCAAAGTGTGTATGCACATGAAGCGCAAGAGTGGTGCGCTCAATGCATTCAAGGTGTTCAAAGCTTATGCTGAGAATCACTTTGGTTGCAAAATCAAAGAGTTTCAAGAGGATGAAGGTGGGGAGTACATGTCTCAAGAGTTTGAGGATTTCCTTGCCTCTTGTGGCATTGTGCGCCGTCATTCGACAAGGAATAGACCGCAGCAGAACGGGACAGCAGAGCGTGCTAATCGCACGATAGATGAGCACACTACGGCTATGCTACATGAAGCTAATCTGCCGCCTTCTTTTAAAGCGCTTGCAGTTGCGGCTTATGTTCATGTTAGCAATATGCATCCCTCAGCTCATATCCCCGGAGATACTACTCCGTTTGAGCTGTGGTTCAAGCGTAAGCCTGATGTGTCACACCTTAGGGTGTGGGGTTGTCTTGCCTATGTTCATGTGCAGAGAGATAAACGGGACAATTCCGGCATCCACTTTCAAAAGTGCGTCTTTGTGGGATATCCCACACAACACAAGGGATGGCTCTTCTACAATCCAGAGACACGCAAAACCGTTGTCTCTGAGCGCGCAGTCTTTGACGAGCGCTATTACCCTGGGAACAAACCAACTCTTCTTAAACTCTGTCCTAATAGTCCATCCTCTGAATTTGTTGATCTTCCTCCAGTTGTGCAGGAGTTGCGCAATTATGGGGGAGATGATGATGAGGATGATGACTTTGGTGTTTATCATGCACCACCTCCTGCTCCACCTCCCAATCCCCCAAATCCAAATCCTCCTCCTTCCAATCACAGTTCTCGTTCGCCTTCACCTCCACCTCCTCATGACAATCCACCTCCTCCTAATGACCCTCCTCAGCAGCAATCACCGCCTCCTTCTCCTATTGGAATTGCTGCACGTCGGCGGTACCATGGTCAAACCACTGAACACAAGCCTGCTGCTGAGTGGTGGAAAGTCAACCAACCTCCTGGGCCAGTTGAGCCCGCTCCTGCTGATCCGCCTGTTGCGCCGGCAGAGCCGGCTCCTCCTCAAGAGGATGAGGAGAGTGATGATGAGTTGCTTCTCAAAGCGCTTATCATTGCTCATGAAGGCGATCCTTTGAGCCCTTACCTCCAAGCGCTTAATGCTGCTCATGTGCATTCAGCAGAGTCTGCTCTGCATGCTGGCGAGCCGCGCTCTTATCATGAAGCGCTTAAGCGTGAGGATGCTCATTTGTGGAAGGAAGCAGCTCTTGCTGAGATTAATGCTCTGCTTGAGAACTGCACCTGGGAAGTTGTTGATGCACCCCCTGGCGTTAAGCCAGTTCGTTCCCAATGGGTCTTTGTTATAAAGCACAAGTCTGATGGCTCCATTGAGCGTTACAAGGCGAGACTCGTTGCAGATGGTCGCACCCAGAAATATGGTGTTGACTACAACGAGATTTTCTCCCCTACTGTAAAACCTGCCACACTCCGCATTGTCCTTGCACTGGCTGCACAGCACGACCTCAAACTTCGTTCCATTGACTTCTCATCTGCCTACCTGAATGGTCACTTGGAGGAGGACGTCTATATGACTCAGCCACCAGGTTTTCCTCAGGGACGGCATGACCAGCTCCTTAAGCTTCATCGCACCATTTATGGTCTGAGGCAAGCTGGCCGTGAATGGTACAAGGTCCTGTGTGCAAAGCTGGTTAAGATGGGCTTCACATGTCTCCAGTCTGACCGCTCTTGCTTCGTCTTCGCTAGAGGCTTGACGCGTGTCATCATTCCTATCTATGTTGATGACAGCACCATTGCTGCTAAAGATGATGCTGAAATTGACAAGGTCATTGAAGAGCTCTCTAAAGAGTTCAAGCTCAAAGATCTTGGTCCCACAGAGTGGTTGTTGGGTATCAAGATCGAGCGTGACCCTCAGACTGGAGCCATTACCCTATCTCAGCGCCAGTATGCTCTGGACATGCTTGAGGACTTCAACATGTCGGACTGTCATCCTGTTTCGACGCCAATGCTCCCTGGTCTAGTCTTGACCAAGGAGATGGGTGCCAAGTCAGATGAGGAAGCCAAGAAGTACCATGGCATCTATATCTCTGCTGTTGGTCGCCTCATCTATTTGGCTACTCAAACGCGTCCTGACTTGTCCTATGTCGTTGGAGTTCTTGCACGGTTCAATTCCAATCCTGGTGAACTCCACTGGAAGGCTGTCAAGCATGTGTTCCGTTGAATCAAAGGGACACTTGATTATGGCATTACCTATACAAAATCACCTCAGCCCGTTCCTCCTATCACTTATGCTGATGCCAATCATGGCGGTTGTCCAGACACTGGCAAAAGCACCGGAGGTTACGTGGTAATGAAGTGTGGTGGACCAGTGAGCTGGAGGAGCAAGTTGCAATCCACTGTCTCTCTTTCTACTACTGAGGCAGAATATCTTGCTGCCTTGGAAGCTGGGAAGGAGATCAAGTGGGTGCGCAATTTGCTTCATGAATTGGGCTATGGAGTGTCTGGCCCTTCCCTTCTCCTCATGGACAACCAGTCTGCAATCCAGGTTGCTAAGAATCCTGAGCACCATGGACGTATGAAGCACTTGGACTTGGCCTTTTACTGGCTCAGAGATCAAGTTGCCAAACGGTTCATCTCTGTGGACTATGTTCCCACTGGAGATCAACTTGCAGATATCCTAACTAAGGCCCTTGCACGTCCTCTTGTGGAAAAGTTGCGTGGTCTGATAGGATTACGGGGGAGATGAGTGAGACTTGTCTCGTCACGGGGGAGTGTTGGAATGTGGGTTTTGCCTCTGACATCTCTCACTCTGATGAGTGTCACCACTTTGATCCTTTATGATCCTATCATCAATATCTGATCCTACTGATCCTATCCATCCCTTTGATCCTTTATGATCCTATCATTGATACCTGAGATCCTACTGATCCTATGTCCTTTGTTCTCTTTATGGTAATCCCCTTGTTCCCAATTAGGTCTTCCCTTTCATCTACCATATGTAGCATTCCCTTTGTTCATCTACCTATATATACAGCCTAGCTAGTGCCTTGAGTCCTCAGTTCTCACTGTTGACTTCAGGCAAGTATTTACTTCACATTGCAATCTACTAGAGTTCTCACTGTTGACTTCAGACCTCTGTGCTTGCCTGTTCAACACCAAGGATAGGGCGAGGGCATGGCGGGCCCTAGGTTTCTCTCACCATATACCTGTTTGTCAATTGTTCAGTCTCTTATTATTTATTAGTGAAAGGTATAAAAGGCATCGTTTCCTGTACTGGTAAGGTAGACACCATCCACCCTCGACAAACGTCACGTGTCGTGACAGTCACACTTCCTTCTTAGGCGGAGCCGGCGAAAGCAAGTGGTATTAGCACAACGAGGAGGCGGAGGGCTAATCCCTCTGACCAGATTATGTATATACATGTAAAGAAGTTATGGACAAAAAACTAGAACTATAGAGCTACCCTATGTTAGTGAATTAAGCGAATTATATGTGAAATCAAGATATTGACAGTCAATGAACTCCCGCTGCGTCGAGTTCCTCCAGAATTGTTGCGGGATAGGTTCTATGTCCAGGGTATCTCTTGGCAATCCAAGCCGCTTGAGGTCCAGTGAGCTTGTGATTAAGGTATGCGTCTCCAAAGCGATGACAACGGTTAGCAAATCTGAGAATGGCCATTGGATTAGTATTGGCGGGGTCAGAGCATGAAGAAGACACTTTACCTTCTCATAAATAACAGAGGGACGGTGTCTAAAGACTCCATAGTGTTCTTTTCCAAAACATCCTCTCGGGAGGACTCGGGCTTCAGTCGATACAGCCTCTTCGCATAGCCCCAGACCATCTCGATGGGGTTGAGTTCGCAATGAAACTTCGGCAGGAATAACACCTCGACACCATCCTCTTCACACTGCTCTTCCAGTAGGGACTTAGCAGCCGCAAAGTCCGGTAGGTTGTATACCACCCGCCGACAACAACATTTTGAAGTCTCCGTCTGATCTTTGCACTTGAATTGGGGACACTCAGTCTTCAAATCAGCATACTGGTGCATCCCGCGCTCCTCCAAGATTCGCTTCATCCCCTTGAATTTGCCAGGATGTTGCGGGTGGTTGTCAGGAAAGTACAGATCCTGCGGTTTACCGTCGTCAAAAAATGCACCCGTCATTTTCACCTTCTCCTTGACCAGATTGCGTTTAGGATCGTAAATGACCTTGCCATCAGGACCGCGTTTGTTGACCTCGACAAGGAAATTGGCGGATTCATGATTTTTCCGGGTGCCGGAGGGGCTTTTTGGCATGCCGCAGGCAGACAGGGATCCTTCCGCTTGCTTCTTGTGAATAGTAGTGTTGTCATACACGAATACATGGTCGAAGTCTGGCCAGAGTTCCTTCACGAGGGCACGGGCTGCCGCAGCCTGTTCAAGCACTTCATCGGAAGTGAAATAACCATCACGTCCTTTTCCTGGGCGCAGATATCGGCGTGCATTTCGCGTGAACTTGTCTGGATCACGGAGCCACCCGAAGTCCGATGAGAAGAAATCAGCAACCATGAAAGAGTGCCCCTCCCCCTTCTGATACAGTTTTGCGGGTGAATCTTTGTGATACCAAGTTTCACGCCGTCGATCATGGGCATAAAAAATACTTTTATCATGGTACCAGACAATAACTCGCCGTCCTGGCACCGAGAACACACCAGGTACGGGGTTGCCGTCAATATCAAACACCTGAACTCGCTTTGAGAGGTCAAAGAGGCAAGGTAAATAGACATTGTCTCGGTAATAGACAACATCCGGACGCTCATGTCCATCAACATATTGCCCTTTCTTAGGACTGGTGAATCTAAAGTGTGTGAGTATTCAAGCGACACACACAGGAATTTGGCCAACCTATAGCCCAGCTCATCAAGATATCGACGTGCCGTGGTCGCAGAAATTGGTTTATCAATCCCGTGTTCTTCGCGGACAGCAGGATCATTCAAAAATGAGACAAGTTTGTCGACGGTAATCTCTTTGCCGAGTGTCTGGAGATGCAGCCGAATGTCATCCGCAAGATCTTCGTCTGACAACATGGTCTCGTTCCATTCCCCATACGGATTCACGTCTAAAACTTCGCCGCTCAAGATGAACTGGCGAGCCAAAGCAGCTAATACACGGGCACAATGTGGGCCGCGTCCAAGTCCATGAGCCAAACTGGCAGAAGCGCCCCAGCGACCATAGGTACTGGCCACTGTCCCGGGAGTCACGTAAAAATTGAGCATAGTTTGTATGCCAATGAGCCGGTTCCTTGTGAAGGCACTAATATCTGGATCTTTGTATCCGACACCCTTCAATCCAAAGAGATCGGAGCCACGCAATTCTCCTCGCAGAAATCTTTGCACGCGCTCAAGAGCTAACCGAGCTTCTTGAAGATTCGGGGCTTGCCGGAGCATTCCCTGGCGTGTCGCATGCTCATGCGCACGATCCAAGAAAGAGCGGGAGGCGGAAGGTCTAGGATAATCATCATCATATATTGGTGAAGTCGCCAGAAGCTCGTCCTCTGTCGGAGGAATATCGAGAAAGTCGCGAGGATCGTCTTCGAGGTTGCTTTCACGGAAGGACTGAGGTAATCGACTTGGCACGGGACGGGAGGCCGGACGGAATGTATTCATCGAACACCTGTCATCATCATCTTCCACCTCCTCCACCGTCACCTTCGGCAATTCCCACACAAATTGACGTGATTCGGGGGCAGCAGAAGCACAGTCGGAGCCCAGGAACATGGAATGACGTGCTGACACGGGAGGCAAAGTGTATGGGCGTGGGTTCATGGCCCCCGTCCGACACTTGCCATGACACTTACCATGGCATTTGCCAAGTGTCACATCTCCCTTTGTGACAGCTTTGTCTGTGACTAACTGTATTTACGTTCTTTTTGTTGCTGCCTCAAAACACACGAGAATTTTTCACTCTAAAAAAACAAGAGCCTGAATGAAATGCTGTATGTGAGGGAGAGGGATCTGAAATTTGTGTGGTACATTCCCGAGCGAGGGCCTTCAGAAAATTCCGCCCTAAATTGCCGCATGTCTGGCAGAGGCCGAGATGTGTAACCGGCAGTGCATCACATCAGGTTCTGGACAGGTCTCTGCCCTTGGATCCAATCACAAGGAAACGCAACTTGACAAAGATGCGATAAAAACAGCTCCACGGCAAATGCCGAGAGTCACAGTGTTACCACAAAGGGAGGCGTGACAACTGGCAAGTGTCGTGGTAAGTGCCATGGTAAGTGTCGAGCCGCGGCCATGAACTTAGGTTCACGCTATTTGCCTCCCGTGTGAATGGGTCCGAGTTGTCTGACGCGTCAAACACGTGAAAAGTGTTAATTGACGCGTCTGAGGCACCATTCGACACGACTTTACTGATAGTACTTGCTGTGTCCTGTGTTTAGAGAGCTTGGATACTATTCTGATAGAGAACTAGGCTGTCTACTCACCTGTCTATCCTCTTTTCGTCTCTTCCTTGGCGAGAGCCACTTCTTCACTTTCTTGGGGCTGAGCTCATCCCGAACGCGCTTCGTGCTATTGGTGATATTCTTGAAAAGATTTGCAGCCTGCGTCTTCTTGGTCTTCGAATCCCTTCCCATACACCGTTTGTACGACGCGCTCGTGAAGAAAGTGGTGATTTGGGCAAAGATCTCTAAATTCCGGGCCGAAATCACTCCATATTTGCCCCGTTTTTGGCGCCAGACAGGTCGCACACCTTATTCCCACATTCTGGTCAGAGGATTTGAGCTAATTCTATCTACTAGTGACTTTACAGACTGTATTTTGCAGGGAAGTCCGAAAAAGGAAGTTGTCACACTGCGTCATGTGACATTTGTCGAGGGTGGATGGCGTCTACCTTACTCCAGTGGATTCCCTCCTCTCGTTGTGAGCGTCAAGCCAGTATTGGCTTCGTGAACAACTAGACATTGGACTCCATTCGAGATAAACTCCAGAAGCTTATTTGTTTTCTTTGGTTTGTTTCGTCAATATATACTGTCTGTTGGATCATCTCTTGAATTGTACGCGTGAATATTGGAATTTTGGGAACTTACGCGTGGAATTATAAGAACTTTTGACCTATGGGACGCGTAAAACAGTTATAAGGCATCTTTCGCGAGTGATATATTGGCGGCTTTACAAGGATCTAAAACACCTAAACCTCTTGAGAAGAGTTACATCTCAAACCTTTGTTGAAACCCACACTTCCTGTGTCAACATAGGACTCGTATAGATGTTCTCTGTACAAAGTCAGCAATCGCGAAAGCTTAAGTTTTGTATATTTTGAGTATTAGGATAGTTGGATTGCCACAGTCTATACTGGACTGGAACCCCGAACCTCACACGTCGATCTTATAGTGGTTTAGGATTATATTTGGGATTTAATTCCTTTCATTTCTTGGGTGTTTTCCATAGTTGCCCTATAGTCAGCGTTTCAACGGGATGACACATTGGTTGGTAGCTAGATTTGAGAACAGATGTTGGTTGTAGGATTCATGAACAAGAGAATACGGGTTGGTTGTAAGTTTTGAGAACCGATTTTAAATGAAAAATACAGGATGATACCGAGAAAGCCAGAGAGAGAGGGTGGTAGTGGGATCCCAACACCATAGCCATCATTCTGCCCGCGGACATCGGATTTTCAGCCGGCAGGCATCGCACCGGTCACCCTCTGTCTAGGCCATCTAAGTAGATAAGGGAGATTGCGAGTAGACTGCTCTCCTGTGAGGGTATGGATAGAGAGGTATGGAGTGAATGTAAATAGAGGATGTTGCGGTCTTCGACCGCTGTAAATATAGCACAGTGCAAGCTAATACCAAAACTCTCCTCTTTTGTCAATTTAGTTGAGCCTTAAACAAAGTGGTGGTGGAGGAAATATGTAGTGGAAGAATAGTGAGTCACACATTGTCACACTACTGCCGAATCTTCGGCACCACTCAAAATTTTCAAACTCCGTCCCTGTAATGGGTCGTATTTATATTTGAATTACTCTTTAGCTACAATTCACGTGTACACGATGACGTGAGAAATCTTATCATCTTATCCACCTACTACTTGCACCTAAGCGTCCGAAAGTGTCATTAAGCACTTAGGACTGAGGGTCATAGTTAAGGTGAGTTTCTATTCAAGGTACTACTAACATTTTCTAGCTCTCGACTCTCGAGTGCGCCCCTTACAGATATCTGAAGGGGTTGAGAACACGGCCTTCAGATCTCTGTAGCGCCCTACTTCTCTCGCACTCACACCATTCGGACGCCTTACCTCAAACCACACTACTTCTCGCTCGCTAGACGCTCCCTCCGCGCTCCCCGTATATTTGTAGGGTAAACGGGTCCTACAGTCCCCGCCCTTTGGCAGGGCCCGAATAGTACCAGCCTGCATACTGCAAATCCGTCCACCCTCAAAAATTTGCAAATAGTATGCAGGCTGGTCACGAGCCTAGGTGAGCGGCCCAAATCCAGTACGCACAGTTCTTGAGTCTTGGAAAAGGAAATGACCGAAGCAACCAAGCGTGAGGAAAGAAAAGGAGAGGGTGGGTGGGCGAAAGGATGAGGCTGAGAAAGCAGAGGTAAGGTAGGTCACATCACAGGTAATGCTAACTATCTAATCTCCCTTATCTTCCACTAAACCCAGCCGCTCGCAAGCTCGCGTGGGCTTAGCTCACACCTAACCTAAAGGTTAAGCAATAACGGAGGTCACCCAAATCTGGCGGTGAATTTTTGAAAGGAACAAACATTTCACCTTGCTTTAGCTAGGTCCCCCACATTGGATTAGTCGGGTGATTTAAAGTCTGCCATCTGCTGATCGAATACAACTGTAAACAAAGATAAGATGGTGGCAGTGCACAGACCAGGGCTGAGAGTGGGTCGAACCCTGCCATCTGCTGATTCAAAATATGAACAAATATCGGTGATACCCGTTCATCTGCGTGGTTGAGAACAAGTAATCTGTAGAGAATTGATCTGCCGGATTCGCCGGATCCGGCGGACGTTGCCGTGAACGAGTCAAGAGGCCGTGAAGGTTTGCTCAAATCTTGCACGATCTGTGGGCTTTCGTGCACGACCCTGGCCATTGTGCACGACTTGCGGCCTCCTTACATAATGGTTATCCACCACCGTTCAAGAGAGCTTGGCTCTTTCACGAATCAACTGATCTCAAATACAATCAGTAAATTCATTCACGGATCCCGCACCCCTTCATGGTCGACTCAATCGAACACGAACACCCGGCTCGTTCACACGCTTGCTCGACTCAAATACGATTTGATCAATCCCTCCACGAAACGGGCTTCATTGAGCACGCAATCTGCCCTCCTTCGCAATTTTGTTCATCAAAATTTAAACTTCTCTGATCCCTGAACGACATGTCTGGCTTCGTTCAAGAGACCTGCGTCAACGCTTTGGGCCTCCAGCCTATCGTCACTCGTGTCAGGAACCCTCAACAACCATCAGTTGCTGTGACTTTTGTCTTAAACCCCAACCTCGCTCGCGAATGTAGTCTTCCAGCAAGCCCAAAGCTCAGCCAAAGCTCTCACTGCTGGTACACACCACAATTGGTTTGGTTATTCCTATTCTTCTCGCCTACCTCCCCAGCTGAAAACATCAAATGCAGTACCTCCCCCGCTGTCGTTTGCGCGCGACGCTGCGACACCTAGTCAGTGTATGGGATAGACGGGGAGAATCACAGGCAGGGGTCAGTCAAGGTGCATATGCTTTACATTTCATTTTTTGTTTCCCAAGCTAAGTCCTTGACCGTTAAAAGCTCGTATGAAGTTCATATACGTTTGAACGACTATCTTCAAAAGGGTATACAAAGTCTTGTTACGACTGCGAATCTGTGGTCTCGGAGGTAAATTCTCTTCATACCAAGCTTCCAAAGAACCTGAACTCATTCCTTTGGCTGCAGTGCATGCTTCGTTTTGTAACACTTGTGTTTTGTGGCTACAGGTACGTGTCATCCATTCTTTCAATTATTCTTCAGTTCATTCTGGCGCCACTTCATGTCAGAACATTTTCGTCAGTCCAAATTCCTGTTTACTGCTCGTTTATCAACGTCTGCGATTAGTGTGAAACATTCAGAGATTTTCAGCGAGCAAGAGTATGATGGCGGACTGTGGGGCTGCTTGGCACAATGAACATCCCCAGTGTTCATCGGCAGTAAGTTTTCATGTTGTTCTCATCGACGCAACGACGCGTCGCATCTCAGTGGCTTGAAGCTGCCCTCACCTGACCCGTTATCATGCCACTTTTGAGGTTTATGTTTTCTTCGATTCAAACTGTAAAACTGAGAAGCATCAGTGTAAAAACTTTTTGCGCTCAAGGATGAAAAGTTAAGGCCGGCCGCAGATAGGTGGCTGTGTGTTTGATGATCCATTGATCCCTTGTTCGGCATTGGGACTTAAAACAAAGCTTTGCTCCACGCTCCTTGCTAGTATCTCTTCGGATAGCATCGGCCAGCTCATTCCATTGGGATATATTCTTAAGAGGACCAAACTGCCAGCTCATCTAGGCTAAAACGACTACCTCAAGTCTTGAGTTGAACCCATCATCTGTGTGCTTGTGTGCTGCTCTGAAACTGACCATCAGCTCTTCCTACAAACCAACCAAGAATAGAGCTCTTTTATGTACCTCTGCATCTAAATGGTTATAGTGGTCATTATGCTGTGGTGTCTTTGTTGGTTTCAACCGGTTGAATATTTTGATAACTCGGCCATCACCTCGCATCAATCACACAGCCACCGGTCTTCGGACCGGCCCAAACATTTTACACCTGCACCGAAAAACTTTCTACTCTACTCGAGTGAAAGTTTTTACACTTGCAAACAAAAGTTGAGTTTTGAAGGTTTTTGCACTTTTTTTCTACTCTGACTCAAAATGGACTTTTTATACACATTTGATTAAAACGACAGATTGACCGCCATAACCATGTAGGCAGCTGATACCACAGATCAACTCGAAAGCTAATGAAATTGAGAAACAGACTTTTGAGCCAGGTTGATTGTAAAGTATTATTCAGGTAGTTGAAGTCATACTGCGCCGTGTCGTGTTTCTGTGGTACTCAGTTGTAAATTGTGACGGCTAGAGTTAAAGCATTGACCTGGAAATGACGAAACCAGCCGAATGAATAAGATTTATTGGAAGCTTGAACAAACACAAAATTCGTGAACGAGTACTAGACAAGTCGTGAACGAGTAAATAAATCGTGAATGAGGCTAGAAACCTTGAAGGAGCCCTCACCCTGTCTTGAACGAATTTAACCTTCTTGAACAAAGTCACACGAATGAGTTAAACTTGAACGATTCACGGTTTCGTTGACGAGGAGTAAAGTCGTGCACGATTTGGCCTGAGTCGTGAAGCTGCCAGGCTAAAATATCTGAGAGCCTCTCATCGTTCACGAATTTCGCCCCACTGAAGGAGAGTGTTGAACATGCATAGCGAGGACCAGATCGTTCACGACAACGTCCGGCGGATCCGCCGGATCCGGCGGACGGCTGCTCTACACATTGAATTTTCATGCGTGGTTGGCCAAAATAAAATCAGGTTCAATTGCAAAGCAGTCTGCGCGCGTTGACCAGCTCGCATTGGGCTGAATTTGTCTCGGAACTTCGGCTCAAAGCAAGGTGGTAAGGCTGACACACAGCCACCTGGTTGACAAGGCTAGATCAGAGTTTTGCCACAGCTAACCGGTACTTAGTCGACATCACGCAAAAACGATTTTGCCACTATGTTATTATTCCAGGCTACATCTGAAGAAGTCCAGGCAGAAAACACATTTTCGTACAGCAATACCTCATAGCGCTAAAGTCACGGAGATTTTGATCTGCCAGTACACATATACTGGCAGGTAGATCAGTCCAGGGAAAGAGGCGTAGCGGGGCGAGTGTACTGAAAAACCTGCAGAGTGACAGTCTACCATCCTTCTATTGGGTAGACTTGATTGCTATTGTTCGAAATATTTGGAGTGGTCTCAACTACAAGTACATTCACACAATCATCGGTGCAATGACTGCTAATTGAACATGAATCCTGTGCCAAAAATCAGACTATGCGAAGGAATAAGGATGCTCAGCGCATACCTCGACACGCAGGAGCCCCACAGAAACATTTATTCTTTGCAAAGGACTTGGATCCCTTTCCGTCGTCTTCATCCCCATCCTCGTCGTCGGCATTGTCTGAACCATCCGGACCCTTCGCCAGTAAGGACATGACAGTATCAAAACCACAATAAAGCTCGCTCACACTGATTCCAGAGTACGCGAAGCAAAGCTCCTCTTCAGGACCAATCTCGCGCAACGCAAAGAGCGCAATATGACATTGGAAAATGTCTGGATGATCGATATAGCAAGCGTTGACATGGCAATTGGGATCGCAGGAATGGTTCTAGATATGAGTTCAGTTAATATAGGCTGGGTCGTCCATACACGATCTTACCAAGAAGCGTGTAAACTACGAGAGAAAGACGTCAGTAGGCTGAGACAAAAAGAGCACACTGCACCTCACATTTCCCACATGGTATGCGTCGACGGTGTATTCTACGTCCGGGTTCAGTTCTTCGGTATGGTACCAGTCATGGCTCATCAGATACGTGCGGCCTGACTTGTCGTACACACTAGAAGAGGATTAGGTATCGCTCAAAAACAAATCGACTCTGATCTTACAGTCCGCGTCTCTCGCAAATATCATCGCGCAAAAATTCCCCTGTGTACAGGCCTATGAATGTGCCCTTCGGTATCTTCTTCCCTCCTGCGTTGAAGACGCCTACAATACAGATCAAGCACCGCGCTGAGTGAATGAGAAGAGCCTCACCCCAACCCTTATCCGCAGTCTTCTTGATTGCCACTTGACATTTTCTGCCGTGCTGGACGACCTGAGCATATTCAGAATGAGTGTCTTATATACAGACAGAATGAGCGTCGGCTGACCCGATTCTTGCACTCGTCGTCGTCACACGCGCATAAAGAGTTGCACTCGAAGACGGGCGGGCCACGGAATTTCAGACAACCTTTGTTGTCGTACGCAAATCCATCTACGCCATAGTCGACCAACTCCTTCCTTTGTCGCTTCAGACAAGAACAAGTCGTTGATTTGGGATCACATTTGCCAACGCAATCACAGCCCACCAACTTCGACATGTCCGGGGGATCGATTCCTTCACCCAGCCATAGTTCATTCGAATAATAGAACTCCCAAGGCGGCGACGGTTCGTCGTCAACGTCATTGATGATTTTGATCGCGGGTGCATCTGGTTCATCTTCTGCAGTGTTTTCCAGAATTGCACTCTCGAAGACTTGTCGCATATGGGGCAACATACGGAAGGTTTCATCGTAGCTATGGACGTGGTCATGGAGGGTGCTGACCAATTCGGTAGCATAATGCACGCGGGGCTTGAAATTGCGAAGGTCTTGTTTATAAGATTGCCACGTCAAGACTGGATATGGTGACTGCGCTGCGGATTCAACAGACGATAGAGAGGTATCATCGCGCTTGCCGAAGAAATCATCGACGGAGGAGGCCGGAGAAAGTGGCAACGAATCGTCGTTTTGTTCGTCAGGGGATATAGAACGCGAGTCTCCATAGCCACTGCCAGCAGAGGAATTCGAGGACCGGCGAGAGGAACGTCGTAGAGGTCGGGGTGAGGTCGAAACTCCCGAAGCTTCATCACCAGAGGCCTGTAAACCGATTTAATAAATCAAATAGTATGAGAAAGCTATCATACCTCTAGGAAGTCCCTTTCTGATGGCGTCGTTGAGGGTAAGGACGCAGGCTGATCGAAATATGAGCAACTATCGGTGGACAAGTCTTTACTACTTGCCTCCGAGAGATTATCCGGATCGACAGCTGGCACTGCAAGCTCTTCAACAAACGCTTCTTCGGGATCTGTCGACGATGAAGGATTATAATATTCTGGAGGGCCGATGTATTCGAGATCATAGACCTCAACGTCATCGTAACTGCGCCGCTCGCATGACGGAATCGGGCGATCTACAACAAAAGAGAGACAAGATAAGCATTGGGATGAGGGAGACGCAAGATGACTCTTTACCCTGAGTTTCCGGCACGGTGGAATCCTCCTCTATCAGTGTCTTCGAGGTCGAGGAGCTTTCTGGTCACGGCATGAGCAGAGGAAGCCAAGAAAGACATTCACTAACCAATAGCTACCTCCATCGAAGCAGGCTCAGTTGCGAGATCTGTAGTCGACACCAACGGCTGCGGCATCTCATCCACATCCATCTCCCCGGGGTCGGATACTGAAAGATGCAGGGCGTTTATCTCGGACAACCCACCGTTGCTGGTGCGCAGTGGCCCCTGTTCGGGTAGTGGAGAAAACACAGGTAAGCTGGGACCACTGGGCAAATCGCCTTCTCTGTTGGGGGACGTCGCTTCATATTGCCCGGATTCGGCCACGTCCTCTCCAGCCCGAGTCACGTCGGCCGCTAATTCGTTGTTGAGAGACGAAGTCTGCGAGATGCCTAATTCTGCTGCTGTAGTGCTCGACGAAACGGACCGCGATCCTGCTGTGATGGACGTTAAGGTGGTCCTGACATCATAACTTCACTTACCCAATATCTTCTTTAATCGATTCGCTTTCGCCTGGAGTATTTCTTCCATGTTTTGCGCCGGACCAATTGGGGTGGGCCTGATGGGAGGGACGAAAGCAGGTGCCGAAACGCTCTGAGGTGCGGATTGAGTGGCCGGTGCCTCCGTTTCGTCGTCGGAGAGGGTGAGGTCGATGATATCGTTGATGAGAGATGAAGAGGTTCTGCTAGGGGGTTTTTCCTGCTTTATGCGCGGTTTCGCGGCATTGCTGCTCAGCGTGCGTTCAGTCTGTGGCATTGAAGGCGTAGATGATGGTGAGATGGCTCGACGGGAAAACTGCGGCAGCGTAGATAATGATTGTGCATTGCGTTCCCCCGTCGCGATGATGGCGTCGACCAGACTCTTCTGACTCCATTGATGGCTATTGAGCTTCACCGAAGCAGGCTTTTTCATCGCGGTTGGGGGCGGAAGTTCAGTAGGCACGTTCAAGTCAGCGCCAGCGCCAGTGGAACTTTGTCGTGTATGACCGTCCGTTGCAGGCGTTTTATCTGCGGACTGCTGAGGCGGATTTTGCTGGGACTGTTTCTTGGGCAGTGGTGCAGGAAGACGAGCAAGATCAAGCCTGGGAACAGCCGCTGTCCCTTTCGAAGGAAGGCCAAGTTTTCGCTGCAAGGCGGCGGCAGGCGTATCCAGAGCTGTGTCACGAATACTGTGATACGGTGAATCGGACTGGAAGGACCGACTAGTGCTAGGGGCAGGGAAAGAATTACTTTGCACTTGCACGCGGGTCGACGGTCGAAGAGGTGTACTCGGCGGCGATCTGGGCGAGGGACGATTCGCAGATGCAAGAGGGATATGAGGAGAAGGAGGAGGTGTTGTCTGCTTGAGAGCATGTACTGGGAGATCGACACGGAAATTTGGCTCCGCAGGGTGTGCCAGCATTTCAGCCGATGGGGTGTGGTGGTCTCCACGTCGAGTGGCATCGACAGAGTCAGGGAGGTCACTGGCAGGTCGAGGGGAAGCGGAGGGCGAAACGACAGGTTCCCCGACAAGAGGTGTAGACTGTTCGTCGTCTAGACCAACTTCGGGCACTGTAGACATCGGGAGGCGGTCTGGAGACTCGCGAGGAGAAAATGGAGCATCAGTAGGATGAACCGTTGGTAAGGGAGCGTGGGATGTAACATTTTCCTGCTGAAGCGGCGGAGTGTACTTGGCCATAGCGTCGTTACCTGCAGCTCGGAGACTCTCGGCAGCTGCGTCGCCCGCTGTTAACTGGGTAAAATGAGACAGATCCTCGCCACCCGAGTCCATCCCATCATCAGGACCGAAATGTTCCTCCTCCTTCGGGAAGGTAGGAGAAAGAGCTTGAAGGTTGGGTGAGTCGATCGTAGGCTTCTGCTTGATATCCAAGACGGTGGACTTGGAAACCTGTGCAGGTTCATCGTCGCTGTCGCTGATCACGATAATGTCTCCAGACGGTGCTGACGGCGGGTCTGTTTTCTTCTCAGCTTTTCTCGCCGCAGATTTACGCTTCACTGTCTCCGATTCCGAGTCGCTATCCAGCACAATCACTTCCCCCGAATTGATCACGGGCTTGGGTTTTGGCGGTTTTTCGGGTTCTGGGGAGCTATCGAGATCTATGATATCCGCAGCTGCTGTAGGTAAACCATTAGAACAAGACGTCTGCAGCGCAGTTTCGGTCATACCATTCTTTCTGACCGGTGCAGATGCTGTTCGGAGCGATGACGCACCCGGTTTGAAGCGCTGTCGCATTGTATCCCTCTCAAAAGCACTGTTACGAGTCGGGGGCGCGGACGCGGACGGGAAGGAAGTCGCCTGAATTCGAGACCTTTCGGGGGCATTTCCCACTGGTTCCACGTCGTCAGTATTTCGCCGTCGACGCTTCTCTTCTTGGGTCCGTTTCACTGGTTTTGTACGGGCAGATGAAGCGAGATCCGCCATGGGCTTTGACGAAAGGTGTTTTGTGGGTTTGTGACTCAAACTTGGTCGAGATCCTGAAGCTTTTCGAGTAGACGGAGATCTAGAGCGACGGCGGGAAGGCCCAGCCACGGCGTCTTCTGCACTTTCATCCCGACGCGAAGGGACGGTAGAATCTAGAAAGTTTTGTGAGGAATTTTGTCGGTGGTCATTGAGGACAAAATGAGAACACCTTCATTCGTTCGGGAGCGTTTTTTTGCCGGCTGAGAAGTAGATTTACTGGCAGTTTTGCGTTTGCGTTGAGATTGGTTGAAAGTATGGTCATTTGGAACCAAGTCTTCGTCGGAATCGGATGGGGTAGGCTCTGCGGAGGCTTGTTATTGCGATTGTTGTAGGACAGCTCAGATGAGACGCGACCTTTGAGAGTCGACCAAGACGGCAGCTGAGACCATTCGCGAGCCATACCGGCCGCCAATGGCGCGTGTAGGAGACGGCGACGCGGCGTCGGGCGCGTGCGAGTTGACCGTTCCGGACAATGTTGTGAGTGTTTGCCTCAAACGCCCATTTGAACCAACCACAAATTCAGCAACTCCTCCTGCTAACCATCGGTGCATCTTGTCGTACTATTCGCTTTAGAACTGTTCATCGTCGACCGCCGTATACATCGCATCTTCCTATCAACTTTCCTCACGCGTGGCCTGTGTACAACAACTCGTTCGCCACTATTTATACTTGGATCGGTTGCTCGAAATCGAATCCCATACTATTTCAAGCACTGTAGTCAACAGATATCCTGCCGAAATCCCGACTCAGCAACCCTACCATCCACTGTGAACCATCCATTGCACCTACAACGCAACTTATACGGCACCCGTTCATGACTCTTTGGTAATTCTGACAGCTGCAGCTCTGCCGAGGTAAGTGGATGAAGTCACTCGCGGCGTTTCTTTTCCGGGACGCCAACGATGATGTCCGAGCCAGGATCAGTGATGCATCAGCCTAAACGCTCATTCATTCGTGCTTCTATAGTTCGCACGTCGAGAGATTCCCCCTTCTTGTCCTCACTGGGCCACCGGTGACCTGTGGCACCTCCAACCACCTTCACCTCCATGCACTCCATTCGCAGAACATTCACCGTCAACCCCGACGCTTTCGCTCCAGGACACCCTTATTCCTTCGACAGTTCCGGCAGATCTTGCCGTGTTTCTTTTTTGGAATACAGGGGAACAGGACCCCCATCTTCTAGCTTCGGCAATGTGGGGGACTTGTATGTTGACTTGACGCCTGGGTCCTATGCTCTATACTGGCGGGATCGTCAAAGCCGCGCGCCAGGTCAATGGCAGCGGTGGACTTCCGTTCTTCTCGACAAAATTCCGCTCTACAAGTTTCTAGTAGCTCATCCCTGGTGCGGAGACGCGCAGACATCTGACATCTATCTATGGGCTGATCTCTCTGGGGTGACTTGGAGCTCACGAGCCGAAATTTGCGCTAGTCGAGCAACCATGACCCAGAAAAACATCGCTACAGTCGCACCAGGCTCCAAGAATCCCGACGTAGAAGCTCTTGTGGCAGAAATTCTGGCTAACATGATTGCGCTAGAGGAGCATTCCACCCAGCACTCGAGCAGCAGGCATTCCGGATCTGGCTCTCCACCGGCAAGGCTACTCGGAGCTACAAGCGCGCCCGGCCCAGAGAAAAGACGGCGCTCAGACTCCTCTGCCAGCCAAACTCCCTCGCCTGAATTTTCGCGGGCACGCGTACACCTCCCTCCTTTGTCGACTTCCTCGATTCCACATCGAAGTCCAGTTCAGCCGCCCAAAAGCCCCGTGATGCCTTCTGTGTACCCACAATCCTCATCGCAGAGCCGCCGAACGTTGCGGCATACATCACCTCACCCAGTTCCCGAGTCCCGTCAATCGATCTCGGCTGACTCCCTTCATCGAAGAACGCCGCCTGCCTACGATTATCCAGTAGCCGGTCCTTCGAATTTACCTAGGGAACATTCGCATGGTCATCCGCCACTCAATCGTCAGTGACCTCAAATCTATTCATAAATTAAAATTTCGATCATTTCAATTCTAGCCCATCCAGGCGCCACCGAACAAGAGCTGCGTGAAAGTTTTGGTGAGGTTTCCGCACTGTAATAAATATTTCGCAGTGCTGCAAACTAATCTTTTGTCGCAAACACAGCGTGGAATGAAATGCAACGTGCCCAATTCGCCGAGGCGCATTTTAAACGAGGTATGCTTCTCTTTCCTCGTCATAATTAATTGTGGGCGTGATACCCGCCAGAATTGCGGCAGAAAAACCGGGAACTCTCCAAATGTGTGTATAAGTCATTTCTTTCTGCCGCTCCGAGCTCACTCTCATCAGTCAAGAAGAAAGAAAAAGATGTTATCAGCCGTGAGTTTTCTCCCTCCAGTTGACTGGAAGCGAGCTCAATTGGACCAGTGTCATTTATGTATCAGAAGAAGGAGCAAGAATTGATGGCAGGTCGGTGATATTTCCTTCTAATCGCATGTGGTAGGATGCTGACATACCGCACTCATATAGCCTTGGCTTCCGTCGAGCAACGGGCACAAGTTGAGCTTGAGGAACAGCGTAAAGGTAATGGCCGGTGCCATCATTGGCTCAGAATAATATTCATCGGAATTTCACAGCTGTACGTATCTTGGAACGTCAAGTCGAAGAGGCTGAGCAGAAGACACGCGAAGCAGGTATGTGACGAAGTTTGTGATCCAACAGACGCTGTTGGAATGTTTGGTCGCGCTGCCGGTGTGCTTGATTCGCATCGTTCCCCGTTCATTATCTATTGCGCATACGACCGAACAATCGTTCTACCTGCCGTCGGAACGGATTGAATTCCGCACGCAACTGATCACTGCTGTAGTCCGCGAACTGCATCTTGTCGAGACAGGTGGGAATAATTTTTTGAACATCTTCATGTTGTTCCTCAACTTAACATGGCCATAGCTCTAGCCGACGCCCGCCAGGAAATTTTACAACTCAAAATTCGCACCCCGGATAGTGCGCCACAGTCACCAAAAGGCATGTCGAGTCCCATAGACATAGACAGCGATAGAACGGAAGCCGAGAATTCGGCACCGCAGGATGGTACGCTTCAACAATTTGTGTTTGCGCCATTGTCTTAACGAAAATTAGACATGAATCGAGTCTCTTTCGCTCGGAGTGAGCGGCCAGGTCGGTTTCTTTGTATTTGCGATACCGCCCTCCGGCTGATCGCTTGTAGTTCGCGAACCTTCAGAAGGATGACCCAACCGTGTATTGCTTCGGAGCTCTCCATGTGGTTATTCAGTTTGACTTGTTACTATGATTCCATTTTAATATGGCCTTGCCTGGTCTGCAGGGAGGAGACTACGTGCGCGACCCATTACTGGACTGAACAACTCTGAATTCGGCGGCACGGTCCGTTCAATATCGAACTGCCACGGTACCTCAACAGTGCAACAACAGTTTTCTGTTGGGCAGTTCCGAATTCATGCTCTGGGTCAGATTCTAGCGATCAGATCACTCAAATGCAACGAGTGCTCAGAACAGGGTGCTGTATGAAAACCCCGTCAGCTTGACTAAATTTTGGCTTTCACAGACCGCAAATTTAGCGACGCCTCAATCACTGTGTTCAGAACTCCGACAGGAAGCCACGAAGGAGAGAGACATCACCGAGAATCACTGCGAACAACTTCACTTTCCCTCATCCGCCTGCTAATCGAGAGTGTGAGAATGCTTCGAACGGTCAAGATGCCTGTTTTCCGCGGCGTTGGCAAAGGCGGCGTCGGATAGGAATCCTTATACCCGAGACGACTCCTTTCCTACCGTGGGTGCTGGCTGGTGTTTGGTGACGGGGGGGAAGAAAGTAGGTTATTTCGAATGAATCACTGTTCCTCCCAGTCGACCGCCACATCAGAGATGTGGGGAAGGATTCAGAGAGGTCGCCAATAATAATCCTGTTGACCAAAAGAACTTCGCCCATCCATTGACATGCGTGCAGAATGCTCGTTTTTGGTTCGATCATGTTGAACATTTGCTGAAGCGGCGTCATAAATGGCTACAAGTCTCACAGTACGCGATTGAAATGTTATTAGATCAACTCTCCGTTTCCTTCTGAATAGCGGAGATTCAGTACCGAGTGCTCGTTAATCTAGAGCTTCTACTTACGACGTTGAAAACTTACCGGCCCGCGGCGAAGTCTCTTCTTTCTCCCTGGGTGGGCACTGAGTACTGAGCAGCAAATAGACTTTGCACTCTGGCCAATTCTTGGCAGTTGCAAATCTCGTCAAGCCCGTGCCATGCAGGTTGCAGCACATTGCGAGCGCCTACGAACACATCGGTACGAGACAAAGACGCTGAAGTCGACGATCTTGCCCCATGGGAATGAAATAATTCTGGTTTCCCTCGAGCAAATTGCCGTGTAAGACCCAGCTTCATGGAGAGCGTAAACAGCTTGTGTGGCCTTCCTGTTAAGAACGAGTCCGCGTAGGTCAGAAACAAAACAAAACACGTACTCGACTTGCTGTCTCTGGAGATAATCGATTAGTAGCCCGTAGTCCCATCTTAAAGGAGGGGGCATGCCTTGAGTTTGTCCCTCCACTGGAACGCGCCTCGACGCGCTAATTAAGACGCGTTGTTTGGCCGTGGTTGCGTTCTCGTGATCTCGCTTTCCCACGCCGCCTACTTAATTGTCTCCGTCACTGCCAGTGTCTTTTTGGATGAATGGATGAAGCAAGAACGCCGACCGTCGACGCCGCCTCGGAGAGAACTCACTTTCGAACCATCGTCGCCTGAGAATTCTTGATAATGAAGGCCTTTGTCCGCCGTTCCAGATTCGAAGAACTACCGTAGTACTTGCTTTCAGAAGTTTTCAGCCGATTTCTCTTCTCGACTAGACTCCAACCCACCCCTAGATGAAGTGCGGCCCTACGACCCTCTCAATAGCTCACTTCCTGCCAGTCACGTTCATCCCATTCTCGCGGTCACTGCCCTCCTCAAAGTTATTCTACAAGTGGTATCTGGTCATCGCAATCTGTCTGGCGAACCATTTAGACAACACCGACCACTGCTTACCAATGATTCACCGTCCGTCCTCAAGGCCTTAAGCTGAATGACGACAGACTGCGAGACCAGATGACTGCAACATTTGGTTCTGTCAGAAACCGAGCTCGCGTTCAATCGCGACATCACAAGCAGGAAGACTTCATCTCTTTATCTTCTTCAGCGAGTCTTACGAAGGAACCTCGTATCTTTGACACGGGGCTCGGGATCTTCACCTTCTCTCGGCGGCCTCTTTTCAGAGAACTTGAAGATGTTGGTGTGAGTAGCCCGGAAGCCCTATTCTAACCTGGCAAAGAAAACTTACGCTATTTTC
This sequence comes from Favolaschia claudopus, assembly GCA_037176885.1. Lineage (NCBI taxonomy): Eukaryota > Fungi > Basidiomycota > Agaricomycetes > Agaricales > Mycenaceae > Favolaschia > Favolaschia claudopus. The sequence continues at coordinate 1,994,962 of JAWWNJ010000007.1, forward strand.
CAGGTTTGAAGATGTGCTGCGACACGAAATAGACTCTCTCCCATAGTTCATTCCACCGCGCGTGTCAAGTATCAGTCGACGCGAAGTGGACGCATCTCTTCCGTGACCGGAACACTGGCCCATAATTCTCCCTGGCAAGGTATTTATTCCGCATACTTCGACCTCGGATGGGTTGCTTAGAGCAAGGAAGTAGCGTTGGAGTTGAGCGTACGGCTTTCCGAGCTTCGGATGTTTCGCTGCTTCAGTTTCCAAGTAAGAAAAATTTACGGACCGAAAACAAAGCCATTCGTTCTGGTCGCCGATGATCATCAGCACCGCCATCGCCAAAAAACTTCCGCTGTTCCCGCCGTCAATCTCGGTTCTGTGTCGAGATTAGATCGCAGCTCCCCTAACGAAGCCGCTGAGTGGAACTCTGTGGAAGTCCGCTGCATGTGAAGGGAAGTGGTTACCGTCAAGGCATGTCCGAGGACTGTCCAAAACTTCAAAGTTGCTGGATATAATGTCGACATCGACATACACTGGCGTCGCGTACTTGTGCATCGTCTGCTACGGTGGTCAACAATGGTCTTGGCTATAGATGTCTATCTTGCAACGGCCCTTTCGTTCGGGTGGACCCGTAGAAGCCCGTTATTCTGGATCTCGGTGAACATTTTCCAACGAAACTCGAATACGCAGGTTCTGGGCGATTCCGGTGGGCCAGGAGCGACTCGGGGCTCAAGGCGAAACGATTATCTGAAACTGTGAAACGGCACTAACGGACGGAAAGCAATATTGTCTTCTGATGGACGATCGGCAAGTTGCTAAGCCATATTGAAGGATTGACACTGCCATCGTCACTTCTTAACATATGTAGGCATCACCACGATCACAATTTCCTTCCGCCCTCGCCCACCCCCGCTCGCCGGTTTCGGGGTTTCCGCTCTTTGTCTCTTTTCTCTTTCTTCTCCCGGCACTGCCGGTGTTGCTGGCAGCCTTTTTGTTCATAAAAGATGCAGGTCACTTCATTGTTCGCGATGTTCTTTGCGTGCGTCCTTGCCTTCACATCTATATCTGTGATCGCGTCCTCATAACGCGCTTTTCTGGGTCGATCTCATGCAGTTTTCTGTCTTTCTTGGCTCCTTTAGCTACACTGGCCATGCAAATCACCATACCCACCAACGCTACAAGCGGGTCGAATTCTGACATCTCATGGGCCATCGAACCTGCCGACGATCTAACCGGCTTCATATCCTTCGTTCTTGCGCAAGGTTCAACGCGGACCTCGTTAGCGGCGAACGTAAATCCGACGCCGGGATTTGTACGCGTGAATATACCAACGAGTGCGAGCGGGTGCGTCGTGTTCAACTATGCGTTTGCCGTTTGCTGACTTGGAGCAGCGACGGGTGGCGGGTGTTAGCGTTGTCTTCAGACGGGTGAGTGACCCCATGCATCATATGCATTCTCTTGAACGCGTCATTCCCAGCGCACAAGTCGGTGTCTCCCCATCCTTCTCCATCTTTTCGATTCCAAAGAATGCGGGGCAAAGCATGGCAGCCCCAGTCATAGGCGGTGTCATTGCTGGCGTCCTAGCTCTTGGTCTTCTGGTCTTTGGATTATTCTTCTACATGCGCCGTCGCCGTCAACGCATCGCCGGCCCCGAATTCAATCTCGAGGCGAGTTTTCCACAACGCCACCAGCCTTCGGGCTCATTCTCCACTATGAGCACCGCCCACGGCGACGCTGCTAAGGCACCGCAGATGATCGAGATGGAAAAAGTCGAATGGGAAACCGAGCTGGAGGAGCAGTTTGCCCGCGCGCGCGCAGCAACGCCCATTTCTCGCGGTCCAACTCCGGCCCTCCGCAACGCGTCCCCGAGTCCGATGCCTCTTGTTCCCCAACGCGGTCCAACGCGCAATCTGAGCACCGATTCTGGAGCTGCTCGTACTTATTTCTAATGTGTGCGGGTTCTTTCCGCCTACGGACCTTGACGATGGACTACGATGATGCATGCATGCACGAGCACCTCTCTCGCTTTCGATCAGATCAGAATACCCTAGCTAAGATATCGCGGACAATGTTTGCTAATTAATTACCCTAGACCTTTACCTTCTGTATCGACGATACTAATTACTCTTTGGGTGTGGCCAAGCAGATTCTAAACAAGTGTATTTTTCAAGTATCCGTGTAGTGTATGTATGGCTCTTTTTTTCCTGACCCCAGTTCTGTTGTTTCCTCGCGAGCCTCTAGGCGGTTTAAACAATTCAATAGTGAGGATAGGCCCAGAAGGTTGGGTCGGAGTCCAAGCACAAATTTCGAATTCCGCAAGATGATTTTCCTGAAAAGGTGGTCCAAATGAATCACAGATCTAGACTGCTTGTGAATTTTACATTGACAAGCAAGACAAGCGGTAAATACATTAGTCTCGATGAGTGCGACGATATATCTAATTGATGAGTTGGTAACGTATAATTTAATGAAACAAAGTAAGGCACTTCAACGCAACAAAGCGTTGTCACGGAATGGGCGAAAACGATTTGGACTCCTGCCTAGACAGCTGCGCCGACATCGATTTCCGCGTCCTAGAGGTCATGAATTTCTTGCTCAGCCAGACCCAAGGCCAGGACAGATTCGTCCAAAACGAAACAGCGTCCTCGTCGGGCATCAGGTTGCTCGTATTCCTGTTCCGGTATTGGAACGCGACCACCACCCAGATCGTCAAAGCGGTCAATGGGAGGGTTAGCGCGACGTAGTGTGCGAGTGTGCCGTACGTGCCGTCCGCCAGGAGGTCGATGTTCATCCCGAAGATGGTCTGGAGGATATGAATATAATGGGATGTTAAGAGGTGGGGTGGGGTAATATAAACATGGGAAGGCAGCAACTTACCGCGGCGAAAGAGGCTGGTAGGAAGACCATGGTGAGGTAGGAGATCTGCTTCATGGCTGGGAAATAATAAGGAATGAGTATGTATGGAAAGACGAGATGAATGAAATACGAGAAAAATAATGTGCACCTGCGCTGTCCCGCACTGTGGCTTCCGTCAGATGCCTCATTGTCCGACTATCCTCAAGGTTGACACTGCTGAACGCCTACGACCGTTTCGCAAAATTAGTCTATGCGGATAAAATCCAAGACGTATATACGTACCAAGTCCATGACGTTCTTCAATCGCTTATCCTGCATATTGCGGTTTTGCTCCAGCCTAGCAATCTCGTTGAGCAGATTGTTGGACTCTCTGCGCATGAGGTCTTTCACGAGAGGAATTGTTTCCGGGGATACGTCGGCGCGTGGGTGTTCGAGCATTGGATTGGGTGTGTTAGCGATAAAGACCACGGTTTTCCTGAAGTCTTCGAGCAGGGAGGAGTAGTGGAGCAGATGCGCGCGGACGACGTGTAATTGTTGCGTGAGTGTCATATCAGTCATGGTCATTACTCGGCCTTCCTGTGCTTGTACTTGAGAAAACTCTAGCCAGATAGGATTAATGATAGATGTACAAGCCAGCAAATGTGGGAGTAGAGAGCGTCAAGAGCCTCGTCGAAAGCGTAGAGAGGATACCACAGCAGAGCGAGGAGGACAAAGGACGGGTCGGACGAGATGGTGGAGGAAAAAATCTTGTTCCAGTAAACAGATTGTCCAGCAGCGAGTAGTCGTGTGCGCAGAGTGTGCGCGGCTGTTGTTCGGTGGTTGTGTGGGGGATGGTAGCTTATGATGGTGCTCAAGTCGTTCGACCGCACCATATGGATTGCTAAGATATCCGGAAGTAGTATGCGGTTGGCTGGGTTTTGCTTAGCGGCAACACATTATAACAATTGAGAAAGACGTACTTGAGCTCAGGAGCAGGGGAGCTTGGGTATCGATCGCCTGGTCAGCCGAGTTGAGCGTTGGAACGGTGGGGGAGTAGCTTGATGTTGGGCTGGGCGGCACGGTCGTTGGGTTATGCATGGAACGAATGAACGTCAAGGTCAGCGTGACGTCTGTGAAGCGTTTGGTGCTCAGCGAAACATGTTCAAGCTAAAGACAGTGGACGCACGGTCGCCTTGTCCCACTGCTTCTTGGTATCGCGAGGGTATCCAGTTCAAGGACGAGGAAAAGAAGAAGGGCTCTATGTTGAGCGCGGTCCCCAAGATCGTCAAGACCGGCCCAGACAGATTATCGACAAACAGGGCCCTAACTCTGACATTGGACGGCAGGTCCTGGTGCAGTTTATTCCAATACTCTTCTGCGTTCTCTAGGGTAACGATATGGTCGTCTTCTGGCGTGAACAAGCCGGTATCAAGGACGTGTACCTGGTGAATGGTACATTTTTCCCGGACACGCTGCACAATTTTCGTTATGCCGCTTTTGTGCTGCTGAGAAGGCGTCCAGTTTGGGTACAACGATTGTGGGTACTGTTTGCGGTGTTTCGTATTTATAAGGAACAAGTAGAAAGAACCGCACATACCCTAGAGAAATGCTTCTGCTCAGCGGTTGGGTGCAATCGCGCAGGTTCTGCCAGAAGGTCCAAATCTATCTGTGTAGAGACTACATTAGCCTCGAACACGATACCCCTCAGCGCTACAAACCTCGCTGTCGAGATCGAGAAACGGCCAGGGCCCGGAAGGTGCGCCATGCCTGTGGCTCGGTTGAGGAATGCGGGGAGGCATCTCCCGTGCGTTAGCAGTCGCATAGAGCTCGATGGGGAACGACATGAGAGAGAAGAGCAGTGAAGGTCTGTGGAGGAACTCAGGGCGTCATGTTGACAGAGATCTTGATCGCTGCGGGCGTCAACGAGGTCAATATCCGACGATCTTCTCCACCGACTACCGCCATGTGTAGGCGTGTAAAGCGCTGCTTGAATCTACTCGTCTTCCTTCAGCTCTAAGCTCTAAGAGCCATGTCTAGATTCGAACCTCGGGCGGCGAGTGTAATTCTGTTGCGTCCCACATTACAGCAATATGCAAAGGGAGGGGTTGTGAAGTTGTTGTTCGAGTTTTCGGCGAAGAGTTGCAAATTTCACAACCCTCCATTATATTTTCGTTCGCGCCTATCGTCGAGCGCGTTTTAGGTCCCATTTTTTTCACAACCCTTATGATTTCATTTGGCGCCGTCGTCTTTGATGTACACTCACTCTCTTGTTCTCGCCGCAGCTGCCCTGTTCTCGCCTCTTCGTATATGCTCAACATCTTCCAGCCCAGTCTATTCTATGGGCAGGCGCGTAAAGCGCTTGTAGCTACCCGTCTTCCTCGGCAGCACCGTGTAATTAATCATCTCATGCCGGCGTGCGACGCGTCCCCGGCAACCGATGCAAACCCGTGAATAAAATCGGCGATGGCGACAGCTCTTCTCTTGACCAACATGAACTCTCTGCGCCGTTCAGCTCTAAGAGCCGTATCTAGATCTAAAACTCGGGCGTCGACTGCACCTCGACGGACGTTTATAACTATCATCGAGCAGGGAAAGGAGGGTTGGCGGCTGAGGTACGCATTGCCCTCTTCGCTGAAAATATGCTCGCTTAAACCGACCGCTACAGTCTTGGCCGCGACCCCGTCCGCCTCACCCCCGGTCTCAATCTCAACATCCCCATCTACCACTCTCTCCAAAAAATTGACCTTCGCGAATCGTCCATCTCGATTCCCCATGTAAGTTATGTTCATTATAACTTTTACTGTACAACTGCCCTTGAACCGGATGAGCTGATTACGAGTGCGCCGTAGCTCACAGGCTACACCGCCGATAACGTCCCAGTGACCTGCTCCGGCTCCCTCTTTTACCGCATCGTAGACGGGTACAAAGCCTGCTTCGCCATCAGCGACGTCGACAACAATATTCGCAACACAGGGACGAGTGCGGTGCGTTCGGTCATCGGGCATTTCACATATGATCAGGTATGTCTTTCATCTTCCTCAAGTTTTTAATTTGTGTTGTGCTGACAGATGAGGTAGGTCATTAGCGACCGCAACGAGCTAAATAAACGATTAAATACCGTCATCGGGAACTCCATTGCGGTGCGTATAAAAATTCTTGGTCTAAGACGAGGAATTCTGAGCGAGCGGTAGAATTGGGGCGTGGAGTGTACACGGTTTGAGATTCAGTCTTTCCAACCTGCGAACCGTGAGGTCGAGGTAGGCGCTCCCAATTTCCTGTGCCTCGTTGTCCGCCTGATTCATTATTTGCTCGTTAAGCGCCAACTCGAGCTGCAAATGGAAGCAGAACGAAACCGACGCAAACAGCTCCTCGACACCCAAGCGCAAATCAACGTCGCCGAAGGACAAAAGCAGCGCGTCATTCTAGAATCCGAGGGCCACGCAAGTACTTTCCATTGTCGCCTTCCTGTCTTTACTTACCATCTCTCTCTCAAATACCCACAGCTCGCAGCAAAATCCAACGAAGCCGACGCTGCCTTCAAAACCGTCGTCCGCGAAGCCGAAGCCCGCAAACAACAAGCACTCATGGAGGCCTCCGCCTTGGCCTCGCAAATTGACGCCATCGCCCAGGCCGTCGCTGCACCTGGTAGCGCACCGGGGCCGGCGGAGCGCGGGCAGGCGTTGAACGCGCTGGTGGAGCTGAGGAGACTGGACCAGTTGAGGGCGATTGCTGGTAATGCGGGGAAGGGGACGTATTTCTTTGGGAATCAGGCGGCGTTGGGGGTGGGGATGGGGCTTGGAGGCGGTGGGGATGCGTTTAATGTGGATTATGCGGAGCAGGTGAAGGCGGGCTTGGTGGAAAAGGAAAGGTCGAATGTGAAGGGACCGAGGGTGGAGGTAGGTGGTGTTGTGGTGCAGTGAGGGAGAGAAAGAGGCGGCTGAGTTTGGAAGCTTGCTTCTGAAGACGATGGTTTCAATGTATGTATCGATAAAGTACCCCCACTCCATGTGTATTTCTAGACAAGCTTGCATAGTGTTGATTCATAGGTGGCCTTCATGAGTAGTAACGAAGGTATACACCAGTATGTGGATAACCTTCATTTTGAACTCTTCGTCGAAGCCTTAAGATCTTCGAGACTCTGGTGCAGCCTGTCCTGTTATCTTCAGCCTTGTGTTTTCTAGTGAGTGCAAGTCCTCGTCGAAATCTGACAAGGTCCGAGTCCTTTTGCTACTGGATATACTTCGTAGGTTGTAACATTGTTTGAGTCAGTGGTCTCGATCATAGACGACGAACGTTACTGGAGCCATGATACAGGTCTGATGGTGGCGAGCCGCGAGCGCAAACCTTGTGCAGACCAACGCACTTCACACGGAAAGCAATCCGTAAATGATGAAGAATCCATTGAGAAGCAATGGCCGGAGCAGAATATTACAGCAAGTGATACCCAGGCAGATTTTTGGGGTTGGATTGTCGGCAAAGAAAAGGCAAGATGGCCAAGCAGAGGTCTATAGAGAAACTTTATTTCATTGGCGCAGGTATTCTTGACGATTCCCTACCCCCTCTAAATGCAGCAATTCCAGAGAGCAAAGACAATCCGCTAGTCCACAGCTGAGGCAAGAGTCAGTCGATTCTGTGACATAAGAATGCGACAAACACGGACCTCACTGCTATATATTCCACCAACAGTGGACCTGTTTCAGGGATATGGGATGAGTTTCACCAATAGAAACGAACGGACGGTATTCACCAATGTAAAATTACGGGAAATCTCGAAACGTTGGCAAACAGTTGATACAAGATAGCTTGCTTCCTTTTCTTTATGGCCTTGAGTGTATCCTCTGTTGCTTCACTTTCTTTGTGGATAAGGCCCGTCCATTCATAGTACAGTTCAACGATTCTTAACGCCACGAAAAACCCCCCATAATTGGGCAGCCGTGGCCGCAGACGGGGAGATTCGAAGGATCGGACCGCCAAACGGCGCAGAGAAGAACGAGATGTACTCCAGTGGGTAGAAGACGAGCATGGACAGACCCTGCAGACGACCGAGGTTTAAAGCGATCCTAGACGCTGGAGGAGAGCGTTCGAGAGCTGAAAGACTCTTCATTATACCCAAGATTCCTAGAACGTGTTAAGTGAGATGTGTTTCTGGGTCTTTGGAACGAAACTTACCCCAAAAGCCCATGATACGACGCGCCACGCTCACCGAACCCGCAAACTTGTACAGCGCATGGGTCGATGGAGAAAGTGGCTGGGCTCGTTTTCCAGATCGGAATTGCAGCTGGGCGCGATAGAGAAGAAAAGGAGCGATGAGTTTGCAAGCATATTGGGATGTCTATATGAATGAACGCTGTGATTGAGAACAACAACACATCTGATCCTTGCAACGGCGTCTAACCCACCATCAAGAGCTTACTGTCACCGCCGTCAGCGTCGTTCATAATCAAGAGCACACTGCGAACTCACTCGGTGCCAGACCAGGTCGAGAGAAAGCGAACAGCATGGTCTCGAGTCTCAGATGGTGGAATACTGGCCCCAATAGACCCTAGCAAGAGATCGTCGACTGCCAGCAGCTGGCTCTTGAGACTGACCATGATCACAAGAACAAAGCTCGGTGATTCACTTGTTGCCCCCCCCCCCCCCCCCCCCCCCAGTTATATGCCCTTTCACTTGTCTTCGAATCCCCTGTGACCCTGTGTCGCTCTCAACTGTCGGCACACTTCACACCAATGTTCTATCTGTCGCCGACCTATGATCGGCATCCATATTTCTTCTTGCTTTCACTGTTCAGGGACAGGTACGGCGGCGGCGGCTTGCCGCTTAACGGAATGTGATACCATGCGACGGGACCAAGGTGATTGTGAAAATTACAATCACTACTAGTATTCGATTTATCTAATCATAGAATACTAGTGCTCGAACCTCTATCGACTCTCGAAGTGGGGCGTCAGTTGGAGTGAGAGGGTCACTGAAAGCAGTGTGTGGAGTGTAAAGTGCGACGCTGGCAATGTTGTAAGCTTGGTTCTCTGCCGGTCGTCTTTCTACCGCTTGCCTGCCATCCTGAACGGAATCGTAGCTTTCAGATCGAAAGTTAGAAGCTGATATCCTCTCAGTGCCTCTAACAGACTCACCACTTGATAAGAATACCCTCCTCCGGTGTCACATTCGAAAAGTATTTCCATTTGTGTTTCTCGTTGTACTTCACCTGGTATGTTTCGCCTTCCCGATCATCATACACTAACGCGACTGGCGCGACGTCCGCGACCGGGTCTACAGATCGGAAATCGCACAGCGCAAGAGGCCAATCCGATGCTGGGTTGTTGATTGGTCTCCACAAATTAATGAGCTGGAAGCGATGCTTGAGCAGCTCAGGAACTTCCTCTGCAGGCAAAATTCTATGCACGGCAGCTGTCGCGGATTTGGGTGTCTGGTCGACGTGCGCTTGAGACAGAGGCTGACGCTTGGAGGCAGAGGAATCGATTTCGCCTGGACGGCGGCGTCGGACGGCTGACACACCGGTTCAGTCGACGACAGCAAAGTGCAGCATAACCACGCACTATGGTCATAAATGACAACTCGACTAGCACCCGTAACTTTTTTCAACAACTCGGCGCTTTCACCGTAATATCCCTTCTTGATGTCGGCCTCGTTCGTGAATGAAGTGTGTTTCGCGGGCTGTTTGACGAGCTGGAATCCAGTTTTATCGAGGCTCGCAGTGGACTCGTTCCCGCGCAAGTTGGCAATCTTGATTTCGCGGGCTTCGAGCCCAAAATTTCTGTCTCTGACTCCTGTATCGAGCTTAGCGTTCCTCATCTGATACGCTCGAGACCCATCTTCCGGCGCGACGAAGAAATCGACGGTGCCGGTGGTGCTAGTGAGAGTGGGAAGCGACATGTGAAGAAGTAAGTCTGTGTGAAGAGCGACCGCTGCTCTTCCAGTATTTAAACTCTGCCCCCTCACGCCATTATGCCATCGTTCTTGCGTGCTGAATCGACGACAGGTGACGATGCCAGATACTCGACGGGAGACAGCATTGAAAGACGGGATGCGGGATTACTTTACCCGTCAAGGATACTCATTGCCTACTTGTAGAGGCTGATGAATTGTCAAGGCGACTGGGATGCGATGACTTGCAAGTTGCTATCGGATCTCGGCAGTCGGGGCAAAGGCGAATGCACAGGTCGATCCGATGGCCTTCCGCTGCCATTTGACGCTAACGAAGAACAAAGCTTAAGGAACGATTGTAAAAATCTGCTAGCAATATTGATGTTTAGCCCAAGTTCAGCCACGATGTTTTTCATTTGACCATTCAATATAAACGTGAGAAGGGAAGAGAAGGTCGAGCGCGAGCCAATTGAGATTTAAATGATTCGTAATATACTGAACGTAGAACTGTCTGCTGCAGAAAGCAAGACCACGAAAGCGGCGCGATGCGTTCATTTGTCGCTTGCCATCCCATCACTCCAACGCTTCACGGTTACGACGCGTCTCGAACCTAAATTTATGCCGATCAACTCAACTTGAACAAGTTGGACTTTGGTGAGGTTATTGTGATCCAAATTACAAATTCGACATCTATGAGCATACGCGCTGCTCTAGGTTCTGGATATTTTGTCAGGAAGCAGATTACAAAATAGCAGGTGATTTCATCCAACGAGGACCTCCCTCGCTGCGAGTCAGTGAGGCGAAGAGGTAAGCATTGGGATAGCACGTAGTTCGCCTGAGGAGTGAGGGAGGTAGACATTATTGACAGCAGAAACTTATACCATAGATATCTGAACACAGACCTTCAAGTTGTTTGACTGAGTTCGCGCTCTCGAGGCCACCAGCTCGGTGGTTCGTGATTGAGTGTTGAATCACCGTAGGACGGCCATCTCCGCACTCACTACTGCAAAACCAACCGCACCCATAGCCACCAGTGGAAGAGTATTCCAGAATGCGAACATTTTCTGCCCAATTACAATGCCTTTTTGCGTCAAGATCGTCCGCCACAGCAAGCCGGCGAGACTGGCGCTGAAAGTGAAGCTCACGGCGCCAATGTTACTTGCAACGGCTAGTGAGATTGCCGCCGCGCGTTCGGTGTGCGTCGGCAGTAGAGCCGTGCGCACGACTTTGGTCAGTAATCTGAACAGGAGGTTCAATTCAATCATAACTGTTTTACCATGAAAAAGGACTTACATTGTGGCGCCGATATTGGTTCCAGAAAGGTTGCATAAAATTATTCCCAAGACGCCGATGATCCAGATGGTAGCATAAGGACTATCTGGATTCCGCTGAATTGCGTGGCGAAGCCAGGATGCAAAAATATTGATCCAGCCTTGATGTGCGAGAGCTTCGATGAGTATGAACTGGGAAAAGGCGAAGGGGACGAGGGCAAAGGGGAGTCGTGGCAAGGCTGTAGCAAACGTCGGAAAATGGGCGGCTAGTCTAGTACGTCTGTTCGCAAATGCAAACGAAAAAGATTTGAGAAGTGGGAGTGGAAAGTGGGTATCGGAAGACGGGGAATCGGGGTCTGTAGATTTTCGTGAAGGTGCCTTCTCCGTGGTTTCAGATGCAGGTTCGATAAGTAGGGGATTTTCGCGAGGCTGAACTGGTGCCTCGGTAGTAGCATTGGGGACCGTCGTGCGTCGTTTGAGTTCCTTGAATACAACATCCTCGTCGGTTTGGATCTCGGCAATGGTATCCCCGCTCGAAGAGCCCTGTCGCGGCGGATGCCCGAGCATAGGAATATTGTTTGTGAATCGGTAGTGATCCCATGCAAGATCGAAAACAAACTTCGCCGCAGCGAAGGGCAGGCTGATTTTCCAGACATCGACACCAAAGAAGCTGACGATGATAATGACAGCCAGACAGCTTCCAAGTAGTGCAGAACCGACAATTGCACCTTTTGGATCAAACAAGACAGATCGAACATCCAAGTCACCAGAATTGTTCAACTGTCGAGGAAGATATTTCTTGTCTCGAAATTGGAATGCGAGGGCGATGAAACAAGCCACATTGCATGCGAGGAAAGGCAAGATTGTGTACGCCGTGAAAGCAGCATTGTTGACTTCAAATCCTTGGCAAATCACGACATTGGTTGGATTTCCAACAAAACTCGAGGATCGTCAACGAAATTGTTTTGAACACGAAAAACAGATGCCTACAGGACCATACTGGCGGTGTTCGCAGCAGCAAATTCAGCTATCAACCAACTCGTTGGCTGTATTGGTTGTCAGAAAAAATCCCGGTCAGTGTACAACAAGTGACTTCACATTCAATTCCGCAACTTTGGTGTAGTAGACTAGGAAAGCCGTCCCACTCAGAATGACCTACAAAATATCATCGTAAGGACCAAGTAGCACAACATATGACAGCCTACAGGATCGTTCCCCAAAACGACGCTTATAACTGTCAACATGAGATAGAAATAAAGATATAATTTCCATCCATTTGAACCGCCTCTGTTGCTGACCCAAAAAGCAGCCGCTTGGAGAATCCCTGTGATGTCAAGAGTGATTGCCATGTATGCTAAGGAGAAAAAAAGAATGAGAATGTTGTACGGTTCAACGCCATCTGCGTTACAGCTTTAGGTGAGACGATTGAAGAGGACGCTCGTATTTCTCACTGGTGCCCACGATACCGTCGCGGATCTAGACATCAGCGCACGGCATTACGAGGAGACGGGTGCGGTACCTGTGAAGACCCCAAACATTGCGCAGCCCACAGAATCGCGATAGCAAGTATGGGTGCAGTCGTTAGATTGAGAACCGCACGTGTGCGTCCGATGTATGGTAACCGGAGAGGCACAGAAAGTGGGTGAATAACGAACGAGATGGAGAGAATGAAAACGACCAAGGTCGCGATGGAAAAACCGGAGGGCATGGAAGGGGGGGACGATAAACATCGGGTTCCGTCAACGAGATGCAAGCTGTTTATATTCATCGCACAGCCTTTTCAAGTGGGGTAGCAGCATGATTTGTGGGTTGGTATTGACGAATCACTACGGAGCAATAAAACCGGTTCACAAGTTGGAACTGTTGACTGTCGGCGTAAGAGTCTTGGAGGTCCAAGTTCAACACATTTCTGTCACAACGTCACGGCTGTCACGTTTGGGAAACTTGACCACAACCACCACGACCGTCAGCCCTTCTTTGAACGCCAGCAGAGTCGGAATCTCAACGCGACTTCTCCGGAATCTATTACTATATGATCCATTTGCCGCCTTAGCCCTCATGGATTGCCTTAGCGATTCCCGCACGGCGCAACTGTCTTGTCTGCGAGTTGATGAGCGCGCAGCCAACATCTTTGGAGCAGCGCCTAGTTAGCTGACGGACCGATGAGATCCTTGTTATATTCTTAGTTGCCCTCCTTATATGTCGGACACTAATTCAAGACCTCCGCGACATGAATTAAGCACCAACTCACTCCTACATGACTTCGTCGAGACCCGCTCAAGAATTACCTCCGCGCATCCCCCAGCCACGCCATAGGCACGGGGCTCCATCTGGACCTTGGCCATTCCTCGATCTTGACAGCGAGGTACGGCATCAACTGGCCTTTCATTTTTTCGAAATCTGAGCTTTGTGGTAGATAGACTTGAGCCTCTTTTCGAACCCACCAGCTAGATCACCAACTGAAGAGCAACGACATTGGTCGAAGGTATATGGAGTTTCTGATCTTATACTGCGTAGCATTGACGTTCGGCGAAGTATCCTCAGTCGTTGTATCCAAACTGGACACCTTCACAACAGGCCAAGAGTGGGATAACGGACGTCGTAGGCCACATCGAGGGGCGTTGCCTCATTCATAACGTTCATGTTCTGAACACTGGGGTGTTCACCAGTGAAGAAGACCACGTCGTCACCGCCCTCGACGCGGAAGAATATTGGAACAAACTGCACGAGGATTTGCCGTCCAATGTCACAGTTAGGGCGCTGTTTGTGGACTCCTTGTCAGGACCTGTCTTGCAGATGCTCGGGGCGCGATTTAATATAGAGCCCTTCTTCTTTTCCTCATCATTCAACTGGATACCAGCCCGATACCAAGATACTGTAGGAGAAGGCGATCGTGAGTTTTTCCTGTCCTCTCTCCACCGTCCGAACTTATATATTTTATCAGACATCACGATGACCCTCTCGTTCATTCGGTCAATGCAAAACCCGACGGCTATTCCGTCAAGTCCGACGTCCGACTACCCTCCAACAATTCCGACTCTTAATTCGGAGGACCAGGTGATTGACACACAAGCACCTCTTCTTTTGAGCTCCTGTACGTTGTCGCCTGCCCCAATGAGCTTTGCCAATGACTCAAGTCTCTCAGCGAACCATGTTTTAACCCATGATATCCTGTCCATTCATATGGTGCGGTCGCGTGGATTGAGTACTATAATCAGTTACCATCCTCCCCACCAACACCGGACAACAACAGCTCATACCCTCCGCACGCGCCTCCTTGCTGCAGGACAGTCGGTTTACTGGAACAAAATATTCACGCCGACAATCTCGACCGACCCGACATTCGTTCTTCTTGCCCTTCTTTGGTACCCCCTCTACGCTTTCGACGAATCGCTCGATGCGCTTTACTCCCACATCTGTTGGCTGGTACGTTTCTCTGCCGCTCCCCAAACAAATATATATATTCATGTACACAGGAAGGGCGCGTGATAGCCACCACGGAGATGACGACGCTATCCCAACAGCTGTACGTCGTCCGCGCGCATCTCTTGCACTATGCTGCGCTTCTCGAAGACTTTCGGAAAGCCGTTGTTTTTGTCTCCGAGACCCGCAACCCGATGCTTGAGCATCCAGCTGATGATGTTTCGGAAGAAACAATCGCCTCGATGAAGGAATATATGCGCAGGGAGTCGAAGAATCTGCTCGATGAGATAGCACGGTTAGAAGAAAATCGAAAAATGCAGGATAACCGTCTGAAGAATGTGATGGACTTGGTACGTCTTGTATCATCTGCGTTTATCTACAAAGCTGATCTCGATCAGGCGTTTAGTAGTGTCAATCTTGAGGACAGCAGGACAATGAAGAATCTGACCGAGGCCGCCGTCCGGGACAGTGCTGGTGCGGAATTCGTTCAGCCGTCGATTAACGGAATCAATACTAAATATGCTTTGTCGCAGCCATGAAGCAAGTCGCTTACCTGACCATGTTCTTTCTCCCGGCCTCTTTTGCTGCCGTACGTGTCTTGTTGTGTATAGTATCCCGATCTGGTTCTGACCTCCCTTAGGCTGTCTTTGGGATGAATGTCGACATTTTGACACAGGACGCGCGTGGCTCTCTAGCTCACTATTTTGCCTTCGCCGTTCCGCTCACAGCCGTGACCGTTTGGGTAAGTTTCAGTCTCTCCCGTTGAACTGTTTACCCTGTCTCTAACCGTGCCTCGCTGGATTCAAGATAATCATGGCATTTCAATTCCGCAAGAGGGACCCACACAACCTGATCCACGACGAGAACTATGTTCCATTCTGGTCAAAACTTTCATGGCCTCTGGTTTCTGTGCGGAAGAAGATCATTCGAAGTAAGACTATACAGAGGAACTCTGTTCGACTGATCTCGCGGCCGGGGTCGACCGGTGTCGACCCTACTCCGCTTCCAATGTGGGACTAGGGTGATTGCTGGCTTGTTATACCACTGAGATACCTTATACCTAGCCTATTTTTGTTTCAATTCTCGCTGTACCAAATTCACCTTTTAATCGCTACTCAGATCAATCATCATCTCTCTAGCCACCACTGCCATGAATTCACAGCTAATGAGGCGCGCAAGCTTCTCGACTGGCTTGGCAGTATCCTGGACCTCCTATGCTCGCTACGAGTTCGTGGAGACTAAGACATCGGCGCGGCGCTATGAGCCGACTTTACCTCAAGGACCTCACATAAATCCTTCAAACTACGACAGAAAACCAACTCCGGTATCTGTTGCCAATGCGAAAACGACATATGGTTGCAGAGGGGAGAAAAATACAGAGAAAAGGTATCATTAGGGAGTATAGAAATCGAAATAGTGCTTGTCGAAAGCAGATCGAGCATCCTCAGCTTTCTCCATAGTGACCGGCTCGCGTCAAAGACATAAGGCCGATTGTTGAAGAAGAGCTTCGCCAGACAGATTGCGATGGCCGAATGGCACTTTCGAAGAGCTTTTCAGGTCGAGAGATGAGCGCAAGTGGCCGCGAGAATGGTATGGATGCGATTAGCGGGAAACGGGCTATTGAGAAGCAAGCAAGTATGTAGCGGCCACGTTAGAGACAGTTGAATGGACGAACTGCGGGAGGACTGCAGGTGGTTGTGGAAAAACAGCCAGGGTCCCGTCATATACGTTTGAACGACTATCTTCGAGGGAGTATCTAGAGTCTTGTGTACGAGACTACCCGTTAGATAGGTATACAATTGGGCCATTTGCGACCTTGAAGAGAAACCCTTGACTGTCCGGTTTTTGATGAGGTCTAAGCTTGGAGCTTGAGTTTTGAATAGACCTCAATTTGTTGTAGCGCATGAGCAGTGTTTGCGAAATTAGGTCTGAGACTCTGGTGCAAACCGAGGAAAGTAACGGCTTTGGAAAAGCCGGGTGTACCGTATCCCAAAGAGGGCGTGCTGTTTGAGACGAAAAGAGCCAAGGGGCAACACTCTCCCAGTCCACTGTCAGGGTTGTGTACGATGGCACGCGTTTTGCGATACATTCGGTTTGAATGGTGGGGCCAGAGCGCGAGGAGTATCTCCAATCAAGCCACAAGGAGCGAAGCAGCGGTATTACGGCTGTAAAGAGAATACAGTGCAAGATACAGCAGAGAGACTAGTATCGAACAGTGTAGTAGTTGAGGAACACGTAGACACTGTGCTGTAGGTTATCGAGGACATCGAGGACGACGAGGATGAGGAGAAGGGGGAACAAATAGACATCAATTGTAACTCCTTATGCTCACTCTACGTCTTACCGCCATCTCGTTCACGACTCCCGACGTCGACGCGCTCTATCGCTCCCGGGGAGACTCTCATCAACAGTATTCTGAATCTAAGCTGTTGGAGAACCCCGATAGGAACAGTCAACATCAACTGAGCTGCCCTCGCCTGAAATACACCTAACATACAGCGTCTATCAGCTGCCCAACAACTCCTACTAATAGTTTCCGCTGCTCGACTGCTCGCGCTCTTGTCCCCTGAACTATGGCGGCGATCCCGCAAATCCAGCAAAACATCTTCACCGTCCCCTCTTTCACCCTTGAATGCGGGACAGAGCTGAAGCAGGCACCAGTAGCATACAAGACTTGGGGGAAGCTGAACGAGGCTCGGAATAATGTCATGGTTATCTGTCATGCCCTCACCGGCAGCGCCGATGTCGAGGATTGGTACGTTCAACTCATTATCAGTAACCACTACGCTAATTCACAAATTTAGGTGGGGTCCGCTCATGGGACGCCACAAAGCCTTCGACCCCTCCCGCTTCTTCATCTTCTGCGGCAATACCCTCGGTTCGCCGTACGGCTCAGCCTCCCCTGTCACCACAGACCCCGACTCCGAACGACCGTACGGCCCCGCCTTCCCCCCAACCTCCATCCGCGATGACGTCCGCATCCACTTGCACGTCCTCCAACACCACCTCAACGTCCGCCGCGTCGCCGTCGTCATCGGCGGCTCAATGGGCGGCATGGCCGCCCTCGAATACCCGCT
The DNA here is from genome assembly GCA_037176885.1 of Favolaschia claudopus. NCBI lineage: Eukaryota > Fungi > Basidiomycota > Agaricomycetes > Agaricales > Mycenaceae > Favolaschia > Favolaschia claudopus. The sequence continues at coordinate 2,012,435 of JAWWNJ010000007.1, forward strand.
CTGCGCACCACCCGCCTTCGTGCAGCGCATCGTGGTACTCGCGACAAGCGCCCGCCACTCCGCGTGGTGTATCGCGTGGGGAGAGAGCCAGCGCCAGAGCATCTACAGCGATCCCGCGTATTGCGGGGGGCTCTACGCGCCGGGGGAGCAGCCGAGGAGCGGGCTGGCGGCGGCGAGGATGTGCGCGTTGTTGACGTATCGGAGTCGGGATTCGTTTGAGCGGAGGTTTGGGAGGAAGGTGCATCTTGCGGCGCCGACTGGGCCCGCAAGGGCAAAAGGTGTGGGGTTAATGACGCCGCCGGCGTCACCCCCACTCGAGGCGGTGGATCTGCATAATGACGGGCAGCGACGCGTCGAGGAGCCTTCGACGCCGCGCCCGTCACGACCACCGATATTCTCAGCGCAATCCTACCTCAGGTATCAAGGCGACAAATTCATCGCGCGATTCGACGCGAACTGCTACATCCACCTCACGCGCAAGCTGGACACGCATGATGTAGCGCGGGGGCGCGTGGATCCGGCCGTCGCTGGAGAACTGGGCGAAGATGCGACTCTGGCGTCTGTATTGGCGTTACTTCCTCCGCGCGCGTTGGTGATTTCGATTCAGTCGGATGGGCTGTTCACGCCGCCGGAGCAGGAGCTTCTGGCGACGCACATCCCCGATTCTGAATATGTGGTGGTGAAGAGTGGGGAGGGGCATGATGGGTTTTTGGTCGAGTTTGAGGAGATTAATCGGTGGGTGTTTGCGAATTTACTTGGGATTCTTTTATTGACGTGGTTTCTATTGTGTTTCAGATGCGTACTGGGGTACTTGCGACGCGAATTCGCGGATCTCTACAGCCAAGACAGGATTGACGAGGAAGTGGAGGGCGAAGACGACTTTGTGGTGAAGAAGGAGAGTGTGTTTGGGGAGGCGGAAGTAGATCTCGCGCAGTGGTAGCTCTGATAGTCGGGGTAAGATTTAGACGGTTAGAAGTTTTTATGCGTAACTGTATCTGCATCTATGTATAGCTCGAGTTGTTTTCTGTGTATCTTATGTAGTCTTGGTGGGCTTCGAATGTGATTTTGCCGTAAGCACGCGTAGACTTTTGTGACAATCTGTGACGCGTTGGTTTCTTTCGAACCTCTTCGACAACGTAGACGCAGACAGCGTCTTTCTGTGCTCTGGACTAGCTATTCGGAGCTCATTTCCTAGTGAATTACTGCAATATCTCTGCCCTACAGAAGAAAAACTCATTCAAAGTCTGTTTTGTTTGCTCATTACCTTGTCTGCTGTTTCTGACTGCCCGTTCCTTCCAAAGTCATTTGTTTCCCCAATGTCATTGCCATTGTCATTGAAAGGATTCACTATCTGACGATAAAGCCTTCTTTAAATCTTGTTTATCATTCGTCCCATTCTCTCCTTGTCTTCGAGCCACCAAGCGACACTATAAAACCCCTTCAGCGAAACCACCACGATGACCCTTGACTACGATGCGGACATGGACATGGACATAGACTCTACGCAAAACATCTCCAGCTCTAGCATTGAGATTGACTCGGACCCGGCGACGGCGCGCGATTTGGAGGTGCAATGGAAGAGCTCGCAGACGAGTAATCGGGCGTTGGATTCGCTGATGCTTGAGGCGGCGTCGGCGCGGGCGGGGAGGGGTGGGAGGGGGATGGGGATGGGGATGTCTGGTGAGTGGCTCATGCGATTTTGGTTTCGTTTTCTTGTTTAGAGGTAAGTATGATGGAGCTGACGAGGAATTGTGCTCACAGCGTCGAGGAGCGAATGGAGCTGGGGCGTAGCGGGGACATCGTCGCCCAAGAAGCCTGCCACCGCAACAGCGTCTACCTCGCGCGTCAAGTCTGCGCCGACTTTGTTTTTCAACGAACAGGCCCACATACCACCCGCGTCTACATCTACTACCTCCTCTTTCACTTCGACTTCAACGTTGAAAGCTGCTTTGCCACCCTCGTCCCGACGTCGGGGACGTGCCTCTGCGGGGCATGGCTATTCAACGAGCGTCAGTGCTACTACGAGCGTATTGACACCAGGAACGCCCGACCCTGCGCAGTTTCTCAAGCTCGTGAAGGGCGTGTCGAAGCAGGCGGACGAGAATGCGGGGATGCGGGCGAGGGAGGCGAGTGTTGTTGAGAGGGGGAGGCAAGGTGTGAAGCAGAGGACGATGAATGTGACTGTGCATCGGTCTGGATCGGCGATGGCGCCGGGCGTGAATCCAAAGCTTGGCAGTGCGAGTGCGTTGAAGGGGAAGGAGCGACCACGCGAACGGGACAGAGAACGGCCGTCGATGGTTTCAAGGACGTCGTCTTTGAGCTCGACGCCTTCTTCTGCTGCTTCCCCTGCTGGGTCGAATTACTCTTTTGCGTCGGGGGTGTCGGAGGATACGGTGATGACGAGCCCTGAACCTGAGACGAACCTGAAGGAGGAGGGGATGATGCCGCCGCCGCCTGTGCCACACAAGCCGAAGCAGGAAAGGCTGCCTGCGCTGGATGTGTGTAAAGCGAGGGAGCGGAAGGTGCCACCGGAAGCAAGAACGGATTTCCCTCCACTGGGGCATACAGACCCTCAGCAGTCCGACATTTCACGAGGCAGTTCGGGGCTTCGTATGCATCCTCTTCTGCAGCAAAAAGCTGCTGTTGCTGTTCCTCCGCCACCTCGAAATCCCACTGCCAACGTATCGACGGCTGTCGTACCTCCTCCAACTCAGACTTCTTCTTACGTGCAGTCGCAGTCGCAGCCTCAGCAACGGCGCGGGCCTCCCGTTCTTGGTATGCGGCGCGCGAATACCAACCCGCTTCCTGCTGGTGCGGGGCTGCCGTCATCGCAGTCTGGCCCGAAGAAATTTAAGCCGCCGCTGCTTAACCCGGCTGGGGCGGGGGCACAGGTGAAGGTCGAACCGCGAACGGAATCAACTAACGCGCCGCGAGTGAAGGCGGAACCCGTCATTGCACCACCCGTGGTCAGGACAGCGCCCGTCGCAGCACCTGCACTCCCTGTCCAGGTCCCCGGGCCTGTTCCTGTGACGCCGACATCCAGATCTACGCAGCGGCATCCTGGATCGTCGCCGTGGTCGGATAATAGCTTTAGCTTTGAAGGGAACAGTATGGACTGGGCAGCGGCGGATGAAGTGGCGCGGAAGAGCGGAGTATGATTTTAAAACTATCGGTTCGTAGGTAGCTAGTATATAAGTATGTAGGCGCGCACTGTACAATATCATCCAAATGTTTTGTTTTCGGGGTTGCTTCTGTGATTCTGGGAGAGGTGAAGTAAGATAGACGGCGAACGCGGCAAGACTTGGCAGGAAGCACTAAAACGTGGAAAAATGATTCGCCATATTTTGCTGGCTCTGCTTTTCTTGTTTTGAACTGGTTCTCTGGTCTGCACCAACTCATGGCGTCCCAGAACCCATATCCCCCGCAAAATAACGCGTCCTTCCCCGCTCTCCACCTGTATCCCCTCGATGACTCCTTTATACCGAAACGGATAGCTCTCGGCGGCGGGCAGCGCGTCAAAATTGCCCGTCCTCCCAATACCAAGACTCAGCCTGGGGAGCGGAACGGGTACTTTGACTCCAGGGTTCTCAGTCGACAGCATGCGGAGGTTTGGGAGGAGAATGGCAAGGTGCACACGACTTTGTGTCTTTGTTCTCGAAGCACAAAAATAACAGTTTCATGTAGATATTCATCAAGGATATCAAGAGTGCTAATGGGACGTTCATTAATGGGGAGCGGCTGAGTCCGGAAGGAAGAGAGTCGGACGTGTTCGAGCTCAAGAACGACGACATTCTGGTGCGTTTCCGAGTCGTTCGGCCTTTGGTTTCGTCAGCAACTTATTTCACTCAAGGAATTCGGTGTGGATATCGTTTCCGAAGACGGAAAGACTGTGCTACATCGCAAGGTCGTCGCTCGTGTCGCTTGTGTCTTGGGAGGTAAGAATGGCAATGGAGGACCGCCGCCACCTGGTCCGTATGACCAGTTCGCCACCATGAACCAAGCGGCCACGGCCGCCTTCAATGGCATGAGCACGCAGCGACGACCGCAGGTTCCGATGATTCACCAAGGGTTGGCCGGACTAGGGGGTATGGGCGGCGGCGTACGCGCGCCAGGACGGGGACTCACACTCGACCATATATTCAGCCGTCTACAAGCCGAGCTCGCAAAGAGCCGCGACACGGGACATGATCTGCAGGTGCTTACTGGCGCGCTAAATAATATTGAAGAAACGCTGAATGGCACTATGGTGCGTTCTTCGAGTTGTATTTTTATTTCTGCTCAACAATGCTAACAAGATGCGTCTTCGTAGCCTGGCACAGGTCCGCCCCAATTTCCTGAAAAGCTTCCTCCAGTGAGACCGCCGCCGCCAGAGCGCTCCATGTCCGTTCCGGCGTTGCCGCAGGTGCCCTCAGTCGCACCTAGCCCAACTGTCCCTACAGACCCTGTAGCAGAGCTGCAACTGCAGCTGCGCAAACACCAGGATGCGCTTTCTGCCCACATCGAGGGGATACGTGCTTTGGAAGGCGTCCTCGCAGAACAGGAGACCATGAAGCGTGAGGTACGCGAACTGCGTGAATTTATGGGCGTCGACCGCGACCGGATTGATGTGAAGCCTGAGGGGGAAATGGAGTTGGAGATGTCGGCAGGTGAAGATGACGACGACGATTCCGACACTCAGAGCATCATGACTGCTGTACCCCATGAGCTCGATGTTGTCGAAGAAGAGGCCGAGGAGGATTTATTGGAGCAGGGTGAGAGCCCGCTGATGGAGGAGGAGGGGCACTTTGACGAGGTTTCTCTGTCTTCTGCTCAGGACGACGCTGCCGCGCTGCAGGAGGAACGGGAGGAGAATATGTTGCGGGAGCGTGCCCAGACGCCGGAACCGACTGATTCCCCCAGTCCACCGTCCACTCCTGCCCCTCCAATGGCGGCAATCCCTCTCGAGCCCGAGACGATTCTCGTGCAGTCGCCTCCTCCTTCAAGCTCCTCCTCACCTTCCACTGCGCTATCCCTGGGAGAGCTGACCGCCCGCCTCGCGCTCTTGACGACCCAACTCGAGTCGGCACTGGCTGCGTCGACTACATTGCAGGCCCAACATGCGTCTGCGCAGGCGACGATCGCGACGCTCGAGGAGAAGATTGCTCGGCTTGAAGCTACTTCTGCTTCTCCGCCTCCACCTGTGTCTCCTGTCGAGGTCATATCACCTCCCCCCGCAGCAGCTACGACTCCGCCCCCAGAGATAGAGGAGATGCAGGCGCAATTGGCGAGTCTGCGTGCGGAGCTCACATTGGAGCGGGGGAGGCGGGAGGCATGGGCAGATGGGGTGGAGGCGCGGATGCTGCGAGAACGGGGAGCAGCGGACAAGGCTGAGAGTGCTAATGGGAAAGTGGAGGAGTTGGAAGCCGGGCAGGTCCGGAGGAGGCGAGGGCGGTCTGCGAGTCAGCAAAGTCGTAGCAGCCGCAATGCGAGCAGGAGAAGGAGTAAGAGTCCGGTTAGTGCGATGGACGACTCGATGAGGCTTGAGCAGCTCGAGTTGGGGGACTTGAGGGGCTTGAAATTAGTTGCGGGTAGTGCCTCGTCGGTTGGCGAAAATCCTGGGGTCAGTCGTCTCTTTTCCAATATAAGTTGCTCTGTTATACATCCCGCTCACCTTGTAATAGAAACTTCTGCGCCCATCCGAGGCAGGTCAAATGCACCCATCCCTGAATACCCAAGCGGCGATCGGGGTTCTTGTATTGGGATTGGCAGCTGCGGCGGTTCTATGGCGCGTCAAGCCTGAGTAGAGGTTGGCCTCGATATGATAACTCGCAGAAAACCATGTCAAGCGCATGATTCGCCCCGCCTGCCCCCGCGATCATTGGTCGACGGCAACGAAGCACTGATCCTTGTTATTGGGAGTCGCTGCAGTGGTTATTTGGCGTGACGTGTCAGGCGGTCGGCCTTGATGCCTCACAGGAAAATAATTATGTGAAGAGCTTCGAGCGTGGCTCTCTCTCTCTCCTGCCACTCTACGGGTTGGAACACGCGAGGTTTTCTGGAGATCCCCAAGAGAACCTACTGTCCGGCCTCGTTTATGGCTCGAATGACTTTGGGCAAACGCGAGCCGTGGTGTACGTATGGCTTTGATTAATATATTAATCGATGTTTGCCCCAAATCGATTGCAAGACGTTGAACCGACTGTGTAAGTTCAGCGCGATAGATGGGCTATGGTCTCTGTCGAGTTCCTATGCTCTCTCAGATCTCGCTCGACGCTTGATAATCGCATTTTCATCAGCACTTGGCCGGGATAATTTATCCGCTGGTTCTCAAGTGTATTCTCGAAACTGCCTATTAGTTGGGTGTTCTGTGTCTGCGCAACTTCATTCAGTCCTCGCACGCGTGTCCCGTTTTGCCGCAAGTTTTGTCAAGCTCTCTGACGAGCGAAGGCTATATAACACACGCTTGACTTTGAATCTGTCTCCCAGTCTGCCATGGACAAGTCAAGTTCAAGCCTCTCCGTTGCAATCGTTGGCGCTGGTATCTCGGGTCTGACAGCCGCCATCGCTCTCAGACGACAAGGACATCGAGTCCAGGTACGTTCGCAGATGAGTCGCCACTTCACTTCACTTGAATGAATCCATACTCGCCGCAGGTGTTTGAACAGTTCCACCGTCCTCTAGAAATTGGATCCATTAGTATTCAGAGAAATGCGTACTTTGTTATAAAGCATCTCGGAGTAAGCATAGAAAATTTGAAAGGCGTTGACTTCACCGGAGTGAGTTGCCCCTCATATATATCTATATGCTCGCCCTTAATAGCCTTCGAGCTCATTGGCTTCGGTTCCGACAATCTGGAGGGTAATCCACAAACTTGGAAGCTTCCCGAGGCCCAGAAGGATCCTGTACGTATTCAGCGCTCGTCCCACTCAGCCCTCAATCAGCAGATATCCCAGGGTATTTTCTGTAACAGGAAGGATCTGGCCGATGAGCTCAAACGCCTCGCTCTTGAACCCAGCTACCCAGGTGAACCTGTGAATCTGAAAATTGCAAAGGTCGTTGCCTGCGATCCGGACCAGGGAACGCTTACACTCTTCGATGGGGAAGTTATCAGCGCCGACCTCATTCTGGGTTGCGACGGGATTGGGGTCTGTTACATCTGGCCCTTCTCTCTAAGCTGATCCATTTCATAGTCCATTGTGCGCACCAGTATTCTCGGCTACAACCAAAAGGCACTATCTTCCGGGCATTCCTGCTTCCGTGCTTGGTTTGAACAAAAACAAGTAGAGAGCCGCTCAGAATTTTCTTGGATCACCGAAGGTATCTCAGGGGGTCGTTTCATTTTTGCTGCAAACGAGCCGTTCCGGGCTATCTTCATAAATGCCTGTGACGATGGGAAGTTATGGAATCTCGTCGCAATCTACACCGACGACAATCAGGACAACCCTGGTGAGTCGATTCGTGGACTCACAAGAATCTGGCTCAAATTCACGCAGAATGGAGTCAGTCCGCCACTAAGGAGGAAATTGTGGACATTTATAAGGACTTTCATCCCAATTTCCGTAAAGTGCTCGAACTCCCTCCCGGTGATTCCTATTTGAGGTGGAAATTGCTGTCGCTGCCGCCATTGCCGACTTGGACTCGCGGCCGTGCTGTGATATTAGGCGACAGCGGTGGAGCGACTACACCTTATCTCGGACAAGGCAAGACGAAATTCTATTCGTGTTCTCAGCTGCTTTGAATGACTGCATGCTAGGTGCTGCAATGGCTATGGAGGAAGGTGGCACCCTGGGCGAGCTCTTCCCCCCCGGAACCACCGTGAAAGACATCCCTGCCAGATTGAACGCTTTTGTATCGCTGTGCAAGCCACGCGCAGAGTTTGTGAGCAACGAATCGGTCGAACAAGGGATAGATCCCTCCAAGCGGGGTCGGTATTTCCGGTGTACGTATTCGTCCTGAAGCCTTTGTTCCCCCCTGTCTCACCGCATCTCTTGAATAGCCGAAGAACTGCAGGCGTACATTCTCCTGTACGACCCCATTTCGGCCGCTCAGAAAGTCTTGTCTGAATTGACGGGTGAACCAACTGCTTGACGAATTAAATCATACGGGCGCAACTGGACTTGCATTGTTTGTAATGAGTATCTTCTAACGCTGGTCTAACATTGTCGGCTAGCCATAGATTGCCCAGTGTTCGAAATGAGTCGGTGAAAGCCACGTACAAAAGCCAAGACTAGGAGGGGTATACGGGACTGCTTACTATTAGCGCGAGTTAGAGATAGAGCAAACTTGATATTTGTCGTCGCACGCGCTCTACGCCGTCCAAAGCCCCACTCTCCAGTAGTGCTATGGTGCTCTAGCCGTACTCACAAACCGGGTGAATCCAGTGAGTCGACCCTCTCCTAAACCCGGCCTCAGAACCGTAATTATTGAACTGCCCCACTTGGCACTTACCCGCCACGAATATTCAGACCATAGACCAGCCTGAACTCAACAGCGGGCATTATCGTCAGGGAGGCGAGACGGTGGATTAAAGCGAGCTCTTGAGGCAAGTAACAATGGCGGCCGTGGCTAGCATCGATCTGTGGGCTGTACGCTGCAGGTGCCTGGAAGGTCGAGGACTTGAGAGGACTGTCACAATGTGACAAATGTCACGGCCTTTCCTTTGAACTTCATGAATCATCAGACTTTATCATATGGTGCGACGCGTCGTGTCGCGTTCAAGACGCGTCAAATCATGGGAAAGAAGCCTGGCTGGCTTAAAAGAAAGCAACTCGAAGTTCTGGCTCTGCCTTGGGATACATCCCTGGCCCTCAGCCTTGAGGACCGAGGTTGCCTCGACTCGGAACGGTCTTTGGAATTTCGCAGGACTTACAAGAGTTGTCCTGCAGTCAAAAACGATGAATTGATCAACTGGGCGCTGCCGGCAGACTTCAAGTTATATGGTCGACAGGGCATCGAGGCCCGGAATTCATAGTGACTTGGCACTCAATCGCTTTGGCTAGTATTTATTACATCCAGCTAGGTGGCTATAGTACATGTTCAACGAATGCTCATCTACAAATGGCAGAGCTTCTACTGTGGTTGGAAGATTACACCCGCCTGGAGGGTGGCCAATACTCTTCCATTTCAGTCTCCTTACAAGGTGGGCGCCGAGCGGCAAATAGCCTTTCCACACTGGCCACTTCGGGGCAACCACAAATCTGGTCAAGGCCGTGCCCTGCAGCACGTTGCGACAGCCCACGAACGCAGCGGTGCGGGACAGCAACGCTGAAGTCGACGATCCGGACGTCGTGTCCCATAGGGATGAAATGATGCCGATTCCCGTCGACCAAATCGCCATGTAGAACTCCAGCCCTATGAAGAGCATAAACCGCTTGCGTGGCTTTCCACCTTCGAAATCGTTAAGGAATCGGCGCGCGGGTCAGAAACGAAATAAAATACGCACTCGAGTTGCTGCCTCAAAGAATAATGGGGCGTTGGCCCAGCGCAATATTCAAGCATGATACAGCTCATTGGCTGTCCTTGAGCTTGTCCCGTCCAAAAGCCGAAAAAATTGGGTACGACAGTACCCTGCAAGCTACCGAGCTCGTGCTGGTAGAAGCCCGCCTCGCGTCGCATTTCTTCAATTGCCTCCTCGCCGAAGGCGATTTTGACGGCGCAGACATCGCCAGGCTCCGTTCCACGGGGACCCGCTCGAACCATATATATGTTCTTGGTCTTGTGAAGAGGACGGACGATCTGGGCGGCGTAGTGGACGGCATCATCCCATGATGAGAGCTCATAGGTGGTTTTCGAGTCCCAGATGAGTTGGAGGGTAGACATGATAGATGGTAAATGGGTGGCAGAATTCGTTGCGAGACTGGAGGTTTTGGGGTGCGATGGGTGAATGGGAAGAGGGCGGGAGTATTGGAAGGTTTATATACCCTGGACGGTGGCATGGACGCTTGGACGCTTTGAAGCTGCTGTTTCCTTTCTGGGATTCGTGCGCGGACAATGGGATTGGGATTGTGCCACCTCGTTTCTTGACCTTGTCGTCAGCCACCATTGATTGTCTCTGTGGCCAATGTCACTGGTTCAAGGCGCTCCATGTTCAAGTATTCCGTTCAACCTGGAGGGAAAAAACGTGAAAATATCTAGAGATTTCTTCTTCGTAACTTCCTTAAAACAATAACTCTCATACCACACCTCGATTCTGTCTGTCTATCAAGCAAGCTCGCTGGAACGCGCCTCAACGCGCTAATTAAGACGCGTTGTTTGGCCTTAATTGGATTCCCGTGATCTTGCTTTCGCATGCCGGCTAATTCCGCTCGTGGCAGATTCTTCTTCGAGGTGGCAAGGTCGTTTTCTCTGAACGCAGAAGGACGACGGGCAAGTACACTGCTTCATTCTGCTTCTATCGCCTCCTTTTCCGCTCAACAGGACAGGAAGACCATCGCGCGCCATATCACAGCGCACTGTGCACAGAAAACTTCATAGGTACTGTGCCCTTCCTCAGCGCTTCTTGTCCGTAATGCGTCCCCGCCTGCATTTGCTTCAAAGTTCTCGGTTGCTGCTGGTTCGCGAGGCGAAAGAGAGAGTTCAAGATCGCCCGAGTCGCTTCCTGCACTTCACTTGTGCTGGCAACACAGACTTGCGAGCTCAGTGAGCGTGGAGGGGACAAGGCAGCTAAACCTTCTCGCTTGCTGGCAGCTAAGAGGTGGAGGAAGGAAAGCAAGCAAACAGTTAGAAATACAATTTCATAGCTACATTCTACTACGCAGTGGGTCTGTCGAAGGAATCAGCCCACCGATGGACGCTTTATTTTGTTATCTTACCCAAATGTTTCCCCGACAGATAAAGTCCTCAAGGAGGCGCTTTTCCAGTCCAAAGTGCGGAGATGCACAGTGTTGCCCCACCAGCGTAGGACTGACGTGCGTCCGATCGAGCCGTTGAGAGGGTATTGTAAGCTGCAAAGCACACGATGAATGCAAGTATTGTGGCGAAGATGAAACTGGTACGGTACCAGAAGAAAACGAGAACGATACCGACAGACGTGCCGGCATCCAAAGCAGCAGACAGCACATCTAGGCAGGCTTGAGCTGGAGCGATGGAAAGGATACACAGAAATCTGACAATTATACTTGGTCCAGTATGCAAAATGCTTCCTCCGGATGAGATACTGAAAAATAAACCCAAAAATAGCCCATGGTACAAAGTTGATTGCTGTGGCGGGGGGTATCTGACCGAGAGCCGAGAAAATGAGGCTGCATCTTGGTTGGTATGGGGTACCGACGCGAATGAGATTGCACATACGGGAAGCTGAACATAGAGTCAGTCATGATGAATTCTTCGAAAGAAATACGAGTACCTTAGATAGTTTAAGATCGTGTTGGGTCTCCGGCGCGTAAAGAGCCAAAGGATAACAGGACATGCAGCACCGATAACAAAGAAAAAGATGAGCGCTAACCACTTGATAAGCTGCGAACAGAACGGGAGCAGAAACAGTACCACTGCAAACAAAGCAAGTTGAGCATGGTATACGTTCAGCGGGAACGAAGGCACTCACAAATAGACTTCTCCCTTAGAAAATAACTGAGCAGGACCAATGAGGCCCCACTAGAAGTAACGATCAGACTTGCTCTACATGGCATGGGACAACGTACAACGACCGACGCCGTGCCAAACACCATGGTGGCGGCGCAATTGAAGTTGTCCTTCTGCGTGAGCGAGCAGAAGTCGCTGCAAGACTGTTAACCACGTTCCGGAGACGAGAAGACGACAGCATACGGGATATTGGAGAACATCCTACACCGCGGATGAGCATCATGCCGAGCACTACCATAGACAACGCACCACGACTGGACGCCCAACTGTACAGTCTGAAGGGAATGAGACTATCGAAAGATAGTGGAGAAGCTGCTTACACCGGCTATTAAAGTCGCCACTATCTACAAGATGTTGATGGTAAGAAGTAGGAGTCTCTCATTGGAACACACCTGACACCAGAACATTGGTCTACGTGGCCGGAATGAGAGATTAAAACTGTCCGAGTCATGAACGCACTTGCCTGGGAGGAATCTTCATATAATGTCCAAGCTTGAAGTCCGCAGTGAATTGCATCGCTGTAAGGGCGTCAGTCGATGAGTACGAAGAGTACCGCCGGTGGATAAGCACACCTCGACTCATGGCAATATATCCATATGTCTGCGACTCGTCAGGTTCGAGGCAGTGCGGGGTACACGTTAGATACGTACCTTGAAGATCATCATAGCGAGAGGGCGTCCTGGGAAGCAATGGGTTCGAAGAGTCAGCGACGATTAAATGAGGCATACCCGGCAGTATGAAGCCAACGAGCAGCTCCGTTATCACGCTGGTGAATACCGAATCAGCGGAAAGCGACCATGTCCGAGCCATAGGACTGACTTGAGACCAATTTGCCCTATCAACTTCGTCAGCATGATATATAAACAAATTTCGACACAATTCGTACGATTCGTTATTGCTTGTATCATCCCTGAAGATGGATGATCAGAGAGGAGCGTTGGGTACGGTGACTGTACCCACCCACGGGTATTACATAGATCAACGCTGCGGGTCATTAGTAGCGGGACATGATTCACTCACGCAAAGGCACATACCTACAACTAGCGCAAGGATCAAAGCCCAAATAGTCATCCCGGTATCCCAGCATTCGATACACACACAGGCGAATATAAACGTTACAACTACACGCAAAGTTGTGAGCCATGGTGTCGAAGATGGCGACAGCACACGCACCAAAGATACAGGCATAATACCAATCGGGAACTACGTATCGCGTTGGTCGAATTACAGGATGAAGACGACAAGACTGACCTTGGGGGTATACCATCATGAGCTTCGCATGAACGTCAGGCTGCTCCCGTAGCGACCGCTTGAATTGCAGCTTAATAGGAGCCCAGAAATATATGATAGCATGGACGATCGTGGCCGTGATGCTCATGAAGGATAGACCGTAGGAGACGGCAAATGTAGTTCTGGACCGCGTTGCGTTATGAGGCAGAACCATGGGATAAGGCTAAGAGGCTCACGATAGATATAGAGGGCTATAGGCTTTGTACGCTTCACGGTCAAGCTTCCCGTCCTTGATGATCCGTGCATGATTATAGTACTTCCCAGTGTTATCGAAAGAACTCATGGACGATACTCTGTCCTCTCCGGTGAGCGAATAAGCAGATGGAAGGGGATGTAACACGTACGGCATATACTGTGCATACCAGACGTTGGAGTAGTATAGAATAGGGACGAGAAGCCCTGCAATGTGGTGTCAACATGGGTTATTGATGAAGATGCTTGCGAACTCACAATAGAAAAACGCGAAGGAGATGATGATGTTCACTTCGGCCCACCCTAAGAGCGGCAGATCAAGCATACTGCAGCATGGCAGGCACCCTCACGTACAAGGTGTGGCCAGACTATGTGCACCAGGGACATCAGGAAAAGGATGGCCTGAAATCATACTTGAAAACGTACGGAGACTACAAGAGGTTTAGTCGCGAGACGGAAGACACAAGGAGATCGTACCCCCATATAAGCGATTTGATTCCAGTCCAGAGTAATCACTGAAAACCCGAGTCCACTTCTATATCTGAAAAGAAAATCAACGGGAAGAAGGGGTAGTTGGAGTACGAACTCACCCAAAGAGTTGGTTGACAATCTAACTCGGACATACGGTCGGAGAGAGAGTCGAGACGGGGAAAATATGCCGATCACTTACAATGTTGTCTGGTGCGATCCAGCATGCCTGCAGGCAATGAGACATAGGCCAGACGAAAGATACAACACAGACCCAGCTAAAGTAACTGCAAAGGTATGGGTGTCACTCCCGACGTAAAGGAACCCTTGTACTCACCTCAATGCCTGGAACAGATAGCCCGGAACAAAGTCTTCACAAGGGAGTGAGACGAGGTTGCAACTCGCAAAGGCGGACCGACATACACCAGACAGTGGCCGCCACAAAAGCGAGCAGAAAAAAACGTTCTCTCGACATGCCCGGATGTCTCCCGACTCCAGCGTAGGATTGTGAGTGCAGAGTGTTGAACAACTGCCGCGGTAAATTGTGATAGAGTTATACAGGTGATAGAGAAGAGGACGCACAGCGCAAGACACCAAGGTATTCGGCCAGACTGCCATCATCATTAAAATGCGGAGACGACGGTTACAACTTATGCAACGCACTCATCGACGGTGGGGCGACGAGGAAACGGCGCGTAATGCCGCCTATCGAGAACCCGATACATTGCGTCGAAATCACTAGCTGCGGAGGATGTAAGCCAGATAAAAAAACCTTGTAAAGTAAGCCGTCTGACCATCCATTGGACTTGAGAAGGAAAGAGATTGTTTCTGAGATAGCGACGCAAAAGATAGAGAAAGCCGCACAAGGAAAGCTGAATGACTGATCATAGAAGTTTCTCTGAACGGCGATGACCTGTAGAAAATAGCCGTGTCTTTAAATGACCGTTATCGAAGAGCTAATAAAGAAGAACGAACGTCGGTCGCATAAGCACTCCCTGACCCCACGGCGGCCATGACTATGATCAAGACCTAAACAGGGATTTGAGTATGATAATAGTAGCTCGAAATTCTATACTCACATGTTCCTTGATGCTGGGCAAGCCGAATTACAATGAGTGCAGGAGAAATGGACGAAACAGTGTACCAACGTGAAAGGTCCTGGATTAAGCGCCACACCACACACAGCGACGTTGGGCATCCATCGTGCCCAGGTGCTCCCCAGAGGGAAAGCTATCAATTGCGCTACAACCTTGGAGGAATATGACAATTTATACCGACCGTGGAGCAGTTATATGGAGTAACTTACCGGCCCAACGTTGACCGCTAGAAGGCACGAATTCCGGTACAAATCAAACCCATCCAATGACGGAGCACATACATGGATAGCGAAAATGGAAAAATTGATTCATTCCTGGGATGAGGATTGAGAAGAGCAGACCGAGGGTCCAAGAACGTATTGTCGACGCTGGCATTTCTGGATCGTCAAAATTCGCAACAGCTGATCGAGAGTAGTCAGCACGGAGAAACTTTCCAAGAGGAACGGAATCGTGTACCAGACCGGACTTCCGGATATGGTGAATCCTCTCCATCTGCGAATGAAACAAGCGAGTAAGCGGGCAAGGCGGGTCATAGAGCTGCTGCCGGACACACCGATGTCTTCAACGATACCACCATAATTGGGGTCGAAGGGTGCAGAATACACCTGCACGCGGTCGATGCTACTGAGGTCAAACGACGATGGATATCCGCGCTGGGAAGCGCGTGGACTTTCTATACCAAAACTCAATATTCCGAAAAACACGCACAAGACAACATTCATTCACCGAAAGTCTTTTCGCTCTTTTCACCCGCGTCGTGCACTGAGCTTCGCCGCCCCTCCTCTCCGATCGCGTCACCAGTCATCTCGAGATTCTCGACAGTTTTGAGTGTGGCATCCAAGTCGGGAGGGGCTCTACCGTCGGCGATGGTGTCGTCCAGTATGATTGAATTCCGTGTAGTGTATCGACCAGTGCCTTCAACCTCGAGGAAAGCTTCCTGCTGCTGCCACAAGGGTTCGAGAGAAAGCCGCAAGACTTCAAGCCACAAGCAGAGAATAGCAAGGAGTGACAAGGACTTTATTATAGCCCGCACATGCAGACAGCCCAGTGGGAGTCGCAGAACACTGCGGTCAGACGATGACACGGCATTGATGCGGCATAGGACAAAGCGACTCAGATAAGGAAAACACAAGTTTTCGGGTGAGGTGAGGCGACAAATAGTTGCATTGTTACTGACTGGCTACACTGAGAGCCTCAAACTGTACTCAAGACTCGATTTCTAGGGTTCAGCTCGTAGAATTAGGATCGAAGATAGCTCAGCCGAGAACCCCGAGTCTCCGCCGTTTATTTCCTCTTATCTCGGCGGCTGCTCGGCAGAAAACAAGGACCACTGAAATTCGTGTGGACACCGACAACTCTTCTGGAACGAAGAACAAAAAAAATCCGCATGATCACGGACTTGTGTCCAAAACTCTGTTGCCAGTCTAAGAGCAACTTCCGGCCCAAGCTTGTCAGCGGCTGGTGGTGCCGGTATTGTCTGACAATGTCGGCAATCGTTGAGGTTCGAAAAATGCCAGTGGTTGAAATTCAAGAACGAAAGAGATTCACGATTAATCATTCACATCCAAATAGAAACTTTACGACCAAGCTTGCTTTATCAGATCAGAACCTCTCTCCGCAATCACGTATGTCGCTGCCTGCAGAAGACGGAATTAGAACACTTCAAGATTGGTTCAACTTTCAAACCGACTTGCCTGCGTGTGCGCACTCGGAATCCTTGGCTGCAGTCATTCTATTAGCGCTTTTCATATTGTAAATAATTTTCCGGCTTACCAAAACCGAGGCATCGACGATCCGCACCCCAACTGCGCCTTTCAACAGTAAATCGGGGTCAACAACACCATAGCCCGCATTCCGCGCAGACATTCCTGCGCTGCCAGCTAGATGCGACGAAGTACCAGCCGTACTCCGAATGAAATCTCTAAGCGCAGAATCCGTGGTGATATTTGTCGGTGGTGTTATTTGCTCGAGGATGTATCCCTTCCAAACCGGCGCTGTTACAAATTTCTGTGCCATTTTGATTGCTTCTTGGATCACGAATACGTCGAAGTCGCTCTGGAGGAGTCCGGCGTCGATCAAAGGAGGGTCTAGCGGGTTGCTACTATTAAGCTTTATGGATCCTCCTAGGACACATTATATTTTGGTCGTGCAACATGACGATGAAAAATCTGAAACCACTTACGGCTCAACGGCGAGGCGACGGCGACATTTATGCTGAAATAATGGCCGACTCGCGATCCACCGAAGGTTCCGCTCTGGAATATCTTAATCATCAAGTAATTCTCGCGCTACACTCAGACGCACCGTGAATTTGAGCTCGATGTGGGGAGTTCGTGGACCAGCAGCGGGGTCTTCGAACTGTTTGAATATTTCGTCTCCTTCTTTCAATCGCGCCCATCCAACATGTGTGATCCCAAGAGTGGTGAAAGGACCGGTTTTGGTTGAATTCCTGATGAGATATCTCGTGTTCAAATTTCGCTTCGTGAGGGAATATTGTCGAACTTGCCATTCTGCAAACGCCTCATTGAAAAAAGTCATATTCTGCCCAAGCTCATCCTGTGTATCGGTCGAATTCACCGACCAAGTCGTAGTAGCGGCAGCATGATCGCTGACGTTCTGCCCAAGGCTCGGTAAATCAAGGAGAACTGGAATACCCAATCCTTCCAGATCTGCTTTGTTTCCTACCCCTGAATGCATTAGAACATGCGGGGTACCGATTGTCCCCGCTGAAAGTACGATTTCCTTTTTCGCTGAAACAGTGAACAATTCAGCTGTGCAAACGATTTAGTCGTTTCTCAAAAGAATGAAGCGAGCAAATCATACGTGAACCGTTGTGCGAAAATTGCACTCCGTTGAAGGAGAGTCGATTCGATTTGTTTGAAAGCAGTGAAAATACTCGCGCAGTAAGCAATATGTGGAGATTCGGGCGTTGTTGGACATCGGAGGTCAAGTAAGACGTAGCGGCGCTGCTTCGCTCCCCACCACCGATCGTGTATTGCAACCAACCTACTCGCAGATTATATATGAACTCAAAAAAAAGAAACTACGCACCTACACCCAACGGATTCCCCGAATTGTAATCTAGATTGAATGGAAAATCATCCGACAGTTCCTTCGTAGTCTGCATAACACGACTACCGACAGGCCACCGATACCCCGGCAGACTAACCCCCGTCTTGCCCGTTGAACTGTGAACGCGAGGATTGTACTGTCCTCGCGTGTCGTGATGATCGGCTGGTGCAGTCCATCGTTCATTCTGGCAAATAATCAGAGACATTCCCGGATATACGACGAAAAGCACCTTCAAAAAGTAAGGGAAGATACTGTCCCAGGACCACCCAGAATCACCCGTCAACTCTGCATATCGATCGAAATCATCGGCACTCCCGCGAGTGTAAAACATCCCATCTTTTATTTGTAAGATACCGGACTGTGAGTTCAAATGCATGCTCACTATGAGCACTGCACCCCCCAAGGATATGGGCCCGCTGATATGAAACAGCACGTCCGTTCAAACCAGGTTGAGGTGTTGTAGAATAGTTCCAGCTCCAAATAGGATGGCTCAACATTTGGTTGACAAGGACAGGAGCCTCGGAAAGAACCACTCCTTCATTTCTGGAAAGGATGTAAATACATGAGCATTCGCATGCCTATGAAAATCTCAAGGACTACTTACGTGACACCAGCTTCCAGGATCAAGACCGACCAAGCTGGATTCTCCGACAAGCGGGAGGCTACAACGCTTCCAGCGGTTCCGCCTGCAAAAAACTCAGCATCAAATGAATATCAGTAAGAGAATTGACTGACCGCCGACTACTATGAAGTCGTAAGTGAGACCTGGAAGATCGGCGACTGAGCCGTATATTTTGGACTGGCATACAACGATGTTGAATGCGAGTCCAACCAAAAGAGAGATGACTAGCATAATGCGGGCTGGCGTCAATTGAGTTGGTTGAGTTGGGGGCCTTGGCCCCTTATATATTCTCTTTTGAAGTGAGAAAATATCCTTGTCGCATGACCTTCCGCCGCATCGTGAATGAAGCAATTGCCCAGCGCTTCGTGTTGAATGCCGTATTCGGCGGAACAAGCGAAGACAGGTACAAGCAAAATCTTGGAGTGGGGGTCGGTATTTCAAGCAACAAGACGTGCTTCGAATTTAGGCAGAAGCTGGTGTTCCGAGCTTCATATTATACATTCGAGCAGAACAATAGCTAGGAAAATTCGAGTGAACACCGAGAGCAGCCGAAAAAGAGAAATTAAAAGCGTTGCGGAGTTGACGAACAGTCTTGTCCCGATTCGCGGTTTATGTCGGGGGAATGCGGGCGGCTGTCGCGCAGGGTTTTCGATGTCGACGAAAGGTCGTAGTACTGGCGCGAGTCTTGTGCCTAACTTTCTGATCTTCTCCCGAGGAGAAAAAAAACTCTCCTCCCTGTGCCCGGCGTTCCTCAGGGGACCGTGTAATGTAATCTTCCTTCCTTCTTCCTTCCTCCCACTGGGAAGTGAGGTATCAGACGATGGGGTACCTGAGTCTGGACTCTGGAGATGCCAAGTTCGGGAACGACGGATGGAATGAAATAAGTACGGAGTGCCCAGCAAGAGAGCTCAAAGAGGGAGAGGGAGAAGGATCATAGAGCTGGATCATCGTAGAAAAGTGAATTCACAACGAGTCAAATGGTGGTGCAGAAACAGCCGAGTCACGGCCGCGTGCGGCGTGACACTGTCGATGCTTGAACAAGAGTGAAGACAGTGCTGAAAGAAGATAAACGCGTCAAATATTCGAGATATATGCGCCGCAAAACTCATTCATGTCTGGCATTATTGCAAGCTCGATGAATTGACGCGTCTCGGACGCGACGCGACGCATTGGCCATGTTTGCGCCTGTCACGCTGGTACAAATGCAGTCACACACCGTGACATTCCTCACCCTTACCTCTGTCTGGTACGTCCATGTTCTCCTTTGCGATATGGTGGCTGACATTAATTTCCCCCCTCTAGTGCTGCTTCCCGCCTCAATGTAAGTCGTTCATACAATCTCGCCTAGCGCCATTCAACTGATAGCATCTTCGACGTTCGTTCAGCTGGCCTGCCCATCGACCTTCAACATGCGCTGCCTGGACCCAGCGCGCAGAGTGTTGTTTGCCACGGTCTGCTGTCGCCCGTTCCTGTTTGAGCTGCCACCGTACCTCTCTGGGCCGACCTTCGCACGACAATGCTCGCCGTTGAGTTCAGGTCGATCTGCCGGCAGCCTGAATATTCGTGGCGGGTAAGTGCGGGGGTTCAGCACGGCTCGGAGGGGGCGCGATCTAATCACTGGGTTCTATCACACGGCCGGGGCTTCAAAGTATCAATTGGGGAGCGGGGACTGTCCGGTACGTCCATGTTGCTCTTCGAAATCAGTGGCTGACATTTGCTTCTTGGGTCCGCCGACCTCTTCTTCCTCAATGTAAGTGCTCGATATCGCCTCGCCTAATCCCGTTCACATGATAGTCTTCCAGAATCCAACTGGCTTGCCCATCGACGCCCATCAACACCCGCCATGAGCGCACCTGGGCCTGGCGCACAGAGTGATGTTGACCACGACCGCCGCGTCCAGATTGAGTTGTCGACGTACCCTGCCCTGCCGCCTTTCGCGCAACAGTGCCCGCCGTAGAGTTCAGACCGATTCCGTGTCGTTGTCTGAATATCGTGGTGCGTAAGTGCGAGGGGATCAACACGGCTTGGCGGTGGCGAGACTTAGTCCTCTGGATGCGGGGCGGGGCTAAGAGAAGCCTACATTATATTGGAGAGCGGGGACTTTACTGTCGGAGGATACCTGCGACGATGACTACTCGGTGAGTTTTGTGTATCTGTCATGGTGGCTGGCACTGACCACTTGGTTGCTTCCAGAACTGCGAAATGCAGCCTTCAACGGCGTTTGTGGGGTGTCAGGTGCAGCTTCAAAGAGGAGCGTATCGTAGTTTGGCCGTGGTTTGAATTCGTGTATGGCAATGCCCTCTCGTCTACAGTCTGAGTAGTCCGAGTATCTGTCCCAGGTTGTCACCAAATAGTGTCGATGCGAACCGCGACTGCGAGAAAGAATCAGCGCTCGCGAGCGACAAGACAGGCAAGAAGATTCTCTACCTTCCTCGACACCTCTCCTTAATAGCCGCAGCGGGAAACCTCGAACTGTGACACAAAGGATTAGACTGTGCCTGCGAGAGGGAGTTTAGCATCCCTCGGATACATTGGTGAATGACAGATGTAGCAGCGGTGAGAGCTTGACGCACTCTCAATCCGTCCCAACGACATTTCACTCGGTGCGACAGTCATCCAAAGATTGATTTTTTTTCCGTCCGAATGCGTTGAACAAAGCGCGGATCAGGAGAGTAAGGCTGAAGAGCTGTGTATGGAGGAATACGCGTACGACCACAGTTGAGGTTGGTGTTGGCATGACGATTGCACCAGTAGACAACTTTGCAAGCAGTCAAAGTCTCTGCCTTCGAAGCCTCCGACTCTTGTCAAACATCCGGACATGCATGCAAGATTGCTCGAATAGATCCAGTGCCTTCCAGTATGTACCTCCGGAGCCTCACTCACCAGTGGAGGCTGCTTTCTTTGTCAACTGAGACCCGCATACTTTCACTGCTGCAACTCAAAGTTGCGCCAAAGTCTGCCCGTGGGCCGTGAGCGCTGAGAAGTGCTGGTAACACAACGATCACCTTCCGCAGCGCAAATTCCCGGTCTATGACAGGGCAACCTTGACCGTCCGCTTGGAATTTGTCTCGCGACTTGGCTTCTTGAAGCTGCGAGGTTGCACGGAGAATGTCTGGACGAAGATAGAATGTGTGCCCTGGGCGTAGTCATGAACTGAGGAATTGATGAAAAAGTTTGAAAAACAAAGACCGTACCACGGATCAAGGGTTCGATGCGGGGCAACCAAGCTTGCAAGTTTTGAGGCGTTCAAGTTCCTCCCATTGTGCTGTAGGATTTTTGCGCGTGACAATTTCAGCGATAATCTTGTTTCTATAGACTTGACGTGAGATTAGTATAAAGTTGCGTAACGGAGAGCCCTACCCGACCAAAGCATCTTGACAGACGCGCTACGAGAATCTGAGCGGGAGGAAATTGGGAGAAGAACAAAAGACCAACGTTACAGACCCGCAGCCGCACGGTATATGAAAGCGGGATCGCATCGGTGTGTTTCCCGCATGCCTGAGATTGCATTCAGCTTGCATCTGCTGTTTGCTTTGAAACACTCACAGAACAAGGACCGCCGCCGAAGAAACCAATGCAAAATTTGGAGACACTCATTGAAGGCATTGGAATTGAAAACCCCATTTGCAGTAGAGCGTCCGTGGATAAATTCGGTGTCTTCGAAATTGCAAGGCTCAACCGACTAAGTAGTCTGGCCGAATTGAGCCAAGTCGTAAGGCGACATATATGAAGCAATCTTGACGCGTCAACCTTGCTATTTGTTCAGGAGAGTAAGTCTGAGAAGCCTTACCATAGTTTGTAGTTCCACCGCAAGATTGCGGAACGTCGCGGGCGGTGTGGACATATTCGGCCGGAGGAGGAGAAGGAGGGAGAAAGAAGGACGCGTCGGCACGTGGACGCGAACATGATGGCTGGTGACCTCTTTCTTCTCCAGCCGAAAATTCTATCTCCTGCTCAGGCTAATCTGGAAGTCTAGTATACCAGTTACTCCTTAGTACTCTGAACCCTCGTCTCCGACCAAGAAAATTTCTTCAAATCTTTGCCAATGACTCGACTGGTTTTACCTAGATTCAGACAGATTCGGCCCCAAGTTAATACTACCAAGACACTGAGGGGGGCTTCGAGCTGCAGCGCTCGACTCACTTGAACGTGCCTGCGTGAGTTGGCCATTTGTTCATCTTGCTCTTGCTCTCGGTCTCACCGATCGCTCGTCTAGTTCTTTTTAAATTCGAATTGCTTTCGATTACAGTAATCCATTTCCCTTGTCAACATGGTGCAACTCCGAGTTGCAGCAGCGAAGGTATGCGGGTAGTATGCGGGTCTCATGACAGCGACTGGCTCCGGAGCTAGATTCGTTCAAGTAATCCTGCATGCATGTCTGGATTTTCGCCAAGAGTCGGAGGATCCCGAGTCTCAGACTGCATGCTGAGTTGTTTACTGGTTTGAAAATTGGAACAAATTAACCAGAGCAACTCCGAACTCGAATCGTTTTGGTTGTTTGAAGGGGCCGCGGGTCGGCAATCGCCATGCCAACACCAACTTGACCACTCCAATCTCTCTCTCTTACATCTCTTTCATTCAATGCTTCAACGATGTCGGATTCATGACGAGACACTTACCCTATTGAACTCAGGAGCGCATTATAATAGACAGATTCGTGCCTTCACGCAGCTCCGCCTCAGATGTCCATCGAGGCTTCGAATCGACTGGAGAGACTGGAGCTGGCATCATCCAGTGGTATGGATAGGTTCTCTCCAGCTTGAAGAGACAGATACTGTAGCCTTGGACTCAGGACTATCGTCGACTGACTGATCAATTCCGAGTCCTCCAGGATAGCTCGAGGATTGTCGGATTGACAGGGAGATACGAACCGAGGTTCTGAGCCCTGTTGTCCATCGCCTTGCGGATAGGCTGGCCCGCCGTGATACCTGATTTGTTTGAGGCATTCTGCAGGAATTTGGACCGTCGCACCGGGAGAAATGTCGTTCAGACGGATGGAGGTAGGCTCATTTCACCCTCTTCATAATGGCCGACCTGATTTCTGCAGATAGTCGTTCAGATCACTGAATACTATCGGAGCAGATTGAGGGTACGTTATCACCTCTGCTGCATCTGCCATTCACCATGGTATGCTGAATGTCATTTCGCAGGCGCAGTCTACTCCCTGCTGTCACAGTTCGAGGCATTCCGCTGGATTCGCAGCGAATTAAGGGGAGATGTGCAGAAAGGTGAGGGATCCTTCTTTACTGTCGTGTCGCTCGCGATGGAATGCTGATTCTCTCTCGCAGTCGAGGTTCGCATCGACACTTTTCCTCATCAACCCACAACGGACGTGAACTACTAGGACTGCAGACGAGATGCATGGACATTGCAATACACGAATTCCTGTAGACGAGAGGGCACTGCAATACACGAATTCAAATCACGGCTCAACTACAATACGCTCCTCTTTGAAGCTGCACCTGACACCCCACGACCGCCGTTGAAGGCTGCATTTCGCAGTTCTGGAAGGACCAAGTGCTCAGTACTCAGTGCCAGCCACCATGACAGATACACAAAACTCACCGAGTAGTCATCGTCGCAGGTATCCTCCGACAGTCAAGTCCCCGCTCTCCAATATAATGTAGGTTTCTCTTAGCCCCGCCCCGCATTCAGAGGACTAAGTCTTGCCCCCGCCAAGCCGTGTTGATCCCCTCGCACTTACGCACCACGATATTCAGACAACGACACGGAATCGGTCTGAGCTCTACGGCGGGCACTGTTGCGCGAAAGGCGGCAGGGCAGGGTACGTCGACAACTCAATCTGGACGCGGCGGTCGTGGTCAACATCACTCTGTGCGCCGGGCCCAGGTGCGCTCATGGCGGGTGTCGATGGGCAGGCCATTTGGATTCTGGAAGACTATCAGGTGAATGGAACTAGGCGAGGCGATATCGAGCACTTACATTGAGGAAGACGAGGTCGGCGGACCCAAAAGGCAAATGTCAGCCACTGGTTTCAAAGAGGAACATGGACGTACCGGACAGAGGTGAGTGAAGAGTGTGTCACACAGGTCACAGCAATTTATACCCGCCAGCAGTCTCGTTTGGAACAAACAAAACCAACATGTACTGGTAGCGTCAATCCATTGAGGCGGCTGGTAGCTCGAATAAAAGGCGATGCTTGTGATTGCTGTGCTCAGCTTCTCTGTCGAACCGTCTTCCTCTTCAGCCTGGGCCTATTCTGGCGTGGATTGGGCCGTCATTTTCCCATTTTTCTCTGCTCATACCCAAAATAAAATAGATGTGGCTGACCGCCCATCTTTTCTCGTATCGATCCGTCTACATGTTGCCTGGGCAGTATCGATTGACTTACCTGCAGTAAGTATTCACAACCCACCAGAAAATTGGGCAACACAAGAGTACAACAACATGTTACATCCTTCCATGCTCTTTGAACATCCATTTGACTGTAAGCAGCTGCCGCGCCATGTCAACAAAATAATCGGATTTCGACTTGATTTCGACTGAAAGAAATTTGTGACAGACTCGCAAGATGAGGCAATGAAATAGTGATTCGCCACTTGAACAGTAAAGGTCCACGCACGGAGAAAACGACCACAAGTCGGCGGTCGCCAAATTCGTCGTACAAAAAAGGCAATCGATCAAACCCATAAAAGGAATTGCACGAAAACGTGATCGCGTCCAACTTTCCCTCCCCTTCGACTTCTCTTTGTCCGCCGCGCTAAATTACGCTACACTATGCCTTCCGTAGTGAGTCCGTTGGCAACATTATGGATCTGCCACGCGCTTTCTTGCCTCCCCCTCATCACCGAACATGCCCCGGCGGCGGCACTTATGAGCATAGCGGGTGCTTCGCCAGAGGAGTTGGACGAGTGGAGGTGGTACGCTGGATTCCATTACCGGCTGATGCTTGAGATCATGCTAGAGGATGTTTGCGGCAAACTGCAGGATTCTCATATCATCACCGTGAGTGCTGACTCGGAGTCTTTCGCTCCGTTCCCTTGAAGGAATTGAAGCTCATGTGCTTGTTCAGTGCATTCGTGATTTCCTCATGTCGCCAAGTGTCGTAGACTACCTCGACTCCCTCGTGAAGTTGGGTTCAATAGACGTATTCTACGCCGCCATCGGGTCTCTGGATATCGACGCACCGCAAGAATGGCTGGTGGAGCTATTTAGGCCGTTTGCAAATGCTATGGAGAACTATGGACGGACCCTGGAATACAAACTATAGTGCGTAATGCAATTACGCAAATCGACAATTATTATTCTGACTTTTGCCTTCTCATGTTAGCCAACATATCCATGGCCAAGATGTTGGTTGCGAGCTGTCGCACGCATTCAACCAACACTTGGAGCACCACGCCCAGTGTGAAAAAGATTCCCGCAGACTGACTCGAAGAGGGAGGCCAGTTGGCGACTCTGCAATCACCTTGGCGTCACTCAAAGGAATATTCGCCCAGCAAGATCCTCCGCTGAGTCGGTAAGAGTTGGGCACCGTCAGTCAACTCGTAACTGATTTTTTCGACTCGGATTCGATTCAGCGAACAAACCCTACCCAAGGCTTTCTTCACCGGCACGGGAGCGGACGGACCTGCGTTGCTTTACCGCGGTCTTTTTCGCATTGAGGGTTCGTTTAATTTTCCCCTTTGTACAAGTTGTCAGCCTACTTACAGATATTTTACCCTAGCGTCATACAGCGCTCCTCCCACCAAACACTGTCCTTCTCTCGGTGTCGCGCAAGCGCTCGACGAAGAAAATGTTCGAGGAGAGGGATTGAGGGCTGACATGGACAACAGTGATACCTATTCATTCGTGTGAAGGGAGAACGGACAGCACAATACTATCATTATTACTATTAGGATTGTCTCTGGGTTTGTAATGTATCACCTTGATTTGTTGTGTCCAATATGTTGAATACTCTACCATGTCTCCAAGGGATGAAGCATTATTCATCGTTGATTCATCGCAGAAAAATCGTGGTCACAGAGAATCTTGACTTCGCAATCCAGGTTGTAGATAACTTCACTTGAATTCGAAGCCAGTTTCGCTCGGGATTGAGTGGTGCGACCTCAGGCCTCAGGCCTCAGGCAGATTCAATTCGGTCAGTACCCAGTCAGTGATTGCCGAAAGCGGCTGACCAAGTTCAGCCACTCTCCTCTCGCCACGACCCCGCCGCTTCTCCCTGCCCTCTTTCATTCGCTATCATTCTCACTATGCACCCTCGCCGTCACAGAAACTCGGACTCTCTAGGTTCTACCTCACGGTTTTCACAACCACTAAATATCCCTTCGCCGTCCCCTCGGAGTACTGGTAGTCAGCTCAAGTCTGCCCATTCTACCGCCGGACCCTCTTCTCGCCCTGAAGGTCGTCCAAGCCACGTCCGCGATTCCTCTCTGGCCCGCTGTTTTCCATCAACATCATCAACTTCAACTAGGCGTCTCCACCCCATCCACCCCCCACCAACAAACAGCCAGACTGACCACACCGCAACTTCTACACCGCTAGCATTTACCTCAACTGCACGCTCGGCGGCACCTCAGCCTCCTACAAACACCTCCTCGAAGTCCTCGTCTTTCTTTTCGCCGTCAAACTCTTCTGCGAAGGCCCGGGGTCAATGTCTGCCTCTAGATACTTCTGCGCCGGTCAGGTATCTTCCCGGTTATCGACCTCTGACGACGGATGAAGAGATTAAACTACGGCGTTTTATGGTTGACGCCCTAATCGCTAAATCCAAAAAGTACCGTTCACAAATCTCGATTCCCAACCTCTCCACCGACGCCCAGTCGACGCTGCTCACCAATCTCTCTCTTCGGAAGAGCGCCGAGCTCAGAGGCGATTCCCTGATCAACTTTCGAATGGTTCGTTTCGTTGGCCGGCTCCTGCCTCATGTACCTCTCCCAATTCGCAAGGCATCTACACCTCTTTTTTCTTACACAAATTCGACCTACTCACCTCATCTCTTAGATCATAGCGCAGGCTATGTATTCGAACAGAGCTTTTCATTTTCTCTTGTATTACGCCAAGTACCACAAGTTTGCCGACTACTGCAAGGGTACAGCCGATGCATTTGAGAGTGCCGTGGGGGAATGGGGAGAGGAATCGACCGTGGGGCAAGTATCGATTTGGATCGAAGAATCGTTTTCCTGGCCCGTCAATGTCATGGTCGACGCAGCAACACGGTGAGACATTAATCATTGGGTGAATGTGATCTCGAGCATTGTAACCCATCTCTGCTGTTCAGGTTTTTCGCAATGGACGCCGCTCAGACTGCGGCACCTGCCAAACGGGGCAGGGAAGACGATGAGAAGGAGAACGTCCCTGTCAAGAAGAGCCGCACCAGTACGATTGTCTTCAGGCTCTCAATCTCACCGCACTCATCTGTTTTCAGACTAGGGTAATTCAGGGCACGGTACATTACTATGGGAAATCTACATGTATTCTAACGGTGTATATTAGCTGTATTTGTTATAGTGGATATTCATATTGTAAACAACCTCCAGCGTTACCCTCCCCGCCATCATGAGCGGCCTCAGTCTCCATTGCCCAACTCAGAATGAAAGACCTGGGAAAACGACGAGGAAGTAAAATAAATGCCTAGGTAGGTAGGTAGGTAGGTAGTATTACACGGCACGGTCCGAATAACGAACGCCAATCTCCAAAGCTACTGTACAAATTCATTTGTACTCTAGAGATGTCCTCCCGATATCAAGTAATAATTGGTCTAGTGCTACAGTGCAGTACAGTGCGATGCCGGGGGAGATGAAATATGTAAAAAAAAAAAGACCTCATTAATCGTCGATTTCAATAACCTCGCCCTGTACGATGGGCGGCACTCTGCTGGTACTACCAACAGCTCGGCGCTCGCCGACAGCCCGCCTCTTGCTGCTACTCCCACTAGCAACCTCTACAACGTCGTCATCGTCATCCTCTCTAGCATTGGTTTGCGTCGCCGCTTTCCGCTTGCGTTTCGCACCTGCGCCGGCGCGTCTAGATCTAGCAGCTTCATCATCGGAATCGTCAATGACGATCGCGTTCTGTGTAGTCCGAGTGGGGCGGGCTCGGGACTGAGATGAGGTAGCACGAGCAGGAGGAGGAGGCGCGGGTGGAGGGGGAGCGGGCTTTGGACGGGCATATAGGTCTGTCCATTTCCGCGCGGTGGAGTCGTGTAGCTTGCGATTGCGGGTGTACTGGGATGCTATGCTCGGCACTAGAGGATCCTCTGCAAGCACCAGTCAGAAGGAGTCAAATTATGAACAACGCGTTCGGGTCTCGGACGATAGGCCATAAGCTAGATAGGTCGACGCGTAACGGCACGTCATACACGCACTACGAAACACGCGGAAAAGTCGCGTCGAGCCACACATAGCGGCGAACACCGCAGCCCGAAGCCGAAACGCGTTTGAAGGGTGGCAACTCACTTGGATTGGGGTCCGTTAATAACGACGATAACGAGAGAATAACTTTATACAACGATAGCGCCGGGGACCAGTTGTGCTTGAGAATGTCGATACAAATGTTGCCTTGGTCCGAGATCTTTCATGCAGGTCAATGAAAACCGTCGTCGCGTAAACAAGTGCCTCACGTTCATATGATATATCCTATCGTCTGCCATTAGCACAAATCACGTCTCGCGAGGGAGCGCACGCACCGTGTCTTGAATGTGACCTTTGGGGCAGAGAAACTGAGAAGAGCTAATTAAGCAGGGTGACGGAACGTCGACGAAGGTGGGACGCGTACGGATAGTCTGATGGCAGATTGACGAGAACGTTGAAAACACCGCCCTCGTAGACACTCCCCTCCGGCCCCGGTAGAGTGCCATGCCATAGGAAGAGGTCGTCTGACGGAACGAGTGTAATGTCGCCCAAGTCCTCCTTTCTGACATCCGAGATTTCCTTCGTTATTCGTTTCAGAGTAGCCTTGAAGAGAGTCAGTGATGAATAGAGGGAGCGAGCAGAATTCAAACACGAAACTGGCAAGGGCGACATCACCGTAAGAGGCAGCCTGAGTGTGGTCTTTACTCATGTTTGCCACCCATCAATCCGACCGAACTCGGACGACTCCATCCGGAATTCTCCGTAACAGTCTTACTTTTTCCCTCCTCGCCTTGTGCATGAGAAATTATGGGCGTATCTTCTTTGTATCAAGGGTTCGAAAGACTCGGAATTCATAGTGCTATTCTCAAACAACGTCGCAGAGTTTAAGTTTTCAGGAGGACGCGTTGGGAAAATTGGGAGCAATTTCTGCAGCTACTCTACGCCCACTTCTCTTTGATCAAGTCTGCACCTCTTTCCGCAATAGCATAGGTGGGTGCCTGCATAAATCAGAATTGAGCTCCATCTTTGAGCCTGAAAGTGAACATAAGTAGTTACTGACCTGCGTATGCCCACTCGGAACATAAGGCTAGAGAGCACATTTGTCAGAGGGAATGCATGGCTCACTAATGCTTTTACGACTTGCCATAACAGAAGCGTCGATAACCCGTATCCCAGTCGCACCTTTAACAAGTAGATCAGGATCAACCACACCCCATCGCGCATTTCTCGGTGACATCGCAGCGGTCCCCACCGGATGCAGCGCGTTAACTACCGTCTGGCGAATATAATCCTCCATCGCCTCATCAGAAGTCAAAGCTTCGGCAAGATTATCCAACGGTCGAATCACAAAACCTTCCCATGTCTTCGCGGAAACAAATTTCACCGCCTTCTTGATAGCCACAACCATCGCAAGAAGGTCGTATTCGTCATTGAACAGGCCCGGATCAATCAGGGGAGCATCGAAAGGATTGCTCGAGGCCAGGGTGATTGAACCCCCTTCGAAAATGATATCTCAACTCTCAAATCTCCCACGGTTGAAATGTCACTTACCACTCGCAGGTGAAACCACCGCCGTCTGGAAGCTCATAAAATTCCCTCCTTCCGCCGGTATCGGTGTCTCCAGTCCAATCGCACTCTGTAAATGATAACGTCAACTTGCGACAAAATCCAGTTCTCGGCACTCACAGCTATCTGAAGCTCAATATGCGGCGTATCAGCCCCCGCCGCAGGATCCGAATGTTTCGAGAATATCGACGAGTTGGCATCCAAGCGAAGCCACGCAACATGGCCACCGACCACAGTACTGACCAACGGCCCCTGCCTTGTTTCATTCCATTCACGCACATATTCCTCCAGTTTAGTAGAGTTCTCTGTATAACTTTCGAAAGTTTCCGTCGTGTTGACGTACCAGCTGTTTGGTACCTTTCAGAGCAATTAGTATTTAGAAGGCATATCCAGGGAATAAAGCAAACCAGAGGTTGATCGACAAAATTCTGGCCAACGTCGGGAAGGTCGACAACCGCCTTGATTCCGTGACTAGCCAGTGCGGTTTTATTCCCGATCCCCGAATTCAACAAGATGTGCGGTGTCCCAATTGAACCGCCGGAGATGATGATCTCTTTCGATGCTCTGACCACGGAAAGCTCTGTGTTATGTTTTTTTCAGAATCGATCCCTCATGAACGACAAGACAGGCACCTTTCATATCTTGCGAAAATTCAACCCGATCAAAATGAGTACCGTTCCCGGTATTAAGAACCCTCGAAACTTGCGCATTGACAAGAACATGCAGGTTAGGCCGGTTAATGAACGGAGTCGCAAGGTACGACACCGCAGAGCTACTTCGAGCTCCGTTCCCAATGGTGTTCTGCGCCCATCCTAGCAAAAACGTCAACCCTTCATTAGTTAGTAG
The DNA here is from genome assembly GCA_037176885.1 of Favolaschia claudopus. Taxonomy (NCBI): domain Eukaryota; kingdom Fungi; phylum Basidiomycota; class Agaricomycetes; order Agaricales; family Mycenaceae; genus Favolaschia; species Favolaschia claudopus. The sequence continues at coordinate 2,043,460 of JAWWNJ010000007.1, forward strand.
GATGAATCTTGAACGCACCAACACCAAGCGGCACCCCCGCATTATAATCCACCACAAACCCAAACTCCTCCGGCATCTTAACAGTCGTCTTGATAACATGCTTGAACATCGGCCACTCATACCCCGGCAAACTAACTGAATTTATTCCTGTGGTGCTGTGAACACCGGGGTCGTATTGCCCTCGGGTGTCGTGATGGTCTGCTGGGGGTGACCATTTTTCGTTCTGCAAAACCCGTCAGCACGCAAAAGAGATTACATACTAAATGAAATTCACCTTATAAAAATATTTCTGCATAGCGTCCCACCTCCATCCAGGATCCCCCGTCACTTTTGCATACCTGTCGAAATCGTCTCGCGAGCCCCGGGTGTACCACATCCCATCTGTCGACACCGATCAGCCAAAGAAAATTCACTTCACTTCTCCCTGCTGAAAACTTACTTATCGAACTCGTACCCCCAAGCAAACGACCTCGAGGGAAGGATAACGCTCTACCCGCCGCATTTGCTTGAGGGACAGTGGTATAATTCCTGCGAGCCATATCATATCAGCCTGAACAACAACTTGAAGAACACAAGGAATTACCAAGTATACCCAAGACTGGGATCAAACAACCCAAGATCCAACCCGGGCACAATCGAATCAAAAACACCTATATTAGACCCACCCGCTTCAAGGAGCAGAACCGAAAATTCAGGGTTCTCAGTCAACCTATTCGCGACGACGTTCCCCGCCGTTCCTCCTGCAAGCGTGAATCAAAAAAAAAAAAATGAGCAGTCAGTCAACTGCGTCTGCATTGATATCCTTCGCAAAATTCAGAGACACGACACTTACCGCCAATAACGATGAAATCATAATCCCGCCCTCGAGGTAACTGCTCAACCCTCTCATACACCAGCCCTCTACAAGTCGCAGCGAAATAGCTCAAGACATAAACTGACAGGAACATCACTGGCAGCCGGCAGTGGGGAGTGTCGTCGCGCATACGCGACGGAGCTCCATTTTCCGCCACTTATATGTAGCTCGTCCTCATAGAAGAATGTTTGTATTGCTCCGACCACCAAGGCACAAGGGGAGAACATATTGGCCGGGCGCCCCGGGCACCGACCACGAGTGCAGCGGGAACGTCAACCACGAAGGTCAACGACAAGGACTAAGATCGCGAAGTGGAATACTTGAGAAACATAATCAGTCATGGGTTAGATTCACGTCACGCCATGACCACCAAAGAAGGAGAACTTGAATTTAGTTCTGAGGAACGAAGGAGACGAGTATTCCGTCAGATTGAGAAAGTCAAACAAGAAACCGGAAATGCCCGAGAGCGGATTCAAAACGGAGCACACTCAGTCTCGTAAACCAGCTGCATTTACCTATAAATAATTGCTATAACAATAAGTTACTGCACCTTAAGCCCATGCACGGCCGGCACATTCCCCGACTCAATCTCTTCCACACTATACCGAATCGCCTGCGCGGTGTCCCACTGCGGTCGATATCTACAAGAAAAGCCGTAAGTAAGATAAGCAAAGGAAGAAACAAAAAAAGTCACCCAAGAACTTTTTGTGCACGCGAATCATCAATAATACAATCCATAAGCTGCCCCGCGAGCGTCGCGGGCTGGAGGAACACCGTCGGACCCAGCCACCGGGGCACCAAGCTCGGACGCTTGCCAGTAAAGAGGAGGGAGAACGGCAAGAGGAGGTGATACCGCAGGAAGAGGAAAGCCTCCATTATGTGGGATATGATGTATATGGGCAGCGGGGGGATATCGTCGAAGATGAGTTTTCGAGTGGCGTAGTGCTATATATGCAGACCAACAGACAGTCAGCTTCAGGTCTTGCATCGAGTGATACACGATGGCGGGAGGAGAAGAGAAGAGTGGATGACTGACCTTGATAGCATTCCGTATATCCTCAACGCTCCAAGCCGGCCCACGTCCCGTTATCAGGAATCCCTGCCCGGACACTTCGTCAGGGATGCGATTGAGTGCGTCCTCGTAGAGCAGATGGGCCGCAGCGCAATCCCATACGCAGATCTCTGTGGCTACCCAGTGGTTGTCCCACTGCGGGGTGCGAGGCATGGTGAGTGTGCCGGAGACCAGGCGGTCGTTGGGGCCGATGATTGTACTAGCAGAAGACGGAAAGGAGAATGAGCGGTAGTATCCAAGAATAACGGAGTCAGCAATCTCACAGTCCAGGACGGAGAATCCCCGTCTTCAACCCGTCCTTCTTGCTGGCCTCGATAACGAGCTGCTCGGCCATGCGCTTCGACCGTGGATAACAGGCTTGCTTCACAATAAATGGGAGCGGGCCGTCCTGGTCCTTGATGCTGACCGGATACGTGTCCCAATCCAGGCGCATGAACTTGGGGCATCCAGAAACCGTCTCGGCACTAGAGGTATATACGACCATGGCGGACAGCTCCTTCGCCACAGTGAGGATGTTCTTGGTACCCAAGACGTTCACCCGGTAGGAGGTAGGGAAGCAGTAGGACGCGCGCTCCCAAAAGCGAATTATCGCGGCGGTGTGGTGAATTACCGTCGGGGGAGCACCTGTGCCGGGGAATGGTGCGGTCAGCGCCGTGCGGACAGATTCGAGGGAGGTGACGTCTGTTTTCACAAAGACCACGGAGGGATGGTCGAGAATTTTGGATGGTGGTGGGTTGACGTCGAGGATCCTGATATTCTTTTCGCCACGCATAATTAATAGTTGAACGAGGTAGCTGTAGCATTGAATTAGTTACTTGGTCCACTTCACATAGAGTATGAAACCTACGATCCAAGAAATCCCGACCCACCAATAACCGCATATCCAGCCTGAGTCGCTGTAGGAACCGCCTACGACAACGAATGAAATTAAAGTTGCATGGATATGCCAGTAATCGAACCTTGAGCATGTCGATATCCTTGTAGGAGACCTTGTCAAGCTCCTCCGGGCCACCGTATGTATAGGCATTGAGAGCGCGGGAGGCAGCTGAAGCGGGGGACCTGCGGAGACGGACAGCAAGCCGACGAAGGTACCAAGCCAAAGCCAGTAGGACCGGGATTGTAATAGCCAGAACCATGAGTAGCCAGTTCAAGGCCGAGAACGAGTGTAGTCCCCAAGCCTTGGGATTGAAGTATAGAACAGTAAAGGAAGAAAACAGAAATTTCGTCGGCGGCCAATTCGGCGGCTGATCCGTAGAGGCTCTTCAACCCACCCCCATCTCCGCATTCAACTTGAATTGTGCCTCTGGTTGAATGAATCAATATGTCGCCCTCAGCGTCTTTTGTTGCTACTTTGCCCTTATCGGAGGTCTCTTCTTGCTCATCTTCAACAATTTACCAACCTTCTCCGGCCGGCGACTAGCAACCTCTGCGTATGTTTTCGTGGCACTGGCGCTTGCGTCCTTTGCGCACACATGGTTTTGTGAGAGTTCTACGATAATGTATCACAGCTGGACATGTTCTTACAAACCGTACACAGACATGTTCAAATTCATGGCTGCAAGTCCATTTTCTGCGCCATTCTGAGCCTGCGCTCAATGTTTTCGGATTGTGCAGTGGAGCTTCAGGAATCATGAGCACTCCATTGCCCCAGAACAGTCTCAAACCCCAGCGCTAATGCAGAGAATTGCGAGCTGGCTCGTCAACACTTCGCTTTTCGAGCAAGCTTGGGCCAGCGTATGTTTCGGCAACGTCAATTGGTGGTGGAGTCAACAACTATGCCTGTTCACTGTTGGCGCTTGGACGATTTTCCTATCTATCGAAGGTAAATCCCTCTGATATTTTTCTCTGCGTCCGTCAGCTTGGACTTTTAGGACGCCGTCATAACGTCAAGGCAGTTTGGGCGTATATGCTACTGGGCCAACTTGTGGCGATCTCCGTCGCGTCGAATTTGTTCTATCTTGCTCTTGTCCTGTCGACACCGAGTCCGCGTCCCACCTCGTCTCGATCTGAACGGGCTCCTGCGTCTCTGTGGATCCCCATCTTGCTCTCTCTCTGCACCGTAGCTATCAGCCCGTACACCAACGAGGGCACCTTCCTCCCAAATCTCCTCCTCATGCACTCTCTCGTCATCGTCCCCACGCTCGTGGTACCCAAACCATCCAAACCTCGAATGTCTCTCCGCCTCACAACACTATACCTCCTAGTCTTCGTCGTTTCGCTCATACTGCACACACGCGCCACCACCCAAGCGCTCGGCGTGCTCTCAATCACAGACTTCGTCAAAAGCGCATGGACGACGCTGCACTCTCATCCAGCTCAATCTTCCATCGGCTGGGATGTGATATGGACGAGCATCTCGTTCGTAGTCTGGGTCGCTATACAGTCGGCGCAGGAGGTAGAAGGCGCCACTCGTCGCCTGTTGGTGGCGATGTACTTGGTGCTGGCGACACCGCTGGTTTCTGTTGGGGTTCTTGCGCCGTTTGTCTTGCGCCCACAGCAGCAGCAGGAGGAGGATGGTCAGAGACAGAAACAGGAATGAAATGCCTCGAGATTTAATACATCTGTTACTGCCCCATAATCTTTGTCAAGCCGAGCACATCTCAAAATCATCCTCACGCAGTCCCGCCTGCCAAAGACGAACGTAGAAACACGCTTCACGGATACCACGACGATACATACAATACAAGTGAAGTGGGATTTTAACCTAGTTCGATACGCGTGCAACACGCTCCAGGAGGCCGCAAGTCGAGGACGAAGCATTAGCTTTCACAGACCTTCTCTGGGGACTTTTTGACCACTAAGGAACGTCGACAAAAGTACCTTTGCTTCGGCACCGGGCACACCGTCTCCCCACACTCTCACGCCAGTGGGTCGAGGTCAAATCCAGCTGAGATCAAGGTCGAGGTCGGTCATCAAAGCCGCCGATGAGACAATCGATCCCGGCGGCGTCATGGATTCATACTTGCGACCTACACAGACAATTCGAATGAAGTTACCAGCGCGTTATCAGGGATTGTATGCGAATTTTTCTAAGCGCAGGCCGCAGAATTCAGGTCGCAGTCGAGGGAGGTGAAGACCAGCCTCCATATATTGCCACTTACAAGAGAACGCTGACTCCTGCTCACAGTGGGGGTCATCGAGCCACAGCAGATACTTGGACAGCCGTAGGCATTGCAAATTCAGAGCACAACTTTGATACAACGGGCAAATCCAAAACTACGATACACTGCTTCTCTTCAAAGCTGCATTCAAAACCCAAACGCTCTTGGAGACCGCGCCTTGAAGCCCTGAACGCGAACGAAAAATCAGCGCCAGGAAACAAATAGGCGTATTGCCAAGAGAGGAAGGGGGACTAAAGTGTCACAGGTGTCACATATTTAACGAGTATGTACTTGAAAATGGACGCGTCGCGACGCGTTCCAGACGCGTCACTCGAATCTCCCTGGATTTTGGAACCAGGAAAGAAAGAAAATCCAGTTTAATGAGCGTAGAATTCGAGTGTCAGGACGCGACGGGTTTTTTGATTGATTAGTGACGCGCCTGATGCTCTCACACGCCATCTCTCTGTCCTGAACCACGATCAGGTTGAATAAGAGATACTGAATTCCCTCGGTGAAAGACTTTCGAAGTCAGCAGTCAACGCAGGAACCGGTGCCTCACGAATCGCGAACTATAATGGTGCAGGTTCTTCCGCCCACAGTACCAGGATATACTGTATTAGCGCGTCTCAAGCTGCCATTACTTTTCGCCTGAATGCCGCGACATTCGGTAGGCTCAATGCGTTCTGACTGTCAGCAGATATACCTCGGTCCTCCATGAACAACTTCCAATGGGATTCCGATTATTTTCTTTGCTCTCGTACAGAACGAAGTCTTTGCCGGCTGGTACTTATCCCTATTTCGGACAATGACTCTCCACGCTACCTGAGAGGGCGCCGTTCTAAATGCCGGGACGGGAGTCTGAATCTTCTTGTGTCGTTAACTGATTGGTGTATCTCGAAATCGACAGTGCGGCATTCCGAAATGAGGGGTTGCCCAACAGAAGACTATACAAGTCCGAGTCATATAAAATGCCACATCCGAATCTTCCTCGTCTTCGCAGGAACATGTTTGTGGCCGCTGTTCTAGTACTCACGTATCTCACCCGGTGCTCGGGCAAGATCTACGAGGATGTTTCCCAGCTCCCAGGTCTCTCTTACGACTTTATCGTCGTCGGAGGTGATAGAATTCAATATTTACCCCGTCCCGGGCTGAAGCCGAAGCACGCTCCAGGCGGAACCGCTGGAAATGTTGTAGCAAATCGGTTGACAGAAAACCCGAATTTCTCTGTTCTGGTATGCCCCATTTTTTCTTCGCGTCTCACTCTCTATGCATTGTAATTTGTATACAGGTGCTGGAAGCTGGACTTTCGTCAGTTTGAATATTTTTGCCCAGGAAAGCGACCTGCCTACCTATACGGTCATAGAAACGAAGGTGTCGTCGACTCCATCGTTCCCTTCCTACTGGAAGATTTCCTTCAACAACCCACATACGAGTGGAGTGCGTTGAAATATTGCCACTGTTGCGCTTGAAATCAACCATCGATTTTGCAGACTACACCTCTGTGCCTCAGGCAGGATTGAATGGCCGCAATGTGGCGAATCTCAAAGGTCAGGACCGATGGTATCCGTCTTTCGGAAGGCTTGAAAGCAATCAAATATTTAAAGCATTCATTCTCGGAGGATGTAGCGCGCATAGTACGTGCTTCTGCTTTTCTATCTCGAACTCTCTTCCAAACTTTCTATTAGACGGAATGGTTTATACGCGTGGCGCTATGGACGACTATGATCGCTTCGCAGCGGTAACGGGTGATCCAGGATGGTCTTGGAATAATTTGCTTCCGTTTTTCTTCAAGGTGCGATATCCGAAAATTACGTGCCATCTGATACACTGAATTTCTTTGATTTTTCAAGAACGAGAAATGGACCCCACCGGTTGACCACCACGATACACGAGGACAATTCAACCCTTCCGTTCACAGCTCAGAAGGTATCAACTCGGTCAGCTTAAGCGCGTTGACCTGGCCAGAGTTCTCGCACCACGTCATTCAGTCAACCAAAGAGCTTCCCAATGACTGGCCGTTCAATGTTGATATGAATTCAGGAAAACCATTGGGTCTCGGTGCGTTGATCAGCAATTCAATAGAAATGTATGTTGACAAAGACCCGCACAGGTTGGATACAGTCGACCATTGGAGGCGGCAAACGAAGCTCCTCTGCGGCATCGTATCTAGGACCAGAGTTCATTACCCGAGGAAATTTGCACGTTTTGCTCCATGCACAAGTCTCGAAACTTGTGAACTCCAACCGCGTTAATGGTAAGATTACATTTGGAGGCGTGGAATTCGCACAAGGTATGTTTCCTGACTTTTTCGAAACCTTGAACGTTCTGACAATGATCTAGGAGGGGCTTTGTTCACGGCAAAAGCAACAAAAGAGATAATTCTTTCAGCTGGCTCCGTGGGTACCCCGAACATTTTGTTGCACAGCGGAATAGGCAGTCAAAAGACCTTGTCGCACTTGGGTATTTCCACCCTGCTGGACCTTCCAAGCGTTGGTCAAAATGCGACGGACCATCCCGTATTCGGTCTCGGTTGGACGGTGAACTCCAACCAGACACAGGAATCTATAACTCAAAACACCACCCGGTTCAACGAAGCATTTGCTGAGTGGAATCGATCCCACACTGGGCCGTTTACATCTGAAACTACTACCCAACTTGCATGGCTTCGCCTCGACAACCAGATGTTTACTTCAAATAACTTCACGGATCCTTCCCCCGGCCCTGACGCACCTCATATTGAATTTGCATTCAGTGTATGACGACCGCAAGATGCTTTTGATTCGTTCATTAACGCAAGGACTTTTGCAGCCTGGGACGCTAGGTTCTACACCACCCGGAAGCCATACCATCTCAGTAGGAATTGCTGTTCTCCATCCTCTCAGCAGTAAGTCCTCTCAACTCGCAGACATTGGCCGGCGATATCGCTGATGAATGTGGCAGGAGGGTCGGTTACGATTAACAGTAGCAATCCCTTTGCCTCGCCAATCATCGACGCCGGTTTTCTCCTCGAAGATCTCGATATATTCACCGGACGCGAAGGGATAAGAAAAGTGCTGAAACTATTCAACCAGGCGCCGACATGGCAAGGCTACCTCGTTGCTCCGACAATGGATCTTGAAGATCATTCGGACGACGCGCTTGACGCGTATATACGAAGCACGATGTTTCCTGCTTACCATTTGGTCAGCACAGCTGCAATGTCGGCCAAAAATGCGGGGTATGGAGTCGTTGATCCTGATCTTTTGGTGAAAGGCGCGAGTGGACTGCGGATTATTGACGCGTCAGTTATGGTGAGCTCTTCATTAAGGCTTAAATTATCCCACTCATATCAACAACTTGCACTACTAGCCCTTCGTTATCAGTGGCCATACACAGGCTGCAACCTATGTTATTGCAGAACGAGGCGCCGACCTGGTAAAAAAGGCCTGGGGGCCCAAGTGACCGTCGACTCAATAGCTACTACTTGATATCTGCGTTAGGCCTGCCGAGCCAATATATTCTCCATTTTCTTCTAAGCGCGTCGTGTTGAGAACCTCATCAATCGCGCACCACCTGATCGCGTCGTCGGTGTCTGATGAGGTGCAAATAATCGCCAATAAGCCGCTCAAAACACTTCGACTCGACTTGGACTGTCTTCAAAAGAAATATGTGTCTCAAACGGATCCAGACGCTAGCAAACTACATGAGCTCTACCAGAGCCGCGCAAAATCGGCTGAGACTCGAATCGGCCTGGGCGGCCCTGTTACTCAGATTCGTTGGACTCGGATGGATTGCATGGCCAAAGTTGGGCCCAAGTGAACCTGAGGAGCCAGCAGCACACCAGAGTACTTGGTTTTCGCAAATAAACCTACTGGTCACACCGGACCCTGACGTGACCGATCGCGTCCACCATGGCTCTCCACCAACGTACCCATAACGAGTCTGGCGTATCAGCACGCAGTTTCTCCAGAAAACTGGGCCCGAATGAACTGTAAGCTTCACTCTTTCGCTATGTGTTAATACCAGAAGTTGACTCGGACCCGTAAAGGTCTTACTTTTTGCCGAGCAGAGCAAATGGTTTGAATGATATCTTCAGTCAGCTCCTTCCTGCTCTTTCACCGTTAGGCGTTGAACGCATTCTTCAGCCAGAGTCGTATTCCGTGCCCCGCCCGCGCTCATCACGCCGTTTCGACTTCAGATCGTCTGGGCAATCATCCGGATCCGACACTCTCTACTCGCGTGCAGAATTGACATGTCTCCGGGCTGCTACGACGACGCTCGATTCGTGTATGCCCTTTCTTTTTCCTTTCCTTTTCTCTGTTTGATTGATCGAGTGTCTGCTTAGCTACACACCCGCCCTCAGTCCCCAAGACGCTCTAGAAGAAGCTGGACGCTCTCTTACGATTCATGACCACCAAACGGGACCACAACTCGACGCTGTGTTCATTAGCGGTAGCCGTCAACTTTCCTCTCGGTGCCTCAGTCGTATGGACGTCGTCCGACGCCGCGACGTCTCCCCAGGCATCGATGAATTTCATATGGCGTTCGCCGTCCTGCATGCTATCACCGACGGCACCTCAGCTCATGCCAACACGATTCTGACATTCCTCGGCGGCTCCAGTATTCCCGGCGGGCCTCCACGAACGGACGACGAGCTGTTGAAGATTCTTGACGACGAATGGCGTACACGATGGGGCTCAGGGCGGCCCTCGTTTGAAGTAATCATTCCATCTGCCGAGTCTCGGTGCCCGCGCGTCAAGTCCAAGTTCCAAATGGCTGCCTTCAAGGTTGATTTCATGAACATCCAGCGGCGAGCGATCGTATGTACCTCTCTCATCATCGGGCCTCAGCATGCTCATATCCAATGCAGGGTGCTCACACTTTCCCTCGCATTCCAAGCCATATCATGAAGCAGACTGTCCTTGAAGTTGAATTTGATCACGCAGAAACTGCATCGCTCCTTGCCCAGTGTCAAGCGAAGGGCGTAACTCTGCAAAATACCGTCTTCGCTCTATGTAACTTCGCCTGGATCCGCATCTCCGACGACCACCCCGAGATTAATGCAACAAAGAACCTCCCAATGCTTTTCTACACCGCAATCAGCCTTCGCCGCCATCTTGCCCCCCTTTCACCGCTCGCCTCAACGATGTCTCTTGCTCTTGGATACGGCAACATCGTGCTACCGGCCTTCATCCCGACGTCAGCAAATCCTCGCGCAATCTTTTGGCTTCGTGCACGTTCAGCTCATAACCAGATGCGTAAGCAAACGCAAAGTCCGCTCCTCCTTGGGCGAGCCCAGATCCTCGGTGCTGAGCGCGCAAGACGGGCCAAGGAATTCGCAAGGCAGGACGATGAGGCTGACGGGACACTGCCGCCGTCGAACCCGCAGAAGCATGCTCAGCAACCCGCCGCGCCTAGCGGCGGATTTCCGTCCGTTGCTCTCATGGGTATCTCACACTTGGGCGACCTCGGCGCCACATACCAAAGAGGGCGATATCCTCCGATTGAGTTCATCGATTCCGTCGGTCATTCACGCAAGGCCAAGGGCGGCATCCTTCTCTTTACGCGGAGTGCACAAGGCCGTTTCTCGATGATGCTTGAGTGGGACGCTGCCGCTTTCCCTCCTGGTCTCGTGGAAGAGTTTTACGCTCATCTTGTGGGCCAAGCGCACGAGCTCATTCTGGGAGACAATCGTTCATACAAACTCTAGCTTACTTTTGTCTCCAAATACGATACAGTAGCAGGATAGATAATCGTGCGGCCCAAAGAATGAATATTTGTGTTGTATCCCTCCTGTCCATCGACGTCTCAGCTTTTTGAAGCGAGTTCCTGCTTCTCTACATCGCTCTTGGGAAACGGCTGCTTCGGCTTGTTGGTTTGCACGTAAGTGTAATACACAGTTCCGCCGATGATGGTCGATAAGGAGTAAAAGCGCGACCTTTGAAACGTTCAATCGATGCGCAGTAAGGAAGCCGACCTCAAGACTCACAGTGTGATTATGTCGGAAAATATCCAAACCCCCAGCAGCGTCTGGAACACGCCTTTTGCTGCCTGAGTAAACCCGAGATGAGGACCAAGGCATCCATGGTGCATTAGAGAATACATACCGAAGAAAACATATGCGTAACGGCGCTGGTGACCTGTAAGTAGATAGGGCATGAGACTGGTTTTGGGCCCTACAAGCGAAGATACGCACCTTGACGGATAACGAGTTCGCTATCCCCAATAAAAAGCCAAAGAACCCGGTTACGATGCTTCCAACGATGAAAGGAGTCCAATTCATGCTGGGGTCGTTCAACCGTGTGTGCAGGACGCCTAGCTCCCCATGCAAAACCGTGCATACCAGCATTGACACGGAGCTAAACATATTGCCAAAGTACGACAAGTTAATCACCGAATTGCCGACGTGTCCCAGGGCAGGCTTTTTCAGAACCGCATGGAGGGCGAGCAAAAGCGAGGACATGGATCCGTATAACAAAGCGGCAGCCGACTCTGGAGAGAATGACGAGCTTCGTCGGATGAAAGTGGGGGCAGTGCCGATGAAGAAACCACAAGTGACGACGAACGCCGCTAGGACGACTTGTGCTCGTGGTCGAGTGCGGGCATGGACTGCATTGACCGCAATGGTGAACGGAAGAGCGAGTCCTCTCGCAATCTGCGATGAAAAGGTTATGCACCGAACAGTATGCCAGGGTCTAACTCGACGCACCTGGAAGAACGAGGCGTCCACATTCGTAAGGCACAAAGTATTGAAAATCAATCCGCTCGTTCCAACGGAGAAATAAGGTAGTAGCTTTATCAGCATGCTACGATGCAACATAGGCAGCTCCCAGTCGATAGGGCTGTAGCCCCGCAGTGATGTCGTGTTGATGAACGCAATGAGACGAAGCAGAAGGACGGCAATGAAACATTGGATCAACTGAACGACGCTGCGAGTATCAGGAACGGATAACTTCTGACGTGCAAAAACGCGTACAAGGAATGTGAAAGGAAGGTCGGGTGTGTCATTGAGAACAGCTTTGTTGACGAAAACCATCTGGTCGAAGTCAGCGAGATAGCAGCACGAGCAGCTATCGAACGTACCACCAATGCGGCGACGATGTAGAAAGTGACCACGCTCGCCACCTGCAGCTGAGAATGCTCTGGCTCACGGATCTGCATGGCGAGGTGGTGGCTAGTGGTGGTGGGGTCTAAGAAGAACGACGGAACGTCGGAAAGTGCCCCTATTTCATCATGTTTCCTCTGTCAATGATTTTTATTTTTATGTTTCTTCGATCGCGATTCTGCACAGCCTGCGTCTGCCCTGAGCTGTTTCCGTTGACCGAAACCTGAGACATTTATTATAACTTGGATTATGATAATATAAGCAACATACATCGAACCAGCTCTGATAACAGAAAGTTAAATAGCGGTAGCAGTGTGGCCTCCTGTCGGGGAGCAAATTGGCCGTCTTCATCAGGAAGACCGCCACGACAGTGAGCGGCTCTCGCCAGCAATAACGCGGAGAACATCATCCAAAACGTGGACAGCGGATCGAGGCGCAATCAACGAACCAAGACAAGGTTGAGACAGAGACGCAGTCAAGGAGAATGTGAACATCGACAAGCATAGACCGTTCAACGGCTAGTCAGGAAGGGCAGGATTTATGAGAACATTGACGAATCCAAGGAAGACCAAAGCGCAACCACTGATCAAGGAATGAGACAAGTCCTGGGTAAGGGAAGGCGAATGCGAACCTGGCAAGCGCGACACCTACATATACCCGGGCCTGTCAGTTACTTGCATATCAGCCAAAGTATGCTGAGACGTACCTCCAATCCAAGGTGCATTTAGAGAAGATACATCTTGTACTCCGAGATCGATGACATTATAGGCGTTCTTCGCTCCGAGGTAGAATACTGAGCTATCGCACCAGCATCTGTCGAAGAAGCTTCCGAATTGGAACAAGCAGGTGAGGATTATCCAAACTGTATTGAGAGATGCCAGAACCTAGAAAGACGGAATCAAGCGCTGAACAGTATCGAATTGATGATAGAGACCAACTTTGCCCATTCGCCTCAAGAGAATAGAGAGCACGCCTGCCAGACGGGTCGTTGTGGTATGCTTGTACCGACCCTTGAAGCTGACGGTGAACGTGGAGTAGTGGGCAAGCACGCTAGAGGTAACCATCATGATCCAGACGAGCGTCGAGTTGATACCGTAAATCAAATAGCTGCCGAACGACATGCCAGTCCTGAAAAGCCAATGAATACCAATTCAAAGCGCAAAATGTACAGTGACGGACCTCTCGTCGGCGTAAGAAGGCGACGATAATTGCAGCACCTGGATGGTGATGAGGCCAGATTCGTTCAACAGAATGAAGACCAACCAGTCGTGCCCCAGGTCAAACCGAGCGCCATCAATGCAGCGACCAAAAACCTCGAAAAAACACCCGAGCCCCACCGACTGCGCAGTTTGGGGTAGATCTTTGCAGGCTCATCCTTGACATAGGCTGTGATCTGTGTCGAAGTACCTCGACGATTCAAATGATGAACCCTAGTATTCTTATCGCCTCTCTCCCAATTCCGGCCGGATACAGGTTGGTGCCGATTGGACTTCTCCGATGCCTCGCGGAAAGCATAGTATACATGCTCTACCGCGAGCGTCCAAGGAAAGAAACGAGCATAGTTGTATATCGGTGGCGTACTCATTTCGTCGTGGCGCACTTCACCCGACCCTTTCGGAAGATTGATGGCGCGTCTGGCTGAGAGGGTGGATGCCAGCACGGGTTCGCCTTCGAGTGTCGCAACATATGCAATTTTGTTTGCCTTGTCAATGGCCTGATGAACGCGATCAGAGTCGCATTTTGGGCTGATCTGGAGCCAGGCTGAGGGATAATCAAAAACTATAGTCCAAGGAAGACTGGCGAGACCCACCAATCACCACCGGAAGCAGCCACAAAAATACTGATCCTACGGCTTGCCCATTGGCATTCAGAGTTGAGAATGTGACAACACCTGCAATCATCCTCAGAGGCAGATCAGTGCAGAACGAAGGTTCATACCTGTGAACGAATCGACTACAGTAAAGACGTAGGCGATGATGACCCATAGGATGGAAGCAACGGCAGATATCGACCTACACAGGACTGTCAATATGCATGCTGCACCTATTCAGCTTGACACAAACCATGTGTGCACATAATTAAGCCATTCTGCCAGCTCTTCCCAAAATTCGTCGTTCGCATGGAGCACCACCAGGGAGGCGAGGAGAGAATCTTCGGTGTTGACCTGCAACGGTGACTGCTGCAGGCTACTCAGAATCTTCACGGCGTAATTCACGTTGGGATAATTGATACCCGCAAACCGTTGAGCATCCAGTGTCCGTTGAGAACGGTTATGGCAAGCGAGTATGCAGCGAGTGTCGGTGAGCCCACAGTCAAGAACATGGATAGTAGGTTATCGAGCCTTGCTCTTGCGCCGAAGGCAGTTGGGATACTAGTGCCAGATATGCTGAAGATCTATTCAGCCAAACGACTCATGTAGTATCGGAAAGAAAATTGTACGCAGAAGCCATGCGCTACCAAGATTTGTAGCGTCAGCAAAGATAGCTGACAACGACTCGACAAACACGCACGAAAATTGCTGCGAAAATATGGACCACTGAAAGGTAGCCTGGCTTGATCCACAGGCCCTGACACAGAGCTCATACGTGATTGCGGTAGCTTGAGAGATATTTGAGATAGGGCGACCGTGATTGTCTGTGCCTCCAACGCCCCCAAATTGACCGCTTCGGATTTCTGCTAGGCAGACATCGAAATCGACACTAGCAGATACTCCCAGGAAAAGAAGACTCAGAGACACGCAGACTTCTGCAGAAAGGCGTCAGTATCGCGTCACGAAAGAGAGGTATTCAACGTGCGTCGTAGATTCATTGTATGTACTTTGCGAATGCTAGTGGGACGCGAAGGACCTTGATTACCTCGCTACCCCACATCTTATCCTCCTTAGGCCCTTCGCAGATGCGGTACCGCGTACGCACTGGCACTGCCTTCAGTGTGGCATCATAGTGACAGCTGGACATCTGCTGCACAGTGAACTAATTAAAGGGTTAGTCCTTGGCTCTCCCTCAGCAAGTCGGCAAAAAAAACCCATATACCTGTTTGTCCTCGTCCCTGATTTCCCGAATCCGACAGATTGGGTCATCTAGATTGACGGAAAATCTCTGCAACTTGGAGCGTTGCGCTCAGTCACTCCACGAGGTCGCCACTGGATGATGAGGCCCTTCATATGCCAATCTGAGAATGAAAAGCTGTTTAACAAGACAACGTCCGGACTCCAAGCCGGGCGTTCAGGATAGCGGCGTCGAGAGGCCATGCGGTTTGCCCTACGAGTTTGGTAGATAAGGAATTAGACCGCGGGGCACGGGAGCGCATCAACGTTGATGAGAGCACCTATATAGCCCAAATACACCCGCTAACTAGCGAGGGAGATATGTGGGGTCTCCCCGGCTAGTTAGCGATGGATTTAGCCGATCACTCAGGGCGCAATAAAAGCGCAATAATTAGCTCTTTAAGGCGCCGCGCCTTAGCGATAAAGGCCGCTAAGTAGCGCTAACGGGCGGCGGGGGTGCGCCCTCCCCATCAAGTCGTCAGCGTCGCCATCAAACGCCGTCGGGGGACAAGTCTCCGACGCTGCCATCAATGCCATCAAAAATCCCGCCCCGCACGCCGAACTCGCGCGTTTCGTCGCCAGAAATCAAGATAAATTCACAACGATATACAATGTAGACAGCGCCACCATACTGCGATGGATATTTAGCTTATATACGCTGTATTTTAGAATATTTACCGATTTTCTCGGGAATCTCGGACGTTGAGCCGGGAACGTTAGGTCACACGTCACACCTTCTCTTTTGCTTCTCTTCCCAACGCCCACTTTTCCGCCCCTACCGTTGCTGGCTATGGCGGCAACGTTTGGCGCCATCTACTTTGAAAAACCACCTCTGATCATGCCCCTCTATGCTCACTGCTGCTTCCCGCCCGTGTTGTGACTGCCGTAGTACGGTGACGGCGCCGTCTACCCTGTTTCTCATTGTTTACTCGCCGCCCGATTTATCCGTATGACACGACCCAGCACTGAAGCCTGCGATGGCGGCGCTGGGCATTATCTACTTCTACAAGCCGCTTCTCGCCCCTGTTGCTGATGCCACCACCACCGAGTAGTACTGGCTGCCCTCACTGTTGCTTGAGCCTCCCAATCAAAGCTCTCTGTGCCCTTGTTTTGCTTGGTACCAGCTCCACCGATGTGTACAGATGTAGCAGTTGGTGCTCATTCCCCTGCCCCACCCCTCTCGCTGCTTGACCGTCAGGTGCGGTCTCCCGCACCCTCTCCTCTCTCCGCTTTATACTGATCACCTCTCCGCTGTTTTCCACAGCTACGACAACATCCATGTTACATCCACACCACGCTTACCTGCCGAATCTCCTCCACGGCCATCCATTCCCACTATCTGCTCCGCTGTCGATGCCCTCCACTCATCCACTCACCGGTTCAACTCCACCTTCTATCGACATTGCCGCCACCCTGCCCCCCCCCTTTCATTGAGCTCGACTTTATTTACTCTCCCCTCCCCTCTCGTCTCTCTTGGCCATAAACCCTCCCCCGAACACAAACGCATGCGACACGTTCCGATTGGAACGTTTGTCGGCTCAACCACCGAACATCCTTCCATTTCCCTATCCTGTCCTTTTCCTCTTCAACCCCACATACATCCCCTACCCTCTACTCACCCCCCTCACTATTTCGCACCGTCATTGAATCTTCTCGTTGCCTTCCTTTGGTTTCCTCGTCGCTGTACCTGTATCGTAACTAGCCAATGGCTCCCATTTAGATGTTGTTCTTTACCTTGTATGGCATAGAAGCAATTTAAGTCTGTTCAACTAACTTGCCTGGTGAGATCTGAGGCGTTCCCTTCAGAAAACGAGGAAATGAAGACGATGTTGACCAGCTAAACGTGCTCGGCCGATGGTTCGGCAGTATCGGAACGCTGTCTCATTGGTTGGGACATCGGGCCGATTCGGGCGCTTAATGCTTTAACGTCGGCGGCTAATATTTTTTTTCGTTCGCGCACCACCTACAGGCCATGGAAAGTCGCCAAAATATTATTGTAGGCTCTACTCAATGTATATAACAACATATTGTAAATTTACACTCCAATTATTTCTCAATCTCTCACTATTGATTAGTCGTTACTTTGAACGAAGTTCGCGACTAAAAACTTCGTCATAACTTTGGTCTTTCTCTCAATGTCGATTTGTGTTCAGTGTCACCTAGAAGCGGGATACTCAAAACTTTCTCAACATTTATTGTTTATACAATGTATACAGTTCACTTTTGAATAAAAACTCACCATCCTTGTGAGTCTATGCCCCTCAAACACCCAATAGTTGAAAAGGAGCCGGATTTTGAAAGTTGAAAGAGAGCATAAATTTTATAACAGGCAGTAAGCCATACTCTTGAAATAGTGTTTTCTTTGTTGTCTGTTCAGAAATATTGACAGTGGGGCTCACAATGAGGTTGGAGATCTCAAGGTATGTCATGTAATAACACTGAAAATACTAGATACAATGCTCAATCTCAGGGCTCTATACCATACAGTAGGCTACAGGAAGTTTATATATGATGCAGATGAGCAATATCCTTTTCTGACAGTTGTGTCGAGCGTATTTTTGAGCTGGAGCATCCATTGAATCAAGCTCTTTCAATAAATTTCATCCAGCTTGATTTCTATCCCAAAATGAGTCCTAAGCTTTCAGGTAGTTGGCTAGTATATCTACTACCTGTTCAATACTGTTGATGAACCGTAGAATTGAAATTTCGATGTGTCTGATTTGAAAACTGCCAAATCTGGACGGCGGCGTTCAGTATCGGTGATCGCACCGGTATTTCCGAGCCAGTCGGAAGCGATGCCGAGGCGTGACTCACGCGTCGCGTCAACGTCTCTGTCTTCTTGCCTCCTCCCTCCTCCTCCCCACTCCTCCTTGCCTCATCTACCAACTTCCCTGGTGACGGAAAAACATCGATTCCGACCCTCATGGCCATAGCAGATAGCAACAATGACTCACCTTCCACCATTATGCACTCGAAGACGCGCCATCCGCTCGTCCATATGGCACCTGAAATTGGCCGAAACGCCAGCGGTTTACAAGAGGGATGAGCTTTCAAGTAAAGGGTATCGGTCCCCAGGGGGAAGGATCATGGGGATGTAAACGGGCAAATGCGGACTGGAATCAGACAGTTGTGCAATTGTGGTACGTCGTTTACCTTTTGTTTTTCTTTCTTCTTCACTTGTTCTTCCCCACTTCCTCTTCTTTCCTTCTCCCTTCTCTCTATCCTTATTCTTCCTTTACCATCATCCGGCCGCCAATCACCAAACTATTACCTGCCCACCTGTGTGTCATAACCAACGATGGCCTGCCCTTTTCCCTCTCTTTGAATCTGTCCTGCCTCCACCCCAAATTTTCCTGTACACCAGGCATGCCCTCTATATCCATGTGCTACTGCTTTGGCTTCACCACTAAGGAGCAGCTTACGCACCATACGCGCTCGGGATCGGTGCCCTTACTCATCCAAGGCGCTTATGATCTGATCCATTGGCTCCGTTGGCAGTGCGCGCCTTCCACGGTAGTTTCCGTTCTCTCTATACATGCCTTGTATATCCCTGGGGCTCAGGGCCGATTTGTTGCAATACAATATGCATCATTCTTCATGTACACTTATTGTTTGATACATCTTCATGAGGCTCTGGGTAGTAGATTGCCCACCACCTAGCACAGTAGGATATGTAAGTAACTATGGCTGCTCTGTGGTTTTTATGCGAATTTATCTTGATTTTTGGCGACGAAACGCGCGAGTTCGGCGTGCGGGGCGGGATTTTTGATGGCATTGATGGCAGCGTCGGGGACTTGTCCCCCGACGGCGTTTGATGGCGACGCTGACGACTTGATGGGGAGGGCGCACCCCCGCCGCCCGTTAGCGCTACTTAGCGGCCTTTATCGCTAAGGCGCGGCGCCTTAAAGAGCTAATTATTGCGCTTTTATTGCGCCCTGAGTGATCAGCTAAATCCATCGCTAACTAGCCGGGGAGACCCCACATATCTCCCTCGCTAGTTAGCGGGTGTATTTGGGCTATATAGGTGGATGAGAGTGGAAGAGAAGATGCAGAGAAGTCCGAAAAAGGAAGTCGATAACAGCAGCTAACACTAAGTAGCTAAAACTGAGCTTGATTTTACAAGGCCGCCAGTTTGTCTAGTAATATTTTCTTGCCCTTGGCATCCCCAGCCTCGATCTCCTTCACAACCGTCGGCCCGAACCATCCCTTGAGCGTCCTCTTTGCCTCGTCCCCCTTCACGGCTTCGCACAATTCCGCAATGACGAAACACCCGCCACACTGACCCATCGAGCACATACCCACACACACTTCCTTCCCAATCGTCTCCATAAACTGCTGTACAAACGCAGCGGCATCCCATGTGGTCTCAGAGACCTTATCTACTGTGCCCGTAGCCCGGTTGAAATGGCCTCCTTGGAGTAGAGTTTTGTACAGTCGCGAGCTGTGAGGGAGGTCGATGGGATGCGGGTGGTCGTCATCGCACGGATACGCAGCCGACGCTGCTCGTAGTAGTGTTTCGCTGGCGCTGCCTTTATCTAGGATGATGTGAGCATCAAACGGTATTATGAGAAGGAATGCTTGCCTCCGTCGCAGTAGAGCATGATTTCAGCGATAACCAGACTTGCGCCCGTCTCGCGGAGAAGCAGCGCACCCTTATCTTTCACCCACTTGATGAGCGCCTCACTAGCTGCTGTCCGTATCTCCGCCTCCCGCACCTCTTGCGTCTTTTTACTCGTTCGTGCACGGATCTCGTCTGTCTCTGCTAGACAAGCAATCTGCGCAGGAGTGAAATGTCTTCGCGTACGAGGCACGACGAGATAGAGTAAAGCACGTCGTCCCTGGGGTGTTTGGCACAAGGTGTTGGCCGGAGTCGTCATTTCTGGGACCAATGTTTTCGCAACAAGCTTAGTATCACTAAACCATGATACCGTCAGCCTCTCCATTCACGAGACGAAAGGAGGGAATGTACTCGATGACATCCAAGGCAGTGAACAGTACCAATTGAGCGTCGTCGTCAAGACACATACGCTCGACGTGCGGCTTGAGTACTTTGAGTATTTGTTT
This sequence comes from Favolaschia claudopus, assembly GCA_037176885.1. Lineage (NCBI taxonomy): Eukaryota > Fungi > Basidiomycota > Agaricomycetes > Agaricales > Mycenaceae > Favolaschia > Favolaschia claudopus. The sequence continues at coordinate 2,063,680 of JAWWNJ010000007.1, forward strand.
ACGATCCTGGAAAAAAAATTATGAGATTGCACGACGTGAATTTTGGGTAGAAAATGCACCTTAGCACTGCCTCGTGCGAGGAATTCGCGAACTACTCGACTGCCATCCTTGGTGTGTACTAGCTCTGCGAGCACGTCCTGACATCTGCAAGAGGATAAGAACACGAGTCCATGGAAATTTCTGGTACTTACACCTCGAATATCTCCCGCAACTGCTTCTCCCCTTCCACTTGGTCGGGAGATTCGTTGACCGCGACTATGTATTCCCACAAAGCGCGATGAACGACGGCATGCGTCACCGCGCCTTTGTCTGAGTTGTCGAAACTAGTCAAGTATGAGCATAGTGATTTCGCAAGACAAGATCGCCACTAACATGGAAACCAAGGCCGTCTTCATTGACGAAAGGACGCGTTTTCTCCGTTCAGGGTCAGCACCCTCTAACACACCGGACAACCCCTTCCTTGCTCGCTCTTTGTCTTCCTCGCTGCCGCTGGTGACCGTGAATAGCGCAGTTTCCTTTCCGTAGAAATCGCGAACCAGCAGCGTCCGTTCGTATGCATTTGCATAGAGTTCGAATGCATCAGAGAGGACGGATGTCGCTTCTCGGTGGAGAAGTAAGCGCAATACATGGCCACGGAATTCTTGAAGGATAGATTGTCGATGCGATGGACACAGGCGTATGAGCTTTGTGACAAGGAACTGACGAGCACGCATTCAGTAGGCGATAGACGAGAGACTTGTGGGCAGGCAATAAATACCTTGGAATATTTATTTTCCGCCAATTCCTTGTACTTGCCCTTCAGCTCGGCAGCAATCTCGTCCCTCTCCTTCTGACGGCCATGCTTCACCACGGTCTGTACTATCCGGCTGGCGTCGTGTTTAAATACAATATCCTTGACTTTGCCTCGGATAACGTCCATGAGTGCATGGATATGTTTTTGTCGGTCGGCGGATGAGATATTTCTGGCGTTCGCCTGACACCATACGCGTTTGGCGTCCGCAATAAGTGTCGAGTGGGGCTTGGCTGCTTTTCGTTGTTCATGGAGAGCTTTTTGGGTTTTATGCGCTTCTCGGCTTGCTATCGGGCGAATGAATAAAATGAACGAGCGGTGAAGAACGATAAAGATGGGGGCGCACCTGCAGGATCCCGCGGGGGTTTGTTTGCTGGAGGTTCAGCGTCCATTGCGTCCTGATCTATTCCCTCATCAAGAGCCTCGACATAATCTCCAAAGTCTTCGTCTTCATCGTCGGAGCCATCGAGGGCTTCTCTAGCAGGCAAGGTCACCGGTCTACTCCGCTTTTTATCAGATTTCGACTCCGTCTTGTCGACATGGGCTTTCTTCGGCTTTGGACCGCCTTGCGAGGCGGCGGGACGCTTCTTCGTAGTTTTACCAGGTGCAGCGGCCATAGTGAATTTTGTCCAAGACGAGTCGATGCCAAACCAGCGACGAGAGAGCAAACCAGAGAGAAATTTTTGGAAAGTCAAGGTGTGACACAAGTGTGACTTCCTCTTTTTGGAAAACTAGCTTTGACTTGTGCCATGTGCGCTTCGCCTCTTGAGGCGTTGGATTAGCCTGACCGATTTCTAGGCCACCCAAAGGGTTTCAGAGAAAGAAAGCAGCCGCGTCGGATGGCACGTCGACACCGCAACTACCAGTAAATCCCCCGGAAACGCTGCTGTCAGCGAACTCAGTCTCACAGCTCACTTCAGAGCTTAGCAGAACAGTTATCCTACTTAGAGGCTCCTCGGCCCTTCAAGAATCCAAACTATGTCAAAAAGACGTCGTCACGACGCTCGAAGAACTTGAAAGCTGTCTTGACGCAGGAACGGGAACGCGAGAAAGCTGAACGGGAACGACGAAGGCTGGAGAAAATTGAAAGCGATATGGAGGTTGACGGAGAGCAGGAGGAAGAATTTCCTACATGTGAGTGAGTGTGTCAGAGGAGTGCGTGCGATTGTTCACGTTTCGCAAGATACATCTATTGAGGCGCCGCCGTCGCTGCTACCTCAGCGACATTACTGTGATATTACTGGCTTAGAGGTCTGTCTTTCGGATGGGATGATGCTCCATTGAATCTTATGGCTATCAGGCACCCTACACGGATCCTGCTACGAAATTGCGGTACCACGACAAGAGTATCTACGAGGTGATCAAGGGACTGGTGCGTTATTAACTAATGCTTACCCATATTCCCTGATTATTTGTGCGTCTAGAGCGCTAGTTCCGTCAAGGAGTACCTGGCAGGTCTCTACCTTTTCTTACGCTACCTCAGAAAAGCGCTCATGCCATTCACTCAGCTCGCGGCGTTAACTCGATCGTCAAATAAGCAAGCGACCAATGTTCTTACGACCGTGTATCATACTTCTTCATCTCACTGTATTTACCTGCCTCCTCAACACGGCTTGAATTCTGTCACCGTGTCCTTTGCCCTAGCTGCAAGAATGTCGAGCAACATCCGGTTCTTGGTCAAACTGTTGCTTGCAAATGCAAAGTCATGTTTTCAGCCCGGCAGAAGGTTCCCCGCAACCAAGCTTGTTGAGCTTGGAACCTTTTCAATATGCTTTGTGCGGCAAAGCCAGACAACTTTGAAAGCGCCCCAATATAAACCAGCGGCAGTAAGGGCTTCTGAGGGTGTACACACCAGCATCTTCACCTGATGGTGGCGAGCCGCGGGCTCATACCTTGTGGAGACCAACGCGGTTTTGATTCGCCCTCAGGCTTGTTTCTGGCGCTGATCTCATACTATACTGCAGTCTTTCATGTTGTCTCTCCATCCTTGAAATACGGTATGTGCTTTCTTCCCATAATTTCCTTATCGTTGCTGACATGATCTTGATTCGTTCTTCAGGACGTCGTCGTTCAACAGTTCTGTGGCCGAGCCCAGGGCTGGTGGATTGCTTCCATGGTGTTTATTGTTAGCTTGTCGCTCGTGTACAAAGAGCTTGAAGTTGTATGGTGGTCTTATCGCGGACCTCGATGTCAGTGATGTCTTCACACTGATGTATGCTTCTCAATCGTTGGAATGGATACATTGCTGGGATACAACTGAAATAATACAAATCGAGAAGCGCAAAATCCGGCCGGTTTCTTTATTTCTGAGTGTGCCTTACGAAGTTTCAGTCATGGGCACGGATCGTGCGCAAGTGATTAGCCCACCTTGCTGCTACATGGTCCCTCATTCCTTGCATATTATACTTTCTCATCGACGGGGGACAAAGCTCGCAATATTTGAGCTTGGGAGTGGTGTTGTAGGTGTCGCGCAGGCGAGGAAAGTCGTCTGGATGCCTGGGCTCCAGCTTCAGACGGCGAATACATCTGAGACAAATGTACACGTACTTGTGGAAAATGTGCGTGACGAGATTGTCGACGAGAAACGGGTTGCCACTAGAGCAGACGGGACAGAGGATTTTGTCGCTTTTGCGGTATTCGAATAAGGGTGGGGGGACGCCGGCCTGGGCTAGGAATGCTTCGCGTAGCACTACAGGTTGGATTGCAGCGAATGCTGACTCGGAAGAAGATGTTAGACAACGTATTGAGATTCCAAACGACAATGCACCTGGTAAGGTGATTTCCAACAGGTCGCGATTCCACAGCTTAATCGCTCTCTGGAGGGTCGGAGAGCGGAGGATTTCAGCGGTGGTGCAGTCTAGCTCACGCATCTTCAGAATTCTGGAGAGACTGACAGGGATGAGTAGATTTATCGTGGGGCGTATCTTGACTCACTGTTTTGATACGTTCCTTTTGAGTGTGTCTCGTTCTTCTAGATACACCATTTCTTGCCAACGGAGGACATCCCGAGCGACCTGGAGGCTTGTTAGAAAGCTTTGGCAAGGAGAGGGTTTTTACATGCCTTCATCTTTTCCGGTAATTCCAGTGCTTTCTCCTCCCAACTCTACTTTGCCGTTGAGCGTCGAGGTCGAGAAGTACTGTGAACGCAACGATCACCTTCCGCAGCGTAACTTCCCGGTCTTCGACAGGGCAACCTTGACCGTCCGCTTGGAATTTGTCTCGCGACTTTGCTTGTTGCAGCTGCGATGATGCACGGAGAATGTCTGAACGCAGATAGAATGTGTGCCCTGGTCGTGGTCATGAGCTGAGGGACTGATGAAAAAGAAAAAGAAAGACCATACCACGGATCAAGGGTTCGACGCGAGGCAACCAAGTTTTGAGGCGTTCAAGTTCCTCCCGTTGTGCTGTAGGATTTTTGCGCGTCGCAATTTCAACGATAATCTTGTTTCTACAGACTTCACGTGAGATTGGTACAAAGCTGCGTAACGGAGAGCCCTACGCGACCAAAGCATCTTGACAGACGCGCTATGAGAATCTAAGTGCGAGGTAATTAGGAGAAAAACGAAAGACCAACATTGCAGACACGCAGCCGCAGGGTATAAGAAAGCGGGATCGCATCGGTGTGGTTTCCGCAGGCCTGAGATTGAATTCAGCTTGAAATATCTACGCATGTTGAATCCCTCACAGAGCAAAGACCGCCGCCGAAAAAACCAATGCAAAATTCGTAGACACTCATCGAAGGCATTGGAATTGAAAACCCCATCCGCAGTAGAGCGTCCGTGTATAATTTCGGTCTCTTTGAAATTGCAAGACTCAGCCGGCTCGTCTGAGCAAATTGAGCCAGGTCGTAAGGCGACATGTACGAAGCAATCTGTCGATGCGTCAAGTCCTTCTATTTTTCACGAGAGCAAGTCTAAGAAGCCTTACCATAGTTTGTAATTCCACCGCAAAATTGCGGAACGTCGACATATTCGGTGGGGGACTCGGAGGCAACTCGGAGGAGGAGGAGGACTCCGAGGACGCGCTGGCACGTGGACGCGAACACGATGGCTGTTGAACGTTGAACGTTGACTTCTTTCTTCTTTCTTCTTTCTTCTTTCTTCTTTCTTCTACGGCCAAAAATTCTAACTTATCTCTTGCTCAAGTTAATCCGGAGGCCTAGTCCTCCGAATACTCCTACTCTTCGTCCTCGTCTCCGGCCGAGAAATATTCCAAATCTTCACGAAACCAATAGGGGAAGTCAAAGATGCCTTTTCAAACCCGATTCAGAAGCGATTCAGTGAACGATTCAAAAAATTGAATCCGTTCAGAATCGGATTCAGGTTTGACCGCACTGGATTTGAGAACGATTCAGCGAGCGATTTGATGGACCATCATGGACGATTCGGAGGCAGTTTGGCGGGTATCAAAGCGTCCAGGCGATTTGAATCGCGATTCAGAATTTGTTTCTCCTCCAGAGGCGCTTCAGCGATTCAAGCGATTCACGATTCAAAGCCCGAATCGCGTCCTAAATCGTGTCCTAAATCGTTTTCTGAATCGCTCTTGAATCGTTGACCAAAAAACCATCTTTGACTTCCCCTAATGACTCTACCGGGTTTCCCTAGATTCAGAGGCCAGATTCAGACAGACTGGCCCCTGATCTGTAAACACTACAAGACGCCTGAGCACTCCACCGTCTATCCAAGTTGCAGACTCAAAGACGTGCCTCTCTGAGTTGACTACTGATTGCCTTGCTCTCGATCTCGACGGCTCGGCGCCACTCGTTTGTTTCTCTTTAAATTCCAAGTGCTTTCGAGGAGTCCATTTCCTGTCCACCTTGTCGACTCGGATGGCAGCAGCGAAGGTATACGGGTCTCCGGTGAAATTGGCCCTCGGTGACTGAGGCTCCAGAGGTACCAGGATGCGCTATATCTATTCAAGCATCTTGCATGTCCAGATTTTTGCCCAGAGTGTCGGACCGTCGGAGGATTCACGGTCAGAGACTCAGACTGTACGCGGAGTCGTTATGTTGGTCCAAAATCGCCGCAACTCGATCGAGAATTGCAAGGAGAATTTTGCTTGAAGCGGGAGTCGGCAATCGTCATGCCAACACCAACCCTCGTCTTCGAACACTCCTCCTCACCCTCACTATCTCTCGTCTATCTCTTTCATTGAAGTTGTGCCTCAACAACGTCGGATGGACAATGACCGCGACACAATACGAGTTTTGCCCTTCCGCCGAAATCATGAGCGCACTGCCGTGAGAAAGATCCACGCAGCTGCGGTGCATGCTTAATAGGAAATCAAGAGCCTCGGATGTCCTTCGACCGTGACTGCCAGTGGTCACTGGAGAGACTGTCATCCAGTGGAACTCAAGTGGTATGGATAGGGTTTCTCCGCCTCGAAGAGCAGATGCTGAGGCCTTTCCTCAGAGATAGAGCTATGGAATGATCAATTCCAAGTCCTCCGACTTAGGAATGACAGATTGACTGGGAGATTTTCATGGAGATGGGCTAACCGGAATTCTGAGCGCTGTTAACGTTGGCCATCGCCTTGCGCATATGCTTGCTCGCAGGGGGACATCCTCAGCGATCAGCCTCTGGTCCGCGTTTTGTTCGACACACTCTGTAGGGGAAAAGAGCAATCGTTGGACGACTGTGGCACCGAGGTTGGGACGGATTGACTCCAATTGAGGGTGTGTTATTGCTCTGCTACGCCAATGTATGCTGAATTTCCTCTCGCTTAGGCACAGTCTAATGACTCTGATCATTTGTGTCACAGTTCGAGGCTTCCCACCGGACTCACGGCCAAGTGAGGAGAGATGTCAAGGATGGTAAAGAACCTTCCTTCCCGTCTTGTCGCCTGTGAGCGAAAGCTGATTCTTTCTCGCAGTCAAGGTTCGCATCAACACTTTTTGTTATCAAACCCACAACAAAAACTTGGGCCGAACTGTAGACAAGAGGGCATTGCAATGCGCACACACGAAATCAGACCACGGCTAAACTACGATACGACCCTCTTCGAAGCTGCACCCAACACCGCACAAACGTTTTTTGAAGGCTGCATTTCGCATTTCTGGAAGCAGACAAGTGGTCAGTGCCAGGCATCACGACAAATACACCAAACTCACCGAGTAGTCGTTGTCGCAGGTGTCCTCCGCCGTTGAAGTCCACCGCTCTCCGAATCAAGTCAAGGAACATCCCGATGATCAGTTCTCGCCTCCACGAAAACCGTGCTGGAACCCTCGCACATTCTGCCACGAATATCCAGGCTATCGAGGGCAACCCGACCTGGACTCGACAGCAGGAGTCGTACGAGAGGCGGCCCATGGGAGTACATCGAAGACTCAACAGAGCCCAGCGACTTTCCAACGAACAACTCTGTGCGCCGGGCCCAGGTGCGCGTCAATCGGGGATCGATGGGCAGGCCAGCCTGAGTGCAAATCAGCTCAACGGTACTAGGCGAGTCTGATAGAAGACTCACTTTTGAGGAAGCAGAGGACGTTGAATAAAATGAGCACTCAGAAACGGGTTTTGAAAAATCAGAGGGGAACATGGACGCACCAGACAGAGGTGAGGGTGAGGATCGTGACAATCTGCGACAACCTCTATACCGTGACGCAGCCCAAAAGGCCAATGCGACGTTTTTGTTACCTGGAGAAAACCGGTGCTCTAGCCACCAACGACAATAAAAATAAATGAAACAAAAACTGAAGTTTCTGAACTAGCGCCTAATTTGGATTTCGTCGACCTGCCAGCTAATCGACGACGGACGACTTGAAGCAATCTTGAAGGTGAACTTGAAGCCTAGCATTCAATGAATTTATGAAACCATAGAAAGCTTTCCAGCGAGAAATACGGGCCGTGATATAATTGGTTGGCAGGACATGATACAGAAGTAACAGTAAAGATACAAATCTACACACGAATGAAGGTGCAGGATACAAGGTTCACGAATATCGCATTAACAGCATATACAAGTCGAGCTGCTCGAGGAGTTTTATTTATGCCTACCGACAGCAGAATCAGTATGATGCAAAAGAAACGGATATGAACTAGCGAGCTTACTTTGTGGCTGGTGCATAGCGAGCCCGTCGGGTCTGTACATCTTCAACGACATTGGACATAGGCGACAGAATCGTTCTGACGGCGTTGTACAGAGCGCCTCTCGAGCTCGGGGGAAGTCGTCGGGATGCCTAGGGATATTTGTTAGAGAAGGAGTTTCAGCGATGGTGAAGCTCCTCCGACATCTCACACTTTGTGGATATGCTGAAGCAGATCATTCGATAAGTACCGGCGTTTTGGACTTGGAACAGAAGGAGCAAAAGGTCTTCCCATGGTTTGGTGGCTTTGTATCTACCACCTGAGGACCCGCCCTGAAAAGAAGGCTTCTAACTTCGAGCCAAACCTCATCTCGGATCTTCGTAAAAACTAGACACATTGAGAGTGAGTGAGAAAATCATTGACGCACTGTTTGCCTTACCATGGACAGGCACAAGCTCAAGGTCATTGTTGTATAGCTCCAGTGTACGTTGAAGCAACGGGGAACGGAAGACGGACGACGAGCTGAACGCGTACGGTTGATAAAACGCCTTGAATCTGTAGGCACGATCAGTCAATCAACCATCAACAAATCTACGAAAGGCGCGCACATCTTCTCGTTTGTGAGGCACATTTCTGGCGCTCCTTCTCGTAGGATTTGCCCCATGCCCGTAGAGAGCGGGCAACCTTTCGTCCGGAATGATAAGCAAGCAGCCCTGGGACTGTGTTGCAAAAACCTCGTACCTCCATGAATGCCAGCAGGTCGGAGGCTCGTTGTGGACCATTCCTGGAAACCACAAATATTGTTGGAGACAGAAAAGAGGCATGTCAGTTTCACAAACACACCTCCAGAAGAGCTGCTTTAGCGGCATCGCCAACGGCCTGAGCCTCAGAGATGCGAGCAAGGGCGGACCTCAGCTGGCGTGTGCAATATACCTTCTTGTCTAGAAACATGGGCTCGATTCGGGTTGTCGTTGAATGAAATTGCCAAAAGTTTCGGACCTTTCAAACTTGCCTCCAGAACGGAGCCCAGGGTTCGATGTATCTGAGGTTCATATCTTCGCCGACTCGATCCGCGACTGCCGGTATAGTCGCAAACCACTTATCACTATTTCAAGCTCAGTCTAGGTAACTGATGAGTCGGGAGAACGGTGACTTACGACGATGGACCGAATAAATATCTCTGGCAATCGGACTTCGATTCCTGATCAGTTGGGAGAGCATCACAATAGATATAGTGGCTCACATCGCAAACACGAACGCGAAGAGAAAACGAGAGAGGGTAGGCGTTCGTTCGCTTCCCGCATGCCTGAAAGGGTCAGCGAGTCGAGTACAAGAGTGATAAAGAAATGAAACCAACCCAGCAGTCACTTTCAGTGAAAAGGAAAACAACTAGACTGGATAACTGGCCAGGAAAAGCCGAATCATTCAAAACGAGTGTCGGGCCGCCCATCTGTGCTATGCTTCGTTGTAGGAGACGCTTCGAGACTATGATATTGCGGAGTTCAACATTCACGCCAGCCAGTTGGACAAGATCCAGTGGGCTACAAAAGCGGGCAGTCTGCCAAAAGACCTCGGCTTGAATACGGAGCCTTCTTCACTGCTGCGTTGAGGTCCTTACGGTATATTTCAATTCCGTCGACAGTGCATTGAAGCTGGAAGCGCTTGTAAAGGGCATGCGTGGAGCTGACTGGCGGTGGCGCTGACGATATGGGAGACGTACACGAAAGTCAAGAGGAAGAAAACGCGATCACATGATATTCAACACCCTCTTCTCACGCTTCCCTCTTCATTCCCTCTGGCATTTTTTGCTTGGTTCTCAATTTGCTAGCAATGGTTTACTTGAAATAGGTTCAGCGTGAACGTGCAACATTCAGCACTCAAGTAAATTCATTTGCTTATTTAGATGTAAATCAGTCTGCCACAGCTACGCTATCCCGCAAAAATCGGAGCTGAGATCCCAAGCGATTGCTCGAGGGCATTCTGGACGTTTTGCTGAAACGCAGTCAACCTTCGAGTTGCATCAAAAAATGGGGTGGTCTTACAGTCCAGTCAGCATCCTCTCTATCTTTGAGGGATCGTTCGTGGACACTGGGTTTACTCTTGATCGCGGTTTGGTCTAGTATTTCCAGCGGTTAGGTACAGTAGGACAAAACAGGGACGTTGGACTCGCCGTCGAAGAAAAGCCAATAATACACTTTGTATGCACTTTCGCCTACCATCTCTGTTCGACGTGACGTACCAAGAATTCTGAGCTGCTGAGCTGCTCAGGTGCTTCTACCCCACCCGTAGTCTGTCAGACTGTGAAATGGCGAAAACTTGTCCCCACTGATGCTATGCCCCATTTTACGGACAAGTCGCGCTGTATCCACGTCGTGACGCCGGGCTGGATATACGATAATGTATCAGAAACCTGAGCGATGAGCTGGACAAACTGTCCCTCCCTAGATCAAGAAGAACGAAGTCGAAGAGTATGCAGGTTGAGATGCATTATAGAGCGCAGGAGCCGGGCCAAGCTGCGAGTTATATATCGATTTAGAACTCAAAACCAAGCGGAAAATGGTCTGCGCATACGCGAAAACTGAGCGTCAAGGATCGGGCATAGACGTCGACTCAGCGGTTCGTGGGATGTCGTTTCCGTCCTCGACTGTAGATCTGGAACGTCCCATCCAAGGTAGGGGCGCCGTGAGCCTGAGAAGATTGAGGTCTCCAACGAAAGCGACCCGACATAGGCGGTGATAGTGGGTGCATGTCGTATATTCGCATCCGATGATCTGCGATGTCGGCGCGTAATTGGAGGCAGCGTGCTTGAAAACGCCGGGGTGAAGACAGTGGGAACCTAGGTACTTCAACAGCGGCAGGGGAGGAACGTCAATTTCCACCGGCGACGGTCGTGACTAAGTTCTTCGAGTCCGTTGTAAAGACGCGGTGTTGTGGAACTCTGAAGACTTTGTGAAAAATTGACTTAGTTGTCAGAGAGACGTTCGCTATCGTTGACATCTGTTGTTGTCGGCCAAGACCGTCTGAGTCGCTTAGCGAAGGTCTCCGAGAGTCTCCGGGTTTGTTGTTTCACCCAAGCTCCTTTTCATTCTTCACCAACGACCACAGACTCAGCTGTCTCATCCTCTGAATACGGTGAGTGAGTGACTTCCTGCTGTACTGGAGAGAGCTGACATACTAGGCGAAGGGAAGCAGCCCCGGAGTCGAGTCGTGGTAGCAACACGGCCGCAGTCTCAGTATTGGCACTTCATCTTCCCCTGGCACCAGTGGCATCGAGCTTAAGGGCGACGACGATGTCCCCCCTCAGCTGTGAATTATAGCCAGTTTGAGAAGTTTGTTTCTGGGTGTGGCAACGGGCGGTATGGTGCGTTACTTTATCGGTTCTTTGTTTTCTTTCTAGTCTTCATCTCTGGCCAAATAATCTTGGTGTGGCGGAGCGACATGGCGATGTCGAGGTGCTTGTTTCGAATACCCGCTCCTCCAACACAGTCCCACACGAGTGGAGTTACGAAGCTGAAGATCAATAAAGCGTGAATAAGAAATGGCAATTTTGGAAACACTATCGAGCATACCTCAACTCTTCTAGATCCCAACCTGAAGAGAGACATCTGTAATAATTGCCAGAAAGTTCGGAGGTGATTGTTGATCTTGTTGCACACTCAACGATCTTCAGCCTCGTCGACAAGGAGAGGATTCGACAAAGAATATCACTGTTGTGGCGCCAGACTTGAATTATCACATACTGCCAGGTATGTCCCAGAATATCTTCGTTTCCGGCCTGAGTTGGTGAGATGCACGCAAAGCATTGGGTTTCGAGTGCTCGATTTTCTACGAGAGAGCAAGGTAAAGTGTCAAGGTTTTGTTGATGGGAAGAAGCAACTTGACCGACCTGTGTCGCCCACACTATTGCCGTTTCACGTTCCAAACTCTCAACTCAACTGTTTCCGTTTCGACTGCCAGTGATTTATCCTGAATCCGACCGTTATGGAAGCCACTGAGAGTCCTTCCCATCGACGAGCCACAAAAGACCTAAGTCTCAAAGAAGAATCACTGATCAATAGCAAGAGGACTCGAATTCATCGCCTTGGCACGCATCCGAACGCTGCATACGACGCTCAGACTTTGCTCGTATGATCCAAAGCCTCTATCGGCCTTGTCCTTTATCGATCTTCACCCATAGGCCTCGGTAAAGTCGAGTTTTTTATGTCATCGAGCCGCTATAGACTCACTATGTTCACAGATTGCGGTCCAGCCCACTGGCAGATATCTGCTAAGAATCGAGCATTCGAGCAGACTCAACCTCTCCCGCTCCGCTCAAATTATTGCACGCACCTGAACTCATGAAGCCTCGCTTCTACGACGCTACAGTTGCTGACAAGATTGCAATTTCGAATCGGGTCAATATCTCGGTGCGTACTCTTTGAACGTGCCAGCCGCCGTTCTCCATCTTGCTGCTCTTATTCCGACAACTTTTCTGCAGGGCACGCAACGATTCAATCCACCCCAAACAGCTTCCCATACAAGGCCTCCCTGCTGTCTTACAACAGGTTCATTGCGCAAGGATCCCCCAACACGAATCATGCGACCCTGATGCCTTACGATGCACTTTTCATTCATGTTGCTTTGCTTCAAACGTTCTCCAACGATTTTACAATCTGTCCCACTTCCGGGCGTATTCCTGCGCACTCCACGATCAGATCTAACACCTCAGACCGCCCAATCATCTTCGAGGATGTACCACTCCGACACGCGTATTTCTTCGCCGCTTCTATCATTTTACTTCAGAAGCGGAGAGGGGGGGGACTGAATGTGAGTCGGCTCGACGTCGTACACATACAAAGCTAACATCATCCCCATCTCCCTTGCTAAGATTTACCAGGGTTCGGGCGCCGTGCCGTGCATCTTGCTGAAAGTGAGTCGGTTTCGCTATTCCGCCTCAATGTCAGTAATCCGATACGAAACAGTCTTTCGAAAACATACAGCATCTCGACTGGGAGGCAGGCAAGGTTTACGGGAGTAATGGTATCGCGATTCGTTCGAAATCCCTCAGTCAGGTACGGCACAGTGGCATTCAATCTGTTGGGCGAATTATGACGCGCTTCCAGCGTTTGCTCAGTGGATGACAGTACCGATACGATTGGCAGCGCCGCCGTATTCCTACTTGTGAGTTGCGTCGCAGAGCGCTACTCCAAGTGATCCGCGCCCGTTCCTGAGGCAAATTGATAGCGCCATGTTCGCACCCAAGCATTTGCCAGCACTCTGGCTTTGACAGTGTTTAGGATAGCTGGGTTGGAAGGTGATTGACTATCGTCCTACTCACGTTGGATGTTTACTGGATACCTCGAATACAGTGCTACCGTTGTCCCCATTGCCGGAAATATACGAATTTGGAACCACATCTGCGTTGTGATGAAACACGGACTAAACACCATTGCTTGCGATGACTTCATGGCTCAGGCTGAACAAATTCGAACGTGTACCACTCAAGAATCATTGACAAGTAACAAATTACATTCGCATGAGATACAACGACCAGTAGCATTTGGCTCTAACACAACGCACGGCAAGAACAAGAACCCAAACTACGACCGCGTCAGCGAGGAATCCGACAATATGAGAAGAAGGAAGGACGTACATGTCGATGTGTGGATGGATCACCGAGGCCAAGGGAGCATTCCAGCTGCAACAAAACCACGGCTAACCTCAGCGATGCAGACGACGACAAGGAAGAGAGATACTCGGGAAGGGGCAAGGAAGAAAGTCTGGGCACAAGCAAGAGGTCAGAGCAAGACACCGAAAGTAGATTGAAGACTAACCCAATATTCGTTTTGGTGCGCGTCCTCCGCCATAAAGTCCCCGCTCTCCAATTAATACTCTAAAGCCGCCGGCCGTGTGATAGATCCCAGTGATTAGATCGCGCCCCCTCCGAGCCGTGCTGAACCCTCGCACTTACCCGCCACGAATATTCAGGCGGCCGGCAAATCGACCTGAACTCAACGGCGAGCATTGTCGTGCGAAGGTCGGCCCAGAGAGGTACGGTGGCAGCTCAAAAGGAACGGGCGACAGCAGACCGTGGCAAACAACACTCTGCGCGCTGGGCCCAGGCAGCGCATGTCGAAGGTCGGTGGGCAGGCCAGCTTAACGAAAGTCGAGAATATGAGTTGGATGGCGCTAGGCAACGTTGTATGAACGACTTACATTGTGGGGAGAAGCAGCGCTAGAGGGAGAAATGGATGTCAGCCACCATATCGCAAAGGAGAACATGGACGTACGAGACAGAGGTATGGGTGAGGAGTGTCACAGCTGTCACAGCCTTTTATACCCATCTCTCCCAAACAGTGTCAAAGCGTCGCGTTGCGTTCAACATGATTCCTCCGTGAACTCGGAACTCCAACATCTGCCAGGTTCAGTGCCCCGCTTTTAGTATAATCTCAATGGAGCTGACTCATCGGCTAGGAAGGATCCACTTCAGTGACAAGCTTCGGCTTGAACGCGGTCCTCAGGCTGAATAATTGTCCAAGTGCACTTCTCTGAGACACGATAAAAAGGTGGATAGTATGTGTATAATATCACGAATCCCATATTCTAATGTACATTGGTCTCAAGATAGTTATGTTTAGGTTGTACAATGGAGGATGTTCGATACAAATCAATTGTAGGAAAGGTTAGAAACGTCCTCTCCCTGCGCTGGCTCGTCCAAGTGACGGTCTAGAAAATAGATGCGTCAGCGGAAAGGCTTGTAATCGATGTGAAACATACTAGCGCGGCGCCGCTTAACGGACCGATTCTCCCCCGTATCGGCCGCTGAGCTTTCGCGATCGCGCTTCATGGTGAGCGACGGTGACTTGGCCAGCTCCAGATAGAATCTGACGACAACATGAGTGGGGACAGAATTTGAAAGACTCATCGTCTTACTTTTCAATGGCCTTCTGCAATAGCCTCAGAGGCACCTCGAGGTTGACCTCTACCCAGCGCTGGTATTCCCATTGAGTCGCTTCTTCACCCCAGGAGCCGAGCAAGGCTTCAAACGCATTTGCCGTTCCTTTCTTGAAGCTCTTATACGAGTGCTTCCTTGCACAGTACATGAATCTATGCTGGAATCTATTCGTTTGCAGCTCAATGATTATTAACTGTTGTGTTTTTATTAGCTAGAAGACGACGCAAGAACAAGGATGAAGCAAACCTGGCGCGCATGGATGGGAAAATCCGGAAGGGCTCTATTCACAAAATTCCTAATCGCCTCGTTATATGTACCGTCGCCTAGGGTCTCGCTGCATTGAAGCAACTGGAAGTAACAGCGAAGCCTTTCTTTGGCGACCGTAGACAGCTCAGGCATGCGCGGCTTGAAATTACGCCTGGTGAGGCCATATGATACGACGTCGGACAGAATGGCGCAGAGTGTGTCGTATTGTTTGTTGTCCAACTTACAGGTGACAACGAGCGGGTGAACGGGACGTGGAGAGTGAAGAGGCGTAGGCAGTAGGAGGGAGGTGGACCCGGGCGAGCTAAGCGACGGCACGGTATTTGAGCAGCGAGATGCAAGGGGCAAGCGCAAGGGAGCGGGCGGCGAGTGGTGGGGTGTAGTACAGGTGGGCGAGCGCAAAGGCGTGGGCGAGTGAGGTCGCGTAACAGCGGGTCGGAGAAGGGTTGTTGCGGCGGGCGAGTGAATAGGATAGACAAACATGCGGGAAGTGAGCCCCGGGAAAGATTGTTTAGAGTTGAATTCTGGGCTGTTGCTGCTCATAGTGGTGGCGGCGGATGAAAATGCAATATAGCAAATAGATACAAAGTTTGTTTAAAAATTGACGCCGCGATCGAAAATGCCAGTTTCTGATGAATATAGCTAAAGCTCTAAAAATCAAAGCTTCCCTCAAACTCGTACGCAAAGAAGGAAGCTTCCCGACCGAGCATGTGACCGCGTCAGACCGCGTCGGGTTTGGCGGCTTGTTGGCGGCTATCACTACGATCCTAAGATCACTACCACGACCGCACTAACAAGGACGCTCAATCTCTTTCGCCTTGCTTTCGCCGCTCAAAATCTTTCGAATGATCTCGTACAAATGGCTGGGTACTTACAATGGACGGAAACCTCGGTTTATTGAGGGGGCAAATTCTTCGCACGGAATCTTGCGAATCAACTGCAAACCCATTTTTTGCCGCACAAATTTGTATTCTTCAAGTTTGGTGAGGCAATTCGGGCAATTGTCGGCAGGCATCAGCCGTAAATGCCCGGCGTCATTGTAGGTTCGGACATCACTTCACTTTTCAACCGCATTTGCATCTTTTCCGTGACTTTATGGCTTCCACTACTAGTGCTGAACCGATTGTAGCATTGAAAGATCTTTTCGTTGAGGAGGCCCAACTGCACATTCGCCTTCTATCTGCACAGATTCCGCAGGCGGCATGGCTGGCAATTTCTTCTGCGACTGAAGACGAGCGTGTGGTCTTCAGGTCTTCAGGATCCGAGCACTTCAAGTCCATGCTCAACACTCTGGTGAAGGATGTTTGTGGCCCATTGACGGATTGCGACATCATCGCGGTGCGTGTTGGCCACCAAAGAATCCTTGACCAAAAATCGAAACAGTTTTTCAACCAGGGCCTGCGTGGTTTTTTCATGTCAACAGCAGTGCTGGCATTTGTGCTTGGGGACAACCGAAAGATCGAGGACTTTTACCGTGCAATCGGTGCTTCGGATCGCACATCCCCACAAGCATGGCTGGTCAAAATGTTCTTATCCATGTCCCTAGTCCTCGAGGAGTTTGGTAGAGAGATGTACAAGTAAGTTCAATTCAGCTGGGATATGGTCGTCTAAAGCTGTCCGAATTTAAATCTGGTGATTCTATTCCAGAAAATACAATTTATACATCGAACAGGATCCAGAGTACGTTTCACTGACCGCCCACGAAAAAGCGGTCTTTGGCCACTACAAACAACAGAAGCGGCGGAATTCGGACGCTTGCCGAACACTGGGTCCGGATGGAAAACCGCCAGAGGACGATGATCGTGCTATTGCGTGGAGTATAATACAGAGTGAGGGGTGGCACGACGGCAGCGGCGACGAAAGCGGGGACGACGACGAACTTTTTCTCGAAGCATATGGTTCAGAGGGCGAGGAGGAGACCAATGAAGGATGCTACAATGGCGGTAACGCCTACCAACATTCTGCCTATCCGAATGGCGAGTAAGTGCATGCTTGACACTCATCTTGGATCTGAGAATATTCACTTTTTCGATAGGAAGGGCCCAGGAGCTATTACAGAAGCCGACGAAGCTGCGCGACAGCGTCCGGTCTACATCTACCAAGGGGTCTTCGGTCACAGTAATTGCACCTATCCACGTTTCACGCACAATGTCACTGACTAGTCTTTCGCAACAGGGGGGTCGGGTGCACAAATCATTCACGCGGCAGAAGTAGGGGAGGAGGGGTACCAACCGGAGGAAGGAGAAGTGAGAGAGTGATTTGTCAGATGGTTGTATCATTAGCTTGAGTATTGAGTATTCTCTTTTTTGAAATGTCAAAGTGCTGTTGTAACATTTCCCGAACAGAGCATTCGAATTGGCACTGACCTCTGAAGGACTGGCTAGTACAGTCTGCGCGTCCTGTAATTAATGGGATTCGCCCGACATGAAAAGAAGCTCACGAGATTGAAATGTAAATGTACTATGTGCTACGGCAACTCGAATGATGGATTTGTGATTCAAATCCACAACGCGGCCGTTCTCATTCCGGAACCTGCACTATTTTTCTCTATATTACGCGACGCGACGCGACGCTTTGACACTATTTGGGAAAGACGGGTATAAAAGGCTGTGACAGCTGTGACACTCCTCACCCTTACCTCTGTCTCGTACGTCCATGTTCTCCTTTGCGATATGGTGGCTGACATCCATTTCTCCCTCTAGCGCTGCTTCTCCCCACAATGTAAGTCGTTCATACAACGTTGCCTAGCGCCATCCAACTCATATTCTCGACTTTCGTTAAGCTGGCCTGCCCACCGACCTTCGACATGCGCTGCCTGGGCCCAGCGCGCAGAGTGTTGTTTGCCACGGTCTGCTGTCGCCCGTTCCTTTTGAGCTGCCACCGTACCTCTCTGGGCCGACCTTCGCACGACAATGCTCGCCGTTGAGTTCAGGTCGATTTGCCGGCCGCCTGAATATTCGTGGCGGGTAAGTGCGAGGGTTCAGCACGGCTCGGAGGGGGCGCGATCTAATCACTGGGATCTATCACACGGCCGGCGGCTTTAGAGTATTAATTGGAGAGCGGGGACTTTATGGCGGAGGACGCGCACCAAGACGAATATTGGGTTAGTCTTTAATCTACTTTTCGGTTTCTTGCGCTGACCTCTTGCTTGTGCCCAGACTTTCTTCCCTGCCCCTTCCCGGGTATCTCTCTTCCTTGTCGTCGTCGTCGTCGTCTGCATCGCTGAGGCAAGCCGCAGTTTCCTTGCATCATGAACGCTCTCCTGGCCTTCGTGGTTGTACGTCGTTGCTTCTTTGTACATCACATTCCTCGCTGATTCAGTTGTACTTTATTTTCTCATGGCCACGTTGTGTTGTTGACTCGTCGATTACGCTGTCGCCAGTATTGTAGCCACTTATTGTTGTATAATGTAACTATCGTGAATCTCGCTAGATCTCACTCTTTACCTTCCTCGAACAATTCTGCTTCATGAGTTGGACAATTCATTGAGCGCTACATAACAGAAAGCTTGTGAGGTCGATGATGATGATGAGTGCGGATAGAAGCGGGAGCCAATTTATATCAAAGTGCTTAGGCCTAACGAAATTTGCCGATAGAAAACAGCGAGGATCGATTGTCAAGAGGACGGAATTCGACTGCACCCTCCGTGTCGCTCCACCACGTCACGGAATGGTCTATTCCGAACAAGCCGGGGATGGGAGAGAGAGGGCACAAAGGTCGTAAGCACGAGTCGCAGCAGCATAATGGTACAGGGCTCGACAGAAGACACCAAAAAGGACGGAGTGTGTGAGAGGGGGCCGGGCACACATCTTGTGTGCGCGCCGCATGCTACGCTTTCCAATACTCCGCGAAAATCCTCGTCTGTTAGATGGGTCCTGTTACGATATGAGGGTCAGAAGCTAAGCGCTGAGTTTCGGCAGTGCAAGGCTGAACAGCGACTTATATCTGATTTGAGGGCTCAAAATTCAATGCTGATGGCAGAGGCGGCCGACGCGGGTGCAACGGACTGCAGGAACTTCGAGGATTTCGACAGGCGCTGCTGGAAGCATGTAAGCTCCGGATAAAAATGAAATGAAGAGTGACATACATACTCTGCAAACACTTCTCGATTTCAGGCTTCCAGGTCCGGTGCTCACAGGCCTGAGGCCTCACAGCTGACGGCGACGCACAGCTCCGACACAATGGTGACAGACGTAGATATTCATTCGTTTTTGTAGGCGTCGGCGACACCGAAGCGGTCAATTGAAGATGAGAACACCGAGAATGCGGGACCGTGGAAGCCACAGATGCTGTGAGATCGTGATTTCGTGAATAACAGCAACGATTCCATAGAAATGCTCACGGATGATGCTTCCAAGTGGTGAACTAAATTGCCTTAACGTTGGCTGTTCGTACCCAACCAGGCCAAGCTCGGGGACAGACAAGACGCTTCATACAATGGGAAGTGAGCTTTTCTCGAATTTTTCCGGGTTGACAATGGCGGCACTGAGACTTTTGAGTGGAGAACTACGACGGAGACTCTGAAAATAAGACATGGGTCCCAAGTGGAACGTACCTCACTATGTACGAATAGATCAACAACGATTGAAACGAAGCCCTGCCTCCATTCTATGTCAATCACGTCAACTGACATTGCGGGCATATCGGGCTAAACCCGGGCTCTGGATATCCTTGAATTCGATGAAGGCAGGGTTCCTTTGGATGCACCGCGTCGAATTGGTCTTGTTTGCCCCAAGCGTCGTCCAGAGGCAAAAAAGACCGTGACATCCAGTCACACTCTTCACCCTCGCCTTGTCCGTACGTCCATGTTTCTCTTCAGATTCGCCTTTTAACGTTATTTCCTCTTTCAATTCTTCTGCTCTCTTCTTAGTGTGAGTACTCTCGTCAACTCGCCTAGTGTCGTGGCCCTGATTTCCCTTCAGCTGGCCGAGCCCACAACTTCCGCGACCGCGCACATGGGCCCAGCGCACAGATGGTTGTTTTCCACAGCCGCTGCGACCCGTCGGGGCTTTTGCATACTCTTCTCGGCCGCCATTTGCGCTGGAATACCCGCCGCAGAGTTCGAACCGCGGCGCACGGCTCTCCGAATGTCATGGCAGGCAAGCGCAGAGGGTCCAACAACGGTCGACGGGGGGTGCACGGGTCGATCTACGGGGATTCAGATGAATCTGCGCGGCTGGGGTGCCAAAGCAATATGGGAGAGCGGGGGCTTCAACGGCGGAGGACACCTGCAACGACGACTACTCGGTGAGTTTTGTGTATCTGTCATAGTGGCTGGCACTGACCACCTGGTTGCTTCCAGACCTGTGAAATGCAGGCCGGCCTTCAAGAGCGTCTGTGGGGTGTTAGGTGCAGCTTTGAAGAGGAGCGTATCGTAGTTGAGCCGTGGTCTGAATTCGTGTATCGCAATGCCCTTTCGTCTACAGTGTTGTATCGCAGTGCCCTTTCGTCGTTTCGTCTACAGTCTGACTAGTCCGAGTGTCTGTGGGGTGGGTCCATGATGACAAAATGTGTCGATGCGAGCTTCGACTATACAGGAAGGAAGATTCTTTCCTTCAATTCGCCGTGAGTCCATCCAGTGGGGTGCCTCGAACTAGGACGCGTCCGTTGCGGATAGAACAATGATTCCGTCGACGATACTATAGTTTCGAAGTTATATGCCATATATGTAAATTGAAGAGACACTGCATACATACCACTGAGCCTCATAGCCTTTACACAGAGGACGTTTGCATGATCTCTCCAGTGCCGCATAAAAAGCCTGTGACGTCTGTCACATCCCTCGCCCTTACCTCTGTCCCGTACGTCCATCTTCCACTTATGGAATTCGCTTCTAACATTCATGTCTTCCCTCTAGCGCCTCTACTTCCTCAACGTGAGTTCTTCATTTAACCCCGCCTAGTGTCACTGACCTGATTCTCTTCTAGCTGGCCTGCCCGTCGACCGCGCACCTGGGCCCGGCGCACAGAGTGTCGTTTGCCACGGTTGCTTTCGCGATATTCGATTGAGTGCGCCGCGTACTCTTCTGGGCCGCCTCTGGCACACCATCGCCCGCCGCTGAGTTCGGAGCGGGTTATCTCGGGAGCCTGAATATTCGTGGCGGGTAGGTGCCAGAGATACAGCACGGCTTGGCGGAGGCGAGTCGGATCATTCGGACTGGACGCAACTGGGGCTCCAGAGTATACATGGGAGAGCGGGGGCTTTTAACGGCGGAGGACGCGTGCGAGGACAATCACTTGGTCTGTTTCTGTTCCATCCCGTTCTTCCTGTGTTCATGAGGTATTCAGTCTGTGGTCTTCATGTATCACAGGTACGTCTGGTGATTTTTGGGAGGCCAAGTTCGTCTTCGCTCCCCGTTCATTCAGGTATCTCTCTTCCTTGTCGTCGTCTGCATCGCTCAAGCAAATTGTAGCTTCGTTTCGTCGTCATTGCTCCCTCGGCCTTGGTGGTCGACATGCACTTCGCCATGTACTCCTTGTTCTCCTCGCATTCCCCGTTGACCCACTCGCCAGTTTGGTTCCCATCGCCCCGTCGCGTTGTTGAGTCTTCGCAACAGCGAAACACGTCATTCGTTGGCAAAATGTCGTTTGTATCCATTGCGAATATTTCATATAATTCTTGGTCCATGGGTTCGACGGAGCATACAGTCAGCGTCAGGAACGGTGATAGGCGTGGACGAAAGCGGCGCAAGATCGAATGCGATGAATCATCGCTTGTAGCCGGTTTAGCAATCAAAATAGACCCAGCGATAAATGCAGACATGAAACAGCAAAGACCGTCTTGACCAGACGTCGGGATTAGACAGCAGTCCGGGTCACGCCCCGCCACAGCACAGGGTGCAATGATCGCTCCAGGATGATGCAAGGATGCGAAAAAATTCACGATGAGACAGGACAATAAGTCCATCGCACCTCAAACTGAGAACGACAGCTTTGACGCGGGGCGCGACAGACTGGCATAGTCACCACGGCATTTGTGAGGACGCGTACATCTCGTATGGCGCTCCTCACTCCGGCGAAAATCCTCGTTCAGTTCATGGGTGCTCTCCGGAGATGCGGGGCAGAAGGAATTTTCGATAGGTCGAGATGCTGATGGTGTCGGCGACCGACGCGAGCGACAAGGGGCGGGAACTTGATATTGGCTGCCAGAACTATGCTTTGTTTGGCAGGATGCAAATGTTGCTCGACATACATACACCGAATTCTCGGTTCTACGCTTGAAGACCCGCTCTCACAGTTGTGGGCGATTGAAGGTACGGTCGCCGCCGAGCGCAAGCACTGTCGGATATGCCGGATGACGACGTAAATATGACTCGGAGGTTTAAGCTGATTGCTTGTTTAGATTTGAATCTACAAGGCACCGGGTTAAGATAAGACAGATTCGTGGACCATCGAACAGACTTACGGTGCAGAGACGCACTTGACGCGTCGTTGCTTAAGTCTTTTCAAACTGGTGTCACGGAAGGTAGCCTAGGTCAATGAATGACGGCTCCCTAGACAAGAACAAATCAGCGAAGGCTTCCGGGTCTGGCCTGCTGCCCGGGACCTGGGTGCGAAGGTCATAAAGGCTGAGGCTGGCAGCGACTACAAGTGTGCATGTGAGTTTGAGAGAGCGAATAAACGATGGAGATACACACGACACTCGATGAGGCGGTAAAACGCTTGGAACTCGCGGGTGACGAACAGGCCGACGGAGTAGATGGAATTAAGGGGAGCTGTAAACATCGCTATCAGCGTGTTGCTGCCGGAATATCTGCGCAATCACATACGGGATCCCTTGAGCTCAGACTTTCCGATTGACGCCGACGGCATTGACGCGTTTCAATACAGAGCTTCGTGGCCGCAGAGACGTGAGCGGGGTGGCGAATATGCCGCCCGTCGTTCTCATATTCCAATTCAAAGTATCCGCGGTGTCGAGGGAGGTGCCAAAGTATCAGCACCAACCCAGTCGAGCTCGCAGACTTTGAAACGGCGCCCATGAACATGCTAAAAACACTCCAGTCAGAACAGGAATGCGAACGAACGACGGCAATTCTCACATTATGTGAATTCAAATTTCAAAAGACGTGAAGGAAACGTACGCCTTCCGTGTTTATGAACCGATGACATGAACGTCTTGCGGGGACATGAGCTCAAAACCCTGGTAAGCAACCGAAGCCTCCCTGCCATTCCTTCGTATTTCAATCCCATCAAGAGATGTTAGAGGGTAATCACTGTTGGGGCAGCATCCGTGGAAGGGGGAAAGGGATCGCAAGGCCATTGACTTGGACAAGGTTGGCCAACTCATTTACTGTGGTCAAGTCCTGGAGGTCTAACAGCGTCAACTCCAGATGACAGAGCGGGTATTGAGGAATACAGGTACCTACATTGCATGAAACACGTCGTAATCTGTCGTAATCTCCTCATATCTGATCACGGTCTCGCAAAGCGTAGCTGCGGCGCACAACTCAGGCTCCTTGCTCAAGAACCATGAGGTCACGATTTTCGCTGTCTACGAGGGATGCGGAGGGGCAAAAGAGCGGCGGCGTAAGAGCTCTCGAAGTCGAAGCTGCAGGCACACTAGAGTTTTGAATATATAGGTAAGGGATGAGTTATAGATAACACACTCGTAACATGGTCTATTGCAAGCACTCGGGGACGAGCCGTCTATGCGGTCTAGAGGCTGGCGAAAGTTCAGCTGAGCCGGGCTTCAGGTGTGTGTGCGGGTACAGGTCACCTAGTAGCACCGTCACAAGTTAGCCGAGTCTGCACCCCGTCTCAATCAGAGGAGGACGAGTGGTAGGTGTTGATAGTTGGTTGAGCCTGTGGTTGGTGGACTCGGAAAAACGAGGATCGTCGTCGCAGACGAGGAAACCAATCAACACGACGCGCATCCAAACCGGGCCGATGGCTGCCAACTTGCCGTGCCACCACCTTGAGCTTTGCAACGTCAATGCAACGTCCTCGATCCGATTTTCTGCGACTCTTGACCTCCCCTCCGCAACTGCCATCGGAATCTGAAACGTGCAATCCAGCAACTTCCCTGAGTTTGCCCAGCCAGAAGCTCATTTTGTTCAGCTTCATCAAGACTTCATACCTAAGAAACTAAAACTGCAGCTTGAAAGGCCGCTTTGCCCCTGACCGGCCTGACCTCGCGACTTCGAGGGTCTCTGACTCTCTGTGGCCTTCGACTCCGTTTTTCCGGCTTCAACTTGACGCGTCTGTTGTTGCGGCGCGTTTGAGGCGCGTCAATCTGCATGAGTCGAGCTGGAAAGAACACATGTCAAAAAGAGGACCCTGGCTGAGCCTAGCTGCTGGCAGTGTCGTGTACAGTGGATGACTTCCCCAGCTCGGACGTTACCTATGTATTTAGGAAATCGTTCCCGACGCCTCTTGATTCCCCTCCGGCTCTTCGTTCTGAACTACGGCCACGAAAGCTTCGAAGGCATTAAGGCTGGACTCTCCAATTCAGAGTAGCACTGTTTTCCCCTCGTCTTGTCAATTCTCGTCGGTGCCGGTGGGTACGATAGGTGTCGCAATAGCACTTCGACTCGTCTTTGATTCACCATTGAAAAAGCTCGAGATCTTTGGTCAAGCAACGGCGTCCCGACGCAGCAAAAGGAAGAGTTCCGCAATCGCATCTTAAAATATCCCAGCAGAAATGAAAATGCTTCTCCCATTCCGTGACGGCCGCAACTTTCAACTCTGGGGCATTCTGACCGTCTCATCTGGCCAATTGTGGAACAACATTCAGTCTTCTAATCTCCTTCCCCGCACTCGGCGCTGTCGGCGACGAAAGTCTTGGCTGCATGCACCCGATGCCTGATCATGGGTGGCTGGCATGTCCTGCTATTGGTCAAACATTTTGTGAACGCCGAGTGTGCGCCGCCGAAATGCGAGAAAGGAAGCCGGAATTCATGACATCTGGTATATAACGGTGTGTGCTCTTCGCTTTTATTCTAGGCCACCGAAAATGCTCATCCAGGCGTTCATCGCTCTTCTTTACCTCCAGCGTTGTTTCTGCAAGGTCTACGAGGATGTTTCGGAGCTCCCAGGGCTATCTTATGATTTCGTCATCGTCGGAGGTAATATCTTCTGTTTTATTATCTCGGTGTGTGCTGAGCGCGAGCAGGTGGAACGGCTGGCAATGTGGTTGCGAACCGTCTGACCGAAAACCCTGATTTCTCTGTTCTGGTCTGTCTGACCCATCACCCGTCTTTCTCTCATGTTGATCGCGTTAAAACCCCGTCGATTATAGGTTCTGGAAGCGGGAGTCTCGTAAGTTCTTGTCTGCTTTTTGAATTTAAGAAAGGCGCTCACCACGCCAAAGGAATGAAGGCGTAATCGACTCCATCATTCCATTTTTTGTCGAAAACCTTCTTATGCAACCTAACATTTACGAATGGAGTATGTTATCATCTATCTCTCTATATATATTGCAGAGCTAGCGCTCACATCGCACCGTCATGCAGACTATACCACTGTTCCGCAAACTGGGCTGAATGGTCGTAATGTCGGGAACCCCAGAGGTTTGAATTTCCGTGCTCCCAATGTCAAGAAATAATCCGAGGCAATGCAGCACACATTCTTGGCGGATGTAGTGCGCATAGTATGTACTTCAGCTGTCTATCTATCAGACATGTTACAAAGGGCTTCAGACGGGATGATATACACTCGTGGTCCTGCAGACGACTACAATCGCTTTGCAACAGTGACGAGCGATCCGGGATGGTCCTGGAACCGCTTGTTGCCTTACTTTCTGAAGGTGAGAGCATTATGCCTTCCGCACAACTTAGAAATGCAATTTTGTTTTGGTTCAGAACGAGAAATGGACTGCACCTGTCGACCACCACGATACACGGGGACAATACGACCCCGCTTTACACAACTTGAACGGAGTAAATTCTGTTAGCCTGAACGCATTAAGCTGGCCGGTATTTTCGCAGCATATTATCCAGTCGACGAAAGAGATTCCTGATGAGTTGCCTTTCAATCTCGATATGAACTCGGGGAAACCGCTGGGTCTTGGTGCGGTTAATTTCGCTCAGTTGAATATGTATAAACAAAATTTTATAGGCTGGGTACAGTCCACTATCGGAGGCGGCGAACGCAGCACCTCGGCAACATCATATCTCGGACCCAAGTTTATTCAGCGCAGAAATCTGCATGTTTTGCTGCACGCACAAGTATCGAAACTTGTGAATTCCAGTCACAAAAACGGTAAATTGGCATTCGGAGGCGTGGAATTCAAGCAGGGTAAGAATGCACGAATCAGGCAAGCAGGAACAAGTTCTGACTTCCACCTAGGTGGCGCTTCAAGTTTATTCATCGCAACCGCCGCAAAAGAGATCATACTTTCCGCCGGCTCTGTAGGTACTCCGGCCGTGCTCATGCACAGTGGTATTGGCAATCGAAAGACACTAAGTAATCTCGGGATCACCACTCTTCTGGATCTCCCTAGCGTCGGCCAAAACGCCACGGATCACCCTGCATTCGGGGTCGATTGGACGGTGAATTCAAACCAGACCATAGCATCCCTAACGCAGAACACCACACGTTTTAATGAAGCCTTTGCGCAATGGAATCGGTCGCACACCGGTCCATTCTCTGGCGGAGGAACAACACACTCTGCATGGCTGCGTCTCGACCATCAAATATTGGCTTCGAATAACTTTACGGACCCTTCTTCAGGGCCAGACTCGCCTCATATCGAAGTAACATTTACTGTACGGCGACAAGAAATATCATTCTATGAGATGCACCGGCTGATTTTTTGGAATTTCATTCAGCCGGGAAGCTTTGCTGCACCTCCAGGTAGCAACTCAATATCGGCCGGAATCGCTGTTCTCAATCCAATTAGCCGTAGGTCCCTTGTCTGAAAATTCTCATTCGTCGCTGAATCGAACTAGGAGGATCGGTTACAATCAATAGCAGCAATCCCTTTGACTCCCCGATTATTGATGTCGGATTTTTACTCGAAGCTCTCGACATTTTTACGGGGAGGGAGGCGATCAAAAAGGTCCTCCGATTATTCCAAGCACCGACCTGGCAAGACTACCTCATCGCCCCGATTGAGGACCTCAGCGACTCTTCTGACGATGAGCTCGACGAGTATATCCGAAACTCGGCAGCATCCGCTTTTCACCTGGTTGGCACAGCTGCGATGTCAGCCAGAGATGCAGATTACGGAGTGGTTGACCCTGATCTGTTGGTGAAGGGTGCCAGTCGTCTGCGGATAATTGACGCCTCGGTTTTCGTAAGTTTCAACGTTGGCATCTGAAACTCGTTACTGACATGTACATACACCATAGCCTTTTGTTATCAGTGGCCATACACAGGCACCAACTTATGCTGTTGCGGAACGAGGTGCCGACCTGGTGAAAATGGCCTGGGAGTCCAAGGTCTAAATGACAGGTTTGCGAGAAACATATTTGCTTTGTAGAAATTGCCTACATGATCGAGCTCATAAGCAAAGAACATGAATAAATCGCGACTTTTCACCTTTGCACTCCTCAAAAGTTTGTCTCGTGGTTTGAATCGCTTACGCATTATCAATGCTAGTATTCCCGACACATCTCTTCAGCGGTGTGGGCTAGGCTCTCTGGCATGTCGGGTCTCATTTTTTAAAACGGATGTATCTATTTGCAGTCCTTTCGTCCTTTCGAATTTCGTGCATATATATGATATAAATTCAATCATATCAGGCCTAAGGACGCGTTAACGATCGCCGAGACATCATTTCCGTTGAACGACCGTGTATCTGAGACCTGGGAACGTTTAACTGGAACCTTGGTCAAGTTTCGAAGATTGGTATCGACGCAACGCGTCGCTTTGACTTTATGGGCTGAGTAAGCAGCGCGTATAAGAGAGGCTGTGACATGCGTGACAATCCTCGCCTTCCTCTCTTGACGGTAGTATGCCTATAGTTCTCTCCAGAATTGGTGGCTGACGATCTTCTTCTCTGTCTAGCGTGTTCTGTGCTCTTCTTCCTCAAGATGTAAGCAATTTTCTCAATCTCGCCCAGCGTCGTTGGTCTGAATTTCCTTCTCGACAGCTGGCCTGCCCACAACTCCCGAGACGAGCGCACATGGGCCCGGCGCACAGAGAGACGTCTGCCACAGTCGTTGTGGTCCCGTTGTGGTTTCAGTGTACCCTTCCGGCCGCCCTTCGCACGACCATGCCCCGCCGTCGAGTTCTAGGTCGGTTTCGACCGGCAGCCTGAAAGTTCATGGCGGGTAAGTGCTAGGGGACCAGCACGGCTAGGCGGGGGCGAGATTATATCATCGGGACTTATTTTTTGTACACGACTGGGGCACCGGAGCAATATTGGAGAGCGGGGGTCCATAACGACGGAGGACGTTTGCGAGGACTAACGCCTGGTCAGTATTCATTATGGGTTCGCAAACTCTACTCACCTCTTGCTGCTTCAGACTGTTACTTCTACGGACGTCGTGCTTGAACAATTCTCGCATTCTGTTCCGCATCACACTTCTTCAATCCATCTTCTGTTCTCCGAGGCCTCTTACCAGGTAGTTTATATTGACTGGCGCCGCTTGCCCTCCTTCGTATACAAGAGTCGGAGAGATCTTAGTAGAGTCCAGGTTCAGACAAGAGAAGTACAATAGATCGATTTTCGTGGCAAGATGTGGATTGAATCTGTGCTGGGGTTGATACAATCTAAATACCGTTGTGTCAGTGCACGAGCGCGCGTGTCTCTTTGCTAAGAGACGACGAATAGAAACGATCCTTGCACTCTCATTGTGCGCAGTCGACAGCCAAACGGAAAGGGCTTGACATTCGGCAAACTCCGTCGTGTCTTGTCCTTAACCTCCATCATCTGGCGCTCATCTTCTTCAAGATCTCTCCCGAACCCCCCACAGCCGAAGTGGATACGTCCGCTGTAGTGTCGGACATCGGTTACCTGCAAGGGAGAGCTCGCGGCGGTGTATAAGCTGGCGGCTGCCTTCCCAGGGGCAACTCTGGGTGGGCAGATCGCTAGTGAGAATCGCTTGCGCGCGGGCTTTATCACAGCTCCCTAGGCTGAGACCTATCTTGTCATGGGTCGAAGACGCTCCTGCCCCGATGTGAACTGACGAGAAGCTGAGCAAGGGACTAGGGCTTCGACCTCGACACCGACCTTGGCTTTGACGATATTGACGACGTCGCCCGTGCTCGTGTTGGGGTGGCTTAGAGGTTTCGGGGAGCTTCTGTGTGGGTGGGAGGGCGTTTCTTGTCGGCGATTCTTTGTAGTTGAAGAGTTCCCAGAGAAGGACCGTGGATCCTCGTGCTTCGTTGTCGTCGACTCTGGGCCTAATGGTGCGCGTCTTAAAGCAATCCAAACCAAATGCACGTTCAAATTCCACTTGTTTACTTGTCCTGTATATATACTGTCATCGTATTCGAGTTGCTTCGATATTGCAATGCTTCACTTTCAGTTTTCTATCCTTCGCGTGAATCTCTCACTTCGAATGCTTTCGAGATAACACTCTCAAAACGTGGTGTAGAACGGTATTGTAAATGTCAAGGGTACACGGGGAGCGCGCGCCTGCATCGGACGAAAACGCCCCACGAGGTCGTCTGCGATACTCGAACTTTGGAGGTTGTCGCGCTAGACAAGCGAACGGCTGAGCGCTGTTCCTCCCAGTCGAAGAGGGGGCAGGAAGCTCTTTTATTCAGATGCAGTTAGTAGAGACAAGCAGATCAGAGCAACTAAACATACCTTTTTTATGGAGTAGTGCACCTTCCTTCGTCGTCAAGCTGTGTCGCAGGTTCCGTCCACGAGAGCACTCTTCGAATAGTTGCCCAATTATGTGCATGAGGCTGACATTCATGGTGAAATCGAGGATACAAACACCGGCAGATTGACCTCATTGCGCGCAGATGCAACACTTCGACGTGAAGCTCTCGATTTTCATATGCCATCGATCCGGCAACCATCCAGAGCCGCAGAGATAATGGTGGATAGAGAGCGGGCACCACTGAGGGAGTGTTGTCAGTCAGAAAAGAGTGAGAAAAGACAAATGTGGCGAACATGGTATCGGAGACATTGGAGGATCGTTGTACATGCGAAGCTTCAAGCCACAAGGAGTATGACGAATTTTTTTGGAAGCAACTTTGTGAGACAGAAACCGACAGTCAAGCTCTAAGAGCAACACGATGGGATCCAGAGACGTAGATCCAGCCAGGCCTGCAAGCGCGGTATCTTTTGTGGCGCGGAACAAGTGTCATGCGAGGATGGCCCATCCACAGTGTCTAGAGCGGCTCACATCAGGAGACGGTTGTTCTCTCTCAGGGACAGACAGAGTACTTGGTCGAGGATTAAATCTTTGTGCTTTGGACGTGCGATAGCTTTGGTGTAAAAAAGTTCAAGCGAATTCGAAGCAAATATCGATGAGATTGTCCAAGATCCAGCAGATACTTGGGATGATAAAGATACTACACACGCGACAGCTGAGACGGTGCCATTGAAACTTGAGGGTTTGCAAAAGTCTTCGAAGACGGCAGTCCTTCCCTACGTCCAATGCCACTTCACTTCCTTTAAGGACTTGCAGCAGATCTTATGTCGACTCCAGTCCTCGCGTTGACAATCAACACTAGAACGCTGATCGTCAGCAACTATTGGGCGAAAGAATAGAGTCTCTCCAACCTGCAGTAGCGAGTAAGTTCGCACTTGGCGCACTGCTTAAGGTGTTTGCGCGACTTCTCACTTTCGTCGTGGCAAACAGCGCAGGAGGCTGACATGGGGAACGTGATGTCAAGGTCTCTTGCAGGGATGGAGAAAGTAGGGGGAAGATTGTTCATTCTAGCCATTTCTGCGTCAATCGCACGCACGTTTTCGGCACAGGGCCCGACGGCTGCATTACAGACATGGTGGACCTGCGAAGGTAAGTGAGATGAAAGACTCGGAAACAAAGACGAAAGCAGCGAAGAAGTGAACACACATAAGACAACGCACGGGGAGGAGTTAAATGCATCCAAGACGAGTTCATCCAGACCGTCTCTCGAGCATGGACCTCTAGCAAGATGCAATAAGATATACGGCTCGTCGCATTGGCTGACGGTCTCTCACTGCAAAATTCACAGCGCCAGTTCCGATTGTGCTTCATATCAGGAGGAAGATTCCGCAGATATTCCTGGAGCCATTTATGCTTCTTTGGCATCGTTGTTGCGTCTGCAGGGAGAATGGGATTCAGGAGGATCTCCACCCGGCGTTGGTCGGCGCCATATCGGTCGTCGTTCTCGGGATCGCGGGAGCAGGAGCCATAGACAATTATTTGTATCTCTACAGTAGTCATATTGTCGACTGAGGCAGGTATACAAAGTGAAGGGAAAGAGCAAGGATTCGAAGGCTGAAGCGGCCCAGTACTGTGCAGTGTGCGAACATTTCGCTGATTTCTGATGTGATCGCCGCCTCCGTCGCTCTTCCTCAAGAGTCAACCAAGCGCAACGTATCTGCATGGTGGGTTTTCGTCAAGATTGTTAAGGTGCTTTTTTTTCACTTAGCTAGATGCGCTGAGAGTCAAAGCAGCTACTACAGTCACTACTGCCAGTGAAAGGAATTAAATGGATCAGAATTGCGCTCGTTCCACCTTCCCGAACCGTAAGGTAAACTGTCTATCTAGCACGCAACAGAAGCGGTAAAGATTCTGAATATCCGAATAGGAACAGGGTCACAAATTGGGCGCTGTAGCGGCCTAACCACCGCTTTGACCTTTTAATATCCTTAATCTCGCTCAACCGCCGAAACCGGATTCACAGCGACTCTGCACCTGACTTGCCGCCGCTCCAAACTTTCTATTTCGACTTCGAGAACGCTGCAGCTGTGTCTTGCGGCGCCTCCTCGTATCGCCTCGCGCCATTTTATATAGGTGCGCGCTTGCTCCCGACTCTCACTGAATCAGTGCTCACTGGCAGGACGTGTTGTTCATGCAGAGAGCTCCTGTAGAGCAAACGAATGATGGACACCAACACCGACCCCGTAAATGGTCTTTCCGTAATTTGCGGAGAAAAAGTTTTACTGCCTCCAGCGATACGAGTCCAGAGTCAGGTTTAACACCTCACATTCATGCATATCATTGACCGTAGATACAGGACGTGTAAACCCGCCGCTCCCTGTTTTGGCCAGGTCCCCGTAAAGTTTGTGCACGTCAACATTGCAAGAGACAGAAAAAACTCGACTGAAGGAGTGAACATGCCTGGCGCTCTACACGCAGCAATGAAGTCGACTACTTCGTTGGTAGGATCGCCCTCGTCATCCGGGGGGAAGAAACAATGGCCGAAGGGTGGGGTGCGTGCGGGAACGGCAAAAAGCTCACAAAACCGAGGGCACCAGCAAACCGAGCCCAAGGCCTCATCCGCCGGGAATCAGCTGCCAGTATATCTACCAAAACAGAATAAGTCCACAGTACGTCGTGAAATGCCCCTTGGTTATGAAGTAGCTGACTCGCATCTATCGAAACCAGGCCCTGCAATCCTCGCCTTCCCCCGCCAAAGCTCCGGAAGGTTCCAGTCGACCCCGCGCATTCTCATTTGCGCGAAAGCGGAATCCTTCATTAACTTCTACCCAACCGTCTGCTAGCGTGCAACCCTCTTCATCCCCTCCCAATGCCAACGATAATCCGGGCAAACGATCGAAGAAGCGATCGTTCGCTGGCAGGTTCCCGTCGTTTTCAAAGCAAGCAAAACGAGATGCGGATGTGGACAAGGCCATGGCTTCGCAGCCGACTCACTCCGCAACGGCAAACGTGCCAAAGAGCTCGGTTAGGTTCCCATCGTTCTCAAAGCAAAGGAAGCGAGACGCGGACGCAGTCCAGGCCCTGACTTCTCAGTCAACTCCTTCCCCACCACCAGATGTTTCCGCTTCTCTGCGGCCTTCGACGGAGCCCTTTAGGTCATTTGTCAACTTGTTCGCCCAGAGGAATTCATCCTTCGAGGAAGACGCCGTCGCCTCTTCTTCCACGACCAAGCACCCCATACGCGCGCCTCCGAATGCATTGGGTTCTCAGTCTGCAGCTCCAGAGTCGGTCCTGATATTGATTGAAGACGCTGAAGCTGACCGATCCCAGAAAGTTGGAACAGGCTCCAAAGGGCTCTGCGAAACGGAGGAACTCATTCGCTCGCAATAAATCAAAGGGGAAATGGCCCGAGAAATCCGACTCCGCTGCCTCAGCTTCCTCTACACTGCTGAATGTGCCTCCACCTGAATTCATCACCGGCTGCTCCATCGACGATGCATCCCTCAGGATGCCACCCGTCGTCAACGCCGGCCCCGATATTCATGGTGATTCGACGGCTGATCACAAGCCTCGTTTGGCTGTCTACATTCCTCGTCGCCGCCGTAGAAGATCTTCCAAATGCGGGCCATCCCTTAACATGGCTACTTCTACTGTCCCTTTTCCGACTAGCCCCAATGGAGCGAAGCCCAAGGGCGGAACGCAAGCGAGTACTGTTGAATTGGAATTAACTGATGAGAGCAAATATTCGGTATGTCGCTGGTACAGAGAACTGAATAATCAATGTCAAGAAACCATTTTGAACGCTTCACAAATCGCTCATCCCCTCCTCGATCTTGCCCAAGATGTTTGATTTATTGTTCGTTCTTATAGACCGTCAATGACATGTAATAGGTCCTCGAAAATGTACGCGAGGAGACAGGCAGTGTTCCCGACACCAAACTTCATCGGCTCGTTGGCAAGCTCTGTTATTCTTCCAAACGATTCCCCCCCTCCCTCTCTATACAAGGGGTAGAACAAAGGAGCCCGCATCCCTTTGCGGGAGGCGGATTCGCAGACGTATATAAGGCTGTGTACATGTCAAAGCCTGTTGTTCTGAAACAGCTACGACTCTACCTAACTGACACCGAACAGAAAAGACAGCGACAATGGGAGGTCGGTTTTGTCTGAAAGCTCTCTCCACACAAGCTGATGACGAATGCTCAGAAACTATGTCAAGAAGCCTTATTGTGGAAAACACTCGATCACCCTTCCGTGCTACCTTTCATTGGATTGTATGACGCAAATGACTCGAAGGAAGCAGTGGATAGCATTTTTTCGATGGCTATGGTCTGCCCCTGGATGCCAAATGGGACAGTCACGAATCATCTCAAGGGCTGCAAATCCCCGGGAACGGTCGAAACTCTCGTGAGTCTCTTCCAGCGGTTACTATCTAGGATCTTTGATAGCCCTATGAAATGCGAAGCTCCTCGAAATCGCCCAAGGTTTACAATATCTTCACAGCAAATTAGTCGTCCATGGAGACCTCAAAGGAAGTAGGTGAATTTTTTTTGATGGCGTTGGCAGGAATGAAATGGATCCTCGCAGACAATGTTCTCATTGACGACGACGGTCATGCGCGGTTGGCTGATTTTGGATTGGCGTCGTGGGCTGACGCAACGGCGTATAGTTCAGCACATGCAGGCAGTACACGGTGGCAAGCCCCCGAGCTATTGAGTCCAGACTCTTTGCATTCACCGAAAATCATCGGAACATATGCTTCGGATGTCTACGCCTTCGCCTGTGTTTGCTATGAAGTGCGTAGACAACCGGCTTCTAAACATACTGTAGACTAAACCGGTGCATAGCTTTACAATGAAGCACCGCCCTTCTCTGAACTCAATCAAGACTCTGCAGTTATCTGGGCCGTCACCATCGAAAAGAGGAGACCTTCCCGTCTGCCAAAAATTCCGACACAAATGTGGGCGCTTATTGAGACGTGCTGGGCACATGAACCGGGTGCGCGACCAAGGGCTGGCGAAATTGTCAAGATAATGCAGACTGACAAGCGGGCTCGCTCGGCTGAACTGGAAGGAAGCCTCGCTTCCCCTGCGGAACCGGGCGCGAAGTATAAACCACCCCGAGCACCGTCACTGACTGTGTCGATGACCTTACCCGTATGTGTGTTTCAGAAATCCTCCCCCACATTTCATTGACCGCAAGAGTACTTAGACAAAACAATATTCATTGCGGAATTCATCTTTCTCGCATTTGTTTCCCAGTCCATCGCCTGCCATTGAGCTGAATTGGCGCAAGGGAAAGCGGGTGTTCTCCGAATTTTTGCGTAAGATAAAGACACCGGATACGTGTAACGACGGAGTGCCTCAACAAGCAGGAGGACGCAAACGCTCGCGCATTCTCAGTCTCATCCCCCAGCGTACGCCATGGACCTAGAATTGAGCGTCGATAGTCAGTACAAATGGAATGGAGCAATATCGACAGTCTTGAAAACAAATATAAAAGAGAGGCGGCGACTGGGCTTAGAGCTACGGAGGTAGGTATAGACTTTCGGCGTCATCCCCGCGAACCTAGGTGTTCTCATCGATGAGGGCCGACCGCTCGTCGTGAGCGGGTGCTAGAGGAAGCGAGTGCGGATTTGACGAAGGATTTGACGAAGTCTGCGCCCGTTCTGCCTCTGTTTCCGTCACGGCAGAA
This sequence comes from Favolaschia claudopus, assembly GCA_037176885.1. Lineage (NCBI taxonomy): Eukaryota > Fungi > Basidiomycota > Agaricomycetes > Agaricales > Mycenaceae > Favolaschia > Favolaschia claudopus. Next base: position 2,099,094 of record JAWWNJ010000007.1, read on the forward strand.
AGTACGATACAGGGTCTTCCCGCTCGCGTATCTTCACGAGAAACTGCCAGGAAGCAAGCCAATTTTGCGCCCGCGTCATCCATATTTCTTCCAGCTCTCCGACCTCATCGCATACGCTCGCACAGGGCCAGCGCTTGAGAATGTGAAAACACACCCGCCTCTGCAATGGAGTCTCGGATGACACGCTCGTGCGCCGTCGTCAGGAAACCAACAGTCTAGAGGACCGTCTCACTCTCCACACAAGCTCTGCTGCACAGGGCCGCCTTGCAATTGCCTTCCCTTCAAGAGCCTGCAGGCGATCGCATCTTCCGCAGAAGCCGCATGTTCGAGATCCTCAGCATTCCGTGGTTCACGCTTTTCGATTCCGTCACAGGTAACTTAAAGGTCCCTGCAAGTTCGCGACAACGACACCAAGCACGACCGCCGAAGGCTACGTTGCGAGGTCCCTGACGCCCCCTCATTTCGCTCTCCAGCTGCTCAGCTCAAGCTGCATCTTCCACCCGCTCCGCCACCGCACCAAGCCTACTTCGCATACCCCTGCTCGCAAACGATTGACCGAGCCTTGCGCCCAAAGAACCTCCGGGCAGGATCATCCAACCAGTGAAGGACTAAGTCGGGACTGACGAAAATAGTGGCCAAGTAGACAACTTTGAAGTAATCAGGATCGGGTATGTACAACACGACGGGGTGCGCCTACATAATCGCACTACAAAGGGGCTGTAGCCCTTCGCTCCGGACTTGTCCGGGGCAGCACGGAACTGCCATAAGACGACAAAGAGGCGTTCTCTCGACGCGAAGGGGTACTGGCAGAAGTGAAACCGAGTATGTATTAGTATGCCATAATCATAGCTTGAAGGGGAGAAAAATACCAGATTTACACAGCGGGATGTGTGTATGGCGAGATGCCTAGTTGTCCGGATTCTAGACAGGGCTGTCCGTTATGCCTCAGGTGGAGGTGTCGTTCCTACGTTCACTAACATGGAGAAAGGAAGTCGTATGGCGTGGGCTGAACGCGTTGAGGCATAAGGAGAGATCGGGCTGCAACGCACGTTAGTATGGATTGGTGGTTTATCGTATATACCTGACGATCCGTCTTGCCCAAGTATCACCCGCCTGCTTGCTTCATCTTCACAATTCATGGCCAGAGTTCTTTGCAAACTTCATCGCCTTCGCACGGCATAGAGCAATATAGATCCAGTAATAGCGTCTTGAATCTTGACCATTTCCAGCCTCACAGGTCATGCCGGGTGTTTGGAGTCTTAACAGGCCGATTAATCTCCTGACCGCATTAGAAATGGACCGCGTCAAGCGCTGCTGTAGCTGCTCCGTAGACTCTCATCCACGAAGTGAGTGTTACCGAGATGTGGCAAGCGTGCTGCGGAGACAGAGTCCGGGAAGAGCATCCTCCGATGGCATAATGAGATGGTACCAATGTTTATTGAAAAAGACATGTCTAGTAGTCTGTCTTGCAAGCAAAGCATGAGATGCGAACGCTTCAGCAACGACGAGTGCGACTGAGTCCTCTTCGAATGCCCGATTTCAACGTGACAAAACTGGGGGGAGGTTGGCCACTTAGACACATATTTGGGAATATATGCATACTCAACGTACTCAACACTCTTTTCATCGAGGTTTGAGCGCTTCATTTGCACAGACGGTTGAGTGGCAGAAGAAGAGGGAAGGAGGCAGGCGGCCCGCCCAAACGAATGTCCCACGTTACGGTATCGCCCACAGGAACTTTTCGCAACTTGCCGATACTTACCCACGGTTCAAACCAACAACTCGATTTCCAGCCGCAAGCCGAGTTCAAACGAAGGGTTCACGGCAGTAGCGGTGGGTCGTATACTGCTATAGTGACAGCTTAATCACATTAATTCTCACTTGGGCATTTGTTAAAAAGTAAAAATCCATTCAAGAAGTTGAACAACGACTATTGAAAAGTTCAACTTGGATTTATTCCAGCTCGGAATGGTCACAGGTGGTCCGGGTATGATATATCTCCACAAATAGTCTCTCGCAAGACATTATGCCGACTGACTCCGTCTGAAGGGCCAGCTATCGCAAGGCCTTGCACTCGTTCAGCCCAAGTGACACCGAAATGTGCAACCGGTCGCTTGTTGCAGCGGTGTAAGGCGCAGCTCGAACACGATTTGCCAAATCGTGGTACAACTGCAGTCCCAGTGGCGTGTGGAACATCGAGCTCATTCCTAAATCCGAAATTATCAGAACTGGATATCACAGGTGGAACGAACAAATGTGCATACCTCCGAGTCGACGTCGTCCACCGCGAAGCTAAGAACATTTCATCCTCGCCACACCTCCAGATTTCAACACCCCTTACCAACGCGCACCCTCGGGGCGGAGGATCGGAGGCAAATCTTGCTCCGCATCACGACGGGCGGCGGCAGCCCGCGCAGCCTGCATGGACTTCTTCCGACTCGGCCCGATATACGGCTTTGGGATATCCGAGTCTTTGTGTTTATTGTGTCGGGTGTTGGCATGCGTGATGGATTCACGAAGAGCGGATTCGTCGAATCCGTACCATTTATTTTCCATTGAGACGAGGTAGGCGGGTGGGTCACTGAGCTTGTCGGTCTCGCGGAGGATAGAGGGTTTACGCGGTGCCTCGTCGACATCCTTGAGACTCAGGGATGGCTGAGCTTTGGGACTGCGAACAGACGATTGTTTCATCTGCATACAACGTCAGCCTAATCAATCGATGCGCAAGATGAAAAACGCACGGATTTGTTTCCCGTATACGCAGGAGGAGGAGCCGCAATCGGCTTCGTCACCACCTCCCCCACCATGATCTTCTCGACTTTCTGCGAGAAGGAAAGTTTCTCCCTATTGGGCTACATTTCATCCAACATAAGTCAAAGGTAATGAACGAAAGGCATTGAAAACTCACATTTTCACTGGGCAACTTCGCACTCCACACCTTACTGCTCTTATACGCATAATAGCATATAAACAAAAACCCAATTCCGAGGGAGACCGCCATGAGAACGATACCCCAGACGGGTAATTTGGGCGGAGCGGGGACGCCCTGAGTCAAAGGATCGACCCAATTTGACGAGGTAGGCGTTGCCGCGGAAGGTGTGACGAGGAAGGTGGGCATGGGGAAGGGGTCCCAGTGGAAAGGGTCGAAAGAAGTATAAGGACCAGCGGTATCTTGGGGAGCAGGAGCAGGAGGCATATTGTTGATTATGAGTAGATGTGGATGGGTGGGTGTGGTTGTGTGAAGGCAAATGTACGCTGAGTAGCGAAGTGAAGAAACTACATACAGCGAAAGGCAGAGGTATTTATACCAAGAAAGAAGATAGGGGGCGAGACATACTTCTTCGTGTCTTGGATTTTTTTTCGGCGTCTTGCAGTGAGACATTGCTCTCGATCAGTCTAGAGCGCACTCTAGACTCCGTGTTTGAGTTGAATTCGACCAAACATACGCCCGAAGACACCGAATTCGACGAGAAGAACGAGACGCGAAGAAGTTGAACATTTGGATGACGGTCAAATGTCAGAAAAGATTGTCCATGATTTTCCAACGTAAATCTATTCCAGATGGACCACTCAGGCTCACCATCTCTCGCCAAGTTTTGTCAATAGCTTCAGGTTGTGTAATTATGCACCAAATATCGCAAGCCAGGTCGAAGTTCGGTCATCTCGGAGAAAGTGAGACATTGAGGTTTTCTCGTCCAAATGTCTCAGCATCGAAACCGCAATTCCCGAGAGAGCGTTCTAGATGCCTCCGGCCATTTTTTATCGTTCAACCTCCTCCATGAGAGGTGATTTTGTTGCCATCAACTTTGGTTGAAAAGTTCGGCTAATTCCGCGGGCACTGATCAAGCACTGATGAGATAGTTTTTTGATTCTCAGAATTTCATCAGACGCACCAACCGCGACAAGCTCAGCGCTTGTTTTGCGTATCCTTGCCGCTCAGTACTACGTCAATAGATAGAATTGAGTGTGGTCTTGCGTTTACCTGGATTATCTAACGAAAAGCTCCGAAACGTTGCTGAATTATCGAGACCTTGTCAAGACCACAAGAAAACAGGATCACTTATAATTGGGCATAGAATGCGGGCACAATAAATTCCGGGGGTGCTATACCTGACTCAAATTCCGTCTTGCTCCGAGCAATGCAGTGTTTCAGAGACACTTGACACCAACAAGCCGTTCACTGAGCTCCCAAAGTTTCTTGGCCGTCTCCTGGTACCACCAACGGACTCAGATATGATATTATGTCAAATCATCAAAGACGTACCATGTCAGAGCTGTGCGGCGCGACGCTCTCGTTTGCCACAACTGCATTCGCAAGATGACAGCCGGGTTTATCTTTAACGGTTGGTCAGGAAACTCGATGTAAACAATGCCAAGTTATAGCAAACTAACCGTTGAGAGATGGGTCAAAGGCCGCTACGAGCATTCTGGATTCCGGTGAGCAGTCAAATTTGGACCGAAGCAAATTCGTACGTTGCTGTGCCTTGTGAGATCGTCTTCCAGGACAACGACGATGTTTGAGGAATTTCCTTCAAAAGAGATGAAGCATTGGCAGACGGTTTACCGTTCTCCGAGATGACTCCTGCAATAGAATCGAAATCAGGGAAGGATCACCAGGTACAAATTAACAGACCGCTGTCCAAAAAATATGATCGTGCGTCCGAATTCTGAAACACAAAGTTCGTCGGGGTAGCTAAATTCGTATTCTTTCGATGAAGATTTCCAGTCAAAAGTTGAGCTATTGCACCCACCTCCTGGGCACACGCTAAACGCGTGTAATTGCCCACCCGCACGCCGCGTGAGCTCGCGAGCCGCCAGGATGTTCGCGCTCTTGGCTTTCGCATATGCTTGCGTCCCATTATACGTGCTCTCCTGCGGTTTCTCCACCTCTGCTAGGTCAATACCACTACACCACAAGTGTGCGCCGCTCGACACATTGACCACTCGAGGAGTATAAGTCGATGTTCTAGCAGCTTGAATCTTCGGTAAGATCAGAGCTGTGAAAAGGAACGGGCCCAAATGATCGGTGGCCATTTGCTGCTCAAAGCCATCTGTAGTGAGCGTGAACGGGCAGATAGATGAGGCGGCATTATTGATCAGGATCTAAAATCAATTAGCGCAATTGAGTGGAAACGGAGGTGGTGAAGACTTCACGTCGATATTCTCGGGATATGCATTCACTTCGTCAGCTGCCTTGCGAACCGCATCGAAGGAAGACAAATCGAGGAGAAGTGGACGGATATTTGCGCCAGAGACTTCTTTCTTCAGCGCTTCTTCCGATAGTTTGAGCCTTGTAAATATTCAAGTTTCCTTCCAACTCGAGGCGCGATATCTGACCGTTCTACATTGTGTCCTGTGATGATGACAAGTGCAGCGTATCTTGCGATCGTCTCTGCAGCCTTGTATCCGATGCCACCGATGGAAGTCCCCGTAATGAGCACTAGAATGCATGGAATCAACGACAGCTCGTAAATCGACCCAATAAAAGCTGAGCGCGGCGGCATTACCATTCTTTCCTTTGATTTCTTCAGCAAAGGCCGCAGCTACTTCCTCCGAAGTTGTGGCGATAGTGAAGATTGGCATTGATGCGTCTGGTAGTGATACAAGACCTAGAGTGGGGAAGTTCGCTCTTTCTTATATGAATTCTGAACCGGTAGCACCGGTAGGCTCCAAAATTAAATTGGCGTCGGACATCCTCCGCGAATGAGAGCAAGATTGGGAGAAATTCTTCGTTCCGCGCCGCGTCACTGTCTCGGTAACCCAGACGTTCTGAGAGCACAGCGGACCTGCGGTCCGCGATTGATCCGTACCACGCGAGTTCGGGTAAATTTGATGTGCGGAAGTGCTCTCAGAACGTCTGGGGCATTTGGTACCGTAACACCGCACATGCTGTCACGTCACGCTATGGCTCCCCGTCCATTAACTGCGCCCTGAATGACCCTACACCCTTAGTGAGCTCACAGGATGCGTTGTATATACCTACATATGCTCCTCAGCAACTTCCAGCTTTTTCTGAGCAGTCCTTGAACCCCATCACATATCATTCAGCCAAATTGCAAACAAAAGTGTCGGTTGTTCTGAGAGCACTTCCACACATCAAATTTACCCGAACTCGCGTGGTACGGATCAATCGCGGACCGCAGGTCCGCTGTGCTCTCAGAACGTCTGGGTTACCGAGACAGGCCGCGTCATCGCGGCTGGAAGTAACAGGAAGGTTTAGTCATCAACGTGGTGTAAGCTCCGAGCAAACAGCAAGTAGAGCTTTACAGAAAAGAAAAAATTTGTGGCATGCAGATCGTTCGGCGCACGCAGCATCGAGCACCCCATCTCAGGGGAATTTTGCCTCGAGAGGTTTCCGATTCAAGCAATCAACCACACAGAGTGGCAGTAGTATCCATATCCTTCATATCCTTCCAGCGCTTTAGATACGTCAGCAGTCCGTATTTGATAGTTACTTCCATTGCCCAAGAAAGGACGCAGACACAGTGCACACACCCCCGGTCGCTGACAGTCACGAGAGTGGGCACAGCGGCGTACCTCTTCTGCACAGCTAGCGCGCACATCGCGTCTGTCACTGGTCCCATCGACCGGGCTCGCCTTCAGAGTCATGGGAGGAACAAGATACTAACAGGTAAGTCTCTGCAGAACGTGGGAAGTGGCAGTTGAGAGAAGGCGGATAACCAGGCGACATTATTGTCGCGACTGTGGCGATAAACTTGACTGGAGAGTATCTGAATCGTCTGCGACCAGATCCTAAGGCTCCTGAACTAAGCAGCGGGGAGGGTTCCTCATCCCGAGCTTGGTGCGGCATCGAGGAGCAGTCGAGTCATAGAGTAAGACCGTAGCCCAGTATCATTACTTCAACAATGCCTTCCAATTCGAATTGAGATCCTCTTATCTAGAATTGGCCCGCTCAGCGCGGGACTCCGTGTGCTCCAGCTGGCGCGAGACCCGCTCCAGATTCGCCATCGAAGGAGGACGGGATGTGTGGAAGAGAGATCACGGTAGCCAAGCCCCACTGCATATACAAGGCCGAGTCCAAATTCGCGGGTGCATAAGGAAGCGGCCGGGGCTCTACAATATGAATAATAAATCTGTGACTCTAGCGTATCAGCATTCTAAATAGTCTCGCTCCACGCAAGATGAAGAAGATGGGAGATCGATCCACTGTACATTGTCATTCAAGATACCATGCCTAACAATACATCCGCACCATACACCATATACAGCCGCCTCAATCCGACGCGTATTGCTGCGTCCACTCGCGGCTGACACGTTGCGCGTCCTTCTCGTTCTCCTTGTAGTGCTTCGCGACGTCGGGTGCTAGTGGGTCGTCCGGATTTGGCGCGCTGAGGAGCGCCTGTATCGAGAGTAAGACGGTGCGGATTTGAAGGGCGGGGGACCATTTGTCTATTGCCCAGCATATGAGCGTACAGAGAGAGAGTGAAGAGCGATTACGCGCCTTTCAGAATGTCGAGACAGATACGCCCGAGTTTGTCTAGGTAGCGCACACGAGGATCAGCCAGAAGATAAACGTCAAAGACGGCGGGCTCACCAATGTTAGGGTGGTAGATCTTGGTGAGAAACCGGACCTTTGGAGGTGCCATGGGATACTCCTCGGGCAGAAACAGCTCGAGCTTGAATACACCATCTACAGCGACAAAAAAGGCAAGTCAGCCCGGAGCTCGCTGAAGACGTAGAGACACTAGACGATGTGTAGAGATCCAGAGAGAACCAAACGCGGGCTGGGAGCATAAAAGAGATAACGCGAGACAGAGACGCACTCTGAAAAGGGCTACCATCGGGACCTTGGATTGTGACATCGAAATATCGCAGATTCTCCTCATGAGGCGCAGCGGTGATTCCAGGTGCAGGGTCCGCCACTAAGCGCTCGGTTTCCTAAGTGGCGATTGGTCTCAGAAGCTACCTAGTAGTGCTTTTGAGGAAGAGCGGGGGTACCTTGATGATGCGCTAATCGGATAAGAAGGAAGAGCGCTTGAGTTAGCCACAGACGACGGCAGCAGCAGCGAGCAAAAGGCTTGCCTTCGGGAGAGCCATGGAGGGAACGGAGGAGAAAGTGCGAGGAGGACGCGAGAAACGACGACAAAGAGCGGAGGCGGCTTACCATCACCACAGGCACCTGCCTTTTTGGGACAGTCGGCAATTAATGCCGACATCAATTGATCAATTCTGCCGAAACATCCAAAGAAGGGAAAGGTGAGCATCCCCGCTTTTTTCAGTCTCTCACCGTCACCACACAGGGTACAGCAGGCTCGGAATATCTACTAAACCCACAGCATTATTCGGACGTTGCTCTTCAAATTTTTACAGTCCACTGGTCTCTCACAGAGAAAATCGACGGAATGCCAGCAGATTCATCATTCATCGAATTGGTTACAACTTCACTTTACATAGTACACCGGGCCAACTATTGTACATGCACAAGACTTCAAGCATCCAATCCCAAGGCTTCGCGTCTCGACTTCGAGCTGGGGTCAAAGAACGGCTTCTCCGCCAGCGAGCTAACCCTTGTACCATGCCGCTCTCCCTTGCCCTCATAATCGAAAGACACTGTGTGGATAGTCGTGCGGTTGTCCCAGCTACACATCAAACCTGTCAATAGCTGCTTCAAGCAATGCAGACTGAATACCTACATTGCGGACGTTCCCGGGGTCCACTTCCAGCGAATCTGGAGGTCCGTCGACTTCTCGTACACACTGCCAGCGGTAAGATCGTCAGGGATAATCGTCACTCGTCTATACAACTGGATGCGCACTCGTGGATGTGGTTCAAGATCGCGTCGCTCTCCGCCTGGTCAAGTCCCTCAATTCCGACAGTCATAGCACGATTCGCGAAAACGGTCTTGAATCCGGTTACAGGGTGCGTGCGCACCTGGCTCATTGTCATCAACTCTGACCTCGCTACTTCTTCAGGGAACAGACGTACCAGGGGGTGGACTATGTGCACATGGCGTGCCGGAGCACTGGGGTCATTGGCGTCCTTGTATTGGTGGGCAGAGCGGTAGATTCCGCTTTGAGAGGCAGTCAGTCGGATTGTCATAAATGCAGCGATATGCTATCAAGCTCACTTTAACCCATCGAGCAGCTTGCGGAAACCAGGCGAGAATTTGTCGTAGGCAGAGTAGCCTGAAGCCTAGAGCAAATGCAGTTAGCTCAGCAATCCCTGACCTCTGATGGATTCCGCCTACCCAGAGCGTATCGCCGCCGACCTCGGGAACCGTGTCCTGGTGCAAGTGTGTGTACCCTGGCGGAAACGCGAGATGTACCAAATCAGTGTGCCCTGAGCGAAGCATTTTGAGTGACGCCTTCTGAGCAACCTTCGACGGACAATCAACTCACAGCCATAGCTCCCAGACGGATAGGCGTTTCGGAATCCGCGCGGAACCTTCACCTGATACTCCCGCGCGCGCTCCCAAATGAGAGTCACTCCCGGCACTCCCGGCACCTGAGGCACCTGGGGATGAATCTCGATTTCGCCGTCGCCGAGGTACACTCCCAGCTCTTTCTGCTTCTGTGGCGAAAGATCCTGGTCTCGGAAGACTATGGCGATCATGTCAGCTACATTTTTTCGAAGAACTTTTGGGATGGTAATACGCACAGACAACCGAGCGCTCGCTGGACATCGAGACACGTTTTCAGCAATCGATTTGCATTGCAGAAGCCTGGACACGTACGCTACAAGAAGAGCAAGCTCGTCCCGCTGCTGGTCAGTCAACTCCGCGAGCTGCAAGCCCACGATCTCGGTCTGCGGACAATTCAAGTCTCTCAACTGAACAGCGAGGAAGTAGGAAACTCACCCCGACATGGATCGACAAATCCCTCACCTCCTTCGCCGCACCAAAGAGTGCCTTCTTCTCGGGATCAGCTCTGGTCCCAGGATCGACATAGTTCCGCAAGTTGGTCTGCAACTTCTCCACATCCTGAACAAATTCTACGCAGAAAACTTTGTCAACAAGATCCTCCTTATGAAAACTATCGTCGTCGTTCACCAGGCTTGTTAGGGAGGTACGGGTATCCCTCTGCAAGGCATCGCTTGAGTTACGCGACCTTGTTCGGGCCCGAATGGGCAAGCTCAACTCACGCGAGATATCAATTCCCGCTCTCTCGTAGCGCCGGAGCGTGTTTGCCGGGGGACGCTTGAAGGTGGCGCTTTCCTCGGGATACGTCGGCGTTTGGATAGCGCTAGGCTTGATAACCTGGTGCGCAGGAGTGGGAGTAACAACTTCGGTCGCAACTGGAGCCATGGTGTAAGTAGAATAAGCTCTGAACGCGAGAATATACTAGTAGCACTAGAAATCGTTTCGCGCCCCTCTAAATACTCCACCCTCTCACCTTTACTTAATAGTAATACTTACCAAGCGTCCTTAGCTAGTTAGCACGCAATACGACTTCGAAATGGAGCCAAAAAGCGTTCTCGCGATAAGGGCAGATGACTTGGGAGAGTATAGTAAGGTATGTTGAACTTGGCTCGAAAATAGCGCAATTGCCTCCCATTCTCACACAATATTTTGGATTTGAATCATCTTTAAGTTTTGCCCGACGGGCCGCATTTGAAATTCCAAGGTGGGACACAGGGAGTTGGTTATGGCGTATTTATCACAAAATTTGCTTGACTGATTGGCATGGAATGGAGTCGTTTCTCTCGTTAAACCATAATCTCGTCTACTTTACGATGGTGATGTTCAAGTACAGGGACTGCCACTGTGCCCGAATCCACAGTACTAGTTTCCGTCGGCTCGAGTGTAGGTTGATTCGTATCTGATACTGCCGATTCAGAACCTTTCTTTTTATCACGGCGAAGGAGATAAAGAATCAAGAAAGTCCAAGTGACTGAAAGTGCGGTTAGTAAATCGCGACGGTCTCGGGAAAGAGTCTCACTCAGCAGGAATTGCAGAACTACAATTAGCTTTTGGTTAGCAAGACGGCCGAGTGAGATTTGAAGAGCATACTTATAGACCAATGATAGCCTTTCGTCGCACGCGGAAAGTCGGTCGTCTTCCATACAAAATTTGGGGCAACTGCTTGAACGACATAGGCGAGATCGTTGCCCAACGCAACACAGATAGCCCGAAGTTCATTCTGCATTCACTCGTTGGTTTTGCAAGTAAATAGTATGTATGTACGACTCACATCTGCGCCAGTGATCTCACTTATCCAGTTGAGAATGAGCGGTCCCGCGGTAGTCTGAACAACGAGTTTGAACCGTGGGAATTTTGGCAGAAATTTGAACTGAGACGCACTCCGAGGGTCATGAGGTAGAAATAGGCAAAATGTCCCCGTAAGTGAGTGTAAAGAGGCATAGAGAGCCATACGGTGTCGAATATCAGGGTGGTGATTGATCCCGCAATGACAAATGGCCATCTTAACCCTGCCAATTCAATCTTAGTATCGAGTAGAGTGGGTCGAAAGACAACAGAGTTCGCTCACCTTTAGCCGGACCATCGCTGACCCAGGCTAATGTCAAAGCAGTTACAAAAAAGATGGCAGTTGCCGGAAGAGGCACTAATCGGAGAGTGTTCATGAATGTTAGCTCAGGAAATGACAAACGACACGAACACAATTGAACTTGTGAGACGGTGTAATGTATCTCTGGGACAGGATACGGCTTAACGTTGAAGCTCTTGAGCCAATATTGCATAGGCGACTGTGCGCTGCCGTTGTTCCAGAGCACATACTCAATGGGCAATATATAAATATGCCAGCCAGTGAGGATTCGTCGCAACTAGATAACACCATCAGCGGTAAGGCTCAGCGAGAGACAGAGATGGTAGTAAATACCTTAGCCTTGCTCCATGGCTCTTTCTCCTTCCGCCCAACAGCTTTCATTCTTGCGCGGGCCAGGGCGATCTCCTGAGGAAAATTAATTGCTACGTGAATTGGAATCGATTTGAGCGGCTTACATCGGCGCTGAGAAGCAAGGACGGCTTGGCCGACCAGGGCAAATCAGGAAGAAAAACAAATCCGAAAAGGGCAATTGGAATGGTGCTTATGAATGCTTCAGACTTGCTTCTTTGCAGGTCAATAGAATCGAACGTACACGATAGCATCGACAATCATCAACCATCTAGGTGCAGTCATAAGCGAAAAATAAGACTGTGACAGAGGCCAGAGTCCATACCTCCACCCAGCTAACCCACGAACACCGTCTAGATTGTTGTAAGCCGCCGTTTGCAAGAATCCGGAAAACATCGTTCCAAGGGAGCCGGACGCCCAGAATATGGTCGATCGCTTTGCTAGTTCGCGCGGTGTATACCTGTAGTATCCATCGGCTCAGCAGAACAATATGTTTGTTGGAAATACACAGACCAGGAGCCCAAAATGTAATGCATCCCGGGGTAAAATCCGGACTCGAACAAACCAACTGTGAGACATATAAGAAACAATCCAACTTCAGACCAAGAATACCCGACCAAGAAACCTCAGCGCGTAGAGGGCCTCGACATTCTTCACTGAATATGTTCCCAGTGTTGCAAGCCCCCAAGCCAATTCAAGCTTGCCAAGCCAAAGTTGAACGATATGTCGCGAAAAACCACTTCCACGAAACGCTTACCGTCGGGATGACATACTGCGGTGAAATCCTCGTAAGCAGTAAATTCGACGGCAGTTGGCCAATAACATAGCTGCGAAATTGTCATACATACAGCCGAAGCGAGCAAGAGAAATCAATCATCTTACCCGGCAGTCCAGTAGGAAGTCGCATGAACCAGTTCGTTACCATTCATGTTTCTGACAATATTGTCAAAAAAAAGAAAGCGAGACAAGCCGGCAGAGAACTCACAGATCTTCTTTCATTCCGGCAAAGAACTAACAGAAATCCATCGATCAGCAAATGGCAGATTATTTTTGTTTGAAGGGAAGTCAGTACAGCGCTCGTAACATTGGTCTATAAAGTCAACAAGGATGAGGTTGATATTGTATTTCGTTCGTCACAGCTGTGCACATACCTGGTCAAGATTCTTGATGAAATAACCCAACTTCAAAGAGATAGGTGAGCGAATACATTTTGCAGAAGAAGAAAAAAGATATACCGAAGCGAATAACAGCAGGGAGGCATCGACCTTGAACAACATCCGTCGTTCCTCCGCTCCTACATCTGCAGTATCCCATAGAATTCCAAGCCACGAACGCTTTGGCGGTTCCCTTAGCACAGTGGTATGCTGTGAATCCGAGTCGGACGAGGGGGATTCGATTGTCTTCATCGACGCCATGTTAAGTGATAGCGACACCAGTCTTCTGGCACAGAAAAAGGCCAGAGGAAGGCACACAAGTACCTCAAATAGAAACGTCCTGTTTCTTGCGCTATTTGCGCGATAGAGTGCGTTTATGGTGCCATTGCTGTCGTAACAGTCAGAAGATAGTGCTAAACTTCGAAGCCTGTCTAATCGCTCAAGGACGCCCAACTGGGGAGTCAAGAACACCGTTATCGTGATCGAGGATTTTTGACAATATATCGCGTCGAATGGCGTCTTTAGATAGAAAAGGCGCGGTGCCTGACACATACCCAATGATCCAGAACTCATAGGACTTTAGTCAGTGAACCACGACGGAAGCTCTATCGAAACAAGCGTACGGACATGCAGTCATTGTACATCTGAATCGGCATGGGATGATGATACAGCAGGTGCATTCACCAGTCTTCTCCATGTACCCAGTCCAATGAAGATACAGTACCATTGGGGAGCTCAGCAAAGACCACGCCATACTGGGCCTGCATCCAGACACTCGTAATCTGAGGTAAACTTTTGAAAACTTCAGCGTCTGCATTGCTTCAGATATCCATCCATTGACAAATACGTACTCTTTAGATTGTCCGTCGATCTCATTAGACGCTTAGTACAAGTGGTATCACCAGAGTAACAACCCAGACTTACCTGTTTCCCCCCGTATTTGACGGCTGCATCGTTCAGCCATCCAAGAAAGAACCGGATATTAGCTTGAGAGCCCGTCAGCCTCACAGAGCATCGTCTCACTGAACTCTCATGCGCACCTGCTGTCCGTTCGGCTCCCAAGAACTGGAAGTGACGTCCGTATCCACCGCGGTCCCTCACTCGTTCTTCATATCTTCGCCACAGTTCAGCCCTCCCGGGAAGCAACGCCTTGCCCGACCACACTTTCGCGAGGGCTAGCGACAAGTACTCGGAGTATGTGAAGGACTGCATGCCCCAATTCACTATGGTAGGAGGGTATTTCAGAACAGGATACGTAGAATAATGAGTTAGATGTCGTACTGCTGAGAAATCCGATAGTAGGTTCCTCAATGTATAGGAAATCTTCATGGAGGGAGCGCAGATGACTGCCATCCGTGACAATGGGATGTTCAGACGGGGTCGAGGAGTTGTGGAACTGCGGCAGGAAGGGGAATGAATACCGGAATCCCGTTGCGAATATGATACGCTCGATGCCAACTAAGAACTGTTTGACTCTCATGAGAGTAGCACTAGGAAGAGTATTCAAATCGGCTCACAGTTCCGTTCACAAGCTCTATGCTGGAATTGGAAGGGTGGAAGCGGCGAATCTCTGGGACGAGGCTAACGTTCCTCGGAAGGCGCTGGAGCTGTAGGCGTCCTGCCTCGTATGGGAGATTGGGGTTTGGTGGCTGTTGATCGCGACGGTGAACTGAATGTATAAGATGTATACGATGAAAGCACTGACCCGGACGGACTGAAAGATTGTTTTTGCATGAAGATCAATTTCTCTGCTTATCTCGACACCACTTGTCTATTATGCGAACGTCAAAGTTACTTCATGAGATGGCGTAGAGGTGCGATACTGACCGCTCCCCCGACAACCAGCACCGTTTTGTCCTCAAAGGGTTGCGGGCGCCGATACTGACGAGAGTGAGATACGCTCTCGGGGAATTTCTTTGACCAGTCTTGGAGACCAGGGATCGAAGGAATGTTCGGGGCATTGTATCTTTGTGATGTTAACACACGATCCATATGAAGATGTATCAACCCACCTTCCAGTTGCGACGACAATAGCATCGAAATCCTGGGCCTCAATCAGCCGAGTAACTCCAAAGGCACTGCCAACTTACCTCCGTCCACCACGTAGCCTTGCTCCTATTCGACTCGACTCGCTCCAGCCGCTTCAGCGTAAGTGTCCAGCCTCTCTCCTGTCCAGTCTCATCGTAACGCTTCTCGACGAGTTCTACCCGGGTGTTGTATGCAATGTCCGAGTTCACGTCGTTACTATTTACCCCATGAAAAGATGCGAACGCTCGCAAGTAGCGGCCAAGAAGTCGGTGAGGGAGGTCTGATAAGGATGTGAGTGGTAAGGCGGTATGTGCAGGTCATGACTCACGCCAGGGAGTACCCGGTGGCCAGGGCAGTTCTGTTATCTAAATCCTTGGGTTAGCGTCCGGCCTCGTGAAAGTCGCGCGTTGATCTTCTCACTTGCTGTATGGGCTGGACATCTAAATCAGCGCTATGGGCAAAGCATACGGCACAAAGCGTACAGCCGGAGCATTGCTCTCAAGTGACGCCCACACCGGCTTGGGGCCCCGGTGCGCCCTCCACTGCGCCTCGCCGTCCGAGTAATATTTCACCACAGGGAACTCCGACCCACGAGGAGGCAATGATGGGACGAAGTCCCCCACTGACGGATCGGCATTCGGTATGGGAGCATCCAAAGGTATCTCTTCTGTATAATGCCAGTTACCGCCCGGCACATCATCTCGTTCGAAAACCCGGACACGCGAAAATCCTGCGCTGCTGAGTTCTCGATACGCAATGAGTCCGCTTTGAAAGGGAGATGTTGTTCAGTCCTGCGATTTATAGTTGAAGAATATCCGAGATCACTGACCTGACCCCAGCTCCAATTATTGCCACTTTATTTACAGGCCACTTGAGCTCGAATATGTCATGGTCATCCGACTCGGTGTTGAATGGATATTGCGTCGCCCCCGACAGTAATGGGGCAGCAAGAAACCAGAGGCAAAAGCGTAGTCTGAGCATCGTTAGAGCCGCGTTGGTATCCGTGACGTTTCTTAAGTACTCTACCGTCTGTCGTCAAATGCGGCCACGATGGCGCAACATCTAGTTCTTCTATTCGGCTGGCGCCGTATTACTCTTGAGTTCCACGGTTGATTTGGAAGCCTGCGTATACTTCACATCTTCGACGTTGCTCCTGTATTCGAACAGCCTGGCTGTCTCCCCCATCGCTATCAATTTAGAGCTCCTTGCCAATTCCGTTCTTTATCGGCCCGTGTGCGCGCGTAAAAGTACTCGAGGTCAGCGTTCAACCTGGAGCTCTGTCTCGTAATAATCAGCGCTGGTTGAATGACAATCGATATTCCGTTGGATTGAGGAGAACGAAAAAAGGGAGGCCAACACTCGACGCGCTGATGACAGCATCAAGCGCTGATGGCAACAGTTCGGAGATCACCGCACGCTTTTCCATCTTTCACCCACAAGTGACTACGACTCTGGGAATTGACCTTCTTGGCTGTATTCTCGAACACAGTGCCAACAATAAGCAGCTGTCTCGAAGCCTAGGTGTCACTGTTATCTTTGCCGCCGGGCTGCGTCAACAGTGGGGAATGTTTAACTAACAAAATCAAGTGGCAACATCGATATCTCTATCGCATGGGTCCACTGGCAGCAAAATATTGTCTCCCGAATTTGACCGCCTACGGAATCGCTCAACCCTCAAATGCGCCCGGCGGCCCTCGATAACAAGGCTCGGCATTAAGGCAACGACCGCCGAGAGACTAAAACTAGTCCAGTACTAACGGAGTTGCATTTAGTTCAGCCAAACTCAACAGCACCCAGTACGACACCGGAATAGCACCTGATGCCATATGCGTTCTTATTGTTTTCAAGGAAATGATATTCGATCCCTGGTCACCCGATAAAAGTCTAACGCTGCGATGAAAGTCCTCCTTGCTCTTTTCCAACACACAGGATGGTCTCCAACGGTACAGCAAAATTCACAATCGACCCCGCAGCTCAAGCTTCATGGTCCGCACCCACCCGCCAGCAATCCAGCAACATGCGCGGTCTCATCCAGTCTGGCAAAGTTCTTCTGGGCCAGGTCTTGTCCTACCCCAGCAGACACGTCGCGAAGACCCTGGCAGTAACTGGAGCGGATTGGATTTGGATTGTGAGCCCAAGTCTAAATTATCACCCCGACGGCGACGGTTTTACTAAAGATTCATCATCGTTTCCTTTCTCAGGACGCCGAGCATGTTGCCTGGTCTCCCAAGCTACTCGCAGAGGTTATACAAATCATCAATCATGAGAGCGGCGGAAAGCAGATACCTATCGTACGTGTCCCCAGCAAGACAGCGTTCGATTACATGGTAAAATTTTCTCTCTGTGCTGCTGAACTATCATAGGACTGAGACCGAAATGGATTTGATCAGGCATGGGCCATGGACGCCGGAGCGGGAGGCTTGATCTTGCCTCATATCGAGACTGCCGAGGAGGTAGCCGCCGTAGCTAAGGCCTGTCGGTTCCCGTGAGTGCCTCTGCATCATTTTAGCCGCCTGTTTTCATTGTTGATCAAATTTCAACCAGACCAGAAGGACATCGTTCTTACCCACCCTTTACATTCGTGAGTGGTCTTTTTGACGGCTGACTACAATCCGTTCCATTCCTGATGCGTATTCTTACAGCTCCCAGGCGTGACGGACGCCACTCCACCTGGAGAAACCGTATACAGCCTCGCCAACAAACACATCGCTATCATTCCTCAGATTGAATCCCGGGTCGGCATCGCGAACATCGACTCCGTCATGCAGATGGATGAAGTTGACGCGGTGATGATCGGTGGTAGGTCACGGTAACTTTGAATTCCCGAACAAAAGGTATACTGACAAAAATTTACTCTGCTTTCATTCAAGCTGGCGACCTGAGACTAGACATGGGTCTATCAGTCGGGTTCGTTGGCTCCGAACCCGAGTTTGTCGCAGCGATGGGTCGGGTCACCGCGATGTCAAAGAAATATCAGAAGTCACTGGTCGGAGTGGCAATTGGCCAGTCCATGATCGAAGAAAGGTTGAAACAGGGTTTCACCATCTTGGTGAACACTGTTGATTTATACACCCTGGCTTTCACGACAATCACGGAGCTTGGGGCAGCCAGAGCTACTGTGGAATCTTACTTGACCGATACCTCGAAAGCAGAGTCCGGAGAGAACTGCTAATTACTTGCCTATGTCTGAACAATGAATTAATATTACATGCTTTTTTCTTGGGGGCCTTTGGTTGTAAAATCCACAACATCCACCCCGTAACGAGCACGAAAATCATCTCAAGACACGTAAGAATGGCTGAAGCTTAGGTTCCAACTGAATATTACAGTAACAATATATGTTCCACGTCGTAAGTTATATATCAGATATCTACACCACTTGCGGATGGATCAACCTCTGCACCGTGTCGTTCTTCTGCCGTATTAACCCGGCCATAGCAGGGAAATCATGCAGCGTACTACACATTACCTGATCCCCCAACTTCGTACACTGATCCAACGTTAAAATAATAGCCGTCCAACATGTCTACGAAAAAGGTGTTAGGCGTACTTGTAGGGCTCGAGTATGAAACGTAAGACCACCCACCGAAATAACTGGATCTAAATGCTCGCAATCCTGCTCCGTAAAGATGCTGGAGATGCTGGTAATCTCTAACACAGCAGAATATTTCTTCTGCCTCAACTCAACATGATCGGCAGAAAAAAGCGACAGAAGGGCAGCAGTGCCGGTGAGCACGAGGATTGAGCACACCTTGAGATTCAGAGCCAATGTGCTCATGGCAGGACAAAATGCTAGCCTCGTGAGGGTGAGGGTGATGAAGCTGCGATGCGAGTCGAGAGCCTCCATGACGTTCCAGTATGAGCATTGCCATCCATCCACTTCAGAGTCGCCTAGACCAAGTAAATACACGTAACCTGAGATTGAGCGTAAAAACGTACTGAGCCCGGAGCGCTGTGACCACTGCGTTGTAAGGCGCTGTGTTTGATACATGAGAAATGCGCTTTTCGCCCGGAAGTAATTCCCATCGGCGTAGATATTAGGGCGGTCCTGAAAACATGAAAACATCATTATCAGCTGAGACATTCCACTCACAATGAGCTTCTTGAAATTGTCTTCGAGAAATCCGTCAATAAGACTGGGCAACTTGAGTGTGATGATGTGAAACAAATCCGAATACACGAGCTGGACCACCGCAGCCTGCGTCTCCGCCAGGTCCGAAACCGGCTGCGGCGTAAACGTGTTCCTCGACGCCTCTATGTTCGGAAAAGCATCGAGATGATGCGCGCGTATCAGTCCGTTGCCCATGATGATGAACTCCCGCGCACGGCCAACATTCCCCAGAGAGAGGAAATATATTGCCAGCAAGTTGATTGCTTGCAGGCATGCGACAGGGTAAGGTGTAAGGCAGAGTTCGTAGTGATGTATAGCGTCGTATGTAAGACGCATCTGCTCGTCTTCGCGCGCGCGTGCTCCGGGTAGACAGAGAGCAGTTTTCTCCAACTGACGAGCAAGCATATAGCCGAGGAGCTGGGAAGCGTGAAGAACTGCTGGATGAAGCATAGACTCGTCAGTAGATCCATCCACTATTGAAACGAGGGTCGGCTCTGATACGCTAAATCCCAGCTGTGTGCGGTGAAGCACGAATAATCTTCGCCTATAGAACAGTTAGCCCGAAGAAAATTCTCGCAAATTGACACGTTCAACATGCAACATACATTGTGCTCAATTCCTCCGATTCAGTTTCTGGCCGTTGAGTGGGCAGCGCGACTTGGTAATATGGCGTATGGGGATTCGCATGCAACCGATCAGACGAGCTAGTCTGTTGCGGCATATTTACAGACACTTCTGGAGGAACCAGATTGCGCTTTTCGACATTCTCGAGGAACGAGGCCCGACTGTAAAGTGTGAGTGAAATTTTGAGTAATACGAGCAAGTTTGTCCTACGCCTGAGAAAGTTCAGTCAAAGTGGCATAATTGTCGGGAATGGAAAAAGTATCTGAAGGGTCGACCTCAACCTCAATAGGGACGTCGTCAGCATCGGTCGGAGAGGTTGATTCGACGAGAGGATGTGGCGGGGAATGAGTCAAAGATCCAGAAGCTACCAATGTCGCAGACGAAGTGTCCGATCCCGGAGTGAACGGAATTTCAGGAGACGTGTGCGGAGAATAAGTTGGTGGCTTGGCCGGGGGTTCGGGGAAGGAGCTGAGCGACTCAGTGCGGCTGCTCTCGATGCCTTCCATTGCGGCAGGCTCGTTGAGAATATGCGTCAATGATTGAGTTGAATTTTTCGAATTATCGGACCGGGCAGTGTTGTGAATGTCCGAAGAACGAGACGGACCGGGTGAAGAGCTGTCGCTGGAATCGTCGTTGTGCCCCACTACTTTACCCCATTTTGGAAGCTGGGGCAGAGTTACGGTGATTCCGTCCGGATATTCGCAAACTATCTTTTTCCTCCCTGACGAGCATGTACGGCAAGGGAGTTGGCCGTCGCATCTCTGGATGGCGGATATTGAGAAGCGCACAGGCATGTAAAGTAATGCGCACCTTCTTCTTCCGCCTACATTGCAAGTGAAGCGCGCGTGTTTCAGACGAAAGAATTAGTCAGGGACTTGCGAACTCACCGACACTGTAGACAAGCCTGCCCTTTCCTCAGCTCGACTCCAAACCGACTCTCTTTTGCATTGGCATCATATTCGCAGACCAGGCCATGGCTTTTACATGAAGAGCACGGTTCTGAACCATCGCAACGCTACAAGTAACAAAACGTAAGTGGGGGATCTAGTGTTACACAACGAAGCTGCCGCACGATCTTCCGTATTTTGCAGCGGGAACATGTGGGTGTTTTGAGTTTAGCATCAATAGGGAGCGATAACGGGTCCTTCGTCGTCGTGGTCATCGTCGTGGTCAGGACGAGAAACCGAAGGGGTAACAGCTTACTCATCATTTCAGACTTCTGATCGCCGACCAGCCGAAACGGAAATTTCCGTTGTTCAAGTTGAATGCATTATGCCAGTGGATTTGTAACACTCATCGTCAGACGGTGTGGCAAAGATTGAGGTAATACGCTGTAATACGCAAGTACTAGTAACACGCTCGCCGACTTTGCCAAGTAACATATTACTAGACTTTGTGATAGAAATGTCAAATGATATCGTTTCGACTCAGGTTACAGTACTAGAAGAGATTTGGGGTCCTCTATGTTGATTTAGTCCACACGTCGTGGGGATGGGTCGACTTTGCGATACAGTCTCTCTCCGTACGAACGGATCGGGTTCACCCGATCACACGTCTTCCAAACCTCCTCAGAAGAACTTGACCCCAGTGAGTCGTTCACTGAGTTCCCACAACTTCTGCGCCGTAACCTATTCAAACAACATGAGTTCCGAGTCGAGTCACGTTCATGTAGAGCGAGACCCACTGGATCAGACGTATGAGGCGCGACGCCAGCATTGTTCTCCACTGAATTGGAGAGAAAACAGCCAGGTTTTTCTGTGGTTGTTCAAGTCACTGAGTGGACGATTTCTGAATGACAGATGCATAATAAATTCGCACCATTGAGTGAAGGGTCGGAAGCGGCCACAATTATTCTAGAACCAGTTTAGAATGAATTTTCGCAAGAACGGACAAATCTTACGTTGCAGCGCCTTGCTGAAGCGTCTTCCAAGGAAATGGAGCATTTGGATTCGGCTTTCCATCCTCCGTTATGACGCCTGCAACAAAAATAACTGAGTGGGCGTTTTTCCGGGGCTCGGGAAAGTGCAAGTACCATGAGCCAAAAGCTCCGGATAGGCCTCTTCATTCGAAACAAAATTTGTTGCGACCGCTAATCATAAATTCAACGTGTGAATGCCTTCCGTTTCAAAGTCGTCCTGGATGACCTACGCACCTCCTGGACTCAGACTGTAAGCATAGATCTTCCCGCCAGCGCGTCGATTGAGTTCGCTGGCAGTAAGAATATTCGCACTCTTCGCTTGTGCATATGCGGTCATTCCCTTATAAGTGCTTTGGTTGGGGTGCTCGATCTCATCCAGATTGACGCCGGAGGACCACGCGTGCGCACCGGAGGCAACAAACACCACACGCGGCGTCGATGTTGCGCTTTTGGCTGCTAGAATCTTGGGCAAGATGAGCGCCGTGAACAAAAACGGTCCAAGATGATCGGTGGCTATTTGGTGCTCATAGCCATCGGCGGAAAGTTTGAATGAGCAGAGGGAAGAAGCGGCGTTGTTGATGAGGATCTGGGTGTCGATCTGTGAGCTACTAGCCTCTGAAGCAGAAAAAACCCTTTGACATCAATCTGTTCAGAATACGCGTTGACTTCGGCAGCAGCTTTGCGAACAGCATCGAAAGAGGACAAATTGAGAAGTAATGGGCGGATATTCGCGCCAGAAACATCCTTCTTCAGAGCTTCTTCTGATAATTTGAGCCTGCAATCGAAAAATTAAATGCGGGGAGTCGGTTTGGAACTTCTCGAATCCTACCTCTCATTATTGTGTCCAGTAATGATAACAAGATTTGCATACTTTGCGAGAGTTTTAGCAACCTCGAAGCCTAGCCCATTGATAGATGTTCCTGTTATGAGCACTACACATAACTTAGCTGCTATTCGTAAGATCCAGGCCAATTGGAACAGACCGTTCTTTCCCTTGATCTCTTGCGCAAAAGCTGCTGCGACTTCATCCCCAGTGGTGGTTATCGTAAAAGTCGGCATTGGAATGCTGTCGAAGAATGCAGATGTCGAGGCTCGATGTTAGACCATTTATATGCGCGCTGAAACTTCGACCGGTCAACACCTTGCAGTAAGCTCAAGAGCAAGCTCCACAGTAGCGAACAAAATACGATCAGTGCGACATGATCTCACCATAATATGCGGCACGGATCAAGGACGCGTTGACATCTTCATCGGACTGGTGTAACAGATTTTTGGTAAGCGTAAATCTCACTCGGCGGTCCATCTCGCAAGTTCTTTGGAGGAAAGAAGGTCGAACGAAAATCTTACAGCCAGCCTTATTTTTCAAGCACATCAACTTTGAGGTTGTATATGGCGAGTCGTAATCGCGAAATTTTAGCCCGAAAAAAAACCATTTCCCTGCCAACACTGGGTCTTGCGCGGTCTGGGAACTGAGGCCCAACTCAGGCTGCAAGTCTGGCGGGATATAATTAAACTCTTTGAAGCTTGGTGCCGTTGAGTATTGTCATCGGGTAGGTAAAGGTGCTTACCGTCCAATTTTGGCGCCAGATTAAGAGTCCCCTTCAATCGCGGACCCCGCGTTTGGTGCGGAGCGCTCGGGCGAGCGTCCACAGTTGATGGTCTTAGTTCAGCATCTGGCATACGATTGCCACGGGAGGACGTCGACAATCCAAGTTGAGTGAGGCATTTAGTAATGTTCCACTGGCCGCGAAGTTCCTGAGCCGATAATCTGGCAGTCTGCCTTACAGAAATCCAATTCGATGTCGGCTAATGTTGTGTTGCTTCATGAGAGCGCCGATGTAGTCTGTGGGCTTGAGGTTCGGGTCAAGAGCTTCTCCGAGTGGTGGACATTGTTCGAGGTGACTAGTAGCGACAGAGACCGGCCGCTGTCTGTTGTAGTTCCAAGATTCGAACATTCGAAAGGAGATCTTGAGACGGGCGGCGTCCGATGCCATAATGAACAGAAAACATCACTGAGAAAAATAACCTTTTAACCAATTGGCTTCCTTCTCCATCTCTTCCATCGAGCGTGGCGGACGGTCCTCATCAGCATCGACTTTGAACGGTTGCGCCAACTGAGCCTCTGCGTTCTCGATGGCAGGATAGATCTGATCATTATTCTTCCCCGAAAACTGATCTCCAGCGGATTTTCGCGGCAAAAGGTGAAAGTGCACATGAGGAACACTCTGGCCCGCAGCTTTGCCGTCCTGAGAATGAATTTACATTTCAGAATATAGTCTGCGAGTACGATAGAAATAACCTGGCAGGCAACCGTAAGTGCGTCGGCACCGTAGACACGTTCAATCACAGAACCGACTTTCTGCACGGCGCCCATCAAAGAGGCCAGTTCCGGTTCTGCAAATTCGTGAATCATTATGTGAATATGTTCTTTCCAGATCCAGCACGAACCACTAAGATCAGCGAGGCGCTGTACGTGTCTTGTCGGTAGAACCAAGACATCTGTAGCACAACTAAAGTCACAAACCAAGTCGAAGGTGAAGCATTCAACGCGCACGCCCTGGGACAATAGCTAGAGAACGGGTTGGATATCAGTTTATCATCATTTCGTTCAACAGCCGAGGGTTCAGTCACGCTTGAGATTGACTATAGCATAGGATAAGCTGGATCGATAGAAAGCCTGGCGCGTAACCTCTATTGTGGAGAAGAACAACGAAGCAGCCATGACGGTAGAAAGCAAGGGTGATGTCTTGATGACAATCATTCATCGCACCGAAGTCACCGCTTCATGGCGGCATTGATAATTTACAGTTAAGTGATACATGTGCAGTGAAGGCGATACAAGTCTGGTCAGCTATTATCCCATCCCTCTATGTTAGTTAACCTTTGTTTGAGCGAGACCATGTCGAAGAAAATAGATGGAAGAAACCCGTGGCTGAATCATGCGGGCGTGTGGACTCCATATATGCGTTCCAGCGCCGCCAACTCGGGACAAGACCCAATCACTGTCCGTCCGTCGGGTCCATGAATGCGTCGACCATGGACGCACTTATGCGGAACGGCAGCAGCAAAATCGACAATTGCTACGTCTCGTCCACTTTTCACAAAGTGTCTCCCGTCGAGTAGATCCCCATGCAAGACATTCTGTGCATGCAAAGCATAGGCTGCGGTCATGATCCTGCGACTGAGAGAATAGAATATCAAAACCCCGGCACGTCTTCCAGTGGCGCGACAGAAACTCACCGAACGTCCAGCATCGGATCCCCTGGGTAGCCAACGCAGTAATCAAGCACCAGACACGACATTTCCGCTCCCGCGACCTTACTGCGAAAGTGGCCGAGACACCTCGGTACCGCGACGCCCTGCAAACTCTCCATTTGCGTGTAACACTGCGCTTCACGCTCGAGCGCGTCCGACGCATCCGGGGTGAACGCCAATTTCACAACCCCTACAGCCGCGTCCTCGTCTCGATTGCTCTTCGGCACTTTGGGACCGCCGCGCTCCCCAATACGCACGGTGCACACGTTGTCCCTTTTGTCGATGCGACGGATGAAGTGCGCGACATAATGGACGTTGCCGTTCTTCCAAGACCACATTTTGTAGCGTTTTTCAGAGTTCCAGATAAGCTCGAGGGTAGACATGGTTGATTCGTATGTGGGAATGAGATAGTTTTGAAGAGGATAGTTTGGGTGGCACTGGCACACGACAGGTAATAGGTTCTCGGAGGGTGAAGTGGGGGTGAGGAGTTATGTAGGGCTGGTGGCTTCAGAGCCAGTCCTCATATATGCGGGGGGAGGACAATGGAAGATAGTGGCAGCGATTGTGGGCGGGGGAAGAAAGCAACGGTCCATATTTATCACGGATGTCCCAGACCGCTTTGAATTGAATCATTTCCAAAAGCGGCTCCGGATTCTTGATGGTGGCCCGGACACAAGCCACTCAGCACAGGCTGTCTGAACCATGCACAGCAGAATTCGAAGGTTGCGATGTATAGATGGGCTATCTGGATTTCGAGTGAGACTTCCCGGGTTTCAGCTACTATTGGGTCACCGTGACTCGCTGGGGGAACCAGGCGCACGCTGGGGACATTACTGTAGTAGAGGCTCGGGAGCGAGAGATACATATTCAGTGTATATAGCGCCGACTGTAAGCGCTTTCAAAGACTCAAGTAGATCAGAATTCCACATCTGATATTGTAGGTCAAAAAGCTGTATGCAGATATGAGCACGAGGCATCGACGCACCCAAAACACAGATTCGAGATTTGCTAGGTCTTTCAAGTTCCGACGTATGTAAATACTTAGTACTATAGCTAATGAGCTACGAACACGAATTCATTGAGATTATCTGCAGCGTCAATAGCCTTCATCGCTTCATGAACAATTTTTCGGCGTTCGGGACCTCATGCACTGGCACGGTGGGACTGTACCGCCTGCCCACGAGACCTGTATCAGGCTGACGACGACGCAGGACGCCGCTGCGTCAGCGACTTGGTCGCAGGTGACGAAGCCCGATACTCCGTCCTGACGACAAGTGCCTCTCCGTTATGCTACGGACAAGACGCAGCAGTGATCGAATCAACCACCCTTGGGGACACCAGATTTTGACAGTGCTGCGGCCGCAGCGGTACAGAATACAGTTGCAATCGGCTGGAGGGGTGCAGGGATCAGGAAGACGAGCGCAGAGATGGCAAGCCCGCTGCTCGAAAGCCCTCCTGCTTAATACCAGCGAGCCGAGAGTTTCGCAGTTGGGGAGAGAAACACGCGACGATGGATCGCATGACGGGAGACATCGAAGTCGGAGAGAGCAAGACAGCTGCGTTAGAGGCATAGGGGCACGACGCTCAGAGCGACTTGCAGGTATGCAATTGCCGCGCGCCTCAGAAACGCGGGGATCTGAATTAGATCGATGCTCACTCTCTGTCTTGACACCGTGTGCCTCCGTGACACCCCAAAGAGCAGTATCGTTTTCTCTATTCTCTGCTCCAGATTCGCAATCCCTGGTACTAGATTTCGGTACACACGAGATGTCGAGCTGCTGGGCCTCCCCTTCCGCCAGAGCTTGGGGTTACAAGTCGTAGAGATGGTCGAGTCAAGAGAGTCCCGCGGCAGCTCTGGCTCTAGCGGAGGCCACCTCTGCTGCGTTGATCTCGTGCTTAGAGTTCAACAACTCTGCGGGGGCGGCTCTGCGGCAACGACATCAAGTCCTCTGTCCCCAACTTGTTAACTCAGCTCTCGTCGTTTTAGCCACCGAAGCGCTTCCACAAGGATCGTCTACGTGCATCGTTCTTGTCATATCGGCCTGCTCAATCCCAATTCCAAGATCCGCCTCTACTCGTCATGGCCGGTATACATCCACATAGCAAACGCCTCAAGATGCGCACCGCCAGTGACGTCCGAGGACATTCACAGGCGTCACGTCTGTGGTGAATGCGCGTGAAAGAGTGCATGCGAAAGCTCAGGGCCATTACACGGACTAGATAGCGGTCGAGGGATGTTTCTGAAGGTTGGCAATCTGACAATGTCCATGGGCCGTCGAGACGATGTCGCGGTCTCAAGCAATCCATATATCCATCTCATCAAATGTTTTTTTCGTCCCATCGGCTTGTTCTTCGTCCTATCCTCCGCCTTGTCGTTCGCGTCGAGGGTGCCTGCTGACACGTCGACGATCAGCATGAGAGCCGGGTCGACAATTGAGACAGGAGGGCTATCCGTGTGCACGGGACAAGTAGACGATAAGGCAATGGCGACGAACGACAGAAGCAATGCCGCTTCCGGCCACCCTCTTCGAAGCTTCGGTAGAAGCGAAGACACGGTAGCTCGACAACGCAGGACGGGGCTATGTGTGGAATTGGGACGGAGGAGGCGAAGTCGATACCTCTCTGTGCCTCGGAGACAAAGAGTCATGGCAAATGGCTGATCGTCCTCGACTGGTGACCGATTCTGCGGGTCGGCATGGGCCAGATGGACGTTGGCAATCCCAGGGATCCCCAGTGGGTCAGAGTCGCGGCAACAAGCACTTATTTTATGCATGTCATCAGCCCGTTCTTCCACCGTCCTAGGTTTGTTCAAGCTCTCGTTCGTGTCGAGCGTCTACTGGCACAGTCTGGAGTCAATTCGGCGGAAGAGGAAGAGAAAGGTAGGGGGGTGCTTACTGGCAATACATCGAGCCGCTTTCTGCCCAGCTCCGACCATGAGCGAGCGTTCAGGTGGCGTCTATCGGAGGGGAAAGTGTCTGGCGGCGAAGGCATGACCAGACAAGACGGCGAAACGGGGGGACTGGGCGGCATGTGATTGAATTGCAGCACAAGCACATGGGGGCATCCTCTGCACATTTCTGCCAGCGGGTCGATGGCAGTGAGGCATAAGTAGTAAGAAGTTAGCCAGCTTCAAGCGATACTTGGAAGCTGATCCAATAGACCAGCGGAAAGGAAGCTCCGAGGGATTGGCGCTAACGAAAGGATGGGAAGGACCAGAGAAGAGTCGATAGCGAAGGGCATTATGATCACGCCTACGCCTTCCCAGGTGCGCACTTGCACTTTTTTAGGAGCCCGCAGACCAAACCCTCCGCTACCAACGAAACGACTGTGGTGGGCTTCGAAAGCCGGGAAAAGGCCCGCGACAGAACAAGGTCGGAGAGCATTAAGGAGGACGTTTGTCGTCAGAAGCTAAACTTCTGGTGTTGGCAATCTGCACAGGATGGTCGCCAGTCTTGCCAGGGAGAACCGCACATACGGAAAATCATTGAAGCAGGGCTGCGATGTAGAGAAATGAGTTTGCGACATGCGGCCCATAAAGAACTGCGCACCAGATACAGAGATGACGACCCATACAACAAAAAACGCAAGACCCTGCAAAGACCCTGACCAAGAATCTCATTCTCCGTGTAGAGTTGAAAGAGAGACCAGCCATCCTCCCGGCTGCTGGCTAGCGACACCCTGCAGCTGGTACCTGCTCAAAAGTGCCGACTCTTGTGCATATCGCCCGAAGAAGAGGAGGTACTCAGGTAAAGACGGTGGGCTGTTGTTTCCAAGCACACGGAAAAAAAGAGTAATTGAGTGTCAATGTGGCTGCCGATTTTGGCGGGGGAACAGCCCTGACGGCTCTGGGAGAAAGTCAATTTGATTCCGCAGACTTGGGACGCTCTCATTGTGGTTGGAGTCCGAGCTGGTCGAGAGCCGCATCATGGTTCGATAAACGGAGTCACACTCCGGCAAACACCGGGCATGCCGAACTGCCAATTTGGGAGCCGATACTCACGGTTCAACCAAAGTTCAACTCGCGACAAGACAAGGTAGTCGGGTCGCTACGTACGGTAGCTACGAAGTAGATACAAAAGACATGGAAAAGATCACCGCGAAGGTGATGAGGGAGCAAAATATTATGAGAAGCTAGGTATGTCGATGAGATCGACAACCTGCGAAGGATCCTGCGGATGCGCTTCGCGTCTCGGTCCAGGACGGAGAGCTCTCTCTCAGCAGCAGGGATCTGTGCGAGAGAGGCGACTCGGAACGGAAGAAAGCTTGATGGCTTGATGATCGTGAAGAAAGTCCTGGAACGAGAGGATGTCAATCTCAGTACGCGAGGCGCTCCGGGGCTTTCGGGAGAGATGAGATGAAGCCCAAGAACACCCAACCGGGAGCACAGCTCCAATAGAGCCAAAGGCTCGCGTGAAGGGCGAATCTCAAAACGACTGAACTCCCCACAAAGGAGCGGTGCGTACGGAAGGAAAATTGAAGTAGGAGAGGAATAGATGGGATGCACGAGAGCCTTGTCCCACCCCCATGGGTCCTGGAGGACCGAGCTGAACGATCACGCAGTAAACAAGATTAAGCATTAATGTAATGCCCGAATGAAGGAGAGGAGGCAGGCAGTCCCAAGCGAAGAGGACTCGGGTACTGCCCCGGCCCACCAGAGGCTAAGACGAGTGCCTCTGGTGCGGAACCGTTCCGAACAACCTAGTTTACAGCGAGGTCGAGTGCGACGTGCACCCAGCAGAAGAAGACGGAAAAGGGATGGGACGGGATCTCAATGCGGGCAGAAGATGGAGCGCCGTCGCGCGGGCAGAAGAGCGCCGTCGCGCGAGCAGAAGATGCACCGTCGTGCAGGGCAGAAGATGCACCGTAGTGCGGCAGAGAAGAAGAGTATTGCCCATGCATGAAGTTTACAGCCGCATGCATGAACAGATACGAAGAAGAGCTGCAACGGTCGTGCAGAAGAAGATGGCGCCGTCGCGCAGGCAGAAGGTGTGCCGTCGCACAGACGAAGAATTACATGGAAGAAATACACTTAGCTTGGAGAAGTAACAGATGTCTTCAATCCTGTTTCAACTTTCATCTCAATCTTCTCAACACACGAGCCCCAAGCTAAGTTCGTTGGCGAGATACAGTCACAGCCACGCTGACGACATCCAAAAGATTGCCGAGAAATCCAGCCATAGAATCAACGGAATCCTTGAAGAAAGACTGAAGCTTGGATCCCAGAGATGGCCAGACCAAAAGAGGAGCGTGGAGGACATCTCAAGCCGTGAAAATCTGCGAAGGGAGCTCAGCAGCGGCCGAGTTGGTGAGCGCAGTGAGCAGAAGAAGATGTCACAAGAGTGACACGTCAAGGGAGAAGTCGGCAGCCATCCTCCCGTAGCTCCCTGCTTCCTTGTCTTCCACTCAGGCAGGCTCGCAAGCTCACCTCGCCTGAGCTCGCACCAACTCAATCAGGATTTAAGATCGTGCGGTGTGTATTACCGACAGATCGTAGGGCTTATAGACTCATTGGCCTCAAGATGCGCCTAAGGCTTTGAAATTTCTTACTTACAATTCGTCGATGAACAATTTACTTTTGGATGTATTCGTCCATTTGGCAGTGGCATTTGCACACAACATAATCAGTATCCAGATACGATATAGCCATTCAGAGAATGATACAACAGAGCGTATCCCTCGAACAGCCCGCTTACGACTTCCTTTCCCTCGCCGCGAAGTTCAGCGCACCGGCATGCAGCGCCGCATGCATTCGGCGCAAGGTGGGCGGAGGCCAAGGACTCGGAGTAACTCGGAAGTTAACCAGTTATCCGAAATGTAGCGCCATGGTTGAATAGGACGTTGTGCTCATTCCTAAACGAAAAAGAAATGGTCAGATAAATCAGAGCCAAAATAACTTGAGGAACGCATACCTCGATGTCGCCCACGGTAGGACCAAAATTTCTCATCTTTGTGCCCTCTGACCATCTCAACAACGCCCCTTACCACCGGGCTCCTGCAGGGCGAAGGATCGGGGGCAACCCCTGCTCCGCATCACCGCGACTCGCAGCTGCAGCTGCAGCCCGAGCAGCCTGCATGGACTTCTTTCGACTCGGCCCGATATACGGCTTTGGGATATCCGAGTCTTTGTGTTTATTGTGTCGGGTGTTGGCATGCGTGATGGATTCACGAAGAGCGGATTCGTCGAATCCGTACCATTTCTTTTCCATTGAGACGAGGTAGGCGGGTGGGTCGCTGAGCTTGCCGGTCTCGCGGAGGATAGAGGGTTTACGCGGTGCCTCGTCGACGTCCTTGGGACTCAGCGATGGCTGAGCTTTGGGACTGCGAACGGACGATTGTTTCATCTGCATACAAAGTCAGTCTAATTCAATCGATGCGCAAGATGAAAAACGCACGGATTTGTTTCCCGTATACGCAGGAGGAGGAGCCGCAATCGGCTTCGTCACCACTTCCCCGACCATGATCTTCTCGACTTTCTGCGAGAAGGAAAGTTTCTCCTTATTGGGCTACATTTCATCGAACATCAGTCAAAGACGATGAAATCAAAGCATTCAAAACTCACATTCTGACTAGGCAACTTCGCACTCCACACTTTACTGCTCTTGTACGCATAATAACATATAAACAGGAACCCAATTCCGAGGGAGACCGCCATGAGAACAATACCCCAGACAGGCAACTTGGGCGGAGCGGGAACGCCCTGAGTCAA
This sequence comes from Favolaschia claudopus, assembly GCA_037176885.1. Taxonomy (NCBI): domain Eukaryota; kingdom Fungi; phylum Basidiomycota; class Agaricomycetes; order Agaricales; family Mycenaceae; genus Favolaschia; species Favolaschia claudopus. The sequence continues at coordinate 2,130,703 of JAWWNJ010000007.1, forward strand.
AGGGTCGACCCAATTCGACGAGGTAGGCGTTGCCGCGGAAGGGGTAACGAGGAAGGTGGGCATGGGGAATGGGTCCCAGTGGAAAGGGTCGAAAGAAGTATAAGGACCTGCGGTATCTTGAGGAGCAGGAGCAGGAGGCATGTTGATGTAGAGGTAGATGAAGGGTGGGTGGTTGTATTTGTGAAGGCAGATGTATGCTGAGTAGCGAAGTGAGGAAAGTACATACAGCGAAAGGCAGAGGTATTTATACCAAGAAAGAAGATAGGGGTTGAGACATACTTTTCGTGTCTTGGATTTTTTTTCGGCGTCTTGCAGTGAGACATTGCTCTCGATCAGTCTAGAGCGCACTCTAGATTCTGTGTTTGAGTTGAATTCGAGGAGAATTACGCCCGAAGACACCGAGTTCGACGAGAAGAACGGGACACGAAAAAGTTGAACATTCGGGTTCTGATTGAGCACAGCTCTATATCAGAAAAAGATTATGCATGATTTCCCAACGTAAATTCATTCTAGATGGAGCACTCACCAGCGCTTGCCTATTCCGATAAAGGCTTCAAGGTATGTAAGAATACCCCAAATACCACCTATTCGGTCGAGTTCGCCCATCTCGGGGAAAAGTGAGACGTTGAGGTTATCTCGCCCAAATGTCTCAGTATCAAAACCGCGATCCCCGAGAGAGCGTTCTGGACATTTCTATGCATTTTATATGGTTCACCCTGCTTCACGAGAGGTTATTTTGTTGTTGACAATGAGTTTGGTTGCCGGGATCTTCCAAAAAGCACGGCGCGGTTTGATTAGCTTTCTCCGCAGTGACCATTGCAGCATGCATCCTGACCATGAATAACATCTGTCGCACGAAATAAAGAAAATCGAGTGTATTCATATGAGAATAAGATACAGTTACGGACATCGGCGCATTCACGTTCTCGAAGGCGTAGTAGAATCCCATTATAAGCTATACAATTGTTCAGGCTGTAACGTTGGTCAGACTGAGGCATTCAATTGAGAACAGAGAAGGCACGGACTTCTTGTTCAGGATAAATTGGGATTTACGGCCAATGCCACTTGACCTCCTTAACCGCTTCGCAACACATCTTGTGTCTGCTTTTATCCAGACGGCGACATGCAGGGCTAATCATCAATATCACAAAAGAAAGTCAGAAAGATTCCCAGCCAGCTTTGTCCGCAACGAACCTGCAATAACGCGTCAAATTACACTTCGGACACGCCGTCAGTCTCGCGCGCGACTCCTCATCCGGGTTGCGACAAAATGCACAAGTGCCCGAAGTAGGAGGTATCTTGGACTCCTTGCGAAATTTGGTTTTGGTTGGCGCGAGGGTAGGTGGATGACCGCTCATTCGAGCCATTTCTTTATCCATGATGCGAAGGTATTCAGCGCAAGTGCCGGTTTCCGCATCACAAACGTTGTGGATCTGGATGTAGATTTTATTAATTGGTATCATGACGCATCCGACGATGAAGACCTACATAAGACTTCGCCATAGGAGGAGTGAGACGCACCCATGTCGCGTTCATCTTGACAATTTCGTGTGCCTCGTCAGCTGGGGATTATTGTGTTACAGTACTTCGAAATCAATTTGAAGGGCCAGACTTACTACAGAATTCACAATACCAATCCCTATTGTGTTTCATATCACGAGAAATCCTCCAAAAGAATCTGTCGAGCCACTTGATCTTTTCCTCCTTGGTCTTCGCGCTCGCAGGGAGGGCTGGCCGGAGAGTGAGCTCCAGCCGACGCTGGTGAGGGCCGAATCGATCGTCGTTATCGGGGTCGGTGGGACAAGAGCCGTAGACGATAGCTTTGATTTCGACAAAAGTCTTGTCAGCGTCGTCCGAAGGGGAAAGGGTTTCAGAGTCCTGCAGCAACGGTTGCGGAGTTACTCCGGGCGAAGTTTGCAGCCAGAAGCGTCGGATGAGATGTAGTGGTAGCAGAGGCAGTTTGACGATACCGCTAGATTCGAAGTTTTGTGTCAGTTATGTTCTCCGGGACTGGGGAGACTTGGGGGGTCGAAAGTTCGACAGTGAGTTATTCTGGATAAGCGACGCACATCAAGAAGGCCACAGCGCCGCGAAACAGAGCCCCCAGCATCGTTTCCTTCACGCAGGAGGTAAGACTTGAGTTACAAGGATTTTGAATCTTTGATCCTTTGATATCAATTGATGCGCTGATGGCGGGATATATATTACGTACAGATTTTCGCACGCCCTCTTTGCTTCTCTTCCTCGACATCGAAGCTGAAGTTGAGATGAGTGCCTGGACGATGAAGCTTCTCCCCGTTCCAACGATGACTGACAACACAGCAGCGATTCAAATTATCCCAATTCTCACACGTCCGCTGGCGAGTCGCTCGCCATTGGCTGCGCAGACGCGTTCCAGCTCCACTCGTCGCAACCTGTGACCTGGCGGGACGTGCAGCCGAGCTTTGTCCGGCGATTCTGATTCTTATAAAGCGCACCCCATGAAATCTGCTCGTACCACCTCATCGTGATGTTGGGCTCACTTGCTTGCACTGCTGCTCTCTTTGCTAGCGTTGTCTGCGGCGTCGGCGTTCACCCTGGACAGATAAAACATCTCGTCACCTTCGGCGACAGCTATACAGACGTTGTGTCTACTGGTAAGTGGGGAACATGCCTTGAAGTACCCACTCATTATGTGATTTGCGTCCAGGTGACCAAGGCGTTGCTTGGCCAGGTATGTGATTGTTCGCTCGATTATTGCATAAGAGCTCAGATTTTGCTGCGCTGCAGCTTATGCTGCGGGGTACGCCCACGTCGCGCTTCACCCCTTCGCGCGTTCGGGCGCTACATGCTCCAACAATCTCACATTCCGGCCCTTCCCCCCGGTCTTCGAAAGCCAAATTCCTCTTTTCGTAACCGAAAAAGCCAACGGCTCCCTGAAATTACCAGCCGATGAAACAATCTATACTCTGTGGATTGGAACCAACGACCTCGGCGTCTCAGCTCTTCTCACCGGGAGCGACCCTGGCGTATCTCTCGTCGATGTAACCGAATGCATGGTGAACTGGGTCAAGGTGCTCTATGAGAATGGAGCGCGGAACTTCATATTCCAAAATGTAGGTATCATCTCATCCAAGTTGTGCATATGCTCACGCTAATAATTCCAGATGATTCCGCTCGAGCTAACGATCCTCTACGCTGCCGACTCATACCCCAACCGTTATTGGGCGTTCGAACGCAATACAACTGAGTGGAGCATCATCATGCAGGAGATGACGCGCTCGGGGAATAAGTTGACAAAGCTCATGCTGCAAGCTCTCGCGCCTACGCTCCCTGGAGCACATATTGGTCTGTCCAATTCTCATGCACATCAACGCATCTAAATTAAGCGAACCGTTTCAACAGCTCTATTTGATTCTCATTCTCTTTTCCAAGATATGTTTGACCACCCGGCTCGATACTTGAATGGCACTGCGCCTCTCAACGTTACAGGTGAGTTGTCGCCGCTTATTTGTTTGACCTACCTGAATGATTTCGATGAATCTCAGGCGCTTGGAACGCTTGTGTTACAACTATCGGAGGCACAGCTCTTGAATGCACCATCTTCAATGGCACCGATCGTGATAGCTTCTTGTGGTCAGTTGACGTATCTTTTCCTTGACGATTCTAAAATATGATTCCATTATGTAGGGCGGATGAGCTACATCCAAGTGAACAAGCCGATCGAATTGTCGCTCGAGAGATTGCTTTGACTCTTGAAGGAAAGAAGAGCCAATGGGCTACGTGGTTGAGTTGAGGTATATTTGTGGGTTTTTCTCAGTGTACAAGTCACGATAAAATGCTGCGAATTGCACTCAGCACTGCTACAATCTCTGTCTCTTTTTTGTTTCTGGCAATCTGATTGCATTCAACAATTGAGAATCGTTTTCAACGCTTCCTGAACGTGAACAAAACGTGAGAATGAATGGGACTTTAGTAGCATTAGGCAGCATGCCTCAAACGAAAATGAAGCCGCTCCGCAGCCATGTCCTGCCTCAGCAGCAGGCTCCCAACTTGCATTTTCGGTTTGGCCGCAATCCACTTACGGCATGCAAATCCAGTTGACATCGTGTGAATGTCTCTGATCAATTGATCGATTTCTTTTTTCGGATGTGGACCTTGTTCTGCTTTTGTGACGATCCCCTTGTAAACAAACGCTTTGAAGTACAATGCTGCCCGCTCGGCGCTTGGACGTTACGTTTCCAGTTTAGGTATGCCACCTCGGCAAACAATAGCGCTGCTTCCTCATAACTTTGACCTTAGTGGCGTAGCAAAGCGTTTTCGCTCTACTATAAAACGGAGGCGCTAAAGGTCTCCCGCTCCCACCACCTCGATTTACCACTACCAATACTACTACTCTCTTTCTCGACGCTACTTGCTGCGCAACGATGCCTCGCTATTCTACCCCCACCACCTCCCTTCCTTCTTCCCAGGCCACCTACGGACGGGTTGTGTCTGCTTCACATGGCAAACCTCAGATTACGAGTAATGTGTACGAAGGTGGCCGCGCAACCACGTGAGTCTTGAGGATATGTTCTCTCATCCAATTCTCTTCTGACCCCGCGTTGTTTTCTTCCAAAGAAACCCTCCTTCTGTCAGTGAGTCGGAATACAATTGCCTCGTACCTCATTGCGGCTTCGGGACGACTACCCAAGGCTCCCTCACTCGTCACTATCGTGAAAGGCACTACATGGAACCGCCTGCTACCCAGTATACGGCTTCTACCCCGCGACGCTTCTCCCCGAAGAAGACTCACGACGCTCAGCAGCGCCAGAAATCTGCGGTGGCATCCACCTCTCGTCTTTCCGACTCCTATAACGCTCGCTTCCGCAACGAATCTCCCCATCTATCGGGAGCTGTTTCCCCCGTTTCGTCCATCTTCGCCTCGGGCAGCGCCCAGGTGTCCCCTCCCGCCACTGGGCAACATTATCCCGCGACTGCCTACTATTCGGCGAGTTCTTCAGCCTCTCCCGCCGCTTCTCCCCCTCCTGTGAACATTGCCGCCTTCACGAATTCGATGCGTGCCAGGCTCAACGCAGCTATTGCCAACCAGCAGGCAAATCAAGCTGCAGAGGCTTCGAGGCAACTTGCGGCGTTGCAGAATTCGTCCATTTGCGCGGGTTATGTGGGCTGGCGAGACGATGTCGATGTTGCTAACGATGTTCTGGACGTTGCAACTGGTCATCGCCGGATTTATCCTGGTGAGGAGCTGACGGAAATGATGGAGTTCCTCCCTCCGACTGAAGATATTGGGATGGCGGACAAGAATCAGTTGTTCGCCTGGTGAGCCGCTTTCTGGACGGGTTTGTTACCTTCTCATTTGAGAAATACTGCGAACTACACTCTCGCTCACTTTCCTTTCCACTCTGTATTTCTCCCAGACACGTACACTATCTTTTACGACTTGACTGTTCGACTGCATTTGCTCTGGTACTGTATCGATAGAATCCCGCATATCTTATTCGTTTCTAATACAATCATTAAACATCTTGATCCCTCATATGCTGAATGAGAACGGGTGAAAATGAATTGGTAAGATCGAAGCAAATAATTTATTCTCTATTCTGGATGATTACAAGTAGTTTGGCCTGCGAAGTATGCGAACCAATCGGCTTGAACTGAATACAGTACTTAGTCGATTGTAGTCTCTCTAGACAGACGCTATGACTTGCAGCTCGTTCCTCGCTAGTTATAGTCTGTTAGTTACCGCGCCCTGATAACCGGTATCCCGCCATATCAATGATTGATGGTGATGCACAACCAAACAACGCGCTCACCTTCACCAATTCGACGCGACTGGGATATCTGAAAACGTCGAAAACGGTGTAAGAGACCTTTTATTTAGTCAAGACTCGCTCCTTGTTCAATTCACACTGATTCTGTCTTTAAAATAGTACTTACCGGAAGTGTGCCCAAATCAGGTAATTCTACGTTTTCCACCTCAAATACCATGAAGGCCCCTAGAATTCGTTGCTAGAGCAATCAGAGAGGTCAGTATTGGTTGAGAACTCGATTTTACGGCTCAGAGTCGCGCAGGAACACGCTGAAGTCGCGTCGAGGCGCGGTTGCCATTAGTTCCCGAATAGGCTGCTTATATAATAACGCAGGATACCTCTTACCGGGCGTGGTAACCACAGGACTAAGTCGATTGCAACTCAACCCTCCGAAACTGCGTCATCGAACGCTGTTTACAAAGGCTTTAAGTCCAATGCATGCAGAGTCTGTTTTCCCCCAAAATCAGGCGTTGGATACAAGTTCAGCCTCGACAAAGCCTCAACTTGGCCTCAACAAAATTTGAGAGATCAAGCACAATACTTACGCCGCGGCGAAGACAAGGCCCGATCACATCAGTCAATTCACACGCTTGTACTTGCTCTCAGCCTCTCACTCTCTCATTCCGGCGAGGGCCTCTCGCTCGAATTGGAACAGTGAAGGTGCCATGGTGGTCATGTCCACATCCGACCCCACGTTTTCACCCAAATCCTCCGGCATGAAGGTTCCCGCACGGTTGAAGATCAGGATCGGACTCGTCATCCTTCCCTTGTGTCTGTGGCTGTATTGGGGCCCATTTCGCTCCATGAAGGTATCGCTATACATTACTTGCCATGATAGAAGATAGACTGTGCTATAGCCTTTGCTGTTATCTGCGCCACGGATCAACTGGCAACCTTGCGTCGAAGATGCTTCGTTTTTCTGTGGCTATCTCGAGTGCGTGCAATCCTCCTTCGATATCGCGCAGTGGACTCATAAATCTAATTCTTAAGTGTTCCAACGGACTACGACAACCCTTCTGCAGGCACCTCGCGGCTAAGGCTAACCAACTATCCTGCTCCGTGTCCACAGTCGGAACGATTGGGAATCATCCTCATAAATGTCAATTCGAACTGACTCGCAAAGGATCTCCTTTTGACGTGAATCTCTAGTACGGAGGTCCCGGTGTTCCCGGAAGTGAAGCCTCCTTCGATACCGCTCCGCGCTTATCCAATCTGACCGGGAGTCGACACGACATAATATCCTTTGACCAACGCGGTCTTGGTCGCTCAACGCCCAAAGTCAACTGTTTCGGTTCGGCACTCAAGTATGAGATGTTCAAGACGAATACGGTGTTCGAAACCACGTTTTCTGTTCCCAAGGATCCTTTCTCGGCCGCGGGACGAGCTGTATTGATCGAACAGCAGAAGGAGGCACTTGCGCTTGAAGAGGCTCAGGGTGCTTTGTGTGCTGAGACTCTTGGGGCTAAAGCTCTTGGATTCATGAGCACTACGACTACGATCTACGATATGGAAGAGATTTCCAAGGTCATGGAGGGCGAAGATGCGCCCTTGAACTTCGTAAGTTTCCCTTTTCTTCTGAGTTATGCACGAAGAAATTAAACTGCTCATAGTACGGAGGGGTAAGAGACTTTCTTCAGACATGTAACTTGACCTTGATATTCTGTTCAGTCATACGGTACGTGCTCGGGTCGTTTTTTATCATGTCTGCTTGTTCACAAGTTTATCAGGAACTATAGTCGGCGCATACTTGGCCAACATGCTTCCGCACAAAGCAGGTAAAATAGTCATCGATGGCGTTGTGCCCGGAGATGCGTGGGTACTTTGTTTGTTGGTCTCCGAACTTCTCTCACAGTCGTACTCAGCTGGAGCAATGAGCATTACGACTCACAAGTCCTTCTTCGCCTTCTGCTTACGGATTCAGAGTAAGTTGTTAGGCATCCTTGACTGCCAGTTCCTTTTCAACTTCTGTTCTAAGGAAAACATACCAACTCTACCTGTCTGAATGCTTCGAGGCTGGTCCGGAACACTGTCCACTAACTCATATGGAAGACAAGAGTGCAAAGGACATCGAAAAACGAGTCGATGACTTCATCGACAGAGTCGAGGCACAGCCATTGCGGGGCGTGAAATACTCTCGGCCGGGATACCTCACCTCTGGAGGCGTGCGAAGTCGGTTTATCTTGTCCGAATTCGCTTTTTTTCTCAATTCAATCCCAGGTTCCATCTTTACGATGCTACAAATGCCCGAGGCTTGGCCGCGCATAACGCAGATGCTTGCTGCAGCAATAAACAATTCTGATCCGGCTCCGCTCATGGCTCTAATATATCGTCGTTACAGCGATCCCTCACCGACACCACAGCATGATGGATATATTGAAACTGGACAAGGAGAGTTGCTGCGATTAGCGATATTCTGCGGCGACGCGCTTCCTTATGTTGAGGGAGAGCAATTGCCTACGGCTGAAAGCATAGTCGATGATATTTTGGTGACGATGAAAACGTTGCCTCGTTTTGGGGCGACGTGAGTTATTCTTTCTCGATCGTTGGTCTTGAAATTTGACTCGTTTAGTGTCCATCTCATGGAGCAACATGGCGGCTGTCATCTTTGGCCAGGGACTGGAGCAGGTCCGAAGCGATTTACGGTAGGCACAAATACCTTTCTTGCTGATTTTTCTTTTTTTTGCTCAATAATCCGATAGGGACCGTTCAATGTCAGCTACATGATTTTGTTTCTCGTCGAAATGTCTGATGTTCATTGCAGAAAACTTTGACAACACCGGCGCTCATCGTCGCAAATACCCGTGAGTTTCACTCCTCCCTCTTATCTCAGTAAACTAAATGAGTGGTGTTTTGTAGATGACCCTATTACCCCGTACGACAGTGCGAAATTAGTAAAGAATACCATGGGAGACTCTGCTCGTCTCCTTGTCCAAGATGTGGCGGGTGAGCGGCTCCGTTACTCTCATGTCCATGTAACATTCATATGCTCAAACATCATAGGACACTCCTACCTCGCCCCAACAACATCTTGCGCTGCTCGAGTAATCAGCAACTACTTTGCAAAAGGCGTCATTCCGGAGGACGCAGAAACCTTTTGCAAGCGCGAGATTGGGAACTACTTCACTGACACTAGCGCTTTGCAAGCGAATCCGAAATTGGTTGCAGGGCTTCTTGGGTTGAAAGATTCGAGATAGCACTGGGGATTTGGTGTAAGTAAAGCAGTAAAGAAATAGAGTTGTAGATTCCCAGAATCCCGGAATTCGTACTTCCTGTTGTATAAAACACACACGCCGCCTCGTTCTCCCATTGCAATGCCTGTTCAAATTTTCTGAGGCTGAAAAAAATGCCTGAGATTCAAGATTTCACATCCGGAGATGGTGACGCAGTGACATCATCTCGGCTACGCAAGATGCTCTCCTCCCTCTTCCGATTCTTCACTGGCGCCTCAAGTGCATCCCAAGCCGATATCATGGCCGCTAAAGAACTTGTCGAGGTTTTCATCATCCACTGTCGATTGTTGCTCCTTTACTGACCAGCGATGGTCTGTCAGACTGCGATCAAAGATAACAAGATTATGATATTTTCTAAATCGTATTGCCCGTACTGCAAACGCGCGAAGGCTCTCTTTGCGAAGCAGTTTCCCGAGGAGAAGGCCACGGTCTTCGAGTCAGTTTGGTTGCAAAACCATCCTAATGTTCCGGTACGACTGATGACTTGAATTTGAATCTGTGCGTGCAGATTGGACGAGCGGGAAGATGGCGCGGCCATTCAAGGATATCTTGCTGAGAAGACGGGACAACGTACGGTGCCCAATATTTTTGTCAGTGCGTATCTATTCTGCTCTATCTTCGCCTCTTCGAATGCTCGATTTATGTATGGAACCGGCAGACACGAAGCACGTCGGTGGTAAACAGTTTTCTATGGAATCTCTTCGTGAAACGCTCATAATTACCTCAGGTAATGATGATACACAGGCCGCTTTCAAGACGGGAGAGTTGACGAAGTTGGTGAAGGCGTAACTTGGATTGGGAATTGTGGCCTTTACTGTCAAATGGATTTGTCTGTCGTTCACATAAATTTGAATTTGTTGTGGCCAGAAGAGAAGGAACTCAGCCAAGATTCACGTTGCGCTCTCAATTTCTCAACGGTATTAAGAGGGTGGATTCACGAACCATGTCGAAGAGTCGCGAATCGGCTCGCGATATTGTATAACGGATGCCGCGAACGAGGTGCGGATTCTCGGAAGGAGTGAACGGAAACCTGATACAGATATTGTACAGATATGCAATTTCGGGGACTGCGGGCATTGACAGCGAAACATAAGCAGGAGCAAAGCAAGTGATTCCAATGGCGACAGTCGTAGTACCTTACTACATAATAATCATTCAGGCAAAGAGGAATATCGGAGAGATTTACAACGCACATAGTTCGTGTAATCGTACACCGGATGAGTGTACTTCATGGTTTCGAATCGAAGCCGTGTTATATCCACCTCGTGTCCATTGGCCTCCTTTCTGATGAGTGCTACGAACTCGTCGCGCTTGACACGATCTTCCTCCGTTTCGCGAGCTGCCAGGGCATAGTCTTCGACATTGGAAGAGTCAACAACTGGAACCCAGCGCGTGGCAAAGAAGTAGCGACGTGCTGGAGCGCCGGGAGCCTCTGTTGTCGATTCAACGACTGAAGGACAGGTTAGCATGATCTGCGTAGCCTACATAAATACACATACATTTAATCGTTGGAACAGTTTTCCGAGTGTCTTCAGGAAGCCGCATGCGCCAACCTATGTATCTGCCAACATCCGCCAAGTAGCTGTCCCTGTCCGGGTTCGTCTTTAGATGCTGCGCATATCCCGGGTCTAGAGAAAGTGCAAATGCCCTGAGTTCGCCGAAACTCATCGAGTAGCCACTGAAGATGGCCTCTGGCGCTCCGGGAGTGTACAGCATGGCTCTAGTATTGTCGCGACACGCTGATCTCGCTGTCAGGTCACGTCACCACACGTCGCCGCGCCAATCAACGTCCAACGCGCTTTGACCACCCAGTTACTTTCAAGTTTCCTGCGTCTATATCCCATCTGCATCCTTCTTCCGTACAACCTCCGACTCCACAGTCTTCTCCCGCGCCTCTACAGCCTGAGCTTCAACGCGCTTCCGCATATCCATCCCTCCTTCCCATCCAACCCACGTTTTCCTCCCGACATGCGGGCCCCGCATCAAGAGTATCAACAGCTCTACCCCCCCGAAAACGACGCGGATGCCCGAGCTGAATTTATAGCCGTGTTCGACGTAGAGTTTGGTGCCTACGGCGGTGCCCATGACGGCGCCCTGCGAAATTGATGCTGTCGGTGAGTGCTGCGTGGAATGTTGTGAAGATTGAATGGACGAACGAGGAAGATCTGTTGGTTGGTGGGTTCGTTGACAGAATAATATAGGAGTGAGACGCACGGAGAGGAGGAGCACGGCGTTTAGCCTTGCGCGAGCCAGAGGAGCGATTCTGTTGGGATATGTCTGAAAGTATATTCTACGATTTTTTTGTGTCGACGAACCCGAATATATCCGCAGTCAACGAGACTTGGGTCGCTTGAACTCCAAGGTCCAGCACTATAAATTTCAACCATACATTCTGGACACTGGCAGGGATGGAGGAGGACGCACAGATGGTTGTGATCACGACGGCGGCGATGTTCAGTTCGCCCGCAAAGGTCTGGATGAGCTGCGAAATTATGACGAGCATGATTGCGACGAAGGCGGCCATCCAGGGGACCAGGCCGTCGATTAAGCGACCCACGATGGGGGCCATGGCGATTCCGAACATGCCGACGAGGCCGAAGAGGCCTATGACCAGACTGCAAGCATGTTGAGAATCGATGTAGAGCGAAAATTTGGAATGAGAAGCGAAATTCTTCGTGGGTAGTAGAGTATACGCACGTCGAATAATGATACGGCTCGCCACCTAGCAAGAACGTCATCGTGACCCAGAACCCGCTGAAGATGGCTGAATTCAAAAAGAGTATCAGACATCCTTGTATCAGCGCTGGCTCCGTGACGGCGAATTTTGCCATTGTTTTGACGATCTCAAGGTACGTGAGGTCCGGGTTTTTGGGTGGTGTGTTGGGTGTGATGAGGTAGAGGACTATGAGGAGGAGGTATTGGCCTAGAAATCATTAATCATCTTATGAGCGATTGAACTTGGTCTGGAGATGAAATTGAACAAATGTTTGAGAAAGGCGTATTCACCCGCTGTGCCGAGCCAGAAGATGTTGCGATAGCTGGAATATTGGGCGACTATTCCGGAGAGCACGCGGGCTAAGAGGACACCGAGGTATAGCCCCGCAAACACTAAGGATGGGGTGTTGATAATGAACAGGGTCATGGAGGTGAATGTGGGCTTTCATACCTATGGATATAAAACTCGCGCGTCGATTGGGAGGAGCTAGGTCGGCGGTGAAGGGGATTAATACCTGATTGATTCGTTTGTTAGGCTTAAGGCGGTCGAGACAAGGGACAAAGAGAGCGGCCGACCTGCGGCGTAACAGACCAGAACGCGATCAGGAAAGACAGCACTTCGAATACGACGAGAGAGCGGGTGATGGCCAGTCCAATGGTGAGTGAGCCGGAGGTAAAGATGAGGAGTAAGAGCAGTGGTCTTCGTCGTATTAAATCTCCTAGTGGTGAAATAAGAAGAAGACCCGTCGCGTATCTAGTCATTCGAATGAAATAATTGGGGGGAGTATAATAGATACCAACCCAGCTTGGACAAGCACCGGAATGCGCGAAACGCCGACATCATCTACATTGAACTCTTTTGCCAATTCGAGCAGGATAGGTTGGTTGTAGTAGAGATTCATGACTGCGAACGATCATCATTCCACGTTAGAAAAAAAAATGGACAAGATTTACCCGCTAAGATAAAGATTTGGTGTTCACATCACGGATCGATTATTTAGATAGTCGATACGCACTGAAGGTGCTAGCGCAAGCAAAGGCGATAGTTTTGCCATATCCGATCGGTTTCGGTGAGCCTTCTGCTGGAACGCGACATTGAGGCGGTATTGGTATGAGGCCAAAGTCGCGCTTTGAAGGACGGTCGGCGACAGGCAAGTCCGAATGCACGGGGGTCTCATTGACATTGGAATCGTTGGACATGGTGGTGGAACGCAAAAGCACTCGTTCGGTCAACCTTCGGTTCCAGAAAAAGTTTGTCGGACTCGGAACCGAATCGGACCGGGATGATATGTTTTTGCCGGGGCCAGAGGCTATTTTGGTCTCCAACCATCACCTCCTCCCGACTCCCAGGCAAGCTTCGAGTGTCGCAAAAGCGGGTTTCGCGTTGACGACGGTGTTCAACATGTTCGCTGTTGGAACATACGGAAGGGAGCAAGAGGCGAGTTTGCCGCGGCGGTGATCATGATACGAAGTGAATGCCGGACACCGCCACCACATACACTGTCACGATCGACCACGACGTTGTTGGGCGCGTAGTTCTGCAGCTGCGATGTCGAGCGCGGCCTACACACCACTCCCTACAACCACCAATGGCTATCCTCCCCGCCAATCCTCGCACGCAATCCTTTCGAAACTCACCCAGACTGCCCCGCCCACACGAATACGGCGTCTACTCATCTTTGCTGCTGTTCTCCTCCTCAGCTCAGCGCTTGTAGTCTACTTCACTTTCTCCCCTTCTTCTCTGCCTGATCTGTCTACACCGTGGTCCTCAAATTCAAACTCAAATTCAAACTCAAACTCAGAGTCTACATACACCGCTGACACTTCAAGTCATCCCAGCGACAATGTCTCCCCCTTCTTCCGCGACACCCACCCCGCCTTCCACGCCCGCCTCTTCCTCGCACGCGCCCAAGCACAAATAAAATCCCGCTCCCTCGACACCTGCAATGGCAAACTCTCCTCCCAGATGATCGACGCTTACCTCGACAACGCAGTCCCCTACTGCACTTCCCTCTCCCCCGCCCCACCACTCAACGCCTTCTCCCCCAACGAAGCAGCAATAACCTGCTTCCCCGCGGGCTCCGCCTCCCCGCGCTCCTCCCCGAACAACTGGTGGCCTTACCCGCAAGCCTTCTGCACCTCCCATTCCCTCGCCCATACACCTGGCTGGGGCGGCCCGGTAAGCGGCCGCGGTCTGTTCACGGGGCGGTGTAAACTGGGCGATCGGGGCACGCAGCTGAAGAAGGACATGGGCAGGGAGGTGTTTCTTGGCACCGAATTCGTGGAGGACGAGAAAGCCGGCTCCTCCTGCTCCGAAATGCTCGAACACCCTGTCTTGTTCGTCCCGCGGCAAGACAGATGGAACCCCTTCCACGTCGGGGAAGACATCGTCACCACCTTCCTCGCGCTCACTCTCTTCTCGCGTCTACCCTCTGCATCGTCTTCAGAGGTCTCCTCGATAGAGAAGAAGTTATGGGAATCCCCTCCGACCTCGGACTTCACGCAACTCGAACACGCGCTGCAACACACTGCCTCCCTCCAACTCATGTTCCAAGACGAGTATCTCCCCACCGCGTCCCTCTTTGCCCCGCTGTACGACAGAATCGGCGCGTTCAGGCCGAGGCGGATGGCCGCGGAGGGGTTCGACACGCCGTGCCTCACGCGCGCCTTCCACTCCGTCGGCGCCGGCGCGTCTCTGCTGAGCGCGACGGGCGTCGGAAGGCCGTTTACATGCGCCAGCGAGCTCGTCTGGGGCACGAGCATGTGGGTGCGGTGGATTTGGGGGCTTGACGAGGACGTGGCGGCGCTTGGTGCGTTGGGGAGGCGGGGCGTCGTTGGTAATGCTACGGTTAATTTGGACAGCCGAGCGCCTGTAACACAAAGAGTTGACGTCGGGGACGCGATACAGGTGTTGTTCTTGTCGAGAGCGCAGTTCGATGAGTATACTAGGTGGGTTGTGCGTCGTGAAAGTCACTCGTTCGATTGCTAATTATCTACCCTCTCTCAGACACTCCTCCCCGCACGGCGGTCTCACCGGCTGGCAAGACGCGCGGCATATCGATAATGAGGGTGCGCTGGTCGAGGGGTTGAGGAAGGAGTTGAGGGGGTTGTGTCGGGTGGAGACGGCGACGAGGGTTGGGGGTGAGGATGAGGACGAGTTTGAGGGTGAGCTTTTTGTTTTTTGATTTCGTTGCTTATTGCTTATCTATCTTTGCAGATTCCTCCTCCTCATCCGGCACGCACGACTGCGCCTTCACCGACGCGGACCGTCTACCCGAGGCCTGGGGGTTGAAGATCCACCCCCGGGAGGCACGAGCGTTGGGATTGAAAGCAGCTCCACCGCCGGGTGGTGCTGGTGCGCCGCCTCCCGCGGCGCAGGGACACGGAGAAGCGGGTGCCAACGAGGGAGGAGAGGGTTCAGCGAACGACCGCCGTTCACCTTCATCCCCAAATTCAAATTCCCCTTCACCCCCAACCCTCTCCCCCCGCTCCCCGCACCCCCGCGCCCTCCGCTTCTCCGTCCTCGACCCCACGACCGCCGCGCTGCCCCTGCAGCTCGGCGCCGTCGGGCGCGCGGACGTGGTGATCAGCGTGCATGCGGGGGCGTTGGGGTTGATGTTGATGATGCCCACCGGGAGGGCGAGTGTGGTGGAATTGATGACGAGTGGGGCGATGGGGGTGAGTGATTTTTTAAAAACTTTTTTGGCCTTTCTTTCGAACCCTCGCTGGCGTTTGGGATGACTTTGTTTGGGTCTTTTTTCTTTCTCATTCGGACGTTTTCTCTCCTTGTTTTTCTCTCTGCTGTGTTGTCTTGTCCTTGGCGGCTTGGTGTCGGGTGAAGTGGACACACAATCCGCCCACTCTTCGCGGACTACGATCTCCGCCACTAGTAGCCGCACTTTTCCTGGCACGAGGCTTTCGGATGGTCGGCATATACTCATTCTGCACACGCCCAGCTGCCCGTGTTCCCGTTTCTTCTCCGTTCCTATTCCGTCTCCCGTATTTCCGCTCTACCCGTTTCCCGGACGTGCTCCTTCCTCTCCTTTGTACTCGTCTTCCCGTGCACCCGCGCTACCGTCTAGCCGTTGTAGCGGTACCTGCGTTGTTCTTCCGCTTTGCCTTCGCCTTGTCAGCCGACCTTACCCTTACTCATCCGAGCATCCGTTTTTTCTGGATGTACCCATTCTTGTGACTCTCGTCATCTTCCCCTTCATCCGCATAACCGCTTTGCCGTTGTAGCGTTCTTGCTGTGCGGTTGGCCATTCCATCCTATGATCGCGTCCCCGTCCGCTTAGCCGTTCAGCCTTTCTTCCGTCCTTCAGGCCACCTTTTTTGTGTTACATCTTCTTTCTTCCTTCTTCCTCTCTCTCCTCATCGTCAACACGTAACTGACCATCCTCCCTTTCTAAGAACTGGCACTTCCACAACATGGCACACATGCTCGGGATGGAGTACGTCCGGGTCGACGTACAGAGGACCGTCGATGTCGGGAAGGTGGTGAAAGCGGTGCGGGAGGTCGTGGAGAGGCGGTTGGCGAAGTGATTCGCGATTTATGTAGGTAAGTACTCAGGGGGTAGTAGTTGGTGAGGGGTTGGTTATGCGGAAGGAGCGGAAGGAGTTATGTTGTTCTGACGCGTCGGGTCGTAATACTCATAGAGGCGGTATCTATCTAAAAGTACGCGGTTAGCGGCTGTACAACGTATATTCACGATAGTATAGTGTGTATTTATGGGATTCATATGTATTGCTCTTAGAGCTTGCTAGGTTATATTGCCCTTGTCCGAAATCGACTGCGTTACGGCGATAATATTAGTGATTCCAACTCCATAATACAAGTAAACTATGTCGCTCTGAAGTCACCGTAGACGAACCCATCCAGCCTAAATTCCAACAATATGCCCGAATCGTTCAGACTGAAACGGAGCTCATCAGCGAAAGAAAGATAAGAAAGGGACAAGGTGGCTGACCAAGTCATCATCCTCGCACGCGTCCTCCGCCATTGAAGCACCCGCTCTCCAAGATTTGACTCTGGTACCCCAGCCGTGCAGGTCCGACGGGTTAGCCGGCTCGTCCTTCTGCACCGGGGCGGACCCTCTGCGCTTACCCACCATGACATTCAGGGCACCGATGAAATCAGCCTGAACTCAACGGCAGGCATTGTCGCGGCAGAGGCGGTACAAGGCATCGAAGAGAGTCCCCGAGCGGCTGCAGCGACCGTGGAATTCATCACTCGTGTGCGCTGGGCCCATGTGCGCGTCGCGGAATTGAAATCGTGGGCTCGGCCAGCTGGAGGTGTACATGATTAATGACGCTAAGCGAGGGTTGGAAAAAGCTTACACTGAGCAGAAGAAGTTTGGAAGGGGGGAATGATATTAGCGACGGATTTTGGTGGAGGAACATCGACGTACCGAGTGAAGTGAGGCAAGGAGCAATGTCACGCATGTCACACCCTCTTATGCGGTGATGCGACAAACAAGACCAACGTGTCGCGTCGCGTCGCGTTCAGCACGCGTGATTCATAACTACAGAATTGAGGCGACGTCACGCAAAAGAAAAATCTGTGTCAAATTATAGTTACAAGAATCTTAGCGTGCTCTTTATGAGAGCTGACTAGCGCTGACTAGCTTTACCGCATGTTGCAAACTTGAACATTGCTTGAACATCAATTTCTCACGGTTGAAAATTTCAGTTCACATTTTGCAGACCATGATGCGAGAAGAAAAGTCGCATTTGTACCCTGTAAAACCCACTTGCAGTCTAAAATAACCGACATCTATCTTTCCGATTTTTACAATGACACCGCAACTGCCAATCTTTTGTTCGGCGCCCTGTAGCCAGCCGTGTACCCATGATGAATTTAGTTCAGCTCCCAGGGAGTTCATCGATGGTTCATCAATCACACGACTCGATGATGGAGATTTTCGAAAAGGCGCTTCTCGACATGGACCTTGAGAGAAGTTCGGTATGGATCACTATATTTCTGTATACCACGGGGTTCTCATGAGCTCAATGTAACTCGAGTGGCAAGCTCCCTGTTCCCTTTGCGTAAGCTTCTTAGCACAGAGTTATTACTGCGTTTCATTTCTTTCTCTAAATAATACATCGTCTACGAGATGGCATATTGCGACACGAATTATTCTGGGTGTTTATGCTACAGATTCTGGCGCCTCAGAAATTCTTCTGCATCGCTCGATGCAACAGTTCTAATCATCAGTGCATATGCCGCATGACCACCCCTTCCTCAGCCTCAATCCGTGTCGATGCACCCCGCACGAAACCCTCCTGCTTCTCATGAGATAGTTGCTCCAACGACAACTTCTTTGTCTCCGGTAGCAGTAACGTCGAAAAGACGCCGGTGAACATGAAGAACGCCAGGATCTCCAGGCTTTGATGTTCGAATGAGTCAACATCTGCGAATCCGAAAACGAGAACATGACATACATATGCGGAACGAATGCATTTGGACCGCCGATGTTCACCATGCGAGAAAAGCCGACCTGTGCATTCGCAGAGTACATCAGCCCAACCAAATTGTCTCTTATTGGATTCGAATTCAATCTCACCTGCGCGACGATGGCGCCAAGCTTCCCGCAGGCCGCAGAAATGCCCGTTCCTGTCGAACGGTACCGCGTAGTAAAAATTTCGGCTGGAATCACGAAGGTTGTAGTATTTGCTCCAAAATTCTGAAAGAAGTTGCTGAGGCAATAGAGGAATACGAAGGCGTTCTTCCCCGCTGTTGATGAAGTGAGTTTGTCGTAAGCAACGCCTGCGATGTTCGATTCCATGAGCCTGCATTTTGAGCAGCACCTGAACGTTCCACTCACCCATGACAATAAACAGAATGGTAAGAGATATGAATCCCATGAGTTGAATGGGCTTTCGACCCACTGAGTCGATAAACAAGAATGTCGCGTAGTATCCAGGAATTAATCCAGCAACTGAGAGGATCAGGTTCCCTACTGTTACGTTGTGTAAGTTATCGTAGACAGCTTGAGTGCCTGTCGTTAGAGGCGTTCCGAATCCAATAGCTTGCAAGATAATGGAGGAATTGAGACCAAGCCCGTAAAAGGCAATCTGGTCAAGTTCAACATTTACGTAAGTTCAACTGGAACGCGGTAATGTAGATAGCGCACGTCTAAGGCAAACCAAGAGTACGCAGTTCCTAAGAGTATTTTGCCGTTCTCCCATTTTCCGAAGTAGGTTACGAAATCGGACCAAGAAGCGCTCGGAGAATCGACGCGTTGGAGGATGATGGAGTCGCGGTTGCAGTGTAATCGTCCGGTGGAGACAGCTTCGTTGAGATCCTCAGATGCACGGAGAACATTGCGCTCAATATCCATGGTGAAGCGTGGCGTCTCGGGGACCGTTAGGCGGAAGTATAAGGCGATCACTCCGGGGATACACCCGAGGCCGATTGCCAAACGCCACATATAATCGAGCGATAACAGATGGCCGACATCTGGCTCTGCGAGTATCCGGTTCTTGAAGGCAATAGTGACGATATAGCAGACCAAGACTGCGGCGAAATTTCCCCAGCCCTGCGCTGCGAAAACTCCGGTGATCATTCTTCCTCTAATGCGTGTGGCGGAGAACTCTGAAGTGATCGTGGCAGTTAGAGGATAGTCGCCACCTATTCCCAATCCCATCTTATTTAAAAATAATAAGAGCAGATAGATGCAGAAGGACAGAGACGCACGAAAAATCGCCAAACAACGAGGACGCCCACGATATTGATGGCGTAGTTGCCTGCCGACAATGCTTGCGCGAACGAACCGACAACTATCACCATAATCTCGGCACCCCATAACTTTTTTCGGCCTACCACATCTGCTAGCCAACCAAATAATAGCTGACCAACTAGAGTGCCGACAGGAGTTGCGACTTTGACTCCGAGGTCTTGATTTACGTTTAACTGGGGCAAACCACCAGGCGTTTCTACACCAAATCATTAACGAATACCAGACATAGAGGTCTCGACTTACTCTCGCCGTACACGTAGCCTATCATGGTGGCCGCTATATTTATGACGAAGATATCATACCTGCAAGATGCGTAAATTGTATAGTAAAGAAAATCCAAAGCCCCGAACATACGCATCGGTGAAGAACCCAATTCCCGCCGCCATACACACCCGAAAATGAAACCAGCTTCAATATATTGAGAAATAGGGCCATGAACAGTGTGAACATCGAACGCACGAGAAACCGGCATTGTCCGCGTCTGCAAGAGCCGCGCGCCGACGACCGTCTAAGACATATTGGATCTGGCCACCCTTGGCGGAGGAGCCACTGTCGAGGTCAGGCATTGGGGACAAGCAGAGATGGGAACCGAAAGCGGAGGAACTGGCATAGATGTAGTTTTGAACTGTTGGTTGAGAATTCGGCGCGAAGCCGGCGTCGGATCACAAGCCGATTGAGGTTGAATTGAGACAGCTGTGGCAATGCACGCTTTTTAGAGGTTCTCCATCATGTCCTCCGACGCTCTCACACCCCACCACTGCTCTTCATTGGCTCGTATCGAACAGAGAAGGTTGCCTCTTCATCTCAGTTCCAAATCACGCCCCACGTCCTGTCTGTTCAAACCTGTTCAAACGCACTTCGCTGGCGCGTTTCTCTCCAAACTTGAAGCCCTTTGCTCGTCGAAGCTGCGCTCCACTGACACGTTAGATATCAAAGTAAGGCCATCTCACGTCGACTTCCAACGTTTTTTTGGTATACTGTCCAATGCCACCCTCGGTCTTCGAATCTCTAAAAATAAGCACTCTCCGAAAGCACCTGGAATTTTCTCTCAACGAGCTACTTCATGATACAAACTGGGCAATTGGCTACTAACTTCCAAGACAAAATAACTTTCTTGCGGTCCATTGCTCAATGCAGTATACCCGCGGCGCACTTAACCAAGAAGCTGATAATAACCTACCAGTGGTCTGGTGATCGACAAGGAAGACTCAGTATTTATCTCAGAATTTTAACCACCAATCCTCACCAGCTTCGCAGGTCAATCTGTCAGTCCAACTCTTTGATATCATGATTTGGAGGTGATGTGAGTCTCCAACACGTCCTTATCACTCCAGCTGAGAAACTTCTGTAGCGAATGATTGTCTCACACCGTTTCCTCGACCAGCACGGGAGTCACCTACTCGTATCTCTCAGTGCTTCTCGCTGACCGGATAACTATGCCAGCGCAGTGGCCCTCCGACAACCGACGAGCCAACGGTCGTCGTTTGTTCGGGAACTTCTGTGAGGCTTAGAGTTATATTTTCTTCTCGTGGATCGTGTCTCGCGCTGCGCTCCGCGTGCAGGAAAATTTTCCCAGCTCGATATCAGCAGGCAGCGATTATAAGAAACGAACCCTTGCCCAAGTTACCGACATCTCATGATGGCCTCGCCTCCCACTCCGCAAATGCTGTGAGCGTGTCGTCTGCGCCGACCTAGCGAACAAACTGACGAACATCCAGGCTGGGTCCGTTCTACTTTGGGGCGTTGTTCAATACTTTCTTGTATGGGGTGAGTACACTTTCCTACATATTATGAAAATATTCAGATGATATTTGATTGCAGGTTCTCATTGTCCAGGTATGCTCGCTCTACTGCTCGCTCTTTTTCAAACGATCTTTGAACCTGTATTTGAGGTCATCTACTACTTTCAAGGATACAAGAAGTCTGTCGTCTCCGATAAAAATCTCTCGGGTCCAAGTGTTAACATTTCTCACCCAGAGATAAGACATGGCTTCGTCTCTTTGTGAGTGAAACACAGAGACTGCTTGCTGTCCAGAATATTGACGCGCGGCAACAAGGTGTTATACCTATTTGTTGTCGAAACTGTGAACACGGCAATGTGCATGGGTATCGTTTACGAGCCGCTTGTCGGCCAATTTGGTAAGTCACCATTCCATGCACTCAAGTGTAATCGGCTCAGAATCTTCAAGGAACCGACAAACCCATGTCGGTCTTTCCATCCTGTGCGTGAACTACACTCGTTAACTGAATACAAAGCTCACTCGCAGCTACCATGCAGTGCTTCCTGCTCGTCAGTGATTTCTTTTCCTGTAGTCGACACTGATTTAACGGGGGATATTCAACTCAGAACCCATTCTGGAGGTACGGTGACATACAATCTGCGGGAATACTTATCAAAATCGACCGCCACTGATCCCTCCCATATTTCAGGTAGCCGTCTTTGTGCCCGTACAGCTGTTCTACGCTTGGAGAATTCGAATAATCATGCGAAATTACTTGGCCCCTGCCGTTATTTGCATGTCCTCGTTGGCTTCGATGGGTACGTGATCCATTTCTATCGCATCGACGAACTTTCACGGCTGACGATAATATCTGTTCTCAAGTCAGCGCTATTTGGACGACGGTGCTCGTCGCTCAAGTCAAGATTTATTTGAAGAAGCCTCAGGTCGACACGACTGCTCTTATTTGGTCTTGCACCGCTGCAGGTATGTCGACTTTTGGTGCGGAAGAGAAGATAGCTAATGGGAGTGCCTTCAGGCGCGGATATCGTGATAACAGGGTCTCTCATTTGGAGTTTGGTGCGGCAGATTTTATATGAACAGAATGCACTCTGATTGCAAAGCAGAGGACGAGGAAAACAGGTTGGTATATATTGGTGACTCCAGTAGGACATACTGACTTGTCACAGGCATTAGAAGTACGGATGATATAATCGAACGCATCATCCGAAGTAAGTGCCTATTATGTATCATCTATTGAGTTCCTGGCACCAACTCACGTATGTTATAAGATGCTATTCAAACGGGCGCCATAACTGTTGCTTTCACCCTCTTGAACAGCACGCTCTTTGTTGGCCTTTCCAACAGTACTTTGTGAATATCGATCTTCAATACGCGCATCCGAGCTCATTCAAATGCTCTTGTTCTCTCTCTACAGGAGTACGTTTCTCCTTGCTTTATATCCTACAGCAGATCTGATGATGGATTCAGACTTTGTATTCGACTTCGCAATTCCAAAACTTTACAGCAATGCGTTGGTTTCGACTCTCAATGCGCGAACCGGAACAACCGATGGCGGAATGATGGAGTTGCGTGGAACACGGGCTACGCCGCAGAATCCCCTTACTCTTAGCGGGGTGCGTCTCCGTTGTTCGAGAAATCTACGATGATTGAATCTCTCTCAGTCAAGCCGAACGGGCCAAACAGGCTCGTCAGGGACGCACGTCGTTTCTACCGGAGATGTGGTGTTTGCCAGAAATTCCGTGAGTCCCTACGAAGACCTTCTCGTGCCAGTTTACTGTATTGACACCCACCAGAACCACGACCTCTTTCTCGAAACGAAATCTGATATTCTTGCTTTGGGTACAAGCAATGATCATGATAATGTATCCTACTTCGGGAACAAGTGAGGTGGGGGTGTTACTGTAGCTTTTTTCATGTAGGAACGGCGGCCTGGGAGCTCTTGTGTATATACAACTTGAATTTGTAGTTTATCGCGTCGTTTGCGCACCGTACGGTGCGTACTTATTAAGCAATGAGGCAGGATCCGAGTCATCTTTTTCGCTGGTCCGAAATTGTAAGAGAAGGTGCTATGCTGGAATCAACCAGTCTCCTTGACGCTGCACGCGTATAAGCAGAGGAAAACCAGTCACGCGACAAGTCAAAATTGAACTTGGTATCTGGTGCATTGAACGAGCAAAGTTTCATGACGTGGAATAAACGTATCTGCTATTCAAGCGTGGTTCTCGGGTGACCGATTTAGACGCGACGCGTCGCGTTGGTCTTGTTTGTTCTAACGTGACATACGCCACACACTCCCCGCACTTTGCCAATGCTCGTGAATCGTTGCGTTGTCCTTGGGTCTAAGTTCCTTCTTCTCATACAGCGCCCACCTCTTTCTCGATGTAAACCCGTTTCTCGACCCCCCAAGCACTGCTGACCTGATTTTCTTATTCCTCTTCCCGACAACTGGCCTGCTTCAAGTTATCGACACCGACACGATACGCACCTGAGCCAGGCGCAGACTCATGATCGCAACAGTCGCTATAGCCGCTCGAGGGACCGACTCGCCCTCCCTGCCGCCTCCGCGCGATAGTGCTAGCGGCTGAGACTCAAGGTCGTTTTCGATTGGCAGACTGAATAGCGTGGCCAGTGAGCACCGAAGTCCAATTGCTTTGGAGGGTCGAGCAGCCATTCGTCGGACCCGCAGAAGGCTCACGCTGGCGTTGCGTGCCAGTTCCCAAGTTCGAGACAAAGTTTCGCATCGCACCTTTCATCGTCGTCGTTAGTGCCTTGATCGTGTACCTGCTTTTGCTCGTAAATCGTAGATACAAAGTGTGTCGTTACCAGTATCTTATTGACAAGCGTCTTCAACGTGCAGGCCGAGACTGCGAGCAACGAGTGCAGTCGAGCTGAACTTTGTATTCGGAGTTCTGCCTTGACTATCGACGATCGGAGTCTTTCTCTCACGACGTGTGTGGATGGATCCAGAGGGGGAGGAGCATCGATCCAATCTTCATAGCTGGGCTTGAGACGCGGATAACATACTATACAGTATTATTTGTTTCAATTTCGAGTCAGATTTACACTGAAAGCTGGTCAGCGAAAAGAGGCCCTCGCCGACGATTCTCAAGACTCACTATTCTGGTAGTCAGCAGCCAATAACCTAAAAGAACCTCCATGAGCTCTTCTCCAAGAAAAAGAACAACAAATGGGCTTATGAATAAAACCACTCACAATTCCAGCACAATCTCTGGCGGTATCCTATCCATCAGCTCCCCCACGGGAATATCGTCCTTCGGGCCCGCATTCGCATAATAAGACTTGAAGCTCATATATTCGAGCAGTTTCTCGACGATCACGCCGCTGGAAGGGCAGCAGTCAGATGAGGGGAGGGACAAACAAAGGCTGAAATCAAATAGAGCAGAGGCCCTTACCGTTGTTGGACGGGACAAGTGCGACTGACGGCCTCAGAGTAGTTTCCTAAATCACCCTCCGAGTCTCAGTGGCCCGCAATTGCGATTGTGAATGGCATCGCCGGAAGGACAAGCGTACCAGATGTATCCAACATATCCTGCATAGTTTCGCTGGCATTGGCGACTTTGCGTTGGACGAGGAACGAGTAGCCGTCTTCGCTGACTATCTTTACCCAGTCGTCGTCCGACGCGGCCTTCTGTGAGATGCCCAGCGCGTCAGTTTGTGTGCTGGCCTAGATACAAACGAGTTATTACAGTCATTTCAACGTCCGCCATCGTGTTTGACGCGTCTCAAGACCGGGGGTCCACAAGAGGTGAAAGGCAGAAGACAAAAGACAAGAATTACGTGATTGGTGCTTTGGCCTTCGCTTCGCGCTTCAGCTCTCGAAAGAGCACGATACAGGGTAGAAGTCAGTTATTAACCCTACAAATGCGTATATACAGTACATCATAACAGCACATGAGTGGGATATGGAGTCCGGCGCATATAAAATCTCCAAAAGCAATCAGCCAAGACACATCCCACTAAATCTCTCCTTCCTCGGCCAAGGAGCGGGTGTCGCTCCCCCCCGCGCACGCCAACGAACACCAAAAAGCATTCACCCTCGGCGTCACACTCATACTCGATCCCACCTCCCTCTCCTCCCTCCACCCCTACGCCACACTAGACCGTCTCATGCCGCTTCAGCCCCCCCGGCCGTACCCTCCCCCCACGAAACGCAATCCGGTCCGCCAGCCTCTCAACCTCGTCATTGCTCCCCGTATCATCCAGCGTCTTCTTAATCAAGAACTCCATACTCAGCCCCTCGGACGGGTCGCGCCCCGGTATACGCATAGACGGCACCAGAGGCGACGGGGCTGGCGAGGAGGACGGCGAGGTGCCTGGGGAGGGCGGGGGGAGAAGGGGGATGCGTTCGTTGAGCATGTCGGATCGCCGTCTGTGTTGTGCGTTAAAGGAAAGCAGGTAGGGACGGGGAGAAGAGAGACTCACGCATCCTCGAAGTTGTGTATACTCTGCCGTATCTGTCCCTGCACCCCGAGCCCCTGCGATATAGCAGCCATGCCCCCCTCTCCCGCCTCCGCGTTCACCAGCTCCGAAGCCGACTCTGACTCCTCGCTGTACACCAGAAATCAGTATCTGCGGGCACGATTAGGCGCAGGACGTACCGCAACAGCTGGAACACCCTCTGCATCCTCCCCACAGCAATAATCTTGCTCTTGATCTCCTGCCGCCGCCGTGCTACCTCCTCCGGCGTGCTCAGCCCTGTATCGACGCATTGTAAGAACAACAAGAGAAGAAGTGCGCGGTGCAGCACTCACCCAAAGTCCTCGCCGTCCTATCCCTCATCTCCGCATCCCCATCCGCATCCGTCTTCCTCCTAATGCTGCTCCTCTTCGACTGCCCATCCGCATCAACGACCCCATCCTCCTCCATTGCCCCTACCCCTTCGGAATCAGAGTCTGACTCCAGCTCCTCCTCGGAGCAGATCGACAGGATCGCCAGAAGCATTTCCGTGACTGTGTGTGGTGTGAGCAGAGCAATCGAGGGTACGGAGGCAGATATCATCGGAGGCATTTTATCGAGAAGGGAACAACTCACTCTTCGCGCCGACGAAAGGTAGACTCCATGTAAATGCATTTTGGAAATTTGGCAGCCAGTAAGGATGCGGGCTCGCGTTGTATTGTCGTATCGTGATGTTTTTGTTGGCGTACTTGAGGATGGCGCCGCGGTTGTGGTAGACGTCGAGGTAGTTGGGGGCCTGTCAGAGGGAGAGACCTGTTGAGAGGAGGAGCCTCGATCAAGCGAACGGGAAACTCACGGAGAAAATGGTGATAACGGAGGGAAACTTTTTGGTGGGAGTTTTCCGGTGCATCGTGTATCTGCACCAGACATGAGTCGAGGTCGATAGAGATAGTATCGTATCACAACGTACCCGGCGTCCTGTGCCTCGTGCCCACGGATGATCCCCAGCAGCCCGTTGCGCTCAAGAAACTGACATGCCGCAGCGTATGTGAAGAAGAAACTGCACCCCCGCGTCGCATTGTGCAGAAAAGTCGCCCCCGCAGGGACTTGTCGCTCCTCCTCGTGCCCAAAGCCCGCGATGGGATCGCTCCACAGCAAATCGCACAGCAGACCCCTGCTCCCCGGCTCTGCGAATCGATTCAGCGCCTGTATATCCGACAGCTGAACGAGTTCGGGTGAGAGGCCGCCGTGGACACAGAAGAATCTGCCATCGACCAGGGCAGCAACGGGGAGGGCGCGGAAGGACGCGGTGCACGCGTCATACACGCGCTCCGAGTACTTGTGGAGACATTCACGCTTGAAGGTGAAGTACTCCGTGAGGTGTTGGCATTCGTGGTTACCGCGAAGTAAGGTAAATTTGTGGGGAAACCAGAGCTTGAGTGTGTAGAGGTAAAGTAGACATTCGATGCCGAAGCAGCCTCGATCGACATAGTCGCCCAAGAAGAGATACGCGTTGTCTGTGAGAGGCCCGCCGACATCGAAAAGTTTCATGAGGTCGTACTACATCGAATAAGCATCGTGTGAGTGGAGATAGACAACGACGCACGTATTGGCCATGAATATCACCGCAAATCGTAACCGGACCTTGTACTTCGACCATGTTGGGCTCAGATGCAAGTAGCTTTGTTGCGTTTTCGAGGATATAGAGTGCATGTTCTTCGGTCAAACGACCTTCCCGAAAGAAGTGGTCTCTGAGAATGCGGACGTTTGGTTTAGACGCGCCAAACTCGTCGAGCGCGAAGAACTCTGCATCGGATAGTCGGTGTGTCGCTGGCTGGGGAACCTGGCTACAAACGTCAGAAATATCTCACATAAATGAAGCAATATTCTTACAGACTTGATAGGCCGATCGCGGGTGTTGGTAGAGAGAGAGTCCATTAATGTTTATCTCTGTGTCATTCAAGGCCTAATCATGACTCAACATAAATAATCATCAATAAAAGCTGTTGAATTTCAAGAAATCAACAGCAGACGCAAAAATAGTCTAGAACTTCAAAAGAGCATCTGCGGCATATATTCAATTGCAACGCTCTCAGAATCGCAAACTGTTCGGAGTTCGAATCAATTTTCAACAAGTTTAAACATGACATCAAATTCAACTTCTTGAAGTTCGCTAACTCTGAGTCGAATCGGAATCCAAGTGATTATCCAGAGGACTTGTGCCAGGCGCCATTCAGAGTTGAAATAGATATTTGTTTAGCTCTTTGTAGAGATTAGCCACGTCCAAGAACGAGACATCAGCATGTAGAGACCTAATTTTTTGAACTCTTGGTGTTGAACTTGGAACTCGGTACTCGGTAGTAATTCGAAACTGCCGCAAGTAAATTCTGAAAGACCAGTTGGGACATTCGGAGCCTTCAATACCGCAGCTGGCCGAACCCATAAATCGTTGTATATTCAGCCTAGATCCTCATTCACCTATATTCTGCCAGAATCAGTCTTAGGTGGATCCCAGCCTGAGTAAAAGACCGAAGCAACTTACCCTGTTCAAATTACCATCCATCCAAGTAGCACCCGCGCCGATCACCATTCAGTTATTCAGCATAACCCTCTCTATCATCATCTCCAAACTCATCAACCTCATCTGCGCATCCGCCTTGATCTCTTCCCTTGAAAGCACACGATCAAGCCTCCCCCACTCATCCTCCCTCGCATACTCATCAATCCCCGCCCCGTTCACCTCCGCATCCCACCACTCAGGAAGCATCCCCACACGCATAACCCTTTCCATCCACCCCTTAAACTCCATATTCTGCAGCTCCGGCGAAACGCTACGCGCATTCGAATGCGCGTTAAGCCGCAAGAGGCGATAGGCATTCACCAGTTCTTTGTAGATGCGTTTCGGGTCTTGTGCAGTGTATCCGAACATGGGATCAAAGAATTTGGTGTTCATGGACATGGGAATTGAGCCACCGGGGTAATCAGGATGAAACATCTGGCCAAAAGGAGAGAAATGCGGCCGCGGAGAGCTTGACGGTGCTGGGCCCGTTTGAGCGTTGGTGGTCAGACGTTTGCATTCTTGTTTATGTGTGGGCCAGTCCTATATTTTCAGAATGTCAGACTGAAGCCATCAAGCAGGCTTTGAGTTGTAGTAGCCCATCGCCAGACCTGACCTTTAATTGACACTCGCTCCCGCAATAAAAACGTTGCTTGCACCGCGCACATTGACTTATTCCTGATATATTGTCAAAAAAGACCGGTGGGAGTGAACAAGAAAAATGTGAGGCGCACAGACCTTCCTCCTTACACTCTGCTGCATTGCATTCAAATTCGCCCATAGTCGATGTAGTGGCCAAGAGCAAGAGGCGTGGTGTGAAATGATGTGAAATCAGTTGATCAAAACATACTCACGGTTGAGTTGCGATCGAGTCTCGCCGAAAATGGTTCAAAATTGCTGATGAATTATATTCCGTCGAGGAAATGGATCTGCGGGAGCGGTGTGGAAGGGTGAGATGGCCGTCAGGTCGACTTCCCCTTCTTCCCCATGTTTCCTCTTACTTCATTTGGCATCGGCAATCGTACGGTATATTTGTTCTGTACGTAGATAGCCAAATACGACGCTTCTTGATCCCAAACCACCACGACCGACACGACTAGTGACTTGAGCGCTCCACCGAGGGCGAGTCGTCAGTGAAGACCATTCAACAGAGGAGCACATTACTCCTACAGATCCGCATTTCCCATCCCGACGCGTACTCCGAGCCTCTGCGCCACTTCCGTACTTCGAGCCTCTCTTTACCTTCTACGCCTCGACGACTTTCTGGGGACGTTCACCTTCGTTTTCCTTTCATCCCTTCAGCCCAACGACCGGACTCCCGACCCACATTTCTGTCTACCAGCATCGAACTCACATCTGCGACAGCGGCTTTCGCCAATTTTCCCTTACAAGCACAG
Source organism: Favolaschia claudopus (assembly GCA_037176885.1). Lineage (NCBI taxonomy): Eukaryota > Fungi > Basidiomycota > Agaricomycetes > Agaricales > Mycenaceae > Favolaschia > Favolaschia claudopus. The sequence goes on from JAWWNJ010000007.1 coordinate 2,160,291, forward strand.
AGACAGAAATAATACACGTTGAATTCAGAGTTGATGCGAGTTTAAAATTCTAGTTATCAACTCTCCAACCCGAAACATCAAATTTCATCAAACCTCAACTTTGAGCGTAACATTCAACGTCTCAAACAAAGGGAATTGCCCCGCCTATTAATAGCCACGAACATTTCAGTTCAAACCTGATATCCGACGAACATAACAAACACTCACCCCAACCAAACTCAAATGCGCAACCCCAAGCTGAGCCTTCCCAGCGGGCGCGAAGGGCGGCACCGTCACCGTAAAATTCTGATGCGGCGGCCTCGAAACACCGGTGTGGAATTCTGGATCGTAAGGCCCATTGTAAAGAACGCTGCCCAGGACGTCCGTCGGCGGTGGGCAGGTCGCTGCAGGAGAGGAGCCGCAAGAGAAGAACCCTATGACGACAGCGACTTCTGTTGAACCAGTGAGGGAGTCCTTTGAATCATTTCAATTTTTGAGTCAATACTTTCAGATGTTGAGTGAGCGTGAAACGTACCGGTCGATCTATCTCCACTGTTAGGTTCTGTCCAGGGTGTACAGTCGTACCATCCTGAGGAGCCCCGATAACGGCGCGTTGTGCCAAAGCAGCGGGGGCAAACAGGGCACCGAGAGCGAGCAGACTGAAGAGCTTCATGGGAATTCAAGTTGCTTGGTGGGAGGGAAGACGGCTAGTTTGAAACTAGACTTTCATGCCCGTGTTCAATTTATACCCTACGCGGAGACCTGTTTACATCATCGACCGTCCTAGCCGCCATAACTTAATGAAGGCTAGAATGAAACAGGGCGTTTCATGCCCGCATTCATCCGCGGTTGGAATTCTCCAAAATCAGATTACACGCGAGGCAGTGAAGTTTCATGCAAGCCTCATTCAATTCGAACAAGACGCAACATGGCCCACAGCGCCGACTGCAGTGGTTGTTCAAATTTATTCGCAAGGACATTCACGCCCGCCCAAGTCTGAAATTAAACGGCGGAAACAATCGGAACGACCCCGACGCATTTGACGCATCAGCCGTAAACTCGTAGATAATTGAATCGCTAGTCAAAACGTTTGAACATTAATCTCATACATTGTTATACAACATAGTCCATGGGTCAACATTATTTTCTCGTGTCTCGGAGACTCGGATTCCGTGAATGATTATGCTTGTTCAAGCCACATTCACCGTAATATTGAAAACCTCATTGAACGGGAACGGACCCGCCTAGCCATCATAAATTAGACGAAGGATTTCCAAGAATAAATGAAGCCTTAGGCTCAACATACCCCGACCAAACTCGAATGCGTGACAGCAATCTGGGCCGGCCCACTCTTCGCCGTGGACGGAATCGTCACAGTGAAATTCTGGTGTGGAGGCTTGCTACTCGAGACGTTGGTGTATTGCGGGTTAAAGGGCCCGCTGTACAAAATAGACCCCAGCACCTCGGACGGAGACGGGCAAGCACTCGAGTTGAAGTCGACACAGGATAGGAATCCTATTCCGATACCTACTTCGGTGGATGGGGTGAGACTGTTCTAGACAAGTGGCAAAGCATATTAATGGATAATGCGAGTGAAAGAAGGCGAGGTTTAAACGCACCGGTCGATCAATTTCGACAGTAATGTTCGAGCCGGCTTGTACAGCTTCCCCGGGTAAAGGAACCCCGATGGAGGCCTTCTGCGCATATCCAGCAGTGACCAGTATGGTGCTGAGTGCAAAGAGCTGGGTAAATTTCATGCTAGGAGGAGGTTAAGTCGAGTGAGCAGAAGAGTTGGGTGGATAGCGGTGGTTAATTGCAAGTTCAGAAGCGGCATTCGATGTTTTAACCCACTCCATCTTACTTCCGAACCTTCATTACATCACATCTGTGGTGCTCACTGCCAACCGGAACGGAAACATAGCTCGCAGAAGCGTCGCGGCATAGCAAAGCTCCAACAACGCATCGTCTCCGCGTGTGGGTCATGACCTCGTCGAGATATTCATAGAGCTCTCGCTCGCAGAATCCCACTGTAGCTGGCGTCAGAAGGGAGCAGCCTGCGACGAAGAGAGAACTGGCAAACGTCTGGTGACAGTGCATGTGTTGTGGGGGATCAACGGCGGAAAGCAGCCGAGACTCCACCTTACCCCAACACATCGAACTTGAAGCCACTGTATGGCTGGCGGACGCCGAAAGCCACGGATCTTTCCAGTGCGAATACCTCGAAATCCTCGTGCATGGTGTGCTGAACGTTTTTGTCGTCATCTTGCTTCTGCCCGAAGGCCGCGATCGCCAAATCAGAGTGATTCTAGAGTAAGTAATAGTACATTGAAGACCAATTCCATTGATGATTTCAACCGCGCACGACACCGTAGAAAAAGCCACGACCAATTGCATGTCGGGCACAATGCAAGCTGTCGAGCATGTAACCGCATGAATATCGGTGAAAATCGATACGGACCTCCGTTGCATTTGAGGCGTGGGGATAAGATGAGTTTCGAATGAAAAATAATTTATGACACCGTCGCGTTCGTATCAAACCCGTTAGAAATTCTCTGCGAAAGCAATCAGCCGTGAAAAAGCGCAGAGCGATGACACGAACCCTTCCCGAAGAAGAACCGTGCTCCTCGAGCGTCCGAGTGCTTGTTGGACATATAACGAAGAGTGGATGCCAGCTGCTGCGGGCCGCAATAGAACTGGAGCCGACGGACGATGAATTACGGGGGCACCACGACGAAGACGCTGTATCGATGTATGAGCACTCACCACCCCAATGTCCGACTCTGAATGCTTCTGTCCAAGCGACGTAAACGTGCGATCCCAATTTGGCCGCCCATAATGAGTTGGCGCGCGAAGCGTCGTGACGGCGTCTTTCTCTGCGCCAACGTCTTGCACCTGCGAAATTGTCAGAACGAATCTACTCATAGAAACAATTCATCAATCGAGACACGCACAACGATGTTGTTGATATCGTCTTCCTGTATCCCGCCTGTCAGGTATATGTTGATCTCGATCTTGTTTTGCGAGTCTTGCTCCTCTAGCGCATGGAGAAGAGAATGGAACCACTCGGCCTGGTTGAAGTCACGAATGACCCACGTAAAATAGACCTATTCGCCGCGAAATCATCAATTCAGAAAGTGAGCATTTTGGATTAAAAAGGGACGCGCCTTCGAAAGCCTGGTCCGTTTTCCGTGACTCAGATTGTTCATCCGGTACCAGATGGACTTGAGAATCCTTCGCCCCTTTGTGAGCAAGCGAAAACGGTTTTCCAAAGCGGGGAAGACGGCTCACGAAGCAAACGGCGTAACCCCGATCCCAGCTCCGACCAAGAAGATCGTCTCATAATTAAAGACATCTTCAGATGCACTACCAAAGGGACCATCGATCATGACGCGGGGCAAAACACGATTGATTTTCGGGTTGGTGGCGGTGGTGACCACCTTTCCTTCCGCGATAGGCGTCTGCGAGGCACGAACGCTCTCGAAGTCGCATCCAACAGCCCGCGCCAAGGCTTGAGTAAAGTCGCCGACGATGCGAATGTGAACGGAGATGTAATCTTCTTCCGGCGCGCTTTCGTAGGCAAGTTAGTTGGGCAGCACGCCATTGCAAAAGGAGGACGGACGCACGAAGTAATGGTGAATGCGTGCCACTGCCAAAACGACAGCTCGGGACAGTTGAGGAAGATATACTGCCCGGCCCTCAGGCCTTGCATTTTCTCCTTGATCTGCAGCTCCATAATGTCGGACGGGTGCTGAATGACTTTCGAGATATACGTGATGTGTCTGGAACGCACTTCGCGTAGGATGCGCTCGATGATCCAGATGACACCGCCGACGATCCAATACCGCTGCATCAAACAAAATCTACAATCAACGAAACATAATTACAAGATCGATCGCGACGCACCCAGAAGACGCCAATGCTGTTCCACGAGCAATAGGGCGGACGGTCGGGCTGAATCATACAGAACATGCCATGCAGCTGCCACAGGATGAAGAAAGGGATGAAGAGATGGTGCGTGTACCAAAATCGCTCGTATCCACCGTTCTTGGCGTTCCGCCGTTTTTCGACAGCGAAATAGGCCATGACACCCAGGCAGATCCACATGAGCCATCCAGTGATGAGGGGGCCGATGACAAAGTTCGCTTTGATGAAGAATGCGATGCGTTGTCCTGTGGTACGAGCAGAGTCGTCGGCCATAGTGAGCCGAACCAGGTTGACGATGTGAGCGAGTGTGTGTACGATGGAGCCGACGATGATGGCCCAGCCGGTGGCCATGTGGAGTTTGATGCCTTTGTCGAAAGGGATGACATCTCCTAGGGGCGTGCGTCGAAGGATGGATACGAAGTTTCTACATACAGGGAGGAGGATGAAGATGACGTCGACATGAAGGACGAGAGCTGCTGCGCGTGCTATAGCTATGGATACAGACTCAGCTGGCTGATCATACGAGGATGAACGGACAATAAACACACTGAAAGTAACGCCATATGTTTGTCGCGCGGTGACCAAGTTGTCTTTCAGGCCGTAGTGAACGAGGCCAAGGGCCGCAACGAGAAGATGGAGAAGGATGAAAGTGGCGAAGAAAATTCTCTGCCGGCCTTCGTTGATCAGCCACAGGCTGAATCGCTCCTTTAATTTCTTGGGGCGGGTAGGGTCGTGGCGAAGTTGGCCCTGGGGCTTGGTGGTATACATGAGGCCTTGTATCCGAGCGCGTTCAGCTTTATTGCGCTGGTCGAAGGCTGTTGCTGGGGCATCGGTGGTATATGCATTGAGAGTGGGATTGCCGTCAGAAAAATCGAGGCCGGAGGAGCGTTTGTTGGCCATCGCAAGATAATAAGAACGAATGCAAAGCTAGAGTACAGATAAAAGACCCCTGGGGGAAAGAGTGGACAGCGGACTGGCAAAGGGACCCGACCGGCAGGTAGAAGAACGAACGAAGAGTGGGCGAGAGGAAGAGCGACGGCGTCTCGGGGTTTACTTCGGACAGCGCCCCTACATATATCTCCGTGACGCACTGGACCAGTACTTTGGGACCGCGAAAAGCACGGTCCAAACGCCAAGCGAAGACGGTTGATGCAGCAGCCTGTTCGGTCTCCCCTGATCCCCTTAAGTCCCCTTACCACCAAAATGCGTAGAGATGACAGCCTGAGTAGAGATCCAACCGTTGCCTCCATCCAGAAACGGGATCCTCATGAGTGAGCTGCGCTCACGATTGATAGGCGCACGCAAGTCAATAGTACCATACGGGGCCACAGAACCCCTGAGCAAGTGCAGTCAGAGAAACCTCTTTGAAAGACTCCGGGAGTTTGAGTCTTGGATACATATTTGAAAGTACCAGTAGGAAAAATTCCCGAAGTAGGCGAAGAATCTCGGCAGAAGATGTACACCCATGAACGTTGCCAAAATAAACCGACGTCAGATTGAGATGAGCGTCGACCACTGTGTCAAGTGTTGGTCAAGTTGTCGGCGACAATGGGAGACGTGAAACACCAACGGTGGCGTTGGCATTGTTTGGCGTTGATCGATGATCATCTTGATGGATACCTTGTTGACTCCACAATCGCGTCGCAACTTGTTGTTGGTTTATCATACGCATTTCCGTAGGCTCGTCCCCATCCGGTAATTCAGCACGTGCGCTTGCGGAACAAGCAACTTGAATTACCGGCTGGGCCGCCTCGTTGACAGTTTGGCTGATGGATTTTCGCCCGCCATTTGAAGGGTGCGGACTTAGGAAAAAACGTCGAAAAACCTCTGTAAAAGTGTCGGAACTTCCCTAATGAAAGATGGATAACTTTGAATTCTCTATTGATTGAGAAAATTTTCATTTTCGGCGGTTTTTTAGGTACGAACACAGCGGAAATGGGTGTAGTACCGTAGAATACATTAATAAACTATGTTTTAGCCACTCGTTGAGTTGTTGGGCCCAGGATCAGGCGTAAACGAGCTCGACGAAGGAGCCGAAGATGGGTGGGAAGGCGTGGGTGAAGTTGTGACAGGATGTGACAGAGATGTCACTGGGCTCGGCGAGGGGAAAGAGAAGGCGGGAGAGGCGAGGGCTGCATAAGGATTATTGTGGAGAGAAGCGGGAGTCGAAGGAGGGTTGTGTGAGGTATAATGAGGTTGGATTTGGGATGGATATGAATAGCTAGCGTAGTAAGGATGGCCGGAATAAAATGGTGCGCTGGCAGCTGTATAGTATGAGGCGGGTGCAGCGCGGGACAACGGGTAAGTGGAGGGGATGGTTGATGGATGGATGGGTGTGGCCGGTAGATATCGAGGGTCGTGTGTGGGCATTGTGAGGCGGGGAGTGGTTGGGACCGATTGATGGGCAAGGGGAGATGAGGGGATTGGACGTGGAAAATAACCGTGATTTGAATGAGATTGTGGTGCAGGGGCAAGAGTCGAGGTAGAAGGAGTTCGAGGGGTGTTCACCAAGGCCTCGCCACGCCGCCGTTGAGAAGGATTTGCCGCTGGATCCGCTGAGGTGCCGTGAGTAGAATGAGAGCGTTTCTTGGCTGTGGAGCCACCCTGCAGCTGGAGTTGAGGTGCGCTGGCAGACGAGGCCGTGGAAGACGAGGATTTTTGGCGTGGGGGAGGAAGAGGGAGAGGAGGGATGTTGAGGTTGTGAAGGTAAACATACAGATGATTCCCAAATCTTTCCCAGTGTGACCAACCAGACTCGAGAAGCTGCTTGAGCATATCAAGACTCTCGATGGGTCCTACGGAGGCAAGAAGATCGCAGGTAGAGTCGTCGAGCAGGGCGTGAGGTGCAAAGAGACTCCGTGGGAAGTGCATCTGCTTGATGTTCCGACGCCATTTATATAACTCATCTCGCACGGAATCTACGACTGGGCCGCGTCGAATCCCTTTCTGACGGGTGGAACGGAGAGGCTTGCTCGGCCGTGTGTGGTCAAACAACTTTGGATTGCACAAGTCACAGCAAATCTCGGACGGAACAGCTGTAAAGATAGTAAGTACACTTGAAATACAAAGACGATGGAAACATACCGGGCTCGCTTCGCTGGTAAGGAGGACAACCATCCCGTCAATCACCAAATATTTACTCTGCCAAATATTTGTTTGATATGTCAAACCGGATCGGGATGGCGTCCTCCGCACCGACTGGTTCACGAGTCTAGCATTTCCGTATCTTCAACAACCCTCGGTTCGAATATTCACCCGAGTCATCCTTGTGTTCCCCCAACGTTTTCAAACTTCCATTTGGCATCCAATCTATAAGTTATCACTGGTCGAAATACGCACTTGGAATCTATATCACTTCGGGATCCCACAGCGCTCAGCCTCAGGCTTCACATTTCCCGTCCAACCTCGTCTGCGGGTCGTCCCATTTGGCGCTCCTCGAACAACACAATCCATGTGCCAACGGTCATCTTGGACTCATCTAGTTACCCGGCGTCGTTGTCCGCTCGACCCGTCACGGTGTCGGATACTCTCCCCCGTAACTCCTAACTTGGCATCATTGACTACGACTCGGGAAAGAAGAAAGAAAAGCTCCGAGTATATTCAAGCACGGACTATCATAGCTATGGATGGATCAAGGTCTTCCAATGACGAAGCTTTCCATGAATTTCGTCTCGTCGTCGCGCAACATTCCCCACCGAAATAAACGGACTCCTTACTGCATCCATTAACTCGGATCTCCTCATTTCGTCATCCAACACGCAGGGTCCCAACCACTCGGATACAAAGACTCGCCTGCGTGTCTCCCTTTGCATATGGGTGATGCTTCATACCTCCTGAAGAAAGAACTACTAGCAACTAGGCAAAATCGCCCCTTCCCGTTGCTTCGCGGACAGATCTGATCCCCAGCATTCAAGTCGATCAACGTTGATCCTCCGTCACTGTTAAAACGCACGATGCTCGTCCAACATGGATCAACACTTCAACTGTGTCGTTCATTCACATCGAATCCTACAGCGGGCTGAGTACAGACTTCGTATCACTCAACCGCCCGCAAACACTTCTGATTTAATTCAATCGACCTTCACATTCTCGACTCGAAATATCATCCCATTTTCCACCGAAACGCCGACAAGATAATATTTTGACCAACAAAGTTCGGCAGCCTCTTTTCATCCGATAAATCATTCGGGTTCTGGCTTTCGAACTCAACTCTGCTGAATAATATCCGGTCAACAGATTCGACGACGTGCGGAATTCCTTCAACCACGCTCTGCGACCCAAGAAGGGCCCGTACACCAGCCACAAGTGTAAGAACTTGACGAATTTGTCATCCACCTCTTGTTCCTCACTTTTTGAAATTTTCTGGGCGGCGATGTCGATCACTCAGGCTCGGGGACTGTCAAGGTTCATGCCCGCACCATCACCGTGTTCCTCGAAGTCATCCGCGACTCTCCAATCACTTGGGCATTGCGAAATCAATAGTTTACGGAATGCGAATCAAGGATTGTGTGTACTCTACGTCGTCTTCCATCGGTGATGGTGCAGAGGAATATGACACTGACCGTGGATCCCAGAATGAACAAGCAGATTCCAGAAATCAATCAGCTACACAGAAAAAAATAAACGGATTTTGGTTCGGAGACTTTGTGCATTAAAATGGAAAACTTGTTGGAATATGAAGCCGAAGGTAATCTCGGGGATCATTACTAAGCCCGAGTTGTTGAACATTCCAGATATTTCTTCGAGTTTCTATTTAACTCAGCTACCCACAGTATTACTAATATTCCTGGGAGGTATAAATACCAAGTAGATACTGCTCTGTACTTTACTGGTTTGCAAGGGAATAAATCACTTACTCCTATTCCAAGCTCAAACCACCCGCTTTTTCTACAAAACTGTCCGCGGTTGGAGAAGCGAAGCACGCTGCGAGCTGGCCGCATTGATCTCAACTCGCCAGCGCCGATTTATAATACGGTCCGTTTCAGGGATTTTCGTGATTAGTATAAACAGAATAACTAAGCGTGTGATTTGCATAGGAGCCCTCCTGCGCTACGATACGGCTGGGCTATTCAGGTGAGGCACAATCTGGTAAAATTCAACCCTGATTAGTTTTGAAAGTCCACTCTCCGGCCGGGTTTCAAAACGTTGTCGTTGTGTAGATTCACCGTGGAAGTCAAGGATAACGTGCGCGAATTTATGTACCAAAGCGATTGTCAACGGCGTAGATGAATGCCTTGAGGACGCCAACAGAATTTAATACAAGCATTTTCAACCGTGAGAAGTCTGTTGGAAAATCTGCGTGCGAGTCGCAACAATTTCCGAATCAAGCAGAACATCCTCTGGACTTTCCATCTCGAACACTGCAGAAAACTCAAAGACATACTTTCCTACGGATAATTATAACGGGGGTTCCGTGGCTAAGATCCCCAGTTTTTTAAAGGCAAGCTGATGAGCAGAAACCGAAAGTAGGTGAGTGCTTCTCGATATTGCTGGTTTTAGATCATGAACAGATAATGCTAAAACAGAGTCTTTTCTGTTAGGTTCCTCGCAGCGACCGTGTAGCAAGCGAATTTTGGGTGATGACTCAATATTATGCTGAGGCTATGCAAGTGCTCGCAATTCTGAAAGATAGATTTCGGCAGTCTCGACGCCTTTACCATCGTGGAAGCGAGATCCAGCTGCAAACATTTGAACGAAAGCTTTGAACGGCTTTGAGTACGTCGAGAGCCCAAGAAATCCAGGGCGCGCTTTGGGTCACCAAGCAGTGACCTCAATCGACGATTCCGAGTCAAACCGGCATAATTCGTGTCGACGAAGAGCGGTGCGAGCGAGGAGTGCAAAGGAACATTTGAACAAGAAAGTCAACCTGAACCGAGATATTCTCACTATCAAATAACAGAAAAAAAGAGAATTTTGCGACACGGCATGGCCTCACATACATGGATGCGACGAGTGTTCACGCGTGCCACGTAGAGGGTCCGGAGGGGATTGATTCGCGAGCAGCGCCCCAACCCTTCAATTGAATTGGCGAAAAAGAAATGAGAACCAGGAACCAGTCCGAACTCGTAATTTGAGTATCAGTCAACTGCGCGATGAGCGTTAGCGGCAGTCGTTTTCCAGCGCATCCAAGAAGAAGCGGGAGTGATGTTTGGAAAGTCAACCTCGAGCCTCGAGGTGGAGGCCCATGATCGGCGTCCATTCTTCAACGATCGATGTTCCAAACGCTGAGTAAACAGATACGAGTTACCCGGGATTCAAATCATTCGACTGTGAATGCGTCGCGGTCGCCGGTTGGACCCACAGGAGAAGTCGTCCACTCGTTCCTTCATTGACAGCAATCCAACAAATTATTGATCAAACAATCCGTCCATATAGGCGCCGCCGACGAGGCTATGATTCCCAGAGAGCAGTAATTGCTCCAGGCGCCACCTCACTTCATGTATAAAACTAAACACGCACCGTGTCCACGTACTGGTAGTGTCAGGTACGTGGCCTGTTCTTCGTGACTCATACGTCGTTCCTTCATGTGCCTGTACCTATTGCTGGGTAAATACGGAAAACGGAAGTAATCCCTCACAGAAATCAGCATCAAGAGTTTAGCCTTGACGCTCCCGTTGTCGCGAACATCACAACGCGACCACATCGGAGAAGCATGGGCCGTGACGATTACTTGTCGCTGGAAAGCTGGCAGTTCAACAGGGTCTTGATCCCCACCCCCTCTGTCCTTGACCCCTCCAGATTCAGAACCTACTTACTGCAAGGAGAATCGCGATGTCGCCAAAACAACTTGAACGCCGAAAGTCGGCATGAACTTGAAGGAACGGAGTCTGGCAGATAGAGCCTGATGGAGCCTGCCGCTGTCCACCCAAATATAAACATTGGTCGACGTCGCACGCGCCGCGTTTCAAAGCTCGGAGTTGTGGAGTTGAAGAGAGGTGAAAACAAGATGGTTCGCTGGTAACCTAGTGGTGGTAATATCGGAGGTGACCGATGATTGATGATCAACGATCAACTAAAGAACGCTATGAGGCCTTGTGGGCTTATTCTTTACCACAGACGTACACGCATGTCCGGCTTCCCAAGCCGCTACTGGCAATCTATGAGTATAAAGCAGGCGTAACGCACCCATCTGCCTTTCGCTGACAAGACAAGCACTGGCAACGCAATGGGGGTCGACCGATTCAATACCCTGCACGTTGCCTCCCTTCTTTTCGCTTCACTTCTTCTCAGCCCAGTCACCCCAGGGGCGGGAGCCGACGCTTGCCGCAAGCCCGCCGCAAGCGTGAGCAAATCCCAGTGGTCCTACTTGAACTCCACCGTCAACGGCCGACTCGTTTCCGTTGTGCCTTCGGCCTTGTGGTGCCAACAACGTGGTGGTTGTACCGACGCGGAATGGAGTAGCGCTAGATTTCGACTTTCAAACATCCCCGGCGCGATGGACTCGTACAACTACGAACAGGTGTGTTTCCTGTGTTCAAATTTTGAAAGCAGCATTGCTAAGCTTTCGCTAGGCATATGACGGTGTCGGGGTGGTTTGCTTACGAAACAATACCGCCAACTGCGCGAAATCGAACGTCCCTCTCTACTCCGTCGAGGCGCAAACCGTGGCCGATGTCCAGGTCCGCCGCCCCGCATACGATTCAAGAGACCAGACCAGAATCTCTTTTAGGCTGCCGTAAAGTTCGCTGTGGCTCATGGCATCCGTCTGGTTGTCAAATCCTCTGGCCACGACTTCCTCGGCCGCTCTACAGCGGCGAACTCGCTCATGATCCGCATGAAGAACTTCAAGAACGCAACTTTTATCGACAATTTCTGGTGTGGACCGACAAACTTGGGATCTGCGGTGACCGTCGGTCCCGGCCTAGGCTCCGGAGACCTCTATCAGTTGGCGAAAGCGGCTGGCAAAGTTCTCGTCGTAGGTAGCGCTGCTACTGTTGCTGTGGCCGGTGGATACGTCCAGGGAGGAGGTCACAGCATCTTGTCGCGCAAGTTTGGATTGGCCGCAGATAATGCTATCCGCACGTCGCGCGCTTCGTATCTTCCGAACTCACTCTAATGAACTCGATAGAATTCCAGGTCGTTGACGCAAGCGGCCATCTCCTCACGGTCAATAGGCAAAGCAACTCTGACCGTGCGTTCATCTTAAAGCCGACGTCCCTTGGCGTCTACTGACGTTTCCTGATCATAGTCTTCTGGGCTATTCGTGGCGGAGGTGCCGGAAGCTGGGGCGTCATTGTGTCCGCCACCTTCCGCACCTACCAAACATTCAACTCAACCATTTTCGTTCAAACATACGCGACCACCTCACACCAGGTCGCAGCAGATCTCATGCAGCTTCACGCTTCCCACATATTCGACTACGAAGCGAGTCGCTCTTGCCAATACTTCTTCCTCCAGAAGGCGAACCTGACCGCGATCCCCATACTTACTCTCTTCACTATTGCCATCAACCAAACAACCCCGCAGACGACGGCGCTCCTTGCTCCTTTCCAAAGGAAGGCGCTGGCGATCTCTGGTGTCACGCTGACATCAAATGTGCAAGTGACGTCCGATACAAACGACCTCGTCTTTTTCGCGGACGATATCGCTGGAATCGATCTCATCACCGGCTCGCGTCTCATTCCGAAGGAGACGTACCAGCATCGTGTCTCGAAAATTGGCCCCGCGTACAAAACACTTTTAGACCTTGGTACTTTGAAGTGAATACCGCTTTCTAACTGCCACGGAATCTCACCAATTCTCTCTCATTAGCATCCTTGGGCATCTCGTTGCGGGAGGTCAAGTCGCTGCCAATTCCAACATCTCTTCCGCTGTCCATCCCGGCTGGCGAACGGCACTTGTTCACGTAATTTTCGTTTCCTGTTTGCCAGTTGCATTCACTGAAGCCCCCTGCAGCTCCTCATGGAGAATCCCTGGACAGACGGGGCGACCATCGTTGAGCAAAACCACATCGCGACCCTGTGGAAGGATAAACAGCTCGCTGCCATCCATAAAATGACTGGCGATAACGGCCCAGGGGCCGCCTACAGCAACGAGGCAGCTCAAGTTGAGAAGCACCCCGAGGAGACGTTCTTTGGACATAATTACCTCAAGCTCAAGTCAATCAAGGACAAATATGACCCGAAAGGGGTCTTCATTGTCAGGAACGGAGTCGGGAGTGACGAGTGGAATGCACAGGGTACCTGCCGCTTGCACTGAACGAGCGCTATAGCCATGATTCAGAATGTTATGATCTAGATACGGTTGGGATGTTGTTCGTCATGTAATTTACGGAATTCTAATTCGTGCCTTCTTTCCTTTTCCCCTGAATGGATCCGGGTATAGCTTGCGGTAAAAATTGAACATGATCATGGCGCTGATGAGCACATACATGTGGCAAATTTAATTATTTATTTTGTTGTCGGGCCCGGTCGTGCCCGATCGGTTGTTATCGGGGGGTCTCAGGCCAGCCCCGACGCCGGCCTTATACGGAGGACTCGCGAGAGTATGGGTGTTTTCACGCGCACACAGCTATCCTATTGTCAGTAAAGAGGAGAAAGCAATTCATAGGCTCTCTTTCCCAGTTTTAAACCCTCTCCTTCACCTATATCTCTAGATTTCCGCTCCCAATAACAAACCGGCATAAATTGTTTGAATACTTCATATTTCTCGCCGATTTGTACAGATAATGTTTCCAATCAATTCAAGTATGAATTTTATAGCAACTTACCAGTGAAATAGCAGTTAGAAATCCGTGGAATACCAAATTTGTTGAAAAAATTCCCATCTTAGGCCGCCGGCGTTGAGTATCGGTGATCGCACCGATACGCCCGAGCCACTCGGATTCCTTGAATCCTTCCGGTGACGTGTGAATTTTGCCAGCACATCGCCTTGCCTCTGCGTCGACAGAAGAGGATTCGCGTCGTTTACTCAAGGATTTCGGATGCAGCTGTAATTTCGCGACTCGAGACCTGGTTAACTCCGTGACCAGGAATTTACCAACCGATTCGCACATGTCTGGTCAAATTCGAATTTCATACGCAGCTACACCAGTGGTAGTTATAATCTAGAACAATCTTTACGCGGCAGTGTCCATGTGGAAGTACTGTATAGGGACTCCCTAGAGCTTCCCACCAAGCTCCTGAGCGATAATCGTCGCAGCCTTCTCTCCCACAGCGATGGCCGTTGCGTACGTGTTCTACACAAGCGGTATAAACAAGGGCACCGGGAGAGAGAGGAAAATCAAACGCACGGAATGAACATTCGACGGAGGGATCGACAAATCTGCAACCTTGAGGTTTTTGATTCCGTAGACATTGAGTGACGAGTCAACGACACCGTTTTGGTCACGCGGTTTCATGGCGCACGTCCCGAGCTATGCAAGATTTCCGTTAGCCAACGATAGCGAAAGACGAAACAGAGCGGGAAACAGAAATCGAAGAGTGGACGAACCGAATGCCAGCTGGTGATGACCACGTCCCGAGTGAATTTATCAATCGCATCGTCGTCCTCCTTGGTGTACGTGAACACTGGCGCATCCAAAGCGACGGGACCTTTTTCCTCTGGGTCCCAGGCGGCGGGGCTTCCAGGGGCAAACTGTGGGTGCGCGACAAGGCGCGGGCCGCGATAGATAGGGAGACGGCGGAAAATTTCGCGGGCTTTTTTGTAAGCCCAGCGCGCCGTGGCGAGGTCTGCCGGGCTGCAAGCCAGATTGGAAGGGGAAGATCATTCGGGGTACTTCCAAAATGTAAGGGACGGGTGCTTACTCTGTGAAGAAGCCACAGTCGAAGTCGGGGTTGGCGTACAAGTCACTCGAACTGATGTGGAGGTATCCACGCGAGGCAGCGTAGCTCTGATTTCGTTTAGTCTAAATTCATTATGGGCGAGCTTGAAGTGGGACGCGTACGAGGAAGGTGTTATGGCAGATGAACTTCTTTGTTGGCTCTGCCGGCGCGTCGCCGGGCGAACTATCACGCAACTAGTTAGCACAGATATCAACGAGAACATTGGACCAGCATACCCGCCGGTAGCCATGAGAATGAAAAGCGGCTTGTCCGGATAGTCCTTCAGCACTTGATCGTAGTAGTTCTTGAACTCTGGGCCGAGCTGTGCCACCTCGTCGGGGTGAGGGCGCACCTTGCAAATGGCATCGACACCACTGACAACGTATCCCGTCTACAAGCTATAATGGACCGAAAGCACAAAAGCACGCACTTGGTTGCAAGCCAGCCGGTGCGGTCCTTCTGGTACTGGGGGGTGACCTTGGCGACAAATTCGACGTCTCCACGGAAGATGCCGTCCATGGTCTTGGTGTCAGGGTCGGCGTAGTAGGGCGAGAATATGGCGGGGTGGTCTATAACAATGATTGGTAGTTAGTACTCAATTAGAGCCACCCCAAAAATAAGAGAGACAGACAGATGCGCACCTTGGTAGTTTTCACCAACACCGGGGAGCTCTTGAAGGACAGGGATTTTGAACTTATTCAAGATGTCCTTGCGGCCGATGCCGGAACGCTCGAGGATAAGCGGCGAGCCCATTGCGCCGGCAGACACAATAACAAGTTTGCTAGCAGAGACGACTTTGAGATCTTGGGACGCGCCCGCGTGGACGCGTTTATCGAAGAGGTACTCGACGCCAGTTGCGATTCCGTTGCTGGCGAACAATCAAACGCGTTTGAGAGAAGGAAAGGGGAAGAGCATACGTGACTATGACACGATTTACGCGTACTCCGTCAAAAACGTCAAGGTTTTTGAAACCAAGGTTGTAGTAGTAATGGTGCTATCGAACAATTAGAGCGGAGGCCGAAGACTAAAAAGGGACCTACTGCAACGTCCGAACGAATACCATCCTTATTGATCCATTTCGGCATTTGCTATGAAAGATGAACACAACTTCATGAGGATGAGAAAAAAAAAAAGAAAACACCCACGAAGAACTTGTTGATCGAATCGGCGGTGAAACCACTGCCCTCGTCACTTTGCGGCCGATCCTTCTCAAACTTGGACCCGACCTCGATGTACTGCTTGCCGATATCGAAGAAGTCACCGCCGTAGGTGACATGTAGTGGGCCACTATCGCCATGATTAACTTTAGTGGGGTCGATATCATATGTTTCCGCCTGAGCCACTGTCAGGGATACCTGGGGATAGAGTTATAAGGCGCGAAATACCTTCTGCAGCAGCGGAATAATATGCTTAGAACCCCAGCCTTTGTTACCATATTTGTTCTCCCAGTCGTCGTAGTCACTCGCGGATGGACGGTTGTAGAGCATGAAATTGATCGAGCTCCCTCCACCGACACACATCCCAGACGGGAAAACGAGGTCACGATTACCAATCCCCGGCGACGGCTTGGAAAAGAAGAATTGTGTCGTCTTGGATGCTACGAGGGTTTAGACCGAAAACGAATGAACCAATGAGCTTAGTACGAACTTGGAGCCAAGTGGGTGATGTACAGCCCCGGAGTGGTGTGCTCGAATACGCCTTTGGTGCCGGGCCCGCTTTCGAGGACGGCAATCCTGAGATTGGGGAAGGCAGTGGCAAGACGGGTCGCGACGATGAGCCCAGCGGTTCCGCCACCAGCAAAGACAATGTCGTAGGAGGGTTGGATTGTGTGTGGGGTGGACATGGTGGTACTGGACAGAGAGAGGCTGGAGGTGGTGAACAGTCACTGAGGCGATTGTGCTCTGATATAGGCCCCATTGTGATGAACCGAGCAACAAACGCGGCAACCCAACTGACTTTTTCAGACGAAATATCAGGATTAAAATAGGTATCCAACAGACTTGTCAAGAGGATATCAGAAGCAAGACTACTGGGACCAAGAACCTGATTTGCTTCCGCTCCCCTCGGTTCGATGCCAAAGTTCCACCCGAGTTGGGCAGCGGGGACGAACGAGGGAGCGGGAGATGATCATGATCTAGAACTTGGGACCGTGATGGTGATCTTCTGTGTCACATCAAACGCCGTTCGTTCAACTTGTCATTCATTTTTAGCTTTTGCTTCGACCATCATTGCCGCTCCCTCGAGCAGATGTAGACCACCGCGCCGGAGGTCACCCATGGCCCAAACTCAAATGCAATCCATCTGAGATCATAGTAGCGCTTATAATCTGGTACTCTTCAGTTTGAACTCTACCCGCCCTGGTGACCTTCTGACGCTCATGGCTCCTGTCAAAGTCCCCGGTGTTGATATTCCTGAGCTGTGAGCTGTCCTCTGCCCTTGTCTGTGTTCTGTCGCCCATGCGTCTTCAGTTTCGGTCCAATCGTTTTGGGCTTTGTTTGGGGCTCGATCCTCTATGGCATGCTCATTGTCCAAGTGTGTGCGTCGCACCAGGTTTTCGCAAATATGATTCACTGTACTCACCGTCGATACGCAGACATGTACTCCCAAATGTTCAAGAAGGACATGCTCGGTATCAGGATCCTCGGTGCATTAATCGCGTCATTACTTCTGTCCCGGCACTCATCTTCCTTTCCCAGTGTGGGTCGTGTTTACTCTGGAAACAATTTTCACAATTTTTGTGAATATCGCCGCCTGGAAAGATTTTGGTCTTGGTTGGGGTGACTTAGATTCGCTCATCTACATAGACTGGGCCTGGCTCCCTCTCCCGGAGCTCAACGGTATCCGTATGTTTTCCGCTGTCTCTCCATCAACTTTGTAGCTTGAACGTCGATCTGAAGTTGCCGCCCTTGCCCAATCGTTCTATATGTGGCGCATTTACCGTCTCACGAAACGCTGGTATATTCCGCTCATTATATCCCTTGTACCTCCTTTTACCTATCCAGTTGCCTCTCTGCTAACCGGTCACCCAGCCCATGTTCGCGCAAATCATCGTCTCGTTCTGGTACGGAATTGGTGTCTCGATTCATGATGTCACTTTTGCCCACCTTTCGCGCTTTTCCCCACAAATTACCGTCTGGCTCGTCGGTGCAGCCCTCTGTGATTTGGGTATCACTACAGCCCTTGTCATCACGCTCTGGAGTCAGAGGAAGACCACGGCGTTCCAAAAGACGGGTGGTGTTATCGACCGGCTTATCCGTTTCTCAATTGAAACGGGTGCTCTTACATCGACTGCTGCCATTCTAGAGGTCATCCTCTGGCTTGCGGCACGCCAAGTTAATTGGCATTTCACCTTGTGAATTCGCTTTAATTCTCCAATTTCAGTGGGAATATTGACGTACTGGACATTAGATTCTTCACCATCGGCCGACTCTACTCGAACATGCTCATGGCAACCCTCAACATCCGCTCGCCACTCTTCCAACAGGATACTTCCACCATGGTGTCCATGCCCACATCGTCGTTTTGGGCTGAGCCGGGACAGGCAAAAGCGACTGGCGTCGGCCTTAGACATGGGGTGCATATTGGGCGGACGACCGAGACGGATGTCAGTGATGGCCCTGGGACAATTATCATGAGCGTTCGTTCTCCCTTTCCTTCTGCTACTTTCTTCTAACCGACATTGGCGCGGTGTAGGACTTTCACGACAGCCAGACCAACAGTGCGGGCAAAGTCGACGACAAAGGATACAACTCCTTCAACTCCGTGTGATGGTGTGTCGGCTCTGTTATCATTGGATTGATCTGCTGTTCTACGTTGAGGAAGAGGTGTTTCATATTATGCTACCTATGCGTGTACCGTCGTTCGAAATATTCAATGTTCATTCAGACAACAATGTTACTTGAACTTTTATGACTTTTGTGAAACCTTGGAAGCCATAAGCAAGACATTAAGTGTAAGATATTAAGATTGTCGCTATCTTGTCTCATTGCCCATCAATAACTTGCTCATGCAGCCGGGTAATAGACCAGGTACGTCGTTTGAGTTCAAAAATCTCATCCCATGCCGATTGTTGAAATTGTAGGACATGCTGGGCACGGTGGGACACCCAGTGAGTCGAAACATAACTCCCCCCATTGAACTCGACATTCTCACCCCAGTCCTGGTCCTTCATGAGCTTCGATTATCCTTCCTCAGGCTGTTCAACTCCGAGTCACTCGAAAGGTGGATATGTTTCAGGATACACCAATTTGAACATCAAATCCGCGACAGCTTGGTGTTGCAGCCTGGATTGATGAATCGAAACATGATTTCGAAGATCTAAGATGGAAATTTTCTGAATTTTTCCCGTACTCGTACTACTCAAATACCTACTTATCGGGATCCTCCCCGATAGAACCGTGGGAAAGGTTGAGAGTCCCAAGCACGAATTTGGCACTATCCAACGCCACTTGGCAGAAGAAAACCAAGTTCTGATTGATAGGATTGGAGGTCAGAGAAGCGCCCCACTGGCGTATTGCCATTGGCTTTCCATGCTATAATTGCGCCTACAAACGGATTCAGATGGACTTTCGCTTTGTTGGTCTATCCGTTCAGGGGTCGGCAATATCGCGCCGGCGATTCGAATCACGGAGAGAGTTGCTTCAACTGCGGAGGAGGAGCAAGGCAGAAATTTTTATGAACACTTATAGCCGCACTCTTTTGGACAGATATACTTCTCAAACATCTGATACCGGACGCCCGCCTCCCGTCCTCTTCACCCACGGGCAGGGCACAATTGAGTTGGTTGAACATGCGCTCAATCTGGCGCAAGACCATTGCGCCGAGTATTCAAGATGCCTTACTAAGTCCACCCAGGTCCACCCGGTTCCGAGTCAAGTTGGCTAGTAGATAGCTAATCCTGCTATAACCAAGCGAAACACGCAAAAACGCCTCGAGATTTAATCACCATCGTACAACGGTACGGGCGGTGTAACCTACCAATCTACATACCCTTTAATTCCTCCGCTCCCGCAGCCGTGGTTCAGGTATCAAACTTCGCTCGGGATGACGATACTTATAATAATACATAATGCGATTGTTCAACAGACTATTCATACTTCAACCCAGAGTAGTACCGCCGAGCACCGACAGATGAGGTGTCAATGTAGCGCCAAAACGGGCACGAAGGGGGCTTGTTGGACTCCAAACGAGTCGCCCACGCCGGAGTTGAATTGGGCCGGCTAATGCATTGAACACAGGTCAGAATTATACGAAAGCCTATTGGCCATACACAGCTTATTAGAGACCGACAAAAGATGATCGATGATGGATGATTGTCCGCATAGTATTTGGGGACGCTTCGTGGTTGGCGAGACAAAAAAAGAAAGAGCCTAGAGAACATAGACTTTACTTAAACAGCCAATGGGATTTGACTACCACTCCGAGAGACCGAATTGTAGTATCTTGGGTGTCTCGGAAATTCTTCAGACCCTCTCTGGTCTTCTCTGGAAAAACATGGACTATTACCGTGACGTCTGCAGTGGAGTGCACCGGTTTGAAATTAACCAAAAAAACTTTTGCGGCCAAGAAAATGGGTGCATAAAGCTCAGGCTCGGTCTGAGTTTCGAACGTTCGAAACTCGGGTAGTGAACCAATAGTGAACGTGAGGCGCATCAGTTGGTTGTGGAGATTGAATGTGATTCAGAGCATCCACAAAGATAGCCCGCCATCTTCTTCAAGTTCCGTTAGCAATTTTCCACCATACGTAAGTCAAGATTCAGAGTCTATACTTACCCTCCGTGTCACACCGTCATTGCTCACATGCGGAAGCGCGAATTCATCCAGTTTCATCTCCCGTTGCCCGCGCGGGGAATCGGCCACAGGACACGCGCTAAAAATCCGCTACCTGGCACTTTGAGGCTGAACCAGTCACAGGTGTCCTTGGAGACGAACTGCCACTGATACTGTAAGATATGGAAGGGAGCTTACAGTGAGCGCAGGTGACGGAAATTTTCCACTGAGTAAGTATTTGGTTCAGAAGCCTGCAAGTGAATGATGGAGCATGTTCATGGGGAGCTGTTTGAATGTCAGCTAATTTTTGGACTATCCTCCAGGTACACTGGCAGTTCTCGATGATTGATTCCGCATGGTGGCGCTAGTTCAAAATCATGAAGCTGAGATTCTTCAACGGTGGGCAGTTCTTTTCCCGAAAACGCTCACCTCCGGTGGATCTTGGAAGGAATTGTAAAGGCTCCGCATCGACGTCAGATCCGGAACTATAGTATGGTTGTCAGGAGATTGATGTTAGAAAGGAGGACAATGCAGGATGCGTGTGGTGGATGTAAAGTATTTTTGCCGTTTGCCACACGGTTCAGGCTCGAACGCCACTTGTAACTCTGGGCGGCCATCCATTTTAAGTCTTGAAGATGGCGAACAAAATCCTTGATTTTACAAAGTAGAATCACTTCAAGAAGTTGCCGAATAGAACATAGTCGGAGGCGTAAACAAAGATCGTGATGTCTGGGAGGTTCGCCCAACATGTTGCGCAAATATGGAGGTGAGCTCACGGAGAGGGTTATTCGGCTCCGAGTCGCGAATGGCTGTTCTTGTCGCACTGCGGGACAGCTCATTATCGAGTGGAAATCTGTGCAGCGCATGCAGCGTACGAGGCTAAAAGTTGTAAAATTTTGTGACAGATCGCACAGCGATTCTTCTGCTCTCGGGAAGCGTGGGGGAGGTAAGTATCAGCATGAAGCTACCATACGCATATTAATATCATACACCGCTTTGTTAATGCTTCTTGACGATGATGACCTGTCCCGAGTAGAGGCGTTGAAGGGGAAGAGAAGCTTGGCTGTACATGTGTGTGTGTTTGTTGACGCTTGTTGCGTGTCCCGCCGTCGTAAGAATCGTAACCTTTTACCGAAACCAATTCTCAACAACCTGTGAGTCAAACGCTCGGGCTGGAATTAGTAAATGTTGGACGCTCTGCTCTTCCATCTCACATCAAGACCCCGATCTCTATCTCCTCCCATGGATCTGCTGTACACTATTCATAGGACAATTCGCCGCAATGCGTCCCTAGAAATCCACATCTTCAACCTCTCTCTCTACAATTGCCCCACCACCCCAAACTCATGCTTTCCCCCATGCTTTCCCCCATTGCTATTGTATGTACCTTCTCCTTCGCCTTGCTTGCTTCTATGGTCTAATAGAAACAGGTCGGTATCTCAACGTCTCTTCCTTCGGGCACGACGTCCGATACTAATCTCGACCACGCATCCTTCTTTGACTTTCTCCTAAGCGGGGACGAATCATACGAAGTTATACCCAATGACCGCTTCGATTCAGATAGGTTTGATCGCTTTTATCGTCGTCGCAAATGCCCCACCTAATGCGCTCGCAGCTACCTTGGACCTGGAATAGGTCTTCTCTCCACGAAATACGGCTCTTTCCTCAAAAACCCCGATTTTTTCGACAACGCAGAGTTTGGCGTCAGTAACCGTGATGCACGCGCTATGGCCCCAGCCACTCGGCTCCTCATAGAGCAGTGCTTTCTCGCCCTCCTCGACTCAGGCATCGAGTTCCGCAACAAACAGGTTGGGTGTTTTGTGAGCGCCAATCCGGCGGATATAACCAATGCTGGGATGAGCAATCCGGTACATTGCCGCTTGATGCCACTAATTCAATGCTAACACTCCCAAGGACGAATATGAGCTTCGCGGCTCCTTTGCGCGCATACCCACCATGCTCGCCAACCGCATCTCCTTCCATTTAGACCTTCTTGGGCCGTCGTTCCCGCTCGACACCGCCTGCTCCTCTACTCAGACGGCTTTTCATATCGCGGTGCAGAGCATCCTCTCGGGGGACTGCGAGAGTGCGCTTGTTGGAGGATGCCAGCTCAATCAGCGGTAGGTCGTTTCTTTACGTTTGTCTGTGATCGTCCTGTGTGCCGGCCTCATTGACAATTTCCTCGCCAGCATCTTCGACTGGATCGAATACGGCCAGTTTGGTATCCTTTCCCCCGACGGGAAGTGCAAGCCGTTCAATGCCGGGGCTGATGGGTACGTTCTGCGTTTTCTTTCTTGGCAACTTCTCCGTGTTTTTGTGCTTCTCTTTCCTTCTTCGCCACCCAGACACGCTTTGCAACTTTGTGTTTTGCTCTGACCGTTATTCTCGCCTCCATCATCCGTCCCAACATTAGATACACCCCGATACACAGATGAAGCTAAATAAGCTTCACATCTAACTGGTGTACAACGCCACTTCAGTCTCATTCCGACCTTCATGTCGTCACCAGAATTACCCCGCGCCCCTCCCTTTTTTGCATTTTTCTTTCTGATTCGTTTCATCTCTTGTTCCTCTCACCACGGACATTGCTAACGCGGGCCATGTAACAGATTCGGACGCGCAGAGGGCTGTGCTGCCGTCGTGCTCAAACCCCTTTCGCAAGCGCTGAGGGACGGGGATCGGATCTATGCCACGGTACGTTTGTTCTTCTGCATCAATTTGGGTATGCGCGAACCAACATGCCTGCTTGTCCTTGCAGGTATGCGGAACGGCGGCAAACAACAATGGAGCAGGCGGTCCGCCCGCAGCGCCTGTCGCTAAATACCAAGCGGAGGCAATGGAAACTGCGTTTCAGCGTGCGGGGAGAAAACCTTGTGAGGTCAGCTATGTTGAGGTACATGCGACTGGTAAGTTTCTCTGTTGGGTCAGTCACTTGCTGAGCTCATGAGGCGTTCTTGGATAGGTACGGCCAAGGGCGATCCCACAGAAGCTAATTGGGTTGGGGAACGCTTCAGTCGCGGACGAGAGGGCGACTTGCTGATTGGCAGTGTTAAGGGCAACATTGGGTTTGTCGTTTTACTTCTGTAGTCACAGATGGTAGCTGACCGGTTGGCTTTAGGCACGCTGAGATCACGTCCTTCCTCGCGTCGCTTTCAAAAGTGCTCTCCATATTTGAGCATGGAGTTGTCCCGCCCAATATCAACGTCGGCACCCTCAACCCAGCCATTCATTGGAATGAGTTTGGTCTGAGAATTCCAATGGAAGCACTGGCGCTTCCTGCTAGCAAGAGTACGAGGTTTATGATTTTTGCGCGGCATTGCTAATAAAGCTTACTGTAGATGGCGGCCCCGCGTTGATTTCGATGTGCAGCTCGGGTATCGGCGGCGCCAACGGGCACGTCGTGCTTGAAGCTCCTCCCGCACCGCAAGGTATCGTTCCTTCTGAGCTCGTCGACAAGCCCATACTGCTTGCCATTGGTGGCATGTCTCCGCGCTCCACTGCCGCCCTCTCCGAGCAAGCCATGGCACTTTTACGTAGCCTACAAAAGTCAGAATGGCCGTTGCTCGCAACGATCTTCGGGAGAAGGGCGAGACAGATGAGTTTCCGTTCGTGGACGATTGTCGACCCGAAAAAGGTTGCCGAGAAGCAGGACATGGGCGAGAGTTGGGGATTAGATTGGACGAAGCCAGTACTGTCCCCGCGCGAGACGCCCAGGGTAGTGTTTGTGTTTTCGGGACAAGGACCGCAGCATGTTACCAGTACGTCTTTTCTCTTTCATTCGTCTATCTTTGATCAAGCTGACGATGGCTTCAGTGGGTCGACAGCTCTTTGCAGCCTTCCCTGCATTCCGCAAGAGCATACTCGAGATGGACGACACGTTCATGCGCGTGACTGGCAAATCCATCATGGGTGATTACGGATTGTTTGGAGCCCAGCCGTCGACCGCGCCGTTCGCGTTCCCCGCTGTTTGGCCGATTGCGTTGACGCTTCCATCCATCGCGATATTCCAAATTGCGCTTTTTGACCTGCTCATCTCGTTGGGCGTCAAACCGGACGTGCTCATTGGACACTCTGCTGGAGAAACGGCGTTGTTATATGCGAGTGGGGCAGCACCAAAAGCTATGGCGGTCGAGTTAGCGATCATCCGTGGACGGACGTTCTCCAGAGTCGAAAGTGCCGGCGGTACCATGGCCGCGCTTTCGTGCACCGAGCTTGACGCTGTCACGTACATTGATGATTACAAGGCAGAGTACCCCCACGCTGTGGTAGAGCTCGCATGCCTTAACGCTCCTGCTGCTGTGGCACTGAGCGGGGAGGAGAAGGCGGTTGAGGGTGTGCTTGCAAGGGCGAAAGAGATGGGCGTGTTTGGGGTCAAGATCAGGACATGTGTGCCGATTCATTCGAGTATCATGGAGATGATACGGGAGGAATACCTTGAACAGATGCAAGACCTCTTTGCGCGCTACACTTGCGCTGGCGAGCAGCTCAAGCCGACTATCCCCACCTACTCGACACTCTTTGCCTCATTGCTCGACACGCAATTCGCCTTCACTCCTGAATACTTTTGGCAAAACACCCGCGGAAAGGTTTTATTCACGCCCGTCATCCAATCCCTCGCCGAAAACTCGACCTTTATCGAGATTGCGCCGCACCCTGTCCTGTCAGCATATCTCTCTATGATGGCCGGCGAGGGCAGCACCGTTCTTTCCACAGTCTTCAGACCAAGCAGCAAGCCAAATGTGATCCCTTCCACGGAGATACACGACCTCCTCCGGTTTCTCGGCAGGCTCGTCTGTGCGGGCTACGGCAAACTCGACTTTTCAACTCTCAACGGGGCACCGTATACCCCGCAAAAGCTCTCAAAACGCCTGCCCACATACCCGTTCACGAGAAAGAGTTTCCCGCTCTATGTGGATGTTGTTAACGAGAATCGCCAGAAGAACTACGGGCCTTTGAACCGGGCGAGGCTGAGAGTTAACCAGGATACGCACCCGAGCTTGAAGCAGCACGTTATACGCGGGGAACCGATCTGGCCTGCGGCGGCGTTTTTGGAGATGGTGCGCATCTTCATTTCTCCTTCTGCAACTACCATCGCTTGACTATCGAGCTAACCGCGTTGTAGGCGCTAGAGTTCCGTCCGACATCACTATTCAATGTGTCTTTACACTCCATGTTGTCGCTCTCCTCCGAGCAGCCATTACCTGTCAAGATCACCCTCGATGGAGCAGGCGCACATTGGACAGTGAGCTCGCTGGTCTCCCTCAGTCCGGGCAAGCCATTTGTTGTACGTTGTCGTTGTTCCTATTCCATGCCAATGATGCTCATTCTTCGTTACAGAGCGAGAAGATGCACGCAGAGGGATACATTTCGTTTGAGGGACCGCCGCCTGCTGTCGACGCCATCCATATCCCGACTATTCGGTCTCGATGCGAGAACTTTGTTGATGGGTCCCGTATGTCAGCTACAACTGAGCCTCTGCGATACTGATAGCAACTTACACAGAACTCTACTCCTCCCTCGCTTACTTTTCGTCCTACGGACCGCAATTCCAGCGCGTCACGAGTATGTACTACAACCTCGACGAGGCGCTCGTGTCGATTCGGGGTGGTGATGCAAGTTTGATTGGGTATGTCGCTTTCATTCGGGGCTTGTTCTGTCGATTTGCTCTATAACTTCCTGAACGCTGTGCTAACGAGAGGCAGGGAACCTCGTTACATCTCACATCCAGCTATCATCGACGCGGTCTTCCAAACAGCCACCTATCGGCCGTTCACTGGCAACTTTGACCCAAACGCGTACTACCTCCCCGCGAAGATTCATGCTTTGGTGATGCATAAGGAGGTCAAAGTGGGATATTGGCCGGCACATTTACATGCGCATGTGCAGTGGGAGAGATGGACGCCTGGTACGTTACATTCCGCCCGATAATTCTGGTAGCTGAAACTGAAGTTTGTGTAATCAACAGACTCCATGACATTCAACTCGCTCATTACGGACACCCTTGGCAATCCGCTTTGTACACTCAACTTTGAGTTCGCGAGGCACCACCTTGCGCTGGTTCCGCCTGTTACGACGCCTGTACAGGTGGTCATGCAACCTGTGGGGCATGACATGCGAAATGTCGGTAGTATCGATACGAGCGAGGTCGATGTTCACTGAATTGCTTCTGCACTTTCTAACTCTTGATAGGATGAACTAATCGGGCAACTTGAGAATGTCCTTGGGGCGATGGTGGGCGCTGGCCAACAGCGCTCAGTCAAGATCGCCGTTGTTAATTCGGGTATGTCGCGATCATCGGGCTATAGGCTGTCTGACCGCTCTATTAGACGCCTCCGCCATCCTCAAGATCCTCTCCGACTTCCCAGGCTCAGCCTTTGAGCTCTTTTTGTCTGGTCGACCCGTACATGCTTTCCAATACGGCGTCGTTGTCCGTCGTCTCCAGGATCTTGCCTCGTCTACAGTACTCTTTGATATCATCGTCGGAGAGGGCGAGCTTGACGTCGCGTCTCTAGACAAGTATCTGATTCCGGGTGGGTCGATCTTAATCGCGGGCGATGGTGCCTCAATGAACGCCAATTTGCTTGAATCACGCTCGTATACCCCGTTCTACACATCCCCAACCCTCATCGACTACCAGAAGCCCACTGGTCTGTCCACTCCCTCTACGCCGTCGCTGTACACATCGGAAACAGATCTGGTTTATATCTGTGCTTTAGGCGGAGAGATGGAACTTCGCGAGCAGCTACTTGCACTCGCAACGACCAAGGAACTCACTATCTGGATCGTTTCCGCGGCCGGTGTCAATTCCGCAGCAGGCATGGGTATGGTACGAGCGTTGAGGAGGGAGTACCTCTATTGGTTCTTGCGCTTTGTGGAGCTGCCCGCGGGCAAAGTCAGCCCTGCGCAGATGGAGGAAATCAAGCAGATGTTGAAGGGACTGCCGAGTTGGGTCAAGGACGAACCAGATATAGTTTTTAACGGTCAGGGTACCATCAGCGTCCCGCGCCTGGTACCGATTCCCGACCTAGCTGAGCAGTCAGAACCAGTCCCCTTGGCTGAACAGGTGTCGGTTTCCATCGACCATATCGTTCCTGCGCTGAAAACGTCGCCAACTGTCGCCGTTTTCGCTTCCTGCGCCAACGGAAAGCGGTTCATCGGTCTCCAAACTGTGGGCGCGGGAAACGAGATGCTGGATGTTGACCTTGACCTCGATTCGATGGTGGAGGTTCCCGAGGAAGTGACGTTCGGACCAGATGGCATCGACGGCGTTGCGGGGCTTGTCACCGCGCTGCTTGCGTTCCCTGCGCTCAGTTCTTTACGTTGTTTGCCGACTTCAAAGTTGCGTACTTACTCAGTGCTCCTGACCCACGCGGATACTCCAATTGGCTGTGTTGTTCGCCAGCTGTTCGAGCGAGAAAAGGTTAGCGTCACAGCGTTGTCCGAAAGCGCATCGTTACTCGACCTCGCTACGTGCCAAGGCAATTTCGATCTTCTTGTCTCGGGCTATGACGAGGGCTCGGCTCAAGCCCAGGTTCTCCGCGCTACGCGCCGGTTTTTTTGGGAGATCGAACTCCCGCAGTACCTTTCTCAACAGCCAACCCGGGTTAGCGACGTCCTTTCCGCCGTCTTTGCTAAAAGATACTATGATATTCGTGTTACTGGGACGTTGCCGATCACGACTCTAGGTACACTGCCTGACAAGTTAACTGGTAGCAAGAAGAGGGGGGCGGTGTTTAGCGCAGAAAAGACATATGTACTGTTGGGAGGTCTGGGAAATATCGGTGCGCATCTGGCGTTATATTTGTTCCAGGTAAGCCATCTACCCCTGATATTCTGTTCTATTGACTCGGTCTTCCAAGCACGGAGCTCGCCATATCATCGCTACCTCCCGCTCCGGCGAAAAGACGTTTGCTCGGCCCGACGCGGTCATTGTTCGCAGGATCTACACGTTCCTGCGTTCGCAAAAGGATCTCTCCATCCGCATTGAGGCGACCGACGCCTCGTCACCAGCCTCGATGTCGGCGCTGTTCGCCTCGATCCCAAACGCGCACCCAGTTGGCGGAGTTGTAGCTCTTGCGGCCGTCCTGCGCGATAAGCTCTTAGTCGACTTGAGCGAGCAGGACTTCCAGGCGGTTTACGGCTCAAAGATTAGCGTCGTTGAAACGCTTTTGGAGATCGCGGATGTTAGCAAGTTCGAGTTTGTGATGACATTCTCGAGCATGGTCGGTGTATTTGGAACGGGTGGGCAGACAAGCTATTGCGCGTAAGTATGTTTCGTCTTCTTTCCCTGTTTTCGGCTGATGACGTCGTCGAATAGTGCCAACTTGGTCGTCGAGGAGATGGTGTCGCAATTGCCCAACGCTTTTGCGCTCGTCTGTCCGGCGGTGTTCGATTCGTCCATCATGCACGAAGGCAGCACGAGGCCAACGAGGTTGGGTCATTTGATGCGCTGGGCGATGTCGCAAGAGGGTATGTCATCAACGGTCGCTCGAGCGCTCCACTGACTGAGATTACTGCAGAGCTCATTCTCTGGATTGACGACGCGTTCGTTAAACGCCAAGCAGGTGCCAAGTTTTCGCGATACATGCCCTCAATGCCTTGGCAGACTTTTTCGCGAGCGCCGGGCGATATGCCGGTTGCGATTGGCGGACATCTTATCCCGTCGCCCGAGGACGATAACACTGAGCTCACGGATGGTGGTGGCGATGAGGTCGTTTCACTGCAGGACCAAGTTGAGCGGGTCATACGTACAGCGCTGAACGTCGACGAAGAGCGATTCGATGTGGATGTCCCGCTGACGAGTTATGGCCTGGATTCGTTGAGCGCAGGGAGGTTATCGTACGTCGCGTCAAATCTTCTGCTATACTCCATAACGCCTCTTCAGATTTTCCATCCGCTCCCTCATCAAGGTCACCCAGCTGCAGCTATTAGGAGGCAACTCCCTTGCCGACCTCATTCGCAAATACGGCAACGCCGACGAAGACACGGAAGCCCCTGCGACGACTGCGAACACTGAGAGCGGCAGAGGCGTGGGCGAGGCGCATGTCCAAATGGAGGCACTCGTGGCGCAATATACTGCCCTTCTCGACTCGCTTAATATCATTCCGATTTCCGAGGACTCCCTGCCCGCCGCAGACGACATGGTGGTCATGCTAACAGGCACCACTGGAGCGCTCGGCTGCCACCTTCTCGTCGATCTACTCGCCAGGCCGAACGTCAGGCAGGTGTATGCGTTCAACCGCGTCGGTAAGACCGGGAAAAGTTTGGTGGATCGTCACCGGGACACGTTGCTGAAACAGGGTATCGCGTTTGAGGCCGTCCTTGGGCATGCCAAATTGATGCTGCTTGAGGGTGAGTTGACCGAGCCGGAATTTGGGTTGGGCGCCGAAATGTATGAGAGGCTCAGGGG
Source organism: Favolaschia claudopus (assembly GCA_037176885.1). Classification (NCBI taxonomy): domain Eukaryota; kingdom Fungi; phylum Basidiomycota; class Agaricomycetes; order Agaricales; family Mycenaceae; genus Favolaschia; species Favolaschia claudopus. The sequence goes on from JAWWNJ010000007.1 coordinate 2,190,135, forward strand.
CAGCGTTACGCACTTCATCCACAATGGTGCGTTACCACTACCATCGGTTTCACTGCCAATGACCTGATCCATAGCTTGGTACATCAACGTGCTTTCTCCGCTGACTTTCTACGAGCCGCTTATCATGGGGACGTTCAACGTGCTCGCATTTGCAGCGACGGCGGGAGCGATGGTATCGTTTATGAGTACCCATGGTGTTCCGAGGAATCGTACGTCTTGCTCTTCAGGTTTTTTCTACACCTCGCAACCCCGTTCAATTTCAGTCCCATCAAAACTAGTCTCCGCTCCGGAAGACATCCTCCTCGATGCCCGCGTCGCCGTCGCCTCTGGCTATACCGAATCCAAGTGGGTCACAGAACGCATCATCCAGCATGCATACACCTGCCGGTATGTCAATGCCAACGTCGTCCGTGTTGGCCAACTTTGCGGAAGCACAACGAGCGGTGCATGGGATACTTCACAGTGGGTGCCTGCGCTGGCGCAGAGTGCCGCTGTTGTTGGGTGCCTGCCGGATGGTGGGAATGACGATGTGCGTCGTCTGTTGGATTCTTTCCCGCCCCTCGTACTCACGCTGTTCAGACAACGAGCTGGTTCCCCGTCGACAAGGCGTCATTGGCGGTCATCGACATGCTCTCTTTCCCGAATCGTACACTGCATCTCGTCCATCCCAAGCCAATGAAGTGGCATAACATGGTCTCTGTGCTCGCTTCTGCTCTTGCTTCGCCGTCCATGCCGATAACGCTCGTCCCATATGCGGAATGGTATGCCCGCCTCCGCGCGACGTCCACCCCGGAATTCTCCACAAGACTCGATGCGCTCAAGTTGCTCGACTTTTTCGCGCAGGGGCTTAAGAAAGATCCGAGTAGGGAGACAATAGGATTGGTTCCAAGAGTGGATATGGTGCGCAGCGTTAACACAAGTGCAGCGTTGATGAATGCGGCCGAGCTTGCAGAAGAGGATGTACGGCGGTGGGTTGCGTATTGGCGAGGCGTTGGTTATCTGTAGATTTTGTATGCTATGAGTTTGTTGTGTGGATGCTTCAAGGAATCTTACTGCGTCGAGTTGCCTGAAGCTGCGAGACGTTCAAATATAACAGTGGCTTTGGATCTTCAGCGAGAAGATTTCGGTGCCCGCGTTTGGTGAGCGCTAGCGGTCGTCGTCGTCGAGCGGCTAAGTACTTATTCAGTCTGTCGCACAGAGATGCATGCAGCACTAGTGACCCAGGATTCTCGGGAGCAGGTGAGGGGTGGGTGGGCGTTTTTCTTGCAGGGCGAGTGAGCTGAGTAACGAGCAAGTCGGCATAAGCGCTTTGCTCAGTGCTGCTTGCGTCGATGTCGAAGGACGCGTAACTACCGTTACGTGTTTACCGTGACATTCGTTATGCCGCATTCATCATCCCGGCAAGAAACCTAGACTGTTCCTAACTTCCCGTTTTCGTTGATCATCCTGATGCATAGCGGGTATAACTTGCGAGGAACGAGCTACAAGTTGTAGCGTCTGTCTTAGAGAGACTAGATAAGTACCTACCTTGTTTACTCTCCAGACTCCACGCAATCCTGATTCCTCGTTGCAACTTGTTGCTGGCATACGCATTCTCGATATTCTCAAGATATTCTCATCCTTAGACTCTGGAGCCTGCACCCGTCGTCCTCAACTTTGCATCTTGCATCACGATCCCGGGCCACTCGCAGTCTTTGGCTCGGAATCTGGTCGACTATTACGCTTCGAATCTACATCGTTTCGGCATAGTACCGCCGCGCGTCCTTCACGTTTTCCACCGATTCTAGCCTCATCTCCCCGCTAGACTGAGGGGAGTCGTCTGCCACAGCCCGCCATCGTGCTGTCTTACAGTTCAGGTTCCAATCTCCATTGCTGTACAAACCCGCGATGCTCATTCAACATGTATCAAATGTCGTCCACTCACGTTGAATCCTACAGCAGGCTGAGTACAGACTGCGTATCAAGTATACAACCGCCCGCAAATACTTCTGAAACAAATTGACCTTCACCTTTCCCGACTTGAAATATCATCCCGTCTTCCACTTAAACGCCGACAAGATAATATCTCGACCAACAAGATTGGGTAGCCTCTTTTTATCCGGCAAAATCATTCGGGTTCTAGCTTTTGAACTCGTCATCAGCTCGGTTGAATAGTATTCGGTCCAGAGCTTGTCATCAACAATGTGCGGATTCCTTCAACCACCGTCAGCGACCGAAAGAAAAGGACAGCACGACCCACAAGTACAGAAATCTAACGAATCCGTCGTCCCCGTTTTCAAGTTGTTCCTCGCTTTCAAAGAATTTCTGGTCGGCGATGTCGATCTCGGGGAACTTGAGATTCATGCCCGCACCATCACCATGTTCCTCGAAGTCGTCCACGACGCTCCAATCACTCGGGCATTGCGAAATCACGGAGTGTGAATCAAATAATGACTCGGAATCAAGCATCGTCTCGAGGTACGCCGCGTATTCCACGCCGTCTTCCGTCTGTAATGCGGGGGACTGTGATAGACTGCAGATGCCAAAATGAACAACCTGAATCCAGAAATATGTCATCGTGAACGAAAACGGCCATTCTTCTGACGATTCAGCGTGTTTGCGGAACCAGTGGAATATCTGTTCTCGTCCTAAATGTTGGTGTCATTTCGGAATCGGTCAAGCACTAAGAACGTGAAATGACGTGGAAGATAAACCAACCGACCGTTACTTCGTGCATACTTGATCAGCATTGAATATATTGCGCGAATTCGAGTATATCCATCCCACTGCGACAATTCCGGCGACTCGAACATGCGTAGGAATCGAATAGTCGACGCGTCATTCGATGCGCGTTCGATCCATCGCGTGAGTTCATCTTCCAAGGAACGCAGGGAACGCGGATCATCCGCTGGCGTGAGGGGGGGAGGCTTCCCAGCTCTCATCTCATCAGACGACGCAATGAGCCAATTCAACGCCTCGTAGAGAAGCCCATTGTTCAGACCGTCTTCCAGTGCGGTGATACCTAGGACAAACATACTTGACCCCTTGGGAAACATGTTAGCGATTTCTCGTGTATTTGCAGCATCCGGGCGATCCTGCTTTGTGGCGAGTCTTCAAAAGAAAATGTCGGTTCAGCTTCGCAGAAAAGAATCCGGTTTCTGAGGCCTACATCAAAATGGGAAACTGCCCACTCTTTGACAGTGAGAGGATACGCAGGGCTGATCCAAATTCGCGGGCGCTGTCGGGGAATAATTCACGAGCAGTGCTGTCGACAACCCTATTAATAACGAAAAACATGTTCACTCGGTTCAGCGAAAAAGAGAAATGAGAGCCACGAACCAGATGAGGGCGTCCGAACTCATAACTCGGGTTTCAGTAGCTTGCGCGACGAGCGTAAGAGGGAGCCGCTTTCCAGAGCACCCAAGTGGCCAGGACGGAATTTTGATCGTACGCGGAGAGATGTTGGGAAAGTGAACCTCAGCAACCTCGAGATAGAGCGCCATGGCCGACGTCCGTTGTTCAACAATTCCTGTATGAACAACTCTGAGTTGCCCGAAATCCAGAAATTCGCGTGTGCTCACCATTACTACTGAGAAGTCGAAGAAGTGACGTCTTTCCGGCACCCATTAGACCCAGAAGAGGAATCGTGTATTTGTCCTGAACACTGGCTGGGAAGCAGCGGTCCAACAAACGACTGATCAAAGGATTTGTCGACATGGGTGGCGCGGCGAAGATTTTGAGCAGCGAGTGGTCCAGGCATCTCAATTTATCTGAATCGCAGTTTTCGAACACGCACAGTGTCCACGTCTGGGCCACTTTACTGGGTACGTGGCGATTGACAAAGCTGTGTTGACTCGCGATTTTCGGGACCGGCGGACACTGTCAACGTGGCTAATTTCTGAGATTGACGGTACAGTTGTTGTCGACTCGAAAAGTTGAACGACTCACGGAAACGCCAACCGACATGCGCCGTGCTTGTAAGTACTTACCGCTTGATTCCGTCGAGTCCGTGTCTCTCAGAATCCCCGCAAGGAAACCAGATCCAACCTATGAATACCAGTGGCTGGACGAGCTGATAATGTACATTTATATCACAGAACATCAGCTCAAACTCCGTCATAACTTGGTCTCCGGTTTTGCAGGTTCAGGCGTGTTATCCAGATCTGCTACAAAATCCGCAACCGCCGTCCAATATCCTGGCTGCACACAGGTATCATCTGCCAATCTCGTCAGATATGAATAAATCGCAAAGCTAAGTAAAAAACGAACTGTGGCCGCCCAGCTCGAATTCCATGTACTTTGCACGTTCGAGGCCTTTCGAAAATTCAACCCCACCAGGCGTCTTTGTCTCCCCGCGTCGTGCGACAGCTTCCCACAAAGCGCGCATGTGCTCCTTCGGTACAAGCTCGTCCGCCACTCCGCTTAATAACAAAATCGGTGTTGTGGCTGGAATGAGTGGAATCTTGGATGCCGAGTCCCATTTTTGGTGACAGAGAAAAGAAAATGGACCGAGAATGGGGAGAGCATGGGGGACTAGACTCGGAAGGGAGGTGAATGTGTTTTCGAGGATCAAGGCGGTTATCTAAAGCGAATGTCAAATGGGCGGAATCCAAAGCAGAGAAGAAATCTTGACTTTCGAAGGATTCCGACTAGCTAGGTCGATCGAAACAGCTCCGCCAATTGATTGGCCGTATAATATCTCAAAAAATGGGCAGAAGTCTCGTGTCTTGGAAGACCGAACTTACTATTCGTGTTTGGGAAAGTAAAGGGTGGGAGGTGATATAGTCTAGGGCAGTTTGTGCATCTATTTGAAGGCCTGACGAGGACATGTGAGCCCATTCTCGGGAATGATTGTACAACAGTTGAGACCTTTTTCGGAAGGCGAGCCGTCGGAAAGTCCATAGCTATCGATAGGTGATAAGATGAGCAAGGAACGTCGGGAGTGAAGTGAGTCTGACCCTCTATATGAGACCATCAAGACGTTACAACGCATTCGCATATAAAAGACTTTGGCTAGAGGAATACGGTGGCCGTGATTTCCTCCGTTTCCATGAAACATTATGACAGTGGGCCGAGCAGCAATAAACTATATAAGCATCAACAGAAAGTGAGTGAAACGGTAAGAGATACGTACCTCGTCCTCTGTTACATCTTCCTCGCCGACCACCTGCGTGGCCGAAGGATGACTCTTCGACAACTCTCTGGTTTGAGGTAGCATATAACATCTCAATGTAATACCGTCCGAAGTCTTGAGCTCCAAATCGTCGTACGGCAGCCCATATGTGGATGGAATCGGGACGTCTTCTGCGAAATGAGCCTCGCGCGCGAATCGCGTAGAACGTAAGCACCTGTTCGAGACCCAGGTGGAAATGCGGACGGATAAATAAGGTAGTTTTGCCCGTAGTATAACAGCCCTGCGCCTTGTTTCGTAGTGAATCGTCGACAGAATGATGTGGTATGGTGGCATTTATTCACCGACAGTAGTAAGCGTGGCAGCGGTAGCCAGAGTCCCCTGCAATTAAAGTCAGCGTTAGTAGGCTCTTCCGCAGAGGTAATACCTTGGCAAAGGTTTCGAGAGATGGGAGGAAGCCCGCCATGGTAGATGAGGGATTCGGGAGGGATGAGGCGCACTGTGACACTGTGTGACTGATGTCAATGGGAAGCCTTCACCATACAAAGCCACATCGAAAGAGCCAGGATCGGTCCGACTGCCGTTTTCTCACGGTTCAACTGTTGAAAGTCGCGAAGAAGTCGCGAATTAATTCTTTCAGAATCTTAACCGCGTTGCCTTGAGTTGATATAGACCAGTTAGCCTCAGAATCACTGGAGACACTTATTCAAGGCATACTAAAAGATAACATTCACGCAGACCAAACGACAGCATAATCGTCGGAATGCCGGCGGAATTAGCTTCGCACGGTTGATCTTCGTATCGCAACTTGAACATGCCTGCCAGGGATTCGACAGGCTTGCCTTCATACACAGGCTGCATTCGAGCCTAGTCACCAGTTTAGAACCAAACGACCACCTCAATTAAATATTTGACAAGAGCCGAAGTTCGCTAGCATATTGACAGTCATTTGCAAGGTGATCTGGTCAAGTACTAGTATGATGCGACTTGGAGCTCTATAGAAGCTATACTATCAGAGCCGATGGCCCGCTTCACTAGCACTCTGGACATATATGCCAACCATTATTTCCGAGGTCCACCTGAATGCAAGAACTCAATTCATTCCATGCCTTCAAAGCTCTGTTTGAGTGAACTTACGGGAGTTTCTCCGGCCGAGGCCTTCAACAAGTCAAAGGTTTGTCAAGTCGAGATATGAGTTGACTTACATCCACTTTCTCGACGGCTCGACCGTGCCACCCGTTATTATCCTTGTCCACCTACAAAGCAACATATCAACACAGCGCTTTGGACCTCTGAATACACCGACCAAGTCCGGAGTTTCGACGTTGTCTACTGCTCGACCATGCCATCCATTGTTATCCTGATCGACCTACACGGAAGATGTTCAGCTCCTGCATTTGCGAGCCGGTTAAACACCCACCAAGCCCGGTTTGAATTTGCCCAATGCCCCGCTTTGTAAAAAAAAAAAAAATCAAAACCATGAAGCTCATCGAGGTCGAAGATTTGTCTCACTCTTGCTCAGGCTGGTCTATTACCCCCCTCGCCTGAGCAAAAAGGAGATAAATTCGTGTAAGCCATCGACGTTACAGTCCGAACAAACTGGCAGAGTGCTTACAACGTTAATAGGGCCAGCATGCGCAGTCCCAACTGTGACCGCGACGAGAGCAAGAGCAAAGAGAACAGAGATTTTGAAATTGAGCATCATCGAGAAATGAGGCAAGCGGAGGCAGGCTAAGCGAGAGCTCTGAACTGTTTCGAGCCATTCACTGGCAATGCTCTTTTATGCCATGGATTGGAAATCTTATAAGTGGGCATGGTCAGGTACCGTGTCTCCGTTTCGGCGATAGGAACTCGGATCCGGGTGCTTGTGGTGAGGCGCGTGGACCTGATATCTCAACCTAGAAGGTAAAGCAAAAGTAGAAGAGGGCTCCGGGCGGGCTCGGATGTGACTCATGAGTAATGACAGGGTCAAAAGCGCTTCAAATTTCAATTTTTGGCAAGTCGGAAAGCAATTGAATTCAAAGAGTTGCTATTTCGGCGTTATCTTGGAGAGGGACCAGCCATCCGATTTTAGCTCAATCTCCCCTGTCAATGGTTTCAACGACTCAGAGATAAGTACTTAATAGCTTCGGAACACGGATCATTCCGAGTCCGCCATCAGGGACAACTCCGAGTCCTGGCAGCTTGCCTGGCAGTTCTGCTCATGTCGTTTCCCTTACTACTAGTAAGTGCATCTCGCGACTCGCCGCCTTGGTCTGCCCCTGGTGCCTTCCGGCTGCTTCTGAATATCATCCGCACAGTACCTCGCGAATGGCACATCCCCTTAATATACGGGACATCGGACTGCACGAGCTCGGAGGCACGAGGTGCGCAATATTGAGTATAGCCCAAGGTATAGCAGGTTCGAGACGAACCTGATTCGTGAATAGAACGCGATGCAGCTCATGTTTGCCTTTTGCCGCCTGGATGTCCACCTTTTCGCCGATATCCCTTCTATCGTATAATAGGAAGGTGGACGGTCATATAGACTATTCGGCGGCATGCTGAGAAGTGAGCGACTGAATTATCACCTCCAGGTTCAACGATATCCAGTTGCAAGGGAGTTGTTGATTACTCATCGTTTGCCTTCCCTCTCCCTCTGAGCCCTAGTCATGGCACAAGAAGAATGCAGTCCGCTCATGAGGACCGACCACTTTGATGCCGAAGAGCGTGGCGAAACGCTGGCCCATGCATCGAGGTTCAAGTGGCTGTCGAAGATATCACGCACTGTTCTGGTTGGACTCCTCGTTGTCGAAACAGTCGCGTTCGTTGTCTTGCTGTTGAAGCAACCCTCTCGCTGTGTCAAGACATGTACTATCCCTCTCAAATCTCACGAAGTTCTCTATTGTGCGCTCGATGCCCAATCTTCGAGCCATGTTACATATATTGATTCATCTCAAGCCCCCGCTCTTGATGCGGTGGAACATGAAGTGAAAGTATACAACGTAGGATTCGGTGCGCTTTCTTTTGAATACTGCTCTCAGGGACTCAAATCGACCAGGCGACTTCTCTCCGTTCCAAATCCCCTCGTCCCCTGCGCTAGATAAGAAATGGAGCGACCTTTACAATTGTACGGTTTGATGTACTTTCAAGGTTTCAGTGACTGAAATTTTGGAAATAGTTGGGATCTCGCGGATTACCAAAGAGGAGGCCGCTCAGCTTCCAAACAAAACTCATGCGATACCAGGGGACGACGGTCACTATGTTCGTCATAACACTTTATGTATTTTCTTGCTCTGATTGCGTTCAGATCGCGGAACTGGACGTTTTTCATAATCTTCACTGCTTGGTAAGTTCGTGGAGAGATCTTACCGGAGACTCGAATTGACGGATTTTCTGTCAGAATAAAATCCGAATGGCGCTAGACCCCGACTATTACTCTGACTGGAGAATCTCCACCACTAACAATTACATTCCATCGCAGAAGAATGCGACGGATCATGTTGGTACGCAACTAGTCCTTCCTCACATTCACTGTATCGAAGTTACTTCAGGACATTGTATAGATTGGATACGTCAGTCCCTGATGTGCAGCTCGGACACAAGTGTCATCGTGTAAGTTCCCTGCATTCTAATCATGTGTGGTTGTTCCTTAAATTTTCCTGGGGACCATAGTTGGCAGTGGCACAATTCCTTGAACACAAGCGTCGTCAAAGGAAATGTCGCCCACACTTGCCGCAATTTTTCGAAGATTCGAGAATGGGCAAAAGACCGCACGCTGCTCGCGAGTTACGATCCATCAGTGCATATAGAGGACGATATTGTCATTCCTATCTTTCATAGCAATTTCGACTGAACATGTAATTACTGATGGGTTTACTGACGGGTTCCCTTACCAAGGTCGACGTCCAAGTTTTATAAATTATTCACCATACTTTTCTTTCCGTCTTCGAGATTAGCTATAGGAGGCGCCAAAATCCGCACACTGAGAGTTCAAACGTTCAAACTCAACGTTCAATATTCTTCAATATCCCCTTGAGCCAGACTCCAACTTCGGGATGTCGGCCCGGCATGTTTCCCACGGTTGAATTCTTAAGTTGAAAAGAAAAAAAACTTAGTTTTACTGCTATAGCTGGAGGAGTCAGATCGAGGCTGATTCTCCTGAATCATTGAACAGAAAAAAAAAGAAAGCATTTATTGATCAAAAGTGAGCCGCCAAGGTTGTTTCTCGATACAATACATAGGATAGAGCACTATTCACAGAAAATAACCCGAATTACTAGAGAGTATCAAATGAGCGCGATGAGATGATGTCAATGGGACAAACGAGACTCACAGCAGGGGTAGGGACAGCGCGCTTGCCTTTGATGGTCCAAGTGTCGTTGTTGGGGTCGACCTAGAAAATTCCTCATGAGAAACGCCGAGGTAAATGTGCCAGAAGTGTATCATACCAAAGCAGCAGTAGCAGCCGCACGCTTGCGGTGGATGGTCCACGAGTCGTTGTTGGGGTCGACCTATAGCGATTCCGGTGAGAAACAATATTCGGAGTAGCCAGAAGCATACCAAAGCAGCAGTAGCCTCGGCCCGCTTGCGCTTGATGGTCCAAGAATCATTGTTGCCGTCAACCTGTGTTTCGTAAGAGGTCATTCGCCTGTGAACATTTCGAGACTCACGAGGTCAGGGGTAGGGGCGGCGCGCTTCTCTGCCGCCTTTATGGTCCAACTATCGTTGTTGTTGTCCACAGCCTGCGGAAAAGCTCAGCTAAACTCTCTTGGGAGGAATCATTACTTACAGCCGGGGTAGGTTCAGCGCGCTTCTCCGCCTTGATCGTCCAGCTGTCGTTGTTGTTGTCGACCTAAGATATGAATTAATAAGACGCAACAGACGGGCGCGGAGGAGCAAATGAACTTACCGCAGCGGGAGTGGGGGCGGTGCGCTTTTCAGCCGCCTTGATTGTCCAACTATCGTTGTTATTATCAACAGCCTGCGAGGGAGTTCAAAACGCTTTTTTAGTAGACAGCGAAAGCTTCCATACAGCAGGAGTGGGCCCAGCACGCTTCTCGGCCGCTTTAATGGTCCAGCTGTCGTTGTTGTTGTCAACCGCCTCCGAGAGAGTCAGCTTTTATTGTGCGCAAAACGAGAGCTCTCTTACAGAGGGAGTGGGGTCAGCGCGCTTCGCCGCCTTGATGGTCCAGGTATCATTGTTGTCGTCCACCTGAACAGGTATGAATTAATGATCAGAAACCAGTTGAAACTCGAGCAATCTCACAGCTTCAGCCGCATTCCCGATCTGCCATCTGTATAAATCGTCAGTGCTGTCCCGGTGCTTTTGAGCCAGTGGAATCACTTAGTGTTATCGGCGTCCACACTGTCTTCGACAGCCCGCTCGACAGCTGGAGAACCGATTTGCCATCTGCGACCGTGGTTTTAATACGAGTGTTGTTCAGCGGATGAGTGAAGACTTACTTGGTGTTGTCCGCATCCACACTGTCGGCAGCGCGGGCAACGGGAGTGGGCAATGTGCGACTTCCGATCTTCCAAGAGGTATTGTCGCTGTCAACCTGCAAGCCGGAAAGCACATAAGGATACTATTAGTACACAATTTTCTTGCAGTTAAAATTCGTTGCGTACCAAATCCGGAGCAGCCCGGGCGACGACGGGAGTAGGCAGAGTGCGACTTCCGATCTTCCAGGAAGTGTTGTCGCTGTCAACCTAGCGTCCAGCGCACACATATGAGTTATTGAGGGGGCGCGATGCATATGCTCAAATAGTTCGAAAGTTCACATACCAATTCCGGAGCTGCCCGCGCGACAACGGGGGTTGGGAGAGAGCGCCCAATCTTCCATGAGGTGTTATCGCTGTCGACCTATAAAATTGACAGAATATCAGCGATGCTCGTTGAGTCTCAATCAACGTCAGTTAAATAAATAAATACCAATTCGGGGGCCGCTCGGGCTACGGGAGTAGGGAGCGAACGCCCAATTTGCCACGAAGTGTTGTCGCTGTCGACCTTGCACAAACAATCGTTTAGTCGGCAAGTTAGGTTAGGTTGGGCGTAAGTAAAATCGGCCGCACCAAGTCGGCCGCAGGAGGCGCACGGGCAACAGGGGTAGGAAGAGAGCGCCCGATCTTCCACGAAGTGTTGTCACTGTCGACCTTTGAAACAGTTCAATATTATAAGTTCGTTCAGTAACGATATTTTGGTGAATACCAATTCTGGGGCCGCACGGGCGGCGGGGGTGGGAAGGGAGCGGCCGATTTGCCAGGAGGTGTTGTCGCTGTCGACCTATGAAAGACCAAATGGTTTAGTTCACTGCGTCTTTCGTCTTCGAAAAATTGTGTACCAAGTCGGGAGACTCGCGACGGTTGTTGCCAATCACCCAGTGGGTGTTGTCGCTGTCTACCTGTTCAAAAATTGAGTGACACGCAGTAATTTTCGTTTTGAAAATAACAAACCAAGTCCGATTCGGGAGCCGCTCTCGAGCCAATCTCCCACCCCTTGTTATTGGGATCCACCTATGAATATAGTAAAAGTAAAGTCAGCTTACGGTCTCGAAAATACGATCCATATAACCCACCAATTCCGGAACTGTGCGAGCTTCGGCTTTGTTGATTACCCAACTACAATGCAGGAGTTAGAGATGATCGTGTTTATAGGCTTGAATTTGAGTTACTCTTTGTTGCCTGCATCAACGCCAGCATCTCTGACCTGGTAACCGGGCTTCAGTAATTCCACCTCAGCATGAAAGTTGCACTTACAGCAACAGGGCTAGCAGTGACGACTGCGACGAGAGCAAGAGCCAAGAGGGCGGAGAATTTAGAGGTGAACATCCTGATAGTCTAGAGAGGGTCTAGAGAGAGAATCGGTAAACTCGGAGGTAGAGTTCTGGATTATTTCCTGAGTTGTTGTGCTCTTTTATGAGCTCCGCGCCTGCACGCTTACAACTAATTGAGTTACCCCTTCGGAAGTAAACCAGGCACGGCCCAACTCAGACTCTTGTTACATGCGGAACTGGAGCTGCAGCTGACAGACCTTTCCCACTGCTCAGAAACGGACTTGAGCCAGAAGATCGAAAGAGCATCGAACTTGTATGCCCCAATGGGGAGGAAGCTGGAATGATGGACTTCGCGTGCGGTGGCAGATGTGTCGACGTCCGGAAGTTAATAATTGTTCGTCCTGAGCAAGTCCTGAGCGCTGAGCGCTGAGCCTCGGCGGAAGAACCAAGCCAGAACCCAAGTAATTCATTCCTGAAGCGAGGCAGCTGGCCGCAAAGTCAAAGAGCTGTCCAATGAAAGCAAGATACGGGACTAGCCGGTGCAAATGCCAAGCGGCAGGTCGATACAAGGCCTTGAAGGTCAATACAAAGCCCTCGCGCGTTGGTACATATCATGACAAGACGCGACAACGCGACAAACAAGAGTCAACACTCGGGCCGAGGAACGAGGCTCTCACCTGGCTCACATCCTTGTCAACCATGGACAGCTGGCGCAACGCAATACGCAGATTGCGACTCGACTCTTGACGGGATCCAATATACTTCCTTCATAGGTAACTCGGAAAGGTACCATCAAAGGTTCTATCGCGCAAAAATCGATTCAAAGGCAAAGAAGGCTGTTGTTTTCTACTTGGTTTTCGCAGACCCAGCAATTCTTCGCCTTCGCCGCTTTCTGCTTCCCTCTACACTCGAGCTTCAGCCATGGCCAAAGAAGAATACAGCCCCCTCATGAGTGTCGACCCGGCTGACGCCGAAGAACGCGGTGAAAATCTTCCTCCGGGCCCGGCGACACCAAGGTTCAGCTGGATGTCGAGGTTCTCGAACGTCTCGCGCACTTGTCTGGTTGGGATATTTGCAGTTGAAACTATTGCTTTGCTTGCGGCGATCATACTGCTGGTCATGAAACCACCGCATCGTGTCACGACGTGCACCATTCATCCCAAGTCCCACGAAGTGCTCTATTGTATGATAGCCCATTGGCTTAGTTATTCGTACTGAAACGCTCTAAGCCCCGGCACTCGACGCGGTGGAACACGAAGTGAGGGTATACAATGTAGGATTCGAAGGTGTGCATTGCATCGTTTTCACCAACTATCCTTCAAGTTCTTGGAAGTTCAATCAACCACCCAGGCGACTTGTCTCCATTCCAAATTCCATCTTCCCCTGCCCTCGACCAAGCATGGAGCAATCTTTATAACTGTAAGTCTTGGAACAGAGTTGGATTCAATCTCGTGTCTCAATATTTGAATACAGTTGGGATATCGCGGATCACCAAAGAAGAGGCTGCCCGACTTCCCAACAAGACTCACGCGATTCCCGGAGACGACGGCCACTACGTTCGTTGAATCACCTTCCCTCAGACCGTCATCTCACCTCCTGTAAATAGATCGCTGAACTGGACGTATTCCATAATCTTCACTGCTTGGTGGCTCCATACACAATCTCATTCGAAACTCTGTCATTGACCTTCTTTCCAATAGAACAAAGTCCGAATGGCGTTGGATCCGGACTATTATCCCGACTGGCGAATTTCTACAACTAACAATCATATTCCCTCCCAGAAGAACGCCACGGACCATGTCGGTAAGCTGCTGGTTTCCATTCTTCTCAATATTCTGAATCAATCCCCTAATGACGATTTTTCCAGGGCATTGCATAGATTGGATTCGTCAATCTCTAATGTGCAGTTCAGATACTAGTGTGATCGTGTGAGTTCCCTGCATTCTAAACGTGGTTGTTTGCTCATTCAGTTTCCCCACTGCCAAAGTTGGCAATGGCACAGAGCGCTGAACACAAGCATCGTCAAAGGGAACGTCGCCCACACCTGCCGCAAATTCGACAAGATCCAACAATGGGCCAAAGACCGCATGCTACTCGAGACCTACGATCCGACGGTGCACATCGAGGATGACATTGTCGTTCCGATTTTCCACAATGACTTTGACTGAGTATGTATGATACGTCAACGTAGATATTTGTGAAGTGTAATGCATATGATGCCTTCGAAATTTGATTCCGCTGCCCTCAAGCTGCCCTTTGCCATGCCTGCCATGTGGATTTAATCATAATCTAATAAGCACCTTAAGTAACCGTTATGCCAAATGTTTTGCATCCGCCGCCACAAACTAGTCTCTCGTAGACAGACGCTACAACAATATGGTCCTCGTACCTGCGGTTGTTGTAGTCTGTTGAGAAGGTGAGTCGGCCGAACGGTCGCCCGCCTTATTACATAATCAGAAATTTCTTGGGCTCCTTTTCATAGTTTTAAGCGTGTTTTAAGCAAAATTTTGGCTACACCGACCTTTCTTGATTGGAAATCAACAGCTTTGTCAGTAAAATTTAGAGAAATTATGCAGGCAACGACGAGATTCAGAATCGGCTGACAAAGCCTGTCAAACTGATGGGTCGTTCAATTGGGTTCATTCGGGCAAGAATATCATGAATTTTATTAGATAGACCTGTTGGTATATACCATAGAAGGCACTTCTCCAGGAAAAGTTTGTTTATGGAGGCTGCAGAACGTTGAAAGCAAGGGAGCAAGGCGTGGGAATATATTGAAACTCCGACGATTGGTAATAACACGGGCGACCGTGCAAGCGATCACGGTCAACAACAGACTACGCCACAAACCCTCTGAGGACTTGGACTTGATTCCTGTTCTCTATTCTTCCGAATCAACATGACACCATGACGGATCGCTTGGCGGTCTGCATAGTCTCTCGACCGGAGTCCTCGGACGCATGTCGTATCGCATTGTTTTTCCGCGCGCAGTTATGCATGATTCTGATGAAGTTGTATCAACTGCCGCGCATCTCTTTCTAATACGCGATTCGTCACAGGACTTCTCATTTTTTACGCCACTGGGAAAAATATCGGATGAAGGCGCTTGTCCGACGTCACCGTGACCACCTACTCCACTTCCATAATACCCTCAAGTGTTGCGTTAACTTCAGGTAGGTAGGTAGGTAGGTAGATTACACGGCACGGTCCCGCTTAGGAACGCCGGGGCCCAGGGAGTAACAGACAATAAATCTCATAAATCGGAATTCCGAGTCAGAGAGATCAGCTTAAAAAAATTCATTTCACCTCTGTTCAGGAACCTTCGATCACGTTCTTCTCCACAGCGAGCAGAATCAAAGGAAGGCTATTCACCAACAGAATACGCTCACAACAAGCCTTCGAAAGTTTTGAATCCGGTGACATATCATTCTGGCATCGGACAGCTGACAGTTTCCCACGGTTGACTTTTGCGCCCTGAGTTGTTGATGCTTTCCTCAACCGCCTCCGACGAGTCTATTGAACGACTTGCGCTCACCCAAGCAAGCGCTGCCTGTCAATCTTGACGGACAGACAGCGAGATTCATTGGAACACTCTTTCACCTTCGCCCCACATGCATCATTCCTCGGGTGCCTGCGGATTAGTCTGTTGTTGACCGTGATCGCTTGCACGGTCGCCCGTGTTATTACCAATCGTCGGAGTTTCAATATATTCCCACGCCTTGCTCCCTTGCTTTCAACGTTCTGCAGCCTCCATAAACAAACTTTTCCTGGAGAAGTGCCTTCTATGGTATATACCAACAGGTCTATCTAATAAAATTCATGATATTCTTGCCCGAATGAACCCAATTGAACGACCCATCAGTTTGACAGGCTTTGTCAGCCGATTCTGAATCTCGTCGTTGCCTGCATAATTTCTCTAAATTTTACTGACAAAGCTGTTGATTTCCAATCAAGAAAGGTCGGTGTAGCCAAAATTTTGCTTAAAACACGCTTAAAACTATGAAAAGGAGCCCAAGAAATTTCTGATTATGTAATAAGGCGGGCGACCGTTCGGCCGACTCACCTTCTCAACAGACTACAACAACCGCAGGTACGAGGACCATATTGTTGTAGCGTCTGTCTACGAGAGACTACCTGCGGATAAGTTCAACAGTGAACATTTCAGAACGTCTGGGTGTGTGCCTGCCCAGATTAAGGTGTCTGTAGTCTTTGGCCTTACCTATTCTGTTCCTGTCGAGGTCCGTCCGAAAGTCTGGGATTTCTTTTCATCTGGGATCAAGACCGAAATTAAAGAGGTTTCAACAAACCTGATTCGTTCCTTCACTCGTCATCTTCTTTCTCCTAACATTCATGGCGAAGTCATCCTCAACTTGGTTCCCTTACCGCCGAGTATCGACCTCAGTGTCCGACGACGAGCAGCAGCTAAAACCCTTCCTGGACGACGCCGAAGGAGGTTCGGGGCCGGTTGAACGATCCCCAATCCCACTGCAGACTTCTCATGGCTCTTCTTCATCCCCGTCGCGACGCATCCTCCTCGTCGTAGTGGCGGTAGAGACGATTCTCCTCTTCTGGCTCATCCTTCGCTCGAGCGGCCCCAAGTCCAGATATTCCTGGCCCGCTCTTGTTTACTGTAACTCGATCGCATACGTCCTTCCTTCCTATTGTCCGTCGCCCTAACCTTGTGCCTGTCTAGCGCCTGCTCACGAGGCAGTGGAATATGGTATCACGACCTATACCATCGGCGGCGACAAACGCTTCCATATCCCACCCTCCCCAGCACTCGATCAGGCATGGAGCGATCTGTATAACTGTCAGTGACTTGCAGCGCTGCTGTCGCGTTGGTACTAATTTCTCGGAATCGTTAGTTGGGATCTCCCAAATTCCCAAGAGCCAGGCAGTCCTTCTGCCAAACAAGACGCATCCGATCCCAGGGGATCCCCTGAACTATGTGCGTCCCGCCTCCGAGACACTTGACTCGGCTTCACTGTTGAAACGAATAACGCAAAACACAACAGATAGCTGAACTGGACGTTTTCCATAATCTCCACTGTCTCGTAGGTCCTCCTCAACGCAAAACCGCATCATGAAATTTGAAAACTATCTGATGCTCTGCATCTTTCAGAACATGATCAGAAAGGGGCTGCACACGGGTGAGCTGAGATGATGAGAGAATTGAATACCTGGCTGACGCTCTCGGCAGAATATTACAACGATGCACCCGAGATCGAGCATCTTGACCATTGTATTGGTGAGTGTTCCATGAAATATATGGGGTCGTGTATGTACCGATATCTTCACCGTAGATTGGATCAGACAAGCGCTGATGTGCGCTGGGGATACGAGTGTCATCGTGTAAGCTTCGATCGCCATCCTTACCGTGGCCATTGAGCTAATCGACATTTGCGAAGCTGGCAATGGGATCCGAAGAAGAACCAGACGATTTTCCAAGGCGATGTTGCGCATACCTGCAGAAATTTCGACAAGCTTCGCGACTGGGGTAAACACCACAAGATTCAAACTTCATATGACACGAGCGTGAGGCTTGAGGATGATATTGTTATTCCCGTCATACCGAAGGATTTTGATTTGTACGAAGGGAAGAAAATTTCTGGTTTAGCCTAGTAGGACTGTTCGTCGGTTTTCGGAAATGGGTTTTATTATAAGATTACTTACAAGCTGTCAAGGAGTGCCGCTGTGAATTATTCATCGGGGAAAGCCGGAGGAGGAGGAGGAAGGTGATCCACAAGAAACCCTGCCAAGTTGTCGGCGAGAACGTTATGACCCTCCACCGTCGGATGTAACCCATCAACAGTATATTCTGCAATCATTCTAGAATTTATGTGGCCGCAGACTTCGATGAGCAGGTCGTCCACGATGATTGGGTCCGAAACCAGGTCGCAGTGGATTTTCCCTGAATCAACCTCATGGAAGTCGCGAAAGGGAGGCTGCAAATTAAAACCGGAGTTGGTCGCCCATGATATGATTTCATGCGTCGACTCACATACGTACCACTATATAAAACGCCTTGACGGAGTCAAATACGGCAGCCAGTTTTCGGATGAAGTTCATGAGTGTATCTCGAAATACGCTCGGGGACACGTCGTTTGCCTCGTCGTTTGTGCCTTTAAATTTGCCTCGTCAGCAAAGCGGATCTCGTTAAGAAAAAAAATGAAACATGAAAAGCTACATACCCAGTGCGATACATATGAACCTAGGCCTTCCTCGCGGTCTCCAAGGAACGGCCTCCCAGGGACTCGTCTATGACAATCTTGATGTTATGAGCTAAAATTCTGAGCAGGGAGAAGGCTGACATGCATGAAAGAATCTGTCGACCATGCCGAGTTCACCATCGTCTGCTGAATCTCGATTTTCCCGCCGCCCACCGACAAGACAGATTCCGGGATATGCTAGAGCTTCGAACGAGAGGACTCGGGAATGTTTTTCCTGAAGGATTGACAACGCGCGACAGGCAAATGCGTCCAGAACACCCCGAGGAATGGGCTGACCGCCGGCGGATTTGTCAAGCGCTAAACCACAAGTAATGGAATCCCCAATGAACAGCATCTGCTCTGTCGTATGGGACGGATTCAGATTCACAATCCCAAACTGGTCAGGATCCTACGGACTGGTTCATTCCGAACGAGCGGAGATGAGATTCAAGACGTGCAAGACTTACGTATACCGGAGTGCTGAAGCCTTCAATCTCGAGAACCGACGCCCAATCAATTAACATTATTTCGACATCGCAATCCCGGATGGGTTCCTCCCATAGCTTGACGAGCGTGCCGGGTTCTGCCTCGAATGTTTTGATTTTAACAGGCGAATTTGAATTTAGACCCATATTCTCAGCGACGGAGACAGCGAACGAAGGAGTACCACCATTCCAGCGATCCTTGCGGTCAGTTTTATGTCCGATTTTCAATGAAATATTTGACACCGGTTTTTGGGAATGGAATTTGAGAGAAGAGCCGGCCCAGGCGGACCAAATGCCGTGATCAGATTCCTCCCATCGATTCGATAGGTCCAGTTTTGAGCGGAGGTCTGAGATGGATACTGTGTATGGCGCTTGCGATGATTCGCTCATGAAGGATGGACGCAAAGGGCAAACAGTGATGAAGTGATGTAAGTGATGTCTTCGGGAATTGCCGATGAAATTCAACATTCGCGGATTTCCAACACAACTTGCTTTCGCTTATAAGAGCTAATGGACCAGTTAGACTCTCAAGCAGAAGGTGCGAACTCACATAAATTTCCTTGGTGTCTTTTAAGTCAGATTCTCGATTTCTCATACTTGAATTGTCCCGGGTCCGTTTCGCCGGAAAATTCTTAAATACAATAACCTTGCGCTACTCACTGGCGGGTTTGAAGGGGGAACAACCATTGATTGAATTAATTTTCATCTTTCTTTTCTCCGAAGATAAAGTCCATTTGATTCACTGACAAAATCACAAGATATATACATAACCGGGCACAAATTGATCGCGCGGCTTGTCTTTAGTTCACGACAAGGGTGGCAGCACGAGCTTCCGTGCGCGGTAATGGCAACGCCTGAAAATAAATACATGAGCTAGGGTTTAACTGTGAGCATGGACAACGCACCCCGATCAAGTCGAAATGAACGACATTCAGCTGAGCGTCTCCGGACGACGCGGAGTCCGGAATGGTGACGCTAATGTTCTGATAGGGCAGTCCGGGAGGCGAGGCAACCGGGTGGTAGGGTCCATTATATAGGACGGTGCCAATGCGATCCAAAGGCGCCGGGCAGGGATCCGGTGAAGGGCAGTTCAGGAATCCGATGACGACTGCAACCTCGATTTCGTTGCTCAGGGAGCTCTATGCATATGGAGGAGTCAAACGTTGAAACAGTAAAAACATAACACCTGAACACGAACCGGCTGTTGAATCTGCACAGTGAGGGTGGAGCCTGGCTGAACTACAGTTCCATTGGCAGGAGAGCCAATCCTGATGCTTTGAGCGAGCACGTAGGAAACTAGAGATCCTGCTAGAGCGAGATGTTGAATAAACTTCATGTTTGCTGTTTTGGAGATGCTCTGGCCAATGTTGAAGGTCTCCGTTTTATAGTGCTTGGTTATAAATAGAGAAACTGATAGTATATCACACCGCCCTACCTCTGCTATTGAGCTGCGGGCCTCTTTGGCCGTAGGCCCCACTCTCCATTGACACCGGAGCCACGAATCGCGCAACTTGGAGTCGGAATTGTTCCGCTCAGATAATATTTGAAGTTGATGCGCGTTTGGTGCACGGCAGACCGTCTTCTGGTAAGATCTAAGAGGCTATGAATTTATGCAAGCTTCATCTTGTGGTGTGACAACTTGGAGAGAAATAAATGCACCGCGTTTCGCGTGGCACTTATTCGGCTCAACGTAATCAGCACTAAGCACCTCGGGTACTTATACCCTCTATCATTTGCTTCGTTAACCTCGCCGCAAGTACTTACTCTGAGAGCTAACTAGTCCAAAATTCCCCGTTTCTTGTTTTTTTGTTTGCAGCCTTGTGTGGATTCTCACGGTTGAACTTGCGAAAGTTCGGCGCCTGCCCAATTCCAAAAATTAGCGCGCTTGAGTGATCACATATGAGATACAAGCTTCGTGCTTCAAGCCGCATTGTATCGACTTGGCAGGTTCCTCTTGCAACAAGCCTCGCGTCCTCTGACGAAGGCTTCGAGTTGCCGAACGTAATTCAAACTCAGCTGATGGCACATCATGATCAGGCTCGGCGGGAACCCAACTTTGACTCATCCAGTCGCGTCCGTTACTTCATGACTCCTGTTCAGGCAATGGACGAGCTAAAAAGACATCCCTGGGCATTATTTAGCGCCCCCTTTGTCAAGGCACCAACCTAGACACGTTTTTTTTCTGGACTTTGGCGCTTCCCGTTGTCTCTCATGGCAAATACTACGAAGCCAGCCTCGACAGGCTCAAATCCGGGTCTACATTCTCAAATCAAATCCTCAACTCTCTTCCTCGGTCCCCTACCTAGTTCTGTTCTCGAATCGCAAGTCTCAAGCTTGTTTCAAGGCTTTCAGCCATCACCACTCTTCGAATTCTCTCGAACGAAAAATGGACGCAACCGGGGGGCGCTGCGCCTTCGTTTAGAATTTCCAAACCTCGAATCAGGTGCATTACATCCATTTTCCCGATCGCTAACGAGCATTCTTCCTCACCGACCTTTTTCCAGCTAAAAAGGCGGTAGCGCTGCACCATTTACGTCCTCTACCAGGAGCAGAAAGCACCGTTATCCTGACATTCTCAGCGGGTCCCACTGGCTCAAACAAACCATTGGGAATGCCGAATGCCTCAGTGCGTCCAAGGCTGATTAAGGTCATGCCCCCTGGATCTACTGAGGCGACTCTTTACGACCTCCTATGCCCATATGGCCCCGTCTACTCAGTCCGAATGCATCCCATTGTCGGCGGAATAGTGCAGTTTTGGACCGAAGCTGATGCGAAGCAAGCAGAGACTTCGCAGGCGCCGAAATTGCTTCTCCAAGCTTTCGATCCTTGCACGCTGTACTGCACGGTAAGTTACTGCCCCCCTCACTTCCGCGAGTGGTTTGGTGCGCTGATCGTTCTCCCCGCAGAACATTGACTCGGTCATTGACGCTTGTTCGCTTCGGACGTATTTTGGGCAGGTGAGTCATCCAGTCGCTCTCGTTTCCGTGAAATCCAATCATTCCATGGATCTTAGTACGGCCATGTCACCCAGTGAGTTATCATCTGTCTCCTTTGCCTCCTCTAGGTTCTTCATCAACAAGTTTCCATCAGCGCTCATATTTTCGCCGATGCCGATGGGCAGAGCCAAGGTCGCGGCACGATCACATTCTCTCAAGCGTCCGAAGGTGGGGACGACAGTTTCATTTGAGTCGCAGATCGTCTGACAACATCCTCAGCATCGGATGCTCTCAACTCAATGCATGGCGTCGAAATTGGGTGGAAAGCCTTATCCTTGTCTTATCACTGGTTGAAGATGGGAGAACGCACCTCAGCGAACCAGAGCGACAAAAGAGCCGACTCATCACATATCGAAGAAGCGGCAACTGCGCCAGCTAAGAAGAATCAATCGATGTCCCACAAGGCCTCGTCGAAGTTCAAAGAAAACCAAAAACGACAACCAAAATGGGGAGATGTCGCTGAGGGTCAGAAAACAGTTGTTTCTCAGAAAGACGGCTGGAAACGTGGACCACCCCCGCTATACACGGTAGCTTCAAACGCTGCCACGCCGTCTCATTCAGCTGCAGAGTCTGCGGCACCGTTGTTAGAAGAACCTCATGATCGGTCGCCCAATCAATCCAAAATCGAGAACGCTGGGGTTCCGGGTCTCGAAACCCTACAGGCCTTGTACGAAGCCGAGAAAGCAGCTCGGGCGGCGCAGGAACTGGAGAATGAACGCTTGCGCGAAGGACTGAAGTGCATGATGCTGCAGGCCGATGCCGACAAACAGCTGCTGCGAGATGAGCTAGAATCCACCAAACTCCAAGGTGAAGCAGAAATCGAGCTTCTGCGGCAGCGGCTGGATTCGGCGAAGGAGAAGAGCGCTGCAGAAGCTGAGGTTCTGCGGCAAGAAGTCGAGTTCGTAAAACTCCAAGGCGAAGTCGAGAACGACGTTCTCCTCAGGAAGCTCGACACCGCGAAAGAGCGGAGCGCGGCGGCCGCGCAGCTCAAGGAGGAAGAACTCGAGTCCGTGAAGCTGCAGGGCGAGGCGGAGCTCGAACTCTTGCGGCAGAAATTAGATGCGATGACACGCGCGCTAGAAATGGCCGAGTCACAGCTGAAGATACTGCAGCTGGAACGGGACCGACCGATCTGGGAAGCTGCAAAGAAGAAGCGCGAAGAGAAAGAACAACAAGAGCGCGTCAAGGAAGCGGGACGTCGGCGGGCTGCAGAGTTGGAGGAGTCCCGTAGAAAGATGCAGGACTTCATCGCACAAGAGAAGGAGAAGGAACGCCAGCGGCTCGCAGAGCAAGCGAGGGTCAAGGAGCGACTGCGGAAGGAGGCAGAGGAGAAGGAGCGCGAGCGACAGCGCCGCGAGAAGGAGGAGCATGAACGAAAGGTCCGGGAGAAGCGGGAGAAGCTCGAGCGATGGAAGAGATTGAAAGCCGCGACAGACGCAGAGGAAGCGCGGTGTCAGAAACGGGATGCACAGTTATGGGGTCAAGGACAGTGGACGCATGCTCGCGCGCTGGAGCGTTTGAAGATTCAAATCGAGGAGTTCAATAGCATCAAGTTCTCCGAGACGCAGCCGCTGACGTTCCGCGTCATCCCCTGGCCGGTGCTCGTTGACCCATTGGATTTGGATATCGAGCAGATCGACTGGCAGGCGGTGGAAGCGTTCTTCGCGAGTGTTAAAGTCCGATTGGCGAAAAACGTCGGGGAGTACAAGGCACTGGTCGAGAAGGTTCATCGACTATTCCATCCGGATAAATGGAGGTCGCGAAGCCTTCTTGATACTGTCATGGATGAGCAGCTGAGGAAAGCGCTTGAAACGGCCGGAAATGTGGTCGTACAGGCGATGACACCTATCTGGAGGAAGTCGAAGGGGATATACTGATAATTGAGACGGCTAATTGTTTTCGACTCGGGTCCGAGGTTGTTGTAACTTCATATTGCAATTGTCTGTATTTCTCGAATATCAGTGGTGTAGCTAATCTACAATTTGATCTTTGTGAATCTCGAATGAGCTCGCTCATATAATGGCACGCACAATAATCATCCGGAAATGTTCCTTTGAGCTTTGTTCTACATTCTGTGGTAAGGTGCTACGAAACGAACGGGCTGTAGCAAGCAGTGATTGTATAGCCTATAAAGTAGCTATAATCTATTTGAGCGCAAGAAGGTGTTCCCATAAACCAAATAAAAAGTGAAGCATCTCTAGCTTCGGCGCGACACTACGGTCCTGGTGAGGACGACCGTGGACCCCCACGCTCAATCCTTGCAGCAGCAGCCAGCACAGAACCCAGTGGCACCCCCGCAGGCGACGGACCTCTCGACATGTACTCATCATCCATTGACATATCAGTACTTTCTCCGTCCCCATCGCCGTCCTCCCGCTTCCGCCGTCCAACCCCGAAGTCAAGAGCCCCACCGCTGGGACGCCCCATAAGCAGGAGACTCCCCAAGCCATGCCCGCGCGTACTCATCCCGCTGTCGCCACCACTCCCCGCTGCACGAATCGCGTTTGGCCCTATAATAGTCCCCGACCGCTTGCGCAGCTCTGTCTGCGGGAACTGAAGCTGCGCGTGGGACGCACGACGCGTCAATGCAGGTATACGCGAAGGGACGGGTGAGGGCGGGCTTGGCTGGGATTGGTGTTGGTGGTGAGTTTGCTTGAGAACAGGCGATGATGGGGCATGGCGGAGTGTATGAGTGAGACGGGGTGGTGGCGTTGGAGATTGATCGTGACTGTGGTTTTGACTCGACAGCTGCATGGCTGACGAAAGGTGAGCGTACGATGAACGACGGCCGATCGGGTTGCGGGGAGACAAAGGCGAGGGAGGCGCCTGACGAGGGACGGGAGATGGCGCCGGCGATTGCTGATGCTGTTGTTGGGGTTGCGAGCGTAGAGGCGCTTGCGTGACACGACGGGCTATAGGCGATGTATGATGTGGGGAAAACTGCTGGCGTGGAGAAGTAACCGTACGTGATAGAGACGGATTTGGTGACGGCGAAGGAGGCGGAGGGGCAGCCGACAACGGGGACGGCTTCTTCTTCCTCAGTGGAGGAGCAGTCAACACCGCGGCCTGCTTCAAGGGCGGCGGCGGTGGCATTGGTCGCGCACCCGACCCAGAACCAAAAGGCCGTCTCCCAGTGACACCTCCGCCAAACCGTGCACGAGCTTCCGCAACAGAAGGCAAATGAATGCGCGAGCCAAAAGTCGGTGTCCCACAACGGCTACTCGCACGTTCCACAATCTCCTTCTCAGCCGGCTCTGCGGCGCCAGTACCAACAGCTGCGCCTCCCGGGACGTCGAAGAATGCAGACCCGCTCCCAGCACGAGCGCGGCGTTGGGCTGGGACGGAAACCGGCACCGCTGTGATATGACCGAAAAGCGATCCAGGGGCTTTTGCAACGCGAACAACCTTCCAGCCCGCCGACAGCGCGAGGGCAACGATCTCGCGCAAGGTGCGTTCTTGTCCATTGAAAGTTACTTGCATCTATCGACGGACAAAACGGTCAGCTTGCTTGCACCGGAAGAAAGGGAGACATATACCGTAAGATCCATCCAGTAAGCATTCGCGCTGGCCTTGCCCAAGTTCGCAAGCAATGGTGCCGGCGCCAACATCTTCTCCGCCCCTTCCACCTGCGGCTCTCTCTCCTTTCCCCTCTCTTTCCCACCTTCTACGCCCCCGCAATCTTCTACGCCAAAATCATCTACGCACGCAAGAGGAAGCACGAAGTCCCCAAGAACGAGTTTAGTCTGAGCCGTGGCGGCTTCGCGCAAACGGAGTAGGATGCGGTGGGCGAAAGCATCGGGCCAATCGTGAAGCACGACGCGCAGAAAGAAGACCGCGGCGTTGGTGATTGGTTGGGGGGTGAAGAAGTCATGCACTGCGGAAGAATATGAGATTAAATCCAGTGGAAACAAGGGGAATAACCCACCTTGAAATCGCACCGCACCCGAGTCAAGCAACTCAGGACACTTTGCACGCCAAGCCTGTCGAGGTTCGTCAGGTTTCGCATTATCACTGGTGAGTGTGACTAAAACCTTTTCACCCAATTCCACCACCACCGGTCTATCTTGAATCACGAATCGGAGACCGCCGCTGCCTTTCCAAACGCAAAACACCACCAGAGTCAATACTCAAGTGTCCCAAGTGATACGGGAACGTACCGTCAGCGTCAACATCCGCGTACGCGCTGGCCAATAGCATGCTTGTCGAGCCAATCCCACCGCCGACATCCACAATGACACTACCCTGGGGAAGAGAGGCCCAATCGAAACCTATAGGTCGCATTCAAGATTGATCACCGGAGTAACAGAGAAAAGAGGCATAAAAGCCATGGACAAGCACCAACCTTGTAAAACAGCCCCCGGGGCCTCCCACCCTCCTGTCCCAGCCATAGCCTTACCAAATCGCTCCAGCCGAAACTGATTCGGGTTCACGCCTGTAGGCGTCGACGGCTGCCGCTGCTGAGACTTCTTCCCATCCCCCTTCCCGGCCGGCGCCAACGCCGCCACCGACACCAACCCTCGTCCCCTCCGCCGCCCCCCATCTCCCCAGTCCACCCCTCGCCCTCCAACCACCCGAAATATCCCACACCTTCACATCCAAACGCATAGTTAAAAGGCGCTCGGGTGGGGTCGCTGCCACTGGTGCTGCTTTTGGTGTTGCTTTGGGCGTCGGGGTCGGGTGCAGTGATGGTGGTGGGGTAGAGTCGAGCGTGGCCCGGGAAGACCGATTCGGTTAGATATCCGCTTGACTTGTAAAGCTCGTCGCAACTGGGAAGGACATGAGCAAATCGAATGGGCCGAAGACCAAAAGAAGTAGAATGAAGAGATGTATAGAAGTAGAATCCGCCGATCGGCGGACGATGCGGGGCGGGTAGGATCGCCAGGGCTGCTAAGAGCAGCTAGATGCCTTCCCAGTCAATCCAGTTTAGACGATGGGTTCACCATGAAATGAAAAGCGACGACGAAACAAGTAAATGGGGGACCCAGTTCGCACTCCGTACGTTCGAATGAACGGGGAGATGAACAAGATGTCCAACAACTGACAGACAGCAAACTGATCACAGGATTATACAGCAGAGGAAACTGACTTTAATCCCACAAAGGCAGCGACTGCACTCGAGTCGGTATCGCCGGCCGAAGCGTATTTGTTTTGTGGACTAGAAAGATAGAGAAAATATCAGTTATGAGATGATGACAAGACGTGAAAATTTCGAAAAAGGAAGCACGAAGTAATGTTTCATTAGAAGAATAGCTGAAGAATTTCTGTTCCAGGAACGAAGCGGCGCGATACGTGCGGATCCGAAAAAGGAATGATACGATGGAAGGATGAGAATAATAGAAGGATGTCAGCCAAGAAAGAGACGCGTGCCACCGAGATAATGACGCGCGAGGGACCGGCCGCGGGAGCGAGTGCGGGGCAAGAAACGAAGGGAAGGCGCGAAGGGCGAAAAAATACGAGAATATGGTGGGGCACGCAAAACATGAAAAAATGAGAACTCATGAACTTACTTTGCGACGAGTTCGTGGAAGTGTTTGCCAGAGTCAAGTAGAGAGCTTATGCGGTTGACGGCAAAAACGTCCGGCGCGGTCTCGCGCAGAATGTGGTGCGTCGCGAGCAGACGAAGGATATGTGCTGTGAAGAAGAAGTCAGCATCGAGAGCGCGTCGACCAGAGCAATACGAATACCAAGCTTCGCTTGCTCAACGCCCGTGCTCGCCGCAATTTCTCGGACGTGCACTGGACCATCCCGAAGGACCTCGACGACATGAGCAGCTTCGAAGACGCGTAGACAGCTGGGGAGGTGGTATCCCATCCCCGCATCGCATAGAGTCAGAAACGGGACCTGTACGGTCGCCGCCATTTGCCCGGCAGCTGCGACGATGCGATTTATAGCTGCGACGACAGTCGGATGGGTGGTGAGCTGCTCAGCAGGAGAATTGGGGTCGCATGGCGCATCTAGAGAAGGAAAATCGAGGCTGAAAAGGCTGGATTTCGTAGGGTCGAAGGTAGACGAGGATGAAGATGAGGGCGACGGTGGTGGGCTTGCATAGACACGGGAAAGAGAATTTGCCTTCCTGTGTGTGGAAGGGGGTTCGGGAACGTGTGCGGTGGCATATACAGTCTCGATGTCGTGGAGAGCGTCGCCGAGGATGGTGTGGAGGGCACGGAGGACGGCGAAGGTCATCGGGGGCCAGGAATGGAGACCGGAGGGCTGAGAGGGAGCAATTTATTGGGATATTTATTTATTATTTTGTCACAATTTGGCAGCCAAATTTCGATTGACAGGACGCGTCTTCGATGTTCTTGTCTCGGTTTCCCTTGCTTTCTTCATTGTCCCGACACTTTCCGCGGCCGCGAATAACCACAACAGACGCGTAATGTTGGAACATATCGGAGATGAAGACGAGGAGCGTATTTGCGCATGTTGCTCAAAACCTTTGCTGACATCGCCGCCGCCGCCACCAACGACGACCACCTCCACAACATCACAATTTATGCTTTCAATCCAACTGCGATTCCGACGCCGACGGAGCTGATTCTGGCGGTCTTTCTACAGTTTACCAAATTTCGGAGTCATCTCGAGACGCTGTAACTCGTACCCCTCGATCCTCTGCATTCCCGGGCAATTTCCCAACGATTCCAACGGTGACGGGCTGCGATACTTAGCTTTGGAGGCGTGAGGCTTCCATGCGACTCTCCCAGCGTTTCCCCTGATCTAGATCGAGTGCCAATGCCCTTCATCTAGTCTTTGTGTTACTGAGGAGAATTTATGTATCGCGTCCCACCCGCTCTTCGGTCATGTCCTCGGTCTACCTGAGATACTGGGCTAACGAGGCACTCCAAAATTCCCTGGGGTTTCTCTTTCGTTATCTTCGAACCCCGCTGCGTCTCGACCCTTTCATTCCCTTGCCTCGGCTTCGCTCGTTCAGCCCCTCGTCGTTTCAGCCACAGTTATCTCCAGTCATGCTCAGTTTCTCTACAAAAAAGACAAAGAACCCTTGACAATATTGAATAAATACTCCGTCCGAGTCTGCTTACAGTACTCGTCGCGCCCTGCTCTTGCCCTTATGTGGATGGTGCCAGCATGGCCCAATGTGAAACTGGAAACACTGAGCTGGCATTATTGGAAGAACGAACGGGCATCTACCACTCAAGCTCGAACGCCGACCGACTACCCTAGAGGTTCAGAGTCTTCTTCTCATTAAACCCAGACTCGGAGGTCAATCAGCATTGCCAAGCAACCGTGCAAAACCTTCATACTCGCGCTGCCGGCCCGCGAGATGAAGCGACCGACAACGCTGGGAAATGGACATAAATGCCTCGTCGGAAAACGAATTTTGGCCACACGGTCATTTTGCCGTGCTGTAAATAGCGGAGCCAAGGACACACAACAAAATCCCGCCAACGTACGAACGACGGCGCTCTATGTCGTTTCGGCAAACTGAACAAAAATAAACCCGCTGATTGCAGTTCACCATATGAAGATCCTTCGCGGATACGTCGCAGCTGACAAAAACATGCAAGTTACAACCAATCTCACACTCTGCGCCACTAATACACAAGCCGTGTAATAATAGTACCTACCTGCAACTTGTCTTGGCTTGGTATGTTCTCCTTCTTTCTTCTTTGATGTGTGTCCGGTTTCTAATCAATTCATTTAACCCGCCGACCTATAAAAGGTCTCTCGTTCTCAATGCACCCACAGGACCACAATGACGGTCCGTTCTCTCCTTCCTGCTCTCATTCTCGCCGCCCGATTCGCGTTCGCCAGTGTCGACACTGAAGGCGCAAGCAAACTCCCCGACTGTTCGACTGTCAATCGTGCTAGTAGCGCCTACGACTACATCGTCGTTGGTTCTGGTGCCGGTGGTGGACCGGTTGCTGCGAGACTCGCAGAGAATGGGTTCTCCGGTGTGTCGGGTTCAATTTTGTATAGCATAACAAAAGATTCGAGCAACGGTTCAAGTGCTCGTCGTCGAAACCGGTGTGGATCAAGGCAACAACATCAATACTACCTCTGCTGCGTTCGCTCTACCTGTAGTTGAAGGTTAGAATACGATCTTCTGGGAAGAAAGCGCCCTCATGAAACGATTTAGACACCAAGCTCGACCTGAACTACACCATCAAAGAATACCCTCCCGATTTTCCTATCCAGCGAAATGACATCTGGTACGCTCATTTTTGCTGCTGAATTCAATCCTCCACTTACTCAAATAAATTTCAAGGTATCCTCGAGCCGCCGCCATCGGAGGGTGCACAGTACGCCGCTCTCACTCACATTGTTCGTTCGTTCATTGTATCTCTGCAACTAATGAAACAGATTCACAACGCCATGGCAAATAACATCGGCGGCCTCCGCGGCACATTCGACAAACTAGCAAAGATGTTCAACGACAACACCTGGACCCGCGACAACATGCAGAAATTCTGGGTTCTAATCGAACGAAACCTCTACCTCACACCTCCGAACCCCGATCATGGATTCAATGGATATATAAGTACGACTCGAATTCCGGAGAATTTCAGCTCGGCGGGTAAGCTTGTTTTCTGTCCTGGACTGAAATTCAAATTTAAATTCCTTGCTTAGACCCCGAATGGTCGGCACTAGGCTCCGCAATCATACCCGCCTCCGGCCCTCTCATCCCAGACATCAACTCTCACCTCCCAATCCCTTCCTTCGGTCGGGGTCTCTCAACATCCACCATAGATCTAGCCGGAAACCGTTCATCCGTCCATGATCGCCTGGTTCAAGTCGCTGCGAGCCACCCTGATAAACTTAAACTCATGACCGACACTCTGGCGACCAAGGTTCTGCTCTGTAAAGCTCACAACAACGTGGTCGCATATGGTCTGTCCGTTGCTCCGGGTGCAAAATTGCCTATTGCCGGAGGGTTCACGGGTAAACATAATTTGAAGGAGACGCAGATCTTTGCGAAGAGGGAAGTGATTGTCAGTGCTGGTGCTTTCCAGAGCCCTCAATTGGTAAACCCGATTCCTGCGCCGTGAATGCACATCTCAATTGTTTATTTGCAGCTGATGGTATACTATGCTGCAAGATCTGTCGCGAATCTTCGATTGAGAAATCTTTTCTAGCTCTCCGGCATCGGCGATCCCGCACAGCTCAACAAGTTCGGGATCCAAACCATTGTCGATCTTCCTGGAGTCGGATCGAACTTGCAAGGTACGTTGATTGGATCTTCCCCTGTAACTCAACCATTCAACCCATCCTCCATAATAGACAACGACGAACTTCCCGTTGTATGGGAATTCAAAAACAACTTTATTCCCGGGGACACCACCTCCTGGGGAGAAGTGTTTGCCACTTCCAATGGCTCAAATCCCATCGAACCTGATGTCGACACGTATTTCGTTCCTGCAGAGTTCACAGGATACCGGCACGGTCTGTGCTTTCTCTTAGAACGTTCCATGTAGCTCTTCTAACGCAAATATGATAGGATTCGTCGCCATCGCAGCCGCCACACCCAACTTTTTCTCCATCATCAACCTCAAAGCCCTAGCCTCCTCGTCAGGCTACGTCCGTCTCACCGGTTCCCACCCGCAAGACCTCCTCGACATCAACAAATTACGCTTCCAAGCCCCCGGCGGGCAGCAGGATATCGTGGATTTGCGCGAAAGGTTGAAGCACTGGAGGGAGGTTCTGACGGCCCCTCAAGTTGCCAAGTTTGTCGAGAGAGAGGTGCTTCCGGGTGCGAATGTTACGAGCGACAAGGAAATAGACAATTATATTTTGGAGAACATCTTTGGTGAGATCGTTATAGTTCCCACAGCTGAAGGTTGAAATCGTTGACAACTTGTTCGATACTCTAGCGCACCACGCATGTTGCACGAACCCAATTGGGCTGAAATCTGGTATATCTTCTGCTACTCGACCAAGATCAATTCATTCATTCTCTCTCAACTAGACCCTCAAGCTGTCCTGGACGGAAACTTCAACGTTTACGGCGTCCAGGACCTACGCGTGATAGACGCTAGCTCTTGGCCCGAATCCCCAGGATACTTCCCTACATCCCCTACTTACATGGTAAGTTCTTTAATCCCCCGAACGTTGACTCGGTAATCGACTCAAACCCCTTGCTACCGTCTCAGATTGCGGAAAAAGCTGCTCAAGTCATTTTGAACGATGCCAAGAAGAAGAACTGACCCGTGCATCAGAATGCTAAATTCCGACGTTGGTATACTCAGTATCATGGTGTTACGCTAAGGATAGGGAAATTGAATGAAATTGTCCAAGCGAGTCGCGACCGAACTGGTGGCTGTGCATTGGTTCAATTTTTTCGGAGTACCTACGAGTAGCTCTCCACCTGAAGGACGAACGGAAGTAAAATTCCCGATAATAAGAACTCCTTATTTAATATTTGAACAAGAGAACTCGAAAGTCGGACGATTTCAACAAGCTCATGGGCGGAAAATTTGCCAAAACAGATACCTGAACGGACACTGATCAACGGAGGCAAGTAGTGTGAAGCCTTTGCGAAGGATTACTCGGAATGAATTTTCTGGACTCTAACAATACTCTTCTATGTATGTACAATACACCGTTGCATTTCTTCGAACTATTATACGAGCGGCAAAATAAATAACGTGGTGTATGTAGTACATTGTGACAAGAACCCCCGAAATGACCGAAAGATTAGAAATGTTCCTAGAGAGGAAAGAAAACGTCAACAAGGACAAGAGTGATAGACGACACTGACGCCTCCTTACCTTATCGAAAGTGAATTGAACGCGGGCGTTGGTGTGGTGCACTGTAGCCTCTTTGATAGCCTTCGCCAGTGGTGTCGGGCCGCAGAAATACGTCTATTCAAGCAAGTCACTGTCAGAATACCGCGTCTTCGAGTGAGTGGCAACAACAAGAAACTCACCCCAACCTTCGTCCTCAACTGCTCAGCCGTCCCTGGCGCATACTGCCCACCCTGAATAGCCTGATTTATCTGCCCATAAATCGTCATCCAATCCGGCCTCCCAAACAGCGTGCGCGTCCGCAAAAGCGTAAGCGGGTCATAAGCAGCGCCAGCGTCATTGACAGCGATATTCCATAACATATCTTCGCTGATTTTTTGTGTTAGGTAGATGTTAATGCGCAGGAAGTTCGCTGGGTAGCAATCAAGTTAGTTGGTGTCGAGGAGGGAAATGATTTAGATCGTTACTCACGATCAGCTTGTGAGGCCTCGACCTCAGCAAGTAGACTCTGGAACCACCCGAACGAGGGGGCATCACGACAGACCCAGAAGAATTCGACACGTCGCAGAGAGCCTAGATTGCCTTTGCGTTGTTTATACCTTGCGGGATTGATTAACAGTCTGCTATACACCGCCAGTCTCAGCAGAGATCTCACCAGATGTCCTTGAGTATGGAGGCAAATGGAGTAACACCTGAACGCCAAACAGTCAACCTCTTCGCTCACTGTAAATGTGGGGAACACAAGCTTACCAATACCAGCACCGATAAGAACCGCAACCTCGACATCGAAAACATCTTCAGCAGGCGCCCCGTATGGTCCGTCGATGCGCACATGAGGCATAGCGCCCGTCGTACTTGCGTCTGGCTCAACAAAGTCACCGCGGAAGCCTGCGGTATTGTTATCCTTCTCCGACCCCGCCATAGCGGCTTTGGTCATGGCAGCCACCACCGAAGGACCGGCACCGAGTCGCTCTCCAAGCGCGTGGGTGAAGTCGCCGACCTGTCTCACGTGCACGGAGACGTATGGATCGTCCGGAGCGGAGGTGATCGTGAACTGAGCAATCGAAGGCGTAAGAAATAGGACAATTGTGTGGCAAGTGAAATAGACATACAGGATGCCACTGGAATTTAGAGATTTCGGGAACCTGGAGGAAAAGCCATTGACCGGAAACGTATTTGAAGCTGGGCTTAACGATTCGCAGTTCCATTGCGCCTGGCAAACGATATATCAGCGTCGATAGTTGTGTTTATGGGAGAAGTCATACCACTCGGGTGAACAAGGACACGAGAAAGTCGGGTTGCTCGGCGGGCGCGAATCTCCCTATACACGCGCTCGCCAAAGTACAGAATACCAGGCCAGATAGTGTACCGCCAGCTGAGATAGCCAAGACAGTGCTTATTGTCGTAGAAAGGGAATGTGTTGGTGTAGGCGGCGTCGACGGTGTCGCGGACAAAGCATCCGGTCGCGTGTGTGTAAAGACCAATCATGAAAAAGAAGGCAAGGTGGTGAGTGTACCAGAAGGCTTCGAAGCACTGGTGGCGCATTTTGGCTTGAGCGGTGGTGTACATCAAGAGCATGATCAGGAGCATGAAATGGCCAGTAAATCCTCCGGGTTGCGTGTAGTGGATATCGAGAGCAGTTTGTTTCCGGACCTCTGCGACACACGGTCAGTGTTGGCGATGAGATCAATGAGGAGAAAGAAAACGCTTACGAGCACGTTCAACGTTGATGAAATTGATATAATGTCCCGTCGTGTGAACCATGCTCCAGAAAGCCATAGAATAAGCCACTTGTCTGTGGAACCACAAGTTCTCGTCCGCCGGAAAGAGCCATGTGAGCTTGGGCCGAACCACTCGGATGATGTTTCGCAGCAGCGGAATCAGAATGAGGGCTCCGTCAAACGCGAGAACTAAGCCAGCGCCACGCGATACCCACACAGAGTATTGGAGCAAGTTGAGGGCGGCCAGCTTCTCGTTTGTTTCCTGTGGCGGCGATTCAGTAATTTTGAGCATAGGAAATCGAAGCCCACTGACCTGGCTGTGCCATCCGTACGCAAAGAGAAAGAAGTGGAGACCATAGAATATAACGTTGAAGGTAAGGCGTTTTGCAGAGAGAAACTCCTTCGCGAACCAACTTTCTCCCATAATGTAAAGCGTTGATCTTTCGAAAGTAAAGGAACGAGATCTGAATCCAGTCAGACGGCGTGAATATTAAGGAAAGGAGGGGGAGAGGGTGGGGTGAGGAAAGAGAGATGCTAGCGAGATATTTGGAGTCTTTCGTTGTAACACCGGTTTTGGGTTCTAGGCAGTTCTAGACAGCCAAAAGCGGAATATGAATGGTGACAAACGACAAAGGCCGTCAAGGCCAAGAGAAACACATTCTAGAGCATAGATAGAGCGCGGTAACGGGTTTCATCAAGAGTCTTCGGGTCGAAGACCTCTCCAGACCGCAGAGAAGAGATGGGTCGTAGCGTCGGTGCCACAAGTTCGGGGTTACGTTTGGCGGGCTTAAGGACAGATTGATACGGGTTGGATGTCCTCGCAGTTAACTTGTCGAATGGCGGTATTTCACTGGATTCAAGGTGATTGCAAGGACTTCAACATGGACGTTGGAAACTTGTAACTCGTCAGTTTGTTTGTTTAGTTCTGAGAGTGATCGGCATCTTCGGCAATCACAGTCCAAACGAGTTATTTTTTTTTGTCCGCAATGACACCGAACAAGAGGCTCCCCGACCTTCCCACAGAGCTTCTCCACTTGATTTCAAGCGACTTGGACCTGAAAGAGAATCTATCTCTATGCCGTGTTGCCCGCCGTCTCCACGCCATCTGTCTCGAGAGGATCTACGGCTCCTTGACGCTCGAGAACTTGCCCAAGATCCTCCGCGCGTGCAAGACGATCCTTTCACGGCCCGAGGCAGGCTCTCTGGTGCGCGAACTGAGAATGTACGTAGTGCTGAACCTTTCATTACATACGAGATCAATTGAGAGTATTTCCAGCGTCTGCCACACAAAACATGCAGTATTCGAAAAATTCTACAATATACTTCAATCCGCCCTCAGACAAATGACAAATCTACGCATTCTGCACGTATGGTCACCCAAGCTTTTCGGTGCTGTCGCTTCTATCGATTTCCCCAAACTTCGAGAGTGCACCCTCCCAGGTCCCTCCGGAAGTACTTGCTTCCCCTTCCTCCGCCGCCATCCAACGATAACCTGCCTGTATATGATTGCGGAAGAAGACTCTCTGCCCTCACCTCATCCTACGGTAGTCATGCCGGAATTATATCGCTTCGAGGGTACAGACGAGGCCGCGCGCTGCATCGTCCCTGGCTCTCCCGTTTCTCTTCTCGGAATCGTTTGGCCAGCTCGAGAGAACGTCGACTTTCTGCGCGGATTTGAGTCAATAGCGGCTTCTACATCTGAAGTCATCCATCTCAGCACACTGATCTACTCCTGGGATCCCGCTCTCGTGGTGCATGTCAGAAAATACATACCGAACATTCAACACCTCCAGATCATGAATCCCCTCGGTTCTCTGACTGCCCCAATCTCAGAAAATGTGACTGTAACACACTCGATTTCTTCGTCCCCACTGATGTATCGACAGGATTTCCTCACCACTGTCGAAATCACACTCCGTTCTCTACCCTGCCTCATAGGCATCGTCATCGCCGAAACAAGCTTCCACCGCTCCTTCCCTATCGATCTCATTGCCTCCGCCCTGGAATCCCAATTTGACTTGGTCCGTCGCTGGGGCGACTTCTGCCCCACCCTCCTCAGCGTCTGCCTCTCGAGCGAGAAAACCACCTGGCACCGCGTCGTGGACGACATGTGGTTCCCAGGTAATCCTCTTCTAGACTGTGCGGAGAGCTTGGAATGCATCAAATGGCTACTCGGACGCATCGCCCGGTCGCCTGATCTACCTGCGATTTACCGTAGCTTTGCGAGGTATTTCGGCGGAAGCGCGGGGTTTTCGCTTTTGGAAGAGGCTGCGAAGCGGGATGAGGATCTCCCCCCTTTCGATCTTGTACGCCTCGAGGACGGGCGAACTGTGATTGATTTTTCGTATAATCTCTAGCTGACTTCCACGAATGCATGATTATGAACGAACTATGCATGAAATTTCGCTTATTCTTGGTACTGGATATGCTCATCGTCCCATACCGCACACGGAAAAGAGATCATCGGACGCCAAATCTAAGATTCGATTACAAGAGCTAATAGCGACTCCTCGGTTCAAGATACAATACAGTTTTGTGTGTACATAGATTACCAATAGAATAGGAAATAAAAACGCGCTCAATGGAAAGAGTTGAGCGTTCAACTTGAAGCCGTCAAAGCAAACCAAAACTCCACGATATTGTCCAGCACTGTCTGCGCAATCCCAGGAGTCCGACTCCGCCGCCGATGTTCTTCCATGCGCATCAGACGATGGCTGCGTCCAGGGGGCGAGCTCAGACTGCGCGTGGAGGAGTCCGAGGCGAATGAGCTGTCGACGGAATAATCTGACTCGGAGACAGACGACGCCTCGTCGAGCTCGGACTCGGAAGAGCCAGATTCTTCCGAGGGGTCGTCCGATTGCAGTGAAGGACTCGGTGAGGGTGCAGCGAAATGGACTGCCTTTCGCATGCGCGGACGCTTGGGAACGAGATGTCCCAAGCGTTTGAATTGCCAGCGTGCCTCTGCTTCGCGCTGCTGTGAGTCTGCGTTGAGCAAAATATCTGAAAATAAGACTAGAATTCAGCGCTCACCAATTTACGAATATTTTCAACCTCCTCAGGTGAAACTCGAGGCAAAGTCGAATCGAACAAGATCTTCGCATAGAGTCCGCGCGAATGCTTCCTCATTCGCCCATTCGGTGCAATCGGCCTAATAAAGGAAGGACGAGATGCAGCCTTTGGCGGTTCTGGTTCAGGGATAGTATCCTCAGCCAGAGAACGAAGCGACTCTTGGTACCACAGCTCCGGGGATATATTGGCTGCTGGGATCGTGTAGGCGTCGAACAAGGGCGGGGGTGGGGAGGATTGGGCCTTCAGCTCTGAGATTGCAGGCAGGGTCTCATTCGGAAGCTCGAAGACGGGAGGTGTGGGGTTTACAACATCACCCGTTTCTTCATCTAATTTGAAACATCATGATTGTAAGACCAAGTACTAGGTGTCAGAAGAAAACGAATTGTAAACGTACAATTCGCATCGCTGATCTGCGTGGAGAAACACGAAAAGTCAGGGTTCCCGGGATATAACCCGAACGGTAACTCTGAAAAAAAAAGAATTGAGACTCATTGGAGTGGAGGAAATAACAAAAGCACTAACCGTTCATTTGGAAATTGACATCGACTGAAAAGCCAAAAGAGGCATCCGTCATCTCGACGTCTGCAGGAGCGGTATCTTCAGTGGGGATACAGCTCGTATCCATCATATCCTCCGTATCGTAGCAGTAGTAGCCGTAGTCGTCAGCACTAGTACTGCGCTCAAGCGGTGCAGCGAACTCTTCGGCGAACATAGTGATGAAAGTGGCGTTCGGTGGCACGGAGAGGGATGAATAGTTCCAGAATCTCCCCGCGTTATATAGGACAGTCAAAGCAGCGCTTGGGCCTCGCTACGCTTTGGCGTCCGCAACTGGGAACAAATGCTTTGACCATTTTGATGGGTTTGATGGAACACGCCGCTTTGACCATGGCATTGTTTTTGCTGTCCGAGCCGGTTGACCTACATCTCGGACAAGTGTAACCTGAGCCGATGCAGTGTTCTACGAACATCAAGAGCGACAGCGCGACTAGGAGAAGATCAAGAGCTTTGGGATGGTGAATCGTGATGCCACACTCTAGTTTGAGGGAGCCTCAGGTTGTCCTCAGGGAGACCTTCTATTTCTTGTTCTGTAAGCCGTTCCAGTAAAATTTTCTTCTGTAATGGCCATGAATTGCTCCATGCAGGTTGTTGTGTTGAGTTGGGAAGAGGCCAGGAAGAGGCGGAAATGATGTGTCAAACTGATGCAATCAGCGGCAATCAGTCAACCTGAGTAGCCGAATTTCAACCAAGATCACGTAATTCAATTGTTCAACTTGTTTTATGCAGTTTCGTGCCTGGGACAACGTAGCAGAAAAACGAGGTGATACTGTGCAGTAGTTGCGGCTCGTGCTAATACCGAATCTCAGTGCAAGCAAGTAGTGCAGAATATTGTGATTGTAAACGATTCGCTTAATAAGTACGGATAAGTATTGCCCAAGCCGAGCCCAACGGTAAACACTTATGTAGTACGTAGCAAATTTCGTCAAAAGATGTAGAAAAGTATTGCTGTGGCAACTGTAAGTATATGTATTCTCATCGATATAGATAATGGATTCCCGACGACGATTGAAAAAAGTGCAACTTCATTCAACTGTGCAAGAAGCGTGAGGACGAGTGAGAGTCCCTGTGCGCAGTAAAATGTTAGCGTGCCTCGCAAGAGTATTACAAAGACTTACGTAGACCGATTTCTCAGCTGGCTACTCGAGTTCGAGTGCCTCTGCCTTCATTTTTCTCAACTCTTCCCACGAAGGAAGACCAAAGATCTCCGGAAGTTCCTCCCACAACTTCTGGCACCTTCTGCTATGTACTTTCTTCATTTCACTGATGCAGTGTTTGCATGTATACGAGCCCATTTCTTTCCAATCATCGGCAGACCAAAGTTCGAATGGCATTACTTGTGTGCCGTCTGCGCTGTAACCCTTTTTCTTTTCCAGATCAAGGCGAATTTCATCCCGCTTCTATGACCTTATTTATCGTTGAAAATTATTTGGTTTTGGAATGAGGTTGAGCTCAGAGGTTTCGGCCGCTTACGTGGTTATCAACCGAGGTTTTGATCACTAACGAGGTTTTTGACGGAGGTTTGGGCATAGAGCCGAGATTCAACATTGAGATATGCTGGGCATTTCTAACTCCTGGTACGTGTCTCGGGAGTAGTGAAGTCGCCAGACCCATATACAGCTCCCAAAAAATAGGAAACCAAGCCCGGGTGGTCCGTGCCGTATGGAAGTCCAATGATGGCAACAGTCTCGCATGATCCGAAAGCCACTAAAGCAGTTTCTCTACAAAAATCACCATGGTTGGGTGATATCTCAGCCAATGTCTACGCCAGGATACTATAATTAATACAAAAGTAAATTCTGGGACTCTCTGCCTCCAGTATAAAGTGAAGTTCACTCGGAGGGTGGCTGGGATGAATATGGATTGCCACTAAAGTAATAGTTGTTTCATGACACTTTGATAGGTAGCAAAACTTTTCAAGAATCACTCTATGTAACTTACCAGAGCTGCAACGCTGCGAGAGTTCTGAGATGAGCAGCGATTTTCTGCAGCCCCCATGCCCTTCTACGAACCGTGAGAGCTTTTGATCATCAGCTAGCCGCTTCGGCTATGATTGATGTGATCAACTAACCTCTGACTTCGAACCTCTGACTTCAATCAGAGCGCGAAACCTCAAGCGGCAATAGCGCAAACCACAGACGAAGATCGAAGTACCCGCAGCCTCAAAATAAACAATGAAAAAAGCTTTTACACGCTTCCCACTACTTACCCCAAAAGTCACACTCGAAGGTTGAAGGGCCAGTGCAGCAAGATTTATACAGTAGCACAATGTTGAGAAACGCAAGCACATCTGAAACCCCCGTCGTTTCCAAAAAGCGTAGACCCTTGATGAGGTTGACTGTGTCGGACGCGTCGAGTGCGTCGTTCATGACGAAACTTTCCTCGACACTGTCCTAGTACACAATGTTAGTCCACGTTACTTTGACCGCTGCTTACAAGGAACTACCTGGCACATCCTATAGAATGCAGTGGGTAAAATCCAGGTTGCCCCAACCTGACGGGCGACTGAAACGGTTACCACATTCTGATCAATATTTCCATCCGAGTCAGAGGACTCGGTCTTCCAAGAGGGTAGTTCGTCCACGTTCTCCCAATCTTCCAGCGTGGTAGGGTGCGCTTGCGAGAGATGAGCTAATGCGCGTTTTTTGAGTTCGTCCACCTCGTATTTGCGACTCATACGAAGGACGCTGCAAAGAATGCCAAACGTCGTGGGCGCCGGAGCAGGATCGAAAAAACTTCAACGTGGATCAGGAATACGCAGTTAATAGTGAGCAGATCGAGCTTACCCGTAACAGAAGATGGCTTTGAGAAAGTTCGTGATATCTTCAGCGCTATCAGGCAGGGATACGAAGGGACATCCATCGATCATTTCCGCATCCATGGGGGTGGGCATGGAGAGCATGTCCCGGAATACCACAGATTGCATGGCAAGAACTGCGCTAGAAACGCGGTAGATAGTTTTCTCGGCGCGTATGATGAGCCCGCAGTCCTCAAACCAAAGCCCTTCTGCCCTTGTCAGCTCCGGCTCAGCAGCGGCCTCACTGGCAGCCCGAGACTGAACGGTGTCACCGCCAGTGGATGAGCCATCATCCGACTCCACGTATGATCTCTTGACTACGCGGCTCATGGCGCCTCACTGGTCAAAGTACGGTACGGTACGGGAGACGAGCGTTGTGTTTGTTTTGAAATGGGCAGAACATACCAAACATCAGTTTCTCACGGTTGAATTCGGCAACACGGCCGCAAATTGCAGAAAAATCGAGATGCTCAGTTAGGAACTCTTTGGGTCAAAAATCTGAGCGAGTCCAAAATTACACAAGATCACTCAGAGCTAGTAAGTTCAGTTTATGTACAGTTGTTGCGAAAGAGAAGAAAAATGACGCAGACACGATTATTTAATTTCCTGCGCGAGGGATCAAAATTCGCGACCAAAAAAATTGCACAATTTCTGCGATGTAGCGCTCGATATTAGACATTGTACAGCGAAGTTGAATCTGGAGCGATTGAGAGTTGATACAGTCAGAAAAGAAAAATCAGACCTGAAAGGCTGAAACGAATCTTCGGAATGAGTCCAATGTTACTTCAGTGCGTCAGTCTTCATTTTTCTCAACTTCTTCCAATTGGGGAGCCCGAAGATAGTGGGAAGCTCATTCCACAATTTTTGGCGAGCTTCTTGCAAAGCGCTTTGAATCTCTTCCGTGCAGTCGTCGCATGCAGGGAGGTCGCTCCAGTGATCGTGCTGCCATAGCTCCAGGGGCATCACCGCGCCGACACGCGCATCGAATCCCTTTCGTTCTTCCAAGTCGGAGCGAATTTGATGTCGCCATTCATCATCCTCTCGACTCCCAATACAGACGCGTTGCTCGGCTTCAAGAGTCTCGTGACAATTCAAGTTGCTCCAAAGCGATTCGTCGAGGAGGAAATCTAGCATTTGCGATGCTCCGGTGGTCTCTAAGTAGCGGAGACCTTGCAGAAATCTGACCTTGTCGGAGGTATCAAGGTACACCGTGTCGATAATATTATCCTCTTGAGTGCTCTGGCACATTCGGTAGAAAGCAGTCGGCAGGATCCAAGTTGCGCCGAACTGACGAGCGATAGAGATGCTGAGTATGTTCTTCTCGTCGTCTAAGTTCGTCCAGGAGGGAGGATCATTGACAACAGTGTCCCATTCGGATAACGTGGTTGGATGGGCTTGAGAGAAATGTACCAAAGCCCTCTTACGCAACTCGTCGACTTCGTATTTGTGGCTCATTCGCAGCACACTGCAGATGATGGGGAAAGTCGTCGGCGCCGGAGGAGGATTGAAAAAGCTGCACCATCGAATAATTACCCAAGACATCGAATGAGCCGCGATACAGACTTACCTATAGTGAAAGATTGCTTTGAGAAAATTGGTGACGTCTTCCGCACTGTCAGTAAGCAGCACCAGAGGGCATCCATCCATCATGTCCGGTTCGTCGGGTGGAGGTAAGGAAAGCATATCACGAAAAACGACGGAATGCATAGCAAGAATCGCGCTGGAGACCCGGTAGATCGTGTTTTCGGCGCGAATGATCAAGCCGCAGTCTTCAAACCAGAGTCCTTCTTCCCGCGCCGTTAGCTCGGGCTGCTCGGAGTCCGTAGCTTCAAGCTCGAGAGTTTCGGCAGCAGTGTATGTAGTATCTGAGTCTGAGTTGGCGTCCATCGTTTGGGCAGGGCGGTCCGTGGGGCGCGTGGGGAGCGACGGCGACCGTCAGAGTGAAGTACGGAAGAGCCTTTGCATCTGTATCGACCGAAGGAAACCGCCAAACATCAATTTCTCACGGTTGAATTCGGCATCATGCGGAGCGAATTTTTGAGAAATTATTTCAAATTGAGGCACCACGAGCTCTCCGTGAACAAACCTTCCGCAAAGGAGATATACTGGAATTGTATAAATTGAGTTTATTCGCTCCGCGCCTCAAAACTCACACGGTTTTCGTGCGCCTCCTCCTCTCCCTCAGCACTCCAGCCCACCTCCACACCAAGCCGCCGTCCCCCTCCTCTGCCCGCTCCCTCGGCCGTCAACCATTCGCGACCGTTTCTGTCTCGACGCGTCCGTCAACCGACCTTCACCGCCCTCCACTACACCTCCATGCAGACCACGTACACTCAAAATAAATAATTTTCCATGGCGTCAGACCGAGTCGTGCCCTGATTTCCTCTCTCTGAGCTTCAGCGAGACTTGTCTACTTATGCTCTTAGATCTTAGCCATGAGATGCATGAGATTTGAGCACTAAATCCATGAAATGGAAGGCAATGAAGCGAGGTTCACTAAGAAGAGAGATTCGAGACAATGTAGGTTGATACAATGAGCAATGAAGATCGCCTGAAGCCATGGTTGAAAAAATCTTCGCCGCCCGAAAAAGTGTTGACACTAAAAAAAATATCACCTAGCGACCAAACGACGGTCGAATCCT
The DNA here is from genome assembly GCA_037176885.1 of Favolaschia claudopus. NCBI lineage: Eukaryota > Fungi > Basidiomycota > Agaricomycetes > Agaricales > Mycenaceae > Favolaschia > Favolaschia claudopus. The sequence continues at coordinate 2,233,174 of JAWWNJ010000007.1, forward strand.
ACCACGAGCGCTTCAAACCCGAGAGAAATGAGGCGTATACTTCACTGAGGACAGTGTGCCGCTTTTCTGCAATCCGATAAGGAATAAAGATATAAGGCGGAGGACGTCGAGGAGATGACGCGGAAGTGGCAGGTGATTGTCTGAGCTGAAAATGAGGATTATCACTGTAACATATCGATCCAGCCTGAGCGCCATTGAAATAGAAGAGAGCGACCAAAAAAGTGTTAAAGCACAACTCATTCATCCACCGATAGGGAGTTGAACCCCGACTCGCCTGAAATTTATAAAATCTTTTTTCGACGAAAAATAGCGTACTTGATGGTCGAAGGCCGTGTTCGATTATGTGCATGCCGTGGTCAAGATCTGTCCATCTTTCCGAGGTCTGTACTGCGTGTTTGTGCTCAATTTTGTGCTTTTGCGAGCTTGTTCCGTGCTTCGTACATGGCTAATGCACGCTTTTACAGGAATCTGCGCTGATTGCCTCAAATTGTTCACCAGCAGCGCAATCATGCGGATCATATCCGCGACTCGCAGAGCCGAGCTCCTGGCAAAGCGGCGATCATTTGCAAATCCAAGCTATTTTCCTTGAACTGCGGCAACGAGAATTATATCTGCTGTTTCTCAGGGGCCGTTGAGCAGTCGGGCACTTCCAATTTTGATTTCTAACGACATACCATTGAGTTTTGAGCAGAACTCCGAATGAACTCAGAATGCGATAGAATGGACTGTTCCAACTCTCGAGGTGTAAATATCCCAAGACCAGCTTTCACACTCCACTTTATCAAGCTCTAGAGACGATATTCCACTGCTAGGGCTATTATAGGAGTCTTCACTCGTTAATACTGTTGACAATATGACCGGAATGAGAAGGGAATTATTCTTTGTACTCAAGCTCCGGTCGCCTCTAACCTCTTTCTCCAGATAAACATATCTCATAGCTTGCATCATAGACAACAATAAAATGTATTCATTCTTAGCCTAGAATTGTCCGACTTCGAGCCTCTCTCCAGCCACAAGTCTTCCCCGGCCACCATTGAGTCCGATCCATGAGTGTGTCGTCGGTTTCTTCTCAATTAGCATGTGGCCGGCCGAGCAATTTAAGGCGTCAATTTGCTGTTCGCTCGCCGCTTCCCGTTTTCTGATGATTCTATTGTATCTTCTACCTAGGTAATGCAGGTTGAACCTCGCATTCCGGCCGATGAAATTCATTGCGGAGAGCAGACCTTGGTTGACTCAATGTTCTTGTGACGCCCTATACTCAATGCCCAAAGTATAGACTAAGCCAGACGTTGGATAACAATATTGGGTTGGCGAGTTTGATGGAATCTAGGGGTCAGAACTGACCCGAAGACGCAGAGTTCTTGAGATCGAAGGAAATCCACTCACAGAAGATGAAGTTACGGCTGGTCGAGGGGAGATTAAGGACAACGGACAGATATGGAGGCTGGTAGGTCAACCCGAAATCAGGATCAGTGTTTCCACGATTTATCTGATCAACGAGATTTAGACGGGAGGACGAATTGACGACTCAACTACAAGCTTCAAGCGATGTTTCTTGTGAACATGGAGAGTTCAAACAATTTTGTGGCATTATTGAATAGCAGTGAATATTCCATTGGAGGGTATTTGCGAATAAATACAAGGAAGGAGACCAACCACTAAAGTTGAGTCCACATGGCAAAACGATTGTTTGCTTTGTGAGCATCCGCTGGAATTGGCTCGAAATTTGCCTGGAGGTGGATGAGACCACTCGAGTGAGTCTTGACCATTAAATCATTTTGTCTCGAGACACGAGAGCCAGGACCGAATAGGTATTTGAAAGTTGAGTTGTGGCAAAAGGATGCGATCACATTCGACCACTACCAAAAGTATTCAGATGCCTGATTACAGATGCGACAGTTTCAGAATGTTTCTTGTCTTCCTTGTCGGGACCTTACTGCCATATCCATGGTAAATCGCTGTTTATCCGAAAGAAAAATCGTAACCATCATGAGTAGCGAATTAAAACAATGCATTTCTTTCCACATACTCACGCATCAAGCATGCGAGCGGCCGGAACTTGGCGGAGGATTTCATGTTGATTCGTGCGCATCTGATTCGTTGGACCACCATTGTCAAGGACCATATCAGGCTGAGGACTGCACGGAATGGTTGAAACGCGGCACGTCCGGCGAAATTGCGGCAATTTGCCGAAATCACGCCAATCTGATTTTTATGATGCGTTCATGGAAGGGCCGAGGCGACAGTTGCAAGCTGCCATGAACCACTTCAAGCCGGCCACTGGCTTTAACGACCACGGTAGGCGGCTCACATCAGTACGAAGCTCAATTTATCACCCGCTTTAGATGCATAAACCACGATTTTGGGTACGTTTTACAACCACGATGTACGAACCAAACAGTACGTTATTTTTGCGTGATAAATACCGTCATAGAAATTTGATGTGGAGGCGAGGTGCATCCGAGTCCGTGCACGGTCGGTGGGTGTATGATCGATGCTTGCTTTTTGCGCGGGGAGCTGTTGAATTCTAGCAGTAGTTTGAGATGACCGGGAACCTGTCTCGAAAATTCGGATCGAAGGCCCCCTTTGCGACTGCATACACCAGGGATTTGCTTTTGCTAGTTGAGTAGAAAGTCGAATCAGTATCATCGAGTCTAAGGACAGCCAGTGACAGAAGAGCAAATTAACGACCTTCTAAACAAAAAAAGAAAAGAGGTACAAGTCACAAACCATCCACCGAAAGGGAGTCGAACCCCGGAGCGCTTTAATTCGTACCATTCCGTTAGAATTGGCATTGATCAGGCGGGGTGCAATCGTGCGCGATTCAGTGGCTTGAAACCAAGTAGTATAAATCCTCAGTTCGATGGTAGAGATTAATTCGTGTCGGAGATTGCTGATCTGACTTGAGTTAGTGGTCAGCGGGCAGTATACGGAACTCATCTGCACTACCACCGACAGGTGCTGGAGAGCAGGGATGCCTACATCGGCGAGGTGGTGAAGAGGGCGAAAAAATACAGCCCGTAGTTGAGATCAATGATTTGCTGGAGGAAGTCGAACCCGCACACGAGGAGGTTTCACGAATGAGTACCCAGATCGTTCCTTCCAAATGAAGGCGGGGTGCAATCATACATCCCGAGTGGATGAATGTATCTTGAGTGCTGCACAGTGTCATCACCGCTAAGAAAGGAAGATTCGAGGACGACGCGACGAACCTGACATCTCATTGAAAATTACACCGACGGGATTTCAAGTGTATTGGTAGTTTTCCTATACTCGTAGGAAGTTGATCGAAACCGGGAGAAAGACTTGCGAAGAAAAAGTGTTCTTTCCAAGCGCACCCACCGATGGGGAGTCGAACCCCGAATTGAATCAGAAGACATCTGGCAAACGACGAGACGTGGTGCAGCTGTGCACGATCGGCGGGTCAAGCAAGTTTCTCTTGCAAATGTGGAAAGTGTTGAGAGGCAACGCGGCTCTTGAAACGTCGTAGGAGAGGAGGTGCCAGAACTGTAACAGCCTGAGATTGGGGATATCAGCAGAAGGGGTGAAAGGATATCGATTCTCTGGAGGACAATAACCGGACCGGCCATTATGTCGAAAATGTTGTGGGACGGTCCCTCCACGATTGCGAGTCCCCGATAATGAGGGCAGTGGTATCCAATGCGCCTAAAATGTCAATTAGAAAAAAGAAACCCGCAGCAAATAGAAACAAAAGAGAACAGGGTCGAAGCCAATTCACCCATGGGGGTCGAACCCCAACGCTCGTTGGAAATTTCTGCTTCAGAGATCTTTCTTCATATGAACGAACGAGGTGCTCGAGGGATGTGTGGTTGGAATTGATTGAGACTTCTTATAATTCTGTGGCTGTCAGTACGTGTCAGTGGTTAATGGAGAATATTCTGGAGACGAGAGGTCGGAAGCAGATGCAATCAAGGAATCGGACATAAGACATGTGGAGAGAAGGGAGGACCAAAGTGGGTCACCAGAACTGAAAGTTCGTGAAGGCAGAGTTGAGCGGTCGAGCGTCAGATCTGCGTCAGACCTTGAAGCTGAAAGCGAAATTCGAATTGAAAAAAAGTAGAAGGAACGAGAATGACGTGAAGCTCCGGAATGGTCGACCGCTCGGGAGTCAAGCCGCGGTACGCATTTCGAATGAGCTATGGCCCATCTTCATGGAGGAGCGCAGTGTATCTTTGCACGATGGTGGAATTGAGGTTGAGATACGGAGATGCCTAATTTGGGTTGATTGGTGTGAAATGACACGTGAGAATGATCTGGACAGCCCAAATTTCTGTCCGCCCAATGTGTCTCTAATCCATTCAAGGTCCTCCTCCCATGCAACAAGTAGCCCGCCTCTCCTCCTCCTCCTACTCTACTCATCTCTTGACCCAGGAATCCCCCATGCAGAGTCTGCTGTCGCTCTCCATCGCGGCGTCCAGCGCCCAGCCCATCCCCATCGCCCTCTCCACCAACAGCACCACCACCAGCAACCCGAAACACCCTGCAGCCCTCAACCACCGCCGGCTCTCCTCCACCGGCCGTCGCAGGCGTCTCAGCGACGCTCGCGACGCCGCCTCCCGCCCCCTCTCAGTCGGCTCCCCAGCAGGCCTCTCCATCGCCGCACTCTCCCTCGCCTCGCCCCCACCGCAGGACAACACCCCGCCTGAGGCAAGCAAGGCGCTGCCTGCGAGTGCACCCCCGCCGACGACCACGACCCCCATTCCTATAGGCGCCCAGGCGGCGAATGGCAACGGGCGCAGCGGCAAGAAGCGCGGTGTGGATCACAAGTGCGAGACGTGCTCTAAGGTCTGTCTTTGTTATTCTCTCCTTGTCTGCCTCTCTTCGCTCTTTCCATCCTTGTCCTTCTCGATGCCCGTCGAGTCAGCCACCCACCCGTCACTTTCAAAATCAAAATCAATTATTAACTTTCGACATCCATCATTCTCCCTTCTTCCACCTTGTTCTTCCTCCCTTACCTTTGACCTCTTCCCCGTCTCATTCCTCCTTGCTTCCCCTTCTCCTGCCTCCGCACTGCACCCAGCGCCCACAAACCCCTGTCTCGCACTTTTTCTCCGCCACTCCACTGCGCACAATTTACCGAGCGCAGTGTTTGTCAGCCGATCCACGTCATCGTGCATGTCTCAGCATTTATTTCATCTCATTTCGTCGCGTCCATCGAACAAATTGCTGCGGAGTGCGGATGCGATCCTGTAATCCCGTCGGGCTCGGTGTCCGCTAGCGGTATGCATTTGTGGAGTTGATTCGGATTTTTATTTTGTTCTGGCGGTGTCTCGGATCTCTTTATTTTTATCTTCAATTTTCTTCCTCTCTTCTGACCTGTTCGCTCGCGCTCGCGCGGAGTGTCCTCGGGGCAATACTGCCCACGCCATTTGTGTTATCTTGAGGCTTCGCTTGGTGCCTTCCTGGTTCTTCGTCTGCGGCGCGGAGACGCCAATTTTTTTCGTCTTTCTTCTTTTTCTTTCTAAATTTCACTCTGCTTTCTTTCCTTGTCCTCCTTCGCCTCGTTTCCTCATACTAATACTCCATATCCGCAGATCTACCGCCACCCCTCATGCCTCATCAAACACCGCTGGGAACACACCCCCCACTGGCGCACCCTCGCGTCGCTCCCACACCCCGGCCCAAACGGTACTGGCGGGGGCGCAGTATTGAGCAAGCACGCGCAGGTGCAGCTCCTCGAAGCCGCCGCGATCCTCTCGCACCTCTCGCCGGATAGCGAGACGGGTACGAGTCTGCCGGAGGACCGCGGGATGTGGCCGCGCTGGGTCAGCGGGGGCGCGTTGGAGGGCGAGGAGGGTTCATCGTACGCGGTCGCTGTCGTGCCCGGCTCGTTCGGGTCTGTGGGGGAGTACCCGCCTTCGTCTGTTGGGTCTGGGTCGGTGTCTGTCCATGGGACTAGTGCCAGCGTTGGTGCGAGGGGACATGGGCACGGGCCGAGGTTGCATGATTATGAGGTTCCGCGTGGGGTTGGGGCGGGAGAGCAGCGCAAGGGGGTTGTGGAGGTGCCGCATTTGGGTCGGGGGCATGCGCATTCGTACTCCCACTCGCACTCGCACTCGCTGTCGTCGTACTCGTACTCGCATGCGTCGGCCAATGCTAACGCCGGCGGGTGGAGCGTGCCGAGGAGCGTGAGTGTTAGTGCGAGCAGCGAGCAGAGTCGGAGCCAGAGTCGCTCGACACCGAGTGACGATGAGGAGGAGGAGGATGATGAGGATGACGACGAAGACCAGGACGAGGAGGATATGGGGATGCGGACGCGGGGGAGGGGGAGGGGACGGGCCAGCGCAAGGGTGTACGATGTTGGGGAGGAGTTTGGGTTTGATTTTGATTTTGGGTTGGATGGGGTTAGGGAGGAGGGGGAGGATGATCATGAGGAGGAGGTGGGTGGAAGGGCGAGTAAAGTCAAGAGCAAGCAGCAGGGCAACAAGGAGAAGGGGAGGGGTGGGTATGGGAGCAGTGAGAGGTGGGGCGGGATGGAGGAGATGGACGATATTGATATGGATATGGATTGAGCGTTGGCTGCCCTTGCCGATCGTGACCAACCATCCGTCCTCATTGTCCTCTCATTCATACGACCAGCACCCCAACATTCCGCTCCATCCCCATCACATCTCACCCAACCCGCCTCATGCATTCTTTCCTGGGTCTCCACTCCATTCCAATCTCGACTCCTGCTCCTCGCTCTCGCTTTCGAATCTCCAACTTCCCGTATTCAATCTCAATATCAATTCCACCACCATCCATCTCCACCTCCAGCTCTGTTGTTGTACGATCATATTCTCTCCTTCACCGGCTGCCTCTTCGTCGTCACTCCTCACGCCGCCGCACCGTGGCTCACGGTCATGATCACTCGCCTCTCCACTACGCCTACTCGCCTTGGCGTCTTCTTCCTATGTCACGCGTTCCCGTTGCCTCTCATCCACCCATACACCCACGATGTATATTACCTGTTGTTTGTATGTATATCATCAGCATCCGCATCTTCGCGCTCCCCGCCCTACTTTCTTTTACTCGTCTTCTTCCTTCCTCCTTCACTATACATGCTTTGATTGCCACCTACCCTTTTTCTTGTTCACACTCCATGGACGTACACCACACCACGCCACGCCATACACACCACCCTCCTTTTATTCGCTTCGCCGCCGTCTTTATCCATACATACGTATACGTACTTAACGCACGGACGGACTGGCTTTGGGTTCACCGTTTGGGTTTTTCTTTGTTATTTGTTTTTTCTGCGTTATTTCTTTCTTCGGACTGTCGTTGGGCTGGGGTTTTTGGGACTCCTATTAGGGAAGGGCGGATTGCGAGAGGGAGATGGAGGACGGAGGATGGAGGTATAGACGGACGACGGCATCACGAAACGAAACGATACGAAATCATCACGATTGACGATGAAGAAGAGAAGAGAAGAAGAATTGTATGTATGTACCGCGCAAGGCCAACGCACCAGCACATCACATCACACACTGAAATTGTATTTTGTATTATTATATCTATTGGGTTTTTTTGTTGTTGTATTACTCGTATTTGGATTTGGGGGAGGTGGAGGTCAAAGTCAAAGCTCGGACCACGCCGCGAGCCGCTTGGTGTCGAACCCGACAAATTCGAGGGAAGGCAGTTCGCGGACTCTGTACATGTTCTCGAGAAAATCCTGGGCATTTAAAATCAGGGGGGGAGGACATTGACATTGAATGCATCGATGAGCTTGAACTCACGTCGTCATTTGCGGCAGATGAGAGCTTGCGGAATAGCAAGCGCTTCAATTGCGGAATCTCCTCTGCGACAGCGACTAAAAGATCGGTATTCATACTCCACATAATGTTGCGGAGCTCGACGATGGGAACGGTCGACTGGGCGAAGGCGGCTAAGGCGTCTCTGAAGGAGATGGTTCGGGATTCTCCCCAGTAGATGGTCGCGGTGTGCACTTTGGAATAGGGGATCACGGAGTAGGCGACGACCAGTGGGCCCGCGAAGATTTTGAGGTTGGGCATGTGCAGGCGTTGGGCATGGCAGCCTTCGGGCATGTGCCAGTCGGTGTCATAGTCTTCGCAGCATTCCCAGCCGGGGCCGTCTAGGGCGGGGAGCACGCGGAGGTGTGAGATTGTGGTGGAGTGGCGTTTTAAGAAGGAGTCGACGCCGGGGCCGCAGGGAAGGGCGCAGGTGGTGAGATGCGGGAAGTATGCGTCGTTGGAGATGAAGGAGAAAAGTTCTTGTGAGTCGACGATGTTGAGCGATTGGAGATTCGCTAGTTTACGGATTCCGTCTGCGAGAGTTTGTTGCCATTGCTTGAGCCTGGTATATGGGCCGCCGACGCTGCTCGGTGCTCTCAGATAAGAAAGATCGTGCAGGGTGAGATGAAAACATACATCTGTAGTTCCTTGACGGATTTCACAACCTCGGGACATAGAAGGAACATCTTGCAGCAGTCGACAATCTGCTCGAGATCATCGAACGTTATCGACTGAAGCGTTTTGAGATGTATTTTACGGATGTGGCGATCCGTTTCGCAGATGGATAGCAGGTCCACAAGTTGTAGCTGGTTGGTCACTTCGAGGAGGAGTTCCTCTGGGAAGGTTGGAAGAGTTGTAGAGTTGGAGCATTTGAGACAGTAGGCCATTTGATTTGTGAGGTGGTGGAAGTGGGAGAGACTCAGAGAGCGGTGGTGGTGACTGGTCACGAATGTTGCTCGGCCCTGGCCCTAATCAAGCCCCACATACTCGGCTTTCGTTCGTTTTGGCTGTCAAGACCGTACTCATGACTGTCATGACCCTCCATTTTTCCGATGAAATGGTTGCAGCGCGGCTGCGCACTCAAGTTCAATGTTCATGCCAGTGTGCTTCAAGTTTCCTTCCACTTTGAGCGGTGCTCGTCATGCGCGGTGGAACATCGGAACCTGGAGGGCAACTTCTGTATAGGACGGAATATACCGTCTTTTCTGGTATTTCTTCGAGTAAGAAGACGAGAATACCAGTAACAAGTTGGTCGAGTGAAGACGAAGTGATGGCACGGAGGTCACATCGTGACACTCCTCTTCATCATCTTGTCCTGGCTGTATCCTGGCTTGAGATTGTCCGCGCTGGTTGTTCAGCGTCAATCGTGTGTCGAAAGGGTCGTTGCTTTGTACGCTGTTGTCGTTGCCTTTGCAAGATATCAAATTCCGCGCGAAATTCCCCAAGGCTTCGTCTCCAGCTTCCAAGTCGGTTTACCACCAACCTCAAGCTTTCTGTCATCGCTCAAGTCGCTACTACTTGATATTCGGGCCACAAATATCTTCCGGCTTCCCCGAACGCATGGTCACCTCCGCCTCGAACAAATTCTAGTCACCGCTCGATCGTCTCAGACTCTCCTGTCTAGATATCTTAGGTAGTGCGCGTCCTCTGTCTAAGTTCCTACCACTTCTATCATTCTAACCACCATCTTCCTGCCTGGAGCCGGACATTCTTCTGCCTTCGCTATATCTGCTTTTACTCCCTCACCTTATTTGCTTTATCTGTTTCCTGGTTCCAACCTGGTTCCCATGTCGCATATTATCGTCAATTCGGGCTCGAGCGCGCCGATGGGCGATTTTACCTCTTCTGTGAGTCACACCTTCCCAGTCTCTTCAGCTTCACTCAAGATGCGCTTCAGAATCCCACTCCGACATCTTGGACGCCATCTCTTCCCAATAGCGATTTGTTAAGCTCGACACTGGTGAGTCGTCATTGTATTTCATCGCCTCCTTTTCTCACTGCATCCTTGTCCGTGCAGAATTCTATGGGCGGCGCTCCCCATTTCGCTTTACCACGTCTTCACCACCAGCGTATCCCCGATACTCCTTCTCATCTGGCTGGCCCAGACGCATCCGCCGCATCCCAGCCTAGTGGTGCCCGCGCTACGCAATTGCCTGCGCGACCAGCTTGCCGGCGTCTGCTGTCGATGATCCCTGAACATCCTGTGGAACATCCTACGCCTCGTCGGCGCAAAGCCTTGTCTTGTAGGATGAAAGACGAAGAAAAGGATCTTGTGTAGGTTTCTCTCGGTCTCGGTCTGTGACTCGTATTCAATATGCTTCGAAGTATGCCTGGCGCTGGCGCCGTAGCTCAAGTTCGAGGTGGTTGGTCCGATATGCTTTGAATATTCGACGAGGAAGGCGGTGGGAAGCACTTGCGGGGAGGCGTATGCATTTTCAGTTTTCTTATTTCTCTCGTTTCCTCGTGTGTTTCTTCTGCTTCCCTTTTTTCTTCCTACTCTCAGAGATCACGGACTCATCTCCATTAATCTACTGTATAGAACGATTTGTACTCTCCCTACGGACTTCTCTGGAAATGCATTCGACGTTCTTGAAATTCATTCATCAACATTGGCGAATCTCGCATCTACCTATCCTGCTTCGATTTACCGTACTGCGCCGCTGTTCCCACGATGCGGCCACTCGGCTTCGGTCTATACCGCACAGGGACGCACGTTAGCAAACCCCTCATCGTTATGTACTTGACTTGACGCCTGAATCGATTGAATTGCATCCCGTACGGCTGCCACGAAAAGCCAAGCTTTTCGCATCTTCGGCTCGATACCATCGGCACGTTCGTCCGTAGAATATTTTAATGAAGCTGTAACTTTGGCTGTTCCTAGCGCTAAAAATGCAATTGGCTGTTGAGGGCTGTAAGGATGAAGTACAGCAGCCAAAATGCACGGCTCAGTCGCGTAATGCTCGCACTCGGGCTACCGGACGAGTCAAAAATTATTACATCACGTGGTCGAGTTTCCCCGAATGTCAAAAAGTGCAGCCCAGATTCTGCCTTCTTCTTTCCACCACGACAGTGTCCTCTCTTCGCTGGCCTGAAGCCTTGCTCCTCCCCCCTTCATTATGCTCGCCGTAGCGTCTGCCTCTCGAATCTCTGGACGCACAGCTGGCCGCGCTGTCGTCGTGCGCGCACGCAATGCTGTAGCCGTCCCCAAACCCCGCGTTTCTGCTAGGACTATCCAATCTATTGCGCAGACCGATAGGGTGAGTCTCGTCGACGGCTAGGACTTGGGGGGTGCTTTTGAGCTCGATCTGTGGGCGGACGACGTTGCTATCTGAATCTCCACCCGTTTAATACCGGCGAAGCATGTTAAGCTTCGCGAGCCCCGCTCCGCATGGCTTCACACCAGAACATACGCTGAGTCTTTGTTCAGGACACAATAACACGGCTTCTCTACTCTATCGGCACCAAACGCGAGGTCGAGCGCCATCTGCGCATCTTCTCTTCCTCCTCACACCCTTCACAACCCGCCAAATTTGCTGTTATCAAGATAGGCGGTGCCGTGCTCGACGAAATAGATGAACTAGCTCTCAGTCTGAGCTTTTTGTATCGCGTCGGCTTATACCCCGTCGTTCTGCACGGTGCGGGGCCTCAGCTCAACCATATCATCGAACGCGAGGGTATTATTCCAGACTATATCGACGGTATACGTGTCACCGGTATGCCTTGTGCTCTTCTATCCTTGAAGCATGGCTCATTCTGTCTGCTCTACAGACGCCAAAACTCTGCAGATCGCACGCCGCGTATTCCTCGAGGAAAACTTGAAGCTTGTCGGTGCACTTGAGGCACTCGGTACACGTGCACGACCAATAACCTCCGGCGTGTTCACGGCGGACTATCTGGACAAGGAAAAGTACGGCCTTGTCGGTAAGATCACAAAAATCGACAAGCGCCCGTTGGAGGCGTCTATTCGTGCTGGCGCCCTTCCTATTCTCACTAGTCTTGCGGAGTCACCGGATGGCCAGATACTTAACGTCAACGCGGATATTGCCGCCGGCGAGCTGGCAAAGGAGCTAGAACCTCTCAAGATTGTGTTTTTGAACGAAAAGGGTGGGCTATTCCATGGTGTTACCGGCGAGAAGTTGTCTGTGATCAACCTCGATGAGGTACTTCCCAATCTTCGCCAATTATCTCTTATTGACGCAAGGCTTTCAGGAATATGATCAACTCATGAAGGAGCCCTGGGTTAAGTTTGGCACGAAGCTCAAGCTGCGCGAGTTCAAGGAGCTGCTCGATCACCTCCCTCGCTCTTCCTCTGTTGCAGTCATCTCCGCATCCATGTTACAAAAGGAGCTCTTCACCGATGACGGCGCGGGCACCCTGATTCGCCGGGGGTACAAACTCTTCAAGCATAACAGCATCGAGGGCCTCGGCGCCGACCGATTCCGCCAGGTTATTCATGACCGCGACCCCGAAGTGCTCAGCGGCTTCCAAAGCGTCACCGGTGTACTCTCGGAGATGAAGAACACTCCTTACACGATTTACGGTGATGAGCCGCTCGATGTCGTCGCAGTCGTGTCCCACCCTCCAGGCGAAACGCCCGTGCTGACGAAACTGCTTCCTTCACGGGCCGGTGTCTTGAATAATGTCATAGACAATGTCTTCAGCGCTATCAAGAAAGACCATCGGCGGCTGTTCTGGACGGCGCAGGCGGACGATGAGAACCGCGGGTGGCACTTCGAGCGCGCGGACGGGAGCTTTACGCGTGCGGGGAAGAGCTTGTTCTGGTATGGCGTGCAGGATGTCGCGGAGGTGGAGCGTATTGTGACTGAGTTTGAGCAGAAGGGTCGGATACCTCGTGTGTACCTTCCCGTTGGCCCTTCCTCGCCGCCGCATCGCAACGCGCCCAAGACTAGTGGTGCTGCGGAGACGCCCAACGGAACGCGCGCATACTCGACTGCCGTGCCGCGTCGTGGTGCTACTCGCGGGTATGCTACGATGGTGGAGCCAGCTGTCCCCACTGGTCCTGTATCGATAGAGGTGAAGCGTCTGGGGCTTATCGGGGCACGAGGGTTCACCGGACAAGCGCTGACGACGCTTTTATCATCTCACCCATACCTCGAGCTCTCGCACGTCTCGTCGCGACAGCTCGCGGGTCGGGCCCTCTATGGGTATACCAAGGCAGATATCAAGTACTCCAACCTCTCCCACGATGAGGTAGAGTCCATGGAGGCTGCAGGGGAAGTCGATGCCTGGGTGATGGCACTCCCGAACGGAGTGTGCAAGCCTTTCGTCGATGCCATCGACCGCGGGGCCGCAAAACGTCAGAGCGGTGGTGCTGGGAGTGTCGTGGTAGACCTGAGCGCTGATTACCGTTTCGAGGAGAATTGGACGTACGGGCTTCCCGGTGAGGCGTCGCGTTCGTAATCAGAATAAAATTAATTAATGTGGAATATGTTTTGGATTTGTTTCCTGTTCTTCTTCATTAGAGCTGTACGGCCGCAATGCGATACGCAATTCGAAACGGATATCGAACCCGGGGTGTTATGCGACGTCGATGCAGATGTTGGTCGCGCCGTTGGTGAAGCATGTTGCGCCGGGGGTGTTGCCTACGGTGTTTGGTTTGTCGGGATATAGCGGTGCGGGGACGATTATGGTTACGGACCCTGACGGCGCGCCTGCTAGTGCCCCGAAAGTGTCTCCCGAGAGCCTTGGGGGTGGCGTACGGCCGTACTCTCTGACGGGCCATATTCACGAGCGAGAAGCGGGGCATCATCTCTCCCGACTTCTCCCCTCGAATGAAAGCGGGATGAAAATCGCATTCATACCGGCGGTAACACCCTGGTTTAGTGGGATTATCTCAACAGCGTCGATTCCGCTCAGAGATCGTATGTCTGCCAAGGAGGTTGCCGCGTTGTTTGCGGAGCGGTATCATGGGGAACCGCTTGTGCGTATCTTGTCGGGGGTGCCTTCCCTGCATGATATCGAGAATAAGCATACGTGGAGTGTGGGCGGATTTCAGACGTCCAGCGAGGGTGATCGGGTTGTGATTGTTGTATGTATCCTCTCTCTCGTTGACACTACGATTCACTGGTTGATGGCAGGGCGGTTTGGACAACCTCTTGAAAGGTGCCGCGACGCAGTGTTTACAGGTACGATCCCTGAGCTCATGTCAAGCTTATGCTCACTCGTTTCTTGAGAATTTGAATATCGCCCTCGGGTACGATGAGTTTGCAGGAATACCGACTGCCTGAATTCCCCACACGATGACAAGTACGTGGTGACATTGGATTATATCCTAACAATGGGTGTGTATATGTATCAAGCATCTATGATTCTATCGAAACGTGCAAGTTCGATCCATACTAAATGAAGAGTTGACAATGTCAAGGACTCATGGAAGTGTAAATAACTCGTCCATCATTGTGCCTTTGAATGTACCGAAGGTGTAGTTCATTTCCCGTACCATTGCACACGGGTTGGGTAGAGGCGTTCTCGCAACGTATTCCTCTAAATTTGACACGACACCGCTTCTGAACCGATCCAGCTTTTTACAAGCAGCTCCAAACGTTTGCAAGTTCTGCCCAGAACCAGCGGTAGCTATCTGAAGGCGCTCTTTGCGCCATATAGCGTCAACGACCCTGCGGCAGAACGATTGCGGCGGGCACGTCGCGAGATGTATATTATTCGGCGGGGCTTTCAGGAATCTTTCCAGAGATTGCGAGATGAGCCAGCCACCGGAGAAGATGCGTAATTGGTGCAAGGTACCGATCCCAGAGAGGGACCCTCCCGCTTTGAGTAAGGCTGCGGGATCAGGAGCAGCTGAAAGTATCTCCAGAGCAAGAGTATAGAGATCCACGAGGAATTCTCGCTGATGGAACGTCTCTGCGGCTTCCAGGGCATGCCCGATGCGATTCAGGTCGGTTCGGATTTCGGCCATCCATTCAGCTATCAGGAGCCCAGAAATGGAATCGCAAATAGACGCATAGGTGGGGGCACAAAGATTCGTCGCGCCCAACACCTTCAAATACTGTTCTTCTGGAACCAGGACTGTTGAGTTTTTGAGAACGTGCTTCATCGACTCCAGTGCCCAAACAAGGCAGTTTTGGAGAAGATATTTGTGTGCAAACGGGATTATATCTGTCAGCCTTGGAAGATCATCCATCGAGGCGCGATTTATCTGAGTCTGGATGGGACTGAGGGTAAGGTTAGGGGTGATGCTCTACGAGTTGAGCTTGAGATGTCATACAGGGAATAGACAAAGGACAAATATGCCCGAAACTGCGCTGCGGTATCTCCGCTCAAGACGATGGGATCCTCAACACTCTGCCCTTGTGAAGGTTCGCTTCCTGTGGGCAGGGAGAACATGCTCTGAAAGACAGAGGACTCGGAATCTTCCAACAGATGATACCGGTGAATCTTGGCTCGTTGCATCAAAGAAAATACCTGAATATAGAATGATACGCACTTTGAAGAGTGTGTTTTCCACTTGAACTATACAATCGCCATCCGGCCTGAAGAATTTCTCGTCTTTTGGCACAGTGACGATAGACGAGCTGGCTTGAATAGGGGTTCCTGACCGCCTTTGTCGTTGGGCAGGCGGTTCGATAGCTGCATCGGTGCTGTTGCTTCGCGGACGGATGCGAGAGAGTGGCTGAGATTCAATGCTCATTCTCTGGTGAGAGTAGGCAGAAAACAAGGGACAATGTCAATTCATTTCAAATTTCGGTGAACGTGACAGTGTGACCCGGACGACGCAATTCCGAGTTCAAGAAGATTTTAGCATTGAGGATGTATGTACTGCACATAGAAAATACAGCGAGCTGCCCAAGGAGATGTAGTAGTACAACAAGACGAGACAACGATGTTAGCCAGCCATCGCAGTATGCGGTGAAAGCGCGAAAAGTTGATCGATGAACGTTGTCCTAAACGCAACGACGGCGCTGAATATCTCGTTCCCTGCAGGACACGGTACCAAAGCCCGGTGCCTGTAGAATATCATACTTGCAGTAGATTTGAGTCTCTCGAGCGCCTGAAAGATCTCCCTAGGCTTGTTCATCAACAAACACTCTCTGCGGAAACCCTGATAGACCTGAGCCCACAAAACGGGAGTCCATTGGCGACACGAAGACGAAACTGGACACGTAGGGAGATGCTTGCCCATGAGCGGTACACTGAAGAAGTTCTGCAGCGCATGCGCGAGGAGCCAATGCCCCGCAAAAATGCGTAACTGGTGGTTGGCACCAATGCCAGAAAGAGGCCCTTCTATCCACGCACGGGTTGGGTCAGAGCTTGTGGAGAATCTATCCAGCGCGAGGATATAGAGTTCGCCCAAAAAACTCTTGAAACGAAACGACTCTGCGACATCGAGTGCAGGCGCAAGGCGCAGAGCATCGGTTTCGATGAAAGTAAGCCACTGGAACTTAATGAGCTCAGCGATACGTTGAGACACGCCTTCGTGAAGCGATTCACAAAGCGTCGACGCCCGCAAAAGAGCCGAGTAGCGAGTCTCGGAAAGTACGGGCGCAGAGTGCTCTAAAACATGCTCAATTGATTCAAGGGC
This sequence comes from Favolaschia claudopus, assembly GCA_037176885.1. Taxonomy (NCBI): domain Eukaryota; kingdom Fungi; phylum Basidiomycota; class Agaricomycetes; order Agaricales; family Mycenaceae; genus Favolaschia; species Favolaschia claudopus. The sequence goes on from JAWWNJ010000007.1 coordinate 2,249,485, forward strand.
CCAACGAAGGCAATGCTGGAGAAGGTATTTGTGCGCGAAGGGCACAATCTCAACGAGTTTATCAATATCGTCGACGGATGTGCGGTTGATTTGAAGCTGGCTGGGACTAAGAAAGAGATGAGGGGAGAGTGCATACGCGCAAGAAAGATGGCGTACAGTGAATATACAAAAGAAAGAAATGCTCGGAACTGCTCGACGGTGTCCCCGCTAAAGATAATGGGATCGGAGTCGGTCTGGCCCTCACAGGGAACATCTCCTGTGGGCAAGGAAAACAAATCCTGAAAGACGGTCGATCCGGAATCTTCCAGTAGATGATAACGGTGAATCTTAGGTTTTGTGAAAGACAATCTCTGAGATGGATCATCGGCGTACTTTAAAGAGAGTTCGTTGGACCTGAATGACACAATCTCCGTCAGTTCTGTAATGCTTCTCGTCTTTCACTACATCCTCTCCAGAGCTGACGGGAAGGGAGTCAATGAGTCTTTGACGTCGAGTAGGACGTTCCTGTTGAGCATCCGGACTACTACTCCTTGGCCTCACTCGTGAAGATGGGGTTCGAGCTTGCATACAGTATTCTAGGTTGTGGGTACGCGTTAAGCTGTAATGTGACAGCGTCACGGTGACGATGTGACACTCTGGACTGAGGTCCTACTAGCTTTGTCATGGCCGGCAGTGTTCACCAATTCTCCAGCCTCCCAACTGAACTGCTGCATGCGATTGCAAGTCAATGCGAACGCGCCCAGCTATTATCTTTATGCCAAACTAGCCACCGAATTCACCTCGTCTGCCTGGGATTGATATACCGCCATATAACGCTCGTTCGTCTGGACCAGGTCGTTCGATGCTGCAACACGATCATATCTTCGCCCCAGGCTGCTGAATCTGTTCGCGAATTCCAAATGTGTGTTTTCTCTGCTCGCCGTCTTCCCAAGGTTGCAATGATATCATCAGTCAACCAGTGCATGTTTCCCACAATTGGGGTTCAAGAGTTTCTATAATATCATCGAGTGCGCCGCAAGGAAACTCATAAATGTCCAAGTCCTACGGATATCCCACTCCCGAACCATCTTCCATCTGTTCAAGGACATGAACTTTCCTCGCCTCTCCGAATGTGCCATTCCCTCGTCGAGGTCGATCCCGCTCTTCCTTGCCAAGAATCCGACAATATCAATCCTGCATGTACTACCTTGTCTCGAAGGATTGGGAAGCATAAACGGCCTCTTTGACCCAGATGCCGCCTTTGAATTTTCTTGTGGCCTTGACCCTATCCACATGCCAGACCTGGAAGCTTTTGTGGGACCCATCAATGTCGCGTGCTCCGTGGTCCCCAACTCCCGTACTCGGCGCATGACGATTTACTGGGGGACAGATCCGGCAATGAGCTACACGGAAGGTCTAGCAACCCTCGCACGGTCAAACGTCGAAATAACCGAGCTCCATAATTTGATGTGCTCTTGGGATTGCGAGCTTCTCCCCGCGATAGCAGAGCATGTACCGAAGGTCGAGCGGCTGCTCTTCCGCAATCTGGTCGATTACGATGACGAGGATGTAGGTTGTGTTGCTTCAATCGGATCCAATAGCTATTCACTCCAGCTCCTCAAACAGGCATTCTTGGACTGCATCGAGGAAACCCTTACCAGTCTTCCCAGCCTCGGGACTATCGACCTGTTTTAAGGATTCCGCACCGGATCCAATGCAGACGCCCTGGACAAGGAGTTCTCCGTCGTGCGCAGGTGGGGCGCCACCTCGTCAAGCTTGTACCACATCGGCTTCGCCAGCAATAACGCCTGGGGAGTCCTCTGCGGCGCCTGGTTTCCCGGCGCTGCTACCCTCGGCCTCATTCTCTTCCGTAGCGTGCCAATGGACGAGAGCACGATGGAGGATTTCAAGTGGTTTTTCAGGACTACCACCAACACGCCGTCTCTTCCGCAGGACTATCATCTTCTCGCGGAGTTCATTGCTGGAGTAGAAGGAATTCAGGCGGTGCGCAAGGCCATCGAAGATGAAGGAGATGTCCCCGACTTCGTCTTCACGTCGGAAGACGTGCGCGGGTCGAGGATCTCGTTCCTGTCCGATGACTCTGATTCCGCTGCTTTGTCATAGTTGACGGAGATTTCTCCCCTTCCTCGTCAGCTTTGGGCTTCTGGCACCAACGAGACTGTTCGCCTAGCCCCACATTTTTGTCCTTGTGATTTCCGGACGATCCGCAAGAGTGGTCCAGCGCCATCGAGCAACTTGACCACTGGTTCTACGAGCTGTGTCGCTATCCACCACGAGCCGGCTAACTGAACATGGCTGCCCTTCTTCTTCCCATCGTGGACCGGTTTCTGGAGGAATTGAAAGTAGGAATAGACGCTCTTCCACGAGACACACGCACCTTTCCGCTCGAGTGACTTCTGTCCTTTGCCACAATCCCGCTAGATGTTTTGGCTAGCTCACGTCTAGCACTCGAGCGTCAAGCTCGACTCAACCGATCTTCTCGACGAATGCTCGACATATCTCAAGCTTGCACTAGTACTGCGACTTAGTGCTTTGTATCGGAGCGACACTTTGCCTTGATGCTTAGGCCGTGGGTCGACACAGAGCTAAAACGTACACCTCTGGGTGGGTTTCAAGTATAACGTGGTCTAAAGCAATCAACGCGCTCTGAGCTCGTTCAACGACTCTTTTGTGTCCTCAGCTCGCTATCCCCCTCGAAGCGCCCCACTGGGAACTTTTACGGAGCGATATGATCTATGTCCCTGTGCACACGTGGCCATACTCTGCGGCTAGTACCCTTTTTCGGAGGTGGAATCCAAAGGGTGCCACCTTCCTGTACGGTCGGAGTTCGCTGGAGTTGCAGCGAGATTTCCCAGCTTTCTGCTCATCACGGGCCAGTATATCGGCCGTCGCCCGCCTACGCACGCTCTCTTGTGTGTTTAGCCCTCTGTTATCGCTTCTTAAGCCCTCCGTTAAATCGCGATTGTCATGCGAGCGTTACCATTGCTCGCATCTTCCCAGTACTTTCTTCGCTGAACATTCGTGTCATGCTGATACGGCGACATCGTTCACCGACCTACCGTCGCTCGACGTTCATGCATGTGTAGTTTTCCTTCCAGAGCAAGACTTTGCTTCCCGCTCTACTGCCAAGTGCTCAGCCTGTGACTCGAGCCTCTAGCCTCGAAATACCATTCAGACCCGCCGCATCGATGTCTGACTTGCGTTCGTCACCCGAACATGGGCTTGCATGTCTTCAATCTGCAGTATCATATGTCTTGCACATTCACCCGTATCAGCACCTTTCTTTTGGTAGGCCGCCAGCGCGTTTGGGAGGTGAATGATCCTTGAAGAACATTCTGTGCAGCCTACTAGTGGTTTGTCTTCAGATGGGCTCCGAGGGGGATCCTGCGAACGCAACACTCTATCTCTCCGTCTTGTTCGTTTACGCCACATTTGCGAGGCCGCTGCGCATATCACAGTCTCTCTGACTCGAAAAGCGGTCTTTACGTCGGGAGGTCGTGAGAGAAAGATTTTTTTCCCGCTCTACCTTCGGATCAGCCCTCCGTTCCCGACATCGAGTTGTCAAATACCAGTCAGACCCACCGCATCAATGTCTAACTTGCGTCATATGGACTTGCATGTCTTGAATGTGCAGTATGCATATGTTTTGCACATTCGCCATCGTCATCGAGCCGTGTCCACCTTTCCTTTGATGATGCCGCCAACGCGCGTGGGAGTTGAATGGTTTCTAAAAGTTTTTCTATGCAGCCTGCTCGTGGTCTGTCTGAGCGGGTTCCTGCAAACGAGCAACGCTGTATCTATCCGTCTTATTCGTTTGCGTCACGTGTGCGAGGACGCTGCGCGTATCACCGTGTCCTGACCGGAAAGCGTCATTTGCGTCGGGAGGTCGTGGTTGCTGCGGCCAACCCTCTTATTGAGTAGGAACCAGCGTCGACATAAGCTTCTGCGTCGTCGGCGTGAGCTCTAAAGCTTGAGCTTGGGTGTGCACTGCTGTGCAGCCGTTCGATGCACGGATTCCATGATCTCAAAGGCAACGGGTGCAGGCGTGAAGAGGGACCCCATGCAGTGATTCTAGCAGATATTCTGCAGCCGCCAGCAAGTCAGGACGGGGTCAGAATGGCATCGACTCGAAAGGCGCAGAAGGTGAAACCCTGTGGCTAGGTCCATCTCGCGTTTCAGGTCTTATGCGCAATGTTCACACTCAACGTTACCCATTCTTGTTCTCTTCGTCACTTGACCGGTATCAGACCTTTCTGAATTCAGTGGCGCACTCGAGGCACCTGTCGCTTGGCTTTTGCGCACCGCTTATCGTTCTTCAGTGTCGAATACTTGAATTCCTCAACGGCTCCCTGACTCACAAAATCAAGCACAACAGGAGTCAGGGCCAAGTCACAAGATTTTGGTTCTCTGTCAAAGCCCAGGCTACGATTCCGGGCACACAGCAGGGCACCAAGCTCACTACAACTGAATATGGTTTGATCATCTTTTGCGCATACAAAATGCGAATGGTACGGTAATAGTATGATGCTAATCTTGCTACTGCGAGGGTTGTACATATAACTAATCAAATGCTAAAAAGTCCGTTGTATAGTAAGAGAATGCCAAAACTCAGCTACCGATTCGCCTCCACGAACGCGAACCCTCCTTCAAAATCTTCAGACGCTTGTCGCCAGATGCACACCATCGTCACTAACGGATTCGCCGCCACCTTGTCCACGTCTATCATCACCTAGGTCGCGTCCCTGAGCAGTTCCGCCACCTCAACCTCTCTGAGCACTCGCCAACGACGCCTCGAGCCTGGCAAAGTGTGCCCCCCAGCGCTCGTCCAAGTTCTCCATCTCCTCTTCAGAAAGAAAGTTCGGAGGCAACTCGATCGTGGCGAAGTGTGCCCCCCAGCGCTCGTTCAAGTCTTCCATTTCCTCCTCAGAAAGAAAGTTCGGAGGCAATTCGAGCCTGGCAAAGTGTGCCCCCCAGCGCTCGTCCAACTCTTCCATCTCCTGTTCAGAAAGAAAGTTCGGAGGCAACTCGATCGTGGCGACGTGTGCATCCCATTGCGCGGCCAAGTCTTCCATTTCCGCCTGAGAAGGAAGATTCGGAAGTTGAAGGGTGCCTTGGACCTGGGTGGGCGGCTTGATGACGGGCATACGCGGGTCTCCGCAGTGCGCGCCGTCGTACCGGATGTGTTGTTTGTACGACGCTTCAGAGTCAAAGCTGGTAGAGAAAAAGGATGAGATATGATTTGCCCCTGGAAGACAAAAACACAAACACGGTGACAGTTTTGTCGAGACCACAAAGCAAACACGCCTTGTGTTTCTTGTACCAGCGTTCGAACTGCATCTTGACGGTGTGATATTGTTTACTGGACGACGTAAGCTGCTGTGTGCAAAGAGATTAGTGTGGAGGATGGCACTCACCGGTGGCGATTCAGTCCGAAACGCGTCCAAAGTTTCTCGATAAATTCTTGCTCAGACGTCGGGTCCAGTGGACAGAGGGAACACGGTACAAGCCCGTCTGCTGCTACAAAATGGGAAGATTCTTCACATTCTTGCTCGATTCGAAGTCTTTCTGCCTCGCCTCCGCCAAATACCTTCGGTACGCGTCGTAACGAGATGGCCTACCCGCCATGATCAAGAAATACAAGAAGGAGAGGAAGAGAGAGAAAGACTCAGACGCGCTTGTTTGCTTTTATTAGGCAATTGTTGTCGTTTGTTGATCCTCCGTCTTGCAACTGCAAATTCCTAGCGCAATCACGGTTACAGTCTTCCTGGAAATCTGGGTGGTGCAACTGGCTCGTATACTCCGAAGCTCATGCTCTTCTTCTTGAGCGTCAGTATCAGCCTCCAGCTTGTTGCATATCATGAAGTCTCCAGATGTAACCACCTCAAGCGCCTGCTGCTGGTTCTCCAATCGTTTCAGCTTCATAGCCAATCTGCTTATTCCTCCTCAGTCCAAACTCAATCTCAGCCCTCTTTCCCCAGTCATCGAATGCAGATCTTCTTGGGCAGTTTCTTGCTTTCTTGAATGCAGCTGGCCTACATACGCTTCCCCTCTTTGACATCACCTATTCATGATGTCAGGAGGGGGAGGCCGAAGAGATTTCCTCGGGCTCCTCTCGGCCTGTTCTGCATTGTACGAGCCGTCTATATACTTCTCGGTTTGTGTCCGTGAAGTGGGATCTGGGCTTCAAGGCTGGAGGGAATGCGGTCGGCGACAGCAAATCTGCCAGTCGGGTACGGCTTGTTCCAGTTTCCGGTCCATTTTTCCTGCGCCGTTTCCTGTGCTGCGCGCTTCTTCTGTGTTTGCGCACCAAGTTCCCGCCGCTGCTTTCGCGAGTTCGTTGGCTCTCTCGTTCCCGATGATACCGGGGATCGGTCGATGTCGACTGTGATCCCTGGATTCTTCTTCAAGAATTCCTCTATGTACCAGTGGAGCCTTCGGGCATGTGCATGTCCCGGCGCGGGCTTGGGGTCGAATATGGCAGTCGGGACGGCCGTGTTGTCTGCAAAGAAGTGGACATGCTTTACTTCTGAGTCGGCGCTGGTCTATTTCAAGGTATCGTGTGCTGTCCATGCCAACCCCGCCATCTCCACGTCAAACCTGGGATCTGAATCCTATTCAGCGGATTCACGCAATGCGCTCGCGGCCGTCATGGTATCCTCCTCCTACGCCGTACCCAACGCTTCTCTTTCCTTGATCCTTGCTTTCTCAAGGCGAGTCGTCGGAGTACACGACCAAAGCGTCCGCGCTTGTCATTCTATTCGCTCGCCTTCGCTCCACGTGCCTTGGCTACTTCTTCCTTCTCTTGACAACTTTCCTTCCTTCGCGCTGACGCGTGTTTGCTCGTTGCAATCGTGCACAGTTCTCCTCCACGGAGGGGACTGGAATTGGACGTACCTCCTCGTCCTGTTCGAGTGGTATGTTGATCTGGCTACTTCACGCAGACGAGTCGTTTCTGGTGGGGTCATATGGTTCTTATGAACCCGTTTGTGCGGTGGTAGCGTTGGCGCAGCTGCTGCGAGTTCGCTTTCACGCCATAGGATCCCGATGTCCGAGCTTGTGAAGGTATACGGTGTATTGGTCGCGAATGAGGCCGAGCGTGCACTCACTGGAGGGGAGCTCTAGAGGTTGTGTGGGTGTCGTTTGGGAGGCTGCCGGGCTGTGTCGCAGCGCTTGATTTTGGACGTTGCGGATGTTGTTTCCTCTTTCCCGGCCACTACACTGGTGCCGCGTATGCGAGTATTGGGAGGACACAAGTCCTGTAGAGCGTTCGCAGGTGTTCCTGCCACGAGAGTTCGTCCACCTTTGAGCGTGCGCGTTCTGTCAAGTTTCAGACATGGGATCTTTTGATCACTGCTTCGTTCCCCTCATCGTCGACGCGTCGAAACGGCGGTTTCTCATCGCCATCCTGGTTCCACGAGTGGTGCATTTAGTTCCGTTTGAGGAGTCGAGGCCGAGTAAACGTTAACGAAATCTGAGGCTCTAACAAAGTCCAGTCTACGATTCCGCCAACACATCACGGCACCAAGCTCATTCAAGGCGTGTATTCGCATGTGTAGGAATGAACCTTTGGGTTCAGTTTGCCGTCAGTCTGAAGCTCTCAAGCAAAAAACGATCCGGGTATGTCAGAACTCTAGGAAAATATTGAGAGGAATTGAGGACGGCAAAACCACACAGATCCGCAGTATGGGTGCTACATATCGTGTGGAGCAACGCCGTAGCATGGTAGCTCGGTCTCCGCACAGTAGCGTTGAGAAAGGACCCAGGAGAATCCAAAACAAAAATTGATCACAGCAGGACTCGAAATGACCGGGATCGCAGTAAAAAAAATGGATGAGCACGATGAGAATTTGACTTGGGGGAATGGGCCGTCGCGAAGCGCGGCAGGTACTCGTACTTATGACAATCCAGGCGCGGCCAGGCGGCGCACTGCCAGGCTAACCCAAGCACGCAAAAGCGCACTCGCGGCGGCAGCCGCGGCCTGTCGATTATTTGTTTCTAGTTGAACAACTTGAACGTGATACCCAATACCCGCTCAGACCACGTCGACTAGCAAGCGCATCCCTATTGCAAGCGCTAAGAACCTCAAAATGATAGGGCGTGGTGGTTGTTGGGGTTTGGTTTTTTCACCCAGTCAAAATATTCTCACGGTCACAAACTCAAAGGCCATTACAACGGTTTGTATTGGGTTTAACAAAAGGTAAGGAAAAAGGGCACAGCCACCATCAAAAGTGTTCAACGAATAGACCGGACAAGTAATAACGGAGGTCACGGAATTCTGGTGGCGGGAAAATTTTAAAGGAACGACTACATAAGTACTCGTAATTTTTTGAAATTTCGGCAGCTTTAGGAGTCGGCCTCAGGACTAGCTAGACGGTTTTTATTCATGGAAAATAAATGGGACAATCGCAAATGAGTTCAATTTGGGTGATGTTCGAAGATGTTGTCATGTATTTATCGTCTATCTTGTCTTGCTTCGTTCCTCCACCACTCCGCTACGGCGCTACCCACTTGAACTCCCAACGCGGTCTCAACAAACTTGGGTGCTATTACAGCCTCGACACGTTACAGGCTTCGTTGACTGTGACTCTTTTCTCATTGGACTCCTTCAATTTTCATGGAAACGCCACTCGGTACAGACGCAGACTTAGACAAGTCTTTTACTTCGACTATTTCAGCTCCAATCGCGTTCATCATGATCTCTCAGAGCTGGTCCCCCCTTCCCCCCTAGAATTTTGACCGCCACATCCCTAGTGTCAGCCGGAGCGTTTGCGCCAACCTAAGTATCCGATCGTCCTTTCCTCCCCAAGTCCTCCGCTTACAAAGCTTCGAGCTCCGCTGCCCAACACTTGCCCATGTATAAAGGAAGCTCCTCGGTCCAAGCTTTCACTCCTGCCGCCGGTCATCGAATCTGTAATGTCGGGGAGTTTTCGAATTGCTTCAAATTCTTGAATGCTGTCCCCGCAACTCACAAGCTGGTCCTTGGGCTCACTTTTATCTGGTCTGGCGGCGTCGACGTACGAGGTAAATGTCGCGCTGGGCCGATGTTTGGCTGGACGCCTTGGTTCTACGTCCCACTGGTATCAAGCCTATCCTGCGCATAGGTACTCGAACTGCAGAGGCTGAGTACATCGCTGCGGCTCCTCCGGGACCAGTGTGGTGGCTGCCTATGTTGAACGCATATATTAATGTAGCTTGCATGATTTCCAACGGGCTCATGGCGCAATGGTAGCGTGTTTGGCTTCGATGCCTAAAATCGGCCACCAAAGGCTGCAGGTTCGAGTCCTGCTGTGCTCACTCTTTTTGGCTCTCGTTTTGACCCCATTTCCATCGGTTTTTCTCCAATTTTGACTCTGGAAGCTCTGGGGACCCTCTGGAATTTTTCCGAATTTTCCAGAATTTTTTGCTTGGCCGCCACATAGAACACAACTCGGAAAGGTTCGCCCCCTCGATGCGTCTCGTCATTTACCTGAGAAGGCCCCCTGTTGAAGGTGGAAAGACGAAAAGTGCGAGGAATCAAATTTTTCGGTAAGTTACACGATGATCGAAGTACTTGAGCCTCTTTATTGAAGTGATTCGCTGACGACTATTCACGACGACATTCACAGGCTCGCGCGCTCGTGACCCGCGTTTTTAAACAACAAAGGCCAAATGGGGAACACCGCTTGAAGAACAAGAACGATGATCACTGAGGCAACCATTGTGGGTCAATGCGCAAGAGTACAAAAGTATGCTGGGAACAAGTAGTCACCCCTCGTATCCCACCTTCCATCGACGTCCACGGTCTCTCCATCTCGCGTTGACCGCTGAAAATGTCCTCTCAATCCGAACTGTAAGATATTGTCACCTTGGTGGACTTGTTCTCATCGCAAGACAGCGACCTAGAAGCTGAAGAATTCCTTGAATCCATCATCAATTCCCCCCCAATCGAGCTGGAACTCGACGCTGCAGTGCTGGAATTCGACCAAGAATTGTCTTCGGCAATGGACGAGTTGTTCGGCGACCAGCTCGCCAACCTTCAAGGTTCGCATTGTGGAACCCGATGAAATCACTACCGTGTCATCCAAGACCACGCAGGAGGACGCCGAGGAATTGGAAGTCTCCATTCCGAACAGCAGGTCAGCTATGATTTGTTTATGCCTGAGCAACGTTGTTCATAATAGTTGTCGAATAGGTTTCCTGCGAGGAAGCTCGAATCACCCTCTAGCGACCCTGTCTCCTCTTATGCGGGGCCTGCGAATGTCATCGTCCGTTCCACGAGCTTAGCTGTGCCAGTCGTCTCCAAAGTAGGCGAGGTCTCTGGAACATCGAAGACACCCCCGGTCAAAGAACAGGCAACCATCACTCGGTCTACAAACGCTGCGGCTGCTCCCTTTGCGGAACAGTCACCGTCGAAAACCCTAGCTGAACCGGCAGTAACATCTGTATTTGTTTGCGAGGACATGTCGTTCGACGATTCTCCTCGATTTGCTTCTCAGCCAGCATCTGGTCCTTCCATCTCCCCACCCTTGCTGTCCCAGTCCAGTGCAATAATCCCTGGCGATGCGCCTCCTCCAGTCACCCATGAGTCTGGTAGCCAAGGATTCGGTCATTATCCTATGGTGCCACAATTCGCAGCCTCTTCGAAACAGGGTGCCATGATGCCATCTTCTTTGTGGCAGAATGCTGGACTTGTCAACGAAGACATTGAGATGACTTCGTCGGATATGTTTGCGCCGTCGCCAATTACGCCGCCGACGAATGCCTGGATCGGCGTACCATCTGGCTCGAGCACTAGTTTCTTGGCCCCGCCACCTCGTCAGTGGCCAACCCCCAGACGCTCCCTTCCCCTCCATGGGTCAAAGCAGCGACACCATCTTTTCGTCTCCGCCGCCCACTTTCGCAGCGCCTCAACCACAGCGCATGCACTCGGCTCCCTTCGCTGCTCTAGAACCCACACATTTCTCCATTTTCGAGCTCATTGAAAGCGAGCCGGAATTCCCCCCTCGTCGTTCCAACTCCTACATAATTCCTCCGGCGAACGTCCCACAGCACCACCTCTGGCAAGAAATGAATCGTGAGCAGCCGAGCGATCCATCATCTCGACCGTTGAAACGAAGCCGATTGTCGCCTCCGTACTTTGTGCAAACTCCTCTCATCGCTGCGAAAGCACGTCGAAGCAAGAAAACGACAATCGCAATGTCGCCCTCGCTGCGCGTCATAGATGCGATACTTTCAGTACGCCAGCTCGTTTCATTTCGATTGAATTCTAACGATAATGACAATAGAATGACGATCCGTCCCCGCCTCGTACATCACCCAGAGCACCATCTCCAGCGTTTTCATGCTCGTCAGACTTGTCATTCACATCCAGCGGATCCTTCACCTCTATCTCGACCACTTCTTCTTACTCTCGCAAGCTCAGCTCTCCGCCGCCCCTCAGACAAAGGATTGAGCGAGTTTTCCTCGCGTCACCATGAACACAAGGGTGTTCTGAGGTCCATATCGTGGCTCTGGTCGGGATGGTCTGCGAAAGCAGTGTAGGATACGTACTGTACTAGAATGTGGATAACTACTATTGTACAACTGTAACCCCGCTAGATCAACGTTTTGTAGCACTACTGTAACTCTGCACTCTGTCTTCCTCTCCATTGACGTCAAGAGAGAGCAACGACCCTGACTTTACCTAGCTTATATATTCTACATCGACTCCTCACAGACTATTTCGCCCGAACCACGCGAAACGCCACTCCGTCTTCTCGCCTGCAGCAGCTGGTCCTACTTCCCAATTTTTTGTATGGCTCTACTTCGACGAATGAAGCTCCACGAGCCCCCACCTCCTTCAACGCCATCCACCAATATTCTCGTTGGACTCTCGACGTTCCTGTTCCCCATTGCCAGCAGGAGTTGAAACAGGACAATGGACCACGGCCAGCAGAACCAACAACGCGGACAAGTCTCTTGACCAGGGCTCGCCTGGAAACCTCGCAGCATTTGCATGCTCGGACTTGCCTAGCATTGGTTATCATTGCTCCCCACGGCGCGGCCACCGCGTCATACACTCCAATAAATTGGACCGCCGCACTTGCTGTGCCACACAAGCAGCCGTCGACTTAGACTTCAGAAGAGCCGAGCCGAGCCTCGCGTGACCGGTCGTGTCGTCGCGGTCACTATGCACATATCCTACATCGCACGACTACTGTAGGGGACCAGTTTGACCATGAAGAGGCTTCGAAAATTGGTCACAGCACGACCATCTCACTCTTCCAGCAGTGCTTTCGCTCTGTTAGAAGAGTACGCAGTACGCGCAGATGCGCTCGCTCTCGCATCGCGCACATCCGTCGCCGAGGTTGATAACAAGGACATGTTATCCTGCACCAAGTCCTGGGTCCACATCTGGTCTTCGCGTATGCGTGGATGAACCGAAGAACCCTCGACCGTTTCTGCAAACGCTCCGCATTCTCCTCGGCGCGGCAAAACTCCCCCATCTGTTAGACGACTCCTTGACCAGTCATTTGGTCCTCCTTGCGCAAAAAACCCCCGTGAACACTCGCAGCCCGCAGAGAACTCGTTGTCTCTCAAACCAAAAACCCTACCACTCAGGTAATCGAGAACCTACAGCCCCTTTGACTAGCCAGTGCACAGCTCGTTCGCTCGCATCCGCATGTGGAGAGGGACAACGCTCCCAACCGCGGTACCTTGGCCGCTCCACTCGCTTAGAGCGCCGCCAGCGCATTCGGATGAATCGTCAGGGCATGTAAGAAAGGGTGAAGTCATGCGTAACAAACGCAGTTGTCGATGACAACACACCCGTTTCACGAGAAAGATAACAAACTGGCCCGCATCCAAAATAGCAGCGGTAGATATGAAAGTCGCAGGTCGCGCACACCTCAAAAGTCGATGCTATAAACCACCAACGATCAGAGACGGGGACTAGCCAACGCGAACCGTTCCCCTGTCGCTTCTCCCGACACAGGCGAGGGTTTAGATGTTCGAGGTGGAGAATGGCTGATTGGCAAATTCAGCACAAAGCTCCAGTAGACAAAGGTCGCAGAGAAGGAGATCATAGGACGGCACTCAAGTGGTCGTCATGCACAGAGTAATCAGGACGGGGCCCGATTGAAAGCGAAGGGGGGACGAATGAGCGTGTGTCAGCCCGATAAAATGACACAAGAGAACGAGCCCCTTGAGACGCGCTTCGAGTCAAGGGGTGGTCTACTGCGCGCCGTTTCAAAGAGAACGTGAGGTGGCAGAACCATTAAATCATCATTGGTCCTGCATCAAATTGAGCTGATGTTGGACGAGTAGACGGTACGCGTACTTTGAACCTTGCACTCGATGATAGCTATAATTTGCAGATTCCAGTGAGGTAGTGGAGTGCACAAACATGACTGGAGCAGGGCTGAAAACTTGATTGGTCAATTCCGGGTCTCCGACTTGTCTTGCTACGATGCCAGACATGGCGTGTGGTGATGGCAGGGATAGGATAAGGAAAACCGAAATAAAGAGGATTCGCCGGCGTGGCGTACGCCCCGCAGGAATTGGGAAGGATCAGATTGGACAGCGAGAGAGCTGGTGCTGCATTCAAATTCCGGGAAAAGTTGATACGGCGGGGCGTGTACTCCGAATCGGAGAGTAGATGATAGTATGCCGTTGATACCTGACACGACAACGATGAGGGCTGATCTTCCTCCTATCTTTGGTAGCCGTTCGGGGAGAGAGGAAGCCAAGCGGGAGCTAGTCGAGGTAGTTCAGCAATTGGTGAACTTGGAAAGTGGCTTGTGAGGCCGAGGTGCATCAAGCATTTTCCGGGGCCAGCAAGCCGAGACTGCGCATAAAGGCATGCGGGAGCGTCTGCAGCCATAGCTATCTGTTCTCTCTCTCCCTCGCTCTCTGTCGAGTTTCTCCCGTCTTCCCAAACACATTTTTGAATCCGCCAGGCCTCTTAAGTTTTACCGCTGCTTCGTCCTCCCCCGATATGTTGGCAACCCCCACTCATCACGTTGCCGCCGGCGGGTGATTTTGAATCGACACTGCCTCCGACACACCACCGTGCCCCGCCTATATCAGTCCCGCTGGTGTTTTAGCTAAGAACTCGTCGAATCCTCCATCCCGCACCAAGATTTCTATTCTGCCCCAGGAAACCGCACCGTGTCCTGCTCATCCCGCAAACCCAGCGCGTGCGCGTATAAGGGCACTTCATACTGAGCCCAGACGCTCCGCGATGTAGATTTGATGGTACAGCGGACTTCGGATTGCCAGAACGCGCCGTTACGGCGACTGCGCTTGTAGCTGCGCGGAGCGCCGCATGCGAAAGGTGTTCGACTTGTCGCGGCTTTGGTGAGGAAAACCGGACATGATGGACAGACGGTGTGGTTACAGGGGTGTTATTCGGGGCATTCAAATTCGACGTTCGCGATGGATATGGACGACGAGCAGTCAAGTCGTTCTGCGGGCGGGGGTAGCGTCTGAGCTATGCGAGGAATGCGAGGAGTTCGACAACATAATGTAGTGATATGAGGACTTGGATTGGCACGAACGAAGAAGCCGTCGAAATGCGCCGGGATGAACCCCGTTGTTTGCAAGGAAACGACCTTGTCCAGTTTTGTACAAAAGCTCCCCCAGATGTGCTCTTGCTAGGAATAATCCGACGGTCCCCCGGAAGGGGAGATTTTAGGAAGAGTTTGGCGCTGTTCCTTCGAAAGTGGGCAGGAGTGATGCGAGTGGTCACGGTATTGTCGAGGGAGTCTTCTGCATTCTACGTCTTTCGTCGCGCAAAACGTCCCCGGACTTGTGAGATCGAATGTGCTTGGACGACGTTCGCGGCGAAGCTATGCCATACAGTCAGAACAAGTTCAGAATTTCGTGGTAAGCCCAAGAGAAAAGATGTTAGGGACCGCCGCGTTTTCGACGAGACCCTTTATTCATGTCCGTATATCTGGTCCGAAGACCTTCGAATGCTATTCAGGAATTAGAGTGGCAGATACACCCTCATTCCTGAGTTGCGATGGCTCTGCTTGACAGAGATTCTGATCCCCTGAGGAGGTGAAGCTAGACATACCTGCGGGATGATTTCAGGTCCCCAGCTGATCTCCACCCTGGCGCTGGGCGGTCCACCGTGAACGCTCCCGAGGAATGGATCTCAGAGCGTCGACGAAGAGATCCAATGGGGTTGAGGTCAATGTCCAATCTTTCGAGACCGGCAAGGTTCGTATGGTTGACCCTCCATTCAACAGTACGAATTCGCTTTCAGCGTTCTTTCCAGGGCAACGCAGGGACTCGAGAAATGACGCTCGGTCTTGAGGATGTAGCGGAGATACTGTTGCGATACGAGGCCATTTGTACGATGCTAGCAGACAATGGAGCGAACAGGGCGAGCCCTGGAGTTTATACTCGATGGAAAAAGAAGATATGGAATGCTGGAGGGAGAAAGGAGAAGAGGTGGGTGGCTCTGTTGTGAATGATTCCCTGAGTGTGGAGTTACGAACGCCGCAAGTTGCGGGGAAGTCGGCAGAGGGAACCGTCTAAACGGTTCGTTGAAGCAGAGAGGTGGAGAAGAAACCCAGATGTTCGACGAAACGAGTTACAATGGAGAAGGTAGTGAGAAGCAAGTGAGATCTAAGGTCGGGAAACAAACGGTCACGCTGTCACGCTTGCTCAGCATTTCCCACGCTTCAGTCACAGTCGCGTTTTGTCTTCCGCTCTCGCCTCAATCTCAGATCTAGACTACCGGCCAGTGAAATATCCCGAAAAGTTCACGAGGGTCCGGGCGTGAAGTGGAATTGCTAGATGCAGAATTTTGCTCAGAATTGGCAGTCAGCGCATCCATATGCAATATGTCAAGCCTTGGCAAGGTTCAAGGGCATGACGTGAATTACAAGTCGTGACTAGCACGGTCTTTTACTGGTCTTTTGCCCGAACTTGGAAGCGCTTCATTTTGCTGTCCTCAAAGGTCCTCAACCTCAATTCATTCGGCAAACCTAACGGTCTTGTGGCCTTGGCAGCATTGCCCGACGTTAGATGGTTGTCTGTGCCAAGTGACCTCCGTTTTCAATGTTTTCCATCCAGTTGCGAGTTTGTGCCTACTGCACTGTCTGAAAGCATAGCAGATATATCTCCCGAATCACCCTCAACTCGCATTGTCGCAGACACTGTGTAGGCGCCTCCAGAAAACGTTCCAGAGTGGTCTCAGAATACGCGGTTTGATCATGCCGACGCCTCAAAACCTCAAACATCGGGTCTCGGGTCTGCGGGTACTGAAGACCGTGAACTAGTCAAATTCAATGACAAGCGAGCCCGTATAAAGCACTCGATCTCCCCAGCCCCAACCCCCAAGGACTTCCTTCCTTTGATTCGCTTTACGACCTATAATGCGCTTCACCGCTCTCCTTCTCTCATCGGTGTTCACCGCTGTCCTCGCCTCACCTTCTGGCCTCGCGCCGCGAGCAGCAGCGGATAATACCGTCTATGTGACCAATGCGGACAAATTCTGGTCTATATGCCGCTTGTATCTTGTGTGTCTATATCTGACCCCCATCCCGATGTAGCATGATCATGCCCCGAGATGCCCACACTGATATCGGCGCCAGCGAGCACCCCGGGGGGATGAAAACTTACTGCTCTCCCAATGGAAAGTACGACGCATCCCAGGGTCAGCTCGCTGCCAATTTCTGGAGTAATGTCGCCTTCAAAACCGGCAACGGGAAGAATGGCGGGCGTTACGCTCAATGTGCGCTTTATCTTTCCTGGAATTTGTTTTATGTCCATGGATCTCACCTCCCGGAACACACAGTGACGGGATGCATACGTCCCGAAACACTGGACCGACTGAATCCCAATGACGGTGGAGGACAGTACGATTCGAGCGGAGGTGATGGTGGGCAGGGAAACCCCAAGGGGTCGGTCTGTCTTGGGTACGTGCAACTATTTGCCCCGTTATGTATTTGTGGTACAGTCGACTCACGATTTTTTTTCTCAGATACAAACACTATGTCGAGCTTGTCGAGCCCGGCGATCGTCGCGCATGCATCAAGTGCTGCGACGATCCCGCCGATTGCCCGCTCAACAAAGGTGCGTTAACTCAACAATGGTTACATGTATCAGTAACTAACAACGCGCACCAGATCAATCAGGGTGCCCCGCCGTCATCTCTGGCAACTACTTCAACTGCAATTAATTTTTGACCCGCACTTTGTATCCACATATCCATGGACAATTTACGATCGATTGGACGGACAAACGGACCTTTTATGTCTACGTAGCTTACTATAGTTGTCGGCTGAGGCCTCACTGTACTGAATTCGACTTCAATGCTAACGAACGCTCCCCTTCTGTGCTTCCAACCTTTCAGGAAAGAGCAAAAAAAAACCAAGGAGAATACCGGAGCGCCATATTCGGAGATTGAACCCATGTTCACCAGCCTTATCGAATCGAGATTTCCAATGACCTGATTTCAACTCAATTACTGGGAAACAGGGCAAAGGCGCGCGGAAGGAAAGATACACAGAAATTGACGCTTTGCGGTCGACATTTGTTCTGCCAGATGCTTCCGGACGCGTGATGCCGGCATTGCGCGCCCACAAGCCAAAATCATGACGGTGAAGAATTATAAGGTACCGTAAAGACCGCTCGCAACGCGCGATAAATTTCTGTTCCTCGCCTCTCCATACCTCTCTGGAACCTCCCTTCCTCTCCTCCCTTCCCCTACCTTCCGCTCCCCAAAACAATCCCAAAAGAGCCTTCCGCCGCGGCCAAATCTGACGTCACATCATGGCTCGGCACACGTAATTTCTACGTAAGTTGCAGCCTGGGCGGGCCGACGCTGGCGCTTGTTTTTGATCTCGACCGCAAACCACGTCGACGTCTGCGACAGTCGGCGAGCAAAATCCGCGTTGCTCTTCTGTTGTCCCTTGCTTTGGATTGCAAAGCGGGTTCGCAATTTTCAAGAGAACTTCGTCACGTTCAAGCGATGTCCTGACAGCCGCAGGCCCCGTGTTGATGTTTCGTCCATTATGTTCCCCGGCACAGGATCCAGAAAGTGGAGTTCCAACGGCTCTGCTCGCCAATTCTATGGCCTTGGCGGAAGCTGCCCGGGGTTTGTGGAGCAGTGTTGTGCAGGTCAGTGACTGGTCACTGACCAGTCAACAAGTCGGCAAGTGGCCGTCAATCCGGTCACTTGGGTGACCTGACCGCGACCAACCATCGCCGCGGACCATCCGAGACTGTCCGACCGCCAACAACCACAATGTTCCCACATTCTCGCTGACAGCTGCGAGAAAAGACCGCCGCTTATGCGGTCTGGAACGGCGGTGCGGCAGTGCTCTGGTCAGGTCACTTTGACGGCTCGGTGACTGGTCAGTGACTAGTCACTGACTGTCAAAAGTGACCGGTCACGAAAAGCCAATTGACCACCAACACTGTTGTGGAGTCCAAGCGATGCTCCATGCCTCCCTGACCTCAAACATCGGGTATTGGTGGCCGCACAGTCGTTTTGAATCCCTGTCAAGATGTGGTATAAAACGGCCCCTCCTCAAGCTCAATGTTCCCCCAACAAGTTATCACTTGAATTGACCTCTCAACTCACGAATACGACTCTTAACGATGCGCTCTGCCTTCTTCCTCCTCTCCTCGGTCCTCTCTGTTGCGCTTGCTTCACCCTCTGGCCTCGATGCACTCAGACCACGCGCAGCTGCTGATAATACTGTCTATGTCACGTCGGCAGACGAATTTTGGTGGGCTATCGCGTTGTCATAACTGAAGTGGATGTTATTGACATGTTTTCCGGATCCTCTCTGCTTTCAGCATGATTATGCCTCGGTATGCGTTCATTCCGCTGTCGTTAATTGTGGTTTACTGAGCGTCTTAATTTACTCAGAGACGAACACACAAACATCGGCGATAGCGAGCACCCCGGCGGGATGAAAACATACTGCTCCCCCAACGGCCACTACGACGACTCACAAGGCACCTTGCCTGCCAACTTCTGGAAGAATGTAGATTTTCAGACAGGTTCCGGGCAGAATGGCGGCCGATTTGCTCAGCGTAATTACACGCATTTTTCTGAAAACACTCTTTCGATTTAAAGCTTTGACAGTGACCGGTTGCATCAACTCTGCACTTGTAGACCGTCTCAACCCCGATGACGCTGGAGGTCAGTACGATTCCAGTGGAGGTGCGGGTGGGCAGGGTAACCCTCAAGGCTCGGTTTGCCTCGGGTCAGTTTGTTCTATTCAGTTTGATTCCTCTCCCCTTCATCTCACATTGGCCGCATCAGATACAACCATTATGTTGAGCTCGTCGAGCCCCGTGGTCCGCGCGCATGCATCAAATGTTGCGACGACCCAGCAGATTGCCCGGTGGACAAAGGTGTGTAATCTCATCACTCATGACCCATGAACTTATCCTGGTTTCAGACACGCAAGGATGCCCGACCGTCATCCCTGGCAACTACTTCGACTGCAATTGAACTCTTCAGTAGCAAGCCGGAACTACTCGAACGAATTCATCCTGACACGGACCTGACATGGATAGATAATCATTAACGCGGTATATCTGTGTATGACGCTAACGAGAGTAAGATAATGTGTATAATAATGAATTGGGCTTCCTAATGATCCACTCCTGGACCTCGGGGTTCTTCTAGCCATCGAAATCTTTGTTGAAAGTCGTTGTTTACGGTTGAAAAGTCCTAACATCTAGACAGTCAAGCACAGTTGCCGAAAGTAAGAAGCAAACGGGAGGAAAGAATATAGCGTATGTATACCTTTGTCTTCGCCATCGATTTTGGCTACAACTCGCGGGTCGAACTGTTATGGAAAGACTTTTGCTGTACGGTTAAATTAAGAGAAAATGGGACTTATCGCGTAGATACGCTGTACTCAGACAGTACTCAGACAACGCAATGGGGACGAATGGCTCAAGTGGATATGCCATAAGTCCTAGCCGGATAAGACCGGCTGCCGTAATCGCTGCCGTGCACGTTACGGCCGTGGGTTCGAATCCCACAGAACCACCGGAACTTTACAGGCACGCTAATTTCGTTGACGGTCACATTCCCCGGCTTTTAGGGTGAAATTCCCTATCCCTCGATGGAGGGCGCCCCGAATGCCTTGCAGACTGGGTTCCCTTACTATAAACATCTCTTAAAAAAAAAAAAAAGAAAGAAAGTCACAACCCCTGAAAGCACACGTGCATGTGACGAGTCGCGAGTTCATCTGATCGGAAGTTGGACGGAACACTGCCCCGCCCCTTGAACACTGCCTTGACGTTCGTGAGCAACCCCCAAATTGTAAGTCGCTCAATTGTCGCTCAAAAAATCCCTGGCTGCACAGACCTGAGTTAGTGAGAAGTCTCCAAACCACTCTGCAATTATAAGCTTCTGGCCAAACGCTTGGACTCAGTGGGTCTTCGTTGAAGCTCTCCGTCGTCGTCACGGTCGAAGCCTGTGTGCGGAAAAAAAATTCTGTGCAGGTGGTGAAGCAGTGATCGGTTTGTTACCAACAAGTGTGAGCCAAGTGTGAGCGATCTACTATTTGCCGGCCTTCATTGGTTGTGGTTTCTAACTGGTTAGTAACTGGCCTTATTTTTGTCTCTTCAGAATCAGAATCGGACTTGGCTCCACCCATCTCTGGGGC
Source organism: Favolaschia claudopus (assembly GCA_037176885.1). Lineage (NCBI taxonomy): Eukaryota > Fungi > Basidiomycota > Agaricomycetes > Agaricales > Mycenaceae > Favolaschia > Favolaschia claudopus. The sequence goes on from JAWWNJ010000007.1 coordinate 2,270,094, forward strand.
TCATTCCATCGAGCCTTAGAAGAAGTCGATCTTCTGCTACCTCGTTTTAACCATGAACATGAGCCAGGGTGCCAGAATCCCAATCTCTCGAATCAAAAAGTCGAAGAAGCACCCTAACCCACTCTTTATCAGCCCCCTTCGTCCCCTCCCCCAACACATATGCGACAGAATACCCGCTGAACTCTACGACTACCTTATTGACCATGTTTGGACCGACAGACATGCGCTGATGGCGTGCAGCTTGGTCTGCAAGCAATGGCTTCCTCCGAGCCGATATCAGTTGTTTCGCAATACCACCATACACATCGATGTAGACAATTTCCGTAAGTTCTGCGAGCTGCTTGCCAGCCAGCGACTTAATGCCTACCTCGGACGCCTACATCTCGAATCCCACATAATCGACGACAGGTTTGTGGGTGGTCCCGAAGACGCGTTCCAGTTCAACCAGGATCTAGGACGTTTGGCTGGGCTTCCGAATCTGCAATTCCTGCGTCTGGAATACCACCACGATGAACTTATTCACGAGTTCCCGGCAGTCCTGGCCAACAGCTTTACGAGCATCACCGATCTGGAATTTGTATCCTTCTGGTTCAGCACATTTGATCAGTTCGTTGAAATAGTGGAATCGCTGCCCCTGCTGTGTCGTGTTTCCCTTGACGAAATTGGCTGGTACGATCTTCCCGATAACGACGAAGACCTAGTATCGGACCCTTCCCGACCCACCTACGGATGTGGAAATTTACGAGACGTTGTCTTGCGTTGTGGTTTCCATTCCCCGGTTCCAGTCCTACTATGGCTGCCTTTTCAAATGCGTATTACTCGTCTAACACTAGCACTCGGACCATGGCAGTCCATGGCACACCTTGAAGGGCCTCTTCTGACCCGATCGCTGCATTCGTTTGGGTCTCAATTGGAGCATATGATTTTTGGCTCTCCATCCGGTTATGGTCAGTCTCGTCAGATCTTTGCCGACTTCGTTATTTAGCGATCATCCAGTGCCGGACCTTTCGCAAGCAAAACAACTTCATACGCTCGAGCTCACCGAAATTCCCTGCACTAATTTGAGCATGGCCTCGGACTGCGAATGGGTGCCGACGCTGCTGTCACAAATACATTCGCCTTTGTTGAGGCGTATTGTATTTGTGATTGATCTCGGGAGGCGCGAAAACCTCGATTTCTTGAACTGGCCACGCATTCATGAGCAACTCACTCGCTTGTCCTCGTTGCGTTTTGTTGAGTTCGCTCTTCCATCTCACAAACATTGGGCTACCATTGCTATTTCTGAGCGCCTTGATCCCAGACAATATAGTTTGCAAGTGCGACAGCTGGATGGGCCATATAAATACTCGCTCGGTATGTTTAACAACTGATGTGGTGCAATTCGTAGCAAAATTTCATGTCGTAACACCATTTTCCTGAACAAGATTCCAATTGACAATTTTCTTTTTTTTTTGATGTTATGCCACATAGATGGATACAGTGTCGCACGACAGCGAGTCTCTTTCAACGGACTTTGCCGCGCTGCTTTTGCTGCATGGATATTTACATTAGTCGTCCTGTGGTTCAAAACTTTAAAAAGCACTGATCAGAGGATCTGAAAGGGGTGATATTAGTGCCGACGATGAAACCGCCTCCGATGTATCCGCTGTCTGTCCTTTTTGAACGTTCTACTGCGCAACTGTCCTTAGGTTTTGGAAAGTGTGAAAAACAGAAAGTTCGGGATTTTCGCAACTGGTTGATTCGTGCCGAGCGGCCGGCACGGACAAACGTGCCACGACAAAAAAAAGTCGGGTCTCCACCTCAACCACGACCTTCTCAGTCAGCCAGTTAAAAATTGTCGCTGGTCCAAAATCTGCCCCTTCTCTTCGGACGGTCCCGGGTATCTTGAGCGCCACCGGTGTTTCTTGATGCTTAAAATGCGAAATCTCCGTTTCCGAACACTTAGGGCGTTGGCGGCCATCTCACACTGTGCTGAACCTACTCAAGAGTCAACGGCAAGGCTCCTCCGACTTCGAAATCTAAATAGTTCACGACATATCATCGGACAAACCGGGACATCTCCGTCGTTTCACGCTACCAGCTCTTTGTTCTAGTCTGCAAGGTGGTCTCTTCGTGGCTCGTCAGAATCTCGGTTTTTCGATGTTCAGGAGTGCGATAACCATACCCCGCAACCGCATATACTGATTCCGTCCATGAAAACATCAATCCGCCGCCGCAATGGAGTATCTTTTAGCAAGTTTCCGAATGCCACTCTCCGATTGAGCGACTCGTGTGTAAAGCGATTACTTACTGTACGTGAACTTGCCTGCAGGCAGAAGAAGATAATGGACAATGATAGCGACCGCGATATAGCCCGGGTTCGCAAGGCACATTCTCATTTTCCAGTCTTTCGATTGCGCAAAACAGGTCCGGCGTTCTCTATGGTCTCGACATTACGGCTTTGATAGTACTGCTGCATCTCGCGATGTCCCGCGGTCTTTCAGCCAATCTAAACATTCTGCACTGGTCTTCAACGCGCCAACCTTCTGGATATCTCTGTAAATGCGCTATCAAGAACATAACTGCACCGGCATGTACCCTCTCGCACTGCCCCGACGGGGGAAGCCGTAGACAAGTTCTGGATCTCTTAGTTTGACTTGGTACTACTACACTAGGCCCTCGCACTTCCTTCCATAGGCTCTCCCAGGTTCTTGAATCGCCCCTTCTTTCATGTCCCTTCGCAGCACGTGAGTGGTCTTCCACTCAGCTTCGACAGCCAGCCTGTCTGTGGGCCTGAGTGCGAAATTAGCTGACGCTTCCGGATGGGAGACGCTCCCAGGCCCGCACAGCAATCCTTCTTATTTCTCTCTGCCTCCGCTATGAATCAATCTTCTTTTGGTCCGTGGCTCGAGAAGCCTGCCATTCGGGAGCTCGGACAACAATCCGTGGCGGACAAAGCGTTGTCGGCTCTTGTCGGCATGCATGTCCACAGGCGTGTCCAGGAAGCAGTAAGTCTGTCCATCGCTGGAAGTTATTGTTCTGCGTCGGCAGCTCCTCATTTTTTTCTTCACAGTTGTCTTGATTCAATGAAGCTGCTTATCAGATACTTGGCCAGGAGACAGCCGTCGAGTCTATTACCTGTCTACACATACCTCGGTCCACATGCATCTACCTACGACTCTTATCCTCCTATCCGCGGGACTCGCAACGATGTTCGCACCGAGTTGATGATCAAACTATTCCATGCAACGACTTCAACTTGCGACGCCTGCAGGCAAGTACTTGATATTATTATTAGGTTCAGAGCCGATGATTCCTTGAATAGCAGCAGGACTCAATCGGACACAGTTTTGTCGACGTGGGATCGATTCAAGGCATATACAAACGGCCATCCGTTCGCCCGTCCTCGCGCTAGAGGGGAAAGAAAAAGACTTCACCCAAAGTCAAGTTGACATGCCCCGGTGCGCATGTTCCTCGATTCTTAATTTTTGCTTTCGGTTTCCCTACACCCATGCGAGGTCGCCGTGCTGCATCCTCAACGGGTATGTATGCATACTTATGTTTAAACTTCAACTGCTGGCGCGCTCAATGCGGGCTACTCATCGTGACTCAAGATCCACGTAAACATCAACGCAACTTCGTACTTTCATCGGAGGGGGAACACAATATCTCGAAATGCTCGTTGAACTCCAAACTCGTGACGAGAAGACAATTTTCCGAAGACGCTCCATCAAAATTGCTTGCTTCATTCAAGGGTTCGTCGCTTCTCGTCCTAATTGTACATTGCGCATAATGCTACCATTGACGATATGAAGTCGCTAAAAATTGCCCAAGCCAATTGGGCGTTCATTGAACTTCACGACACTCAAAGAGTTAAACTGCGGTACATCCCCGTCTTATTATAAGCATCTGACCAAAACCAGAAAAGGTTGAAGAAACGGAAGGGAAGGAGTTGAATTGAGGGTCTGCGGTCGCACGCATACTCAAAGTTTTTCAGATTCATCAATTCAAGTTGAAATTACGGCGCCGTAAGTAGAAGGCGGGGTCCGGGGGTGGAAAATTACCTGTAGAACCTAAGTAACTCGAGACTCCAGATTGGCCTTCCCCTCAAGAAATCCGAATCTGCCTTGGCTTTGATTCAACCCAGGTCACTCGCAATCAATTGGAGTCCGCTCGGGCGACGGCAAACCTCAACAGTTCGTAGAAAAATCAAAAATCAAAACAAAAAATCCTGGCCGACGCGGGACTGGCTCGGGGCGGGCGTACCGAGCCAGCCGAGCTCACCGCTCTTCCCACAGCGCCTCCTCGCTTGCGGCTTGGCTCGCGAGTGATCAAAAAAATGAAAGCACATGGGTCGGATCAGCCTCGCGTGATTCAGTGTCGAAAGGATGCACCCCAGAATTGAGAAAGCAGCGCGATTGCGATTGCGATGGCGCGAAAGCAAGGCAGGATGAGGAAAGACGACGGCGGAGAAAGGGGGAAAATCGCAACGGCGACGCAATGCAACGCGTAAGAGAAGGGCCGCCTGGGCGCGTGGTTCTTGACGCGTTTTAGGACGCGGATTCCAACGTGATAACTATTATTGGCCCTCTTTTCTACTTGTTAGTTGTCTCGCGATCTGCAGTCACCGGACGCGGCCAAAAGGGCGCAAGATACCAGATGCGTAGCCATGTAAGGCACCCGCCCGTGCTGAACCGCATCATTGATTCCCTATAATTGTAAGTACCAGTTAGAGCAGTGACCGACCCTGACACGCTGCGAATACCGGCGGAAATAATATTCAGCTGCAAGCAACTGACGCAGGGAAAAAAAACTTGCGAGGATGTCTCGTCGTCATCTTGTAGGCGGGAGATGCCGGCTGACCGGTTTTGTTGCAGATGGCGATGATTTGGCAGACGGATGGACAACGGGAAAAATCGCATGTTAAAAAACCCAAGTAAATCCGCGGCAGTTTATGTGGGTATTACATGGGATGAAATGCGTCCGCGATTGAATCCGTGAGGAGGAATACGAGGCGGCCATTGGTGTTGAATTCGTCATGTCGCGCTCACTCTGTGAAAGGTGTCGGTCGTCTTAGAGTCATACATCGATATTACTGATCGACGCTAGTGCCAGGCTTCTGTTTGGTAAAAATAACCGCGCCGAGCAGCACCCCAATTTTGGCGAGGACAAAGGAATCGAGAGCTTCTTGATTCGCAGACAGACAATAGAGACTAGACCCATCCAAACAACCCCTTGTTATGATGATGCAGAGATAGACATACAGTGTGTGGTGGTGGTAATGCTATAGTGTACTTGAAACCCAAAATTATAAGCCCAGAAATATGCCAGGATAAATGATGTCTATGTGGATGTGGGGGCGAAGATAGAGGTGTGTGCGGCGTGCAGTAGTAAGTAGTAGAAAGAGAATTTGTCGATAGCAACCGAAAGCGAGGTAGATGGAGAGGAGGAGAGAGCTTGGACCGGAAGCAGGGAGCCGAGCACAAGTGCAATCTACGAAGTCCCTGACTGACAGATAAATAGAATCTATGTGTGTGTGGAGGGAGGCATCGAGGAGCATTGCGCGGCGTTCATTTGGATTTTTGCTGTGGTGGCCACATTAGCGAGGGTGGCCTGGTGATCCCTTCAGGGTCGGAAACTCACGGGTGCGCGCATCATTAGCGGTGCAGCCGCGGCTGGTTGTGACGGCGAGTACTGGGCGACGGTCAGGACGACGAGGGGCTGGAAATGAAGGATGTACACACCGGCAGCGGGGAATTGGGATTCAACGTTGGTTTCGTGAATGAGTGCTGAAGCTAGGACAAAGAGGGTTAGAGGAGGGCAAAGCATGGCTGATAAGCGCGCAAAAACACACCTTTGCTTCGCTCTCTTTTGCTCGCTGTGCATACATGTTGGGATGTATTGCGACGTTGGACATGCTGGTTGCGCGAGGCAAGGAATGCAGCGATTGAGAAACGCTGGGATAGGCGACGAGGCCGTTTTTTGTGGACGCGTTGCGCGAGGCCATGGGGGGAGAAAAGTACAGGGGAAGAGAAGGAAAGAATGAAGGAAAGGACCAAGGGTGGTCAACGGCGGGGTCGCGTGCAGCGGCACGACAAAGGGATGAAGGAGAAAAACGGGAACAGGATGGGTCTCTATATAGGCACACCTCCGCCCCGTGACTTCCTTTTACGGAACATTCATATCTCCAGATATTCTTCCCGAATCATCTCACATCTCACAACGTGCGACCACCAGTTCGCTTAAAAAGATAACAAGATATGAGATCCCTCTCTTCCTCTTCCCCGATATGACGCTGTCTAATATATTATTTGCTTCCAGTTCAGCTGCTTCTCATACTCTGCTCGCTTTTGGGGTTGCGACGCGGAAGCCAAGGATCATCTACTTCCCAACTGTCCTTCAGCTACAGTACACCTGCACTGACGCAACTTAATGACTCTGGCAATTAAACTGGTTCCCCTGTTGCTTCATAGAATCCTCTGGAATCTATCTTACACCCATCTTACGGCTGCTACAGCTCATTTTTATCTACCTCCATTGCTTTTACTCGTTCTCAACTCGTCCAATCAGCTGACGCTGCCAAGTTCTCCCCGCGCTTTGAATTCCCACGTGTCGGCGGGTGTAAGTCCAATAACTTGATCTATCGGCAACCCGTTCGCAAAAAGTAAAAAAGCTCCTGGGATTTCGTCGCTGTCCCGCCGTTCTATTGCGCCGTATTGTGGGTTCCAGATCCCCGCACCCCAGCGTCATCCTCATCAAAAGTCTATTTTGCCTTTTTCTATACTTCCAAGTTGTGGACACCAACGACCAAGATGTTCTCGCCCGACATAGGTACCGAGGGGAAGCCTCCTCTATAAATATCTTCACCCTCGAGCTCTTTCTGCGCCGGCATTCCCCTCTGTCTTGACCCGCGACGAACCCGAATCGTGTCTCCAGTCCCTCCTCAGTTCCCGAGCTCTCACCCTCCAGCTCAAGCAGGTCCCCGCTCACTCGTGACCCGACTATTACATGTGGCGTTCTCTTTGATGTCTAGACATACACACCCATCTCTTCTCATGCCATCTTCGGTATGTATCCTATATGCGACTCCGACATTCCTGCCCCAACGCGCTTTCCAATCTCCCTTGTCTGCCGGGCACCTCCCACAGCACTCTCGCCCTTCTCGTCTCACTCATCCATCATCCGCTCTCGAATTCTATTGCTACCAGTAACCAATCTACAGCAACAGTACCCACCATCCCTTCCGCTACTCCGCTCTTTCGAGTTGCCTTGCCTTGGCTACCTATAGCTACCCGTCCGCCCGCAAGAGATCCGTTGTTCTGGTTTCAGCAGGTCCGCAACGTATTGGCCCTTGGGACGGGAACGCCGCCCGTCTGCCTATCCCATAATCCAAGTCCTTATCCCAAGCATGCGGCCCACCACGTCCATGTCCGTGGACGTCCCCTTCCAGCCCTACTTACGACAACACGACAAAGTTCATCGCTGTCCATCGGACATTCAAGTCTATCTTTACGCCGCATCGCCTCGCCCTTGGTCTCCCGACCCTCTGGGGTTCCTTCTCAGGCCTGGCCGCTGATGCGCGTCTCGGTGATCACCGCAGAAAAACGTACAGACATATCCAGCCAATGGCATCTCGCTCGGCCATGCCGCCGCGCGCCTCTCCTTCGAATCTGTGCGGGTGCGGTGTATCTGTCTGTCAGTCGTATGATATTACCAGTGCTACGCCGCTTGGACGCCTTAATACCTGCTATTCCGTTTCATCCTATGAAATCTATTTTATCATCACATAAACCTCAAGCCACTATGCCCGAGATCTTTGTTACACTGCTCGTCCGCCTAACCCACTCACCCTGACAACTCCAAGCAAGGCAAATCTTAACACTGTGCTGGATATCTGTGGCAGGCATCAAATACCCGGATCCTCACTTTTGAGTCACCTCTGCATCTCGTTCCGGCTTTCACTATGTACATCCCGCTGCGGAAACGTCCGTCTCCGCAGTTAGACCAAGCTCACCTTCAAATCAGACTCGATAAGTACTACTGAAAGACTCGTCATACCTTACTCCACAGCTGACGGCCGCTCACTTTGCGGAGACCGAGAACGGGGATTCACATCCGCGAACGAAGATGCATACGTCGGTATGATATGCTTTGAGGGTGTCCACCGTGACTCGACATATCAATCATCTTCCCACTTCACTCTGCCTTGGGTGGGATGGTGTCCTCAGTTGATATTTCAGTATCATCCACCAGAAAAGACCTATCGAAACCTCAGCGTCATCGAGAAAGGAACGGGAATCTGTATAATGCACATGCTATCTACCTCTCCCTCCGACAGTATTTTTGTATTCTAGTACACGGAGGATGGGGACGCAGCAGCGATTTTCTCGGTGAAAGATACAGTTATACTTTGTACCCCATGCCCACACACATCATATCCCCCCTTCCCGTTCCGCCCGCCTCCCGCTTCAACCCGAGGATGACGATGCAATGCAGCCTACTCGACAGCCTGAACGCCATCATACGCAGGCAGCCGCTGGCACGCCTCTGCCCAATCAATGCTCCCATTGACGAGCTCCGTCACCGTCGCGATAACATCCTCGATGGACCCAATCCTTTGATCCATCGTGTCGCGTTCCCTGCGAGCATTCCAAGTGAGTTTACTGATAGTGCTGATGAAATACAAGAAAGACGCACCGGAGGGTCATCGTGCGGTTCTGGACGGCTAATTGTGCGCAGGAACACCGATAATTAATAGATAGATGATGTATATGAATGTGAGGCGGGGCAGGCAAGAATGAATGAAACGCATAAATTAACAAACATCAGCGAACGCGGACAAGAATCGGGATGATGGACGACAACGACGCACAAGCAAAATCCAAAGTGACACCAAACGGTGTGCCGAGCTCGTCGTTCCGAGCGTATCGCTTCCCAATTGAGGTATTCGAGTCATCGACGCGCGCGTGTACACCGGCTTTGCGGAAGCGGAGAGCTGGCGAAAACAGGGAGCATTGCGGTCATCGACGCGGTCAGCGAGGGGGAGAAATCGATCCAATGCAGCGGGTAGGGGTGAGCGCACGAGGAGGAGGAGAACACGTCAGCCTCGGCGAATCAGATCACGGCAAGCAAAGCAGCACGTACAGACTTCCTGTACCAGCGGATCGAATTCGGCTCGTGCGCTGAGAGGTACGATAAGGACCTTGGTGGGAGCTACGACTGCCGGGAGGGATAGTACCTGTAGAGGAAAGGGAAGAAAGGAATGGGATGAGCGTCATGTCCTGTTCCAGCAGAGCAGGCAATGGGATGTCGACGGAAATTAAAAGAGCATACGTCACGTCGGTCGGCCCGCACCGCGTGGATATCCGCCCGCCTACGTAGAAAGTAGGAACGATTAACAAGTTGGTGTGCAACGAGTCATCGTCAGAGACAAGCGAAGAGAAACGGTATAACCGTTGGACAGAGAGCGCATGAGCATACGTCACGTCGGTCAGTACGCTAGGCATTCGAGTCTACTCGCCCAGAACGCAACGAGAACCAACCAGTCAGAATCCTCCAACCGCGAAGAGAAACGCAGAGCGGCCCGAGAAACGGAATCGGGGAACAGAAAACTTACCCCGCGTTCTACGTCTTGCTCTCTACTCCAGAAGCTATGCTCTAGCAAGCAATACAAGATGCGCCCGATGCCAAAGGAGGGCTCAATGACATTGGGCGTAAATTCCCTCACTGGCAAGAAGAAGTAAGCAGCCATAGAAACAGGATAAAGATAGACAAACCATTCGTCTTGAAAGTTTTACGCTCGATGGTGAGCATGCCGGACTGGAGTGTAAACTCTTTGCGATCGGCAGTGATCGTGGCAGGCCTATTGAGAAGTGATCTGAGCAGATACTAGCGTTCTATGAGGGAACGCACCCCTGCTCGAGCTCGCCCTTCAGTTTCATCATCCCCGCTTCATCGAGCGCCTCCACCGCAGCACTCACCACGCCCGCGTCGCCCTTGAATGTCTTCCCGAGCACTTTCTTGTCGAACTCGGCGACTGCCCGCTCCTCGATCAAAGGCTCCTTCAGTGCCTGTCGGACTACAAGTGGCTGCTTCGTCTTCGCCGCATGCACCGACAAGTCGTACGCCGCACGGTCAGCGCACCCAACACACTCCGTCCACCCGCCGATACTATTCTGGATCTCTGCATCCCAGCAATCTGAGGCATAGTGCGCCATTTCGTTCGCCATATGCTGCCTGAACCTTAGACGCGTCTTGTTGATACCGATCCGCACAAGGAATAGGTAGATACGCGCGACGAAATAGCCCAGAGTTTCATTGGCAATTACACCTTCCTTCACGGCCTGGCCCACGGTCATGCGCTTGGTGGTCGTTTGCCCAGCTGCCTGCACAAACTTGTCGAGCAGAACAAGCTCTAGATCTGCAACGTCGGCAAATCGTACGTGTTTCTTGTCGAGGGGGTCGACGTAGTGCTCGATCTCTGCCATTGTAAACTCTCGAACGCGCAACAAACCAGCGCGAGGAGAGATTTCGTTTCGAAACGCACGGCCCACTTGTGCAGATGCGAATGGTACGCGGCCATTATTGAATTCGAGTAACCGCGCAAAGTTGAGGAAGTGGCCCTGAGCAGTTTCCGGTCGCAGGAAGCTACAGGAACAGGTAAGTATGCAAGAAAGCAGGTGACCGCGAAATATAACACGAAAACAGTCAAGGCGCGATCGCAAAATCGTTGCCCGATTGCGATTGGGAGATTGATGTCGAAATGTGCCATCGGGTGATGATATTGTGATGAAAGTGATCGGCGATGTTTTATCGTCACCCTCGATCGCGATTTCAAAAAAACAAAGAGAAAAGGGCAAGGAATAATAACATAAAAGGAAAGGCGGCGGGGAACGCAAGCGAGAGAATCCAAGCAGATAAGAAGAGAACGCAGCAGCGCACAGAACACAGAAGGAAGACCAAAAACCTCGGCGCGAACACCGGACAATCTGTGGGAATACTGGCATCGAGGCACCAGCATCAGCATTGAGCAAAGAGCTCTTCGTCGAGCAACGCGCGGACCCGGAGATATCGCCATCCACCCAATGACAGCCGAATGGCTCGAACACTGAACGTGCATCCGAAGACGAAGGTCCCAGGCGTTCATACACATTCCGAATCCCAGGACATCCCATCCCTGCAAGGCGCATTCGAAAAAAGACACATCGAAATTTTGCCATTGCAACGAGAATGGCTGACTGAGAAAAGGCCCGACATGTCTCCGCGACACCCTCGGATTCCTCGTTCCACTGAGACAATATACTGGTTCAAAGTCTTCTCCCTCGAAAGCTCAGTGCAGTGCAATGAGAAGTAGGAGCGCCACGACGGAGGCAAACGTGGCATTGATGAGCCCGAAAAGATCTGCACAATTGAAGCGGAAGTAAACCCGAACTTTTTCTGCTGCAGCGACGGGACCATGGCAACAAGTACGGCGACCACAATGAGTCAATTACTTGATCGACTGCATGCGCACTCCGGATTTCCCCAGTGATGGCGCACATGGAAGGCGGCCAACTCGAAACCGGAACTACGCATCCACATCGTGGTCTGCGCCTTTTTGCTGGGCAATACCTTCCGATATTGGGCGGCGTCCGGAAAATCCTCTGCGGATGGAATATCTTTGGCAGCGACGGGGGGATGTCGTACACAAAGGAGGCATGAACGGTCTCCACACGGATCCGAAATCGCTCCAGGCATGATTTGAAAAGGCAAGATCAAGCAAGAGCAATTCCAGAGCGATGAAAAACTGGGAAGAAAGACCGGCATAGACCGCGCAGAGAATTCTACCGCATTGGGGTTTTGTATGACAAGAAAAATGACTGTGCCAGTCTGCAAAAAAGAAGAATGGAATACCAATGAGCCCAGACCTGTCCCCTATTGCCTGCATACTCTGATAACAGACCATGGGGACCCTCCTCGAAAGCGCAGCATGCCAAATGCCGCCGCCGGGCCAGCTCGAGACCAAGTCCAGCTCAAGAGCAGAGAAAGTGTTTTGAGAGTGCATTGCAAAAGATCGCAAGACTCCAACACACAGAACTCTATTCCCGATTGCACACCACATTTCTGGCTTTCTCAGCCTCTACCGCGAGCACCCGTGTGAAAAGAACGAATGTAGCGATTGGGAAAGAAAAGTAGGAAAAGAGAAGTCCGAAAAAAAGAACACAAAAAGCAAAAGGCTAGAAGAAGGGAGCGAAGCACGCACCCAGGATGCTGCCCAGTAGGCCCGATGCTGCTTGCAAACATAAGATTGAACTGTTGCGGTTCACCAACAGGGTTCCCCGAGCTGGGATTGGTGATCGCGTGCGTCTTCATAAGCCCGCCGAGTTCAGGACCGGAATAGTTGTCGAGCTGTCAGTTTGGATGAATGAGCATGATTGTTCTTAGACGAAGAATACGTCGAGCACCTGGGCTAGAATGGACTCATATTCCGCTACCACCGCATCTTCGAGCTTCACCGCTGTAGTCTTCGCCTGCTTCTTTTTCTTTTTGTCTGCGGGTGCAGGTGCAGCAGGGGCCGCAGCGACACCTCGCGCCTCCCGGTCGCCTTCCAATCGAGCCTCAAGGACGTTTTTCACGAGATGATCCGCCCGAAGGACTTCGCCATTCACAGTGTCCTTCACCATCCAATCCGCAAACCGCGCGACGTGGCCAGACGTCTCAAAGACGGGAGAGGGTGTTATAATCGTCGTGTCGACCTCTAGCATTGATTCTTCGATGATAAAATGCCGCCGCCATTCGGCAATGATGTTAGCTTGCAGAGATGAGCCAGGGGGACCGTAATCGTATAAACCAGCAACTCCTGCGTCACCAGGTGAAATAAGTCCATATTCATCGCACGATCAAGGCGATCGTGGACGCACCGCCGTAAATTTCAAAGGCAGGTGCATAGAAAAACCTGCGATTGAGCAGTGCGTCGAGGCGCGTCTTGTCGAATGCGTGCGCTGTTTTGTTCACTGTCGACATTGTTGCCACAGAGCAATCTTCCAACGATTCGGAGTGCAAATATCTGCGAGCAAAGAGACGAGGTAGGACTCTTGATAGATTTGTAGACCTTAGATGGCGTCGTGGAGTAGATACAAGAAAGCCAAAGGTCATCCAGCTCAATCGAGGCACAAATCAAAATTGGGATCAATGACTCAAACTTGCAGACGATCACGTGTGATCGCGTCGCGTCTCGCTTGCTCATTTGCCTTTGCCGAGTCGACGCGTCCTGGAATGCGTCACGCATACTGTAGCCCGCCGGACGTCTTCCGCAGTGACGCATGATTAATTTCGCCAGTTCCCGCGAATTCTCGGGCTCTGGTGTGAATAATTGCATCGGCAAAGATATCTGGTGCTCTGATCACATAGATTCAGATGCGCGGCGTGGATTCAAGCCTGAACGGAACCTATTGTCAGTGACATCAGCGACGCGGAGTTCATATTGCCGATTTTCAGTCCACATACCGTCTCTTCGAAGTTCCTTAATTACGCTCAATGACCGTACATACCCGTCCGCCGCAACGAGCGGTGAGAAGTGGTTATATCATACATACAGCTTCTACTTTCCGGAGGCCGCAGGTATTCTTTTACGCAAAGTACACGACCTACGTCGACGAGAAGTCGAGCACACGACCGCGAGTTCAAAACCTTAAATTTTCTGATGTAATTCACCGGCTGCTCATCTTGTCATGCTGCAGCAAAGACTTACGAGAAAGAGAATCTCTGTGACCCCTGTGGATCCACTAACTTGGTCTCCCAATGCCCCTTGGCGGGAAAGAATATTAATTTCGCCAACGTCTCTCAGAATCATGATTCCCCGATTCACTGCCCTACGATGACGCCTCAGAACGAGTTCTATTCATCGAGACCGTCGACAGACGGCCATACGTAGATGCTAGTCTATTCAATTACCGCCAGTCTATTGGCTCAGGTCAAGAACATGGAAAGAGTGTCCGCCGTACAATTACTGCCTCCGCTGAAATGTCAGACAAGCTCGAGTTGCCCGTCATATGGGAATTGGATGCAGGGGTAGATGCTCACCATGTCTTACTTCCCAGCCATTGTGCAAGTCAGTTCAGCTGTAGGTGATGTTTCTCAAGTGACCACCTATTACTCGGGGTTATTATAATCTCCTTGGTCAAATGACCGAATTTTTCTGCTTTCAAGTTCCGGTGCGAGGTGAATACCGAAGAAACCACTCGTCATCGGACTCCGCAGTATAAGTTGACTGAGCACTCTATTCGCGCGCCCATAAACATAGCTCATATTCGAAGAAACGGAGCGCCCATATGTTCGTTCAGTTTCGGCGGCATTGAATTCATGACAGCTCATCTATGAAGCTCTAAAACCAGTGGACAGCTGAAACCTGGAGAACATGCACACACAGATTCGGATTGCTTGACCATTAACTTTTTGAGTCCAAGCACAAATGAAAATGGTCGTTATGAGTGGAAATTAAGTAAGATGAAAGTGTGAACCCTCCCTCCAATTTAAACCGCAGGGACGAGGACTCATTGTTGTAGCGTCTGTCTACGAGAGACTACCTCCAATTGCGGTCCGCTCCAACCGCGTTACAGAGTAGTGCGCCAGGCGCCGAATTTACTTGTTGATGTCCTTTTTGATTTGTAGGGTCAAGTGGTTGGCGGACTCCGTTTTGTAGTCGGACGTTCACTGGTATTCATAGTTATTCTAGGCCAAGTGAAGCTGGATAACACACCAGGCCTAGGTGATTTTGTGTATACCGCCTAGCCCCCAGAACTGGCACGCCGCGCCAGTGAACTGATCCACAATCTGTCTGTATAATCCTGAATCAACGCAGGCAACGAATGAGTAAGTACAAGTCTGTCCGATTGTCCTTTTTTGTATACTGGCCGCAATTTCAGAGATTTCTTGAACCGTTTGGCACGCAAAGCCGGAATAAACAGCGTTTTCCCATTCATCAGATCTTCCGGCCGCGATGGGGGTCATATGAAGGCGCAGGCTGTTCATTTCTACAATGTTTTCAGTAAAGGTTGTTATACCGCAGGTTTTCAACCGTGCGAAAGTTAGTGGTGGGGAGTCAAAGAGGGTTGAAATCGAACAAACATTATACGGAGCGAGAATTTGAATCTACGAGAGGCGCTGAGGCGACATCGGGGAGCCAATGTCGGGGAGCCAATGGCGGGCACAGTCACTTGACTGGAACGTTATTGAGCCTAGAACCCGCGTTGAACGTTGAACGTTCAACTACACAAGAAATATAATTTATTCGGTGGCGACTTCGTGCGCGGTAGATGGGTATCGACACTGTTAAGGACGTGTTGGAGAGTGAGTTTTGTACATTGGAAAGGGATGTATATATCAGAGTGAGGCGCACCTCGAAAGCGAACAACAAAAACGAAACAAAAACACACGTTTTTTCTTGCCATCCACCGATGGGGAGTCTAAACCCAGTTCGGGAATCCTCTATTCGGTGAGCGAGTGCGTCCATGCACGATCGGTGGTTGCGAAATCAATCCTAAACTCGACTTGACATCGAACCCCAGTTTTGCGCCAGCTCAGTTTGGGACCTCGCCAGTAATCCTTCCTTCCTTCCAGAATTGGGAAAGGCTGCAACGATTTCAGCTGGGGGGCCGGCATCTGTGCACGAACGGTGATCGGAGGAAACAAGCTGTACTCGGCCTGGGGAGACGTGATTTTCACTGTGGATTAAAAGAAAAGTGCTAACCAACCAACCGCACAATCAACAAAATCCTCCTCCCGAGAGTTGAGTATCAGCATCAGAGAAGTATCGAATCTAGAAACGCGCAATCACGGCCAGTGCATTCGTGGTTAATTCTTGACGCTGGGAATACTAAAACTATGTTCTGGTCGAGCCGCCCACTCGGAACGAGCAAAGAAAAAAGTCCAAGAGACCCATACAGCATCCACCGAACCGGAGTCGAACCCGATTTCACCCAAGGGCAATTGTTCGAAACCGCACAATTCGGTGGTGAGCTGCAGCGGTGCAGCATCGGTGGGTCGTACGACTAGAAAGATAGTACGCCTAGGAAGATGGACTGCCAAATACTCTCGCTGGGCTTAGATAAAGATTCGAAAATAGCATTATATAATAGCAGGGCTGAAATGAAAAGAGTAGGTACATACTTGCCAGCTTGTTGTCAGTTGAATAGATGGTCAACTTCGATACGTTTGGACGATGCGTCTTGGGTCGGTGTACTTTCAATATCCGTCTGAGCCTAAACGATATCGTTGTGCCAGTGGAAATGGCCGCTACCAGCCTCCGTAGGCTCCGCTTGACTCTTGACGATCTGGAACTGTGCCAGAGAGAATTCAAGAATAAAAATGGTGAATTTGGATCATTTTGGACTCGGACCATCCACCGAGGAAGAGTCAAACCCTAACTTCAACTTGCCAATAGGAATACGACGGTACATTGCGAGCACCACGCTCGTTCGGCGAGGTTCGGCGGTCCGTTCAGTAACGAGTCGTACTGCGTAGCAGTGCGTGTCGCATCGATGCAGGATGTGAAGTTGAAGTTAACACGACTCGTCGTCGGAGTCGTCCCTGTGTGCAGTGGTGGAAGTTCAGATCAATTTGTTGGTACCAGGTATTGGTCAATTTCGTTTAGTCAGCCTTTTCGCCCAAACAAATCAACTGAGGAATTGAAAAAAAGGGATTCAACTGAATCCAATTGTACTGTACTGTAAGCTGTCAATGCAATGTAAAGAAAAATCAGTATGTATGTATGCCCTTCTACCTCTCCCTCTACTCTACTCTACTCTAAATGCGAAGTCAACAGTTTTGTCAATGTCCATCCCGCCCCATTAGCATGTTACTCTGCAAAATCGCGCCCAGCGGCAGGCCTCCAAATCAAAGCTCGGACTCAAAGCACACTCAACGCCCCAAGCATCGCCGGACTCCCCCTCCTCACCCACTCATTCGGCCCCACCCGCTCGTCGTTCTCCGCACTCGACGTGAAGAGCATGTCGTTCTCCGCCGCGTAGATCTACAACGGGGAAAATGAGTAATCAATCACAAACAAGAAGAATTCGAGAGAAAAAGGCGTGCAACAAAAAGCATGCTGAGGAGGAGGAGGAAGGAAAAGCAGTACTCACCCAACGATCCGGATCCGGCGCAGTCGTGCTCGTGATAGCCCTCAACTCGTTCCGGATGATATTATGCGTAAAGTGGTCGAGATTCAGGTCGTTCTTGTCGTACCCGAAAGGGTCTGAGCGAGCGAGCGTTAGTGAAATTCGCCGCGACAGGGAAGGGGTTGGTAACGGGAGACATAGGGAGGGGGCGAGAGAGGCGAAGAGACGGTGGAGGAGCGAAAAGAAGAAGCAGAATAAAACAAGACACGCACTCTCAATCTCCTCCCCAGCAACCAAGAACCCAAAGAAGAAAAACGCCAATATAGTAGTCGCAGGAATTGTCTGCCAGCCCATCGTTGAGACGATTTGACTTGGCTGCGGGGTCGTCGAGTCAGGGCACGCATAAGATTAAGATCGAAAGACGACGCTCACCAAACACAAGCAATATATCGCCGTGATGATCCACAAATGCACCGAATATCTACACGCACGTGGATTAGCTGAACTCTCCTTCTCATGATGCAGAAGAAACGAGGGACTGACGAGAACGGAATCGGCGTCGTCAAGATCCTCTCCAGCCCCGTCAACGCGTCGACGAGGTTGTTGAGCGACGTGAGGAGGGTGTCTGCGGTGCGTAGCATGTCAGCATCCTAAGTCTTTAAGAGAGAGCTTGAGACCTAGACTCACTCGTGGTAGGCACATCCGTCTGCTTCTTCTTTTGTAACGAGGCAATGTACGAGCTCTATGGAGGGTGGTCAGCGAATACGAGAAACATGGAGGGAATCTCGGGAGGAAGTAGAGAAGGGAGAGAAGAGGAAAGAAGAGAAAAACCCACCAGATACAAACTAATCTCCAACGGCAAATTGTGACTGCCCACATTCCCCATCATCTTCGCCCGCAGCCGCGCCGCCTTCTTACCCTTCACTTTGCCTCGTCCTAACCCCTTCGTCAACATACGTACAATGCATATAGAACGGAAGACACTCACCCTCGACAGCATTCTCCCTCTTCGTCAAAAACCTCACCAACAACGAAAACGGGAACAAATCAAACAAATGATACTTCGGCGGCATCCTCCCAGGCAACAAAAACCCCTCGTCCTGTCTCGCGAGGATGATCTTCTGCGGCTCGCCTGCAAGCGGGCTGCGAAGCTGCGACGCCGAGTGTCCGGATTGCAAGCTGCGCGGACTGGTGAGCGCGGGAGGCAGGCCAGATTTCTCGTCGCGCTCGACGGGGGAGTTGAGCCGCGTGGGAGGCTGGATGGTGAGCGGCGGGGGGACGGGGCGTGGGGCGCTGAGCTTGAAAGACGGGTGTCGTGCCGTCGCAGGCAGAGGAAGGTGCGGCGCGGACATTGATTTGGGTTCCACGTCCGAAGCTTGGCGTTGATACAAGAATGAGCCAGGGGTGCCGCGCAACGACGGTCTGCGCCCGTGCTCGCTCAGCCTCGTCGAGATGCCCGTCGCCTCGGCCGCAGCGAGCGCCTCGGGGTCGGTGAGGTCGGCGTGGGATGGGATGCCCGTGGGGAGGGCGTACGCGGGGAGGAACTTGACGAGATAGTACAGGTCTTGGTAGTAGATGCCGTCTTCGCCGCGGAGGTAGTGCTTGACGGCGACGGCGAAGGCTTCGAGGAGGTTGATGACGGTTTTCTTTTCGATGAGGCCGCGGGAGAAGATGGATTCGGCGTCGAGCTCTTTTGAGGGGGGGAGGTCGGGGACGTGGAACCAGACTGTGCGGGCGAAGGTGCGGCTGGAGAGAACGATTTGGGACCAGTAGCGGCGGCCTTCGTTGTAGCGCTCGAAGGAGGAGGTGGTGCGGTAGGAGACGACGAAACCAAGAACAGTACCGACGCTGAAAGCAAGTTAAGTTGAGGTTTTGTAGATAGAAAGCACTCACACAGTCAAGAGCGTCGAAGCAATTCGAATCTTGAATCTATCGCGGTGATGGTCGAGGACGGTGAACATTGTGGCCCATGCTGTAAAGAACAAGAGAATATGCCAGCAACGGAAGAGGGCGGTGGCGAGAAGGGCATTGAAGAAGGAAGCGCCTGGTCGTCGTCGAGAGGCTAGGCTATCAGTCAGGTGAATTAGTACACGACGCACTCCTCATATACTGAATGACGCACGGATCTGGTACGACTGCAAAGCCCTTGTGAGTGAGGGTATGTGCGCGCTGCATTGTCAAGTGTGAGTAGTCGGACATGGAGAAAGGCGAGGAGAGGGGCAGTACGTGTGTTCCCTGCGACAAGGGGTCCATTGTCGGGCGCGGCGACGAGAGGGGAAGAGAAAAAGGTTCCGCTTGGCTGATCTTCCGCTAATCACTTCTTGTCATCGTGGCTTATGTACTATGTCTGTGGTTACGGAGAATTAATCAAGTTTTCAAGTCGTAGAAAAAGAGAAAAAAAGAGGGAGAAAGAGGAGAGATTAGTAGATACCTCTGCATGAATGTCCCCGAATTTCAGAGCTCCAAATTTGTTGCAGCGAGTGCAGTTTACAATTCGGCGTCTTGATTTCATGTTGATTCTTTTGCCATATCGAGTAAACATCAGGGAATTCAAGACTATGTCTATTCGGGTTTGCGTCCCAAAACGACATAGGACACAGCCAATGGTATTCAAGATTGGTAACGAGTGACGACACGGAAATCGCCGCCGTCAATTGCCACGAGTCGCGTCACTCAGCGTTGCATCACCACTCTCTCCTACTCTCTTACTTGGTCTCGTCTCGATGCCTCCTACGCGTCAAGTCTTTGCCTTTCACTCTACTTCTTGGCTTATCCATCCTTCTGGCTGTTCTCGCGCGAATACATCCAAAATTCACTCTACAAATCGGCACCTCTCTTGGATCGACACCGTCGAAATTTCGGTCCATTTGCACGCGCGAGTCGACGATTCAACGGACTCTCAACGCAACTCGCTTGCATGCTCAACACCTTTGCTTTAACATGGCATTCAAGGAGCTGGAAAGCTGCCGCACACACGTGAAGGTGTGTGATTGCAATTCTCGTTATCGGTCTCTTGCTAACTAGCCCGTGTCCCAGCGTCAAATCTGACCTCCCCATCCAGATGCCGCTTAGCCGCACCGGTCGACGCTCTAACAGGCGTCGAACGACGGTGTGGCAGCATCTGGAGTGTTGGTTAAATCGGCATAAAGCCGTTATCGTTTAACGGCTAGCGTGCGTCGGGTGCGAGTGCGCACCCATCCTACGCGAGCCACTAGCAATGCCGAACTCTCTCGCTTGACGGCACACAGTGCCACACACTCCCGCGACAACGACGACAGCGATCCAGGATCAGCATTGTGTAACCGCACACAAACGGCCGGCGCGGGTTCGCGCTTTGCCCTTTGTGCGCGGTTATCGACGCCTTGGCTCGCCCTCACTGCGAGGCACAATTCATCAAAGTATTGAAATACTATTCAGGTCTAACGCAAGGCGATATTTTATATACTAGGCTGGACGGGCATTCTTTGCCTTTATCGCTTTCTCACCTTCTCGCGCAGCTCCCGGAGTCATTCTGAATGGGTCAGTGGCTACAAAATCGTTCTAAATTACTTGGATTTCATTTTTCTTTCTTCCGCGCCGCGCGATCAAGTACAATCCAACATTTAAACAGCTCGGTTCCGACTCTAAATTCAGTATCAATACCTTCCAGTCTACTTCTGGCCTCAATGTTTGTGTTAGCTTGACTCTACTTACTTCAATGGAACCCAAGACAATTCTTCTATCTGTGCATGTCGGGGCTCAAGACTGGGTTAGTGCTGTACTGCCATTCAGTTAAATTTTGAATGTTTTCATTGACGGGGTCCATCTATAATCCAAGACAATTATACTTATCTTTAGCTCAAAACAAATTAGGGTATATACTGCATGCCGGCGCACAATGTCGACCTGAATCCTCGCTGAATTTGCGTTGAATCCGGCCTATTTTGGCCCCATGTTCATGATTGTTCTTGAAATCACTTGAGCTGAGACATCCAGACATTGAAAGTACATTGTCTATGTCTTCCTCTGGCTTTTCTCTGTGTTATAAGGTGCCTGACAGTTCGAAGGAAGTGAATTGCGCCTGAACGCCTGAGAACGGACCGGCGAATGCCGAGTTAGACAGGTAGGATCAAACGGAAGCATCAGGATCAGTAGGATCATTTGGCTATGTCTAGCCGAGACATAGCCAACCACAGGCACGGTTAATGAGCCGTCATCGGCTTATGTACTATGTCTGTGGTTACGGAGAATTAATCAAGTTTTCAAGTCGTAGAAAAAGAGAAAAAAAGAGGGAGAAAGAGGAGAGATTAGTAGATACCTCTGCATGAATGTCCCCGAATTTCAGAGCTCCAAATTTGTTGCAGCGAGTGCAGTTTACAATTCGGCGTCTTGATTTCATGTTGATTCTTTTGCCATATCGAGTAAACATCAGGGAATTCAAGACTATGTCTATTCGGGTTTGCGTCCCAAAACGACATAGGACACAGCCAATGGTATTCAAGATTGGTAACGAGTGACGACACGGAAATCGCCGCCGTCAATTGCCACGAGTCGCGTCACTCAGCGTTGCATCACCACTCTCTCCTACTCTCTTACTTGGTCTCGTCTCGATGCCTCCTACGCGTCAAGTCTTTGCCTTTCACTCTACTTCTTGGCTTATCCATCCTTCTGGCTGTTCTCGCGCGAATACATCCAAAATTCACTCTACAAATCGGCACCTCTCTTGGATCGACACCGTCGAAATTTCGGTCCATTTGCACGCGCGAGTCGACGATTCAACGGACTCTCAACGCAACTCGCTTGCATGCTCAACACCTTTGCTTTAACATGGCATTCAAGGAGCTGGAAAGCTGCCGCACACACGTGAAGGTGTGTGATTGCAATTCTCGTTATCGGTCTCTTGCTAACTAGCCCGTGTCCCAGCGTCAAATCTGACCTCCCCATCCAGATGCCGCTTAGCCGCACCGGTCGACGCTCTAACAGGCGTCGAACGACGGTGTGGCAGCATCTGGAGTGTTGGTTAAATCGGCATAAAGCCGTTATCGTTTAACGGCTAGCGTGCGTCGGGTGCGAGTGCGCACCCATCCTACGCGAGCCACTAGCAATGCCGAACTCTCTCGCTTGACGGCACACAGTGCCACACACTCCCGCGACAACGACGACAGCGATCCAGGATCAGCATTGTGTAACCGCACACAAACGGCCGGCGCGGGTTCGCGCTTTGCCCTTTGTGCGCGGTTATCGACGCCTTGGCTCGCCCTCACTGCGAGGCACAATTCATCAAAGTATTGAAATACTATTCAGGTCTAACGCAAGGCGATATTTTATATACTAGGCTGGACGGGCATTCTTTGCCTTTATCGCTTTCTCACCTTCTCGCGCAGCTCCCGGAGTCATTCTGAATGGGTCAGTGGCTACAAAATCGTTCTAAATTACTTGGATTTCATTTTTCTTTCTTCCGCGCCGCGCGATCAAGTACAATCCAACATTTAAACAGCTCGGTTCCGACTCTAAATTCAGTATCAATACCTTCCAGTCTACTTCTGGCCTCAATGTTTGTGTTAGCTTGACTCTACTTACTTCAATGGAACCCAAGACAATTCTTCTATCTGTGCATGTCGGGGCTCAAGACTGGGTTAGTGCTGTACTGCCATTCAGTTAAATTTTGAATGTTTTCATTGACGGGGTCCATCTATAATCCAAGACAATTATACTTATCTTTAGCTCAAAACAAATTAGGGTATATACTGCATGCCGGCGCACAATGTCGACCTGAATCCTCGCTGAATTTGCGTTGAATCCGGCCTATTTTGGCCCCATGTTCATGATTGTTCTTGAAATCACTTGAGCTGAGACATCCAGACATTGAAAGTACATTGTCTATGTCTTCCTCTGGCTTTTCTCTGTGTTATAAGGTGCCTGACAGTTCGAAGGAAGTGAATTGCGCCTGAACGCCTGAGAACGGACCGGCGAATGCCGAGTTAGACAGGTAGGATCAAACGGAAGCATCAGGATCAGTAGGATCATTTGGCTATGTCTAGCCGAGACATAGCCAACCACAGGCACGGTTAATGAGCCGTCATCGGCTTATGTACTATGTCTGTGGTTACGGAGAATTAATCAAGTTTTCAAGTCGTAGAAAAAGAGAAAAAAAGAGGGAGAAAGAGGAGAGATTAGTAGATACCTCTGCATGAATGTCCCCGAATTTCAGAGCTCCAAATTTGTTGCAGCGAGTGCAGTTTACAATTCGGCGTCTTGATTTCATGTTGATTCTTTTGCCATATCGAGTAAACATCAGGGAATTCAAGACTATGTCTATTCGGGTTTGCGTCCCAAAACGACATAGGACACAGCCAATGGTATTCAAGATTGGTAACGAGTGACGACACGGAAATCGCCGCCGTCAATTGCCACGAGTCGCGTCACTCAGCGTTGCATCACCACTCTCTCCTACTCTCTTACTTGGTCTCGTCTCGATGCCTCCTACGCGTCAAGTCTTTGCCTTTCACTCTACTTCTTGGCTTATCCATCCTTCTGGCTGTTCTCGCGCGAATACATCCAAAATTCACTCTACAAATCGGCACCTCTCTTGGATCGACACCGTCGAAATTTCGGTCCATTTGCACGCGCGAGTCGACGATTCAACGGACTCTCAACGCAACTCGCTTGCATGCTCAACACCTTTGCTTTAACATGGCATTCAAGGAGCTGGAAAGCTGCCGCACACACGTGAAGGTGTGTGATTGCAATTCTCGTTATCGGTCTCTTGCTAACTAGCCCGTGTCCCAGCGTCAAATCTGACCTCCCCATCCAGATGCCGCTTAGCCGCACCGGTCGACGCTCTAACAGGCGTCGAACGACGGTGTGGCAGCATCTGGAGTGTTGGTTAAATCGGCATAAAGCCGTTATCGTTTAACGGCTAGCGTGCGTCGGGTGCGAGTGCGCACCCATCCTACGCGAGCCACTAGCAATGCCGAACTCTCTCGCTTGACGGCACACAGTGCCACACACTCCCGCGACAACGACGACAGCGATCCAGGATCAGCATTGTGTAACCGCACACAAACGGCCGGCGCGGGTTCGCGCTTTGCCCTTTGTGCGCGGTTATCGACGCCTTGGCTCGCCCTCACTGCGAGGCACAATTCATCAAAGTATTGAAATACTATTCAGGTCTAACGCAAGGCGATATTTTATATACTAGGCTGGACGGGCATTCTTTGCCTTTATCGCTTTCTCACCTTCTCGCGCAGCTCCCGGAGTCATTCTGAATGGGTCAGTGGCTACAAAATCGTTCTAAATTACTTGGATTTCATTTTTCTTTCTTCCGCGCCGCGCGATCAAGTACAATCCAACATTTAAACAGCTCGGTTCCGACTCTAAATTCAGTATCAATACCTTCCAGTCTACTTCTGGCCTCAATGTTTGTGTTAGCTTGACTCTACTTACTTCAATGGAACCCAAGACAATTCTTCTATCTGTGCATGTCGGGGCTCAAGACTGGGTTAGTGCTGTACTGCCATTCAGTTAAATTTTGAATGTTTTCATTGACGGGGTCCATCTATAATCCAAGACAATTATACTTATCTTTAGCTCAAAACAAATTAGGGTATATACTGCATGCCGGCGCACAATGTCGACCTGAATCCTCGCTGAATTTGCGTTGAATCCGGCCTATTTTGGCCCCATGTTCATGATTGTTCTTGAAATCACTTGAGCTGAGACATCCAGACATTGAAAGTACATTGTCTATGTCTTCCTCTGGCTTTTCTCTGTGTTATAAGGTGCCTGACAGTTCGAAGGAAGTGAATTGCGCCTGAACGCCTGAGAACGGACCGGCGAATGCCGAGTTAGACAGGTAGGATCAAACGGAAGCATCAGGATCAGTAGGATCATTTGGCTATGTCTAGCCGAGACATAGCCAACCACAGGCACGGTTAATGAGCCGTCATCGTTGCTGCTCCCGTCATTGATCGGCGGTCGGTGACCTTTTCTTTGCCATCCACTGCGACGCCAACGACAACGATGCAAGACAAGGGCGACGAAGGCAACACGTCCGAGCAAGATGTGTAAAGCAGGCCGCCACATCGTCGTCCCGAGCGCGACGCGGATAAACATATTAATAGCCTCCCTATCACCCGTCCGTAACACCACCGCACGTCGTGACAGACAGGACTCTCCCCTTGGTCGGGGTCACTACCGCAAGTTACTGGTAGGGACCCAGCGTAAAAAGAGGAAACACTCGGGGGAAGTACACTACCTTTTTTCCGAGAACTGAATCAGTGATCTGCTCAAAAGCAAGGTCGAGGCGTGCGCAAAGTCGCCTCATTGTTCGGAGAGATGTAGTACCACATTTGTCAACAAAGTCTCAAAAGAACGACGCGCGCAGTGACGACTTTGGCAGGGTTTTGGGTTTGCTGGGACTTGGATCAACGAAGATCGATACAAACCTGCACCGACGAGAAGACTGGGGAGCACAGATTGATGGACTCATGGAGCAGAGCCCTCCACTTCTAGGCAAAGGCAAGAATCGGGCCACTCGCGGGCTTCAGCACGATATATATATAACGGGTGCACTATCGACGTCGACATCGTTGGATTGGAATGACTTTGAGTATGTTGCCAATTTTGTCGTGTTGATTGAGGACAAGGACCCAACAAGAACATGTTCTGCCTTGGCCTGGAACGAACCTACCATTCGACCTTCGTCTTCATGGTATCCGGGGCCCTATCCCTCGCCCACTGGCAGCGAGCTACCAGTCGTGCACAGTACAGTCACACCCCGTCCTCGCTTGCTGCCGTCGCTCGGTCGAAGCAAAATCAGGGCGAGAATGCTACAGGGGTTCGACTCGGGCTCCTTGCTCGCAGATAGCTGAAGAAGATATTCTTTTTTCAAATGCACGCTGCGGCTGCGACCGCCAAAATCGCCCCAAGGATTGAATCCGCGCCTACCGAATCAGCGCTGCAATTGTCCGATGAACTCATGCACACATTCTTTTGCTCATTTGACACTGCAGTCGAACATACGGGCATTCACTTTTTTCTTCCTGTTGCTGTCAGCAAGACAGTTTTGCTTTCCCTACCGTCATAGACTCGTGCACGGATGCACACACTATGCACTTCTGACATTGGCCTCGCACGCGAAACTTGTAACTTGCGCACCGAATTCTGGTATGACTGGTTGCTTCAATTCAGTGCCATCACACTCCATACATGATTTCCGATAATGGTTGCCATTTTCCCCGCGCTCTTCGGAGGAATTTAGTAGTGCGTCTCGCAGCGTGAAGCCTGGACTAATCGCCGCTGGGATTGTTAGCGCTTGGACGTGGGCGGCGACTTTGGTATGGACGTCTCTTCATAAACGTAGCAAGGCTGACAAGTGGCGCGCCGCAGCTTCAAAGCAGCGCAGTAGCGTATAAGTTCGGTACGGTCTTATGCGCTGCTTTTCGATTCATACTGATAAGGATCTGTAGGAATAAGTGGCCCATGGTGGTATGGGTGTACGCCGGCTATTCTTCTTCTCGTCTTCGCGACCTGATGGTAGATTTGCCCAGCCGGAGCGACTATACAAGTCCTGCTGTTTGCTATGGTCAGCTAGCGCATGATTTGGAATTTCGCCCCAATTGAGCACAAGACAGATTGCTGCTAAATTAAAATTGAACGCTCCTCATGCCCACACTTGGCTCGAGGTTGTCGGTGCTCGCTGGGGCAAGGCAGCTCATCTGGTGTTCATGTTCTTTGGGTGCGTCCACCGCTGGCAGGATCGTTCGTAGTTCTCATTTTCGGGTCCCGGTTGGCAGACTTGCCACCAACATCATTGTTAGCTCGATGCTTGTCCTCGGCGGTAGCGCGACGGTGACAGACCTCACTGGGATGAATACCATCGCTGTAAGCCCACCTTACGGCTTGCTGGACTGATTATTGATATTTGGCTTGCAGGCATGCTTCCTAATTCCTCTCGGTGTTTCGATCTATGTCGTTGTGGGCGGAATGCGTTCGACGCTACTGTGCGACTAGTGGGTACGATCGTCTGATCGTTTAACCGCCACTCACGTTGGTTCCTAGCACGCACACGACTGTTCTCTTTGCTATCATCCTCGTTCGTTTGTCGACATGTCTACTCCCTCGAGCCCTCAGCGCTTACGTCGTATTATACATGCTAGGTTTTCGTCTTCACTGTTTACGCAACAAGCCCAAAGATTGGCAGTCCTGCGAGAATGCACGAATTGCTCACAGCGGCCGCCGCGTCAGCTCCCGTCCCAGGGAACGCGCATGGCTCATACATCACCATGCGTTCCAAGAACGGGCTCATTTTCGGCGTCATCAACATCATTGGCAACTTTGGTGCGACTTTGTTTCGCTCCTGCACGGCCCTTACATATGCTGTGCGCAGCGACGGTCTTCCAAGACCAGGCATATTTCCAGCGGGCCATTGCAAGTCGACCATCCAGCACAGTCAAAGCGTACCTCTTGGGCGGCTTGGCATGGTGGGTATGTTCTACGTTTCCTTTCTGCCCGGTGCTCATGTGTCCCTAGGTTCGCAATCCCATTCACGTTTGCAACGACCCTCGGTTTGGCGGCTGTGGCCCTGCGCGGTGATCCAGAGATGCGCGTTCTGTCGCCTGCCGATGTTTCTGCTGGTCTTCCTGCCGCCGCCGCTGCTAGCGCGCTTCTAGGCAAATCCGGCGCTGCGGCTCTGCTCGTGCTTCTCTTCCTCGCTGTGACGTCCGCCACCTCGGCAGAGCTCATCGCAGTCTCGTCGTTGCTTACCTACGATGTTTACAAGGTGCGCGCATAGTCATAAGAACCTGCTTGAGGCTAACAAATCCCCTAGAGATACATCAATCCCGAAGCGACTGAGACGCAGATCCTCAGAGTCAGTCATCTTATGGTAAGTATCCGGCGAAGCAGATATCGAATACGTGGTGATAATGGTATAGGTGGCATTCTACGCATTGGTGATTGGCCTTGCGGGTCTCATCTTCTTCTATATCGGCGTATCGATGGGATGGCTTTATGTGCGTTCCTTGAAAGCTACTCTCTGGGCCGACTCGGT
Source organism: Favolaschia claudopus (assembly GCA_037176885.1). Classification (NCBI taxonomy): domain Eukaryota; kingdom Fungi; phylum Basidiomycota; class Agaricomycetes; order Agaricales; family Mycenaceae; genus Favolaschia; species Favolaschia claudopus. The sequence continues at coordinate 2,298,198 of JAWWNJ010000007.1, forward strand.
ATGATCCTGCGGCCAGACGTTCATGGGTGTAATCCTTGGGTCGGGCGTTGCTCCGATTGCCTTGTGTATCACCTGGAGAAAAGCTAACAGGATGGGCTGCATCGTCGGGTCGGTAGCAGGCTTCGCGGCGGGTATCATTGCGTGGCTCGTCACCACAAGTACGCTGAATGGCGGTGTGATCAATGTCGTAGTGCGTAATATGCCTCCTCTGCCTCTTCTTGTAACTCATTGACGTGGTAGACCAGTGGGGGTGAGTCCTATTCGGTCGTTGTCACATTCCTTGACTTGTCTGGTTAGGTGACTTTGAAATGCTTGCGGGGAACCTCGCATCCATAGGCGTTGGAGCCATTATCGCAACGGCTTCGTCATACGTGGTCCGTACCATTGAAATACTTCACAGTCCGACTCCGTAACCTTGCTATCAGTGGCCTGAGGATTATGACTTCGAGTCAACGCGCGCGATCAATAGACCCAAGGCCTCTGACAGTATCGCCGAGGAATTCGAGCCAAAGGAAGACAAACCGAGCATAGAGAAGAACAAGGAGAAAGCGCCATCCGTCGCTGACTCCTATCATGTCACCGAGGCGGAAGAGGAGCTTGACCCGAACGCACTCAACAAAGCCTTCCGCTTCGCAGCATGGTCCTCTCTTGGACTGGTCAGTCTCATATCCTCTGTCCACTCCCTGCACGATCTGGAGATACCTTTACATAGCTGTTAGTGTTGATCATCCTGGTCCCTCTACCGCTCTTCTTTGCGTCTACAATCTACGGCCAAAGCGGGCTCACGGCCTGGGTAGTCATTGGGATCTTGTGGACATTCTTATCGGCCTTCAGTGTCGTGCTGTATCCGCTATGGGAAAGCCGCGCAGCTATCTTGCTGATTGCAAGGGGTATACTGAAGGTAGGCGTTCTCTGGTACGCCACGACCGCCCCCTCAAACTCAGTCTCAGGATGTGTTTTCGCGCGGAAGCGGAAGATTCGTCAAGCCGTTTACTGGGTCAGCGTGAAGGGACTGCATGTATATGATCAAGCCGAAAATAATAAATTCCTATGCACGGGAGTTCGGTGTGCTAATGAGCATGCCTTCCAAGATCGGACATCGGATGTGATGCACCCTTGAACTGAACTTTGGCCCCACTGGATGCTTGGGCTTGTTCAGCTTCGATAGTGGAGATGTCGTTGGCGAGAGTAGCCAGCGCACGAGCCACGGCGCGAGCATTGATTATCAACGCCTCGTGCGAGAGATTATTGATATCATCGCAGAGACTATGGCTATAGAAATACCGTCAAGGGCATACCCGAGCAAAAGCATAGTACTTACTAGCAACTATCGTAGTTCTGGCCAACTACGCCGCCGAAGAGTTCCGCTTCCAGTTCTGTTTTAGGGCCCCCGGCACCGGTTTCCAGGGCCCCCATTGGTATGCCATTCGCTGTGGTAGAATGAATGATAACTGCACTTGGGACCGGCGGGAGTTGGCTTACCCATGAAGGAGGCATGATCTGAATTCATCGCGATGTCAAATCCGGTGAAATTCGAGCCCATTGACAGGAATACATCCTGCAGAATCTTCTCGATTGCGTTCGAGCCGACCGGTGGGGCCGGGATCCATGGTGGTCGCCCACCGCCGGAATTGTCGTTGTCCTGAACTGCAAGAATATAGTTCGGGGAGGCTGACATGTCGATATTAATGTAACCGACTATCCGGTCGCGTTCCGATTGCGTGAGCTGGTCGACGTAGTAGGCCGAGCCGAGCAGCCCCAGCTCTTCGCTCTGGCAATCGGAAACGGCTTGAGCCTTTCTCGAAATCGAAAAATGGACACGTACGCTCCACCATCCAAAGCGCAAAGCATACTTGGCTGCCTCGAATTGAGCGAGTTGCTGAACGAGTTCAGCAAGGGTTGCGCTTCCAGACTGAAATCCTGCTTCAGACATACAGTCCTTACTCGGAACGAAGGAAACCCTACACCGTTATCGTTAATCCCAGGTCCCTGCGCAACGGAGTCAAGATGAGCGCCAATCATGATCACCTGCACATTAAACGGACTCAGAATATTATGTGTCGGGGACGTAAACTCAAACGAGAACCTTGTCTTGATCGCCCCATTTTGTTTGGGCAATGATATTATCGCTGGAGACGTTTCGGATGTCTACTTGCACATTCACAGTCGCGGTGAGAGACTGAGACGCAATTTTCGTGAGCAGGATTTGGCCAACATCGTAGCGAGCGAGGAGGACAACTGGAACGGCAATGTTCTGCGAAGCTGTGGCGAACACTCCTGCACCAGGAACCGCAGGAATCGCTTCACAAAGAGTTTCATCAGCATGCAGAAGCTCATGCAGAGAGATTGACGACCAACTTACGGGTCTCGTCGTAGATGATGACCGCAGGCACGGAAGAGATTAATGCGTTGAAGGTCTTCTCAGCAGTGGCGCATTCACCAGACTTGAGCAAGACAGTTTTATTCGCAACGTTCGCGAATTCGTCTTGAGAGCATCCGTAGCCAGGAATAGAGACCAGATCCGTGGTCAGCCCCTCCGGCGCAGTGGATGAGGTGAAAAAATCGACAGTGACATTCGGGGCTTGAAATGTTATACCCTCAACTGAGAGTGTGCCGCGACTATGGAATTTCGCACTGATCAGAAAGTAGTAAGCTCCGGAGCGAAGAGGCTTACCGTATGAATCCCACAGGACTCTCCACGCCTTGACGCTGAACATCAAGTCCAGCGTTTGCCGCGATACCATAGACATAGTCGGCACTCGCATTATATCCCGGCGAACCATGTGTACGAGTATTCGCGCTGGTATCCGCATACTTTTGGAACGCTCTGGTATATGATACGGACACTGTTTGACGAAAACAGAGGGAATACGAACTTTAAATGGCCCAAAATGGCGTCAACAGACATACTGTCGGCATATGCCTCCGGAGTCAATTCAAGAAGGCGTCCATCGCACACAACCAAAGCCGGTAGAGCGGAGACAATGGCGAATAGCGCCAGAAACCGATACATACACATTCAAAGTTTGGAATTCTGGACGGCTTGGATACGCTTCATTTTATAGTGGCATTGCGGACCGCCCCGAAATAATTCAAAGGTGTCTATAAGCCGTGGTGCGTATATCTGGACTGCGGATGTTGACATCGAAAGACTTGGCGCTGTTGGTCTGAGACTCTGAGAACTCAGCGACCATGAGTCGATGATCCCACTCAGCAGTGAAGAAAGCGATATTCGGCTCAAGCACTGAGAGAAAGTGTATGCATCGACAGAGGCCAACCGTCCCAGCTGTGTGCCGTGTTTGAACTTGAAGCTTGAAGCCGCATGAGCTATAGATGCCAGATGCACTGCGGATGCAGGTAGAAACGGATAGAAACGGGTCCATCATGGAGCAACAGTCCCAGTTTCACACGGTTAAATCCAAGTAAATCGCGCGCGAGCTGTTTTGTGCGGGACCGCCCGACCCAAGCCCGACCAGCATATGCTTCGCTTGATTTCTCGAGCTTGCGAACGTCAGAAGTTTGCATGAAAGCTTGAACGGAACAAGATATTCGACCACTCGAGCTCAATGGCAACGATACTTTGTATTACCAGAGGTCACTGGCAAGAGTCAAGGAATCAGGGAACAAGCCACACATCGGTGACACACTTGTGTTGATCTACTCGTCTGTTATGGTATAATGGAAAGCGGCGGACGCCGAGTGTAAAAACACATTGATATTGAATTTCTAATCCTCACGGACTCAGAGATGAAACCACTGGCACCCATTGTTCAGAGTCCGTCTCATCGTGTTGTATGGCTGGCGTATTGTCGTGTTTTGGGATTCAGATGTCAACAACTCGGACTGAATTTCTTGAAATCCAAGAACTGCATTCAGTAGGCCCTTGCTATGTGTGACTCCTCTGGGTCGACGTATTCTGTAATACCCTTCTCTACGCCTGACTTTGAATCTCCAGAAGAGACGGCCATGGTAGAACCCGAATTGTCGCTCTGCATGCCATGATGAGCTCTGCACCTGGGTATTCAAAAGCAGTTGCAATAAACAGACCTTCATGTCTATCAGCGCCGGTTGGAAGTTCGATCTGTTCCCCTCGGGATCGTAACTTGCACCACTTCTCCATTGCATCATGCTTGGAAGGCGAGAAAGATGTATGGATTTGGGTTCGTCCAGCTTCTCCCGAAGGCCCTGGCGTGCGTTCAGGATGGCGAGGTATGAATTGAGGTATACTGTAGCAGTTGGAACCAAAACATGTCGAATAAATATCAACCTACATTTGCTCAAGAGCAGATAGAAAGCTGTGCCGTGTGTGAGAGGGAGGTGAGATGATCCAACCACGACTCACCCAAGAAAATGAAGTTTTTTTTCATCAAGATAAATGTCACCAGTCCAGCCGTAGCGTCGAGTCTATCATAACGATTTGAGTGGGTGCTGAGAACTTTGAACCGTCGCTTACGCTACAAGCATACCCGTGTTGACAGTATACATCATGAGCACTCTGATGAGGGAGTCCGTTCTGAAGTGTTTCGTCGGTCATTAGCGACTGATGGACTAAATTGAGAAGACCAAAAAACAGACCTCTGGAATCCTGTTCTGGACCGAGCCAGAAGGTAGCACAACGCGAGTGCAACACTTAGATCGGCTGAAGTCCCTGCAGCGAAGTCGAGATACATAAAGCTCTGTTACAGTAAACGTTCTGACCCCAGAGCTGATAGCAAATAACACGACAAACTACTCACCAATATCATGCCATTGGTAATATCCAGGAAGGATTTGAGTTTGAAGCTATCGAACACACGAAAAATAAGTCAACGCCGGCTTATAAGGTCTAGGAGGTAAGTCGCACGCTTTGGCTGTTATGACTGCAAAGAACGGTCGATTGAGGGTTCGGAACGAACGGATTTCGTCACTTACGAATTCCGCAACCTTCGAAAGGAGGTAAATTAGCATCTCGCAATAACGATTCAGAGACAAGATGCACCAAGATCCAGCACTGATAATGCGGCCTGAACGATGCATTAGAACAGGTTTCGTCAACAGAACAAAAAACATACGATCCACAGTGTTCCAGGAATATTTCCGTGGCTGACTGTATACAGCGCATCCTCTGAATTTGACGCAAGCTACAGAATTAGCACTTACGTTGATAAATGCGCCGTGTAAATGCGCTGCGAACTTCTATCAGCGGCGTATCAGATTCCGAAAAATGTTCAGAACCTTCGCACAATGAAGTTCGACAGAGACTGGATAGAAGATTTCATGTCAGACTGCGATAGCATTCAAGCGGTCTCTTGTCCCACCGTTGCGGCGACGTGAAGCTGGATTGGAAGGTCATCGATACGGCGTATTAACAGATGGAATGTTTCACTCACAATAACACTCCTTCGAAAGAGTATGAATGGCTGCCAATGAACTGTCATGATCTTGGGAACAAGTTTCTTACCAGAGAGGAACGGCGAGAGCTTGGGGAGCAAGGTAATTGGAGACGAGGTAGAAATAAAGAATGTGGCCGTTCAAAAAAGTGTCGAATGTGTCCAAAACACTGAACAGAAAGGCTCCGTCAGCCAGAATCGGGCTAGCGCCTTGTGGACCCACAAAAGAAATGCGACCTAGAGTACCGCGGCCTCAGAAATCTATCATGAAACGCAAGAAGGCGGCGCACCAATGCTTTGTGAGCAGTACGGTCTGTCGTCCCATTCATAAAGAATGCGAAGGTTTGAAGCACGGTTATTCCGTACAGACTGGGCGACAATACACGTGTCGTTAGTGGACGCAAAGCGTTCGAAATCACACGCACGCCGTGGCTACCAAGCCTCCAATGAGCAGAGCACCCAGGGTATTATCGAACTTGGGGAGGGGCACGCCGGGGGGGAGCGGACTATCCATGGTCGTCTGAGAGCAGAGGGGCACTTGTCGACTCTAGTGGCAGCAAGCTACATAAAGATCTTAGTATAGACACGGATGACCCACAGTATGTTGAGAGCCCGAACCTTTGTAAAGGAGCCGGATTCCCGCGTCCTGCCAGGTGCCATGTGGGTATTGGAGCACAATGCCAGTTTTTCCGCTGGAAAGTGGACAGAAATTGGCCAGAAGACAGATCGATATGTTGAACGAAAGCACGGCGTTAACATGGGCGCAACAAAAAAAGCGTCCCCTGACTTTAAACGCCGTAGTCGAGGCACGGCGTAGAAGCAAGGTCGCAAACGTCTACTGTGTTGTGAATCTTTGTGTATTGCCGTGTGCGGTACTCTCGCGGTGAGCGAGCAAGTTTACCCAGGTAACTGAGAGTCGTTCTTCCAATTGGCGCGAATAAGAAACATATTTTGTAGGAAAGGCAACGACAGAGAGCGCCTCCGTCCCTCAGGCCGCCGGAGGCTCACACGGAAAGTCTTCGTAAGAAACGCGACGGCGACGGCGAAGACCCAGCCTAGAATACTCAGGGCACTCAATTGGTGGAAAACGCTGGGAGAACACTAGGCCGAGCGGCATGAGGAGAAGGGTGTGAGTGAGCCTCGGAAATTTCCGTTTGTCGCCACAAAAGCGCTCCAGAAACCGTAGAAACACAAGTTGTCCGTTGAGAAATCCGACAGTCGGTTATCGTCTGCATTCCTTCTGACCGAAACTCGATGGTGAAGGCGAAAGAAGAGAATGCGACGCGATCATGTGACAGGAGATCCAAACATCCCCACATAACGCGCCGGATCCAGCATAGAATTCTCTCCCCGCAACGTCACGAACGAAGCCCAAAGTTGACCAAGCCTTGAACATAGAAAGCATCAAACAATCCCGCGTTTCAGAAATCCAAATGCAATGCGATTGAAAGCTAAATTCCACAAAAAATGCGCTAATCCAACTGAGTACCTCAAACTAAATGAAGAGGGTATGCGAGTGAGTGCGAGTGTATAGTGTGTGCGTATGCGAGAGAGAGAAAAAGAAAATCCGGTGTAAACGAGTGGACGTCCGTAACCTGTCGACAGGTGCTTGACTTGGCTTGACTATGTGCATGCTAGAAATACAATCGCTCTTAAATATGCGATAAAAAGGTCCCCACGATTTAATGTGGGGGTAGATGCGCATATGCAAGGTAAGTTCCAATCATGAGCGAGCAGCCTCTGCTTGGCGCAGGAGCTTGACAGTGTGCTCGGAGCGCGGTCGAATGTCGCATTGGAATTTGTCAGGCATCCTGGATGGAGAATAGGTGTCAGTCGACGAGCGCAATGTACGAGAAGCAGAAGACGGAACGCACCTGAAGACAGCGTTATTGAAGTCCACCTTGGGCTCAATGGGGTTGCCAAAGTCGTCCTTGGCCTTGGATATATCCAAGGTCGCAAGGACAGTGGTAACCAATAACCAGACCGAAGATTCCACCAGGTTGGCACCGGGGCAGCGCCGACGTCCGAAGCCCTGCACATCATAAGTATTAGAGAGTGATGCGGCATAGTGCCGGGGACACGCACGAAAACATAGCTGCGGGGGTCACGCTTCTTTGCGAGTGCAGGGTCCATCTTCTCCAGATAGCGCTCGGGGAGGAATGCGGATGCGTTGGGGAAGAGTGTCTCGTCGCGGGTGATTGCCCTAAGGGAGGAAGGCAGGTATGTCAGCAATCCGTCGAGCACGCAAAGCCGGGAGGAATGGGAAGGAGAACATACCAAACGTTACCGAAGATCTGTACAATGAATGGATGATGAGCAGCGTGACATTAATTTGCGCAGAAGACCCACCAAAGAACCCTTAGGAATGAACATGCCGCGATAAACGTCGTCCTCCATCGACCGATGGGGAAGACTGAGTGGGACGGGGACCTAGAGGAGTAGAGATAAGCCGGTGCGATAACCACGAAGAGAGCGACCTACACCCCATCGGTAGACCTCGTTCAGCAGGGCTTCAACTGAATGAAGATCGAGATGAGAACGACAACTCGGGTCGGATGCTGAGCGAGGAAAACTACGTACCGAAAGGTAAAGAGGCACGGTCACTGAAGGTCGGGAGCCTGTCATGTCCGACGACGGAGTCGATTTCCTTCTGGGCTTTGGCAAGCGCCGCAGGGTGCAGAACCATCGCCAGCAGGAAGTGGCAGAAGACGGTGATCGTCTGAGGAATTTCGTTTCAGCAAGCGGCATTGGCAGGCCTCAACCTTGACAACGTACCGTGTCCATGCTAGCAGAATACATAGAGTTGGCCGTGTACTTGAGATCAGTCTCAAACTGTGGGGTGCACTTCTCGTTGTCCTCGAGCAGAACGGAGCAGAACGATGGCACATAGGTTCCCCGTTTCTGAGTGAAAGGCAGACATCAGATAGTGCGCAAACTGATCCGCGCGAATCGAAACCCACCATGCTGGCCTTTACATAGTCGTATGGTTTGTCGACGAACCTTGATTGAGGTCAGCGCGGATGTCGCACTAGCGATCAGAGGAAAAACTTACTCGTCCATCTTTGCTTTCCATTCGGCTGCCTTGCGCAAAAACCCGGAACCAGGCGCCCATGGCGGGAGATGCCTCATCGCTGGGAAGATATCACTGTCAAGAACAGACTAAGTATATTGCGAGCGCGGTTGAGGTGATGATAACGCACACAGGCCACTGGTAGGAATCGAGGAAAATCAGAAAAGTCATGAAAAAAGTGAGGTATGGTCGCACGCACGATTCCACCGCCAGATGCGATCTTGTTGGAGAGAATATCTACACATTCCTCGCCGAGGGTTAGGAACTTGTCGGTGTTGGTGACAGCTTCATAGCCATATACAACAGAAAGTGTGAGGCCGCCTGCGTAGCGTCGGGTGTGGTCGATATAGTTTGTGGGGTCAGCGACGAGGCGCCGGATAAAAGAGTGTGTTTCCGTTTCTATTAACGGGTGATAGGAGGGGATGACTTGTACACCGAATGCCTGGTTTAAAAGTTTGCGCTGTCTCCGGGACGTGTCGCCGTATCGAGTGAAGGCGACCCTGGCGGAGAACGGGTTCGAGATCGTCGGCGAACCTAAAAAGACGGATGCTCACATATTTTCGCAGCCGCAAAGTTCGCCAGCCATTATGAGTGCGGGCTTGTCGGCATAGATACCGCCTTTCTTGTCTAGCAAATCCATCGTGGCCTCAGGACTGTCGACCGCGGTCAGTTCGAGTTACTACCCCACGGCGTTCTGCACGACGCTTACCTGCTCAACTGTACATCGAGGAATCGTTAAAACAAGGTTTGAGAGACATAGAGCGAGACTCACGAAGACAAGGCCCTGCCCGACTACATGAACATGTACAACATCGCCTGGAAGAGAGAAAAAAAAAAGTCAATGCACGTAAGAAAACGCGTCAGTGGCGCTCACCAAATTGTTTTGCCCACTTGGTGGCGGCAAGCCATAGTTCCTTCGCGGTAAGGTCGAGAACATTGCCCAAGACGGGGACGGGAGTAGGACCGGGAGGTAGGAGACCAGCGGGTGCCTTTGACTTCCGGCGCCAGATGTACCAAGACGCAATGACGGCGGCAGCGACCCAGTAGGAATTCATCGGAAGAAGTCGAGAAGAGGAGGGGGAAAGGGGAGAAGAATATTCTGGCTCAGAAAAAAGCGGGAGGACTTATGTGGGCTTCTGTTCTTCGTCCTTACGAGGATGAAGAAGTCCATGGTGGGCGTAACAGACATGAAGGATGTCTATACAAGGGAATCTTGGCCCAATTAGATGGCTACTGCCGTCCCCGGCTATTTTTCATTTGCTTCCTCCGCGTTCATCCAGGCGCCCAAGAACCATATGTACCTGGCCGCCGCTGCTCCGGCCTTTTCGTCACGATCCCTGCCAACTGCCACTTTTTCTGTCTAGAAAATTCATCTCATATCGCGTTTTTTCGGGCAACACGTGTGGTGGTTCGGGACCGTAGTCTGCCTCTTCATGGGCCTCAATTTTACGTGGAAAACGGGCCATTGTGCGCTCAGTCAAGCAAGTGCTATACACAGAACAGACCAAGGTACGCCACTGTGGGCCCTATGGTGCCGCAGGCCCGACATCCGATAGTATCCAGTCTATGCCTGAAAGAAAATTCATATGTTCAATGTATGTACGGCAACGGAGCTTTCTATTGAATATGTCTCTCAGCCGAAGGCCAGCATTCCTTCTAGATCAGGCTAGTCGAACGGATGCAAAATTCATGCTCACCACTGAAACGCAGAATCGGAGACCACTGCACCACTGAGGGGCTAAATCCAAGCTAGTCAAGCGCAATGATAGTCCGATGCGCGTCGCTTTATCCTCAAGTTCCGCTGGGGTCGCGGTCAATTACTCTGAGTCTCAGGTTGACTGTTCCAAGCAGTCTAATCCGTTTCCTCTGCTTTACCCGAAAATCCGCTTCAGTTTTCAGCCAGTCCTGCCTCGGCCCTCGCAGTTTTCGAAAACGACATAACACTGCGGTCAGCACCCGCTCCCCAATCGCCGCCGAATGTGAAGACTTGTGAAGAGGTGAGCAACCCGGGGACTCCGTTGTACTTTTCTTTTGAATTGTTCCAAGTGATAGTCGCGGCTATAACGTCGAGGCCTCTCGTCACCGTCACCGTCAACTTCATTTCGGCACCCCCGCTCGGAGACTTAGTTATGATGCGCCCGCCTCGCGTTGTCGTTGTTACACCATTAGGGCAAATTTCCGGGAATAGGTGCTGGCAGCAATCGATGGAACAACAGAAGGGTGGAGAGTGTTCCACCACTGTTCGGAGAGTCTCCCAGGTTGGCCGCCCGTTCCGAGCATTCGCTGGCAGACACCGACCGTCCAACGCGGAACGGCTTGGAACTAACGTCATGCTGATCGACGACTGCCCCGACGCCGAAATCAATCACCTTCCGACTTGCAACTCTCTTCAATGCTTCACCAGGATGCGTTCGCGCATCTACTGAACGCTGGTCGCTACCAAACCAAGTCTCGAACCACGCAAATCAACAACTATCGAAGGAAGACCAACTCAATTCAAGACTAGCCTTGGAACTCCTTGGAATCAAAGATCTTTATCGCGCTCGAAGCTTCTCTCTGTGCTCGCGTGCTCAGGCTTATGCAACTATTTCTACGGGCACCCACAAACTCAACTCAATATCTCGGAATTTCCTGCGGATTCCTCCGGAATGAAGCAGGGTTCGAGTTCTTCAAGTTCTTGTGCATTCATTTCCGTTCGGCAACGATGCTTCGAACGGAAGTTTCAAGTCTCTGGCCGCGAGTCTGGCATCGTTTTACCCTATTGACAGGGCAACTTGGCTATGTTTTTTTTCTCCACTGTCGAGACCATGGCCCGAGAGCGGCCTCTCGGTCGCGATGCTACAATTGTCCGCACGTATCTGATGCTGGTCGAAAGTGTATCGATGGATGAATGTCGAGCCTACGACAACCTCAAGTTAGATCGACAACGATCCAAAGGAACTTCCACTTTATCTTTTTCTTCGTTCTTTCAGGGCCGTCTCTCACCTCATCTCCCACTTCGTCCGTGCTCGCGTGCCATCTAAATTCTTACAGACCCACCCGACATGAACAGATTCGATTCATTTCGGCAAGGACGCTTCGAACGCGAAGTCGCCGTGTGCGTTAATCCTTCATTCGTCCAACGGTCCAAACAACTGCTTACTCGTCGCTAGTGCTGCGAAAAAAAGTTATAGTTCCATAGTGTGGCCGTAGCTATCGGCTGGTATTCACCTGAAAAATTTCAATGGATGTGCGTGTAAATGGTGTAACATCCGACCTTGTCAAGCCCCGTCGCAGGGCGCGATCCAAGAATGGGTCATACTCCGTGCTTTTCTGCCGGCCAGTGGCTTTCCTTTCGTCGAATGTCGCATTCGCGTCCATCGTATGGGACATGCGACCGGTTTCCTTTGCCACAAACTTTTTTGGTGTCAAATAGGCGGAATCAAAACGCCTTCAATCGTTTTGGCGTAACCTTCAAGCTTAGCAAAAATTTTCGAACCCACTCACGAGTCAGCATGGGTTAAGTACTAAGGTGGCGGTTCATTGAAGCCACGCTTTCCGCTCAAACAGGCTTTCATACTGTCCGAAGCAAATGCTCCCTGACTAATCGTTACCTCTTGAGCCCAATGGCCCCGACGTATACGCTTTGGTCTCGATTCTGCAGGTGCGGCGGGAGAAGAGAGAGCGCTTGGACGTCGACAGGTGCTGTCCTCGAGAAATATGCTGCGGGTCAAACAAGCGATTTGATCCATGTCTTTCTGTTTTTTTTTCGGTACACGGCTTTCGACGGTGGAGTATCATTGACGATTTGTATGGTTGATGCCCAGGAACGGAGGATTTCCGGAGGGGAGTACCAAAATTACAAGTAATCGAGAAAGAAACGCACTGCAGATTTGGAAGCATCATCAATGGCTCGATGAGTTTCGCCCTTCCCACAGAAAATCAGAGAGATTTTCAAGGAATTGAATTTTGTAGAGATTTTGTTTGTATATGTCGGGCCTCTTTCCTAATGCGGTATGTTCTCATTAACCCCACTTACGTCATCTATCTCTCACTTGGGGCACGCGGCACGCCGATGCTGCCTGTCGGTCCGTATACTGACCTCTGCCTTCCCCACCATGATGCTCTTTCTCTTCACCGCTGCAGTGGCGGCGGCAGCTACGGCTCTGCCGGGGGACACCCGAAACGCCCCGATCGTGCTTGATTCCACAGAAATCTGTCGATTTCGGACAGGCTCGGGCGCTTACGATTTGTGCCCGATCTTTGGCGGCTCTGCGATTGAATGGCCATTACTTGTTAAAGGAGAAGATGGAGGGGAGCACTGGCTTCAATTGTATACCAAATCTCGAAGTTTGGATGACGGTGTCAGTACATGTCCTGCACGATCGCCTATTTATTATAAACTGCCGTTTAGTGTCCATCTGGCTCAGATTTATGCTTGATTTGTATGACACCAAGCTTGTTATGCTGCAGAGAATCTCATTTTGAATCTAGCCCGGGCCTCAGGGCAAACAAGTCGAACTTTCGGCGCCGTTGTTCCTGTTATCTATGCGAGGGAATCAACCGGTGAGTGCATCGGATGGCTCCAGCTCTTCAGTGGAATTCACTTTCGAAAGAATTCATTCGACCTGCCGATGGTGGGGTCGAGCTTCGCTTTATCTGTGACCCACAGATTGAACGGGGAGAGGTAGGTTTCCATCGTATCCCGCTCGCAGTGGTGCTCCACAGTATACTGAACACCACCGTCAGCCCATGATTTCTCAAGCGACCGCTTCGGACAACTCGAACGTTCAGTATTTATCATGGCGAACAAGAATTGCTTGCCGCATCGGGGGACATGAGTCTCCCCAGTCCCTCCATGCTTTTGATGCCCCCGCTCCTTCGGGGCAGGATTCTGAAGATCCCTCAGAAAATAATGAGGGCGAGGACCTTCTCGAGAGCGACCGGCAACGAAAATCTCGCCGCTCAACAGCAATCGTCTTTGCCGTCGTCTCGTACGTCCCGTCGAATGGTTTTGGCATACGCCTAATACTCGATAACAGCATTGTCATTATCTCGATCTCTATAATATCTTACAGGTATCCCGACCATCTGAACTTATTCTTTTCGACACGGATCAAACCTCTCCTTCACCGACTGTCACCGGAGAACCTACCCCGATTTTCTCTACCACATTCTTTGAAACCGGCAGGCGAAAGCAGGCTATTGCGATGGGCGCAGGAAGACCTCGAGTTAGACGAGGATATAATGGTCAATGGGAGCGATGCCTACTATGAGTCTGATGACTTAGGCGACGAATCCATTCCTTTGCGACCGAGTCCCAGGAAAGGTGGGCGATCGGTCAAGAACTATGGGAGCGCCACATCGCCATTTTGGTGAGGAATATGGACGGAAGAACTAATAATCCACAAATACCTCTGTAGACTGTCTATAACCATGTAAACTTGACCGCTATGTAACACAAACCTAAACATTTACTCGAGTTGAGGCATTTCTCAAATTCTCAAACCCTGCAATACTCCGACATACAGTAACCGTAAGGATTCTGACATTTATCGGTGGTACACGCCATCATCGTCTCTATTAGCTCGCTGAACTTTGTTCCAGGGCTCCAGACTGTTGACTGCATTTACTACATCCCTCTGTTGACTTGGAGTTTTGAACACGGAAATCACCGGAGCGCATCAATTCACTGCACCGCCTTTTTGAACTTGCCCAGAACAACTTCCTCGACTTCAAGAACAGTTAACCGCGACAAGAACGCCATGCGAAGCAATTTCCTTGTGGGGAGGCTTTGTTCTGTGACCACCCGCAACTCAGCATGATTCCTGCACCTGCTTTGGCCTACAGTCTTTCCGGAATTTCTCTTGCCGACCCGTCAGTCCGGTCATCGTTATTTCGTCCATCTACTGCTCAAGTGCGGCCAGTGCGCTACCGGACTCCCTGTCTCCCGGTCATATCTGCTGCGAAGGGCTGCTCTGTCTTGTTTGGTGGACCACGCACTGGCAGCACTCGCACCACGTGAACACACCGATGTATCCACAATCGAGAGACCCGGACCATGGATCTCTTTGCGGCTATGAAAAATTTCTGGCCCTTTTCGAACTCTTATGCGTCGGCGCGTCGACCACGGATCCCTCGGTGCAAGAAGCAAAAGCACGCCACTTCTACTACTCGCTGGTGGGAGACGCGCGCGACCTGTTCAGCCAAGACACCTATCTACAGCAGCAGGCACATCCAAATTTGGTCTACACAGTCACTGCGCTGGAGCACAAGCTTGTGCTACGATATCAGAAACTCGAAGATTGCGCAAATGCAATCCTTTTCATGAATAATAACCGCCGTTGCGCGACTTTTCTGGAATGTAATGAAGATATCCCCTTTGCAGACTCTACTGCCCTCTACTGTCCACAGATGCCTTGCAGTCAATTGTTATCTCTGGCTTGAAACGTGTATTCATGCTCGTTCCGTTCTCGCGTCGATGGCTCAACCAGCTGCTTTGCAGAGCAACCCATTCTAGCCAGAGTACTATCTGGCCTTTATCTCGCAGCAACTTCTTCCAGATAGATGCAACCGTGGCAGATGTGAGCGGCAGTACGTTCAGACATTCGGTTTCCGGGTACGCAGCTTGCTGCTCCTTTACGCGCTATCGTACCGAGAGATCCGGATAATTTTTTCCGGCATCAATTCTTCAACGCATCTCAAGTTCGGCTTAATCGCATTTTTGTTTCGTCTATCGGTCAGAAGATTTGTCGGGCTGTCCTCGAAGAACGACCGGATTTGTTTGTTGCGAGTAGACCCCAGGTTGAGGGAGCACGACAGCTTTCGAGTTCTGTTAAAACGGTCGTTTAATCTGGGCTCATGAATTGCTCCCTCGCTTTCGTCTCTATCGTGAGCTCCAAACTACTTCTGCTCTATTTCCACTGAAGTTACTCAATGATTGCAAGAAGTAACGATATACTAACCTCTTATCAGAAGGTTCAACGCGACACGCCGTTTTCATCCACGAAGGCGTACAGTACAGTAGGTCGTCCTTGATCTGCATGACAAGCCACAGTGATAAATGGTCTTCGCTTTTTTTTCCTCACTACTCTAAAGCCCAGGAATACTCGGTCTGATGAAGTTCCTTTCGTCTTGCATATTTGTGAACCTGCTTTGTATGGCCCTGGCACTACCCAGCTACATGTCACCAAGATCACATAAGAAAGCTCCCGGCGTTCCCCCTGCAAGTTTCTCTGCTGACCCTTCGATAAATGTTACGGGGATTTATGCTGCTGCACTGGCTTCCAATACCGACATGCTTGCCAGCTATCCCACAACTCCGGGACGCAAGTTCATCGCCAACATTTATGGTGATTGGCAGAATCTGGAGAATGTTTCCGCCTTCCATTTCATGGCGAATATGGATGTGGATTGTGATGGACCGAAGGTAATTAAATTTCCGTTCGAAAGTTGAAGATTCAAGTTGTACGTGGGTGATAACGTATCGCAGGAACATTGTAAGGTATGCCAGTAGTCTTTGATATCATTTCAATCTTTGAAGATTCTCGGATTCAGGGCAATCGAGACGGTCAGCCACTCACTTCCTTCGGCGCCCTCGATGCAACACAAGTGCCATACTTTGTTCTACCGGAGAGGTTCACCCGAGAATTCAAGTCGATTTTGAAAGACAATGCTCTTGGAGCTATCATTTGTGACTCACAAATAGTGTATGGAATTTACGGCGACCAAAAGTTTGTTTCTGGACCGGAGACGAAACTTGAATGCCTAACGGAATGTATCTTGCAGCGCGGACCGACCTGAGGTCATTGGGGAAGCTTCCATTCTCATCGGACAGACCTGTTTTCCGAATGGACAGATGAACGGAGGAAATGGTCATTCGAAAAACGACGTTGCATGTATGCGGTTGCTGCGTCCGCATTTTCTGTTGCTCACCGTCAATATCGATTTCAGACATTGTTTTCGGCAGCACGGTTCCACCCGGCATTGGTAGAAGAACCATCGATATTCAGGCTTTAAAAGAGATAGGAGATAGCCAGATGAAGCTCCTTCAGACCGCGCTCGGTCTCTAACACTGGCTCGGAGTCCGGACTCGGAGGGATTTCCTGAATTTCCGAAGTAGGGTTTCTTGTATAATGCTGAAGTTTGAATCCACATATTCTGAAGGTGTACCAGTAACTAAGTCAATATATCCTCTCAAATATTACCTGACTCGCGACTAAAAGAGAAAGAATCGAATGTTGATCGAATGTTCAAAAAATACAAGATTAGATTAGATCTCAAATCAGTGATGCCGAGTTCAAACTCCGACGCGTCGTCACCCACGCAATTTTTGTGCGCGTTTCTTTGCATTGACCACCATGGCCCGTCGCTCAGCTCCTCCCAACTCAGGCCCAGCCTATATCCCACAAAGCCAATCTCAGCGCCGTACTATTGCTGATCCCGATGAGTCGGCCTTCTCTCGCTTTCTCCGCGAGGAGATCTTTGCACCAGAAAAAATTGGAGGAAATATGAGTCTTCTGACGGGTGTCGGGCTGTTCGTGGGCGGTATTCTGGCCGTGAGGACATGGGGAGGTTTAATGGTACCTGCATAATGTGAGTCCTTCGTTCTTTCGGCGGATGTTCTCCTCATTGTGTTGGTAGCACCTCGAGGGTGACCACGACTCAAAACTTACACGAAGGGGCCGCACTGCAAAAGGCATCTCGTTGCGAGAAGATTACTGTCCTTCCGTACCAGGGGCGCTCATATCACTATAATTTGTATGCGCAATAATACCGCAATTCACGACAAACAAGATTGTATCCCATTCGCTAAGCCCTTCAAGCAAACATACAATGCTCCTACTCCAAAGATACTACATTACACAATACAAGTCCACAGCTACTTACTCCGCTTCTCCCCACCACTTTCAAGCCGCCTTGGGATCGCTGACAGAGACCCAGGCACCTTCTTGGTCCTACTCTGCTGTCTGGGACCGTCTACGGGATTCCGTGAAACCCCACCCATTAGTATGGAACGATGGCGTGCAGATGTCCAAGACCCTTTCGGTCCATTTGTCGCCTTAACCGGAGCTGTTAATTTGGAAGTGGGTATCACCGCTTTACCTTCAGACGCCTTAACCGCCGCCCAAAGCTCGTCCGTGTTCGATCTGGTGGGTGCCGGGCGAGGTAGGCGCGAGCCAACCGATTGCGATCGCTTCCTCAGAAGACCTTTGGCGGGCGGTACCAACCTCTGTTCTGTTTGTGTATCTGAGGCGGGTTTCTCTGCTGCCGTGACAGGGGTATGCTCGATAATTGGTAACGAGCTTTCTGCGGACTTGGATTCCCCTGCTGTTTCAGGCTGTGGGTCCGACATGCGTATAGTCACAGGCGGCACAGGCGGAGCCTCATGAGGTAGTGGTCGTGCAAAAGGACTCGGTGAGAAGGCGGGGGCGTAAGAACCTGCAGCGGGCGGATCCCCAGTGCGTCTGGCTTGACCTCTGTTAATACACAGGGCAAGACATGGGGCAGGAGCTATACTCACGCCGTGTAGCCCGAGTACCTTCTGAATTGGATCGTCCCCGAGAAATCACTGGTTTTTTCGTGTTCGCCTGAGTAGCTCCTTAGTCAAACATGATGAGGATGTCGAGGGAAATCTCACTTTTCTCTCCCTGTGTATCCTGAACGCCCTGAAACCAAGCGTGAGCCGTGCTGGAGATGCGGATGCCAAGTGAAGAACACGTACCGTATTTGCAGACTCCGACACCCACAAGCAGCTGCGATCTCGAAAATGCCATCGGCCGTCAGCTCAGTCAGAGCGAGGTGCATGGCGTGCGTCACCAGAGCCCGTAGATGCGGGATATAATACTCGGTCGAGATGAGGAGGAGGTGACTCAGGACAGCGGGAGCGCGTTGCAGCGCCGTGCCAAGAGTCAACGAGTAAAAGTATTGGAGAAGAGCCATTGTGACGGGATAAGATTGCGACGACGTCAAAGTGGTCTTCGTAATGGTCAGCTCCGTTCTTTTCTGGTGCTTCACGCTGGCCTCTGTGCTGCTCAAACGCGTATGCTGGTCGAGGAGCCAGGGCCATCGATCGAAGATGGTTTTGCGTGAGCATGGTATCCGTCGACCGTCGTCGCAGATGAAGTCGAAATCTGTGTGGTGGCTGCCAGCGAGAGACTTCAGGCCGAGTTTCTGGGCGGCGGTGGACAGTTTGAGGACGGGAGGCTGATATATTCCCAGCGCTTCTAGATCTACAACGACGACAGCGTCCCAATTCAAGACAGTTTCACCTGAAGGATCCCCAAGGGGCTCTCCACGTTTGCCAAAGACGACGAATTTGTTGTGGACCTCCCATAGAAAGCCGTGCGTCCACGACCCGTGCTGGAAGACGTCACCGGTGTCGATGCACACCGATTTAGTGGTGTTTGTATCAAAAGTCCAGATAGAGAACGTCTGGTTCATGCCGTCGATGGGATGATTCCCAGCGAGGATCAGACTGTTGCCCAAGACCGCCCCGCATGGAGAGTGGAAGGATGGTAATTGGGCAGTGTGATGAGTGGATTTCTTCGCTATCTTGCCGTTTGAAGACGACGAGAATACGTCCAGTGTCTGGCCCGAGTTGCCCTGGTATAGACCGAAGTCAAAGATTGCGAATTTGACTTCGAATGTGAATGTGCTGTTACCTGATATAGATACATGTCGCAAGGCGATTTACTTGTCGCGCGTTCGGAATAGCGCAGCGGCATCGGTGTATCTGGATGGTCGATGTCTTGCGGCGGGGTGCGGACATACCATTGAGATGTAGCGACCAGAGCGCAAGTCGCTTTGAGCTTGGGAAGCTGCGGCTGGATTTGAATCCACTCTTTCTTGACCAGGTCATACACGCAAACTTCTTCCAGTTCATCGCCGGAGGAGTCCTTTCCTCCCAATACAAAGAGCTTGTCCACCGATATACAAGACAGGTGCAGATGCCGGGCTTTAGGAACAGTTGAGGCGTGAAAGATGCGAGAAGGCCGTAACCAGCGCCGGGTGGTGAGATTGAAGAGCCGAACGTCATTCAGAACCTCTGTACGTTTGGAGCTACTTTGCTCCCCGAGACCGCCGTACAAAACCAGGTGATTTCTCCCTAGAATAGATTAGAATATGGTCGGAGTCGGGAGATCAGGTCATATACGAACAGAAATCCAGAGTATGGGAATACCGAGCCGGGGGAGCATGCTCTCCCATCGCTGGAATGATCTTCTCCCATTTCCAGAGGTCGAGATCGAGCGCATACAGGTCAGACGAGAGTTTGCGGTCAGAGCCGCCTGCTAATGAACCACCCTAGAAACCGTTGAGCCAGGAAATATTAGCAAGTCATGTCAATCACAGACTTACGAACAGATAAAGTCTAGATCCCGCTACAGTTGTTGAAGCACCCTAAAGAGATTTTTTTTTCAGCTCAGCTCCTCGAGGACTGCTCAAGCAATCAACTCTGCCAACTCACGGTGAGCCCAGGCGGGACATCGCCTACAGTTTCTCGGAAATGGGTGATAATTTCGGATGTTGAACGCATCCTGAAATCAGCGCTCAAGGGAGCAAGGGAGGGACGAAACCGGGAAATCAAGGCGGCATCGAGCTTGATATAAGACCCCGATCGCCGTGAGAAGAGTGAAGCGTAGGTATTTCGGACAACGACCACATAGCCATGGGAACAAGCCTTCGAGGTGGGCAAAGAGGTAAAGCTCATTAATGTTATGAAATCTTTCTCGTACTGTCGATAATTTCCGGTTCTTCATAATGGCCCCAGAGCGGTCAGGAGCAATTGAAGAGCCTTTGCAAAGCAGCGGAAATGGTCTTCAAGTCCAGGGGCCCCAAGAACAATGCCAAGTTGTAAACTTGAAGCTGGAAGATAGCATCCTCGAACTGAGATGCTCTTGCGATGATGAGACTCACGCATGAAAAAGCGCGGTCGCACGATAAGCAGGGTAGCAGAATGGCCGTTTGATGGAATCCATAGACGGTGTACGTCAGCGTTGTCGAAAACCTAACTCGTCCACAGCTCCCGGAAAATAATAACTTACTATAATCCTCGACGCCGCCACAGCGACGCTCAGATGGCCACCTGTCGAAGGTCGGAGCCTTGCCAAAGCCTACAAAATGAATTCAATATTGCGGATAATCGCACAGATATAAAGAGTCTTGCCTTCCTCTGCCAGCCCTCGTACTTGTGAGCATACGGTGCGCCAAGTGCAGAGCACTGAGTTCAAAGTTGCAAACGGCAAAAGTTGAAGGGAGATGATCAATAAGGCAAAATAACGCGTGTCGCGATCACATGGTATAGCACTCTTGGCAAACAATGCCAATGGCCTGATTGATAACAATCTCACTCCCCTCTCCTCCTCAGCCATACGGGACCGATATCTTCTGACTCGGTTTCGCAATTGGTGCCTGAATGTGCCATATGTTATAAACGGTGAAGACCATAAACCCCAGACCTCCTTTCAACGATGCCCTCCGCTCATCTTCTATCTCATTTGCCTCGTACGGCCCTAGTTGTGATCGATGTACAGAACGGTGAGGATTCTCTCTCATCCTCGGCGTTTTCAAGCTCAATTTCATTCCAACTTCAAGCATTCAATGATCCAGTAGTGTTTCACAATCGCGAGAGGTCGACGCCGAATATGCAGCCCAAAATCACCGCTCTCCTCGCAGCATTCCGCACCAACAAGCTCCCCATAGTCCACATCCATCACATCGACACCGACAAGCTCGATCCCGAGGGCACTTCTCCTTGGAACGAGAAGACTCATCCCGAAGGCGTCCTTCCCCAAGAGTACGTCCAGCCGCAGGGCGAGGAACCCGTTTTGCGCAAACACGACAAAAGCTCGGGATTCAATGCCCTCCTCGTCTCAGATGGCGCCACACCATTGAAGGCTGTTCTCGATAAAGAGAATATCAAGACGATCATTCTGGTGGGGATGTCTTCGCCGCATTGTGTCAGCTCGACGGCGCGTGCTGGGTACGATGCCGGGTTCTCGGTTGTGGTGGTGGGAGATGCATGCGCGACGTTTGCGGCGGGAGTCCCAGACTATCCGGGCGCGGCTAAAGGCGATTACAAGGATGGCAAAGCTTGGAGTGCCGAAGCAACTCACGGCGTTGCGATGGCTCATCTCGATGGCGATATGGCAGATGTGGTTGGGACCGCGGAAGTACTCAAATTTTTGTGAATCGCTGCAGTATTCGTGAAAATTGAACATGCCTGGGCCAATCTCTCGTATGAATTATGAATCTAGCCGTTGTCAAAGCTCCTTGGAGATTGCCGAACAACATAGAGGCCGAATTCGACGATGTGAATCAGCGACTCTCTCCTTCTCTCCCTCGTCTCCCATGTCCGACATCCACACCAAACAACTCGAAAACGCACACGCGTTCATCAAACATCTCAACGCGCTCGACTGGGACTCCCTCGCCGATCTCCTTGCTCCGAACTTCAAACATCAGTACCTCCCATCCACAATCATCCCTCCAGATGGGAAGGACGATCGGGGCAAGGAGGACTTTGTCAACAACTTGAAGGTCACTCTTGAGAACGTTTTTGACAAGGTTACTGTGAGCTATACTATCTTCCTACACCCTTTTATGAGATAGTTGAGGCAAAGGCGATATGATAGTATTTACCCCCGATCGACGTTATCCACGGCTCCAACGCTGTCGTATTCCATGTCGGTCATTTATGGCTTTCCCTGGCTTTCCTATCTTGTCAATGGCACAGTTAATATTCTTTTGCCTTCCTAGTTAAAGTCCGATGGCGCATCTAAATCTGGTAGGAAGTACAACAACGAATATATGGTGCGCACCAGCGTTTTCCATCCACTCTATATCTACTTCATTTTTCAACCCCTTTGCGGTGTAGGTCACTTTCCACTTTGACGGCGAGAAAATCATCAAACTCAACGAGTTTGTCGATTCCAAGTATTCCAAAGATTTTTTCGGAGCCCTCAGAGCTGAGTAAGTATCAAATCTCTGCGATGGCAGATCGCGATACTCACATGCTCGTCGTGTCTCCCAGATCTTCGTGATATATCTTCGTGGCATATTTATGCGCAGCCACGAATTGAATTTGTTGCAGCTCGGAGGAATGAATTTAATCTCGAATTATAACGGTTTGGATGTTTTCTCAAGCCATGAGCGACTCGGAATTCTCTCGAATTGCGCTGCGGCAAATGACGACAGATCGCTGCTTTTTTTGTCACCGGTAGGTCGAAGTTCAAGAGTTGGAACCAATGACTTACTTGTAGTTTACTTATCTCACATGGGGGTATGTATCGCGTCCCAACAATCTTTCTGCTCTTGCTTGATTGAATCTTTCGATATCAGCCTCACAGTCTCTCAGGCTCTCACACTCTCCTCTTCCTCCTCTATCATACACTCCTCCTCCCATGTCCTCTGACCTCCACACCCTTCAACTTGCCAACGCACACGCCCTCCTCGAACACCTCAACGCCCTCAACTGGCCCGCCCTCGCGGACCTCATCGCGCCGGACTTCCGACACCAATATCAGCCGTCGACGATCGTGCCTTCGGATGGCAAGGAGTATAGAGGAAAGGAGGAGTGGTTGAAGGTGTTGAAGTTCGCTATGGAGGGGGTATTTGAGAAACTTGTTGTATGTCTGTTTTCCCTGCTGTTCTTCCTTTGGCGGGAGGATTAGACTCTTGGATTGCTTTGATTAAGTTGAAGATGGTGTTTCGTTTCTACCCCCAATTGACATTATTCATGGGTCCGATGCGGTTGTATTCCATGTCGGTTGAATATTTGGTCGATTCGTCGGGCAGCGTTGAAGTGATTTCTTTGCCTGGATACTTAGCTGAAATCCGACGGTGTGACCATGTCTGGAAAGAAGTACAACAATGAGTATATGCTGTGTGTCTGTTTCTCAAAATGATCCAACGTCAATCTTACTCAGTTTCGTTCTTTCTTCCGCCGCTCAGATCACATTCCACTTCGACGGCGAAAAAATCGTGAAGTTGAACGAATTCGTCGATTCGCACTATTCGAAATATTACGCGTCCCTCCGAGCTGAGTGAGTGCGCATAATCAATCGGCGCGTTTGCATTATGATTGGTGGGCCTGACTGTTCAAATTCCAGAGCTGGTGGTGCGTGACACGGGTTGAGCAGCGAGCCTTTTAACTTTCTGGTTGAAACCCTAACTATTGCGAGAAAAAGGATAGAACTTGGGCTTCAACATTCAATTCATGTTCGAAGTTTCGGGACATGAAGAACTGTCTCTACTGCGCAGTGGACTGAATCACTTTCACCGCCTGCGCAGACCTCGGAGTGAAAGAACAGTGGAAAGGGCGTGGCGAGCTACCCATCATATGAACTTCAGGTCCCTCCTTCAAAAGCACAGGAAGACTCACGATACAAGTCCCGGAAAATATTCGTATGTTGGCTCAACAACCTCGCCATCTTCATTCGTAGCTTTGCCGACGTTGAATGTCGACAAGACAGATGCGATGGTGATCCAGAGCGTAGAAGAGGCTACATGCCTACCGGGACAAATTCTGTTGAGGGGTCGCTCAGTCGAAAAGTTCAGTGTTGAAATAATTGAATTTTCGAATACCTTTTCCCAAATCCAAACGCCGCCTCGGCGGAGTCTCTTATTTCTGGGTTGAGCTTGCCGTTAAGTAAAAAGCGCTCGGGGTCGAACTTGTGTGGATTTGGGTACATTGTCTGGCAACATCTCAATGCAATATCAGGAAACAGGTAAATATTAATAGCTCACTTCGTCGTGAAGAATCGCCCTGGGAGAAAAGAGAACGAGAGGTCGATAATGAACGCCAGGGAAACGAGAAAGAGTATTCCGTACCATGCGTCCCAATGATAACAGAATTCGCCGGGATTCTATACCCTCGATATTCATCGTGGGGCAAGAAACAATGTTCCAGCGAACAGAGCGACGGCCGCTGTTGCATGGCCAGAAATCAGAGATGAAATTTCTGCAAACATGGGGCCTGGAGGGGAGGGATTGCTCAGGGTCTGACACTATCTCTCGTTATATATGGTACAAGAATATCGCTGCGTGTCACGGTGTGGCGTGCGGGCTCTTTAAGCTGACCCCGAGAATAGGGAGAGAAAGAAAAGGCAAGGTCGTAAGGAATCATGATACTCGCGGAGACGGTAGTAGGAAGACTGAAGCTCAAGAAGCTCAAGAGTACGGAGAGCGCCGTCGATGCGGATGTCGACACAAATTGACAGCGAAGAGGCTGGTCGGAACGTAGACTCAGAGGTTACAGACCCAGGGATGTTATTCAACGTTTTCAGGTGTCCTTGAGCTAGCATACGAGCCACCGCATTGCATTCGAGGGTTCAACGCTCATGGGTGATCATGGGGAGGGATTTGTTTGGCACAATCAAACAAGTCGTGCTCGCATGAATTATTCTATCAATGCTGCACTATGCGAAGGTACATAGAGTCAGGATCTCACAAAACGACTCGGACGAAACGAATAAATAAACAATATATACCACACCACCGAGTAGATACGAAGCAGACCGTCACATACATAGGGAGGGTATCTATCAGTATCACCTTCTCCTCCACCCCACCTCACCCCTTCTTCAATATATACACCCAACCCACCACACCCCACCCTCACTACCCCTTCTTCCGATGCGGCCACACCTCGATATACGGCAACAGCGGCATCACCGCCTCGCCCCGCTTCCTCCACCCCTGCTCCACCCTCAACACGCCCCGCCTCCTCGCCT
Source organism: Favolaschia claudopus (assembly GCA_037176885.1). Lineage (NCBI taxonomy): Eukaryota > Fungi > Basidiomycota > Agaricomycetes > Agaricales > Mycenaceae > Favolaschia > Favolaschia claudopus. The sequence goes on from JAWWNJ010000007.1 coordinate 2,323,349, forward strand.
TCGGGAGGTGCGCGGCGAAGAACGCGACGTAGTCCGGCACGAGCGACGGCGGGGAGGATTCGGGGATGACGGTGATGTGCGCGTCTTGTAAAGCGGGGAACGCCTCTCCACCCCCGAGCAAGGCATCGATCTTGCTGATGACCACAGGATCCGCGCCGGAAGACGACGCGACGACGGCGGCGGGGAGGTGCAGGACGATGGCGAGGGATGTGAGGCGGGGGTTGGATGCGCGGAGGCGGTCGAGGACCCAGGGGAGGTACGGCGGGAGGGTGTGTTGTTCCATGACGATGTGGAGCTGGATGGTGCGCAGGCAAGTCAAGCGGGAGTAGTCGAAGCGCGATTTGTCGAAGTGGTCGATGTGGACTGCGCGGAGTAGCAATTTAGCTGTAGAAAATAACGAAGAAAGGCGACGCACGCTCATGCCATTGAATATCAAGACGCTCGAGGGTGGACTGAACGGCGCTGAGGACGAGGGCGAGGTTGGCGGAGGAGTTGATGCTGTGGGGGATGGGGTTCACGGCGAGGCGGCGGACGTTGGAGAAGTAGTGAGGGTTCTGCAGCATGAACTCGAGAATCTTCCCGACTTTGCTGTCGAGGGAGAGGTTGAGGAATTCAGGGGACGAGCCGGCTCGCGGGAGCATGACGTCGGGGGCGTTGGAGTCGAGGCCGACGTGGAACATGGAGAGATTAGGCACGGTGAGGGAGGCGCGGAGGAAGGGCGCGGGGACGTTGGTGACGGTGAGAAGGTGCAGGCGTTCGAGGGCGCCGGAGGAGACGATCCGCAGAAGAGCGGAGGCCAGGGAGGGCGCCATGTCGAGCCAGTCGCCCCAACAGCCGAACAACGCGATCTTGGTGACGCGGGTGAGAAGACCGAGTAGGGCGGGCAGGAGACTGCCTGTGCGCATCCAGATGGACGAATTGGGGAGGCGATAGATCGTGACGCTCTGGACATACGACGCGAGATGCGGGTAGCAAAGAAAGAGCTGGTAGAGGCCGTCTGGGGTATCGCTGGACATCATGAAACACAAGTCGCGGAAGAGGCGTTTGCGGCAGGAATGGACGAATGCCCAGCAGACGACGGAACACGTCTGCAGCGTCGCCTTGTCGTCCATGTTGTCGACGATCAAATCCAGAATCTCTTGAGGAACGCGAGGGACGTAGCGGTAAGGCGCGGCGCTGCAGAATATTTAGAATAGACCACAGACAACAGCAAACAACGACGTACACGACGGCGGCGCTCTTGAGGAGGGCAGTGACCAGCTCATCGTTGCGCTGGATCGGCGGCGGGAATCGACTGGGGCCAGATAGCCACGCTTCTCCACCAGAGCCTGCGTCGGCCATTGTTTCGGTTCCCTCCAGCATCGCGCTCACAGCCAGTCGACGTCGTCTGCTTTAAAGGACGATGTTTGCGTCTATTTACACTAATGATCTTCTTCCTCCAATTTCATTTGCTTTCCCATTTTTCTCATCCGTTTCAAATTCATCGGTCCGATGTCCTCTGTTTTCAAATTTGCTTCCGCCGAGACAAAAGATTTGCGGGGGAACAATTGCAAATTCTGGCCTCTTGACAGCATTGACCTCATGCTAACGTCTCATTTTTCAAATACATCTGGCGCCACTAGTCCTCACTAGTCCCCGTAGTTCGGAATGTGGCAAGGAGGAAAGGCGTTCTCTTGGGCACGGACTTCATTATGAACCGACACCTGTTCAACGCGTTTACTTTCACGCATCCTGAATGAAGTTCACATCCAGATTCCATTCGACTCCTCGACCTCGGGCAACATGAGCCCGTACATTTTCCGCGCTACACAGATCTCGCCGCATTTTCGGAGTGAACGCCGCTGTGGAAGATGAGTCAGACCTGGCTGCGATAATGGCGGATGGTAGTATAATTACGCACCATGATGCGAATGAGAGCAAGCCTCTCCTCCCGGCAGGCAAAAGCAGCTTGTGAGAAGTAGAATGAGAAGTAAAACCCTGATTCTCCACAAGCATCCGCGAACCGGATCCCCAGCCTCAGTCTCGTGACAGTGCTGCGAAAATGGAAAAAAAAATCCAGGTCTAATTGATCATCGAAGAGCGCGACGACGCAAGGCTCGCAACACCGCTGCGGCGGCCAAGTTTTGCACCACGGTCGGGGAGGCAGTTGTGGCTCGAGGGAAGCGCGCCCCACGCCCCACCGCTGTTAACGCGGGAGACGGGAAAGTGTGGTAAGCCCTTCGATGACTGAAAGAGACATTAGTGAGCGGGCGTATGAGTAACTGCACGATGCATACCCTGCGTTAGCGACCATGGGAATCGTGGCGTTCGCACCTGAATGTCTAAGACAATCAAAGATTTAGTGTAGACTTGTTAATGAAAAAGAATGGCCTACGGTGTTTTAGCCGCATCCAATTTCGACTGCTTGTATTCCTCAAAGGCCGGGGTCCAGAATGGTTGGCGTGTCGTAAATTTGCGGTTCACGTACCAGCGCGCGTCCTCCGTCTCCAATTCGCCAAGTATTTTCTCCTCTTCAGGCAAAAGCTCCCCCGGGGCTGGCCACTTGCGCGGTTCATACTGCACCCTCCACGAGATCAAGTAACCGATGAAAATCGCATGTTTCCTCATGCCTCTTTGGTGCAGGACGGGCGGGTGAATCAAAAAGTGTATGAGACCCTCTAGAAACGTATGGAATTCGGGGACAAGTATGCCTGCGTTCGACGCAGGGAGAGGCGGCACCATCGAGCGAAGACGACGCCCGTAATCGCGCACGTCGATGGCATAGTAAGACTGAGGGAGCAGGAGGACGGGCGAGGGCATTGGCTCCATGATATACGTGCTTTCAACCATGTCTTCGGGAGGGAGATCTTTGTGGGCCAGACGTATAGCCTTAGGCCAAGGCACTGTGCCTCCACGGCCAGGCTCCCACATTTCCATCGTCGCAAGATCGCCGGGGTTGTGCGCCGAGCGGACCCAGCATTCGTTCTGCAGCACACTCGCAGCAGATTCGAGGAGGTCGTCTGGGACGAGAATTTGCTGGTCGAAAAGATGGGTGGCGACGCGGTGGACGAAGCATAGAGCGTCTTCGCCCCAAAGGGCACATGGAATACCAGCGGCGGTTAGTTGGCGGAGCGCGCCGAGTCTCTTGTGCTGCTCCTCCGGCGGCGGCGGAACATACTCATAAAACTCTTCGTTATAGAACGCGCCGTCGTCGTCAGTTGGCATTGTGACTAGAGTCAATTCTGAGTTTTCTCGGTTCAAACAGTCAACAGTCAACGACTCACGATGTTTCCGGAGTGCAGCGTGCTGCTCACAGGTCTGAGCTGACTGGGTGGAAGCAAGAGTCGATGGGTGTACACAAGGTGTACAAATCTGCTTTCAACGATACGGCACCCGGATATTTTCTATTGTATTGTCACCTGTATCGTTCCTGTGAGACCACTTATGAGACGACTCCCCGCCGTGCAGCTTGTTTTGCGTCTTCTTGAACGCATGGCGTGAGATTCGAGCAGAGAATGGTTTGCAGTGAACAGCGAAAGAGAATTCGGGGTAGCCGGGCCGAGAGCCGACATCAACAAACACGATCATGTGACGATCATCCTTCACTTCCTCCTTTCGCACCTTCTCCATCTTCGCTTTCGGAGGGCGCTTGGAGTTTTAGACTTGCCTCTGAGATCTTAATGCATCTTACTCTCTTTTTTCGGCGCACAACCTGAAACCTTGGGAGCTGCAACTCCCACGAGTCCGCAGACGTTCCGTCACGTTCGCAGCGAAAAACACGACACGCAGGAACTTTGATATGCGCCATTGAATGTCGCCGATTTAATCCGAAGAACAATATCATGGCTTCAGTTCTTGGAACTTTCCGCTCCAAGTTGGAATAACGGTAGACCTACGGCAGCAACGATTGGAATGCCAATGGTACGAAGAAGCAGCAAGAGGAATAGGTACGCAAGCTTTTCTACATTGTCCCGCGTGCGGGCGACCTTTTACATCGTTAGCCCAGTAGGGAATATAACTGGCAGTTCGCCGATCTCCACTGACCTTTCCCATGGTATTTCAACGTATGTTTTCTTTGAGACTCTATTTCCATGGTGTTTCTGGATTCAGATTGACGAACGAGATGAAAACCCTTAGGCTTAGCTAGTATAGCTAGGATACTCTGGTCTCGTCTTCTCCGTTCTGAAGGATCGAGCTCGAGATGCTCGATGAAACGCGAATTTGTCGCTTTCCTCGTTGTTTGTGGGAGGTCTGTTGATATCTGAAAAGGTACAGCGCTGGTTCATTCAAGACTTTCAACTGTTGTTTCGCGGATTTAAAATCATGATGAAATAAGAAACGCTATATCTTGCGAGGTACGAGCAAACTGATATAGCGTCTGTCTTGGAGAGACTAAAGAAACGCGTTGAAAGGTCGTCCATGTAATCCGATATTCGACAGAAAATTGGCGGGATAACCCATCATCCCTTGCGCTGGAGATTGCTTCGAATTGTGTGCTTACTACTGAGGCAGTTGAGCAACATCTGCTCTGCCAATCTTTTGTTGATCAAGTCGGTAGGAGGAGGAGGAGGATAAATTATACTGGCACGGTCCCACAATTGGAACAGCCAGTTTACTAAGGACATGGTGACTAATAACTGATACTAGCTAAAAATCCCTTCGTTAGCCCTTAGAGCACAATACACTACCAAGGGGGGGCGGAGATTTGTAGACGGGCGTAGAGTCCTCTGCCGTGTCTCGTGGACGCGGCCAACATGAACAGCTGAAAACCCTCGGAGCTTCGAGGTAAAAAATCCCCGCACTGTCGAGGGCGACTACGCCGTCTTCAAATCTGCAGTCCCCGTGGGCGCACATGCATAAGTCATAATTAAATCAGTTGGATTGGAGTGGAGTGGTGGGACAAGTAGAAATCCCGTCTGATTCTCAGCATTGGCGTCGAATAAAAGACCTCCAGTACGTCGTAGCAGTATTTGGCGAGGAGAGCGGTGACCTCTCGGCGCGGGAGTAAATCACGGAAGAAAAGGCCGGCATCGGTGTAAGCCTGTGTAAGCACCGAGTAGAGTACGGTGGGAACATTCAACGAACAAGTTAATCTGACGAGGAATTATCTCGTAGGGGATGCCGACGAGGGTAATACAGCGCAAAGCGGGAGTTTCCGCTGTTGGAATGCGCTGCAATTAGACCCAGGTTTTGGCCCCACGTAGCGCCAGATGGTGTGTGTCTCAAAGAAGTCTACTTCTGCCCAAATCGTCCAAAACCGGATTATCACTGAATTCATCAATGTGGCAGTGTGATTTAATCCCGGCGGTACCTGTCAAGTGTCAATGATTCGCGTCACGGGACCAAAAGCCAGTGTCGGCGCACTGCGTCTTCCTCCTCCTCCTCCGCGTCCTCGCCGCCGCCCCCATCGCCGCCCACATCCAGCTAACTGTATCTTAAAATGAGCGTCAATGTACAGGCTCAAGTCGCCCATGCTATCGAGCAGATCCAAAATCGTCCACCGGTACCCGATATCGACTTTACCCAACATGTTCTCGAAGACGGGACAACTATAAGCACCCAGGAGCGCGTCGTAAAAGCCGTGAGTATGCTTTGTTACTCTCTGTGGTCTTTGGGTGCTTGCGATAGCACGTTGCCGTTCGCCCTATTTTTTTTTGCCAGAGTCAGGGACTCCTTCCCAGTTTCGAGCTCAAGGATCGTGTGTAACCATCCGCAAGCTTTCCTTTTACACGGAGGCGCTTCCCGAAAACAGCTAGGGAGTTGGCGGGACTATGCGCTGGCAACGTGGGCGCCAAGCGTCACGCTGTGTGTCATCCGCGAACACCGCGCACTATGTCAAAGCGTATAGGATTGACCTGATAGATCGTATTGATCTCTGGGTGCTGCGATAACAAGTTGTCGTTCGCCCTGTTTTTTTTCTGCCGGAGTTGGGGACTCCTTCTCGAGTTTTAGGGCTCTATATTGTGTTTAACCATTCACAAGCCTTCCTTTTGCACGGCGGCCCTCCCCGAAAACAGCTAGGGAGCTGGCGGGACGCGGGACTATGTGCTGGCAATGTGGGCGCCAAGCGTGCTGTGTGCGTCATCCGCGAACAGCGTGCTGTGTATCAAAGCGCATAGGATTCACCTCGGGTCTTGATAGATCGTGTTGCTCATATCGCTTCTTAGGTACAAGCGCCCTCTGCTGGCATCCCCACCCCTGCCCAATTCTTCTCATCAGCCGACCAGTCCAAGCCTGACATCGCCTTCCTCAAAAACCACTTTTATCGTGAAGGGAGGCTCAGCGAGGAGCAGGCGCTATGGATCTTGTCGACTGCTACGGAAATTTTGCGACGAGAATCTAACGTTCTCAGCGTCGATGCCCCGATCACTGGTATGTCGAATCATTTCACCATGAGAGTAACACCAAGTAACAACATTTCATCAGTCTGTGGCGATATCCATGGCCAATACGTACGTGCTCCACTGCCTAGCGTTCGAGTGCATCCAACTCTTTCGCTAGTACGACTTGATGAAGCTATTCGAAGTTGGTGGAAGCCCAGCAGATACACGGTATCTCTTCCTTGGTGACTACGTCGACCGAGGCTATTTCAGCATCGAAGTGAGGCTTTGTTTTCTGGGTATGATGCAGGCTGACCCTTGTCTCATCATCCTTAGTGCGTCCTGTACCTCTGGTCTCTGAAGATCTGGTACCCCGACACCTTATTCCTATTGCGAGGGAGCCACGAATGTCGGCATTTGACCGACTACTTCACGTTTAAGCTTGAGTGTATGGGCTTCTTTATCTCAAGTTGGCTTGCGGCTGAAAATGTGATCAGGCAAGCACAAGTACTCGGAACGCATATATGATGCGTGCATGGAGTCCTTCTGCGCCCTTCCCCTCGCCGCCGTCATGAACAAGCAGTTTTTGTGTATACATGGCGGTCTATCCCCCGAACTCAATACGCTCGATGACATTCGCGCCGTGAGCCTTTCGGTGTCGGCAGCGTGCCATTTGCTCACAGGCAGCATTTGTTTAGATCGATCGTTTCCGCGAACCACCGACGCAGGGCCTTATGTGTGATATACTATGGGCTGACCCCGTGGAGGATTTCGGGACGGAAAAGACAAACGATAGCTTCCTGCACAACCATGTCCGTGGTTTCTCATATTTCTTCACGTGAGTTTTCTTCGCTTCTATCTCTAGGATCCGCAACCTAAACCGTACAAGATATCAAGCAGCATGTAATTTCCTTGAGCGGAACAATTTGCTCTCTATCATCCGGGCGCATGAAGCACAAGACGCAGGGTCAGAATTTCTCCCTCCACATGGGTACGCGACGGTGTACTGATACACGACGCAAAGTTACCGGATGTACCCCAAAACCAAGTCGACCGGCTTTCCGTCTGTGATGACGATCTTCTCCGCACCGAATTACCTCGATATGTACAACAACAAAGCCGCGGTTCTCAAGTATGAGAGCAATGTCATGAACATCAGGCAATTCAATTGCACGCCACATCCGTATTGGTTGCCCAATTTCATGGATGTGTTTACGTGGAGTTTGCCGTTTGTTGGGGAGAAGAGTGCGTATTTGGCGTTGCTACTTGTTGGTTCCTTATCGCTGATTTATTTATGTGACTGGCAGTTACGGATATGCTTGTGGCGGTTTTGAATACCTGCACTAAGGAAGAGTTGGAGGATGACGAGGATGTGACGATGATACCTTCTCCCCCATCGCCGACGTCGCCTACGGAATCGGCGGAGCGTAGGAAGGTTATCGAGAATAAGACCATGGCTGTTGGGCGTATGGCTCGAGTTTTCGCTTTGCTCCGGTGCGGTTTTCTTCTTCTTTCTTAGCTGGCTGAAGTAGTTGTTGACATTACGGACTCTCAGGGAAGAATCGGAGAATGTTTCAGAACTCAAGAACGTATCTGGGTCCAATAAGCTTCCTTATGGTGCTCTGGCGTCTGGTTCGGAGGGCATCAAGGCGGCGATTACTGGGTTTGAGGATGCGTATGTCTACTAGGTCATTGAGGGTTTGAATGTTTTACTGAATACGATCTTCTCCCTCAGACGCAAATCCGATATCGAAAACGAACGGCTTCCTCCGGAACTCGTCGACGCATCGTCGGAGGAGGGAAAGGCGCTTCTCTCCTCTGCCTCATCCTCTTCCATCCCCTCCACCCCTGCGGAAACCGACTCCGGCGCATCTATGCCTGTCAACGCCGCTACCCTCGAGGCCGCGCTCGCGCAGCAGAACGGGAGATCACCGGCGCTGCAACTCAACACCAACACCAGTGCTACTGGTGGTGGGTCCCCGGTGACGGGAAGCGCGAGCCCTGCGTCGCCGACGTCGCCCGGGGGAGGGGCGTTCAGGCGCGGGCATGCTAGGCAGGCGAGCTTGGGGACTACGATGACGAGTCCGAGTACGAGGAGGAGGAGTTTGGAGAGCACGATGAGTTTGATACAGGGTGTTTGGGATGGGGCGGCGCCGGGGAGTATTGCGGAGGAGGAGACGAGTGCGGTGGAGGATGTCGAGGGGTTGGTAGGGAGGATTGCGGGGAGTACGGTCAACAGTGCAAGTCGCCCGCTGGCTGAGCCGGCCCAGTCCTCGCCTCCTCTGGCGCAACATCTGCCTTTGGCCGGCATCTTGTGGTCCCCACATCAAGCGACCGAACTGTCATCTTCCGCTGCGTTTGTGAGAAAGCCGGGACCAGACTCCGAAGCGTTTTGTATTTATTCGCCTCATGAACGGAAAATACCGAAGTAAGTTTCTTACGGTTTGTTCCCTGTTCTGGTGTGTCTCAGTTAACAATGCCACCGTTCAGGACCAGAGAAACCCCTTTCACCCCAAACGATCTGCTTTCGCTGGAATCCAACTTGGTTGAAGGATGCACCATCTCACTCTATGAACCTAGCGATTCTGCTACATGGCTAGAGAGCAACTGGGACAATTCATCCTGTGTCGCAGTTCGCAACAAGTACGGCGATCCCATCCCGTGTATGCTTTCCGCAGAGGAGTCTGCTTTCGCGATATTCGCTCCGAGTTCAAACGAAGAGGTCGCTTACATGGCCCTTTCCCTTGCAAATGTGTCTGGCTTTTCAGTTATAGTGCATCCGGTACACCATAACCCTGCTTTGACTTTATTGTGCGTGTGAGCTTTTCGTGGATATATTTATCCTAACAATTTGTTCAGAGGGCCCGACCTGCCCACTGATAGTAATCATATTCGTCTCGGAGGATACACTGAAAATAATCTCATGAATAACAACCGCAGTCATTCTCAGGAAGCAGAAGACGAATTCTCAGCCTTTGAACAAACCGCGGATGGGAATGAAGACGGCGAAGGAAATGACGATGCTTTAGCTCAAACCGGCTTCAGCATTGACTCCACGGAACCGCCGGAAGCGCATGGTGCGGCAAAGTTTGAGGGTGGTGCAGATGGAGGGGGTGGCGGAGATGGCGGAGGACCAACAATGACTGGCGATGAATGGGAAAGCCCTCTACACAGAACGCGTGTCAAACTTGACCTGAGAATCAGTGATGCTCGGGCTTTCGCGGTAACTGTAGGCTGTTCTTTCAAGGTGAGGAGAAAATCTTTCATAATTAAAATGTGTCTCAATGTGTTATACTGCGGTTGCAGTTTAAAATCAATCGCAACACCGACATACCCATTAACCTCGCAGATCTCACACAGCCGTTATCTCAGCCTGAGGTCATTTCTTTGGTTGACCTCGCTCTTGAAACGCGGCCTCGCGAAGTTCACATGGACCGCTCCTACGCAAATTTTGGCTTCATTTCGCACCGGCAGGAATCTATCAGCCAGAGGAAATTGTATTTGGTTCCGCAGCTTCAGCTCTCCCTTGTCTAATTGGTATCTTCAGCTTGCACAGAGGGTTCGAACATCCGGAAAAGATTTATAAATACGGAAAACAACAAGAAGATCAACGAGGAGTCAAGGCTAATCTTGGATTTTCGCAAGGCTCTCCTTTGCTCACGACGGCGCTGTCGTATAACCGCAACAATAATACTACATTGGAAGCTGTGGACAATAAAGTGAGCACGTCGATGCTGTTTCTTGCGCCTAAATGCGATGCCGAAACGTCTGGAGGTATTACCTAGATGCCACCTGGTTTACGAAATAGGAGATGAATGGGACGAGAACAGCAAGTCGTACTCATCCTACAACATTGCCTATCAGCTACAACGACCAGAATTTGAGACTGTGCATCGCGAACCTGTCGAAGTGAGAGTTGGCATGGGTATCAATCTTCATCCGCCTGTCAGTAAACACCTCCGTTTACATTCCTCCGAATTTCAATCGTATTGGGTTCCAGGGTTCAGTACAGCCCCTCCCCAAGATCTCCTTTGTCGTTCGGAAGCAAGTTCTGATATGGGTAGCGGATCCCACCTCAAAAGCGAAAATTCGGGGAATCTTGGTCTTGATGACGGTCAGCATTACATAATTTTTGATGCTCAGTCACTCCCTTACGAGTAGATGCCAATTCAACACTAGAATTATCATGATAATATCGAATCCCCAAATGCCGTCTACATATCCGAAAAGCAACAAGTCAATCTAGGTGCTAGCGCTGGCCAGTGCCGATGTGAGCCAATCAGCCAACGATTTGCAGCGATTCCCTAAGCCTCCTTTCAGCCAAAGACCAACAAGGCAGTTCGGGAATAATTTCTCTTTCCCTGGCCGAAGTGGAAAAATCAGGTCGTCCCGGGACAAGTCGACTTCGTGCAGTGGTCCCAAAATTCAATCGCCGACGCAATGAGACCGTTCCATCAGAGATTCCACCCCATGAATATCTAGCTCGGGGTTGGGATGCCAACAATGAAGAATGGAGAAGTGTTTTGTGGCCTGTACTCGACAAGGACTTTCGAGCAACAGATGTTGAAGGTACATTGCCGGTTTGGAATCTCCAATGTCCACGGAGAGCTGTGCAACCGGGTTCATGGAACCAAACGACAAACCGCAGCGCTCCTTGAGAGCTACCAAGGTCACTGTCTTGCGACCAGCGCGCATCAGGTTGCCATCAGCAGTACTTGATCTGACGCTGCGGATGGGAGATCATCCGGCCAGACCCGCGCGGATCCGGGATCCGCAAATTCCCTGATCAGTGAAAGCAAGAGTCGATGGGTGCACAAATCTGCTTTCAAAGATGCGGCACTCGAATGTTTTCCATTGTCCCGTCCATTGGGACCATGTATACAAGAAAAAGAGAGCAACCATCGTGACTGTGACATGCGCGCTTGGACCATGACATCGCACCGAATCGAGTATTGTGCACAGACGTCTTCTGTATGTCCTCCAATTAAGTAAGTGCATATTGTACACTTTTAAAACCATCCTACATACATACTATACATATTGGCACTACTAGCGCTTGGTACTTACTAAACCAATAAGAGTCCCAGTTATCGTCGTGAGTTCGTTCGTGGAATGCAGCACTTGAATCGATCAAGGCGTTATAGACGCATAATGTATCCCCCCTCATTCTGTCCGCGTTCCTTACCTCAAATCGCCTCGGATTACCTCCCCAATCCCACCTCGCCGGCCTGGCATCAACGCGAGAGATTCATCCTCCGTAACATATCCCCCCAACTACCATCCCCCTCCCCCGTCTCCCTCGGCGGCCCGGACAGATCAAACGACCCAGGCATCGCCAGCTCCTCCTCCTCGTCTGCCCTCACCTTTGCCTTTGCCTTCTTCACGACCTCCTCCTGCCCCGTTGCATCCGACTCCGGCTCGTCAACAAACTGTCCCTCTTCCCCCTCCTCCGCCGCAGGCGTCACCTGTACATTAACATTCTCCCCTGGATGCGGCGACGGCAACGGCGATGGTGTCGCTGCTCCACTCGGACTAACCCCATCCTCGTCCTCATCATCACTGATCCCAGCCCACCCCCCGCTCCCCGCCGAGGACGCCATCGACGAGGCCTTCCTCAGCCTTCCCAGCATGCGCACCCCCGCGATGGCAGTCTTCCATCGGGCGCGAGGGTCAAAGTTCTCGCGTAGACCGACCAAGTCGTGTTCGGTTGAGGGTTCGTGGGTTGTTAGCCACTGAGCAGAGCATACGTAAGTGTGCGGGTCGTAAGAGGAAAATAAGGAAGGCTGACAGGATCGTTGAGCGCAGCCCCCGCCGTGGGCCGCTCGTTCGGGTCGAGACTCAGTAGACGTCGGATAAAGGCTTTCGCTGTTGGTGGTGGGTGAGCACGGCGTAGGCAGACCCAGGCATGGAAAAATAAAAACCTTCTTCAGACACATTCTTCCAATACTTTGTATGGAACTCAATCTTCGCCTCCATCGTTTCCCGAATCAGTGTCGCGGTGTCTTCGCCGCGGAAGGGAGAGTAGCCGCATAGGAGGACGTAGGTGATGATCCTGTGGTATTCCAGGGAATAAGTAAAGAGTTCAGGCAGCGAGAACTGAAGCAGCGGAGAAATAAGAGAGATAAATAAGACGTACCCCGTACACCACACGTCCACCGCCTTGCCGTGTCCTTGCTTCCCGAGCACCTCCGGCGCGACGTATCCAGGACTTCCGGCAAGAGAGGTCAGTTGTTCGTCTGGGGCGTGTAGGTGTTTCGCACTATAGAGATAATGACGATTAGGCCCGCGGCGTACGAAAGACGGCGGGAGGATGACGAGACGTACATCCCGAAGTCCGCAATAACAATGTCGCTCTTGGGGTCTTTCGTGCGATATAGGATGTTCTCAGGTCTACCGGCACACGATCAGCAAGGGATGTAGAGACCTAGATGGTGACGGACTTGAGATCCCGGTGAACGATGTCGTGGTCGTGCAGGTATTTCACACCTGATAGTATAGATCTGCAAATACCAATCTGATCTCCAGCACCAGTCGGTAGATAATGGCAAGACAAACCTTACAATCTCGACGGCGTCCTTCTCCGTGAATTTACCCTTTTCCTGTATCCGGTAAAACAGTTCACCTCCGACCGCCAGCTCGAATGAAAGATAATACTTGGTCCGTGATTCGAACCATTCGTAAAATTTGACCTGGTAAAGAAACCCGATTCAGCATGATCATGCAATTCGCGGACGACCAGCAACGCACGATGTTAGGATGATCCAGCCCCTTGAGCACCTCCATCTCCGCGAAAACGCTCGCCTCATTGCCCTTAACCTTCTTCTTCGGGATCAATTTCAGCGCAACGTCCTTCTTGATCCCGCTTGCAGCACCAGGACTTGGTGAAGGCGATCGCGAGCGCGACTTTTTCGAGAAATTGGAGCTGTTCCGTGCAAGTCTTGATGCATCGTCGGGCACGGCGAGCGCTGCGCCGTGTTCTGCTAGGGATGCTTGTTCGATGGGGACGTTCCATGTCGCGTGCTAGTAACATAGATAGATACTCTTCAGGTCTATCGCTGCGATAAATTTGGATTTTGACGCCGTACCACGACTTTGCCGAAGGTTCCGTTGCCCAAGACTTCATGCACTTCATAGTTTTTCTTCTTGTGCGAGCTTGGCGGCTGAGGTAGAAGAGCATCTTTGATTGAGAGGTGCATTGCTATTTCTCCTCAACAAGACGAAATTAGAGAAATTGGCTAGCGGGGGGACGGCGAGGGGAGATAGAGAAGGAGGAGGGGAGGTCGGGAGGCGAGTAGGACGCAGGGTAGGACGAAAAAATCGGAGGCGATGGCGGGGTAGTTAGAAGACCGTGATAAATACGGGCAGCAGCCTCCGAAAGACACAACGTGAAACAAAACATGTCATGATGATGACGATTTTTCAATTTTTCAAGTACTCGTTGTACTGCATGAGGCTAGGGTTGGTTATCGTGTAGCTGGACGGGAATCAGTAAGGTGTGTAAAGTGGTTTGCAGTATTTCGGGGATTTTAGGTAGTAAAATGGTAGATTGTGATTAGTGTGGGTCATCCTGAGCGATTTGTGTCTCGCAAAGGGTGAGTGGGGAGGGGGCCAAGTGTGGTCGGTTTCAGAGGGTTGTTCGGAATAAGATGTATTAGAAATAGAAAAGGAACAGAAAATAATGAAGGTGGCACCGATCCAAGAAGTGGCCTCTAGCGTCAATGAAGTTCGCCAAGGCTTTGAGAGCGATAGGGTGGGAGAGCAGGGGGGACAAGGTGTAATGCTTGCTTGGGGGCGGCATGCATCGGCTGACGAAAAGGTCCCCAGGCCGGCCATCCAAGGAGAATGTGCACGCGATTCGGAGGCGGCGCCGCAGGCAGCGCAAGCGGGGGACGACGTAAAATGGGACTTGAGGCGGTATTCGTGAAGGGGGATGAATCCGTGAAGAGTTGGAAGATAGCAGATGAGAGGGAGCGGGAGAGCGAGGACGAAGAGTAGGCAGGAGAAGCCTTTGTTGACATGGAGGGCTGCGGATTTCCGGCGCGCTGCCCATTGACGCAGAATAGATGGAAGTTATGGAGACAAAGGTGGGGTAAGAAGACGCGTTCAGGAGCGCGTCGCGCTCGATACGAAGCTGTGCTGGTAGAAAGCCGCTTCCTTCTCGAGTGCTGGTAGCGCCGCGGTGAGCTACCGGTGATACAGCGAGCAGTAGACTGGTTTTTTGAGGAAGAGGAGAACGAAAGAAGAGATGCAGTACTCGGCGGCAGGGAAGGTAAGTTGGCAACTTGGAGGCCCCATGAAGCCTGGGTGACGGCTGAGGACGCATTGAGTGTTCTGGCGGCAGAGGCGGCTCGGGACTTGAAGCCTGGTGCTTGATGTCCGTCAAAAGCAAGGCTCAAGAGAGCAGTGGGATTATGCTCTGGAGGGTCGATAGTTTCCGTACGTTTGACTTTGCACGTATCTGGTATGGATCCCGTATCCCGTACGTAGTAGCATCGGGTTAAGGATTTTGGGGCGGATTTCGTCCGCCAAGTGGATCGGACCACCCAGCACGAGAGCCTACGAGTATCCACGAACCCTCCAAGTCACAGCCTGAGGCAGTCGGCCCAGACGAGCTTGCTTCAAGTTGTGCGAAAGACGATAATTTGTAGCGACAAGTAGAGAGCAATAGCAGCCTGTATAATCTATGAGAGAAGTGTCGACGTCGAGTGATGAGTGCATGAGGAGAAGGGGTTGTTGATCGGCTGTCGGCCTGACTCACCCAAATTCTCACTGCCAGCCATTCTCTCTTCGAACTTCGCGCCAAGGGGCGACCTGTCAAGCGCCATCAGAAATCGAGCCCTTGCAGTATGATCATGTTTGTCTGAAGCTTTGATGTGTGCTGTCAAGTCACGTGACTTGCTTCCCGTGTGCTATTGGGTGAAGAATGGAGGGGGATTTTCTTCAAGGTTAAAGACAAGGACAAGGACTTCGGCCCGCATCGCCGGCCTCCATCACCGATCACGACGCGTATCACGCGCCTTGTTCCTGCTTTGACCTCGCCGCAGCTTAAAGACGCGTCGCGATGAGACGCGTCTCTTGTCCTCCTTCCTTCCCTCATCGACTCACAGCAGGCTCGCAGGTAGCCATCGTCCTCCTTCCTTCCCTCATCGACTCACAGCAGGCTCGCAGCGGCAGCCAGCTTTTTATTTCAGATGCTTCGCATCCATCGCAAGAGGACCCATTGCTGAGCCACTCCGCGCACTCAGTGGCTTGCAATGCCATCACCATTCGTTCGAGTAACTACAGCTGGACGACAGCGATCCAAGACCTTTGCTTGTAGTATTCCGCCAACGCCGCCGTTTCCGTCACCGCTACTACTGCAGACAGTGAACAACGGCCGCTCGCATTTCACCCGAACATCGACATCATTAGCTCGTCGTCAGCGTTCAAAGCGCTTTGCACGTAGGGAAGGGACAAGCTTTCGACGGCCTCTCGTGCCGGACTCCGGAAGTCAATCACCACCGCCCCGACTCTCTACATCGCACACATCTACACTCCCATCTAATTTACCTGCGCCGAGCCCGCCGCTCCTCTCGAACGAGTCCGCCGCGTCTCTCCTCCTCGACTCCCTGCCCGCTCAAACACAACCGGGGCTTCGCATCACCCCACGCTCACCATTTACTCGGAATGGTGTTACATCGACGCATCGCCAGCGCTCGAAGCGCCTGGTATCCCGTGCAGAGCAAGGGCTCCCACCGCTCCTCATCCGTGAGTTTCACGCACATTCGCACTTGTCCCAACCGCTGCCGGCGTCCGCGCCTCCCCCTACCTCTGCACCTGCGCCGAGCCCGTTGCTCCTCTCAACTGAGTCTGCCGCGCATCGTTTTAGCGAAATCCCGCACTCCATCCTCTTCCCTGTGTTCCAAACTCCCGCTCCTCGACCAAACACCGATCCACGGGCTAATACAGTCCCGTCTTCTCTGACTGCGCGACTTCCGTCAGTGACGACTCCTCTGCGCCGTAGCGCTTGGGAATATTGCCTCCGTGAATACCCCGATCGCTCCTTCGTCAACTCCCTCCTCCATATCATCGACCATGGCTGCGACATTGGTTTCATTGGAGACCGCACCATCTATCAAACCTCTACCAACCTCCGCAGCGCGTTCGAACATCCCGATGCTGTATCAGACACTATCTCGACACAGCTGTCTGCCGGGCGTCTCGCAGGTCCTTATATCGAACCTCCATTCCCTCATTCGCGCATTTCCCCTCTCGGCGTCGCCGTTCGCAAGCAGTCTGGCAAGCTGCGCCAAATTCACCACCTCTCCTGGCCTCGTGGACATTCAGTCAACGACGGCATTCCTGACTCCGAGGCGAGCATCGCCTACGACATGCTCGCCAAATCCATCGACGACCTTCGCGCCTCAGGTCCTGGCTCCCTCATGATCAAGTTCGATCTTGAAGCTGCCTTCCGTCACATTCCTATCCGCCATGCCGACCTGCCTTTACTTGGCTACTCATGGAGAGGCTCAATCTACTATGAACTCTTTCTAATGTTTGGTCTCCGCTCCGCCCCGTACATATTTAATCTTTTTGCCGAAGCGCTGCATTGGATCTTGCAACGGCATATCCCCTCATGGCTTAGGCATTACTTGGACGACTTCCTGCTCATTTTTCGACCTTCCACCCCGCCGTGGATTGTTCACGCTGCATTAACGTGGCTGCGCGGCCTCGTCAGTTTTCTCGGCCTCAGTCTTCAGGACAAGAAGACTGAGGGACCCTCAACATGCCTCGAGATGCTCGGTATCGAGCTCGATTCCGTCGCAATGGAGGCCCGCCTCCCTCCAAACAAGATAGCATATCTTAACGACATTCTTCGTCTCTGGCGGACCAAGACTCACTGCACGCTTCGCGAGCTGCAGGAGTTTTCCGGCTATCTCATCTTCTGTTCGCAGGTCATTCCCCATTCACGCGCGTTCATCCAATCTCTGTTCGATTTCAGCTCATCATTCACGTCCCCGTACGCTCGTCGACGCCTCACACGCGCTACTCGCCGCGACATTCTTTGGTGGTCAGCTTTCGCGACCAGCTGGAATGGCATTCACATCCTATCTCCGACGCGTGCCAACGCACACATTTTTACCGACGCCAGTGGCTCCAAGGGTGCGGGCGGTGTATACCAAACTCGCTGGTTTTCCATCCGGATCCCAAGACGCTACGCCGCTCGAGATATCAAGTTCAAAGAACTTTTCGCCGTCGTTCACGCCTTACTTTGCTGGGGTCCCGATTTATCTGGCTCGCACGTCACCTTCCACATCGATAACACCAACGCGTTTCACGCCATCAACAATCTCTCCATTAAATCCGCGCCCATGATGCAACTTCTCCGACAATTCCTCTTCCTTTGTGCACGCTTCGACATTGCCTTCACCCCCGTATGGATCCCCAGTGAAGATAACCCTCTCGCGGACGCTGCATCCAGGTTCCAATACACACGGCTATTTGAGCTCGACCCGCTTCTCTCGCCGAAGCCCAGTTGTAAAGTTCTCAGCCTCGCTCTCCACGCCACTTCCGACCCATCCATTTCCCGCCCCGTTTCTTGACCATCGCATAATCACTGAAGTCTCATCCGACCCTTTACTTCAAATTTACTCGATGCAACATCGAACCTTCCGAAGGCATCTCCTCTTACATTCACCACACACCATCAACGCGCCGATATCTTACTTATCTTACTTACTCCTCCCCTCACTCAGACCCCATTTCCCCCATTTCTCGCTCACCGTCCGAAATTTCTTCGCCAACAACCGCATCTCAGCTTTCTACTCTACCTGACGCATATCGCCCTCGCATCTATTCCCATCCCAACGCGTTACCCATTCTTGTACCATTACCTCACGTCCGCCCCCGTTCCAACCTTCAACTCCCCTCGTCTCCCATCCCATCTCCTCGACAAATATCCGCCATTCCCGTCGTCATCGCCGCATCACTTCTCCTACTGTTCTCTTCCTCACTCCCGCCGCTCCGTCTATTCACCAATACCCGGTTCTGCCCGACCCGTCATCATCATTGTCCTTCCGTTGACGTCTCCACCATCGCCTTGCCGTCCATGCGAGTCCCATCGTCATTTTGCATCTCTCTCTTCACTCCTCTCACTCCCGGTGCTGCCCGCACCGACAACTCATCCTTTTCGCCGCTTCCATCGTCGACCTCGCGCTGTGCAAGTCGAATTGCACTCGGAACATTGGCCGCGCCGTATCTCCAACACTCCGCTTACCAACCTAACAACTCCTCTCTACTGGGCACACATTCACACACCGTCATTCCCGTTCCTCCGGCCCTCCACTCCTCCTTCCTTACTGGCCCGTTCTGCTGCCCATTCGGCACAGAGCCTCCCGAGGTCGCGCTTCGTCGGCTCCCAGCCAGCGCGCGGGCACTTTAGACCCAATCAACAGATTGCGCCCAGTCCTTGACGCGAATTTAATGGGTGAAGAATGGAGGGGGATTTTCTTCAAGGTTAAAGACAAGGACAAGGACTTCGGCCCGCATCGCCGGCCTCCATCACCGATCACGACGCGTATCACGCGCCTTGTTCCTGCTTTGACCTCGCCGCAGCTTAAAGACGCGTCGCGATGAGACGCGTCTCTTGTCCTCCTTCCTTCCCTCATCGACTCACAGCAGGCTCGCAGGTAGCCATCGTCCTCCTTCCTTCCCTCATCGACTCACAGCAGGCTCGCAGCGGCAGCCAGCTTTTTATTTCCCCTCCCACCGTCCCTTACATTATATTACACTTAGTTTAGCTACGCCCTCCATGTCCTTACGCTCCATGTCTTCTGTAGTTAGGCCCGTTCTGCTGCCCATTCGGCACAGAGCCTCCCGAGGTCGCGCTTCGTCGGCTCCCAGCCAGCGCGCGGGCACTTTAGACCCAATCAACAGATTGCGCCCAGTCCTTGACGCGAATTTAATTCCGCACATTATCGCGTCGCGTCGCGTTTCTGTATAATTCTTATTTTCACCTCCTTGCTGAGCATTCAGTATCAGGTCAAAGACCTCCGGATGTCCCTCCCCAGTTTTGGATAGATACTTGGGTTCAGCATGTTGAAGAGCAGGCTTTAGGTAAGTATCACAATTGAGGAGACAGATAAATTTCGAGATGAAAATGAAATGCCGGGAAGCGATGACATCCAGCATTGGGCATCTTACCCGGATGAAATCAAGACTCCTACTGGAAGTCCCCTAAAAGAAGCAGAAACGCGACGCGACGCGATAATCCTATCCTATACTTTAAAACACAACGGGCACAGCATTGCGCCCAGAAAGGGAAATTTACCCCGTGACTTTCTGTCAAAGCCTGGGAATCCCCGCGGCGACGCGCGCCGGCGAGTGCGCGAGCGGCAGTGCGGCGCCGTCGGCATTGAAAGCGTGAGTGCAAGTCAAAACATTTGAAGGGTCCTGACTCCTGAGTGGCGAAGGCACGGGTCCCACAGCTCGTACTTGAAAAGAGGGCCAGGCCATCAGTCGCGTGACTTTTGACAGAAAAGCAGGTGACTTCTCACACGCTTTCCCCGGCGCCGCGGGCACGGAATCCAGCAAAAAAAACACGCGGGGTTTGGGGCGGAGCCCCGACAAGCTGTGCCCCAGCCGTAGGGAGGGACGCGAGCGCAGCGAGTCGGCCCTGCCGAAGGCGGGGTGCTTAAGCTTGTGTGCGGAAATAGCACGCGGGAAGCAAGTCACGTGACTTGACAGCACACATCAAAGCTTCAGACAAACATGATCATACTGCAAGGGCTCGATTTCTGATGGCGCTTGACAGGTCGCCCCTTGCTTCGCGCTATGCATTCAGGGAGACGCAAAATAAGCTGCCCAACGGGCTGTTGTCTAATAAGCGGTCCCACAATGGGACGATTCGCATAGCAGGGACAACTTTAGAAAAAAGTATGCAAGTGCCGAAAACTTGAAGGAGATTTGTACCGCCGTCGACTCTTGTTTCTACCAACAGTCCTAGTCAACTCAGACCTGTGAGCAGCACGCTGGACTCTGCGAACATCGTGAGTCGTTTGCTGTTGACTGCTTGAGCCATGTAAACGCAGGCTTCGAGGTACAATGCCAACTGACGACGACTACGCATTCTGGGACGAGGAGTTCTACGAGTTCAGATCCCCGCCGCCGAAGGAACAGCACAAGAGACTCGGCGCGCTCCGCCAACTGGCCGCCGCTGGCATTCCATGCGCTCTCTGGGGTGAAGACGCTCTACGCTTCGTACACTCCGTCGCCACCGGTCTTTCGACCAGCAA
Organism: Favolaschia claudopus; assembly: GCA_037176885.1. NCBI lineage: Eukaryota > Fungi > Basidiomycota > Agaricomycetes > Agaricales > Mycenaceae > Favolaschia > Favolaschia claudopus. Next base: position 2,343,921 of record JAWWNJ010000007.1, read on the forward strand.
ATTCTCGTCCCAGACGACCTCCTCGACTCTGCTGCCAATGTCCTGCAGAAGGAATGCTGGGTGCGCTCGCCGCATAATCGCCATTCCCTTGAGAGGAGAGACAAGAAAACTGTGCCCTGGCCAAAGGCCATACGCTTGGCCCACAGAGATGTCCCTCCGGAACTCATGCTCGAAAGCGCGCACGTCGTGGACCCACTGCCCTCACACGTCCTCCTGCTCCCTCAGTCCTACTATGGAATCGACCTGCGCAATTACGGGCGTCGTCTTCGATCGATGGTTCCGCCTCTCCCTGCATCGAACGCAGGCATTCTTGTCCCCGAATTCCACACGTTTGTAGAGGGTCTGGTACACTTTTTGATTCACCCCCCCGTCCGGCACTCGGGAGGTTCGCTGACCCACACGATCTACATCGGCTACTTGGACTCGTGGAGGGTGAAATACGACCCGCGCAACCGGCCAGTTCCAGGAGAGCTCTTGCCTGAAGAGGAGAAGATACTTGGCGAGTTGGAGACGGAGGATGCGCGCTGGTACATGAATCGCAGATACATGACGCGCAAACCATTTCGGACCAAAGCTTTTGAGGAATACAAGCAATCGAAATTGGCTGCGGCAAAAAAGTCGTAAAAACTTAACTCTACGCCAATATCTAATGATTTTCTTAGAGGTGAATACATCAACACCATTAATCGCCCGAAGTCCATGGTTAGTAAGATAGAGTACGTATGCACCGTGCAATAACTACGGGCTCGCGCACTGATCCTCTTTTAAGTCATCGACGGTCTTGCCACACTTCCCCGTCTCCCGCGGTCCATCGCGCGCGCCATTGTCAATCTATGAACTCAAATGTCCTCGCGAGGCAAAATCTTGCCATGACTATGTTGCGAGCCCTGCGTCGCGGCCGCGCTCCCCGATAATTGCTTGTGCCTGCATCTTACCTCTCATCACGCACTGTTGGTTACTTGCTTCGCTGATTTCCTCACTGCTCGCCGTGAAGGGACGATTTTCCTTCCTACGTGCTCCATCTGCTCCAAGATCTGGTAGAAGGACAGCATCAATATCTTCATACTCTTCACGTTCAGATATACATTCAAAGAGCGAGCGAGTTTCATCTTTACTAAGCAGCATGGGAGGGAAAGATGCTTTGAAGGTTCAGGGCATTGAAGTATGGAAAACTGCTACTGCATGTCACTCGCAAAAAAAAGTAGTATAACTGAGATACGGAATACATTGTAACTTGTACTCATTCAGAAAAGAGACGAGATTTAAACGTGCATTTGGCTTCGGCGCGCAAATGGTGGACAAAGCCAGATGCGCGCGTACTAGAGCCCGGAGCCCACGTCAAGGGAGCACGAGGACGGAGGAAAACGAGTTCTCGCGCCCTTCTCCGGGAAAGAAAACGACGCACCTTGACATGGGACTTGGCTCTCGAGGTGCCATGAATTCCTGCGCTGTCCTTGAATTCCGGAACCTCCATGAGCTCAGACAGGCCACCTTCATGGGACGCGCTACCATTCTGAAGCCCAAGAGGTGTCCCAGCCTCAAGCCCTCAAGATCTCTGTATCCAAAGCCCCCGCCGGAGCTTTGGATCCAGAGAGGGTGAGTCCGATCTTCACTCCGAGAGCTCGAGCATCCGCAAGGTTCGACTCCGAACGAGGAAGGATCCGAGTGGCCAGCAAGGTTCGACTTCGCTCGCTGGAGGTCCCGAGTGGCGACGAGCTCTGGGAGTAAAGATGCGCACCGCGGGGTCTCGTGCAGAATCTCGAACGAGATCCCGCGGGCTTGAGGCTGTGACGCGCCTTGGGGTCAGATTGGTACCGAGTCTCGAGGTGTGTATCTTAGTGAGGGACCTTGGAGGGTCTGGAAGCCAAGTCAATGAGGGAATTCGGGGCACGTCGAGGGTGAAGTCGAGCGGTGAGGTCGTGAAGGTGGCAGAACGCTTTGGCAAAGTTGACCGAACGCTTTGTCTATAGCCGACGTCTATTGTTCTTCGCATTAAATCGGCGACATTTATTGACTCATATCAAAGTCCTTGCGCGTCGTCTTTCGCTGCGAACGTCCGCGAACTTGTGGGTCGCAAGTTGAACGCAACTCCCAAGGCTTCGAGTTGGCCCTTGGGCGGGAGAAGATGCGTAGCAAATGGGAAAAAAAAACATTGAGATTTTAGAGGCAAGTTGAGAACCCCAAGCGCCCTCCGAAAGCGACAATGAAGAAGGTGGGATGGAGGAGCCTCAGGAAGTGAAGAGGGAACGAACGTCACATGATCGTGTTGGTCCCGGCTCTCGGCCCGGCCCGCCCAAACTCAGGCTTGCAGCTTGCTCTGAGACTCAGAGCTCTACAATTCAAACTTCGGGCAACTCTTATGTTACTATGGTTGGAACCATAAATACCTTGGTAGTGTTTTCAGATACAATGAACACAACACAAAATGACAGCAGTGAAGACGACGACGGCACGTTCTACGATGAAGAATTCTACAGCAGTGAAGACGACGACGGCACGTTCTACGATGAAGAATTCTACGAGTTTGTCCCGGAATCGCCAAATGTACAGCACAAGAGACTCGGCGCGCTCCGTCAACTGACCGCCGCTGGCATTCCGTGTGCACTCTGGGGCGAAGACGCTCTACGCTATGTCCACCGCGTCGCCACCGCCCTTTTCGACCAGCAAATCCTTGTCCCGGATGACCTCCTCGACTCTGCTGCCAGTGTCCTGCTGAACGAATGCTGGGTCCGCTCGCCGCACAATCGCCTTGACCTTGCGATGGAAAGGAGGGAGCCTGGCCGTGGAGGCACTGTGGCTTGGCCTAAGGCAATACGCTTGGCCCACAGAGATGTCCCTCCGGAACTCATGACCGAAAGCACGCACGTCGTGGACCCACTACCCTCACACGTCCTCCTGCTCCCTCAGTCTTACTATGGAATCGACCTGCGCAACCACGGGCGTCGTCTTCGCTCGATGGTGCCGCCTCTCCCGCCGTCGAACGCAGGTATACTTGTCCCCGAATTCCACACGTTTGTAGAGGGTCTCGTACACTTTCTGCTTCATCCCCCAGCCCGGCACGTGGAAAGCCTGATCAAACACACGATCTACCTCGGGTACCTATGCTCATGGAGAGTGCAGTACGACCCGCGCAACCAACCAGTCCCAGGGGAGCTTTTGCCCGAAGAGCAGAAAATACTTGGAGAGTTGGAGACAGAGGACGCGCGTTGGTTCATGAGACACAGATTCATGACACGCGACCCATTCTGGGCTGATGCCATTGAGGAGCACAAGAAATGGAAATTAGATGTGGCAAAAAAACCGTAAAGATCTTTTTCGGCAAGTTTATAACTCTACACCTCATGTTTAATTTTTTCCCAGAGGTGCGAACATGAACACCATTGATCGCCCAAAGTTCATGATGAATAAAATAGAGTACGTATGCACTGCAATAATCATTGTCTCGCGCACTGATATTCTTCCAGCCATCGACGGTCTTACCACACTTCCCCATCTACAAATTTCAATGTCTCCACGACGAAAAGTTTTTCTATGACTATATTGCGAGCCTTGCATCGCGGTCGCGCTCCCCGATAATACATTGAGCCTGGATCTCCATTCTCCTCACGCTTTGTTGCTCACTTCCGTTGCTTTACTCCCTGTTCAGCCGCCCTTCCGTTCAGCGAGTACGAACGTGCCGCTCTGAGCCTTTAAGCTACAATCCTAGTGTTATGTTAAAAAATGGGCGATCTCTGGACTTACTCAAAGTTGCTTCCATCGGGCTTCCTACATTATCAGAATTTGCAGGACGGTTCGGGGTTTTTCTTCCTCTTTTTTCGCTTTGAGCTTCTGGGTGTTTCGGGATTTATTTTGTACACAACTCGCTGGTACTAAAGACTCTGAGATTCCGTGCAAAGAGTAGTCAGAGTCCCAAAGCTTTCAGCGAAATTTTTTGATTTCTTGTTGCCGAAATGATTCAGCGACGCTGATCCCCGAGTCCGGTATGCGCTGTCACCACCCTTTCCTTCTTTCCTTTACATGCCGAGAAACGAAATAACCTTAATTTTCCGTCATCCAGACGCTGATAATGGTGGGGCTGAATTATTTCACAATGTCTTTCGTGCGAGTGACTATGAATTCACGAATTCGAACCGACAGATGTTTCGGAGACTACCTTCACTCACAGTAAAGACGAGAATTTTGCAGTACTGTTTCGGAATGTAGAGGCAAGTGTATATACACTTTATTTACAGAGACGGGGGCCCTGAATATTCGTTCGCATTTGACAGGCACAGTACACGAAGAAAACCGGTACGGGTTTCCATACAAAATCTCATTTTCTGGCGAGTACCGAAGACAATCTTGACGCTGTCTTATACCAGGGGCATTGGCATTCTTGTATGATCAAAATTTTATCGAAGAGGCGAACACACCGCGAGGTGTAGGTCGAGTTCTATTGTTTTCTCTGAAACCACGCGGCTCATCCCTAACAAAACCAAGCTGGGAATGAAAACCGGCGATAGAATTGAATGCTTAGAAATACTCCGCCTCGCCATTGTTAATCCAAATTCTGGTGCGGACTACTGGATTCTACAGTCACAGGAAGTTGATGGAAAGCAAGGGACTGGATATTTCACCGTTAACTCATCGGATCTTTCCCTCGAATTCTCTGCACTTTTCGGTGCCTATGCGGTACGTAGTCAATTTCCGCAAAGCTCGTTGAATATTGATACAAGGTAACATCTCCATTTAAGAAAGCCGTCGAAATGGATCCAGGTCAAGCCCACCGTGACCGTGAATGCGGTGAAAACAGCTAATTTTCATTGACAGACAATCTTCGCTTCACCCTGGATGCTATCGAGCTTTCTTCAAACGAAAGAATAGTCGAAACGCTTCGTCTCGTAAGAGCCATTTTTTCACGCTTTCACTGGCAGAGTCTGATTAAAGACGTGTGAATAGATCGGACCAAGCGAAGAAGGCTTTCTCATATCCGCGATGCCTAAACCATCTCCGCAAATTGAGCACAGACAACCCACCCTCATGATTATAGACGCGCCTGCCCTGAATACCCGGGGCGGCGGCTCCAATATCCAATCTCTTTTTCCAGCTGCCGAATTTACCACCAGCGGCAGCACTGCAGAGGAAATGATCTCTCAATTTAGATTGGACATGCTCAGAGCCGATGCGAATTGGTTGAGCGCACTCATATGTTCTTGGCCGTCGCCCTGCCCCAGACAAGACGATGCTGAGATTCTGCTCAACTTTTCGCGTCATTTTGGAACATGGAGGGATCGTAATGCGGCCCTTTGGCGGCAAGAGTCGGCGGGTATGTGTTTGGTCGATTATCATTCAATAATTCTCGAAGCTGAACGTCTTGACAGAAACTTTCCTGGCGCGCCAACTCAACACCATACTTTCTTTAGAAAAATCTTACCAGGATTGGCGCACGGCATCATTGGCCTCCTGGAAACTTCATCAAGAACTATCGACTTCTACCCCACAACGAACCTCTAGGACCCGCAATACTACCCTCGAAACAGTAATTCGATCCAACGCCCAGCAGCGAATGCTTCGCGAAGCAAAGATAATCACGATGCTAGGGTTGTTATACGAGGCGTGGAAGATTCATCTCTTTTCTGGAGTGGCTTTGTTGTCGAATGGACCTGGCTTGGATTCTGATTTGTTGATTATGGAGCGGTGTCGTGCCGCGTTTGCTGAGCAGGATGGTAGTGCGACGGTTGAAGAATTACTGGCTCCCCGTCAAAACCTTCTGGAAAATGGCAAGGTTTCTTAGTGAACTGCTCTTCTGCACACTGAAGAAGATTTTCAGGTGGAACCTCTGCTGTTGACTTGACAAGTTTATTGGGACAAGTTGCGGAGGACACCATTTCTGAAACAGACATCATCACATTGGTGGGAGAACAATCGCCGCTGAAAAGGCGGGAATCAGCAAGGTTGAAGAGGAAACTCAACCAACTAGACGAGCCTGTTCAGTCACTGGCGGATAGCATATCGCAAGGCGACAACCTCGAGGAAATAGTCGAAGAACCGCCACAGCTACGACTGTCGGCCAGGCTGAAGCAGAAGCGAGCTAAAAGCGATGGAGTCGAAGCAGTAGCTGAGCTTCTGGTGCAAGACGAAGAAACCGAACACGAGGATGAAGCCGAAGACGTTCCGCCACCAGCACTTATGGCTTTGCGGCCTCCTCCACTACAAACGCGAACCTGGAGCCTCCCTCCGCGGGTTCGTCGAACTCGGTATGTGTTTTGAACGTCGACATAAATATATGCATCTTCATTTACGCTACAAATTCTAGTCGCGACATAATTCAACACGAGTGGAACAAAGTCGCTCGCGAAGCAGGCGCAGCGAAAATTGAGTTCGTGAATGACATTGACGACGAAGAGCTCCCGCCGGGTATTGGGATTCTCTTCCCTTATATTGAGCGGAGTTTTCTCTTGTGAGGGTGTTTTTTTCCGTCTTTTTTCGGGGCGTGCTCATGTGTGCGATGCAAATTTTTACAGCGACATCGGGATACCCGAGCCGAGCCCTTTGACGGGGTGTTCATGTCACGGGAAGAAGGGATGCGACAAGAAACGGAGATGTTCCTGTCAGAAGAAGCTGGGATGTGGGCCAGCGTATACGCGTGATGTTCGAATTCTTTCTTTTCTATGATGGCGCGGTTTTATTCTCATCTGTGATCGAACTAGGGTCTTTTCATTTTCAACACTGACTCGGAAGTCATCGAATGTAACGCTGTCAGTGGTTCTCGCTGCTGAACATACACCCAGTTCATTATCCATGACCACACTTCAGGCTTGCGAATGCTCTTCAAAGTGTATCAACCGTGTGGCTCAGCTACCACGACAACTTCCTGTCCAAATATTCAAAACTGACAAACGGGGGTGGGGCGTCAAGATTCCCGTCAGAATAGAGAAGGGGCGGGTGCTTGGACTGTATACTGGGTGTGTATGATTTTCTTTGAGTCTCATTTACATTAATCCTCATCCATCGTAATGCAGGCTGTTGATGTGAGCACTTCAATGCTGTTTAAGTTTTGGTTGTGGAGGAAAATTACGATTGATTGTTCTGCTGACACAGACGACGCGAAGAGGCGGACAAGTTGTCGGGGACCAGAGCTTCGTATTGCTTTGATTTGGATGTGAATGAGGAACCGGATAAGGAGCCACCGGAAAATGCGTATAGTGTGGACGCGTATGCGTGTGGTATGCATGTTGTTTTTTCATCCGCCGCAGAAAATGATTACAGTTAAAATTACAGGCAACTGGACGCGATTTCTCAAGCAAGTATTGATTGCAGTTCTCATCTGAATCTTCTTACTGACACTCTACCAGTCATTCATGCGACCCAAACCTCAAGATAATCTCCGTTGTATATGACTCGACGCCTGAGGTAAATCATCCTTAATCTCTTTCATTCGCTATCTACTATGCACTCATTCTAGGACAACATGCCCTATCCAGCACTCGTCGCAACAAAGAACATTCCCGCATTCACTGAACTCACCTTTGACTATAACCCCGCGCATCAAACGGAATACGAGTTGAAGAAATACCGGGAGAAGGCTCATGCGAAGAGGAGTAAAAGTAAGAAAATGTCGCGCTGTTTGTGTGGAGCGAGTCAGTGTCGGGGGTGGTTGTCTGTTGTTGCATAGATGGTTTAGACGAGGGTTAATCAAGCAATTCAAATTATAATTAAACCCAGTGCGAGCCGTCCGGATAAAGTTATTAACGAAAATACAACAGAGGCAAAGGCGAAGGGGTTCAGTGTGATTTGCGCAGATAAAACGAAGCAGCAGCAACACCCAACGAAAATCCAATCATGATCTTCAATCCGCCTTGCACCAAAGCTCCGTTGAAGTAAGCCCGCTGGTTCTTGACCTTTTCGTTATCGGGTTTGTACGCGATGGCTTCCTTATTGACCGCAAATCCGTCCTCTGCATACGGCGCGCATGTCAAACCGGTAAGCCCGTCGAGGCTCTCGAGGTTCTTGGTCGCCCAATAGCGCTTCATGCCTTCTACGAGGGTGGAGAACCCAGTGTGAGCTTCGGCGTTGACGTCCAGTGCCTCTTTCTTGGCAGCCCAGGTGAGGAGCCGGTTGCGGTGGGCTTTGAAGTCGAAAAATGGGACGGCGTAGCCGCAGGACTGATGGTTGTCGGGTGGTAATAAATATTCAACTGAGAAAGTTGTAGGAGAGGAGGGTTTGGAGAGGCTTACCGTGCCGACTTTGTGCACGTCGACGAGGATGATGGAGCGCGTGCCTGGTTTGCGCGATTCGGGGGGGACGAGGGCGTTGAACTCGGGGGTTGAAAATTCATAAACAGTGCCTATGGATAATTGTTATTGTTGTAGATCAGATTATAATTACTGCATACCTCGCCCGTAGAGCCTAAGAATACGGGGTGGTCCTTCAAAGGCATTGAACATGACCGTGATGCGTCCGTTCTCGCGCAAATGCGATACTGTCTCGACGCCTGGATGAAGCCGTGTTTATGGTTGAACCAAGGGATAGTGAGGGGTGCACAAACCACTACCGGTCAAGTCTTCGTACCATACTTGACGAGGATTTACTATGTGGAACATTCCTTGATTCAATTGATTTCATTTAGAGACTTCAGTCTGATTTAGTTTGCGGGGGAAGTTACGTACCTTCGCCACCTTTAGGCGAGACGTTGACATGTCCGTCGCCCGAGAGGGGCGCTGTAGCCACCCAAAATACGTGCTGTCGCTCAATCCATTTGCCTAAGCTTGGGGAGATCTCGTCGAAGTACTGGACCATTGTGGTGGAGAAGGAGGAAGCTCGTAGCCCGACAATTCCGACTCAATTCCGAAACATTGTGTCGAGTCATCGGCGTTATCGGAGTCATCTCATTGGGGTCGATTTATGCCGTCGGGATTCTGTTGAGTTATTGAAGGTTGTAGACGACCAATTTTCCGACATTCAGGCCAGGTATGCATTTATTATGGCAGGTTGAACATGGACTCTACGAATTCAGCCTAAGAACGGATTGGTTCAGATGTTTCCCACGGTCGAATCGTCCCTGTAATTCGAAAACTGTAAGGCTTGCAGGAGGTGTGCAGACATAACTTGCAAGGGTCTTCAGAGCCTCGGTAGTGTACAATTCTCTTGCAGAGCCCGGAAGGATTGAGTTCAGCACAAATTGAACACTAAAAGACCTAGGTGGTCACAACCAAAATTACGAGTTAGGTTTTAGCCAATGTAGCTGTTTCATTGATTTGGAAGATCTGCGGCGGGTACCGATTCCCGAATTCATATTACGCTTTCCCCGGCGTTCGTATTCAGGAACTATATATATTTGCGAGATTTTCTGTTTCAACTTCAGCTCGGGCCGCGCTCTGGCGAGCAATCAGAGATCGTGGGAATGATGCGACTTATCAGGTGACAACGCGACCACCTGTCTCAAGCCACGCGCTCGAAAATATTCGAAAACATTCAAAAGGGATCGAAGATGCTCAAGACTTTCTCTAGGCCCCGGCTTACTCGCTGGTTTACTCGCTACAGCTACTCATGAGGTGGTTCAAGGCCGTCTCAGCTCTCGCCGTCGCTGCGTCGGCCGACGCGCAGCTCGTCACCAAACTCTCTGGCTCTGGCTGGACTTTACGCAACGAGAACGGTAGCATCTCTGTCCCCGCGTCTGTCCCGTCCCAGCAATACCTCGACCTTTACAAGGCCCATGTCATCGGCGACCCGCTCTATGGTCTCAACAATACAGACCAGGCGTGGGTCCCCATTCAGAATTGGACCTACACCTCCCATTCTCTGACCGGTCTCCAGGTCACGAACCTACTTTCTTCGACCTACCTTGTCTTCCAAGGTCTCGACACGTTCGCACACATCACCCTCTGCAACGAGACCGTCGGAAACACCAACAATATGTTCCGTCAATACATCTTCGATGTCTCTTCGATACTGCGTTCTTGCGGACATACAACGCCGCAACTCTCTATCAACTTTGGCTCGGCTGTCAACATCACCCACAGGCTGAGCGGTGAACCCGACGCAGACCCAGACGCTAATTTCGCTGATAGCTGTAACCCAAACAGTAGCGAGTTCAGCTGCAAACCTTATGCCCGCAAACAGCAGAACGACTTCGGTTGGGATTGGTCTCCTGCTCTTGTCCCCGCCGGCCCTTGGAGAGACATCTACGCCGTACAGATGATTCCCGGCCAAGTACACGTCGATAACGCCCTCGTCGATATCTACCGCAAGGGTCAGCAGAACAACCTGTCTCCAGACCAGAACCAACCTTGGGTCTTCAATGCGTCCCTCGACTTTGTCGGGAGCTTGCCTCGCGTTTCCGTTGGGATGAGCCTCTCGCTCACGGACTCCAATGGCAGGCACGTATTGACCCAATCCCTCGGCGGCATCTCCAAAAACAATGGGACGATCACGGGCAGCACGTCCATCTCATCTTCCTCTGTCAAGCTCTGGTGGCCGAATGGCATGGGCGCTCAAACCCTCTATACCGCCAAAATCACTCTCACAGGGTTGCTCGGCATCCCCATCACATCTATCACTCGTACCGTCGGCTTCCGCACCATCGTGCTCAATATGTCTCCCGTCTCCTCGTCCGAGCTCGCTCAGGGCGTCGCCCCGGGCGCGCACTGGCAGTTTGAAGTCAACGGCCAACCCTTTTACGCCAAGGGCGCTAACTTCATCCCGCCCGATGCATTCTGGCCACGCGTCAACTCGACACAAGTCGGGCAGCTTTTCGACCTCGCACAGGCCAGCCACATGAATATGTTCCGCGTTTGGTCGTCCGGGGCGTACCTTCCTGACTGGATGTACGACATGGCGGACGAGAAGGGTATCCTACTGTGGTCGGAGTTTCAGTTTAGGTGGGTTTACCGGACCACATCGAGTTGTTTGCTGAACTTCACTGAACTACCTTTTGTTTTATTTTAGCGACGCTGAGTACCCGAATGCGACGTCGTATCTGAACAACTACGAGGCGGAGGCGTACTACAATACGCGTCGAATCAATCATCACCCATCGTTGGCTTTGTGGGCGGGTGGGAATGAGCTAGAGGCGATCATATTGTTTTACTTCTTCTCGGCGGACGCGCCTGGAACGCTGCAGAAGAAGTACGAGCAGATCTTTTTGGAGGTGTTGCCCAAATGCGTGTACGCCAACACGAAGAGCATCAGCTATATCCCGAGCTCGACGTATCATGGGTGCGTGGGCTTTGTCTTGACCGAAAGATCTGAGCTGACGAGGACTGGTGTTTACTATAGGTGGCTGAAGCTCGACTTTGATTCGATTATGCCGCAGGTGTGCTTGATCTCTTGTTCTTTGACCAAGGGAGACTCAACGAGCACAGGTCCCTCGCTACCTCAATACGACTGGTCCAGATGCCATTTACGCCAATACCGATGCGTATAACTACGATGCCAATTCGATGTTTGACATCACGAGTTATCCGATCGGTCAGTATCGTCGACTTTCCTTCACTGTTCCGAGTCGAACGCTTGCGACTAACACGCACCTCGGACAGGTCGCTTCGCGGCTGAATTCGGCTTCATTAGCATGCCCTCGAGCCTCACCTGGTCTACCGCTGCGCCCCCGGACCAGATGTATTATCCGAGTCAGACGGTGCGGCCGAGTTCCATTCTGATCAGTCTCTCCTGGTGTCCTTATATCAACAACATAGGTTATCAATCACAACCGACACACTCCCTTTGGCGCGTCAGGCGACCAGGACCAGCTGAGTCTCGCTGGGATCCAGGACATGACGGCTGCGGTGCAGAAACACTTGCCGGTGCCTGCGAAGAAAGACGCGGGGGCGAACTTTACGTGCGTTTTCTTCGCTCTTCTTTCTCCGTGTTTGCTACTGCTTCTTCTTCCTTCCGTCCCTCACTCTTCTCTCAAACTCTTCTTCTAACGATCTTTGAATGCTTATATTCTTGTGCAGTGCATGGTGCTGGACAACTCAAGTCGTCCACGCTGACGATATGGTGCACCAAATTGCGTTCTACCGCCGTGGGTCCGGAATGAAGGAGAAGCAGATGGGATCGCTGTATTGGATGTTCAATGATCTTTGGTAAGTTCGATTGTTTTGAGTGACTATCTCACCGCTCATCTATTTTGCACACAGGGCTGCACCGACTTGGTCCGCCGTCGAGTCGACCAACCGCCAGAAGGTCCTCTACTACGCCGCCAGAGACATATTCTCCCCCGTAATCGTCAACGCGTACTACAATACCTCAGGCGGCACATCCGATCTCCAAGTCTGGGTCACTTCTGACCTCTTCACCTCCATTTCCGCCACCGTCTCCTACTCGTGGGTGAACTATGCTGGGGAGGCAATCACTGTCGGCACGCAGTCCTCGGGAAGCTCGAGCGTCGACGTCGGCGCCATACACTCCACGCACGTCACAGACTTGCATGTTCCCGACCTCAACAGCGCGCTATCGGGAAGCAGCGTCGATGCGAAGGACGCGTTGTTACAGTTGTCCGTTTCAGCCAAATCGGGCGGCACGACCTACACCCACAGCGCGGTGTTCCACCCGGCGACGCTTGCTGAGGCGAAGCTGCGCGATCCTGGGCTAGCGTTGACGAAGCCGAAGGCGCCGACGGGCAACAGCAGCAAGTACACGTTCACCGTCAGCGCGCCTGATGCTGTTGCCGCGTGGGTGTGGCTGGATGTCGCTACGACCGCGGTGACTGGGTATTGGAGCGATAATGGGTTCTGGCTGAAGAAGGGCGAGAGCCGTAGTGTGGTGTTTACGGTGTGGGAGGATTGGAGTAAAGGCAAGTGGGTGGCGGGTGTGACTGCCATAAGTATTTGGGACAATACGGTTCCGTGAACGGACGCTGCAACATAATAAGTAGCTGATAATGTCCTGTGTCATCTGTGATATTCTACGAAAACACCAGAGGTCCATGATGAAGAGGTTTACGACTTGGTTTCGCCACCACGCATCACGATCACATGACTTTGATTTGCCACTTTTCGCGTTCGACGCGCCCCGAATCTGCACGAATCGCTGCCCCTGGTCGGTCGGTGCATCAACTGGCCATATCTGCATCAGATTTTTCGACATCAACGAGTAGGGCGATCGGGTGTGGAAGCAACAAATTCAATTAGTTGTTGTCTACAATACTTCCTTCCTTCCTTCAGTCATGTACATTTGTCGGAATGCGCTTTGGTCTCACCCGGATATACACATTGTTTTACAGATGTACAATGTCGTTCAAGTAGGTATACTGATACAGGTAGCAGTCTCGATTGTCTAGTTAGAGCGTGAATGTTGTTTGTTCAGTGGTTCAATAATCTGTTCCATTTTCCTTTCCAAGTTTTCCTGCCTTTGCTCCAGGGCGCATTGCCTCTTTCCCATGCTACCTCGCCATTCGGCCGGGCTTTCCGATAAAGTATTCCGTATGTTTCCCAAGTTACCTCGTTCGTCTACGTCAACTGTCGTTTGCTCTCCTTCCTCGTCATGTTGTTTGTTCAGTAGTTCCATAATCTGTTCCATTTTCCTTTCCATGTTTTCCTGCCTTTGTTCCAGGGCGCATTGCCTCTTTTCCATGCTACCTCGCCAGTCGGCCAGGCTTTCCGACAAAGTATTCCGTATGTTTCCCATGTTACCTCCGTCAACTGTCGTTTGCTCTCCTTCCTTGTCCCGTGCGTTGTATATATCGGCCATGTCAACGCCTGATATAGGTTATCTAAATGTACAGCAATTTGAGCTGAAGATAATCCCGCACCTTGTTGGGCTACGTCGAAAGAAATCGCTAATCCCAAAGGCAAACGGTAAGGGCGTGATGTGGTGAATATTGGTTTGATAATACCTGCTGCCTTCCGCTCAGCGGTTGCAAAGTCGTTGCTGCCTAGGTGCCGTCTTCCCGAAGCGCCTTTTCCATTGGCGTCCGTTCAGTGCGAGATTCGTAGCGATTCCTATGTAAAGAAATGTTGCTTACAATACGGCAATGTGCCTCTAAGACGTTTATTGGCAGCCTTGTGAACGGAACGGCAAGCGTTGGGCACTTTCTTGTTGTAGACTCGTAAAAACAGGTCCATTGTAGGGAAGAAGTCCTTGCGGGTCATTTCGAACAGAAACTTGATTTTACGATCGCAAGCAGTTCTTGCTGTCCTACAAGTCTTGCATGCCGCCTGATACTCCTCAATCACACAATGCCTTTTGACTTTGCCCTTGGTGCACCTGTCGCAGCCCTATACCCTAGTTATACATGAGTATAATATTGAGAGTAGACGCTAACCTTGGTATTTGCCGCATTCCATCGCCGAACCTCTTCACCGCCTATCCATTTTCCATCTTCTCTTCGTGTTCGGGTTGATACGCTTGCAATCCTCTGCCAAAAAGCGATTACTGTGTTCTCTTTGGGTTCGGCTTGAGGCATCGATAGAGCGGCATCGTCAAGCCTCGATGCAGTATGACCCTTCGCTTGCATCCAAGTTGCATCCAAGACGAAAGAGGTACTTGTTGATCGATGATCGCACGGGCCAGCCACCACGGGAAAATCTTGTTGAGCCTTGTGTACATCCCTGTCATTGTCACAAGACAACGATCTATTAATAGTATGTACAGTACGTCCGCGAACTTGGGCTCGATACTGGTGTCGGTGGGAGAAAATAAAAAAATAAAGAAAAAAAGAAACGAAAAAAAGGGAGGGAATATCAAGGAGATTCCCGGGAACTTCTGACAGCTGTCAAGTCGTTGCTGTTTCCGATTCAGATTAGCGAAAAGGTTTTCCGCTGCTCTCGAAAGCTTTGCTTAATTCTTGTAAATAATATGGCAGCCCCTGAAACATTAATGGAGCTCTCAGCCTTTTTTGAACCGCTATCTACTGGGAGGTGAGTTTCCTTTTGACGTTTCTTCTCTTCCGGCAATATACTGACGGAGCTTGAAATCCACGATCCGAGTCGGCATGGCCTGTCAATCACGGATCTATGCTTCAATTTTCCGAAGTTTGAACCAACTTCAACTCGCTCGATGCTTGCTCGATGCTCAATCTCAACAGTCCTCAACAGAAGCAAGGTTAAGGCCCTGGACAAAACTACAGCCACTCATGCAGCTTTGATTAGTCTCTGCACACACAAGCCACGCCGGCTCGATCATTGGAGAGCTCATTTCATCCATTTGCATCGTATAGTATGCCTCTCAGTGGGGTCAATGCCGTCTGTATTTCCCTTGCATTGTTTCCCAGCCATAGCTGAATTCAAAGTGACCCTATTTACTTACCTCCAGACATTGAAACAATCACGCTGAGTCTCCACAATCAAATCCTCGCGCATGAAACTCGCACATTCATTCAAATCAGCCTATCCTCCATCCATATTGGCCGCTATTCAAGACCTTTCCTGACCTCAAAGTGCGTTGATCTTCCATGATTGAGTTGAACACAGCTGGAATTGACCCCATGTTGTATAGTATATCTTTCGTAGCATCATTGTCCAGCATTCAATTTTCAAGCACAATGAGAGGCTAGATGTCTCAAATACAGTGTTATCGATTTAATTATGCTACTGTGTGAGTGATTCAGACAATTCTCCGAGCACACACAGCGACAGCAACTTGTCAGCGAGCCATTTCTATTTGTTGTTAAGAGTTGGAGCACCTTCAGCCCAATGAAATGAAAGCTGCAGATGTGATTCATCGAAGTTTGGGACTCGTCAAATCATGGATTTTACTATCCAGTTTTCTGTGTCGATACTTCAAGTTGGGAATCATTCAACTGTTTTGTTTGTAGAATCTTCGACTCCGAGTCGACGGAACGAAGTCTGGGAGAAATAGGCTTTCTAGAGTGATCCAACTAGAGCAATAGCCAGTGTAATATACATTTCCCATGTGTGCGCGCCCCAGGTTGCCATTATTTCGCCCAGTGCTGCCATTTAATAGCTGCCAATAAGAGTCGGAGCGGTGGGGCCGAGCGGGCCGGGAATTCAAACTCCGCCGGTATCTGGATACCGGTATTTACCACCGCCATCAGTATCGAGCCCGAACTTGTGGCTCGCAACTTGCTCGCAACTCCCAAGGCTTCGAGTTGGGCGGGAGAAGATGCGTAGCAAATAAAAAAAAAGCGAGATTTCAGAGGCAAGTTTAGAGCCCCACACGCCCTCCGAAAGCGACGATGGAGAAGGTGGAATGGAGGAAGCGAAGAGCAGAACGAACGTCACATGATCGCGTTTGTTGATCCCGGCGCTCGGCCCGACTCGCCTCAACCTCTCCGCAAACCGCGCACTCACTTAGCCTCACTATGTCTGGAATAGTCTCGTTCCCAGAAGTTATAGAGCACCACCCGCACCGCTCGCTGCGCTCGCGGATTCACCCTAAAAGGGAAATGTTGAGATGTAGAGATGTCAGCGAGGCAGATTGATTGAAAAATTTGATCGCGGGTGAGTGCTCTATAACGTCTGGTGCAGGCCTGTCTCGGTAACCCAGACGTTCTGAGAGCACAGCGGACCTGCGGTCCGCGATTGATCCGTACCACGCGAGTTCGGGTAAATTTGATGTGCGGAAGTGCTCTCAGAACGTCTGGGGCATTTGGTACCGTAACACCGCACATGCTGTCACGTCACGCTATGGCTCCCCGTCCATTAACTGCGCCCTGAATGACCCTACACCCTTAGTGAGCTCACAGAATGCGTTGTATATACCTACATATGATCCTCAGCAACTTCCAGCTTTTTCTGAGCAGTCCTTGAACCCCATCACATATCATTCAGCCAAATTGCAAACAAAAGTGTCGGTTTTGAGTGGTCCAGAACAACCACATAATGCACCAAAATGAATGAAATAAATTGTGAATATCAAAGAATGGATGCCCTTTTATGCTCTCAGAAAATTTTGGACCCAAAATCGGCGGGGAAGAGGTAGAAAAATGGGTGTGACAGCATGTGCGTGTTGTGGCGCCAAATGCCCCAGACGTTCTGAGAGCACTTCCGCACATCAAATTTACCCGAACTCGCGTGGTACGGATCAATCGCGGACCGCAGGTCCGCTGTGCTCTCAGAACGTCTGGGTTACCGAGACAGGGGGTTGATAATCCGATCAGCTGGGTGTTATTTGCCCACAGCCACAATGTTACTTGCCACTTTCCATCACTTTCTTCTTTTCCCTAGCTTGCGGATGTTTTGAGTACTCAAGAAGTTCTGGAGATCTAATTTGAGTATATAGGTTCAACTCTGTCAGGTTATTTTGCGCAAAATGAACTGTTTCTCGGCCAGGTAGCGAAATGGCTAATAACATCGGCGCTTGGCAAATAACATGATTGATGCCATCAATTTCACGCGCTGCCGGCGTCTATTTCTTCCTTTGCCTCCTCGTCGTCGCTTTCCTCGTTTCCTTAGACCCAGGACCGATTCTGCCCAACACAAATCAATATACCCAACCATCACTGCTGTCCGCCCCCGCCCTAATTCGACGACAATGTTTCCATGACTGCAGGTGAAGGAAACGGACTCGAGCGGAAGGAGGAATTAGAGGATAATGGAGATTGTGGTATTGACACGCCGGGCAAACAGAAGTCGGGGGTTTGGAGGAAGCTCGTATTGGGCAAGTTCACAGTTCATCAATCCGGGCTAGCATTGCGCAGGTACGTGAGTACTCAGTATTCACACTTTCTCCATGTTCTCTTGCGATCTTCTTCTCCTACCGATCACACCTTCCTTCCTTTCTTCCGCGAGCGGCAGGAAGAAATGTCGCAGCTGCCCTTCCTGTCATACTTAGCTGTCCAGCAGTCTAAATACATCTTGTATTAGGCAGAATTGTAATAGATTCAGCTTCATTTCAGTACATACTTGTGAGCCGAAACTCGAGGGAATATAGTAATAAGCTTCATGCTGCTCGATTCAAACCTCTTCCAAGCAACAAGAGGTGTTTCTACTTCCTCTATACCTTCTCCCTTTTCTCCCCCTTTTCCCTTTCTTTTTCTCTTTTTTCCGTCACGGGACCCAGTACATTGAAAAAAAAACCAGACAGGGTGCAGGCTCGTGTCACGCTGTCGACTTTCTCCGCCAAAAGCGTGACAGTTGAACTTTGCACAAACTATAGGCCCTCTGCAACTCATTGCAGTCTGTGATAGTTGCAATATATCACCAATTGCCTTCCTTTGCCCTTGTCCAAATCATACTGAAATCACAAGCCTAGGATGTATTTACTTAGGATGTATTTACTCACAGAAAGAATCTTGGTTGACTTCAGATTACCCTCAAAAATTTGCCAGAATGCCAGACTGGCTATTATTGATTGAATAGATACTTTCTGCTAATCTCGGCTCCAGATCTTTTCGGGCTGATGGCCGGGGCACTGTGATCACAAAATCACAGTACACCATCACCCCTCTACACTCACCCGCGATCAAATTTCTCAATCAATCTGCCTCGCTGACATCTCTACATCTCAACATTTCCCTTTTAGGGTGAATCCGCGAGCGCAGCGAGTGGTGCGGGTGGTGCTCTATAACTTCTGGGAACGAGACTAACTTTCTGCACTCGATTCTGCTTCTTGGTTGGTGATGGTGTACTGTGATTTTGTGATCACAGTGCCCCGGCCATCAGCCCGAAAAGATCTGGAGCCGAGATTAGTCTGGAACCACAAATACCTGGTAGTGTCCCCATATACAATGAATACAACAGAACACGACAGTGACGACGACGACGGCGCGTTCTACGATGAAGAATTCTACGAGTTTGTCCCGGAATCGCCAAATGTACAGCACAAGAGACTCGGAGACGCTCTACGCTTTGTCTACCGGGTCGCCACCGGCCTTTTCGACCAGCAAATCCTTGTCCCGGATGACCTCCTCGACTCTGCTGCCAGTGTCCTACAGAACGAATGTTGGGTGCCCTCGTCGCACAATCCCGGTGATCTTGCGATGGAACGTTGGGAGCCTGGCCGTGGAGGCACCGTGCCTTGGCCCAAGGCCATACGTCTAGCCCACAAAGACCTCTCTCCGGAAGACATGGTCGAACCCACATACATCATGGACCCACTGCCCTCACACGTCCTCCTGCTCCCTCAGTCCTACTATGGAATCGACCTGCGCAATCACGGGCGTCGTCTTCGCTCGATGGTGCCGCCTCTCCCCGCGTCGAACGCAGGAATACTTGTCCCCGAATTCCACACGTTTCTAGAGGGTCTCATACACTTTTTGATTCATCCGCCCGTTCTGCACCAGGGAGGCATGATGAAACACACGATTCACCTTAGGTACTTGTGCTCATGGAGGGTGCAGTACGAGCCGCGCAACCAGCCAGCCCCGGGGGAGCTTTTGCCTGAAGAGGAGAAAATACTTGACGAATTGGAGACAGAGGACGCGCGCTGGTACATGAATCGCAGATTTATGACACGCAAACAATTCTGGACCGACGCCTTCGAGGAATACAAGCGATCGAAATTGGATGCGGCCAATAAATCGTGCGCATCTCTTCAGTCCACTCATAGTTTCTACCAAATATTGATCTTTAAGCTCAGAAATCTAGACATGAATAGCATGCATCGACTCAACTGCGCGGTCAATAACGTAAGGTATGCGCCGTGCACTCAATCTCAGAGGCCCGGACTCTGATCTCCTTTGCAGTCAGCGGCGGTCTTACCACAGTTCACCGTCTCCCACCATGGCAGCGGTGGCTCGTGGTGCGCGCTATCCTCGCACCACAAATGTCCCCATAATAAACAAATTCGCCGTGCCGATGTTGCGAGCCTTGCGTCGTCGCGCTCCTCGATAATCAATTGAGTCTGGATTGTATCGTGGTGGCATGAGACTGGGACGACCTGGGACGACCGGGCTGCGAGCTATCTTATTACCTGCCGCGACACACTATAGGAGAAAGACCCCATCTCATCAGTATCAACTACTACATAGTAACAGGTGCGTAATAGTACTCCCACCTGCCATCGTAGCAAAGTCAGACTCGTCTTTCGCAGGAGTGTTTCCTTCTGGCAAAATCATGGGGCCAATGAGTCCGTCCCAGACTCGTTTTCTAGAATAGAGTATCAGCTCAATGTACTTCCTGTAGCGCTCGATCAAGTTATCATGTCTGCGTTACTTGAAACAGACACCGCTCCAAGAAGGAATACGTTCTTCGCTGTGACCGATAGTCTGGTACCTCATTGTGTGTATGCTCATTCCACGTATTATGAATTATCCCATCTGACCTTTCTCTAGTATATGACCGGGGGAAAGTCTCTCATATTGGTTCTTCACATGGAACAGATGTTGCAGGTCGGTATCTACCCATACCACCGTCGTATCATTACATATAGCCACACTAACAACATAAGAATGGTTCGGTACACCTGGCGGTCTCCTCAATCTACCCAAAAACTTTCAAGGAACCGATTATGTCGTCAAATTCATCGATAGCCTGGATCCAAATGTCTTCTAACCGAATACATCCACCAGTGCGAGTGCGACGTCGACAACGATTGTTTGGTCGCAGTACATGGCTTCCTTCCGATAACAAGACTCTGTTGACGTTCCAGGACGGGCTGGTGCCATTGACTCTCACAAAAGACGATTTTAGGAGTGAACCGATAGTATTTTTGGATGCGTTCACAAGGAGCTTTCCGTGGTAGTGGGTTTTTTTTAATTGTTGGAGCATGTTGGTTTCGAGTTACCTTCTTTACGAAATTACGATTCAAATTCCTCAATTCTCCTGGTTCGCTTCGGCTCGAATTTCTATCTCTGGTTGAACAGATCAAGGTGGGAAACATGTGAATTCACCATCTCTAGCTCAGCAGGATTTTTTTTCTACAGCTTAGGCTGAGTGGAAACTTTTTTCAACGGCAGATTGGGGTTAGGGTTGCAGAATCGAGATCACGATCGAACGCGATGAAGGGCGGGAACACATCGGGACATCACGCGGCTTGCCCTTGACCCAATTACCTCTCTCTGTACACCCACTCTCGATGTCCGACTATGCCCTCTCAGCCGCTTCGCTACATCCGCCATACTAATAGCCCTCCGTCTGACTTTCAACCAGCTCGTAGGGATATTGAGACTGCCCTCAGCGCCGAGGTTAAGCACGTTCAAGACCATGTGTCCAAAATTCGGAAAACGGGAAGTGTTTATGTGGGAATCACAGGTGGGCCCTCGTACGATTGCAAGGAAGGTCTTTCTCGAGCCCGAAACTTGTCTAGGAGCGGCCCTGATGGCCCAGCATCTCGCCAATGCCCAACTTGAGAGACTCGCGGGCTTGTCGCCAGCCGAATTGCTACCTTTTGCAGATTTCCGATTGACCCACGCTCTGAGTTTTTCCCCGACCTCCCTCAGCAATCCCAGTGCTGGCTCTCACAGTTCTTTCCTTGAAACCGCAGTCGGAATCGCCACCCTCATTCTCATGCGTGCGATTGAGCATGTAATTGCGACAGGCTCTGTGAGCACAAGCACATTCAATGACAGTTGGTCTGCCTGTATACAGCTCCTCACCAGCGCCGCCTCCATGACTCTCTCCGAAGATCGTCGACAGGATGACGGAGATGACAGTGGATGCGAGGTGCTCTATGGCCGTGCCGGGCTGTTATACGCGCTTTTACGCTTGCGCAGTCTTACCAAACGCGAGGATATCAACGCAGCCGATGCAGAAACCGCCGAGCTTCTCAGCAAAATTCGAGCCATATGTTCCGAATATCAACTTCAACTTCTTGCACAGTCAATAATCATTCGCGGACAGCGAGGCGCCGCTATGTATCAGCAAGACATGGCGGGCACCGCTTACCCTACTCCCCCACTGATGTGGTCCTGGCATGGAAAGCGTTATCTCGGTGCAGCTCATGGACTAGGCAAGTCTACTAACGCCTCTGATTACTGATCGACCGTTTGCTCACGATATGCTTATAGCTGGGATTCTTCACATGCTGCTTCTCTGTCCCGAGGATGTCATTCTGCCGTACATGGACTCTATTCTCCTCACCGTCGAATGGCTCATCGGGTGCCAAGACATTGAAGGGAATTGGCCTGCTGCTGCCCCAACCGGTCATCCCACTGGCACCACAAAAGAGCTTGTCCAGTAAGTCTCCCTCTAGGAGCCTCGATCTTGAGCTCTAACAATATTTTTCAAGGTGGTGTCATGGTGCGACAGGCGTCATATTACTTCTCTGCACGGTCCTGCGCTGCGCAACCACCAACTCCGCGACACCTCTCCTAGGGAAGGTCATAGGTGCTGTACAGGCCGGCGCCAGCCTCGTCTACCGACACGGACTTCTATCGAAGGGAGTCGGACTATGCCACGGCGTCGGCGGCTCAGTCTTTGCCCTGCTCGCCGTGTCCGACCTCCTCGATCCCGCACGCAAGGCTATCAAAACCAAAACAAACGCGATCCCCTCTAAGGAGACCAATTACTACCTCTCACGAGCGGTTCACCTGGCGCAGCTGGCAACAACTCATGAGAGCTATGTTGCGCGAGGTGACATGCGGGTCCCGGATCATCCGTGGAGTCTGTATGAAGGGATGGCGGGGATGTGTTGTGCGTGGGCGGAGGTGCTTCGCCGCTTGACGTTACCAGAAGGACGACCTTGTGAGCGAAGCTATATGCCGGGGTTTGACGATGTGAATGGCGATACATGGGCAAGCTGGTAATGCGCTCAAATTAATTTTCGCAAATGCTGTATATGTACATTGTCTTGCTTTCTTGGGCTATTGTAAGTACGGTGTCGATAATAACAACAAATTGGAATACGAATAGTTGGTCAAGCAGGGTTGGAGATTGCGTCGCGCACTACGAGATTTGGCAGAGGTTTCATATCTGGAAGCACGGGACCCGTTTTAGCAGCAGGGCTCATCATTAAAGTCTTCGAATAATAATCCGACCATAGATTACCTGCAAGCAGTCAAGTGAGCATTGTGAAAGCGGTCAGTTCTGACCTTACCATTGGCGAGATGCGGATTAAGAAGTAGGAAACGGGAGAAATCGTCTTGATCGTGGTGGTCTGCTGTTTTGCTTTCGGAACCCGAATTTGACGCAGAGTAGTCCAAGGGCGGGGTGCTGCGAATACCGAAATGAACCATCTGAATCCAGAAGTAGGTCATCGTGACATGGAACGTGCGGCCTTTGGTCTGAGAGCTCTGCTGAATGTACCGCTCGATGCCTTCGAATATCAGGTCCTTGCCTAGAGGGAAGACATTCGTTCAAGCCGGCAACGCCAGGAGAACAACGAATATGCCTACCTTTCTGACGGCCATGAATCATGAGGTTCAGATACGCGATACGGATGTGTGTATAATGGTCCCATGCGGGGAGGTTGATGGTCTCGAACTGGCGCAGGAATTCCTCGGGTGAGGCATCGGTATCTGAACGTGCGAGCCACGAAGAGAGACGGTCGTATAGGACACTCGGATCGCGAGCGGAAAGCACTTTGGGAGCTGGAGCTGGTGTCTGCGGCGGAGGTATTCCCTTGCGGGCGCTTTCGAGAGCCATGAGTAGCCAGCCAAAGGCATCTGGGATCGTTCCTTCGACAAGGCTGTGTGTGAGTCCGATACCGAAGCCGAAGGAAGACATTCCGGCGAGTGCTGAAGCTGTTTTCATACGAATTTCATCGATTGACATGGCGTTGGGTAGATCCTGCTTCGTAGCGAGTCTGAATACGAAAGGCATTAGTTGGAGCAGTTGATACGAAGCGAGAGAACATACATCAGCACCGGGCGTTCTTTGCGCGGCGCGGACGTATCAGCGGCAGCGCGCGCCATGACAGCTGAAAATTCTGCTATGCTTTCTGGCAGGCGTTCACGATCGCTGCTATCGATGATCCTATGATATGCTTCGTTTAGCCTCGGTGGAGCAAGGAAGACCTTGACGCTGGACACACCAGATGATTGCGTCGACACGAGCGGCATGTATTGCGATGAAGTTAGTAAGGTGGGTCCGGCCGCATCCACCGACATCCCAGCAAGTAAGATTCAATTCGGAATGCGATTTGCCGCTTGGCACCCTCAAGAGCACGGTTTCGACGTTGAATCCGATTGAGGGAATGACTTGCATGATCTCCCCTGTACGGAGTTAGTCACTTAGTGTTTTCGAAGGCGAATAACGGGACAAGTTACCGAGCTTCAAGCGGTAGAGCAAGGTGGTTTTCCCCGAGTAATCGAGGCCAAGGAGGAGTGCGCTATAGCCAGGAGTACCCGAAAAGAAACGCTCGAGAAGGCGGGCGATCATGCTCATGGTGACCGTGTTGTAGTTCAAGAGTATTCATTTGAGAGTGATTAAGTATCCCCTGGTCGACGTGTACTTACCACGTCGCCGTTCGCTGGCACTGCCAACACCCCTAACGCTTGTACTTTGCCCTTGTCAAATGTCACTCTAGCTGAAAGATTGACATATCGATCCGCAACGTCGCCAACAATGAGATCTAGTGAGAGCGGCCGCCGCAAGTGGAAGCCAGGAAGATCGGGAAAGCATGTAGCAGAAAAGAGTATCGAGTGTTTTCAAACGGTTGCGGTTGATTTGTAGCTTGCGGTAGGACAGACCATTGCGATTCTCAAGTTTGCGGATTCCACAGGTCAGCTCTTCAGCGCTTCAGAGGCTCAAAGCTCGACACTGAGCAGACTGCGAGATTCGAGATGAAAGCTGATGAGATGGCTGCCAGGCAGTTTTATTGGTGGTTCTCTGAACGCATAGCGCGAACTTGAGAGAGTGCGTGCTGTGGTACTTAGGAACTTCGGCTCGATACTCATGTCAGTGATCGATACTGATACTGATACTGAGCGGAGTTTGAAGTGACGGGCCGCCGGTCCGACAGTTTGCTGGCAATCTTATCATTTCTTTTCTCTTGCGTTTCTCTCTGTTCCGTTGCGTCGTTTACCGTCGGTGCGTGCCAGTACTAGCCGGATAGCTTGACCTCTGGCATATTAGTATACCGCCATCGGGTTTGCAAGCCCAACTGGAACAAGAATCAGCTCAAAAAATGCGCTTTTTGCAAAATTCCAACCAAATCTTTTGTTGCCTCTTCATTATCAATGGACTCAAAGTACTCACCAATCGGGCTACGTTTTCTCTGAAGGATACTCTAGTTGCAGGAACATTCTGTATTATAATGTCGATATAAATCCACTGAGAGGCGGTCAAAACGGTGATTTGAATGTATATTCTGTATCCTAACACACGAAAGCGCTCGAAGATGGGAGTTACAAATGAGCAGAAGTCCTCCGAAATTGATGGGGCACCAGTCCTCTCTACCATCGATTAATTGCAGAGAGGAAGGAGAGTTCAAACTTCATTGTTTGAAGGGGTCACAATGCAGGGTCTCGGGTCCAGCCGTGCAGCCCGAATTTCGACGTTGTAGTAAACTCGAGTCCACAGAGACATTTCCCTGGATCCATGCGCGGCTCCAAGGACACAGAGATACAGAGGTAAAGTTGTCGCAACCGGAGTGCACGGCACCTCTTTGAGAGCTCGTGTTGCATCTGAATCTTCAGGACACTGATCAAGCAAGTGCAAGCGAGGACGACAGAGGGCGAGAGAACTCTCAGAGAACTTGCAGAATGAGAAGGTGAGTGTGCCGGTAAGAGATGACTTGTAGCTGCCCAGTGCCGAGTCGGAGATTCCGAGAGCTGGTGTTGCAGGTGCCCTTCAAACTTGAAGGGAAAACCCAGCTGATACAAAAAAGCAGAGCCAGAGGAGAACAGAGAGCAAACATTGTGGAGTCCAAAGCATGATTGAGAGCAAGTAGCTTGAGCCAAGATGTCGACGAGTTGTTCATGTTGATGGTGACTCGGAGGGCAGAGGACCGCGATGTCCGAAAGACCGATGAAATCCGATGCTGATGTAGATTGAAACTCCGCTCAGTATCGAAAGATACTGAGCTTTAATTGTTTTGAGACCGACATTGAAAGGCGGGATGCAGTAATATTTATGAACACTTGTAGGAATATCTGTAACAGGTCTATGTGCTCAAATATATATTTTCCGGCTGAAATTGGACTGAACCTTCTCTATTCATCGAGCCGCCCAGTATCGAAAGTGGCGGCATCGGGAGCGGAAGTTCCGCGGAACAAGGTATGGAAGCTATTGCCAAGCTACGTCAAACTCTCTCTTTTCACGTGCAATATTTTAGTTTCTTTTTTCTTTAATTTCGTAATTTCACCCACCTACATCAGTATCGAGCCGGAACTTCATGGAGAATTTGGGCCCGGGCGAGCCGGGCCGAGGGCCGGGATCAACGAACGCGATCATGTGACGTTCTTCCCTCTTCTTTTCATCCTTTCCCCCTTCTCCATCGTCGCTTTCGAACAGTGCTTGGGGTTTTAAACTTGCCTCTACAACTCCAATGCTTTTTACTCATTGCCACACATCTTCTCTCGCACAACTTGAAGCCTTGGGAGCTGCGACTCCCACTCTTTCGCGGACGTTCGCAGCGAAAGACGACGCGCAAGGACTTTGATATGAGTCACTAAACGTCGCCGAGTTAATCCGAAGAACAATAGACGTCGGCTATAGACAAAGCGTTCGGTCAACTTTGCCAAAGCGTTCTGCCACCTTCGTCAAAGCGTTTTCGGTAGTCGCCGGAGAAGGTATAAAAGGCCATCCATGAACTGCGTTGAATCACTCGTCTCTTGCCTCTTGACTTCCATCACTTCTCCCGATGACCGCTTCTTCTGCCTCTCGTACTCCGCCGTGAGCTCTCTGGTCGACGCCGCCCCCGCCCCTGGAAGCCCTCGGTGTCGGTGGCATAGCCAGGTATGTTCTGCCACCCTGTTTAACGCGACAACACCAATCCTCACCCGATCCTCCTCCCTTGCCATCGGCTAGATTCACTCTGCCAACGACGACCTCACCGCTCGACTTCACCCTCGACGTGCCCTGAATTCCCTCATTGACTTGGCTTCCAGACCCTCCAAGGTCCCTCACTACGATACACACCTCGAGACTCGGTACCAATCTGGCCCCCAAGGCGCGTCGCAGCCTCAAGCCCGCGGGACCTCTTCCAGAGCCTCGAAAGAGACCCCGCGGTGCGCATCTTCACTCCCAGAGCTCGTCGCCACTCGGGTCCTCTAGCGAGCGAAGTCGAACCTTGCTGGCCACTCGGATCCTTCCTCGTTCGGAGTCGAACCTTGCGGATGCTCGAGCTCTCAGAGTGAAGATCGGACTCACTTCTCTGCACCCAAAGCTCCGGCAGAGGGCTTTGGATACAGAGATCTTGAGGGCTTGAAGCTGGGACACCTCTTGGGCTTCAGGATGGTAGCGCGTCCCATGAAGGTGGCCTGTCTGGGCTCATGGAGGTTCCGGAATCCAAGGACAGCGTAGGAATTCATGGCGCCTCGAGAGCCAAGTCCCAGATCAAGGTGCGTCGTTTTCTTTCCCGGAGAAGGGCGCGAGAATATGTTTTTTCTCCGTCCTCGTGCTCCCTTGCCGTGGGCTCCGGGCTCTAGTACGCGCGCATCTGGCTTTATTCACCATTTGCGCGCCGAAGCCAAATGCACGTTGAAATCTCGTTTCCTTTTTGAATAATGTAGGAACAAGTTACAATGTATTCCTTCGTATTTTATCAATTTAATATATTCCTCCGTGTACAATATTCTTCTCTCAGTCTTATGTTCTTCACCCGCTGATTCTGTGAGGATGGGTCAAACCCCGAGACAGACTGGCTGAAATCAAATTGTTCCCACGCACTAGTGCACTTCTCACCAGCTTCCATGAACTCCTCTACCGCTCTCTGTTGTTAGCATACCTACAACTCGAATTCGCGGGCAGATTTCCTGGCTCCGTCGGCGGCTCAAGTTCGCTGCGAGAACCCGCCCGAACATCTTCCTTGTCGTAAATTTTGAGCCGTCGGCGGCCTTATTCAGCCTTACTCCCCGGCTCCAAGCTGCATTTCTCAGAGGAGTGCCGTTTAAAGCTTGCTTCCGCCGCTTCTGGCTTGCGCGGTATATATATGCCCCTGGCGTACACTCGGCTTGCTTCTCTACTCATACTCACCGTCTCAATCCTCGCACTTTTCGCCATGCCATCTACAGAGGAGCTCAAACAAACTGCAGCGAATCTCCTCCATTCCAAAGGCCTCCACCTCGTCTCCTTCCATGTCATACAACTACTCTGGGCCGGATACGGCTACATCTGTCGCATTCAAGCCATTCCCACCACCTCTCTCTCCCTCACGACGCGCAAAAACAAACCGATCTCCCTCATCCTCAAACACATAACCCCGCCTCCAACCGGCGGCACACTCACAGAAAGCCACACCCGAAAACTCCTTTCCTACCAAGTCGAGCAGTACTTCTACGCCACCCTCGCACCATTAATGCCGCCCGACATTCCTGTAGCTTCATGCATATCCTGCAATGACACCACCACGGGCCGCAACACAATGCTCCTCCTCACCGACCTCAAAGAAACGTACCCCGTCCCAGGCGAGCTGCACGCCGAGCTGTCGTCTCCGCAAGTATACGCCGCTCTTGACTGGCTGGCGGACTTCCACGCCTTTTGGTGGGGCAGGGTCTCGGACTTTGACCGAGAAAGTCTGTGTAGACCCCCTCTCGAGCATCTCCGCCAGCACAGTGGCGACAGAGACTTGCGCTGCGAGAACGTATGGCTGAACGGCGGATACACATATTTCGCAACGCGGCGAGACGAATTCAGGGACCTGCTTCAGGACGAGACGTCCGAGTGGGCTGAGGCGCTTTCGGCAGCGCCAGCCATAGGATACCCGTCGGTCGCGGAGTTGGTTGCGCGCATTCTCGCGCCGTCGAAGGACAGGCATACTGTTTCGCCCTACGAAACACTCATCCACGGCGACGTCAAATCCGAAAACCTCTTCACCACAACGAACGGTACAACTGCCGCCTTCTACGACTTCCAATACGTCGGTCTAGGACTGGGCGTCACCGACCTCGCAAAGTTGTTCACTTGTTCCGTGCCTCCTGCGATGCTCGTAGTCGATCGTCACGAGGGGAGGATGAGCGAGGGGGAAGAGAAGCTGTTGCGGTACTACTTGGAGAGACTGTTGCGTCGTTCCGGGAAGAAGTACGAATGGGTGGTTTTCGTGCGGCATTGGGAGACTGCGGTGGTGGATTGGTTGAGGTTTCAGGCTAGTTGGGGGTTCTGGGGGAATACGGACTGGTTGGAGGGCAGGGCGAGGGCGATCTTGAGGGATGGAGGGTGGCGGGGGTGGTTGGTCGATGAGGCCATATGAGATGGCGCGGAAGGGATCAGTCAAGTGGAGCTGGCAATGTATGCTACTCGAGGGGTGCGTCGCCGGCGAGTTAGGGAACTGGAGGCATTTAAATTCTGGGTGGACAACAAGTGGACAATGGACATTCCTAGGACATTCCTCGTCGGCGATGTCGGGCCGAGGATGATTGGCGAGACCAAACAACGGCGACACGGCGTTCATCGTATCTTTATCTTTATTCCAACCCCT
Source organism: Favolaschia claudopus (assembly GCA_037176885.1). Classification (NCBI taxonomy): domain Eukaryota; kingdom Fungi; phylum Basidiomycota; class Agaricomycetes; order Agaricales; family Mycenaceae; genus Favolaschia; species Favolaschia claudopus. The sequence goes on from JAWWNJ010000007.1 coordinate 2,373,258, forward strand.
AATGAGCCCTAATGCTGGCGTTTACGACCACCACCACTTGACGCTGTTCTTACCTTGATCACAATGGCAGCAGCGGCGTCGACCTCGACGTTCCCCCTCGACATACTCGACCGCATCCTCACCTCTCTCCCGAATCTCGAGACCCTCCAAACAGCCATCCTATGCTCAAAGCGGATGTACTTGGCTTTCTCCTCGCACCCGAACTCAATCGTACGTCAAGTCGTTCTCAATATGGTCGGCCCTGCGATTCTTCCCGCCCTCAATCTGGTTAGATACCAACACCCCGATGATCCTTGGGCGTTTGGGCATGCGACGGAGGAGCCTGCGGAGGTCGGCGAGCTGGAACGAGAAGAACTGATGAAGCTGGCGAAGAATGCTATCGTTGTCAATACGCTTCAGGATATTTACAGTTCCAGGTCCGTCGAGCTTCGCTGTATGCTTCCTACATGTACTTAAGTATTCTGCTCAAAGGCACAAAAACCGGCGTTGCGAATCGAGCACACTCACCTCGACGGAATCACTCAGATTTACCCGCGCATTGTACCGCATCATGCTCTTCCAGCGCGTCTTCCCCGGCAAAACCACCATCTACATCGACGACGCAGACACAGAACAAGAGCGCGAGATCAGAGCGGCGAGGAAAGCCTTCTTCGCTATGTACACGACAGCCGAGTTGCGCGAGATCTACGCCGTCAACAATTTCATCGAAGCTTTGGGAACGTGGCTGGTGCGTAAAGTGCTGAATCAAGACTGGGGTGCCTCTTGTTTCTCTTCCTCCTTCTCACCTGACTGAACGTCATCCAGCGCGATGCGACCATGCCATCGTCGTACCTGCGGAAGTCTTCCTTCACGCATACCAGGAACGAAACCCTCGACTGATCAACAGACACTTTGCCCATGAAACCTTTGCGGGCGCCAACAATCTTTTGGTGGGATACGTTACGGATCCTGTACAGGCTGTGTGGAAGGAACGTGGGGAAGTTTCTCTCAGCGACAGTTTTAATCATATCTTGGACCATATTGAAGAGCAAGACGATATCTGTGGGTGATCCTCTATGTTGTTTCAATCCTCGTCGACTCATACTTATCGTTTCAAAGGCAAGCAATGTGGCACGAAAGCCGGAATCGAGCTCTGGTCCGCGTCCAGTGAGTCTCGCGCGTTTATGTAGCATATTCCATACTCTAACCTCAAATTGAATTGAAGACTGGGCCACCCAAAACGCCACCTCCCTCGCCTTCCTGCCCTGCATCCTCGAAACCCTCCACATGGCCGGCGAGCTCCCGCACAACGCCTGGGAACGAGCCGTTCTCCAAGCTCACATGCGGCGGGGCGTCTCCCTTGAAGACTTGCTTGCCGAGCTGTTCGCTCTGAAGAGGCTGCCGGCATTCTCCTCGTGGCGTCCGGAGGACGCAATTTGTTTGAATTGTCTGAAAAGGTTTGTTACGCAGCATCTGCATCTTTGGTTGCTCGAGCGGAAACGAGAAGGTTGGTCATGCTGGCTTGAATGACGTGATGCTCAATCCAGTTTGTCTATAGCTGGCCAGTTCATCGGTCCAGATTGCTGGTAAGAGCTTCGCTGCCATCTCATTTCAATCCTCATGTCTGACGGCCCATCGTCTGAACCTACAGGTACGGATATCACTGTCGTGTCCACCTCATCCATCACGACGAAGAGCACGCGAGGAGTTTCAATGTGATTCTGCCTACATCTCATTTGAAGCCCAAGGCTGACGATAATCGGCGTTCATAGCATCTCTGCCAAGCTCGTGGATATTGGGACGATGGATCATGAGCTTTGTTCCGACTTCACCTCGACACAGTTGGTTAGAGATCTCTTTCACGGACATCAGTCGGCATACCACCTACACGTCTATACCAGAATAAAATTCTCTATGACTAGTGCATGCCTCTACTCTCCTCTCCTCCGGCACCTGCCACATTACAACCAGTCCACGGAAACTCAGGGTCAAGACGCCAAAACGCGCCATCTGCTGAACTAAACGGCTTCAAAGATGCACTTGCTTGGTTCACTCACTTTGCGCCTGGTGCTTCCATCGGCTTCTTCCCTCGCTCTCAGCGCCTTCTCCTGCCTCCACCGTCATCTCGCCCTCCCCTGCAGCTCTCGACAACACCATCCACTCTCCTTTCAAGCCAAATTCAAATACCCCGCTGCACTTCAGACTCGGCCCCGACCCCACTCCTCCAATGCACCCTCTCCTCTTTCCACTTATCCCTCTCACACACCATCCGCGTACGCCATTTCTACAATTACCAACTGCCACTACCGCGTCTATCGACAGCAAGACGCACTCGACGTACATACTCAAACAAACTGATTTTCATTCAAATTTCGGCGAGATTCGATCAGCCTAAGTCAACGCGTCGAGAACCGTCGCTTACTTCGTCGACGATTAAGTTAGTAAATGAATGCATTAGTGACGATCTGCTCAAATGAAAGGGGAATCAGTAAACTCGGACAAAAGTTTCCCGTGATATACAAGAGGGTTCTAACGAAAGATTAAAACGCTCGACACTCGAAATTCCGTTTGGTGGTTGCGTGAAATTCAGATGGACGAGGAAGTTGTACAAAGCGTAAATCGCAGCGGACAAAAAAATGCCGACTACTGGTACTCGGGCGGACTTGGCTATGAACAGATCTAAGATAAGTAAGGTAGTCCAATTGTTCTCCTTTCCCCAATCACCACCAAACCTCTGACTCGGATTTCTGCGACAACAAAGCTCAGCCTTGAGGCAGATCTTTACAGCAGGCATGACAAGGTCTTTATTGTCCCAGTCAAGTCCTTCTATGACAGTCAGAGAGAGATCTTCCCACCACGCTTTCACAGGACCTTCCCATGGGCGAGTTTCCTACCAGTCAGTCGGCCAGCGCGCGCGACCGGTCGTGCCTAATGACTGGATAGAGCATTCCAATCCATTCCATTTCACGAAACAATGACCCCACAAGATCAATCTCATCACTCATCTTCATTCCAAGTCATCTTGTAATTGTATCAGCGCATTGAGCCAACACAATAGAACAATGGTTATCGCGTTGCGAAGACTGCGCGTGGTCTTGGCCAATTACAAGCACCCGTGCCCAGGGGATGCAGGAGTGGCCATACATACTTAGCCCGATGGAGGAGGGCGAAAGAGTATAAAACCGGTCGAGGAGGTCGGTTTTCTTCAGACACAGCGAGACGAAACAACGCAGACCCAGACAAACCCCCTCCTCATCTCAGCCAGCGGGGCCCTTCACTTCCACACAACACCGTATTAACGCTTGCTCGAGACACTCGTGCCCACGCCACGTCCCCGACTATCACCATCGCGTACACCATGCACGCTGCCGCTCAGACCATAGTCGACCTCGCAAAAGCGCCCGAGGCAGAGCAGCCGGGACCGCCGCCCATGACGCCGACTCAGCCTGATTTTCCTCGTAATTGAGTGATCGAAGAATTCTGGAGGATGGGAGGAAGGGATGTAGGCTCTTCGTCGCCATCGAAGAGAGGGGAAGAAATCCTCGCTGCAAAGGAGAAGACGGACGATGCACGGGCGGTGGGCGGTTGGGACTAGAGAGACATGCACGACGATCCAGGGAGCAGTCTGAAGGAGCTAGCTGAGATGATGGACGACGACGACGGACTTTGAGGCTATTGCCTTGTACTATTGCATGTTATTAGTTATCGGATTTTGTTGGAATCGGAGAGTCATCCTAACACTCGAGAGTGAATAGTCGACGAAGCCCACACTGATTAGAAGTAAGGATGATAGCTGTTAAGAAACAAGTCGACCTCCTACGAGTTACGCCGTTTCGCCTGTCCAGAGAGGGATATCCCGGCGCGTCTTCTCCCTTTGGGGCTTCACTTTCTCCTTGACCTCCTCCTCCTTCGCTGCCGACTCCGACTCCATAACAGGTTTCTTCGCCCGCCTCCGCTTCCGCCGCTCTCCCATCTCAACCTGGGCGGCCTTCGCCTCCTCCTTCCACGGTCGTACGCTCTCACGCTTCGACACACCACCATGAGTCCTCAACATCTGCTGCAAGATAAACGCAACAGGAAGCAAGCCGCCCTCCACACCATCCTCATTCTCGCTCGCCTTCGCCTTAGGCGTATTGAACTGCAGCATCCGCTCTACGACCCACTTCGTGCGTTGCGGCATAGCCCACGAACCACTACCCACACCCCACCCCGCCTCAGCAAGCGATTTTTTACCCACGAGCAGTTCAGTGAGCCGCCGACGCGGGTATTCCTGCTCCAAATGAATGCGGCACGCAAGCGGCTTCAACGCTGCCTCGATCACTCTCGCGCGGTTCAAGGGTCCCACATGCGCAGACACAGCACGCAAAGCAACCAGCGCACCAGCATAGTCTTTTGAACGGGTAAACGCGCACAGCGCAGTCGCCAAAACGCCGATTTGGTCTTCGCGGTGCATTTTTGTTGTCGTGCGCATTTGGAGGTAGAGTTGGCGGGGTGTGAGGGCGGAGTTACGCTTGGCGAGGGCAACGGGGCGGGGGTTGGGGGCGTAGGCGTCTGAGAATTTGCGGTGGCCAAAGGCGCGGAAAAGGTTTTTGTAGTCGGCAGGGGTGCTGAGCGGGTCGGGGAGTTGGCTCGGTTCTGCGGCAGACGACGACGCGACGCTCGCGTATGTCTTTGAGGTCGCATTCAACTGCCTTTGAGTGACGCGCAAGCGCAACTTGCGCAATGCGGAGGGCAAGGACATGGGAGTTAGAGTAAGGGAGGTTAAATTACATAAGAAATTCAATAAATCTCTTAGAGAATCTCCGCCAATCATTCGAATCAACCACTTTTGTCGTCCACCTCCACCACCGACTGGCAAAAAAGCTGCGAAACTCGTGCATTTTAGACCCTCCCTCTACATAGGTTCGGGCTTTGTTCTAAGCTAAACTAGCGGCTCGATAATCTGATTCGTATTTTACACTAGGAGGATGTCCAAATTGCGAAAGAGTGGGATTCTATCATCGTATATGTCCGAATCCTTGACCAAAAGGAAAGAAGAAAGTCCAAAGTGCTGAGGCATCAAGAACGAAAGACGAAGGGTAATCATGCCAAAACTTACAAGTCCGAAGAAGCGGAGAAGGAGCTGAGAGGTAGAGAATGCGTAGAACTAGAAGGAGAAATCTGGACGCTTCACCGTCGATTCGCGCGTTGGGGGGCACCCGGACCACTGATAGTCGCCGCCCTCGCTCTTGTTCTCGTTGGCGCACCTGCGCCCAAAGCCCCGCTTGCCGACGCCTTAATCGTGCCAGCTCCATCCTCCGACATCGTCCTAACAAGTCCAAGCCCAAGCGCCGGCGCCTCGTCAATCTGACTCGACTCCTCGTTCGACTCCGACTCTGCGCCCGACAACGGAGACATCGGAGGCTCGCTGCCATCCACCTCAGACGCCGCCACGGTGACTGCCGGCATCGTCGAATCCGTCGTCGGTTCCCGACCACCCTCCTCTCCAGAAGTCGCTCTCGTCCTCGTGTGCGATTGAGGAATGCTCAGAGAGCGCAGGGGCGTGCCTCCTGTCGTCGCAGCTGCGATACGACTCCTGGGTGACATGGGAATCATACCTGCCACGTTGTGAGTGGATCCAGGGGTATCCGATGCCACCATGCGTATTGAAGACGAACTGAGAGCGGATAGGGTGTGCGCAGCAGTTCTGGATGATCCCGGCGAAGATAATGATGAGGAGACGAGAGGCATACTCGGAGGCTCGGCCCATCCCTTCAGCATATTCGATCCGCTCGCCATTCTCATTCCCCCGTTACCGCCCGTCATCCTTTCGATTCCAGTCATCGCCATCCCCGCAGCCGAAGCATGAGGCGAGCCACTGAACGACGCCTCCACGTCGACCTCCATCTCGTCGTACCCGCGAATCCGCGATGCCGCCTCGTATCCCGCAAAGGGAGACATCTCTGACATCCCCTTCTCATCCCGCTGCCCCTCATTGCCCCAACCCATACTCTGCCGTACTTCCGAGCTCGCCTCCAACATTCGTGCATGGAAATCAAACGGATACTTCGGGGTGGGGGTCACCAACTCCAAGCCGCTAGTGCTAGCGCTGTGCTGCTGCAGCTCGTGATTGGAAAATCCGTTCTGGAGAGACCCGAACACCCCGTCGTCGCCACCGCCGATGGTCAACGATGAATATTCCGTCGACATCCCTGCCGGCGCCGGTGTTGGTGAATGGCTCGATCCAGCATGCGACGAGCGATCAGAGTCGGATGTGTACGCAGAGTGCGTCCCTGTGGACCGAGGCAGCATCGCGTTGTAGTGCATGTGAGACGGCATCGCAGGAGCCACCGCAGTCTGCGGGCTCGGGGAAAACAGCGGGGAGTATGTGCTTTGTGCGCGAGAATGGGTGGGTGAGTATGAGTCGCCGCCGAAGAGCGGGAAAGAGCCGGAGACGGCACTCAAGGGTCTGTAAATGGTGAAATCAGTGAGTGATGCGTTTTAAAAGACCGACGAGGGAACTGATTGGGAGAATAGAAGTCGTCGGCGCGCAAACACTGCTAGCGAGTTGGTACTCTTCTAGTCAACTCGTGCTTAGCAATTCGCTTCCGCCATACACCTCGAAGGTTCTTAAGAGGTGTAGGCGCTTTGAGACGTCGCGTCTCCCCTCGCACTCGACAACAAGAGAGAAGGAAGATGATAAAGAGATCACTCACGCGCTCTCGCCATCTCCGCTCTTACTTCCACTACTTGTGCTCTCACCGCTATCACCGCTCAGGCTCCTCAAACTGAGCGCGCGCGCGTTTACCCTCCGTTGGCCAAGACCGGGCCCCGTATTGAGAGAGATCGATGGCCTTCCCATGCCATGACCGGCTGCGATTGCTGGAGGTCTTCCGAGTCCCATTACTTCACCGGCCAACGGGTGAGAAAACTCGTGCAAAGCAGCAGTAGTAGCGGGGTTCTGCTCGTCGAGCGCATAGCCGGCCTCCAGGGGAAACGACAAGCGGTGGTCGAAGGAGTCAAGCATGCCTGAGAGATGGTCCCGCTCATCGTAACCCTTCATTTCGTGCTGGTGGGATTCAAGCGAGTACGACGGGTCGAAGCTGCTACGCTTGGAGCTGCCTTCCGTGAAAATGGACTCGGCGTAGTCGCTGGCGGAGGCAGAATCTCCGTTCGATGGATGCTGGGAAGGTATAAATGCAGAGGAGAGAGTCACGAGGCTGTTGGAGGACGAAGATGCTGAAATCGGATAATGACGATGGACCACCAAAGAGGGATCCAGGGACACAGGGAGCGATTGACGCTTTGAGGCACCGGTCGGAAGCAGATGTGCGTGCCCAAATTGGCTGCCCAGATTCGGATCGTAGCTCTTGTTCTTGGGCGGCAACGCGAGGGGCTCGCAAGTCGAAAGCGGTCCAAGTCCGAACCCACCGTCCGTCGTCCCAAGCGTCGTGTTACGCCGCGCTTTCTTAACGTTCACGTTAACGTATGGCGGCTCGTCGCGTTGTGCCTCCGAATGGGATTGCTGGATCGCTGTCGAAGGGGTATATCCCGTACGAGACTTTACTTTGTTTGGGCCACGAATCCGACCTTCCGGGGCGTATTCGCATGAAAGTCCTCGAGCCGTACACCTCGCGCACATTGGCCGATCGCCAGTACACTGCCATTACCGCAAGTAAGACAACGACGAGGAGAATGCGGGAACGCGGCGACCTTAGCCTTCCTTGCTCTACATTGTTCGCATGCTTTTGAAGTCCGCAATCTTGGAGTGTCTCGAAGGCGGGAGAACCCTTTGCCTGTGGCTGGGTCGTAGTCATTGTTGATGAAGGACATATCCGTCTGGGATAGCGGGAAACCTTCAAGAGACGTCGCAGGCTCAAACCAAGGGACGAAGTAGGGGTGGTAGGGATAGTGTATGTCGGGATGTGGGTCCATGGTTGTGGGAGTAGAGAAAGAAGAAGAATAATTAGCGAATGACTTTAACCCTCTATTTTCTCATATTTTGCTTCACCGTTTGCCAAATCGGGAAACCGAAAACCCTAATTAGTTGTCTCATTATAGTTCCGTGGATGCATCATTGATCCTCACATCGGCGCCGCGTCTCCTCTTTCTTCGATTATATTCTTCGGCCACCATCGCGCTCTGCATCGTTGATATTTCAGACGATTTTTGGTGTGCACAGTATTATCGCTATTCCCTCAATTCCCCGCGGTAAACGTGACTTTCCCGACCCGAGCAGTGGCACTTTGTCTAGACTTCGTCTTCTGTCCCTTCCTGTTGAACCTTGTCGAGATTCTGCGCGTGTATCTGACCTTGAAACACCAAAAACACGTCTGGATATACACCAGTCACCAGCACGCCGTAAGTTAAGCTTAAAAGTGTACTCAAAATGTCACATTTAAAAACTCAAACCATACGAAGAGACGTGTTCTGACGCGTTTATTTTCTTCGCGGGATGACACGGTTTCAAGGTAGGTCGCCGTTTGCCGTTTTGATGATCGCTGACTTCGCCACACGTTTTCCTTCTCTGCTTAGAACTTGTAAGCAAAATTGAAGTGAAATGGAACGAGTTGATAAAGAATGTGACTTGCGAGACAACTCTCCGCCCTTAACGCGGTTGCTTTCATTCAGTGAGTTCATTCCCGTCCCTCTTATGCATATCATCACGGCGGCCGTCTGCAATTCAACAAGTTCAACAGCCCAGGGGCCAACGTCAACGGCAAGATATCGTCGATCGTCTGAGACACGAACCGACATCGTCATCTTCAACGCTTCGCAAGTCTCAGAAAGAGCGCTCGAGTCGGGTCCGAGTTGTTTGCCAAACTTCTAGGTTTACTCCTAATCAATGAGCTGTTTTGTCGAGAATAACAAAGGCAACATGCTGGGATTGGTGTCCGGCTTGGATGTCACAGTGTTGTGGAAGGGACGAAGGAGACAGACCCGCCCTGAGGCCAGGCTGCCTCGATATCGGTCTTATTCAATTCCGAGCTTGCACTATCTGACTTTCGCTCAATCATAACGCCTTCGTTTCTGCTACAAGTAGTGAAACACAGTCTGGCAGTTGCAGGCTAAAACCATATCTCTAATCGAAAGTGAAAGCAAAAGCAAAACCTACCTGACACCTGTACAAACGACGTCCGACTGTCGACCGTAGAGTCCTTCGGGGCCAGATATTCCAGCCGCCGACCGACGAGGGTTTGTTCCAACGGTGCTGATCGAACACTGGAAGTATCCTAATTGCCATCGATCCCCGCGTTTGATGTCATTGATCCAGAAGGAAGGAAGCCGCCGGAAGGGAAGAAAACTGGAAGAAATCGCTTCAATGAGCCGCGGCACGGTCCCCCTAGGAACGCCAGGCCCAGGGAGTAAGTACCTCCTCATTGACTCGACTTCTCTTCAAACTCCCCGTGGGCCGTAGCGGTGAATAACACGAGCGACACGAATAGATTTTGATTCCGCGGAATCAGAATAATTATCAAGTGATCGCTGAGATATAACCTCCGAAAACACGTCCGCAGTCGTAGGCCGTTCGACATGAAAAAGGATTGGGAAAAACATATATTAGAGCATATCGGCTAACCCGTTCATTCAGGCGGTTAAAATCGGGCGTCCAGTGGCCGGTCACTCGTCGGTTTTGAGATTTGGAGACCTCGTCGATTTTGCAATTGAATACATGAACCGAGATTATCTCAGTCCACTTCTATGTAGGACGCTGGTCAAGACGCTGGTTCCTCCACGACTTCATGTTCTTCCACCACGGAATTTCGCGCCGTTTTTCAGGTGCGAGATGCTAAGTATCGATTTCGTGCTTCGTGCTTCGAGTCACTGCAGTCTTGTCTAGGGCCAATGATAATACCCCCAACGGCCTGATGCAAATCCTGACGGGAATCGGAAATTTTGACGATTTGGGCTGTTCAAAATCCTGACTTTTCAACCCGTTTTGGTGGGAAGGGCTGGTCTAAATCCTGACGAAAACTGCGGCAGCGGAAGAAAATTTTCGGAAAATGACGCCGAAATGACAGGATTTGGGCCGAAAAATGGACCTGATGGGAAAATCCTGACGGATTCGACGAAATTTTGGGTTCAGGCCTGTGTAAATCCTGACTTTTCGAGCCAAAAATTTCCTGACTTTTTGCCTCCCAGAAAAACAGGCCTTTATGGGGATTATCATTGGCCCTTCTTGTCTGTTGTCTCGGTCTCATGTGTCCGGGATAGCAAGGCATCAAGCATTGATTTTACCCGACCGCCAGAGCCGACGGGAGGGTCAAAGGGGAAACAAGGCCGCGGCAAGATGTCCCGCGTTCATTCACTTGAATCTGGTTTCCCGAGGCTGTTGAAACGAGGATAAATGGTCTGATTCTGAGTAGAAAATGGTTGAAGAGTGATCCTATAGAAAGCGATAATCAGGCCTTTGTCTGCGCAGGCGCTATACAGTACAGGCGTGCACCTTCGAGATGCAAACATATCGATGTAGGCTTCGCGGAAGCATAAACTTCCGATGTTCTTGGTATGCACGTTCGAATGATTTCACTGCAATTCGAAGTTAGCTATGCAGCCAGCTGCACAGGGACCATGCTACTCAGAATACTTGGCAATGAGGCGGCTCGCTTACGGGCTCTTGCGGGGCATTGGTAGGTAGGTAGGTAGGTTGGAATACGGCGGACAAGAGAATGAGAGGGGGATTCCGCGGTTCGCGGTTCTTGAGAATTGTGATGTACGGAGATATATACATGTGCGTGGAGTGAGAAGGCTGGTGACGGTCGATGTGAAGATTAGTTTCGCTTGTCTTCGCGAGCCAAAAGGTGTCAAAGAAAAGTGAACGGACTTGAACGTGGCACAGTAAAATTCTTGCGCCTCGAGCAATCGGCTATAAAGTTTAGACTTGAATTGAGGAGCAGATAGATACAGAGAGACAGTTCCAGCAATCTCTTGATATGCTCTGAAACCTGATTCAGGCAAGAAACAGCGGGGTTGACACCATCAGAACGCGCTCTTCCGCCGATGCGGGGCGGTTCAACTGGAGAAATTTGTCATGGGGTCCCTTTGACTCGGTCCCAGAGAGCAATGTGCGTCGAGAGAACCTTTGGAATAGCGTTGCCATCATATTTCTGATTTTTGAGAAGTCCATAGAGCATGTTGAGATGTCCACGAAGTTGGGGTAGCTGTGTGAGGTAAACGTGCAACTGAATAACGACACAATAAAATAGATGTATGGCGTGTTTTGTCTCCTTCCCTAAGGGACGTAGACATGTACTCACATGAACAGAAAGCAGAAAGAGGTCAATTATCTTGAGAGCTGGGGTTGCTTTAGAATCTCGAACTCGGAGACAAGAATTTACCATTTGTTTGTTGTTCTGAGGCAAAAACTAGTGTCCTGCCAACTTGTCGAGAGAGAAAAATTTAAGTGCCGCGCAGCAACCACTCATTTTGACACTGTATCATTATTTCATTTGGCATGTTAGTCGACCGTGTAGTCGGCGGTTTGTTTCTTTTTGAAGATTCGAAGCGAAGGATCATTCGCGGGATCGATTGAACCAGAAGCAAGTTGCAGCAAATAGACGTGAGAAGCCTGAGGAGTCGCTTCTGCAGATTTTCGAACAATGCGGTAGCGCAACAGCAGCATGGTGGGGTTGGAAGGAAGTTCAACCGTGACGTGTGACTCACGCGAGGTGACGCTCTCGAAACTTTTCGGCGAGCTCCTCCGAGCCAATCAGACGACTCAATACGTAAGTACTGCAAACAACCATAACCTCTCTATGTCTGACCTTCTCATTCTTTTTTCAATTGTTTCTGGTTCTGAGCAATTTATAGCTGCTAGCATCTATTCTAACGAGTACTTCTCATCCTTGCCCTCCCCGGCCGTATTCCGCCCCGCGCCTGCATCGGTTTTAGCAGGCTGGGTAAGCCTGGCTTAGATGACTCCGACTCGGACGCCCGCCAGTGACGGTAGCAGGTTTCCTTGAATGAAAAATAGGACGCTGCATGACGCTCAAGGCGGAACCGGCACGATCGATACGAAAGCACTTGACCAAAGCGTTAAAATTCGGGAAGCTAATTGATTTTTCTATTGTGAGTTGTGCCATTTTTCTTTTGATTTGCGCAATTGTGGACAACCAAATCTGAGTAAATTGATTGGCGCCAGCACTCGGGCATAATCCAGCGCGAACAAGCCCCAGTATTCCCGGATGCTACCCGATGCATCGCCGAATTGCTCATCTCCCCGTTTATCAACTTCCCATGTTCGAAGCCATGTTTACTCCGTAAGAGACGAATCGTCTTGTCAGCCGATGGGTAACGCAGGTTGAGACTGGATATAAAAGGTGGGCAGCCTGCCGATGTGTTGTTACTGGCAATAATGGGGATGCCAACCTCCCTCGCTCAGAGTCTTACGACTCTCTCCGCTTCAAAATACTATGGAGCGCTCATATTCTTCGGCCTACTGCTGCTTTGTCTCTATGCATCGAGGAATCTTCTTCTGGGCCCTCGTCGCGTCAAATTGCCTGGGCCTTCGGGTCTCCCCCTGGTCGGAAACCTCTTCCAGGTCTGTTCTTACACCTTGTCTATGTCTTCGGATCACTCACGTTCGCATAGATGAGGGCTGGTCATGCTAGGTCGCTTGCTGATTGGACGAAACTGTACGGTGGGATGTTCAGGTACGTATCTTGAACAATGGTGCCAGAGCATCTCAACATTCCGTTCTCTCAGATTGTCCCTTGGAGAAAGAGAGGCCGTATGTCACCTATCTGCTCATAATCGAATCTTACCGAGATTGCATTGCGCTAGGTTATAATCAACACTTACGCCGACGTGAACAAGACATTGATTCAACAAGGAGCTGCTTTCCAGTCGCGTCCAGAGTTCAAATTATGGCACGGAGCCTTCTCGAGAGCATTAGATCCTGATGCTCCAACGACCATCGGAAGTACGCCCATGATCCTCTTCATTTTCTGAGTCCTGTTCTGACTTTTCCCCAAGCGACGAAATTTAGCGAACAAATCAGCAAATATAGACGGCTCCTAACAGCTCAAACTAGCGCAGCCAAACTTCCGAGGTGCGGATATTGCTTCATTCGGGAATATTCGAGCTGACTGGAAGAATTCCTCAAGCTTCAACCATTTCGCTGCCCGCAGATATTTCCGACTTGTCCGCTTGCTCGCCGACAGCGCTAAATCTGGCGTCGCTCATGATCTCGGTTTTCATTTTTGGACCACCACGATTGGAGTCAGTGCTGACATCCTCTTTGGACAACGCTTCGGCGAAGATATGACCCGTCTTGTTGCCGACGTCAATATCAAAGCATTCCGGCAGCGTAGCCTTGCGACGCCTGTACATGACTACATACCCCTCGTCGCGACCGGCGAACAGCTCCTTCTGACACTTGCATCACCTCTGCGCCTCATTCTGCGTCCTCTCGGATTCTCGACCTGGCTTGACTCTGTCTATGAGGCCGAGGAACATGCTAAGGAACTTCGCGACGCAGAGGTTGCTTACTGCAAGGAGCTTCTTCAAGATTTGCACAAGCGTCTCGACGCGGGGGACCCAACGCCGTCTCAAATGGGAGACATCTTCCGCACCATCGATGACGGCACCCTTACACCCAACGAAGAGCTGCGTCTTGCGACGACGCTCACTGGCTCGGGTATGAGCGGCGGCACAGGTCTCACTTGGCTCGCTGCACACCTTGCTGCGCACCCTGAGATGCAAGAAAAGGCTTTCCGAGCTATCGAGGAGGAGTATGGCGGGGAAGTTCCAGACCCGCTCGACACTGATCGCGTCGAATATATCAAGGCACTTGGGACGGAGGCTGGTCGTTACTTCGCATCTATCCGACTCGGATTTCCGCGGGAGACGCACGAGGATGTCACTGTCGACGGCGTGCTAATACCCAAGGGCGTTCTCGTGGTCTATAATTCTTACCAGATCAATCGTGACCCTCAGCGGTACGATTCCCCGGAAGAATTCGTACCGGAGCGTTGGATGGATGGTCACTATGGACGAACAGATGTTAAGCAGCCAAAAGTTGGCGTACCTCACTTGAATCACGGTGCGGGTCGGCGTGTGTGCATGGGCGTTCCTAGTTCGTGTTATTTCTTCTCATTCCGAACCTCGACCGATTCACGATTCCTAGACGTCAACAAATTGTTCTACGGGAACCTCGTTCTTCTGCTCCATTTCTTCAAGCTTGAGCGCGCGCCTCTCGGAGACGCCGCCCGAGACGCTGTCTTCCCCAAGTTACGTGCCGTCGGGGAGGCCAGTCTCGAGATGCATCCCATCGACGACCAGGTCTCTGTGTGCGATCCTCAGGCTCTGCCTTTGGCTGCCGGGATCAAACTTACAGTGCGCGATCCTCAAGCACTTGCGCGTTGGCTGGCCGAGGGACATCGCGAGCTCGATCAATGGGAACGTCCCAACCCTACGCTAAATGCGTTCGAGTCGATGCCTTCTGAGATCGTTGACCCGGGAATTCGTGGGCATTATTGAATGGTGTACGTGCAAATGTAAAGATCCTGCAGTTGGATGCGGATTCAACTCGGAATGAATGTATAGATGTGTATGTAAATAGAATATTCACGGTCTTTGGAAAAGGTCAACGTGTTTGTTACCTTATTATCGAAATCGAACGTGCCACCCCTGCTGGACACCTTTATGAAAATTAGGACGGCGGGCGACCGCTCGACTACATTCATGGGTCAATGAACTACCATAAAGATCCCGCCCTCGGTCTTCGGCGAATCCCGTACCTAGTATCTTCTGGTAGTCATCAAGGACGTTTTTAACTTCTCTCTCAATTTAGGCAATTGTGGGTCCTAGTGTATCCGCCGGGCTGACCGGCACAAAGATAAAGTGGACGCCACAAGACGCCACACATCAGTTTGTTGATGATGCTCATCAAGCATGCAGTATCAAATTTAAAATCGAGATCTTGAATTCCCCGCGTCGCACCCAATATCCTGCACATGGAATTACCGAAAGTATAGCGTTGAATTAGTCTACATCTAAATGGACTGGAAATGTCTACAGTTTGTCAAATCTAATCTTGAACCAACCACCTGTCCGCATTGCAATCAACTCTTTTCTATATCCTTCTCCTCCCCTCCCCCATCCATCCTCCGATTCTTCGACGCCTTCTCACTCCTCATCCTTATCCCATACCCATACACATAAAACACAAACGGAATCGGCATAATCGCCACCCCCACAAGCGCCAACAACAGTCCCGCGTATTGGAACCCCATGTTCCTGAACATCTGATTGACATACAGAGGGACGGCGGCGCCGATGAGCGAGCGCATGACGGTTTTTGCGGCGATGGCGGACGCGGCGAAGTCGCTGTAGGAGTCGACGATGTAGGAGTTTGCGGCGACGTAGACGAGGATGATGGAGAAGCCGAAGAGGGCGCCGGCGATGCAGGGGCCTGAGGGGGTTGGTTTAGTTTTGATATGTTATCGAAGGTAGGGAGATTAGATGATGCGCACCGATGAAGTGTACATGAGAATATGCACCGGTGAATGCGAAAATGAAGAGGGATGCAGGGAGGGTGCTGGGCGTTTCGAATAGTCAGTCAGTCAATCGAGCTTGAGAGATGATTATGACAGCCGCGGCGACTCACATCGAACCAAGCATCATAGGATACAACCTCGCTTCAGGGAAAGTTCCGTTCACCGTGACCTTGTTGTACAGTTTCTCCTGATATGACACCAAACACATCGCGACCATGATGCCGATCTACGTTTGGTTGGATGGAATATCAGCACCCGGCTTCGTATACAAAGAAAGGTTGAACACACAAATATACTGAGGAACGTGACACCTGTGATCCCAGGGCTGAATCCTCTGATTTCTTGGAATGCGATGGGGAAGGCGAAGAACATCAAGTCTACACGCTTAATTAGAATGTGTGCTCTCTTGACGATTTATTGCACTCACACAAAAGACTGTATATGAACGACAAATCTACCCCACGTCAATAAACATTCAACACAAAGTGCTCAAAAAGCAAGAGCCACTCACAGAATGACATAAACAACACCACCGGCTCCGTAAACAGAATAATCATAGGCCGTAACAAAGCGCTCTTGAGCACCTCGGCGAAAGGCGTATGGTCCAGCTCTATCAAGGCGCGATATGTCTCGTCTTCGGTGGATTTGCGTAGCGCTTCTGCTTTACGGCGGAGGAGGACGGGGGCGAGGGTTTCGGGGATGAAGAGGGTGAGGACGAAGCAGAAGCCGGTGAATATGAAGAGGACCCAGTCTGTATAAGTTTTGTGTGAGTATTAGCGGATTGAATAGAAAGTTTCGATGAGATGGTTGTAGACTCACAGATCCAACGCCAACCAGCGTATTGCCCGATCCAGCCACCTATGAGAGGACCTGAACGAGCGGAAAAAAATCGCTTGAGATCCTGCGAAATATTGATGATGGAGTATGCGTTCTCGGCTCACCTAGTATGGGACCAACGCTGCCGTTATTGTTGTTAGTAAAGATTTTCTTTCTATGCAGCAGGGAAGCAAAAACGTACAAAAACGTAGCAGAAAATACCGCCATGGGCAACCCTCGATCCTCAATGCTCCACACGTCGGCGATACTAACCATACACCCATCAATCAGCCATAGCAAACAAAACAAACAAAAAAAGAGATCCGAATCGAATTCGAACAAACAACGCACCTCCCACCAACATTGCATATCGGCGCAGACGCAGCCAAGCCGGCGATTTGTCGGGTGATCACGAGGGTGGCGGCGTTGGGGGCGAGGGCGCCGGGGAGGGTGAAGATGAAGTAGAAGAGCATGCTGAGGATGTAGATTGTTCGGCGGCCGAGGACTTCGGAGAGGGGGGCGAGGGCGAGGGGGCTAGAGGTAGATGAGCATCAATGAGTATGTATGTGTTCAAGGAAGATATCATGTAGATGAAGAAACGCGGACATACCCGATGCCAAAGCCGATGACGAAGCATGTTACGGTTAGGTTTATGATTTCTTGCGAGGTGTGAAGGTCTTTCATGGGTCCTTGGAGGCTGCATGCAGAGGGTGAGTGGCGTGTACATGGAGTGAAAAACAATAGAGGGAGCTGCTCACTCGCCGGTGATAATGGAACTACCGAGAGCAACGGCCATGCAGACTGGCGAAGAAAAAAAAGGAATTATCAATCACAGCTTGTGGGCATCGCGCAACATAAAAACCCACGAAATGCAGTCGCGATTGTGATGTACCTAACTCTAGTCAGCGCACAACAACAACGGATTAATATTAACTACATACCACTTCTGAAATCGTCTCCATTCCCGTGGATCCTCCTTCATCCCCGGGTCAAAGGTGACAACATGATAGCCTTTCCGCGCAAAGGCGGCTTCCAAGTCGTGGACGGTTGGACTGGTCGAGGTGGGGGTGGTCGAGCCGTGTCCATGGAGCGTGCCGTCCTCTTTTTCCAATTGACGGAACTCCTCTTCCTGACGCGCGGAGAGAGCGGGAGGATGGATAAATTCAGCTTCGATTGGTTCGAAAGGCATGGCGGCGGGAGACGCGTCGGGGAAAGCGTTCCTCCTGGAATCGAGAAGAGGAAGAAGAGGGGATGGGGGAGCCGGGAATTCGGATGCATGTGTGAGCTAAATCCTCGCGTTTTTATATCGTTCAAGTACGCGTCAAAGTTAATACTCGACTGCCGTGTTGAAGGCATCGGGCAGAATTGAATTAATCCGGTTCGAGATTCATCCAGAATTGACAAAGCATTCGAGAGGTTGTTGATGCGCTGCGTTCAAGTTTATGCTGAGCGGCCGGTTTTAGAGTGTATGGCGGCACCCGGGTGAATCATCATCCTGCCAGTGTAAGTAGTACGAGTGCCACAGGCTGCAGAGGTGGACAGGTTAGGCATTGAAATGCTGAGTTGAGAAACGAAAATGGGGACAGAAAGAGATAAGGGCGATTGTTCTGTAAGGAAATACTAAGCGGAATGGAAGGCGAATCCTTCAAGGCAATGGGAGAGAGGAGAATATGGTTGGTTCGAACGTTCGGTCAACTTACGACAAGCAAATTCCCGTGAGCTCGCTTTCTCCTTTCTTCTTTCTTTTTCGTCGTTTTGGCGCATTTTTCCCTTTTAGTATACCCAGTTGTGAGCTACGCTCGCGCGAGCTTGTCAATGTGAGAGGATGGGCTGAGTGGAAGATAAGGGCAGATTAGATAGCACGCTGTGACGCGTGGCCGGACCGTGACGTTACGCTTGATCCTAGCACTCACTGTTGCGCATTCTGCGTTCTCTACCATATTGAGGCTGCTTTTTTAGCCTCACCCACCCATCCCTTTTCTCTCTCTCTCCTCACGCTTGGCTTTGGTCGTGTTCCCTTTCAAGACCCAAGAACCGGGCGTACTGGAATTGGCCCGCTGCGCTTCCTTTTTGCCAGCTTCGCTGCCCGCACCCCCTTCGCGTTCGGTCTAGCGAATCTGCTGCAAACGGCCCACTTCCACCGGCACAACTTCCCCTACTGAATTCAGCAGAGACAATTTCTAGCGGTGCGAATTTCTCTACTATAGAAATATCTTGGAAATATCTCAATCATTTCCGCTCACAGAGAAAGCGTGCGATCGCAATCTCCCTTACTATCGGAAAACCGCAAGAGACGCGTTGTCCGCACGCACAGGCAAGTCACGGCACAGTCAAAATTCGCTGCTCTTGGGCATGCCCAGTCCACACAAATCAAGACGCTCTCACCGAAAGGACATGGACGATGCAGAAGAGCTGTGGCGACGTTCACCGAGTCCCGTAGAAGACTGGGGCAACGACGACCGCGAGTGGGAGATGGAGGTCATTGGCGAGGAAGTTCGCTACGATGGCGAAATAAAGTCCGTTCATCCTTTCGTGTCTTTCTCATTCAACTCAATGGTACTTTCAGATACGAAGTACACTCCGTTCTTGGTTTACACAGTCCCAATCTTTTTCACACTCAATTCTGTAGGTCAGATGGAACGGCTGGAAACGCCCCGATGGCACGAATACAACCTGGCAATCAGCCAACGACACCCCTCTCGCTCAATGGGAAGAAGATCGCCTGAAGGATTTGTCTACCAAAGACACGACCAAAGTCAAACTATGGAGCACTCTGGATCTTGTCAATAGAGCAACGCGCGAACGAAAGCAGGGCTATGTCCGCCCGACTGAAGAAGAATACAACGCCTTTCAAAAGGAATGCTTTGAGCTCGAACGACGTATGGAGCGGCTGATGGACAAGCATGCGCCGAAAAATGCAATCGCAGGACCATCCAAACCGCGTCCCCTCCCAATTCCCAACTCCCTCGCCTCCTCGTCGCGCCCCCAGCCAATCCCGCTCCCCCCTCCGCGCCTCCCCCGCGTCCCCTCTCCCGCTATTTCCATCTCCTCGTCCGTCGAATCCATCGAGCTCCTTCCCGTCAACCCCGCTCTCGGCTCATCCAAAGGCAAACGCCGCGCCACATCCCCCGGGCTGCCTCCCCTGCCCAAACGACGCGCGCTCCCTGAATCCCTCCCCGTCATCCACAGGCCCTCACCGCTTCCAGAGAGATCCCCGCGCGCTCTCCCTCCTCGAGCGTCAGCTTCTTCGCCTGCTCGACTCACCCGCTCCACTTCCACCTCCACTTCCCACACCTTCCTCCCCCCACCCACCCCCCACCCCCGTGCCCCATCCACCCTCTCCACCTCTTCCTTCTCCACCTCTTCCACCCTCACTGCTTCCTCCTCCTCCCTCACAACCCCGCCCTCCCGCCGCACCCTCAAACGTCGCCGCGTCCCCTCTCCCTCTCCGTCCTCTTCTGATTCCTCCTCTGACTCCTCCGATTCCACCAATTCCTCCGATTCCTGCGATTCCGATTCCGACGACGCAGACGACAATAAACACAAGAAAGCTAAAGACAAGACGCCAACAACCCGCAAATGCGCCTGCGGCTCGCTCCTCCCCCCGCCCGACGTCTGCCGCGGCATGGTATGCGACACGTGTCGCGCGGCGGAGGGGCGGTTGAGGAGCGTCGCGTCGGCGAAGGAGCGGGAGCGAGAGGGCAGCGTGAGCAAGAAAGCGAGACTGGATTCGTCTTCTGCGGCGACGGCGTCGTTGGTGAAGGGCAAGGGCAAGGCGCCGGAGGGTGGCAAGAGTTTGTCAGTGTTCTGTTTCTCATTCACTTGTATTTTAGTAAAATTCACGCAGACGCCTCAAAATTGAATCCGAATGGATCCAACTCGCCCAAAGCAACGATACCGCCGACCCGCACGACGCAGAAGGCGGGGACGTCACCGCGGGGCTCACCTTCGTGAACGATGTCGACCCCGACGACGAGGAGGTGCCGCCGTCGTTGCACGGCGGAAGATTTCAGTACCTCGAGGATCGGTATGAGACGGAGGAGGGGCTGGGGTTGAGGAGGTTTCCGGACTCGGCCACGCCCTTCACCGACCCAGAGAGCTTCACTTTTTGTCAGTGCGAGGAGAGATGCGAGGATTATGCACACTGCTGCCAGGATATGGATGGGGATATCGACGACGTGGATGAGGAGGGGAGGAGGAAGAATAGGTATGCGTATACTAATGTGAGTTGTCCTCCCGATTCGATTGTATGGATAAAGTCATGACTGATAACTTATCCGCAGGGCCTCTTCAACTTCTCGTACCACACCGACGAGGTCGTCGTGGAGTGCAACCCCGTGAGCTTTCTCCCCATCCTTTCCCTTCCCTCTTCCCACCCACTTTCAGATACTCATCTACTTTGACGCAGTACTGTACCTGTCCCACGACCTGCGGCAACCGCGTCGCCCAACGGCCACGGCGCGTCCCGATCGAGATATTCAAGACCGTCGCGTGTGGGTGGGGCGTGCGCGCGCCGGTAAGGGTGGCGAAGGGCACGGTGGTGGGGGTCTATACTGGGTGCGTGTTTTTCCTTCTTTCTTCTGTCTTCATTTTATTGATTTGTGGGTGTTGGCTGATTTGGATATCAGGAAACTCATGTACGTGTCCTACCCAAAGGAGGAACGATGCTGATAACTTACAAACACGACCATAGCCCACGCGCAGAGGCAGCGCTCTTGAAGGGTCCACGGAAGGAGTATTGTTTTGATTTGGATTATGCCAACGAGGAGGGTGTGGGGGAGGAGGAGCTGTATAGTGTTGATGGGTGGGAGTGTGGTATGTCGTTTCTTCTCCCCCTCCTTGTCTTCGTCCTTTGCTTTGTTTGATGAAGAGAGACTAACCGATTATATGCTAGGCAATTGGACGCGATTCATCAAGTACGTGGACGTGTTTCTTTCTCGATATAGGAAAGGATATAAGAGGAGACAAAGAAAGCTGACGGACGCCTTACCAGCCATTCCTGCATGCCGAATCTACTCGTCCAGCCGGTTGTGTATGATACGCTCCCACATGTACGTCGTCTTCTTCTCTCCCCTTAAAATCCTTTTCTCACCCTCTCTCATTTCCTTCCTTTCCTCTCTTCTTACATTCTTTTCTCCCCCACTCCCTCACCCGCACCCCCCCCCCCCCAGCAACGCATCGCCTTCCTAGCCTTCATCGCCAAAACCGACATCCCCGCGCACACGGAGTTTACGTTCGACTACGACCCCGGGGCACAGTATGAGTATGTAAAGTGGTATCTCAAGGAGAAGGAGAAGAGGGAGAAGGGGAAGGGGAAGAAGAGGGATATGAAGGGAAAGGACTTGAAGAAGCCGAGACCGGAGGGGGCTGCGCGGGATTGTGTGTGTGGGACGGAGATGTGTCGGGGGTGGGTGAGGGATTGTGAGTGAGTTAGCGTATCGTTGCGGGTGCGGGATTTCATGGTGTCATCTGATGTATATATTTGAGGGTGGGTGAGGGGTAAGCGTGTCGTTGCGGGTGCTGGATTTCATGCTTTTATTTGTTGTATCTGATGTATCTGGTGTACGATTTGCATTCGATCGTGTAGTGTACATATGTCTTGTATTGCGCAAAATTCGTCGATAGGCCCATGTACCAGGAATTACTTCGTCGCCGTTTTAAATCTCTCCCTGCGATTTCCAAACATTCGGATCCATCGAGAATACACAACTACGAAGCGGAATTTCGGGTGTTGAGCGCTGAGCATTTAGCATTTTCATTGGAACGCTGAATAATGGGAAGCTTTTATCCGAATCTCGTTCGGTTTCGTTCGCTCGGTTTGAGTCCTCTAGTGCTGACTTTGCGTTCCCTCAGTATTGCATTCATTTACCAACTTGATCGTTGACCAAGTAAGAGGTTTTCGACCCGTTGACTTGGGCATTGAATCGCGCAGAGTTTTGAGTGAACATGAGTTTATTTGGGTATACATGTACGAGTAAGTACGGTACGTCGTGTTCGTACGTTCTTAGTGTCGGTACTAGCTTGCGAGTTTGCAGGTCGGAACGGCGCGTTTTCGTGGTCGTCGTATGGGGATTGGGTTGGGGCGGACTTGATCGAGTTTGGGGTGGGTGGAGTTGATGTAGAGGAAAACAGAGAACAGGACGTTGAGCGGATGGGTGTCCAGCAAGCGGCGCTGCCGAGAGAGCCTTAGCCCACTCGGACGTCTCGTTCTGAAGCAGATCCGCGAATTCGTCCCGCCGCGTTGCGAGATATGTGTATCCGCAGTTCAGCCATACGTTCCCGCAGCGCAGATCTTTATTGCCACTATGCTGGCGAAGATGCTCGAGAGGGGATTACACAGACTTGCTCGATCAAAGTCCGAGGCCCTGAAGGCGTGAAAGCCGGCCAGCCAGTCGAGAGCGGCGTATACTTGGGGAGACGAAAGCTCGGCATGCAGCTCGCCTGGAACAAGGTAGGTTTCTTTGAGGTCGGTGAGGAGGAGCATTGTGTTGCTGCCCGTGGGGGTGTCATTGCAGGATATGAAGCTACAGGGATGTCGGGTGGCAGTAAGGGTGCGAGGTTGGCGTAGAAGTACTGCTCGACTTGGTAGGAGAGGAGTTTGCGGGTGTGGCTTTCTATGAGTGTGCCGCCGGTTGGAGGCGGGGTTATGTGTTTGAGGATGAGGGAGATCGGTTTGTTTTGGGCACCGTGAGGATGGTGGGGATAGCCTGAATACGGCAGATGTAACCGTACCCAGCCCAGAGGAGTTGTATGGCATGGAGGTAGATGAGATGGAGGCCTTTGGAATATAGAGGAGATCGGCTGCAGCCTCTTGTTTGAGCTCCTCTGTAGATGACATGGCGAAAAGTGCGAGGATTGAAACGGTGATTATGACCACAGAAGCAAACCGAGCGTACGCCAATGGCATGCGGTGGCAGGCAAGCCAGAAGCGGCGGAAGCAAGCTGCAAACGGCACTCCTCTAAGAAATGCAGCTTGGAGTCGGGGTATAAGGCTGCCGACAGCTCAAAATTTACGACAAAGAAGATGTTCGGGGGAGGCTCTCGCAGCGAACTTGAGCCGCCGACGGAGCCAGAAAATCCGCCCTTGAATTCAAGTTGTCTGTATACTAACAACAGAGAGCGGTGGAGGAGTTCATGAAAAGCTGCTGAGAAGAGGGCGTGGGAACAAATTGATCTCAGCCTCTCTCTCAAGTCCCTTCATATCGAGCTTGTCTCATGATGTGAGCGCACCGACGCTCTCAGAGCCAGCGGCTGAATGACATACGAATGAGGAGAAGAATATTGACCGGACAGAAATATATTTTATCGAGATACGGAATACTACGGTGTAACTTGTTCCTACAGTAACGAAACAGACGGGATTTGAACGTGCATTTGGCTTCTGCGCGCAAATGGTGAATAAAGCCAGATGCGCGCGTACTAGAGCCCGGAGCCCACGGCAAGGGAGCACGAGGACGGAGGAAAACGAGTTCTCGCGCCCTTCTCCGGGAAAGAAAAGGAAACGACGCACCTTGATTTGGGACTTGGCTCTCGAGGTGCCATGGATTCCTGCGCTGTCCTTGAATTCCGGAACCTCCATGAGCCCAAACAGGCCACCTTCATGGGACGCGCTACCATCCTGAAGCCCAAGAGGTGTCCCAGCTTCAAGCCCTCAAGATCTCTGTATCCAAAGCCCTCTGCCGGAGCTTTGGATGCAGAGAAGGTGAGTCCGATCTTCACTCCGAAAGCTCGAGCATCCGCAAGGTTCGACTCCGAGCGAGGAAGGATCCGAGTGGCCGGCAAGGTTCGACTTCGCTCGCTGGAGGACCCGAGTGGCGACGAGCTCTGGGAGTGAAGATGCGCCGCCGCGGGGTCTCTTTCGAGGCTGTGGAAGGGATCCAGCGGGCTTGAGGCTGCGACGCGCCTTGGAGGTCAGATTGGTACCGAGTCTCGAGGTGTGTATCTTAGTGAGGGACCTTGGAGGGTCCTGAAGCCAAGTCAATGAAGGAATTCAGGGCACGTCGAGGGTCAAGTCGAGCGCCGGCGGTGAGGTCGTCGTTGACAGCTGAGAGTGATTCTGGATGGTGGTGTCAAGGGAAGAGGACGTGAGGGTCAGTCTTGTCTCGTTAAACAGGGTGGCACAACATACCTAAGTATGCCCACCGGCACACCAGGCCCGGGGTTCCAAAGACACACCGCAGATCTAGAGACCTCAGCGAAGTGAAGGCGGGATTCGAGGAGAGGTAGAAGAGGCGGCCATCTGAGAGATGGTGGGGGTGGTCAACAGGCAAGAGACGAATGGTTCAAGTCAGTCCATGGCTGGCCTTTTATACCTTCTCCGGCAACTACCGAAAACGCTTTGACGAAGGTGGCAGAACGCTTTGGCACGGTCAGCCAGACGCTTTGTCTATAGCCGACGTGTATTGTTCTTCGGATTAAATCGGCTACATTCAAATGGCGCATATCAGAGTTCCTGCGTGTCGTTTTTCGCTGCGAACAAGCTGCAAACGTCCGCGAACTACTAGGAGTGGGAGTCGCAGCTCCCAAGGCTTCAAGTTGGGCGACAGAAGATGTGTGGCAATGAGTAAAAAGCATTGGAGTTGTAGAGACAAGTTTAAAACCCCAAGCACTTTTCGAAAGCGACGATGGAGAAGGTGGGATGGAGGATTCAGGAGGAAGTGAAGAGGAACGAAATTGGGACGAACGTCACATGATCGCGTTTGTTCTCGGCCCGGCGCGCCGAAACTTGGCCGAAACTCAGTTTCTCTCCGCGACTCAAACTTCGGGCTACTCTTACTATGGTTGGAACCATAAATACCTTGGTAGTGTTTTCAGATAACGACGACGGCGCGTCCTACGATGAAGAGTTTTACGAGTTTGTCCCGGAATCGCCAAATCTACAGCACAAGAGACTCGGCGCGCTCCGTCAACTGACCGCCGCTGGCATTCCGTGTGCACTCTGGGGCGAAGACGCTCTACGCTTTGTCCACCGGGTCGCAACCGGCCTTTTTGACCAGCAAATTCTTGTCCCGGATGACCTCCTGGTGTCTGCTGCCAGTGTATTGCAGAATGAATGCTGGGTCCGCTCAGCGCACAATCCCGGTGATCTTGCGATGGAACGTTGGGAGCCTGGCCGTGGAGGCACCGTGCCTTGGCCCAAGGCCATACGTCTAGCCCACAAAGACCTCCCTCCGGAAGACATGGTCGAACCCACATACATCATGGACCCACTGCCCTCACACGTCCTCCTGCTCCCTCAGTCCTACTATGGAATCGACCTGCGCAATCACGGGCGTCGTCTTCGCTCGATGGTGCCGCCTCTCCCCGCGTCGAACGCAGGAATACTTGTCCCCGAATTCCACACGTTTCTAGAGGGTCTCATACACTTTTTGATTCATCCGCCCGTTCTGCACCAGGGAGGCATGATGAAACACACGATTCACCTTAGGTACTTGTGCTCATGGAGGGTGCAGTATGACCCGCGCAACCAGCCAGCCCCGGGGGAGCTTTTGCCTGAAGAGGAGAAAATACTTGACGAATTGGAGACAGAGGACGCGCGCTGGTACATGAATCGCAGATTTATGACACGCAAACCATTCTGGACCGACGCCTTCGAGGAATACAAGCGATCGAAATTGGATGCGGCCAATAAATCGTGCGCATCTCTTCAGTCCACTCATAGTTTCTACCAAATATTGATCTTTAAGCTCAGAAATCTAGACATGAATAGCATGCATCGACTCAACTGCGCGGTCAATAACGTGGGGTATGCACCGTGCACTCAAACTCAGAGGTCCAGGCTCTGACTTCCTTCGCAGTCAGCGGCGGTCTTACCACACTTCCCCGTCTCCCACCATGGCAGCGGTGGCTCGTGGTGCGCGCTATCCTCGCACCACAAATGTCTCGATGATACAAAAATTCGCCGTGACGATGTTGCGAGCCTTGCGTCGTCGCGCTCCTTGATGATCAATCGAGTCTGGATTGTATCGCGGCGGCATGAGACTGGGACGACTAGGCTGCGAGCTGCTTTGTTACCTGCCGCGACAAACTATAGGAGAAAAGCCCCATCTCATTAGTATCAACTACTACAACGAGTTCCCCAAGATGCTCAAGGTGCATCGCTTTGTAAACCACGACTCTGAAAGTTAGCCGTCGAGCTTCTACCTATGAGGCAGAATCGGGAACTGACGGTGCTGCGGACACGAGTTCGCAGACTTCAATGAGTGAGATTCGACTGCGGGCGAAGGGATGCACTGACCGCCAATTTCTTCTTTATCTTCCGCTTTCGAGTTAGGTACTGCGCTGCTTCCGGAAGCGCAGTGGGACTGTAACAGGGCTTGCAGAATCTCTGTCCAGTCATCCAGTACAGTTTATTGAGCAAATGGCTAGTTTCACGCACCTAGGGCGGATATTTTTTCTGAAATATGCCAAAGCGGTTATGTGGGTTCACCTGCGGTCATTCCATTGACACTCACCCGCAATTGGGCTGA